>JAWWNF010000019.1:5942357-7384786 GCA_034641395.1 Darevskia armeniaca | reverse complement strand
GCCAACTTTGGAAATGAACACGATGGAAACTTGTTGGTGTGTTTTCTATGCATTTCGACCTGAAAGAAGCTAGTTCGGATGTACTTGGCTATTGTAACGTTCAGTTTGGCTTACTTGCGTGATTTTGCATTAACAGCTCAAATACAGCTAACTTTGGAAATGAACACGATGGAAACTTGTTGGTGTGTTTTCTATGCATTTCGACCTGAAAGAAGCTAGTTGGGATGTATTTGGCTTTTCTAACGTTCAGTTTGGCTTACTTGCGTGATTTTGCATTAACAGCTCAATTACAGCTAACTTTGGAAATGAACACGATAGAAACTTGTTGGTGTGTTTTCTATGCATTTCGACCTGAAAGAAGCTATTTGGGATGTATTTGGCTTTTCTAACGTTCAGTTTGGCTTACTTGCGTGATTTTGCATTAACAGCTCAAATACAGCTAACTTTGGAAATGAACACGATAGAAACTTGTTGGTGTGTTTTCTATGCATTTCGACCTGAAAGAAGCTAGTTGGGATGTATTTGGCTTTTCTAACGTTCAGTTTGGCTTACTTGCGTGATTTTGCATTAACAGCTCAAATACAGCTAACTTTGGAAATGAACACGATAGAAACTTGTTGGTGTGTTTTCTATGCATTTCGACGTGAAAGAAGCTAGTTGGGATATATTTGGCTTTTCTAACGTTCAGTTTGGCTTACTTGCGTGATTTTGCATTAACAGCTCAAATACAGCTAAATTTGGAAATGAACACGATGGAAACTTGTTGGTGTGTTTTCTATGCATTTCGACCTGAAAGAAGCTAGTTGGGATGTATTTGGCTTTTCTAACGTTCAGTTTGGCTTACTTGCGTGATTTTGCATTAACAGCTCAATTACAGCTAACTTTGGAAATGAACACGATAGAAACTTGTTGGTGTGTTTTCTATGCATTTCGACCTGAAAGAAGCTAGTTGGGATGTATTTGGCTTTTCTAACGTTCAGTTTGGCTTACTTGCGTGATTTTGCATTAACAGCTCAAATACAGCTAACTTTGGAAATGAACACGATAGAAACTTGTTGGTGTGTTTTCTATGCATTTCGACCTGAAAGAAGCTAGTTGGGATGTATTTGGCTTTTCTAACGTTCAGTTTGGCTTACTTGCGTGATTTTGCATTAACAGCTCAAATACAGCTAACTTTGGAAATGAACACGATAGAAACTTGGTGTGTTTTCTATGCATTTCGACCTCAAATAAGCTAGTTGGGATGTATTTGGCATTTCTAACGTTCAGTTTGGCTTACTTGCGTGATTTTGCATTAACAGCTCACAGCTAACTTTGGAAATGAACACGATAGAAACTTGTTGGTGTGTTTTCTATGCATTTCGACCTGAAAGAAGCTAGTTCGGATGTACTTGGCTTTTCTAACGTTCAGTTTGGCTTACTTGCGTGATTTTGCATTAACAGCTCAAATACAGCTAACTTTGGAAATGAACACGATAGAAACTTGTTGGTGTGTTTTCTATGCATTTCGACCTGAAAGAAGCTAGTTGGGATGTATTTGGCTTTTCTAACGTTCAGTTTGGCTTACTTGCGTGATTTTGCATTAACAGCTCAAATACAGCTAACTTTGGAAATGAACACGATAGAAACTTGTTGGTGTGTTTTCTATGCATTTCGACGTGAAAGAAGCTAGTTGGGATATATTTGGCTTTTCTAACGTTCAGTTTGGCTTACTTGCGTGATTTTGCATTAACAGCTCAAATACAGCTAACTTTGGAAATGAACACGATAGAAACTTGTTGGTGTGTTTTCTATGCATTTCGACGTGAAAGAAGCTAGTTGGGATATATTTGGCTTTTCTAACGTTCAGTTTGGCTTACTTGCGTGATTTTGCATTAACAGCTCAAATACAGCTAACTTTGGAAATGAACACGATAGAAACTTGTTGGTGTGTTTTCTATGCATTTCGACCTGAAAGAAGCTAGGTGGGATGTATTTGGCTTTTCTAACGTTCAGTTTGGCTTACTTGCGTGATTTTGCATTAACAGCTCAATTACAGCTAACTTTGGAAATGAACACGATAGAAACTTGTTGGTGTGTTTTCTATGCATTTCGACCTGAAAGAAGCTAGTTGGGATGTATTTGGCTTTTCTAACGTTCAGTTTGGCTTACTTGCGTGATTTTGCATTAACAGCTCAAATACAGCTAACTTTGGAAATGAACACGATAGAAACTTGTTGGTGTGTTTTCTATGCATTTCGACCTGAAAGAAGCTAGTTGGGATGTATTTGGCTTTTCTAACGTTCAGTTTGGCTTACTTGCGTGATTTTGCATTAACAGCTCAAATACAGCTAACTTTGGAAATGAACACGATGGAAACTTGTTGGTGTGTTTTCTATGCATTTCGACCTGAAAGAAGCTAGTTCGGATGTACTTGGCTATTGTAACGTTCAGTTTGGCTTACTTGCGTGATTTTGCATTAACAGCTCAAATACAGCTAACTTTGGAAATGAACACGATAGAAACTTGTTGGTGTGTTTTCTATGCATTTCGACCTGAAAGAAGCTAGTTCGGATGTACTTGGCTTTTGTAACGTTCAGTTTGGCTTACTTGCGTGATTTTGCATTAACAGCTCAAATACAGCTAACTTTGGAAATGAACACGATAGAAACTTGTTGGTGTGTTTTCTATGCATTTCGACGTGAAAGAAGCTAGTTGGGATATATTTGGCTTTTCTAACGTTCAGTTTGGCTTACTTGCGTGATTTTGCATTAACAGCTCAAATACAGCTAACTTTGGAAATGAACACGATAGAAACTTGTTGGTGTGTTTTCTATGCATTTCGACCTCAAAGAAGCTAGTTGGGATGTATTTGGCATTTCTAACGTTCAGTTTGGCTTACTTGCGTGATTTTGCATTAACAGCTCACAGCTAACTTTGGAAATGAACACGATAGAAACTTGTTGGTGTGTTTTCTATGCATTTCGACCTGAAAGAAGCTAGTTCGGATGTACTTGGCTTTTCTAACGTTCAGTTTGGCTTACTTGCGTGATTTTGCATTAACAGCTCAAATACAGCTAACTTTGGAAATGAACACGATAGAAACTTGTTGGTGTGTTTTCTATGCATTTCGACCTGAAAGAAGCTAGTTGGGATGTATTTGGCTTTTCTAACGTTCAGTTTGGCTTACTTGCGTGATTTTGCATTAACAGCTCAAATACAGCTAACTTTGGAAATGAACACGATAGAAACTTGTTGGTGTGTTTTCTATGCATTTCGACCTGAAAGAAGCTAGTTGGGATATATTTGGCTTTTCTAACGTTCAGTTTGGCTTACTTGCGTGATTTTGCATTAACAGCTCAAATACAGCTAACTTTGGAAATGAACACGATAGAAACTTGTTGGTGTGTTTTCTATGCATTTCGACGTGAAAGAAGCTAGTTGGGATATATTTGGCTTTTCTAACGTTCAGTTTGGCTTACTTGCGTGATTTTGCATTAACAGCTCAAATACAGCTAACTTTGGAAATGAACACGATAGAAACTTGTTGGTGTGTTTTCTATGCATTTCGACCTGAAAGAAGCTAGGTGGGATGTATTTGGCTTTTCTAACGTTCAGTTTGGCTTACTTGCGTGATTTTGCATTAACAGCTCAAATACAGCTAACTTTGGAAATGAACACGATAGAAACTTGTTGGTGTGTTTTCTATGCATTTCGACCTGAAAGAAGCTAGGTGGGATGTATTTGGCTTTTCTAACGTTCAGTTTGGCTTACTTGCGTGATTTTGCATTAACAGCTCAATTACAGCTAACTTTGGAAATGAACACGATAGAAACTTGTTGGTGTGTTTTCTATGCATTTCGACCTGAAAGAAGCTAGTTGGGATGTATTTGGCTTTTCTAACGTTCAGTTTGGCTTACTTGCGTGATTTTGCATTAACAGCTCAAATACAGCTAACTTTGGAAATGAACACGATAGAAACTTGTTGGTGTGTTTTCTATGCATTTCGACCTGAAAGAAGCTAGTTGGGATGTATTTGGCTTTTCTAACGTTCAGTTTGGCTTACTTGCGTGATTTTGCATTAACAGCTCAAATACAGCTAACTTTGGAAATGAACACGATAGAAACTTGTTGGTGTGTTTTCTATGCATTTCGACCTGAAAGAAGCTAGTTCGGATGTATTTGGCTTTTCTAACGTTCAGTTTGGCTTACTTGCGTGATTTTGCATTAACAGCTCAAATACAGCTAACTTTGGAAATGAACACGATGGAAACTTGTTGGTGTGTTTTCTATGCATTTCGACCTGAAAGAAGCTAGTTCGGATGTACTTGGCTATTGTAACGTTCAGTTTGGCTTACTTGCGTGATTTTGCATTAACAGCTCAAATACAGCTAACTTTGGAAATGAACACGATAGAAACTTGTTGGTGTGTTTTCTATGCATTTCGACCTGAAAGAAGCTAGTTCGGATGTACTTGGCTTTTGTAACGTTCAGTTTGGCTTACTTGCGTGATTTTGCATTAACAGCTCAAATACAGCTAACTTTGGAAATGAACACGATAGAAACTTGTTGGTGTGTTTTCTATGCATTTCGACGTGAAAGAAGCTAGTTGGGATATATTTGGCTTTTCTAACGTTCAGTTTGGCTTACTTGCGTGATTTTGCATTAACAGCTCAAATACAGCTAACTTTGGAAATGAACACGATAGAAACTTGTTGGTGTGTTTTCTATGCATTTCGACCTGAAAGAAGCTAGTTGGGATGTATTTGGCTTTTCTAACGTTCAGTTTGGCTTACTTGCGTGATTTTGCATTAACAGCTCAAATACAGCTAACTTTGGAAATGAACACGATAGAAACTTGTTGGTGTGTTTTCTATGCATTTCGACCTGAAAGAAGCTAGTTGGGATGTATTTGGCTTTTCTAACGTTCAGTTTGGCTTACTTGCGTGATTTTGCATTAACAGCTCAAATACAGCTAACTTTGCAAATGAACACGATGGAAACTTGTTGGTGTGTTTTCTATGCATTTCGACCTGAAAGAAGCTAGTTCGGATGTACTTGGCTATTGTAACGTTCAGTTTGGCTTACTTGCGTGATTTTGCATTAACAGCTCAAATACAGCTAACTTTGGAAATGAACACGATAGAAACTTGTTGGTGTGTTTTCTATGCATTTCGACCTGAAAGAAGCTACTTGGGATGTATTTGGCTTTTCTAACGTTCAGTTTGGCTTACTTGCGTGATTTTGCATTAACAGCTCAAATACATCTAACTTTGGAAATGAACACGATAGAAACTTGTTGGTGTGTTTTCTATGCATTTCGACCTGAAAGAAGCTAGTTCGGATGTACTTGGCTTTTGTAACGTTCAGTTTGGCTTACTTGCGTGATTTTGCATTAACAGCTCAAATACAGCTAACTTTGGAAATGAACACGATGGAAACTTGTTGGTGTGTTTTCTATGCATTTCGACCTGAAAGAAGCTAGTTCGGATGTACTTGGCTATTGTAACGTTCAGTTTGGCTTACTTGCGTGATTTTGCATTAACAGCTCAAATACAGCTAACTTTGGAAATGAACACGATAGAAACTTGTTGGTGTGTTTTCTATGCATTTCGACCTGAAAGAAGCTACTTGGGATGTATTTGGCTTTTCTAACGTTCAGTTTGGCTTACTTGCGTGATTTTGCATTAACAGCTCAAATACAGCTAACTTTGGAAATGAACACGATGGAAACTTGTTGGTGTGTTTTCTATGCATTTCGACCTGAAAGAAGCTAGTTCGGATGTACTTGGCTATTGTAACGTTCAGTTTGGCTTACTTGCGTGATTTTGCATTAACAGCTCAAATACAGCTAACTTTGGAAATGAACACGATAGAAACTTGTTGGTGTGTTTTCTATGCATTTCGACCTGAAAGAAGCTACTTGGGATGTATTTGGCTTTTCTAACGTTCAGTTTGGCTTACTTGCGTGATTTTGCATTAACAGCTCAAATACATCTAACTTTGGAAATGAACACGATAGAAACTTGTTGGTGTGTTTTCTATGCATTTCGACCTGAAAGAAGCTAGTTCGGATGTACTTGGCTTTTGTAACGTTCAGTTTGGCTTACTTGCGTGATTTTGCATTAACAGCTCAAATACAGCTAACTTTGGAAATGAACACGATGGAAACTTGTTGGTGTGTTTTCTATGCATTTCGACCTGAAAGAAGCTAGTTGGGATGTATTTGGCTTTTCTAACGTTCAGTTTGGCTTACTTGCGTGATTTTGCATTAACAGCTCAAATACAGCTAACTTTGGAAATGAACACGATAGAAACTTGTTGATGTGTTTTCTATGCATTTCGACGTGAAAGAAGCTAGTTGGGATATATTTGGCTTTTCTAACGTTCAGTTTGGCTTACTTGCGTGATTTTGCATTAACAGCTCAAATACAGCTAACTTTGGAAATGAACACGATGGAAACTTGTTGGTGTGTTTTCTATGCATTTCGACCTGAAAGAAGCTAGTTCGGATGTACTTGGCTATTGTAACGTTCAGTTTGGCTTACTTGCGTGATTTTGCATTAACAGCTCAAATACAGCTAACTTTGGAAATGAACACGATGGAAACTTGTTGGTGTGTTTTCTATGCATTTCGACCTGAAAGAAGCTAGTTGGGATGTATTTGGCTTTTCTAACGTTCAGTTTGGCTTACTTGCGTGATTTTGCATTAACAGCTCAATTACAGCTAACTTTGGAAATGAACACGATAGAAACTTGTTGGTGTGTTTTCTATGCATTTCGACCTGAAAGAAGCTAGTTGGGATGTATTTGGCTTTTCTAACGTTCAGTTTGGCTTACTTGCGTGATTTTGCATTAACAGCTCAAATACAGCTAACTTTGGAAATGAACACGATAGAAACTTGTTGGTGTGTTTTCTATGCATTTCGACCTGAAAGAAGCTAGTTGGGATGTATTTGGCTTTTCTAACGTTCAGTTTGGCTTACTTGCGTGATTTTGCATTAACAGCTCAAATACAGCTAACTTTGGAAATGAACACGATAGAAACTTGTTGGTGTGTTTTCTATGCATTTCGACCTGAAAGAAGCTAGTTGGGATGTATTTGGCTTTTCTAACGTTCAGTTTGGCTTACTTGCGTGATTTTGCATTAACAGCTCAAATACAGCTAACTTTGGAAATGAACACGATGGAAACTTGTTGGTGTGTTTTCTATGCATTTCGACCTGAAAGAAGCTAGTTCGGATGTACTTGGCTATTGTAACGTTCAGTTTGGCTTACTTGCGTGATTTTGCATTAACAGCTCAAATACAGCTAACTTTGGAAATGAACACGATAGAAACTTGTTGGTGTGTTTTCTATGCATTTCGACCTGAAAGAAGCTAGTTCGGATGTACTTGGCTTTTGTAACGTTCAGTTTGGCTTACTTGCGTGATTTTGCATTAACAGCTCAAATACAGCTAACTTTGGAAATGAACACGATGGAAACTTGTTGGTGTGTTTTCTATGCATTTCGACCTGAAAGAAGCTAGTTCGGATGTACTTGGCTATTGTAACGTTCAGTTTGGCTTACTTGCGTGATTTTGCATTAACAGCTCAAATACAGCTAACTTTGGAAATGAACACGATAGAAACTTGTTGGTGTGTTTTCTATGCATTTCGACCTGAAAGAAGCTAGTTCGGATGTACTTGGCTTTTGTAACGTTCAGTTTGGCTTACTTGCGTGATTTTGCATTAACAGCTCAAATACAGCTAACTTTGGAAATGAACACGATAGAAACTTGTTGGTGTGTTTTCTATGCATTTCGACCTGAAAGAAGCTACTTGGGATGTATTTGGCTTTTCTAACGTTCAGTTTGGCTTACTTGCGTGATTTTGCATTAACAGCTCAAATACATCTAACTTTGGAAATGAACACGATAGAAACTTGTTGGTGTGTTTTCTATGCATTTCGACCTGAAAGAAGCTAGTTCGGATGTACTTGGCTTTTGTAACGTTCAGTTTGGCTTACTTGCGTGATTTTGCATTAACAGCTCAAATACAGCTAACTTTGGAAATGAACACGATGGAAACTTGTTGGTGTGTTTTCTATGCATTTCGACCTGAAAGAAGCTAGTTCGGATGTACTTGGCTATTGTAACGTTCAGTTTGGCTTACTTGCGTGATTTTGCATTAACAGCTCAAATACAGCTAACTTTGGAAATGAACACGATAGAAACTTGTTGGTGTGTTTTCTATGCATTTCGACCTGAAAGAAGCTACTTGGGATGTATTTGGCTTTTCTAACGTTCAGTTTGGCTTACTTGCGTGATTTTGCATTAACAGCTCAAATACAGCTAACTTTGGAAATGAACACGATGGAAACTTGTTGGTGTGTTTTCTATGCATTTCGACCTGAAAGAAGCTAGTTCGGATGTACTTGGCTATTGTAACGTTCAGTTTGGCTTACTTGCGTGATTTTGCATTAACAGCTCAAATACAGCTAACTTTGGAAATGAACACGATAGAAACTTGTTGGTGTGTTTTCTATGCATTTCGACCTGAAAGAAGCTACTTGGGATGTATTTGGCTTTTCTAACGTTCAGTTTGGCTTACTTGCGTGATTTTGCATTAACAGCTCAAATACATCTAACTTTGGAAATGAACACGATAGAAACTTGTTGGTGTGTTTTCTATGCATTTCGACCTGAAAGAAGCTAGTTCGGATGTACTTGGCTTTTGTAACGTTCAGTTTGGCTTACTTGCGTGATTTTGCATTAACAGCTCAAATACAGCTAACTTTGGAAATGAACACGATGGAAACTTGTTGGTGTGTTTTCTATGCATTTCGACCTGAAAGAAGCTAGTTGGGATGTATTTGGCTTTTCTAACGTTCAGTTTGGCTTACTTGCGTGATTTTGCATTAACAGCTCAAATACAGCTAACTTTGGAAATGAACACGATAGAAACTTGTTGATGTGTTTTCTATGCATTTCGACGTGAAAGAAGCTAGTTGGGATATATTTGGCTTTTCTAACGTTCAGTTTGGCTTACTTGCGTGATTTTGCATTAACAGCTCAAATACAGCTAACTTTGGAAATGAACACGATGGAAACTTGTTGGTGTGTTTTCTATGCATTTCGACCTGAAAGAAGCTAGTTCGGATGTACTTGGCTATTGTAACGTTCAGTTTGGCTTACTTGCGTGATTTTGCATTAACAGCTCAAATACAGCTAACTTTGGAAATGAACACGATGGAAACTTGTTGGTGTGTTTTCTATGCATTTCGACCTGAAAGAAGCTAGTTGGGATGTATTTGGCTTTTCTAACGTTCAGTTTGGCTTACTTGCGTGATTTTGCATTAACAGCTCAATTACAGCTAACTTTGGAAATGAACACGATAGAAACTTGTTGGTGTGTTTTCTATGCATTTCGACCTGAAAGAAGCTAGTTGGGATGTATTTGGCTTTTCTAACGTTCAGTTTGGCTTACTTGCGTGATTTTGCATTAACAGCTCAAATACAGCTAACTTTGGAAATGAACACGATAGAAACTTGTTGGTGTGTTTTCTATGCATTTCGACCTGAAAGAAGCTAGTTGGGATGTATTTGGCTTTTCTAACGTTCAGTTTGGCTTACTTGCGTGATTTTGCATTAACAGCTCAAATACAGCTAACTTTGGAAATGAACACGATAGAAACTTGTTGGTGTGTTTTCTATGCATTTCGACCTGAAAGAAGCTAGTTGGGATGTATTTGGCTTTTCTAACGTTCAGTTTGGCTTACTTGCGTGATTTTGCATTAACAGCTCAAATACAGCTAACTTTGGAAATGAACACGATGGAAACTTGTTGGTGTGTTTTCTATGCATTTCGACCTGAAAGAAGCTAGTTCGGATGTACTTGGCTATTGTAACGTTCAGTTTGGCTTACTTGCGTGATTTTGCATTAACAGCTCAAATACAGCTAACTTTGGAAATGAACACGATAGAAACTTGTTGGTGTGTTTTCTATGCATTTCGACCTGAAAGAAGCTAGTTCGGATGTACTTGGCTTTTGTAACGTTCAGTTTGGCTTACTTGCGTGATTTTGCATTAACAGCTCAAATACAGCTAACTTTGGAAATGAACACGATAGAAACTTGTTGGTGTGTTTTCTATGCATTTCGACGTGAAAGAAGCTAGTTGGGATATATTTGGCTTTTCTAACGTTCAGTTTGGCTTACTTGCGTGATTTTGCATTAACAGCTCAAATACAGCTAACTTTGGAAATGAACACGATAGAAACTTGTTGGTGTGTTTTCTATGCATTTCGACCTGAAAGAAGCTAGTTGGGATGTATTTGGCTTTTCTAACGTTCAGTTTGGCTTACTTGCGTGATTTTGCATTAACAGCTCAAATACAGCTAACTTTGGAAATGAACACGATAGAAACTTGTTGGTGTGTTTTCTATGCATTTCGACCTGAAAGAAGCTAGTTGGGATGTATTTGGCTTTTCTAACGTTCAGTTTGGCTTACTTGCGTGATTTTGCATTAACAGCTCAAATACAGCTAACTTTGGAAATGAACACGATGGAAACTTGTTGGTGTGTTTTCTATGCATTTCGACCTGAAAGAAGCTAGTTCGGATGTACTTGGCTATTGTAACGTTCAGTTTGGCTTACTTGCGTGATTTTGCATTAACAGCTCAAATACAGCTAACTTTGGAAATGAACACGATAGAAACTTGTTGGTGTGTTTTCTATGCATTTCGACCTGAAAGAAGCTAGTTGGGATGTATTTGGCTTTTCTAACGTTCAGTTTGGCTTACTTGCGTGATTTTGCATTAACAGCTCAAATACAGCTAACTTTGGAAATGAACACGATGGAAACTTGTTGGTGTGTTTTCTATGCATTTCGACCTGAAAGAAGCTAGTTCGGATGTACTTGGCTATTGTAACGTTCAGTTTGGCTTACTTGCGTGATTTTGCATTAACAGCTCAAATACAGCTAACTTTGGAAATGAACACGATAGAAACTTGTTGGTGTGTTTTCTATGCATTTCGACCTGAAAGAAGCTACTTGGGATGTATTTGGCTTTTCTAACGTTCAGTTTGGCTTACTTGCGTGATTTTGCATTAACAGCTCAAATACATCTAACTTTGGAAATGAACACGATAGAAACTTGTTGGTGTGTTTTCTATGCATTTCGACCTGAAAGAAGCTAGTTCGGATGTACTTGGCTTTTGTAACGTTCAGTTTGGCTTACTTGCGTGATTTTGCATTAACAGCTCAAATACAGCTAACTTTGGAAATGAACACGATGGAAACTTGTTGGTGTGTTTTCTATGCATTTCGACCTGAAAGAAGCTAGTTCGGATGTACTTGGCTATTGTAACGTTCAGTTTGGCTTACTTGCGTGATTTTGCATTAACAGCTCAAATACAGCTAACTTTGGAAATGAACACGATAGAAACTTATTGGTGTGTTTTCTATGCATTTCGACCTGAAAGAAGCTACTTGGGATGTATTTGGCTTTTCTAACGTTCAGTTTGGCTTACTTGCGTGATTTTGCATTAACAGCTCAAATACATCTAACTTTGGAAATGAACACGATAGAAACTTGTTGGTGTGTTTTCTATGCATTTCGACCTGAAAGAAGCTAGTTCGGATGTACTTGGCTTTTGTAACGTTCAGTTTGGCTTACTTGCGTGATTTTGCATTAACAGCTCAAATACAGCTAACTTTGGAAATGAACACGATGGAAACTTGTTGGTGTGTTTTCTATGCATTTCGACCTGAAAGAAGCTAGTTGGGATGTATTTGGCTTTTCTAACGTTCAGTTTGGCTTACTTGCGTGATTTTGCATTAACAGCTCAAATACAGCTAACTTTGGAAATGAACACGATAGAAACTTGTTGATGTGTTTTCTATGCATTTCGACGTGAAAGAAGCTAGTTGGGATATATTTGGCTTTTCTAACGTTCAGTTTGGCTTACTTGCGTGATTTTGCATTAACAGCTCAAATACAGCTAACTTTGGAAATGAACACGATGGAAACTTGTTGGTGTGTTTTCTATGCATTTCGACCTGAAAGAAGCTAGTTCGGATGTACTTGGCTATTGTAACGTTCAGTTTGGCTTACTTGCGTGATTTTGCATTAACAGCTCAAATACAGCTAACTTTGGAAATGAACACGATGGAAACTTGTTGGTGTGTTTTCTATGCATTTCGACCTGAAAGAAGCTAGTTGGGATGTATTTGGCTTTTCTAACGTTCAGTTTGGCTTACTTGCGTGATTTTGCATTAACAGCTCAATTACAGCTAACTTTGGAAATGAACACGATAGAAACTTGTTGGTGTGTTTTCTATGCATTTCGACCTGAAAGAAGCTAGTTGGGATGTATTTGGCTTTTCTAACGTTCAGTTTGGCTTACTTGCGTGATTTTGCATTAACAGCTCAAATACAGCTAACTTTGGAAATGAACACGATAGAAACTTGTTGGTGTGTTTTCTATGCATTTCGACCTGAAAGAAGCTAGTTGGGATGTATTTGGCTTTTCTAACGTTCAGTTTGGCTTACTTGCGTGATTTTGCATTAACAGCTCAAATACAGCTAACTTTGGAAATGAACACGATGGAAACTTGTTGGTGTGTTTTCTATGCATTTCGACCTGAAAGAAGCTAGTTCGGATGTACTTGGCTATTGTAACGTTCAGTTTGGCTTACTTGCGTGATTTTGCATTAACAGCTCAAATACAGCTAACTTTGGAAATGAACACGATAGAAACTTGTTGGTGTGTTTTCTATGCATTTCGACCTGAAAGAAGCTAGTTCGGATGTACTTGGCTTTTGTAACGTTCAGTTTGGCTTACTTGCGTGATTTTGCATTAACAGCTCAAATACAGCTAACTTTGGAAATGAACACGATAGAAACTTGTTGGTGTGTTTTCTATGCATTTCGACGTGAAAGAAGCTAGTTGGGATATATTTGGCTTTTCTAACGTTCAGTTTGGCTTACTTGCGTGATTTTGCATTAACAGCTCAAATACAGCTAACTTTGGAAATGAACACGATAGAAACTTGTTGGTGTGTTTTCTATGCATTTCGACCTGAAAGAAGCTAGTTGGGATGTATTTGGCTTTTCTAACGTTCAGTTTGGCTTACTTGCGTGATTTTGCATTAACAGCTCAAATACAGCTAACTTTGGAAATGAACACGATAGAAACTTGTTGGTGTGTTTTCTATGCATTTCGACCTGAAAGAAGCTAGTTGGGATGTATTTGGCTTTTCTAACGTTCAGTTTGGCTTACTTGCGTGATTTTGCATTAACAGCTCAAATACAGCTAACTTTGGAAATGAACACGATGGAAACTTGTTGGTGTGTTTTCTATGCATTTCGACCTGAAAGAAGCTAGTTCGGATGTACTTGGCTATTGTAACGTTCAGTTTGGCTTACTTGCGTGATTTTGCATTAACAGCTCAAATACAGCTAACTTTGGAAATGAACACGACAGAAACTTGTTGGTGTGTTTTCTATGCATTTCGACCTGAAAGAAGCTACTTGGGATGTATTTGGCTTTTCTAACGTTCAGTTTGGCTTACTTGCGTGATTTTGCATTAACAGCTCAAATACATCTAACTTTGGAAATGAACACGATAGAAACTTGTTGGTGTGTTTTCTATGCATTTCGACCTGAAAGAAGCTAGTTCGGATGTACTTGGCTTTTGTAACGTTCAGTTTGGCTTACTTGCGTGATTTTGCATTAACAGCTCAAATACAGCTAACTTTGGAAATGAACACGATGGAAACTTGTTGGTGTGTTTTCTATGCATTTCGACCTGAAAGAAGCTAGTTGGGATGTATTTGGCTTTTCTAACGTTCAGTTTGGCTTACTTGCGTGATTTTGCATTAACAGCTCAAATACAGCTAACTTTGGAAATGAACACGATAGAAACTTGTTGATGTGTTTTCTATGCATTTCGACGTGAAAGAAGCTAGTTGGGATATATTTGGCTTTTCTAACGTTCAGTTTGGCTTACTTGCGTGATTTTGCATTAACAGCTCAAATACAGCTAACTTTGGAAATGAACACGATGGAAACTTGTTGGTGTGTTTTCTATGCATTTCGACCTGAAAGAAGCTAGTTCGGATGTACTTGGCTATTGTAACGTTCAGTTTGGCTTACTTGCGTGATTTTGCATTAACAGCTCAAATACAGCTAACTTTGGAAATGAACACGATGGAAACTTGTTGGTGTGTTTTCTATGCATTTCGACCTGAAAGAAGCTAGTTGGGATGTATTTGGCTTTTCTAACGTTCAGTTTGGCTTACTTGCGTGATTTTGCATTAACAGCTCAATTACAGCTAACTTTGGAAATGAACACGATAGAAACTTGTTGGTGTGTTTTCTATGCATTTCGACCTGAAAGAAGCTAGTTGGGATGTATTTGGCTTTTCTAACGTTCAGTTTGGCTTACTTGCGTGATTTTGCATTAACAGCTCAAATACAGCTAACTTTGGAAATGAACACGATAGAAACTTGTTGGTGTGTTTTCTATGCATTTCGACCTGAAAGAAGCTAGTTGGGATGTATTTGGCTTTTCTAACGTTCAGTTTGGCTTACTTGCGTGATTTTGCATTAACAGCTCAAATACAGCTAACTTTGGAAATGAACACGATAGAAACTTGTTGGTGTGTTTTCTATGCATTTCGACCTGAAAGAAGCTAGTTGGGATGTATTTGGCTTTTCTAACGTTCAGTTTGGCTTACTTGCGTGATTTTGCATTAACAGCTCAAATACAGCTAACTTTGGAAATGAACACGATGGAAACTTGTTGGTGTGTTTTCTATGCATTTCGACCTGAAAGAAGCTAGTTCGGATGTACTTGGCTATTGTAACGTTCAGTTTGGCTTACTTGCGTGATTTTGCATTAACAGCTCAAATACAGCTAACTTTGGAAATGAACACGATAGAAACTTGTTGGTGTGTTTTCTATGCATTTCGACCTGAAAGAAGCTAGTTCGGATGTACTTGGCTTTTGTAACGTTCAGTTTGGCTTACTTGCGTGATTTTGCATTAACAGCTCAAATACAGCTAACTTTGGAAATGAACACGATAGAAACTTGTTGGTGTGTTTTCTATGCATTTCGACGTGAAAGAAGCTAGTTGGGATATATTTGGCTTTTCTAACGTTCAGTTTGGCTTACTTGCGTGATTTTGCATTAACAGCTCAAATACAGCTAACTTTGGAAATGAACACGATAGAAACTTGTTGGTGTGTTTTCTATGCATTTCGACCTGAAAGAAGCTAGTTGGGATGTATTTGGCTTTTCTAACGTTCAGTTTGGCTTACTTGCGTGATTTTGCATTAACAGCTCAAATACAGCTAACTTTGGAAATGAACACGATAGAAACTTGTTGGTGTGTTTTCTATGCATTTCGACCTGAAAGAAGCTAGTTGGGATGTATTTGGCTTTTCTAACGTTCAGTTTGGCTTACTTGCGTGATTTTGCATTAACAGCTCAAATACAGCTAACTTTGGAAATGAACACGATGGAAAC
Source organism: Darevskia armeniaca (assembly GCA_034641395.1). NCBI lineage: Eukaryota > Metazoa > Chordata > Lepidosauria > Squamata > Lacertidae > Darevskia > Darevskia armeniaca. Next base: position 7,369,291 of record JAWWNF010000019.1, on the reverse strand, counting down.
TTGTTGGTGTGTTTTCTATGCATTTCGACCTGAAAGAAGCTAGTTCGGATGTACTTGGCTATTGTAACGTTCAGTTTGGCTTACTTGCGTGATTTTGCATTAACAGCTCAAATACAGCTAACTTTGGAAATGAACACGATAGAAACTTGTTGGTGTGTTTTCTATGCATTTCGACCTGAAAGAAGCTAGTTGGGATGTATTTGGCTTTTCTAACGTTCAGTTTGGCTTACTTGCGTGATTTTGCATTAACAGCTCAAATACAGCTAACTTTGGAAATGAACACGATGGAAACTTGTTGGTGTGTTTTCTATGCATTTCGACCTGAAAGAAGCTAGTTCGGATGTACTTGGCTATTGTAACGTTCAGTTTGGCTTACTTGCGTGATTTTGCATTAACAGCTCAAATACAGCTAACTTTGGAAATGAACACGATAGAAACTTGTTGGTGTGTTTTCTATGCATTTCGACCTGAAAGAAGCTACTTGGGATGTATTTGGCTTTTCTAACGTTCAGTTTGGCTTACTTGCGTGATTTTGCATTAACAGCTCAAATACATCTAACTTTGGAAATGAACACGATAGAAACTTGTTGGTGTGTTTTCTATGCATTTCGACCTGAAAGAAGCTAGTTCGGATGTACTTGGCTTTTGTAACGTTCAGTTTGGCTTACTTGCGTGATTTTGCATTAACAGCTCAAATACAGCTAACTTTGGAAATGAACACGATGGAAACTTGTTGGTGTGTTTTCTATGCATTTCGACCTGAAAGAAGCTAGTTCGGATGTACTTGGCTATTGTAACGTTCAGTTTGGCTTACTTGCGTGATTTTGCATTAACAGCTCAAATACAGCTAACTTTGGAAATGAACACGATAGAAACTTGTTGGTGTGTTTTCTATGCATTTCGACCTGAAAGAAGCTACTTGGGATGTATTTGGCTTTTCTAACGTTCAGTTTGGCTTACTTGCGTGATTTTGCATTAACAGCTCAAATACATCTAACTTTGGAAATGAACACGATAGAAACTTGTTGGTGTGTTTTCTATGCATTTCGACCTGAAAGAAGCTAGTTCGGATGTACTTGGCTTTTGTAACGTTCAGTTTGGCTTACTTGCGTGATTTTGCATTAACAGCTCAAATACAGCTAACTTTGGAAATGAACACGATGGAAACTTGTTGGTGTGTTTTCTATGCATTTCGACCTGAAAGAAGCTAGTTGGGATGTATTTGGCTTTTCTAACGTTCAGTTTGGCTTACTTGCGTGATTTTGCATTAACAGCTCAAATACAGCTAACTTTGGAAATGAACACGATAGAAACTTGTTGATGTGTTTTCTATGCATTTCGACGTGAAAGAAGCTAGTTGGGATATATTTGGCTTTTCTAACGTTCAGTTTGGCTTACTTGCGTGATTTTGCATTAACAGCTCAAATACAGCTAACTTTGGAAATGAACACGATGGAAACTTGTTGGTGTGTTTTCTATGCATTTCGGCCTGAAAGAAGCTAGTTCGGATGTACTTGTCTATTGTAACGTTCAGTTTGGCTTACTTGCGTGATTTTGCATTAACAGCTCAAATACAGCTAACTTTGGAAATGAACACGATGGAAACTTGTTGGTGTGTTTTCTATGGATTTCGACCTGAAAGAAGCTAGTTGGGATGTATTTGGCTTTTCTAACGTTCAGTTTGGCTTACTTGCGTGATTTTGCATTAACAGCTCAATTACAGCTAACTTTGGAAATGAACACGATAGAAACTTGTTGGTGTGTTTTCTATGCATTTCGACCTGAAAGAAGCTAGTTGGGATGTATTTGGCTTTTCTAACGTTCAGTTTGGCTTACTTGCGTGATTTTGCATTAACAGCTCAAATACAGCTAACTTTGGAAATGAACACGATAGAAACTTGTTGGTGTGTTTTCTATGCATTTCGACCTGAAAGAAGCTAGTTGGGATGTATTTGGCTTTTCTAACGTTCAGTTTGGCTTACTTGCGTGATTTTGCATTAACAGCTCAAATACAGCTAACTTTGGAAATGAACACGATGGAAACTTGTTGGTGTGTTTTCTATGCATTTCGACCTGAAAGAAGCTAGTTCGGATGTACTTGGCTATTGTAACGTTCAGTTTGGCTTACTTGCGTGATTTTGCATTAACAGCTCAAATACAGCTAACTTTGGAAATGAACACGATAGAAACTTGTTGGTGTGTTTTCTATGCATTTCGACCTGAAAGAAGCTAGTTCGGATGTACTTGGCTTTTGTAACGTTCAGTTTGGCTTACTTGCGTGATTTTGCATTAACAGCTCAAATACAGCTAACTTTGGAAATGAACACGATAGAAACTTGTTGGTGTGTTTTCTATGCATTTCGACGTGAAAGAAGCTAGTTGGGATATATTTGGCTTTTCTAACGTTCAGTTTGGCTTACTTGCGTGATTTTGCATTAACAGCTCAAATACAGCTAACTTTGGAAATGAACACGATAGAAACTTGTTGGTGTGTTTTCTATGCATTTCGACCTGAAAGAAGCTAGTTGGGATGTATTTGGCTTTTCTAACGTTCAGTTTGGCTTACTTGCGTGATTTTGCATTAACAGCTCAAATACAGCTAACTTTGGAAATGAACACGATAGAAACTTGTTGGTGTGTTTTCTATGCATTTCGACCTGAAAGAAGCTAGTTGGGATGTATTTGGCTTTTCTAACGTTCAGTTTGGCTTACTTGCGTGATTTTGCATTAACAGCTCAAATACAGCTAACTTTGGAAATGAACACGATGGAAACTTGTTGGTGTGTTTTCTATGCATTTCGACCTGAAAGAAGCTAGTTCGGATGTACTTGGCTATTGTAACGTTCAGTTTGGCTTACTTGCGTGATTTTGCATTAACAGCTCAAATACAGCTAACTTTGGAAATGAACACGATAGAAACTTGTTGGTGTGTTTTCTATGCATTTCGACCTGAAAGAAGCTACTTGGGATGTATTTGGCTTTTCTAACGTTCAGTTTGGCTTACTTGCGTGATTTTGCATTAACAGCTCAAATACAGCTAACTTTGGAAATGAACACGATAGAAACTTGTTGGTGTGTTTTCTATGCATTTCGACGTGAAAGAAGCTAGTTGGGATATATTTGGCTTTTCTAACGTTCAGTTTGGCTTACTTGCGTGATTTTGCATTAACAGCTCAAATACAGCTAACTTTGGAAATGAACACGATAGAAACTTGTTGGTGTGTTTTCTATGCATTTCGACGTGAAAGAAGCTAGTTGGGATATATTTGGCTTTTCTAACGTTCAGTTTGGCTTACTTGCGTGATTTTGCATTAACAGCTCAAATACAGCTAACTTTGGAAATGAACACGATAGAAACTTGTTGGTGTGTTTTCTATGCATTTCGACCTGAAAGAAGCTAGGTGGGATGTATTTGGCTTTTCTAACGTTCAGTTTGGCTTACTTGCGTGATTTTGCATTAACAGCTCAATTACAGCTAACTTTGGAAATGAACACGATAGAAACTTGTTGGTGTGTTTTCTATGCATTTCGACCTGAAAGAAGCTAGTTGGGATGTATTTGGCTTTTCTAACGTTCAGTTTGGCTTACTTGCGTGATTTTGCATTAACAGCTCAAATACAGCTAACTTTGGAAATGAACACGATAGAAACTTGTTGGTGTGTTTTCTATGCATTTCGACCTGAAAGAAGCTAGTTGGGATGTATTTGGCTTTTCTAACGTTCAGTTTGGCTTACTTGCGTGATTTTGCATTAACAGCTCAAATACAGCTAACTTTGGAAATGAACACGATAGAAACTTGTTGGTGTGTTTTCTATGCATTTCGACCTGAAAGAAGCTAGTTGGGATGTATTTGGCTTTTCTAACGTTCAGTTTGGCTTACTTGCGTGATTTTGCATTAACAGCTCAAATACAGCTAACTTTGGAAATGAACACGATGGAAACTTGTTGGTGTGTTTTCTATGCATTTCGACCTGAAAGAAGCTAGTTCGGATGTACTTGGCTATTGTAACGTTCAGTTTGGCTTACTTGCGTGATTTTGCATTAACAGCTCAAATACAGCTAACCTTGGAAATGAACACGATAGAAACTTGTTGGTGTGTTTTCTATGCATTTCGACCTGAAAGAAGCTAGTTCGGATGTACTTGGCTTTTGTAACGTTCAGTTTGGCTTACTTGCGTGATTTTGCATTAACAGCTCAAATACAGCTAACTTTGGAAATGAACACGATAGAAACTTGTTGGTGTGTTTTCTATGCATTTCGACGTGAAAGAAGCTAGTTGGGATATATTTGGCTTTTCTAACGTTCAGTTTGGCTTACTTGCGTGATTTTGCATTAACAGCTCAAATACAGCTAACTTTGGAAATGAACACGATAGAAACTTGTTGGTGTGTTTTCTATGCATTTCGACCTGAAAGAAGCTAGTTGGGATGTATTTGGCTTTTCTAACGTTCAGTTTGGCTTACTTGCGTGATTTTGCATTAACAGCTCAAATACAGCTAACTTTGGAAATGAACACGATAGAAACTTGTTGGTGTGTTTTCTATGCATTTCGACCTGAAAGAAGCTAGTTGGGATGTATTTGGCTTTTCTAACGTTCAGTTTGGCTTACTTGCGTGATTTTGCATTAACAGCTCAAATACAGCTAACTTTGCAAATGAACACGATGGAAACTTGTTGGTGTGTTTTCTATGCATTTCGACCTGAAAGAAGCTAGTTCGGATGTACTTGGCTATTGTAACGTTCAGTTTGGCTTACTTGCGTGATTTTGCATTAACAGCTCAAATACAGCTAACTTTGGAAATGAACACGATAGAAACTTGTTGGTGTGTTTTCTATGCATTTCGACCTGAAAGAAGCTACTTGGGATGTATTTGGCTTTTCTAACGTTCAGTTTGGCTTACTTGCGTGATTTTGCATTAACAGCTCAAATACATCTAACTTTGGAAATGAACACGATAGAAACTTGTTGGTGTGTTTTCTATGCATTTCGACCTGAAAGAAGCTAGTTCGGATGTACTTGGCTTTTGTAACGTTCAGTTTGGCTTACTTGCGTGATTTTGCATTAACAGCTCAAATACAGCTAACTTTGGAAATGAACACGATGGAAACTTGTTGGTGTGTTTTCTATGCATTTCGACCTGAAAGAAGCTAGTTCGGATGTACTTGGCTATTGTAACGTTCAGTTTGGCTTACTTGCGTGATTTTGCATTAACAGCTCAAATACAGCTAACTTTGGAAATGAACACGATAGAAACTTGTTGGTGTGTTTTCTATGCATTTCGACCTGAAAGAAGCTACTTGGGATGTATTTGGCTTTTCTAACGTTCAGTTTGGCTTACTTGCGTGATTTTGCATTAACAGCTCAAATACATCTAACTTTGGAAATGAACACGATAGAAACTTGTTGGTGTGTTTTCTATGCATTTCGACCTGAAAGAAGCTAGTTCGGATGTACTTGGCTTTTGTAACGTTCAGTTTGGCTTACTTGCGTGATTTTGCATTAACAGCTCAAATACAGCTAACTTTGGAAATGAACACGATGGAAACTTGTTGGTGTGTTTTCTATGCATTTCGACCTGAAAGAAGCTAGTTGGGATGTATTTGGCTTTTCTAACGTTCAGTTTGGCTTACTTGCGTGATTTTGCATTAACAGCTCAAATACAGCTAACTTTGGAAATGAACACGATAGAAACTTGTTGATGTGTTTTCTATGCATTTCGACGTGAAAGAAGCTAGTTGGGATATATTTGGCTTTTCTAACGTTCAGTTTGGCTTACTTGCGTGATTTTGCATTAACAGCTCAAATACAGCTAACTTTGGAAATGAACACGATGGAAACTTGTTGGTGTGTTTTCTATGCATTTCGACCTGAAAGAAGCTAGTTCGGATGTACTTGGCTATTGTAACGTTCAGTTTGGCTTACTTGCGTGATTTTGCATTAACAGCTCAAATACAGCTAACTTTGGAAATGAACACGATGGAAACTTGTTGGTGTGTTTTCTATGCATTTCGACCTGAAAGAAGCTTGTTGGGATGTATTTGGCTTTTCTAACGTTCAGTTTGGCTTACTTGCGTGATTTTGCATTAACAGCTCAATTACAGCTAACTTTGGAAATGAACACGATAGAAACTTGTTGGTGTGTTTTCTATGCATTTCGACCTGAAAGAAGCTAGTTGGGATGTATTTGGCTTTTCTAACGTTCAGTTTGGCTTACTTGCGTGATTTTGCATTAACAGCTCAAATACAGCTAACTTTGGAAATGAACACGATAGAAACTTGTTGGTGTGTTTTCTATGCATTTCGACCTGAAAGAAGCTAGTTGGGATGTATTTGGCTTTTCTAACGTTCAGTTTGGCTTACTTGCGTGATTTTGCATTAACAGCTCAAATACAGCTAACTTTGGAAATGAACACGATAGAAACTTGTTGGTGTGTTTTCTATGCATTTCGACCTGAAAGAAGCTAGTTGGGATGTATTTGGCTTTTCTAACGTTCAGTTTGGCTTACTTGCGTGATTTTGCATTAACAGCTCAAATACAGCTAACTTTGGAAATGAACACGATAGAAACTTGTTGGTGTGTTTTCTATGCATTTCGACCTGAAAGAAGCTAGTTGGGATGTATTTGGCTTTTCTAACGTTCAGTTTGGCTTACTTGCGTGATTTTGCATTAACAGCTCAAATACAGCTAACTTTGGAAATGAACACGATGGAAACTTGTTGGTGTGTTTTCTATGCATTTCGACCTGAAAGAAGCTAGTTGGGATGTATTTGGCTTTTCTAACGTTCAGTTTGGCTTACTTGCGTGATTTTGCATTAACAGCTCAATTACAGCTAACTTTGGAAATGAACACGATAGAAACTTGTTGGTGTGTTTTCTATGCATTTCGACCTGAAAGAAGCTAGTTGGGATGTATTTGGCTTTTCTAACGTTCAGTTTGGCTTACTTGCGTGATTTTGCATTAACAGCTCAAATACAGCTAACTTTGGAAATGAACACGATGGAAACTTGTTGGTGTGTTTTCTATGCATTTCGACCTGAAAGAAGCTACTTGGGATGTATTTGGCTTTTCTAACGTTCAGTTTGGCTTACTTGCGTGATTTTGCATTAACAGCTCAAATACAGCTAACTTTGGAAATGAACACGATAGAAACTTGTTGGTGTGTTTTCTATGCATTTCGACCTGAAAGAAGCTATTTGGGATGTATTTGGCTTTTCTAACGTTCAGTTTGGCTTACTTGCGTGATTTTGCATTAACAGCTCAAATACAGCTAACTTTGGAAATGAACACGATAGAAACTTGTTGGTGTGTTTTCTATGCATTTCGACCTGAAAGAAGCTACTTGGGATGTATTTGGCTTTTCTAACGTTCATTTTGGCTTACTTGCGTGATTTTGCATTAACAGCTCAAATACAGCTAACTTTGGAAATGAACACGATAGAAACTTGTTGGTGTGTTTTCTATGCATTTCGACCTGAAAGAAGCTAGTTTGGATGTACTTGGCTTTTGTAACGTTCAGTTTGGCTTACTTGCGTGATTTTGCATTAACAGCTCAAATACAGCTAACTTTGGAAATGAACACGATGGAAACTTGTTGGTGTGTTTTCTATGAATTTCGACCTGAAAGAAGCTAGTTGGGACGTATTTGGCTTTTCTAACGTTCAGTTTGGCTTACTTGCGTGATTTTGCATTAACAGCTCAAATACAGCTAACTTTGGAAATGAACACGATAGAAACTTGTTGGTGTGTTTTCTATGCATTTCGACCTGAAAGAAGCTAGTTGGGATGTATTTGGCTTTTCTAACGTTCAGTTTGGCTTACTTGCGTGATTTTGCATTAACAGCTCAAATACAGCTAACTTTGGAAATGAACACGATGGAAACTTGTTGGTGTGTTTTCTATGCATTTCGACCTGAAAGAAGCTAGTTCGGATGTACTTGGCTATTGTAACGTTCAGTTTGGCTTACTTGCGTGATTTTGCATTAACAGCTCAAATACAGCTAACTTTGGAAATGAACACGATAGAATCTTGTTGGTGTGTTTTCTATGCATTTCGACCTGAAAGAAGCTACTTGGGATGTATTTGGCTTTTCTAACGTTCAGTTTGGCTTACTTGCGTGATTTTGCATTAACAGCTCAAACACAGCTAACTTTGGAAATGAACACAATAGAAACTTGTTGGTGTGTTTTCTATGCATTTCGACCTGAAAGAAGCTAGTTTGGATGTACTTGGCTTTTGTAACGTTCAGTTTGGCTTACTTGCGTGATTTTGCATTAACAGCTCAAATACAGCTAACTTTGGAAATGAACACGATGGAAACTTGTTGGTGTGTTTTCTATGCATTTCGACCTGAAAGAAGCTAGTTCGGATGTACTTGGCTATTGTAACGTTCAGTTTGGCTTACTTGCGTGATTTTGCATTAACAGCTCAAATACAGCTAACTTTGGAAATGAACACGATAGAATCTTGTTGGTGTGTTTTCTATGCATTTCGACCTGAAAGAAGCTACTTGGGATGTATTTGGCTTTTCTAACGTTCAGTTTGGCTTACTTGCGTGATTTTGCATTAACAGCTCAAATACAGCTAACTTTGGAAATGAACACGATGGAAACTTGTTGGTGTGTTTTCTATGCATTTCGACCTGAATGAAGCTAGTTGGGATGTATTTGGCTTTTCTAACGTTCAGTTTGGCTTACTTGCGTGATTTTGCATTAACAGCTCAAATACAGCTAACTTTGGAAATGAACACGATAGAAACTTGTTGGTGTGTTTTCTATGCATTTCGACCTGAAAGAAGCTAGTTGGGATGTATTTGGCTTTTCTAACGTTCAGTTTGGCTTACTTGCGTGATTTTGCATTAACAGCTCAAATACAGCTAACTTTGGAAATGAACACGATGGAAACTTGTTGGTGTGTTTTCTATGCATTTCGACCTGAAAGAAGCTAGTTCGGATGTACTTGGCTATTGTAACGTTCAGTTTGGCTTACTTGCGTGATTTTGCATTAACAGCTCAAATACAGCTAACTTTGGAAATGAACACGATAGAAACTTGTTGGTGTGTTTTCTATGCATTTCGACCTGAAAGAAGCTAGTTCGGATGTACTTGGCTTTTGTAACGTTCAGTTTGGCTTACTTGCGTGATTTTGCATTAACAGCTCAAATACAGCTAACTTTGGAAATGAACACGATAGAAACTTGTTGGTGTGTTTTCTATGCATTTCGACGTGAAAGAAGCTAGTTGGGATATATTTGGCTTTTCTAACGTTCAGTTTGGCTTACTTGCGTGATTTTGCATTAACAGCTCAAATACAGCTAACTTTGGAAATGAACACGATAGAAACTTGTTGGTGTGTTTTCTATGCATTTCGACCTGAAAGAAGCTAGTTGGGATGTATTTGGCTTTTCTAACGTTCAGTTTGGCTTACTTGCGTGATTTTGCATTAACAGCTCAAATACAGCTAACTTTGGAAATGAACACGATGGAAACTTGTTGGTGTGTTTTCTATGCATTTCGACCTGAAAGAAGCTAGTTCGGATGTACTTGGCTATTGTAACGTTCAGTTTGGCTTACTTGCGTGATTTTGCATTAACAGCTCAAATATAGCTAACTTTGGAAATGAACACGATAGAATCTTGTTGGTGTGTTTTCTATGCATTTCGACCTGAAAGAAGCTACTTGGGATGTATTTGGCTTTTCTAACGTTCAGTTTGGCTTACTTGCGTGATTTTGCATTAACAGCTCAAATACAGCTAACTTTGGAAATGAACACGATGGAAACTTGTTGGTGTGTTTTCTATGCATTTCGACCTGAAAGAAGCTAGTTCGGATGTACTTGGCTATTGTAACGTTCAGTTTGGCTTACTTGCGTGATTTTGCATTAACAGCTCAAATACAGCTAACTTTGGAAATGAACACGATAGAATCTTGTTGGTGTGTTTTCTATGCATTTCGACCTGAAAGAAGCTACTTGGGATGTATTTGGCTTTTCTAACGTTCAGTTTGGCTTACTTGCGTGATTTTGCATTAACAGCTCAAATACAGCTAACTTTGGAAATGAACACGATGGAAACTTGTTGGTGTGTTTTCTATGCATTTCGACCTGAAAGAAGCTAGTTGGGATGTATTTGGCTTTTCTAACGTTCAGTTTGGCTTACTTGCGTGATTTTGCATTAACAGCTCAAATACAGCTAACTTTGGAAATGAACACGATGGAAACTTGTTGGTGTGTTTTCTATGCATTTCGACCTGAAAGAAGCTAGTTCGGATGTACTTGGCTATTGTAACGTTCAGTTTGGCTTACTTGCGTGATTTTGCATTAACAGCTCAAATACAGCTAACTTTGGAAATGAACACGATAGAAACTTGTTGGTGTGTTTTCTATGCATTTCGACCTGAAAGAAGCTAGTTCGGATGTACTTGGCTTTTGTAACGTTCAGTTTGGCTTACTTGCGTGATTTTGCATTAACAGCTCAAATACAGCTAACTTTGGAAATGAACACGATAGAAACTTGTTGGTGTGTTTTCTATGCATTTCGACGTGAAAGAAGCTAGTTGGGATATATTTGGCTTTTCTAACGTTCAGTTTGGCTTACTTGCGTGATTTTGCATTAACAGCTCAAATACAGCTAACTTTGGAAATGAACACGATAGAAACTTGTTGGTGTGTTTTCTATGCATTTCGACCTGAAAGAAGCTAGTTGGGATGTATTTGGCTTTTCTAACGTTCAGTTTGGCTTACTTGCGTGATTTTGCATTAACAGCTCAAATACAGCTAACTTTGGAAATGAACACGATGGAAACTTGTTGGTGTGTTTTCTATGCATTTCGACCTGAAAGAAGCTAGTTGGGATGTATTTGGCTTTTCTAACGTTCAGTTTGGCTTACTTGCGTGATTTTGCATTAACAGCTCAAATACAGCTAACTTTGGAAATGAACACGATAGAATCTTGTTGGTGTGTTTTCTATGCATTTCGACCTGAAAGAAGCTACTTGGGATGTATTTGGCTTTTCTAACGTTCAGTTTGGCTTACTTGCGTGATTTTGCATTAACAGCTCAAACACAGCTAACTTTGGAAATGAACACGATAGAAACTTGTTGGTGTGTTTTCTATGCATTTCGACCTGAAAGAAGCTAGTTTGGATGTACTTGGCTTTTGTAACGTTCAGTTTGGCTTACTTGCGTGATTTTGCATTAACAGCTCAAATACAGCTAACTTTGGAAATGAACACGATGGAAACTTGTTGGTGTGTTTTCTATGCATTTCGACCTGAAAGAAGCTAGTTCGGATGTACTTGGCTATTGTAACGTTCAGTTTGGCTTACTTGCGTGATTTTGCATTAACAGCTCAAATACAGCTAACTTTGGAAATGAACACGATAGAATCTTGTTGGTGTGTTTTCTATGCATTTCGACCTGAAAGAAGCTACTTGGGATGTATTTGGCTTTTCTAACGTTCAGTTTGGCTTACTTGCGTGATTTTGCATTAACAGCTCAAATACAGCTAACTTTGGAAATGAACACGATGGAAACTTGTTGGTGTGTTTTCTATGCATTTCGACCTGAAAGAAGCTAGTTGGGATGTATTTGGCTTTTCTAACGTTCAGTTTGGCTTACTTGCGTGATTTTGCATTAACAGCTCAAATACAGCTAACTTTGGAAATGAACACGATAGAAACTTGTTGGTGTGTTTTCTATGCATTTCGACCTGAAAGAAGCTAGTTGGGATGTATTTGGCTTTTCTAACGTTCAGTTTGGCTTACTTGCGTGATTTTGCATTAACAGCTCAAATACAGCTAACTTTGGAAATGAACACGATGGAAACTTGTTGGTGTGTTTTCTATGCATTTCGACCTGAAAAAAGCTAGTTCGGATGTACTTGGCTATTGTAACGTTCAGTTTGGCTTACTTGCGTGATTTTGCATTAACAGCTCAAATACAGCTAACTTTGGAAATGAACACGATAGAAACTTGTTGGTGTGTTTTCTATGCATTTCGACCTGAAAGAAGCTACTTGGGATGTATTTGGCTTTTCTAACGTTCAGTTTGGCTTACTTGCGTGATTTTGCATTAACAGCTCAAATACATCTAACTTTGGAAATGAACACGATAGAAACTTGTTGGTATGTTTTCTATGCATTTCGACCTGAAAGAAGCTAGTTCGGATGTACTTGGCTTTTGTAACGTTCAGTTTGGCTTACTTGCGTGATTTTGCATTAACAGCTCAAATACAGCTAACTTTGGAAATGAACACGATGGAAACTTGTTGGTGTGTTTTCTATGCATTTCGACCTGAAAGAAGCTAGTTGGGATGTATTTGGCTTTTCTAACGTTCAGTTTGGCTTACTTGCGTGATTTTGCATTAACAGCTCAAATACAGCTAACTTTGGAAATGAACACGATAGAAACTTGTTGATGTGTTTTCTATGCATTTCGACGTGAAAGAAGCTAGTTGGGATATATTTGGCTTTTCTAACGTTCAGTTTGGCTTACTTGCGTGATTTTGCATTAACAGCTCAAATACAGCTAACTTTGGAAATGAACACGATGGAAACTTGTTGGTGTGTTTTCTATGCATTTCGACCTGAAAGAAGCTAGTTCGGATGTACTTGGCTATTGTAACGTTCAGTTTGGCTTACTTGCGTGATTTTGCATTAACAGCTCAAATACAGCTAACTTTGGAAATGAACACGATGGAAACTTGTTGGTGTGTTTTCTATGCATTTCGACCTGAAAGAAGCTAGTTGGGATGTATTTGGCTTTTCTAACGTTCAGTTTGGCTTACTTGCGTGATTTTGCATTAACAGCTCAATTACAGCTAACTTTGGAAATGAACACGATAGAAACTTGTTGGTGTGTTTTCTATGCATTTCGACCTGAAAGAAGCTAGTTGGGATGTATTTGGCTTTTCTAACGTTCAGTTTGGCTTACTTGCGTGATTTTGCATTAACAGCTCAAATACAGCTAACTTTGGAAATGAACACGATAGAAACTTGTTGGTGTGTTTTCTATGCATTTCGACCTGAAAGAAGCTAGTTGGGATGTATTTGGCTTTTCTAACGTTCAGTTTGGCTTACTTGCGTGATTTTGCATTAACAGCTCAAATACAGCTAACTTTGGAAATGAACACGATAGAAACTTGTTGGTGTGTTTTCTATGCATTTCGACCTGAAAGAAGCTAGTTGGGATGTATTTGGCTTTTCTAACGTTCAGTTTGGCTTACTTGCGTGATTTTGCATTAACAGCTCAAATACAGCTAACTTTGGAAATGAACACGATAGAAACTTGTTGGTGTGTTTTCTATGCATTTCGACCTGAAAGAAGCTATTTGGGATGTATTTGGCTTTTCTAACGTTCAGTTTGGCTTACTTGCGTGATTTTGCATTAACAGCTCAAATACAGCTAACTTTGGAAATGAACACGATGGAAACTTGTTGGTGTGTTTTCTATGCATTTCGACCTGAAAGAAGCTAGTTGGGATGTATTTGGCTTTTCTAACGTTCAGTTTGGCTTACTTGCGTGATTTTGCATTAACAGCTCAATTACAGCTAACTTTGGAAATGAACACGATAGAAACTTGTTGGTGTGTTTTCTATGCATTTCGACCTGAAAGAAGCTAGTTGGGATGTATTTGGCTTTTCTAACGTTCAGTTTGGCTTACTTGCGTGATTTTGCATTAACAGCTCAAATACAGCTAACTTTGGAAATGAACACGATGGAAACTTGTTGGTGTGTTTTCTATGCATTTCGACCTGAAAGAAGCTAGTTGGGATGTATTTGGCTTTTCTAACGTTCAGTTTGGCTTACTTGCGTGATTTTGCATTAACAGCTCAAATACAGCTAACTTTGGAAATGAACACGATAGAAACTTGGTGTGTTTTCTATGCATTTCGACCTCAAAGAAGCTAGTTGGGATGTATTTGGCTTTTCTAACGTTCAGTTTGGCTTACTTGCGTGATTTTGCATTAACAGCTCAAATACAGCTAACTTTGGAAATGAACACGATAGAAACTTGTTGGTGTGTTTTCTATGCATTTCGACCTGAAAGAAGCTATTTGGGATGTATTTGGCTTTTCTAACGTTCAGTTTGGCTTACTTGCGTGATTTTGCATTAACAGCTCAAATACAGCTAACTTTGGAAATGAACACGATGGAAACTTGTTGGTGTGTTTTCTATGCATTTCGACCTGAAAGAAGCTAGTTGGGATGTATTTGGCTTTTCTAACGTTCAGTTTGGCTTACTTGCGTGATTTTGCATTAACAGCTCAAATACAGCTAACTTTGGAAATGAACACGATGGAAACTTGTTGGTGTGTTTTCTATGCATTTCGACCTGAAAGAAGCTAGTTGGGATGTATTTGGCTTTTCTAACGTTCAGTTTGGCTTACTTGCGTGATTTTGCATTAACAGCTCAATTACAGCTAACTTTGGAAATGAACACGATAGAAACTTGTTGGTGTGTTTTCTATGCATTTCGACCTGAAAGAAGCTAGTTGGGATGTATTTGGCTTTTCTAACGTTCAGTTTGGCTTACTTGCGTGATTTTGCATTAACAGCTCAAATACAGCTAACTTTGGAAATGAACACGATAGAAACTTGTTGGTGTGTTTTCTATGCATTTCGACCTGAAAGAAGCTAGTTGGGATGTATTTGGCTTTTCTAACGTTCAGTTTGGCTTACTTGCGTGATTTTGCATTAACAGCTCAAATACAGCTAACTTTGGAAATGAACACGATAGAAACTTGTTGGTGTGTTTTCTATGCATTTCGACCTGAAAGAAGCTAGTTGGGATGTATTTGGCTTTTCTAACGTTCAGTTTGGCTTACTTGCGTGATTTTGCATTAACAGCTCAAATACAGCTAACTTTGGAAATGAACACGATAGAAACTTGTTGGTGTGTTTTCTATGCATTTCGACCTGAAAGAAGCTATTTGGGATGTATTTGGCTTTTCTAACGTTCAGTTTGGCTTACTTGCGTGATTTTGCATTAACAGCTCAAATACAGCTAACTTTGGAAATGAACACGATGGAAACTTGTTGGTGTGTTTTCTATGCATTTCGACCTGAAAGAAGCTAGTTGGGATGTATTTGGCTTTTCTAACGTTCAGTTTGGCTTACTTGCGTGATTTTGCATTAACAGCTCAATTACAGCTAACTTTGGAAATGAACACGATAGAAACTTGTTGGTGTGTTTTCTATGCATTTCGACCTGAAAGAAGCTAGTTGGGATGTATTTGGCTTTTCTAACGTTCAGTTTGGCTTACTTGCGTGATTTTGCATTAACAGCTCAAATACAGCTAACTTTGGAAATGAACACGATGGAAACTTGTTGGTGTGTTTTCTATGCATTTCGACCTGAAAGAAGCTAGTTGGGATGTATTTGGCTTTTCTAACGTTCAGTTTGGCTTACTTGCGTGATTTTGCATTAACAGCTCAAATACAGCTAACTTTGGAAATGAACACGATAGAAACTTGTTGGTGTGTTTTCTATGCATTTCGACCTGAAAGAAGCTATTTGGGATGTATTTGGCTTTTCTAACGTTCAGTTTGGCTTACTTGCGTGATTTTGCATTAACAGCTCAAATACATCTAACTTTGGAAATGAACACGATAGAAACTTGTTGGTGTGTTTTCTATGCATTTCGACCTGAAAGAAGCTACTTGGGATGTATTTGGCTTTTCTAACGTTCAGTTTGGCTTACTTGCGTGATTTTGCATTAACAGCTCAAATACAGCTAACTTTGGAAATGAACACGATAGAAACTTGTTGGTGTGTTTTCTATGCATTTCGACCTGAAAGAAGCTAGTTTGGATGTACTTGGCTTTTGTAACGTTCAGTTTGGCTTACTTGCGTGATTTTGCATTAACAGCTCAAATACAGCTAACTTTGGAAATGAACACGATGGAAACTTGTTGGTGTGTTTTCTATGAATTTCGACCTGAAAGAAGCTAGTTGGGATGTATTTGGCTTTTCTAACGTTCAGTTTGGCTTACTTGCGTGATTTTGCATTAACAGCTCAAATACAGCTAACTTTGGAAATGAACACGATAGAAACTTGTTGGTGTGTTTTCTATGCATTTCGACCTGAAAGAAGCTAGTTGGGATGTATTTGGCTTTTCTAACGTTCAGTTTGGCTTACTTGCGTGATTTTGCATTAACAGCTCAAATACAGCTAACTTTGGAAATGAACACGATGGAAACTTGTTGGTGTGTTTTCTATGCATTTCGACCTGAAAGAAGCTAGTTCGGATGTACTTGGCTATTGTAACGTTCAGTTTGGCTTACTTGCGTGATTTTGCATTAACAGCTCAAATACAGCTAACTTTGGAAATGAACACGATAGAATCTTGTTGGTGTGTTTTCTATGCATTTCGACCTGAAAGAAGCTACTTGGGATGTATTTGGCTTTTCTAACGTTCAGTTTGGCTTACTTGCGTGATTTTGCATTAACAGCTCAAACACAGCTAACTTTGGAAATGAACACGATAGAAACTTGTTGGTGTGTTTTCTATGCATTTCGACCTGAAAGAAGCTAGTTTGGATGTACTTGGCTTTTGTAACGTTCAGTTTGGCTTACTTGCGTGATTTTGCATTAACAGCTCAAATACAGCTAACTTTGGAAATGAACACGATGGAAACTTGTTGGTGTGTTTTCTATGCATTTCGACCTGAAAGAAGCTAGTTCGGATGTACTTGGCTATTGTAACGTTCAGTTTGGCTTACTTGCGTGATTTTGCATTAACAGCTCAAATACAGCTAACTTTGGAAATGAACACGATAGAATCTTGTTGGTGTGTTTTCTATGCATTTCGACCTGAAAGAAGCTACTTGGGATGTATTTGGCTTTTCTAACGTTCAGTTTGGCTTACTTGCGTGATTTTGCATTAACAGCTCAAATACAGCTAACTTTGGAAATGAACACGATGGAAACTTGTTGGTGTGTTTTCTATGCATTTCGACCTGAAAGAAGCTAGTTGGGATGTATTTGGCTTTTCTAACGTTCAGTTTGGCTTACTTGCGTGATTTTGCATTAACAGCTCAAATACAGCTAACTTTGGAAATGAACACGATAGAAACTTGTTGGTGTGTTTTCTATGCATTTCGACCTGAAAGAAGCTATTTGGGATGTATTTGGCTTTTCTAACGTTCAGTTTGGCTTACTTGCGTGATTTTGCATTAACAGCTCAAATACAGCTAACTTTGGAAATGAACACGATAGAAACTTGTTGGTGTGTTTTCTATGCATTTCGACCTGAAAGAAGCTAGTTGGGATGTATTTGGCTTTTCTAACGTTCAGTTTGGCTTACTTGCGTGATTTTGCATTAACAGCTCAAATACAGCTAACTTTGGAAATGAACACGATAGAAACTTGTTGGTGTGTTTTCTATGCATTTCGACCTGAAAGAAGCTAGTTTGGATGTACTTGGCTTTTGTAACGTTCAGTTTGGCTTACTTGCGTGATTTTGCATTAACAGCTCAAATACAGCTAACTTTGGAAATGAACACGATGGAAACTTGTTGGTGTGTTTTCTATGCATTTCGACCTGAAAGAAGCTAGTTGGGATGTATTTGGCTTTTCTAACGTTCAGTTTGGCTTACTTACGTGATTTTGCATTAACAGCTCAAATACAGCTAACTTTGGAAATGAACACGATAGAAACTTGTTGGTGTGTTTTCTATGCATTTCGACCTGAAAGAAGCTAGTTGGGATGTATTTGGCTTTTCTAACGTTCAGTTTGGCTTACTTGCGTGATTTTGCATTAACAGCTCAAATACAGCTAACTTTGGAAATGAACACGATGGAAACTTGTTGGTGTGTTTTCTATGCATTTCGACCTGAAAGAAGCTAGTTCGGATGTACTTGGCTATTGTAACGTTCAGTTTGGCTTACTTGCGTGATTTTGCATTAACAGCTCAAATACAGCTAACTTTGGAAATGAACACGATAGAATCTTGTTGGTGTGTTTTCTATGCATTTCGACCTGAAAGAAGCTACTTGGGATGTATTTGGCTTTTCTAACGTTCAGTTTGGCTTACTTGCGTGATTTTGCATTAACAGCTCAAATACAGCTAACTTTGGAAATGAACACGATAGAAACTTGTTGGTGTGTTTTCTATGCATTTCGACCTGAAAGAAGCTAGTTGGGATGTATTTGGCTTTTCTAACGTTCAGTTTGGCTTACTTGCGTGATTTTGCATTAACAGCTCAAATACAGCTAACTTTGGAAATGAACACGATGGAAACTTGTTGGTGTGTTTTCTATGCATTTCGACCTGAAAGAAGCTAGTTCGGATGTACTTGGCTATTGTAACGTTCAGTTTGGCTTACTTGCGTGATTTTGCATTAACAGCTCAAATACAGCTAACTTTGGAAATGAACACGATAGAATCTTGTTGGTGTGTTTTCTATGCATTTCGACCTGAAAGAAGCTACTTGGGATGTATTTGGCTTTTCTAACGTTCAGTTTGGCTTACTTGCGTGATTTTGCATTAACAGCTCAAACACAGCTAACTTTGGAAATGAACACGATAGAAACTTGTTGGTGTGTTTTCTATGCATTTCGACCTGAAAGAAGCTAGTTTGGATGTACTTGGCTTTTGTAACGTTCAGTTTGGCTTACTTGCGTGATTTTGCATTAACAGCTCAAATACAGCTAACTTTGGAAATGAACACGATGGAAACTTGTTGGTGTGTTTTCTATGCATTTCGACCTGAAAGAAGCTAGTTCGGATGTACTTGGCTATTGTAACGTTCAGTTTGGCTTACTTGCGTGATTTTGCATTAACAGCTCAAATACAGCTAACTTTGGAAATGAACACGATAGAATCTTGTTGGTGTGTTTTCTATGCATTTCGACCTGAAAGAAGCTACTTGGGATGTATTTGGCTTTTCTAACGTTCAGTTTGGCTTACTTGCGTGATTTTGCATTAACAGCTCAAATACAGCTAACTTTGGAAATGAACACGATGGAAACTTGTTGGTGTGTTTTCTATGCATTTCGACCTGAAAGAAGCTAGTTGGGATGTATTTGGCTTTTCTAACGTTCAGTTTGGCTTACTTGCGTGATTTTGCATTAACAGCTCAAATACAGCTAACTTTGGAAATGAACACGATAGAAACTTGTTGGTGTGTTTTCTATGCATTTCGACCTGAAAGAAGCTATTTGGGATGTATTTGGCTTTTCTAACGTTCAGTTTGGCTTACTTGCGTGATTTTGCATTAACAGCTCAAATACAGCTAACTTTGGAAATGAACACGATAGAAACTTGTTGGTGTGTTTTCTATGCATTTCGACCTGAAAGAAGCTAGTTGGGATGTATTTGGCTTTTCTAACGTTCAGTTTGGCTTACTTGCGTGATTTTGCATTAACAGCTCAAATACAGCTAACTTTGGAAATGAACACGATAGAAACTTGTTGGTGTGTTTTCTATGCATTTCGACCTGAAAGAAGCTAGTTTGGATGTACTTGGCTTTTGTAACGTTCAGTTTGGCTTACTTGCGTGATTTTGCATTAACAGCTCAAATACAGCTAACTTTGGAAATGAACACGATGGAAACTTGTTGGTGTGTTTTCTATGCATTTCGACCTGAAAGAAGCTAGTTGGGATGTATTTGGCTTTTCTAACGTTCAGTTTGGCTTACTTACGTGATTTTGCATTAACAGCTCAAATACAGCTAACTTTGGAAATGAACACGATAGAAACTTGTTGGTGTGTTTTCTATGCATTTCGACCTGAAAGAAGCTAGTTGGGATGTATTTGGCTTTTCTAACGTTCAGTTTGGCTTACTTGCGTGATTTTGCATTAACAGCTCAAATACAGCTAACTTTGGAAATGAACACGATGGAAACTTGTTGGTGTGTTTTCTATGCATTTCGACCTGAAAGAAGCTAGTTCGGATGTACTTGGCTATTGTAACGTTCAGTTTGGCTTACTTGCGTGATTTTGCATTAACAGCTCAAATACAGCTAACTTTGGAAATGAACACGATAGAATCTTGTTGGTGTGTTTTCTATGCATTTCGACCTGAAAGAAGCTACTTGGGATGTATTTGGCTTTTCTAACGTTCAGTTTGGCTTACTTGCGTGATTTTGCATTAACAGCTCAAACACAGCTAACTTTGGAAATGAACACGATAGAAACTTGTTGGTGTGTTTTCTATGCATTTCGACCTGAAAGAAGCTAGTTTGGATGTACTTGGCTTTTGTAACGTTCAGTTTGGCTTACTTGCGTGATTTTGCATTAACAGCTCAAATACAGCTAACTTTGGAAATGAACACGATGGAAACTTGTTGGTGTGTTTTCTATGCATTTCGACCTGAAAGAAGCTAGTTCGGATGTACTTGGCTATTGTAACGTTCAGTTTGGCTTACTTGCGTGATTTTGCATTAACAGCTCAAATACAGCTAACTTTGGAAATGAACACGATAGAATCTTGTTGGTGTGTTTTCTATGCATTTCGAACTGAAAGAAGCTACTTGGGATGTATTTGGCTTTTCTAACGTTCAGTTTGGCTTACTTGCGTGATTTTGCATTAACAGCTCAAACACAGCTAACTTTGGAAATGAACACGATAGAAACTTGTTGGTGTGTTTTCTATGCATTTCGACCTGAAAGAAGCTAGTTTGGATGTACTTGGCTTTTGTAACGTTCAGTTTGGCTTACTTGCGTGATTTTGCATTAACAGCTCAAATACAGCTAACTTTGGAAATGAACACGATGGAAACTTGTTGGTGTGTTTTCTATGCATTTCGACCTGAAAGAAGCTAGTTGGGATGTATTTGGCTTTTCTAACGTTCAGTTTGGCTTACTTGCGTGATTTTGCATTAACAGCTCAAATACAGCTAACTTTGGAAATGAACACGATAGAAACTTGTTGGTGTGTTTTCTATGCATTTCGACGTGAAAGAAGCTAGTTGGGATATATTTGGCTTTTCTAACGTTCAGTTTGGCTTACTTGCGTGATTTTGCATTAACAGCTCAAATACAGCTAACTTTGGAAATGAACACGATGGAAACTTGTTGGTGTGTTTTCTATGCATTTCGACCTGAAAGAAGCTAGTTGGGATGTATTTGGCTTTTCTAACGTTCAGTTTGGCTTACTTGCGTGATTTTGCATTAACAGCTCAAATACAGCTAACTTTGGAAATGAACACGATAGAAACTTGTTGGTGTGTTTTCTATGCATTTCGACGTGAAAGAAGCTAGTTGGGATATATTTGGCTTTTCTAACGTTCAGTTTGGCTTACTTGCGTGATTTTGCATTAACAGCTCAAATACAGCTAACTTTGGAAATGAACACGATGGAAACTTGTTGGTGTGTTTTCTATGCATTTCGACCTGAAAGAAGCTAGTTGGGATGTATTTGGCTTTTCTAACGTTCAGTTTGGCTTACTTGCGTGATTTTGCATTAACAGCTCAATTACAGCTAACTTTGGAAATGAACACGATAGAAACTTGTTGATGTGTTTTCTATGCATTTCGACCTGAAAGAAGCTAGTTGGGATGTATTTGGCTTTTCTAACGTTCAGTTTGGCTTACTTGCGTGATTTTGCATTAACAGCTCAAATACAGCTAACTTTGGAAATGAACACGATAGAAACTTGTTGGTGTGTTTTCTATGCATTTCGACCTGAAAGAAGCTAGTTGGGATGTATTTGGCTTTTCTAACGTTCAGTTTGGCTTACTTGCGTGATTTTGCATTAACAGCTCAAATACAGCTAACTTTGGAAATGAACACGATAGAAACTTGTTGGTGTGTTTTCTATGCATTTCGACCTGAAAGAAGCTAGTTGGGATGTATTTGGCTTTTCTAACGTTCAGTTTGGCTTACTTGCGTGATTTTGCATTAACAGCTCAAATACAGCTAACTTTGGAAATGAACACGATAGAAACTTGTTGGTGTGTTTTCTATGCATTTCGACCTGAAAGAAGCTAGTTCGGATGTACTTGGCTTTTGTAACGTTCAGTTTGGCTTACTTGCGTGATTTTGCATTAACAGCTCAAATACAGCTAACTTTGGAAATGAACACGATGGAAACTTGTTGGTGTGTGTTCTATGCATTTCGACCTGAATAAGCTAGTTGGGATGTATTTGGCTTTTCTAACGTTCAGTTTGGCTTACTTGCGTGATTTTGCATTAACAGCTCAAATACAGCTAACTTTGGAAATGAACACGATAGAAACTTGTTGGTGTGTTTTCTATGCATTTCGACCTGAAAGAAGCTAGTTTGGATGTATTTGGCTTTTCTAACGTTCAGTTTGGCTTACTTGCGTGATTTTGCATTAACAGCTCAAATACAGCTAACTTTGGAAATGAACACGATGGAAACTTGTTGGTGTGTTTTCTATGAATTTCGACCTGAAAGAAGCTAGTTGGGATGTATTTGGCTTTTCTAACGTTCAGTTTGGCTTACTTGCGTGATTTTGCATTAACAGCTCAAATACAGCTAACTTTGGAAATGAACACGATAGAAACTTGTTGGTGTGTTTTCTATGCATTTCGACCTGAAAGAAGCTAGTTGGGATGTATTTGGCTTTTCTAACGTTCAGTTTGGCTTACTTGCGTGATTTTGCATTAACAGCTCAAATACAGCTAACTTTGGAAATGAACACGATGGAAACTTGTTGGTGTGTTTTCTATGCATTTCGACCTGAAAGAAGCTAGTTCGGATGTACTTGGCTTTTCTAACGTTCAGTTTGGCTTACTTGCGTGATTTTGCATTAACAGCTCAAATACAGCTAACTTTGGAAATGAACACGATGGAAACTTGTTGGTGTGTTTTCTATGCATTTCGACCTGAAAGAAGCTAGTTGGGATGTATTTGGCTTTTCTAACGTTCAGTTTGGCTTACTTGCGTGATTTTGCATTAACAGCTCAATTACAGCTAACTTTGGAAATGAACACGATAGAAACTTGTTGGTGTGTTTTCTATGCATTTCGACCTGAAAGAAGCTAGTTGGGATGTATTTGGCTTTTCTAACGTTCAGTTTGGCTTACTTGCGTGATTTTGCATTAACAGCTCAAATACAGCTAACTTTGGAAATGAACACGATAGAAACTTGTTGGTGTGTTTTCTATGCATTTCGACCTGAAAGAAGCTAGTTGGGATGTATTTGGCTTTTCTAACGTTCAGTTTGGCTTACTTGCGTGATTTTGCATTAACAGCTCAAATACAGCTAACTTTGGAAATGAACACGATAGAAACTTGTTGGTGTGTTTTCTATGCATTTCGACCTGAAAGAAGCTAGTTGGGATGTATTTGGCTTTTCTAATGTTCAGTTTGGCTTACTTGCGTGATTTTGCATTAACAGCTCAAATACAGCTAACTTTGGAAATGAACACGATAGAAACTTGTTGGTGTGTTTTCTATGCATTTCGACGTGAAAGAAGCTAGTTGGGATATATTTGGCTTTTCTAACGTTCAGTTTGGCTTACTTGCGTGATTTTGCATTAACAGCTCAAATACAGCTAACTTTGGAAATGAACACGATGGAAACTTGTTGGTGTGTTTTCTATGCATTTCGACCTGAAAGAAGCTAGTTGGGATGTATTTGGCTTTTCTAACGTTCAGTTTGGCTTACTTGCGTGATTTTGCATTAACAGCTCAATTACAGCTAACTTTGGAAATGAACACGATAGAAACTTGTTGGTGTGTTTTCTATGCATTTCGACCTGAAAGAAGCTAGTTGGGATGTATTTGGCTTTTCTAACGTTCAGTTTGGCTTACTTGCGTGATTTTGCATTAACAGCTCAAATACAGCTAACTTTGGAAATGAACACGATAGAAACTTGTTGGTGTGTTTTCTATGCATTTCGACCTGAAAGAAGCTAGTTGGGATGTATTTGGCTTTTCTAACGTTCAGTTTGGCTTACTTGCGTGATTTTGCATTAACAGCTCAAATACAGCTAACTTTGGAAATGAACACGATAGAAACTTGTTGGTGTGTTTTCTATGCATTTCGACCTGAAAGAAGCTAGTTGGGATGTATTTGGCTTTTCTAACGTTCAGTTTGGCTTACTTGCGTGATTTTGCATTAACAGCTCAAATACAGCTAACTTTGGAAATGAACACGATGGAAACTTGTTGGTGTGTTTTCTCTGCATTTCGACCTGAAAGAAGCTAGTTCGGATGTACTTGGCTATTGTAACGTTCAGTTTGGCTTACTTGCGTGATTTTGCATTAACAGCTCAAATACAGCTAACTTTGAAAATGAACACGATAGAAACTTGTTGGTGTGTTTTCTATGCATTTCGACCTGAAAGAAGCTACTTGGGATGTATTTGGCTTTTCTAACGTTCAGTTTGGCTTACTTGCGTGATTTTGCATTAACAGCTCAAATACAGCTAACTTTGGAAATGAACACGATAGAAACTTGTTGGTGTGTTTTCTATGTATTTCGACCTGAAAGAAGCTAGTTCGGATGTACTTGGCTTTTGTAACGTTCAGTTTGGCTTACTTGCGTGATTTTGCATTAACAGCTCAAATACAGCTAACTTTGGAAATGAACACGATGGAAACTTGTTGGTGTGTTTTCTATGCCTTTCGACCTGAGTAAGCTAGTTGGGATGTATTTGGCTTTTCTAACGTTCAGTTTGGCTTACTTGCGTGATTTTGCATTAACAGCTCAAATACAGCTAACTTTGGAAATGAACACGATAGAAACTTGCTGGTCTGTTTTCTATGAATTTCGACCTGAAAGAAGCTAGTTCGGATGTACTTGGCTTTTGTAACGTTCAGTTTGGCTTACTTGCGTGATTTTGCATTAACAGCTCAAATACAGCTAACTTTGGAAATGAACACGATGGAAACTTGTTGGTGTGTGTTCTATGCATTTCGACCTGAATAAGCTAGTTGGGATGTATTTGGCTTTTCTAACGTTCAGTTTGGCTTACTTGCGTGATTTTGCATTAACAGCTCAAATACAGCTAACTTTGGAAATGAACACGATAGAAACTTGTTGGTGTGTTTTCTATGCATTTCGACCTGAAAGAAGCTAGTTGGGATGTATTTGGCTTTTCTAACGTTCAGTTTGGCTTACTTGCGTGATTTTGCATTAACAGCTCAAATACAGCTAACTTTGGAAATGAACACGATGGAAACTTGTTGGTGTGTTTTCTATGCATTTCGACCTGAAAGAAGCTAGTTCGGATGTACTTGGCTATTGTAACGTTCAGTTTGGCTTACTTGCGTGATTTTGCATTAACAGCTCAAATACAGCTAACTTTGGAAATGAACACGATAGAATCTTGTTGGTGTGTTTTCTATGCATTTCGACCTGAAAGAAGCTACTTGGGATGTATTTGGCTTTTCTAACGTTCAGTTTGGCTTACTTGCGTGATTTTGCATTAACAGCTCAAACACAGCTAACTTTGGAAATGAACACGATAGAAACTTGTTGGTGTGTTTTCTATGCATTTCGACCTGAAAGAAGCTAGTTTGGATGTACTTGGCTTTTGTAACGTTCAGTTTGGCTTACTTGCGTGATTTTGCATTAACAGCTCAAATACAGCTAACTTTGGAAATGAACACGATGGAAACTTGTTGGTGTGTTTTCTATGCATTTCGACCTGAAAGAAGCTAGTTCGGATGTACTTGGCTATTGTAACGTTCAGTTTGGCTTACTTGCGTGATTTTGCATTAACAGCTCAAATACAGCTAACTTTGGAAATGAACACGATAGAATCTTGTTGGTGTGTTTTCTATGCATTTCGAACTGAAAGAAGCTACTTGGGATGTATTTGGCTTTTCTAACGTTCAGTTTGGCTTACTTGCGTGATTTTGCATTAACAGCTCAAACACAGCTAACTTTGGAAATGAACACGATAGAAACTTGTTGGTGTGTTTTCTATGCATTTCGACCTGAAAGAAGCTAGTTTGGATGTACTTGGCTTTTGTAACGTTCAGTTTGGCTTACTTGCGTGATTTTGCATTAACAGCTCAAATACAGCTAACTTTGGAAATGAACACGATGGAAACTTGTTGGTGTGTTTTCTATGCATTTCGACCTGAAAGAAGCTAGTTGGGATGTATTTGGCTTTTCTAACGTTCAGTTTGGCTTACTTGCGTGATTTTGCATTAACAGCTCAAATACAGCTAACTTTGGAAATGAACACGATAGAAACTTGTTGGTGTGTTTTCTATGCATTTCGACGTGAAAGAAGCTAGTTGGGATATATTTGGCTTTTCTAACGTTCAGTTTGGCTTACTTGCGTGATTTTGCATTAACAGCTCAAATACAGCTAACTTTGGAAATGAACACGATGGAAACTTGTTGGTGTGTTTTCTATGCATTTCGACCTGAAAGAAGCTAGTTGGGATGTATTTGGCTTTTCTAACGTTCAGTTTGGCTTACTTGCGTGATTTTGCATTAACAGCTCAAATACAGCTAACTTTGGAAATGAACACGATAGAAACTTGTTGGTGTGTTTTCTATGCATTTCGACGTGAAAGAAGCTAGTTGGGATATATTTGGCTTTTCTAACGTTCAGTTTGGCTTACTTGCGTGATTTTGCATTAACAGCTCAAATACAGCTAACTTTGGAAATGAACACGATGGAAACTTGTTGGTGTGTTTTCTATGCATTTCGACCTGAAAGAAGCTAGTTGGGATGTATTTGGCTTTTCTAACGTTCAGTTTGGCTTACTTGCGTGATTTTGCATTAACAGCTCAATTACAGCTAACTTTGGAAATGAACACGATAGAAACTTGTTGATGTGTTTTCTATGCATTTCGACCTGAAAGAAGCTAGTTGGGATGTATTTGGCTTTTCTAACGTTCAGTTTGGCTTACTTGCGTGATTTTGCATTAACAGCTCAAATACAGCTAACTTTGGAAATGAACACGATAGAAACTTGTTGGTGTGTTTTCTATGCATTTCGACCTGAAAGAAGCTAGTTGGGATGTATTTGGCTTTTCTAACGTTCAGTTTGGCTTACTTGCGTGATTTTGCATTAACAGCTCAAATACAGCTAACTTTGGAAATGAACACGATAGAAACTTGTTGGTGTGTTTTCTATGCATTTCGACCTGAAAGAAGCTAGTTGGGATGTATTTGGCTTTTCTAACGTTCAGTTTGGCTTACTTGCGTGATTTTGCATTAACAGCTCAAATACAGCTAACTTTGGAAATGAACACGATAGAAACTTGTTGGTGTGTTTTCTATGCATTTCGACCTGAAAGAAGCTAGTTCGGACGTACTTGGCTTTTGTAACGTTCAGTTTGGCTTACTTGCGTGATTTTGCATTAACAGCTCAAATACAGCTAACTTTGGAAATGAACACGATGGAAACTTGTTGGTGTGTGTTCTATGCATTTCGACCTGAATAAGCTAGTTGGGATGTATTTGGCTTTTCTAACGTTCAGTTTGGCTTACTTGCGTGATTTTGCATTAACAGCTCAAATACAGCTAACTTTGGAAATGAACACGATAGAAACTTGTTGGTGTGTTTTCTATGCATTTCGACCTGAAAGAAGCTAGTTTGGATGTATTTGGCTTTTCTAACGTTCAGTTTGGCTTACTTGCGTGATTTTGCATTAACAGCTCAAATACAGCTAACTTTGGAAATGAACACGATGGAAACTTGTTGGTGTGTTTTCGATGAATTTCGACCTGAAAGAAGCTAGTTGGGATGTATTTGGCTTTTCTAACGTTCAGTTTGGCTTACTTGCGTGATTTTGCATTAACAGCTCAAATACAGCTAACTTTGGAAATGAACACGATAGAAACTTGTTGGTGTGTTTTCTATGCATTTCGACCTGAAAGAAGCTAGTTGGGATGTATTTGGCTTTTCTAACGTTCAGTTTGGCTTACTTGCGTGATTTTGCATTAACAGCTCAAATACAGCTAACTTTGGAAATGAACACGATGGAAACTTGTTGGTGTGTTTTCTATGCATTTCGACCTGAAAGAAGCTAGTTCGGATGTACTTGGCTTTTCTAACGTTCAGTTTGGCTTACTTGCGTGATTTTGCATTAACAGCTCAAATACAGCTAACTTTGGAAATGAACACGATGGAAACTTGTTGGTGTGTTTTCTATGCATTTCGACCTGAAAGAAGCTAGTTGGGATGTATTTGGCTTTTCTAACGTTCAGTTTGGCTTACTTGCGTGATTTTGCATTAACAGCTCAATTACAGCTAACTTTGGAAATGAACACGATAGAAACTTGTTGGTGTGTTTTCTATGCATTTCGACCTGAAAGAAGCTAGTTGGGATGTATTTGGCTTTTCTAACGTTCAGTTTGGCTTACTTGCGTGATTTTGCATTAACAGCTCAAATACAGCTAACTTTGGAAATGAACACGATAGAAACTTGTTGGTGTGTTTTCTATGCATTTCGACCTGAAAGAAGCTAGTTGGGATGTATTTGGCTTTTCTAACGTTCAGTTTGGCTTACTTGCGTGATTTTGCATTAACAGCTCAAATACAGCTAACTTTGGAAATGAACACGATAGAAACTTGTTGGTGTGTTTTCTATGCATTTCGACCTGAAAGAAGCTAGTTGGGATGTATTTGGCTTTTCTAATGTTCAGTTTGGCTTACTTGCGTGATTTTGCATTAACAGCTCAAATACAGCTAACTTTGGAAATGAACACGATAGAAACTTGTTGGTGTGTTTTCTATGCATTTCGACGTGAAAGAAGCTAGTTGGGATATATTTGGCTTTTCTAACGTTCAGTTTGGCTTACTTGCGTGATTTTGCATTAACAGCTCAAATACAGCTAACTTTGGAAATGAACACGATGGAAACTTGTTGGTGTGTTTTCTATGCATTTCGACCTGAAAGAAGCTAGTTGGGATGTATTTGGCTTTTCTAACGTTCAGTTTGGCTTACTTGCGTGATTTTGCATTAACAGCTCAATTACAGCTAACTTTGGAAATGAACACGATAGAAACTTGTTGGTGTGTTTTCTATGCATTTCGACCTGAAAGAAGCTAGTTGGGATGTATTTGGCTTTTCTAACGTTCAGTTTGGCTTACTTGCGTGATTTTGCATTAACAGCTCAAATACAGCTAACTTTGGAAATGAACACGATAGAAACTTGTTGGTGTGTTTTCTATGCATTTCGACCTGAAAGAAGCTAGTTGGGATGTATTTGGCTTTTCTAACGTTCAGTTTGGCTTACTTGCGTGATTTTGCATTAACAGCTCAAATACAGCTAACTTTGGAAATGAACACGATAGAAACTTGTTGGTGTGTTTTCTATGCATTTCGACCTGAAAGAAGCTAGTTGGGATGTATTTGGCTTTTCTAACGTTCAGTTTGGCTTACTTGCGTGATTTTGCATTAACAGCTCAAATACAGCTAACTTTGGAAATGAACACGATGGAAACTTGTTGGTGTGTTTTCTCTGCATTTCGACCTGAAAGAAGCTAGTTCGGATGTACTTGGCTATTGTAACGTTCAGTTTGGCTTACTTGCGTGATTTTGCATTAACAGCTCAAATACAGCTAACTTTGAAAATGAACACGATAGAAACTTGTTGGTGTGTTTTCTATGCATTTCGACCTGAAAGAAGCTACTTGGGATGTATTTGGCTTTTCTAACGTTCAGTTTGGCTTACTTGCGTGATTTTGCATTAACAGCTCAAATACAGCTAACTTTGGAAATGAACACGATAGAAACTTGTTGGTGTGTTTTCTATGTATTTCGACCTGAAAGAAGCTAGTTCGGATGTACTTGGCTTTTGTAACGTTCAGTTTGGCTTACTTGCGTGATTTTGCATTAACAGCTCAAATACAGCTAACTTTGGAAATGAACACGATGGAAACTTGTTGGTGTGTTTTCTATGCCTTTCGACCTGAGTAAGCTAGTTGGGATGTATTTGGCTTTTCTAACGTTCAGTTTGGCTTACTTGCGTGATTTTGCATTAACAGCTCAAATACAGCTAACTTTGGAAATGAACACGATAGAAACTTGCTGGTCTGTTTTCTATGAATTTCGACCTGAAAGAAGCTAGTTCGGATGTACTTGGCTTTTGTAACGTTCAGTTTGGCTTACTTGCGTGATTTTGCATTAACAGCTCAAATACAGCTAACTTTGGAAATGAACACGATGGAAACTTGTTGGTGTGTGTTCTATGCATTTCGACCTGAATAAGCTAGTTGGGATGTATTTGGCTTTTCTAACGTTCAGTTTGGCTTACTTGCGTGATTTTGCATTAACAGCTCAAATACAGCTAACTTTGGAAATGAACACGATAGAAACTTGTTGGTGTGTTTTCTATGCATTTCGACCTGAAAGAAGCTAGTTTGGATGTATTTGGCTTTTCTAACGTTCAGTTTGGCTTACTTGCGTGATTTTGCATTAACAGCTCAAATACAGCTAACTTTGGAAATGAACACGATGGAAACTTGTTGGTGTGTTTTCTATGAATTTCGACCTGAAAGAAGCTAGTTGGGATGTATTTGGCTTTTCTAACGTTCAGTTTGGCTTACTTGCGTGATTTTGCATTAACAGCTCAAATACAGCTAACTTTGGAAATGAACACGATAGAAACTTGTTGGTGTGTTTTCTATGCATTTCGACCTGAAAGAAGCTAGTTGGGATGTATTTGGCTTTTCTAACGTTCAGTTTGGCTTACTTGCGTGATTTTGCATTAACAGCTCAAATACAGCTAACTTTGGAAATGAACACGATGGAAACTTGTTGGTGTGTTTTCTATGCATTTCGACCTGAAAGAAGCTAGTTCGGATGTACTTGGCTTTTCTAACGTTCAGTTTGGCTTACTTGCGTGATTTTGCATTAACAGCTCAAATACAGCTAACTTTGGAAATGAACACGATGGAAACTTGTTGGTGTGTTTTCTATGCATTTCGACCTGAAAGAAGCTAGTTGGGATGTATTTGGCTTTTCTAACGTTCAGTTTGGCTTACTTGCGTGATTTTGCATTAACAGCTCAATTACAGCTAACTTTGGAAATGAACACGATAGAAACTTGTTGGTGTGTTTTCTATGCATTTCGACCTGAAAGAAGCTAGTTGGGATGTATTTGGCTTTTCTAACGTTCAGTTTGGCTTACTTGCGTGATTTTGCATTAACAGCTCAAATACAGCTAACTTTGGAAATGAACACGATAGAAACTTGTTGGTGTGTTTTCTATGCATTTCGACCTGAAAGAAGCTAGTTGGGATGTATTTGGCTTTTCTAACGTTCAGTTTGGCTTACTTGCGTGATTTTGCATTAACAGCTCAAATACAGCTAACTTTGGAAATGAACACGATAGAAACTTGTTGGTGTGTTTTCTATGCATTTCGACCTGAAAGAAGCTAGTTGGGATGTATTTGGCTTTTCTAATGTTCAGTTTGGCTTACTTGCGTGATTTTGCATTAACAGCTCAAATACAGCTAACTTTGGAAATGAACACGATAGAAACTTGTTGGTGTGTTTTCTATGCATTTCGACGTGAAAGAAGCTAGTTGGGATATATTTGGCTTTTCTAACGTTCAGTTTGGCTTACTTGCGTGATTTTGCATTAACAGCTCAAATACAGCTAACTTTGGAAATGAACACGATGGAAACTTGTTGGTGTGTTTTCTATGCATTTCGACCTGAAAGAAGCTAGTTGGGATGTATTTGGCTTTTCTAACGTTCAGTTTGGCTTACTTGCGTGATTTTGCATTAACAGCTCAATTACAGCTAACTTTGGAAATGAACACGATAGAAACTTGTTGGTGTGTTTTCTATGCATTTCGACCTGAAAGAAGCTAGTTGGGATGTATTTGGCTTTTCTAACGTTCAGTTTGGCTTACTTGCGTGATTTTGCATTAACAGCTCAAATACAGCTAACTTTGGAAATGAACACGATAGAAACTTGTTGGTGTGTTTTCTATGCATTTCGACCTGAAAGAAGCTAGTTGGGATGTATTTGGCTTTTCTAACGTTCAGTTTGGCTTACTTGCGTGATTTTGCATTAACAGCTCAAATACAGCTAACTTTGGAAATGAACACGATAGAAACTTGTTGGTGTGTTTTCTATGCATTTCGACCTGAAAGAAGCTAGTTGGGATGTATTTGGCTTTTCTAACGTTCAGTTTGGCTTACTTGCGTGATTTTGCATTAACAGCTCAAATACAGCTAACTTTGGAAATGAACACGATGGAAACTTGTTGGTGTGTTTTCTCTGCATTTCGACCTGAAAGAAGCTAGTTCGGATGTACTTGGCTATTGTAACGTTCAGTTTGGCTTACTTGCGTGATTTTGCATTAACAGCTCAAATACAGCTAACTTTGAAAATGAACACGATAGAAACTTGTTGGTGTGTTTTCTATGCATTTCGACCTGAAAGAATCTACTTGGGATGTATTTGGCTTTTCTAACGTTCAGTTTGGCTTACTTGCGTGATTTTGCATTAACAGCTCAAATACAGCTAACTTTGGAAATGAACACGATAGAAACTTGTTGGTGTGTTTTCTATGTATTTCGACCTGAAAGAAGCTAGTTCGGATGTACTTGGCTTTTGTAACGTTCAGTTTGGCTTACTTGCGTGATTTTGCATTAACAGCTCAAATACAGCTAACTTTGGAAATGAACACGATGGAAACTTGTTGGTGTGTTTTCTATGCCTTTCGACCTGAGTAAGCTAGTTGGGATGTATTTGGCTTTTCTAACGTTCAGTTTGGCTTACTTGCGTGATTTTGCATTAACAGCTCAAATACAGCTAACTTTGGAAATGAACACGATAGAAACTTGCTGGTCTGTTTTCTATGAATTTCGACCTGAAAGAAGCTAGTTGGGATGTATTTGGCTTTTCTAACGTTCAGTTTGGCTTACTTGCGTGATTTTGCATTAACAGCTCAAATACAGCTAACTTTGGAAATGAACACGATAGAAACTTGTTGGTGTGTTTTCTATGCATTTCGACCTGAAAGAAGCTAGTTGGGATGTATTTGGCTTTTGTAACGTTCAGTTTGGCTTACTTGCGTGATTTTGCATTAACAGCTCAAATACAGCTAACTTTGGAAATGAACACGATGGAAACTTGTTGGTGTGTTTTCTATGTATTTCGACCTGAAAGAAGCTAGTTCGGATGTACTTGGCTATTGTAACGTTCAGTTTGGCTTACTTGCGTGATTTTGCATTAACAGCTCAAATACAGCTAACTTTGGAAATGAACACGATAGAATCTTGTTGGTGTGTTTTCTATGCATTTCGACCTGAAAGAAGCTACTTGGGATGTATTTGGCTTTTCTAACGTTCAGTTTGGCTTACTTGCGTGATTTTGCATTAACAGCTCAAACACAGCTAACTTTGGAAATGAACACGATAGAAACTTGTTGGTGTGTTTTCTATGCATTTCGACCTGAAAGAAGCTAGTTTGGATGTACTTGGCTTTTGTAACGTTCAGTTTGGCTTACTTGCGTGATTTTGCATTAACAGCTCAAATACAGCTAACTTTGGAAATGAACACGATGGAAACTTGTTGGTGTGTTTTCTATGCATTTCGACCTGAAAGAAGCTAGTTGGGATGTATTTGGCTTTTCTAACGTTCAGTTTGGCTTACTTGCGTGATTTTGCATTAACAGCTCAAATACAGCTAACTTTGGAAAGGAACACGATAGAAACTTGTTGGTGTGTTTTCTATGCATTTCGACCTGAAAGAAGCTAGTTGGGATGTATTTGGCTTTTGTAACGTTCAGTTTGGCTTACTTGCGTGATTTTGCATTAACAGCTCAAATACAGCTAACTTTGGAAATGAACACGATGGAAACTTGTTGGTGTGTTTTCTATGCATTTCGACCTGAAAGAAGCTAGTTCGGATGTACTTGGCTATTGTAACGTTCAGTTTGGCTTACTTGCGTGATTTTGCATTAACAGCTCAAATACAGCTAACTTTGGAAATGAACACGATAGAATCTTGTTGGTGTGTTTTCTATGCATTTCGACCTGAAAGAAGCTACTTGGGATGTATTTGGCTTTTCTAACGTTCAGTTTGGCTTACTTGCGTGATTTTGCATTAACAGCTCAAACACAGCTAACTTTGGAAATGAACACGATAGAAACTTGTTGGTGTGTTTTCTATGCATTTCGACCTGAAAGAAGCTAGTTTGGATGTACTTGGCTTTTGTAACGTTCAGTTTGGCTTACTTGCGTGATTTTGCATTAACAGCTCAAATACAGCTAACTTTGGAAATGAACACGATGGAAACTTGTTGGTGTGTTTTCTATGCATTTCGACCTGAAAGAAGCTAGTTGGGATGTATTTGGCTTTTCTAACGTTCAGTTTGGCTTACTTGCGTGATTTTGCATTAACAGCTCAAATACAGCTAACTTTGGAAATGAACACGATAGAAACTTGTTGGTGTGTTTTCTATGCATTTCGACGTGAAAGAAGCTAGTTGGGATATATTTGGCTTTTCTAACGATCAGTTTGGCTTACTTGCGTGATTTTGCATTAACAGCTCAAATACAGCTAACTTTGGAAATGAACACGATAGAAACTTGTTGGTGTGTTTTCTATGCATTTCGACCTGAAAGAAGCTAGTTGGGATGTATTTGGCTTTTCTAATGTTCAGTTTGGCTTACTTGCGTGATTTTGCATTAACAGCTCAAATACAGCTAACTTTGGAAATGAACACGATAGAAACTTGTTGGTGTGTTTTCTATGCATTTCGACGTGAAAGAAGCTAGTTGGGATATATTTGGCTTTTCTAACGTTCAGTTTGGCTTACTTGCGTGATTTTGCATTAACAGCTCAAATACAGCTAACTTTGGAAATGAACACGATGGAAACTTGTTGGTGTGTTTTCTATGCATTTCGACCTGAAAGAAGCTAGTTGGGATGTATTTGGCTTTTCTAACGTTCAGTTTGGCTTACTTGCGTGATTTTGCATTAACAGCTCAATTACAGCTAACTTTGGAAATGAACACGATAGAAACTTGTTGGTGTGTTTTCTATGCATTTCGACCTGAAAGAAGCTAGTTGGGATGTATTTGGCTTTTCTAACGTTCAGTTTGGCTTACTTGCGTGATTTTGCATTAACAGCTCAAATACAGCTAACTTTGGAAATGAACACGATAGAAACTTGTTGGTGTGTTTTCTATGCATTTCGACCTGAAAGAAGCTAGTTGGGATGTATTTGGCTTTTCTAACGTTCAGTTTGGCTTACTTGCGTGATTTTGCATTAACAGCTCAAATACAGCTAACTTTGGAAATGAACACGATAGAAACTTGTTGGTGTGTTTTCTATGCATTTCGACCTGAAAGAAGCTAGTTGGGATGTATTTGGCTTTTCTAACGTTCAGTTTGGCTTACTTGCGTGATTTTGCATTAACAGCTCAAATACAGCTAACTTTGGAAATGAACACGATGGAAACTTGTTGGTGTGTTTTCTATGTATTTCGACCTGAAAGAAGCTAGTTCGGATGTACTTGGCTATTGTAACGTTCAGTTTGGCTTACTTGCGTGATTTTGCATTAACAGCTCAAATACAGCTAACTTTGGAAATGAACACGATAGAATCTTGTTGGTGTGTTTTCTATGCATTTCGACCTGAAAGAAGCTACTTGGGATGTATTTGGCTTTTCTAACGTTCAGTTTGGCTTACTTGCGTGATTTTGCATTAACAGCTCAAACACAGCTAACTTTGGAAATGAACACGATAGAAACTTGTTGGTGTGTTTTCTATGCATTTCGACCTGAAAGAAGCTAGTTTGGATGTACTTGGCTTTTGTAACGTTCAGTTTGGCTTACTTGCGTGATTTTGCATTAACAGCTCAAATACAGCTAACTTTGGAAATGAACACGATGGAAACTTGTTGGTGTGTTTTCTATGCATTTCGACCTGAAAGAAGCTAGTTGGGATGTATTTGGCTTTTCTAACGTTCAGTTTGGCTTACTTGCGTGATTTTGCATTAACAGCTCAAATACAGCTAACTTTGGAAATGAACACGATAGAAACTTGTTGGTGTGTTTTCTATGCATTTCGACCTGAAAGAAGCTAGTTGGGATGTATTTGGCTTTTGTAACGTTCAGTTTGGCTTACTTGCGTGATTTTGCATTAACAGCTCAAATACAGCTAACTTTGGAAATGAACACGATGGAAACTTGTTGGTGTGTTTTCTATGCATTTCGACCTGAAAGAAGCTAGTTCGGATGTACTTGGCTATTGTAACGTTCAGTTTGGCTTACTTGCGTGATTTTGCATTAACAGCTCAAATACAGCTAACTTTGGAAATGAACACGATAGAATCTTGTTGGTGTGTTTTCTATGCATTTCGACCTGAAAGAAGCTACTTGGGATGTATTTGGCTTTTCTAACGTTCAGTTTGGCTTACTTGCGTGATTTTGCATTAACAGCTCAAACACAGCTAACTTTGGAAATGAACACGATAGAAACTTGTTGGTGTGTTTTCTATGCATTTCGACCTGAAAGAAGCTAGTTTGGATGTACTTGGCTTTTGTAACGTTCAGTTTGGCTTACTTGCGTGATTTTGCATTAACAGCTCAAATACAGCTAACTTTGGAAATGAACACGATGGAAACTTGTTGGTGTGTTTTCTATGCATTTCGACCTGAAAGAAGCTAGTTGGGATGTATTTGGCTTTTCTAACGTTCAGTTTGGCTTACTTGCGTGATTTTGCATTAACAGCTCAAATACAGCTAACTTTGGAAATGAACACGATAGAAACTTGTTGGTGTGTTTTCTATGCATTTCGACGTGAAAGAAGCTAGTTGGGATATATTTGGCTTTTCTAACGATCAGTTTGGCTTACTTGCGTGATTTTGCATTAACAGCTCAAATACAGCTAACTTTGGAAATGAACACGATAGAAACTTGTTGGTGTGTTTTCTATGCATTTCGACCTGAAAGAAGCTAGTTGGGATGTATTTGGCTTTTCTAATGTTCAGTTTGGCTTACTTGCGTGATTTTGCATTAACAGCTCAAATACAGCTAACTTTGGAAATGAACACGATAGAAACTTGTTGGTGTGTTTTCTATGCATTTCGACGTGAAAGAAGCTAGTTGGGATATATTTGGCTTTTCTAACGTTCAGTTTGGCTTACTTGCGTGATTTTGCATTAACAGCTCAAATACAGCTAACTTTGGAAATGAACACGATGGAAACTTGTTGGTGTGTTTTCTATGCATTTCGACCTGAAAGAAGCTAGTTGGGATGTATTTGGCTTTTCTAACGTTCAGTTTGGCTTACTTGCGTGATTTTGCATTAACAGCTCAATTACAGCTAACTTTGGAAATGAACACGATAGAAACTTGTTGGTGTGTTTTCTATGCATTTCGACCTGAAAGAAGCTAGTTGGGATGTATTTGGCTTTTCTAACGTTCAGTTTGGCTTACTTGCGTGATTTTGCATTAACAGCTCAAATACAGCTAACTTTGGAAATGAACACGATAGAAACTTGTTGGTGTGTTTTCTATGCATTTCGACCTGAAAGAAGCTAGTTGGGATGTATTTGGCTTTTCTAACGTTCAGTTTGGCTTACTTGCGTGATTTTGCATTAACAGCTCAAATACAGCTAACTTTGGAAATGAACACGATAGAAACTTGTTGGTGTGTTTTCTATGCATTTCGACCTGAAAGAAGCTAGTTGGGATGTATTTGGCTTTTCTAACGTTCAGTTTGGCTTACTTGCGTGATTTTGCATTAACAGCTCAAATACAGCTAACTTTGGAAATGAACACGATGGAAACTTGTTGGTGTGTTTTCTATGCATTTCGACCTGAAAGAAGCTAGTTCGGATGTACTTGGCTATTGTAACGTTCAGTTTGGCTTACTTGCGTGATTTTGCATTAACAGCTCAAATACAGCTAACTTTGAAAATGAACACGATAGAAACTTGTTGGTGTGTTTTCTATGCATTTCGACCTGAAAGAAGCTACTTGGGATGTATTTGGCTTTTCAAACGTTCAGTTTGGCTTACTTGCGTGATTTTGCATTAACAGCTCAAATACAGCTAACTTTGGAAATGAACACGATAGAAACTTGTTGGTGTGTTTTCTATGTATTTCGACCTGAAAGAAGCTAGTTCGGATGTACTTGGCTTTTCTAACGTTCAGTTTGGCTTACTTGCGTGATTTTGCATTAACAGCTCAAATACAGCTAACTTTGGAAATGAACACGATAGAAACTTGTTGGTGTGTTTTCTATGCATTTCGACGTGAAAGAAGCTAGTTGGGATATATTTGGCTTTTCTAACGATCAGTTTGGCTTACTTGCGTGATTTTGCATTAACAGCTCAAATACAGCTAACTTTGGAAATGAACACGATAGAAACTTGTTGGTGTGTTTTCTATGCATTTCGACCTGAAAGAAGCTAGTTGGGATGTATTTGGCTTTTCTAATGTTCAGTTTGGCTTACTTGCGTGATTTTGCATTAACAGCTCAAATACAGCTAACTTTGGAAATGAACACGATAGAAACTTGTTGGTGTGTTTTCTATGCATTTCGACGTGAAAGAAGCTAGTTGGGATATATTTGGCTTTTCTAACGTTCAGTTTGGCTTACTTGCGTGATTTTGCATTAACAGCTCAAATACAGCTAACTTTGGAAATGAACACGATGGAAACTTGTTGGTGTGTTTTCTATGCATTTCGACCTGAAAGAAGCTAGTTGGGATGTATTTGGCTTTTCTAACGTTCAGTTTGGCTTACTTGCGTGATTTTGCATTAACAGCTCAATTACAGCTAACTTTGGAAATGAACACGATAGAAACTTGTTGGTGTGTTTTCTATGCATTTCGACCTGAAAGAAGCTAGTTGGGATGTATTTGGCTTTTCTAACGTTCAGTTTGGCTTACTTGCGTGATTTTGCATTAACAGCTCAAATACAGCTAACTTTGGAAATGAACACGATAGAAACTTGTTGGTGTGTTTTCTATGCATTTCGACCTGAAAGAAGCTAGTTGGGATGTATTTGGCTTTTCTAACGTTCAGTTTGGCTTACTTGCGTGATTTTGCATTAACAGCTCAAATACAGCTAACTTTGGAAATGAACACGATAGAAACTTGTTGGTGTGTTTTCTATGCATTTCGACCTGAAAGAAGCTAGTTGGGATGTATTTGGCTTTTCTAACGTTCAGTTTGGCTTACTTGCGTGATTTTGCATTAACAGCTCAAATACAGCTAACTTTGGAAATGAACACGATGGAAACTTGTTGGTGTGTTTTCTATGCATTTCGACCTGAAAGAAGCTAGTTCGGATGTACTTGGCTATTGTAACGTTCAGTTTGGCTTACTTGCGTGATTTTGCATTAACAGCTCAAATACAGCTAACTTTGAAAATGAACACGATAGAAACTTGTTGGTGTGTTTTCTATGCATTTCGACCTGAAAGAAGCTACTTGGGATGTATTTGGCTTTTCTAACGTTCAGTTTGGCTTACTTGCGTGATTTTGCATTAACAGCTCAAATACAGCTAACTTTGGAAATGAACACGATAGAAACTTGTTGGTGTGTTTTCTATGTATTTCGACCTGAAAGAAGCTAGTTCGGATGTACTTGGCTTTTGTAACGTTCAGTTTGGCTTACTTGCGTGATTTTGCATTAACAGCTCAAATACAGCTAAATTTGGAAATGAACACGATGGAAACTTGTTGGTGTGTTTTCTATGCATTTCGACCTGAAACAAGCTAGTTTGGATGTACTTGGCTTTTGTAACGTTCAGTTTGGCTTACTTGCGTGATTTTGCATTAACAGCTCAAATACAGCTAACTTTGGAAATGAACACGATGGAAACTTGTTGGTGTGTTTTCTATGCATTTCGACCTGAAAGAAGCTAGTTGGGATGTATTTGGCTTTTCTAACGTTCAGTTTGGCTTACTTGCGTGATTTTGCATTAACAGCTCAAATACAGCTAACTTTGGAAATGAACACGATAGAAACTTGTTGGTGTGTTTTCTATGCATTTCGACGTGAAAGAAGCTAGTTGGGACATATTTGGCTTTTCTAACGTTCAGTTTGGCTTACTTGCGTGATTTTGCATTAACAGCTCAAATACAGCTAACTTTGGAAATGAACACGATAGAAACCTGTTGGTGTGTTTTCTATGCATTTCGACCTGAAAGAAGCTAGTTGGGATGTATTTGGCTTTTCTAACGTTCAGTTTGGCTTACTTGCGTGATTTTGCATTAACAGCTCAAATACAGCTAACTTTGGAAATGAACACGATAGAAACTTGTTGGTGTGTTTTCTATGCATTTCGACCTGAAAGAAGCTAGTTGGGATGTATTTGGCTTTTCTAACGTTCAGTTTGGCTTACTTGCGTGATTTTGCATTAACAGCTCAAATACAGCTAACTTTGGAAATGAACACGATGGAAACTTGTTGGTGTGTTTTCTATGCATTTCGACCTGAAAGAAGCTAGTTCGGATGTACTTGGCTTTTGTAACGTTCAGTTTGGCTTACTTGCGTGATTTTGCATTAACAGCTCAAATACAGCTAACTTTGGAAATGAACACGATGGAAACTTGTTGGTGTGTTTTCTCTGCATTTCGACCTGAAAGAAGCTAGTTCGGATGTACTTGGCTATTGTAACGTTCAGTTTGGCTTACTTGCGTGATTTTGCATTAACAGCTCAAATACAGCTAACTTTGGAAATGAACACGATAGAATCTTGTTGGTGTGTTTTCTATGCATTTCGACCTGAAAGAAGCTACTTGGGATGTATTTGGCTTTTCTAACGTTCAGTTTGGCTTACTTGCGTGATTTTGCATTAACAGCTCAAACACAGCTAACTTTGGAAATGAACACGATAGAAACTTGTTGGTGTGTTTTCTATGCATTTCGACCTGAAAGAAGCTAGTTTGGATGTACTTGGCTTTTGTAACGTTCAGTTTGGCTTACTTGCGTGATTTTGCATTAACAGCTCAAATACAGCTAACTTTGGAAATGAACACGATGGAAACTTGTTGGTGTGTTTTCTATGCATTTCGACCTGAAAGAAGCTAGTTGGGATGTATTTGGCTTTTCTAACGTTCAGTTTGGCTTACTTGCGTGATTTTGCATTAACAGCTCAAATACAGCTAACTTTGGAAATGAACACGATAGAAACTTGTTGGTGTGTTTTCTATGCATTTCGACGTGAAAGAAGCTAGTTGGGATATATTTGGCTTTTCTAACGTTCAGTTTGGCTTACTTGCGTGATTTTGCATTAACAGCTCAAATACAGCTAACTTTGGAAATGAACACGATAGAAACTTGTTGGTGTGTTTTCTATGCATTTCGACCTGAAAGAAGCTAGTTGGGATGTATTTGGCTTTTCTAACGTTCAGTTTGGCTTACTTGCGTGATTTTGCATTAACAGCTCAAATACAGCTAACTTTGGAAATGAACACGATAGAAACTTGTTGGTGTGTTTTCTATGCATTGCGACGTGAAAGAAGCTAGTTGGGATATATTTGGCTTTTCTAACGTTCAGTTTGGCTTACTTGCGTGATTTTGCATTAACAGCTCAAATACAGCTAACTTTGGAAATGAACACGATGGAAACTTGTTGGTGTGTTTTCTATGCATTTCGACCTGAAAGAAGCTAGTTGGGATGTATTTGGCTTTTCTAACGTTCAGTTTGGCTTACTTGCGTGATTTTGCATTAACAGCTCAATTACAGCTAACTTTGGAAATGAACACGATAGAAACTTGTTGCTGTGTTTTCTATGCATTTCGACCTGAAAGAAGCTAGTTGGGATGTATTTGGCTTTTCTAACGTTCAGTTTGGCTTACTTGCGTGATTTTGCATTAACAGCTCAAATACAGCTAACTTTGGAAATGAACACGATAGAAACTTGTTGGTGTGTTTTCTATGCATTTCGACCTGAAAGAAGCTAGTTGGGATGTATTTGGCTTTTCTAACGTTCAGTTTGGCTTACTTGCGTGATTTTGCATTAACAGCTCAAATACAGCTAACTTTGGAAATGAACACGATAGAAACTTGTTGGTGTGTTTTCTATGCATTTCGACCTGAAAGAAGCTAGTTGGGATGTATTTGGCTTTTCTAACGTTCAGTTTGGCTTACTTGCGTGATTTTGCATTAACAGCTCAAATACAGCTAACTTTGGAAATGAACACGATGGAAACTTGTTGGTGTGTTTTCTATGCATTTCGACCTGAAAGAAGCTAGTTCGGATGTACTTGGCTATTGTAACGTTCAGTTTGGCTTACTTGCGTGATTTTGCATTAACAGCTCAAATACAGCTAACTTTGAAAATGAACACGATAGAAACTTGTTGGTGTGTTTTCTATGCATTTCGACCTGAAAGAAGCTACTTGGGATATATTTGGCTTTTCTAACGTTCAGTTTGGCTTACTTGCGTGATTTTGCATTAACAGCTCAAATACAGCTAACTTTGGAAATGAACACGATAGAAACTTGTTGGTGTGTTTTCTATGTATTTCGACCTGAAAGAAGCTAGTTCGGATGTACTTGGCTTTTGTAACGTTCAGTTTGGCTTACTTGCGTGATTTTGCATTAACAGCTCAAATACAGCTAACTTTGGAAATGAACACGATGGAAACTTGTTGGTGTGTGTTCTATGCATTTCGACCTGAATAAGCTAGTTGGGATGTATTTGGCTTTTCTAACGTTCAGTTTGGCTTACTTGCGTGATTTTGCATTAACAGCT
Organism: Darevskia armeniaca; assembly: GCA_034641395.1. NCBI lineage: Eukaryota > Metazoa > Chordata > Lepidosauria > Squamata > Lacertidae > Darevskia > Darevskia armeniaca. The sequence goes on along the minus strand of JAWWNF010000019.1, from coordinate 7,326,708 downwards.
CAAATACAGCTAACTTTGGAAATGAACACGATAGAAACTTGTTGGTGTGTTTTCTATGCATTTCGACCTGAAAGAAGCTAGTTTGGATGTACTTGGCTTTTGTAACGTTCAGTTTGGCTTACTTGCGTGATTTTGCATTAACAGCTCAAATACAGCTAACTTTGGAAATGAACACGATGGAAACTTGTTGGTGTGTTTTCTATGAATTTCGACCTGAAAGAAGCTAGTTGGGATGTATTTGGCTTTTCTAACGTTCAGTTTGGCTTACTTGCGTGATTTTGCATTAACAGCTCAAATACAGCTAACTTTGGAAATGAACACGATAGAAACTTGTTGGTGTGTTTTCTATGCATTTCGACCTGAAAGAAGCTAGTTGGGATGTATTTGGCTTTTGTAACGTTCAGTTTGGCTTACTTGCGTGATTTTGCATTAACAGCTCAAATACAGCTAACTTTGGAAATGAACACGATGGAAACTTGTTGGTGTGTTTTCTATGCATTTCGACCTGAAAGAAGCTAGTTCGGATGTACTTGGCTATTGTAACGTTCAGTTTGGCTTACTTGCGTGATTTTGCATTAACAGCTCAAATACAGCTAACTTTGGAAATGAACACGATAGAATCTTGTTGGTGTGTTTTCTATGCATTTCGACCTGAAAGAAGCTACTTGGGATGTATTTGGCTTTTCTAACGTTCAGTTTGGCTTACTTGCGTGATTTTGCATTAACAGCTCAAACACAGCTAACTTTGGAAATGAACACGATAGAAACTTGTTGGTGTGTTTTCTATGCATTTCGACCTGAAAGAAGCTAGTTTGGATGTACTTGGCTTTTGTAACGTTCAGTTTGGCTTACTTGCGTGATTTTGCATTAACAGCTCAAATACAGCTAACTTTGGAAATGAACACGATGGAAACTTGTTGGTGTGTTTTCTATGCATTTCGACCTGAAAGAAGCTAGTTGGGATGTATTTGGCTTTTCTAACGTTCAGTTTGGCTTACTTGCGTGATTTTGCATTAACAGCTCAAATACAGCTAACTTTGGAAATGAACACGATAGAAACTTGTTGGTGTGTTTTCTATGCATTTCGACCTGAAAGAAGCTAGTTGGGATGTATTTGGCTTTTGTAACGTTCAGTTTGGCTTACTTGCGTGATTTTGCATTAACAGCTCAAATACAGCTAACTTTGGAAATGAACACGATGGAAACTTGTTGGTGTGTTTTCTATGCATTTCGACCTGAAAGAAGCTAGTTCGGATGTACTTGGCTATTGTAACGTTCAGTTTGGCTTACTTGCGTGATTTTGCATTAACAGCTCAAATACAGCTAACTTTGGAAATGAACACGATAGAATCTTGTTGGTGTGTTTTCTATGCATTTCGACCTGAAAGAAGCTACTTGGGATGTATTTGGCTTTTCTAACGTTCAGTTTGGCTTACTTGCGTGATTTTGCATTAACAGCTCAAACACAGCTAACTTTGGAAATGAACACGATAGAAACTTGTTGGTGTGTTTTCTATGCATTTCGACCTGAAAGAAGCTAGTTTGGATGTACTTGGCTTTTGTAACGTTCAGTTTGGCTTACTTGCGTGATTTTGCATTAACAGCTCAAATACAGCTAACTTTGGAAATGAACACGATGGAAACTTGTTGGTGTGTTTTCTATGCATTTCGACCTGAAAGAAGCTAGTTGGGATGTATTTGGCTTTTCTAACGTTCAGTTTGGCTTACTTGCGTGATTTTGCATTAACAGCTCAAATACAGCTAACTTTGGAAATGAACACGATAGAAACTTGTTGGTGTGTTTTCTATGCATTTCGACGTGAAAGAAGCTAGTTGGGATATATTTGGCTTTTCTAACGTTCAGTTTGGCTTACTTGCGTGATTTTGCATTAACAGCTCAAATACAGCTAACTTTGGAAATGAACACGATAGAAACTTGTTGGTGTGTTTTCTATGCATTTCGACCTGAAAGAAGCTAGTTGGGATGTATTTGGCTTTTCTAATGTTCAGTTTGGCTTACTTGCGTGATTTTGCATTAACAGCTCAAATACAGCTAACTTTGGAAATGAACACGATAGAAACTTGTTGGTGTGTTTTCTATGCATTTCGACGTGAAAGAAGCTAGTTGGGATATATTTGGCTTTTCTAACGTTCAGTTTGGCTTACTTGCGTGATTTTGCATTAACAGCTCAAATACAGCTAACTTTGGAAATGAACACGATGGAAACTTGTTGGTGTGTTTTCTATGCATTTCGACCTGAAAGAAGCTAGTTGGGATGTATTTGGCTTTTCTAACGTTCAGTTTGGCTTACTTGCGTGATTTTGCATTAACAGTTCAATTACAGCTAACTTTGGAAATGAACACGATAGAAACTTGTTGGTGTGTTTTCTATGCATTTCGACCTGAAAGAAGCTAGTTGGGATGTATTTGGCTTTTCTAACGTTCAGTTTGGCTTACTTGCGTGATTTTGCATTAACAGCTCAAATACAGCTAACTTTGGAAATGAACACGATAGAAACTTGTTGGTGTGTTTTCTATGCATTTCGACCTGAAAGAAGCTAGTTGGGATGTATTTGGCTTTTCTAACGTTCAGTTTGGCTTACTTGCGTGATTTTGCATTAACAGCTCAAATACAGCTAACTTTGGAAATGAACACGATAGAAACTTGTTGGTGTGTTTTCTATGCATTTCGACCTGAAAGAAGCTAGTTGGGATGTATTTGGCTTTTCTAACGTTCAGTTTGGCTTACTTGCGTGATTTTGCATTAACAGCTCAAATACAGCTAACTTTGGAAATGAACACGATGGAAACTTGTTGGTGTGTTTTCTATGCATTTCGACCTGAAAGAAGCTAGTTCGGATGTACTTGGCTATTGTAACGTTCAGTTTGGCTTACTTGCGTGATTTTGCATTAACAGCTCAAATACAGCTAACTTTGAAAATGAACACGATAGAAACTTGTTGTTGTGTTTTCTATGCATTTCGACCTGAAAGAAGCTACTTGGGATGTATTTGGCTTTTCTAACGTTCAGTTTGGCTTACTTGCGTGATTTTGCATTAACAGCTCAAATACAGATAACTTTGGAAATGAACACGATAGAAACTTGCTGGTCTGTTTTCTATGAATTTCGACCTGAAAGAAGCTAGTTGGGATGTATTTGGCTTTTCTAACGTTCAGTTTGGCTTACTTGCGTGATTTTGCATTAACAGCTCAAATACAGCTAACTTTGGAAATGAACACGATAGAAACTTGTTGGTGTGTTTTCTATGCATTTCGACCTGAAAGAAGCTAGTTGGGATGTATTTGGCTTTTGTAACGTTCAGTTTGGCTTACTTGCGTGATTTTGCATTAACAGCTCAAATACAGCTAACTTTGGAAATGAACACGATGGAAACTTGTTGGTGTGTTTTCTATGTATTTCGACCTGAAAGAAGCTAGTTCGGATGTACTTGGCTATTGTAACGTTCAGTTTGGCTTACTTGCGTGATTTTGCATTAACAGCTCAAATACAGCTAACTTTGGAAATGAACACGATAGAATCTTGTTGGTGTGTTTTCTATGCATTTCGACCTGAAAGAAGCTACTTGGGATGTATTTGGCTTTTCTAACGTTCAGTTTGGCTTACTTGCGTGATTTTGCATTAACAGCTCAAACACAGCTAACTTTGGAAATGAACACGATAGAAACTTGTTGGTGTGTTTTCTATGCATTTCGACCTGAAAGAAGCTAGTTTGGATGTACTTGGCTTTTGTAACGTTCAGTTTGGCTTACTTGCGTGATTTTGCATTAACAGCTCAAATACAGCTAACTTTGGAAATGAACACGATGGAAACTTGTTGGTGTGTTTTCTATGCATTTCGACCTGAAAGAAGCTAGTTGGGATGTATTTGGCTTTTCTAACGTTCAGTTTGGCTTACTTGCGTGATTTTGCATTAACAGCTCAAATACAGCTAACTTTGGAAATGAACACGATAGAAACTTGTTGGTGTGTTTTCTATGCATTTCGACCTGAAAGAAGCTAGTTGGGATGTATTTGGCTTTTGTAACGTTCAGTTTGGCTTACTTGCGTGATTTTGCATTAACAGCTCAAATACAGCTAACTTTGGAAATGAACACGATGGAAACTTGTTGGTGTGTTTTCTATGCATTTCGACCTGAAAGAAGCTAGTTCGGATGTACTTGGCTATTGTAACGTTCAGTTTGGCTTACTTGCGTGATTTTGCATTAACAGCTCAAATACAGCTAACTTTGGAAATGAACACGATAGAATCTTGTTGGTGTGTTTTCTATGCATTTCGACCTGAAAGAAGCTACTTGGGATGTATTTGGCTTTTCTAACGTTCAGTTTGGCTTACTTGCGTGATTTTGCATTAACAGCTCAAACACAGCTAACTTTGGAAATGAACACGATAGAAACTTGTTGGTGTGTTTTCTATGCATTTCGACCTGAAAGAAGCTAGTTTGGATGTACTTGGCTTTTGTAACGTTCAGTTTGGCTTACTTGCGTGATTTTGCATTAACAGCTCAAATACAGCTAACTTTGGAAATGAACACGATGGAAACTTGTTGGTGTGTTTTCTATGCATTTCGACCTGAAAGAAGCTAGTTGGGATGTATTTGGCTTTTCTAACGTTCAGTTTGGCTTACTTGCGTGATTTTGCATTAACAGCTCAAATACAGCTAACTTTGGAAATGAACACGATAGAAACTTGTTGGTGTGTTTTCTATGCATTTCGACGTGAAAGAAGCTAGTTGGGATATATTTGGCTTTTCTAACGTTCAGTTTGGCTTACTTGCGTGATTTTGCATTAACAGCTCAAATACAGCTAACTTTGGAAATGAACACGATAGAAACTTGTTGGTGTGTTTTCTATGCATTTCGACCTGAAAGAAGCTAGTTGGGATGTATTTGGCTTTTCTAATGTTCAGTTTGGCTTACTTGCGTGATTTTGCATTAACAGCTCAAATACAGCTAACTTTGGAAATGAACACGATAGAAACTTGTTGGTGTGTTTTCTATGCATTTCGACGTGAAAGAAGCTAGTTGGGATATATTTGGCTTTTCTAACGTTCAGTTTGGCTTACTTGCGTGATTTTGCATTAACAGCTCAAATACAGCTAACTTTGGAAATGAACACGATGGAAACTTGTTGGTGTGTTTTCTATGCATTTCGACCTGAAAGAAGCTAGTTGGGATGTATTTGGCTTTTCTAACGTTCAGTTTGGCTTACTTGCGTGATTTTGCATTAACAGCTCAATTACAGCTAACTTTGGAAATGAACACGATAGAAACTTGTTGGTGTGTTTTCTATGCATTTCGACCTGAAAGAAGCTAGTTGGGATGTATTTGGCTTTTCTAACGTTCAGTTTGGCTTACTTGCGTGATTTTGCATTAACAGCTCAAATACAGCTAACTTTGGAAATGAACACGATAGAAACTTGTTGGTGTGTTTTCTATGCATTTCGACCTGAAAGAAGCTAGTTGGGATGTATTTGGCTTTTCTAACGTTCAGTTTGGCTTACTTGCGTGATTTTGCATTAACAGCTCAAATACAGCTAACTTTGGAAATGAACACGATAGAAACTTGTTGGTGTGTTTTCTATGCATTTCGACCTGAAAGAAGCTAGTTGGGATGTATTTGGCTTTTCTAACGTTCAGTTTGGCTTACTTGCGTGATTTTGCATTAACAGCTCAAATACAGCTAACTTTGGAAATGAACACGATGGAAACTTGTTGGTGTGTTTTCTATGCATTTCGACCTGAAAGAAGCTAGTTCGGATGTACTTGGCTATTGTAACGTTCAGTTTGGCTTACTTGCGTGATTTTGCATTAACAGCTCAAATACAGCTAACTTTGAAAATGAACACGATAGAAACTTGTTGGTGTGTTTTCTATGCATTTCGACCTGAAAGAAGCTACTTGGGATGTATTTGGCTTTTCTAACGTTCAGTTTGGCTTACTTGCGTGATTTTGCATTAACAGCTCAAATACAGCTAACTTTGGAAATGAACACGATAGAAACTTGTTGGTGTGTTTTCTATGTATTTCGACCTGAAAGAAGCTAGTTCGGATGTACTTGGCTTTTGTAACGTTCAGTTTGGCTTACTTGCGTGATTTTGCATTAACAGCTCAAATACAGCTAACTTTGGAAATGAACACGATGGAAACTTGTTGGTGTGTTTTCTATGCCTTTCGACCTGAGTAAGCTAGTTGGGATGTATTTGGCTTTTCTAACGTTCAGTTTGGCTTACTTGCGTGATTTTGCATTAACAGCTCAAATACAGCTAACTTTGGAAATGAACACGATAGAAACTTGCTGGTCTGTTTTCTATGCATTTCGACCTGAAAGAAGCTAGTTGGGATGTATTTGGCTTTTCTAACGTTCAGTTTGGCTTACTTGCGTGATTTTGCATTAACAGCTCAAATACAGCTAACTTTGGAAATGAACACGATATAAACTTGTTGGTGTGTTTTCTATGCATTTCGACCTGAAAGAAGCTAGATGGGATGTATTTGGCTTTTCTAACGTTTAGTTTGGCTTATTTGCGTGATTTTGCATTAACAGCTCAAATACAGCTAACTTTGGAAATGAACACGATAGAAACTTGTTGGTGTGTTTTCTATGCATTTCGACCTGAAAGAAGCTAGTTCGGATGTACTTGGCTTTTGTAACGTTCAGTTTGGCTTACTTGCGTGATTTTGCTTTAACAGCTCAAATACAGCTAACTTTGGAAATTAACACGATGGAAACTTGTTGGTGTGTTTTCTATGCATTTCGACCTGAAAGAAGCTAGTTGGGATGTATTTGGCTTTTCTAAAGTTCAGTTTGGCTTACTTGCGTGATTTTGCATTAACAGCTCAAATACAGCTAACTTTGGAAATGAACACGATAGAAACTTGTTGGTGTGTTTTCTATGCATTTCGACCTGAAAGAAGCTAGTTGGGATGTATTTGGCTTTTCTAACGTTCAGTTTGGCTTACTTGCGTGATTTTGCATTAACAGCTCAAATACAGCTAACTTTGGAAATGAACACGATAGAAACTTGTTGGTGTGTTTTCTATGCATTTCGACCTGAAAGAAGCTAGTTGGGATGTATTTGGCTTTTCTAACGTTCAGTTTGGCTTATTTGCGTGATTTTGCATTAACAGCTCAAATACAGCTAAGTTTGGAAATGAACACGATAAAAACTTGTTGGTGTGTTTTCTATGCATTTCGATCTGAAAAAAGCTAGTTCGGATGTACTTGGCTTTTGTAACGTTCAGTTTGGCTTAATTGCGTGATTCTACATTAACAGCTCAAATACAGCTAACTTTGGAAATGAACACCATGGAAACTTGTTGGTGTGTTTTCTATGCATTTCGACCTGAAAGAAGCTAGTTGGGATGTATTTGGCTTTTCTAACGTTCAGTTTGGCTTACTTGCGTGATTTTGCATTAACAGCTCAAATACAGCTAACTTTGGAAATGAACACCATGGAAACTTGTTGGTGTGTTTTCTATGCATTTCGACCTGAAAGAAGCTAGTTGGGATGTATTTGGCTTTTCTAACGTTCAGTTTGGCTTACTTGCGTGATTTTGCATTAACAGCTCAAATACAGCTAACTTTGGAAATGAACACGATATAAACTTGTTGGTGTGTTTTCTATGCATTTCGACCTGAAAGAAGCTAGATGGGATGTATTTGGCTTTTCTAACGTTTAGTTTGGCTTATTTGCGTGATTTTGCATTAACAGCTCAAATACAGCTAACTTTGGAAATGAACACGATAGAAACTTGTTGGTGTGTTTTCTATGCATTTCGACCTGAAAGAAGCTAGTTCGGATGTACTTGGCTTTTGTAACGTTCAGTTTGGCTTACTTGCGTGATTTTGCTTTAACAGCTCAAATACAGCTAACTTTGGAAATTAACACGATGGAAACTTGTTGGTGTGTTTTCTATGCATTTCGACCTGAAAGAAGCTAGTTGGGATGTATTTGGCTTTTCTAAAGTTCAGTTTGGCTTACTTGCGTGATTTTGCATTAACAGCTCAAATACAGCTAACTTTGGAAATGAACACGATAGAAACTTGTTGGTGTGTTTTCTATGCATTTCGACCTGAAAGAAGCTAGTTGGGATGTATTTGGCTTTTCTAACGTTCAGTTTGGCTTACTTGCGTGATTTTGCATTAACAGCTCAAATACAGCTAACTTTGGAAATGAACACGATAGAAACTTGTTGGTGTGTTTTCTATGCATTTCGACCTGAAAGAAGCTAGTTGGGATGTATTTGGCTTTTCTAACGTTCAGTTTGGCTTATTTGCGTGATTTTGCATTAACAGCTCAAATACAGCTAAGTTTGGAAATGAACACGATAAAAACTTGTTGGTGTGTTTTCTATGCATTTCGACCTGAAAAAAGCTAGTTCGGATGTACTTGGCTTTTGTAACGTTCAGTTTGGCTTAATTGCGTGATTCTACATTAACAGCTCAAATACAGCTAACTTTGGAAATGAACACGATGGAAACTTGTTGGTGTGTTTTCTATGCATTTCGACCTGAAAGAAGCTAGTTGGGATGTATTTGGCTTTTCTAACGTTCAGTTTGGCTTACTTGCGTGATTTTGCATTAACAGCTCAAATACAGCTAACTTTGGAAATGAACACCATGGAAACTTGTTGGTGTGTTTTCTATGCATTTCGACCTGAAAGAAGCTAGTTGGGATGTATTTGGCTTTTCTAACGTTCAGTTTGGCTTACTTGCGTGATTTTGCATTAACAGCTCAAATACAGCTAACTTTGGAAATGAACACGATAGAATCTTTTTGGTGTGTTTTCTATGCATTTCGACCTGAAAGAAGCTAGTTCGGATGTACTTGGCTTTTGTAACGTTCAGTTTGGCTTACTTGCGTGATTTTGCATTAACAGCTCAAATACAGCTAACTTTGGAAATGAACACCATGGAAACTTGTTGGTGTGTTTTCTATGCATTTCGACCTGAAAGAAGCTAGTTCGGATGTATTTGGCTTTTGTAACGTTCAGTTTGGCTTACTTGCGTGATTTTGCATTAACAGCTCAAATACAGCTAACTTTGGAAATGAACACGATAGAAACTTGTTGGTGTGTTTTCTATGCATTTCGACCTGAAAGAAGCTAGTTCGGATGTACTTGGCTTTTGTAACGTTTAGTTTGGCTTATTTGCGTGATTTTGCATTAACAGCTCAAATACAGCTAACTTTGGAAATGAACACCATGGAAACTTGTTGGTGTTTTTTCTATGCATTTCGACCTGAAAGAAGCTAGTTCGGATGTATTTGGCTTTTGTAACGTTCAGTTTGGCTTACTTGCGTGATTTTGCATTAACAGCTCAAATACAGCTAACTTTGGAAATGAACACGATAGAAACTTGTTGGTGTGTTTTCTATGCATTTCGACCTGAAAGAAGCTAGTTCGGATGTACTTGGCTTTTGTAACGTTCAGTTTGGCTTACTTGCGTGATTTTGCATTAACAGCTCAAATACAGCTAACTTTGGAAATGAACACGATAGAAACTTGTTGGTGTGTTTTCTATGCATTTCGACCTGAAAGAAGCTATTTGGGATGTATTTGGCTTTTCTAACGTTCAGTTTGGCTTACTTGCGTGATTTTGCATTAACAGCTCAAATACAGCTAACTTTGGAAATGTACACGATAGAAACTTTTTGGTGTGTTTTCTATGCATTTCGACCTGAAAGAAGCTAGTTCGGATGTACTTGGCTTTTGTAACGTTCAGTTTGGCTTACTTGCGTGATTTTGCATTAACAGCTCAAATACAGCTAACTTTGGAAATGAACACCATGGAAACTTGTTGGTGTGTTTTCTTTGCATTTCGACCTGAAAGAAGCTAGTTCGGATGTATTTGGCTTTTGTAACGTTCAGTTTGGCTTACTTGCGTGATTTTGCATTAACAGCTCAAATACAGCTAACTTTGGAAATGAACACGATAGAAACTTGGTGTGTTTTCTATGCATTTCGACCTGAAAGAAGCTAGTTCGGATGTACTTGGCTTTTGTAACGTTTAGTTTGGCTTATTTGCGTGATTTTGCATTAACAGCTCAAATACAGCTAACTTTGGAAATGAACACCATGGAAACTTGTTGGTGTGTTTTCTATGCATTTCGACCTGAAAGAAGCTAGTTCGGATGTATTTGGCTTTTGTAACGTTCAGTTTGGCTTACTTGCGTGATTTTGCATTAACAGCTCAAATACAGCTAACTTTGGAAATGAACACGATAGAAACTTGTTGGTGTGTTTTCTATGCATTTCGACCTGAAAGAAGCTAGTTCGGATGTACTTGGCTTTTGTAACGTTCAGTTTGGCTTACTTGCGTGATTTTGCTTTAACAGCTCAAATACAGCTAACTTTGGAAATGAACACGATAGAAACTTGTTGGTGTGTTTTCTATGCATTTCGACCTGAAAGAAGCTAGTTGGGATGTATTTGGCTTTTCTAACGTTCAGTTTGGCTTACTTGCGTGATTTTGCATTAACAGCTCAAATACAGCTAACTTTGGAAATGAACATGATAGAAACTTGTTGGTGTGTTTTCTATGCATTTCGACCTGAAAGAAGCTAGTTGGGATGTATAGTTGGGATGTATTTGGCTTTTCTAACGTTCAGTTTGGCTTACTTGCGTGATTTTGCATTAACAGCTCAAATACAGCTAACTTTGGAAATGAACACGATAGAAACTTGCTGGTCTGTTTTCTATGCATTTCGACCTGAAAGAAGCTAGTTGGGATGTATTTGGCTTTTCTAACGTTCAGTTTGGCTTACTTGCGTGATTTTGCATTAACAGCTCAATTACAGCTAACTTTGGAAATGAACACGATAGAAACTTGTTGGTATGTTTTCTATGCATTTCGACCTGAAAGAAGCTAGTTGGGATGTATTTGGCTTTTCTAACGTTCAGTTTGGCTTATTTGCGTGATTTTGCATTAACAGCTCAAATACAGCTAACTTTGGAAATGAACACGATAGAAACTTGTTGGTGTGTTTTCTATGCATTTCGACCTGAAAGAAGCTAGTTGGGATGTATTTGGCTTTTGTAACGTTCAGTTTGGCTTACTTGCGTGATTTTGCATTAACAGCTCAAATACAGCTAACTTTGGAAATGAACACGATAGAAACTTGGTGTGTTTTCTATGCATTTCGACCTGAAAGAAGCTAGTTCGGATGTACTTGGCTTTTGTAACGTTTAGTTTGGCTTATTTGCGTGATTTTGCATTAACAGCTCAAATACAGCTAACTTTGGAAATGAACACCATGGAAACTTGTTGGTGTGTTTTCTATGCATTTCGACCTGAAAGAAGCTAGTTCGGATGTATTTGGCTTTTGTAACGTTCAGTTTGGCTTACTTGCGTGATTTTGCATTAACAGCTCAAATACAGCTAACTTTGGAAATGAACACGATAGAAACTTGTTGGTGTGTTTTCTATGCATTTCGACCTGAAAGAAGCTAGTTCGGATGTACTTGGCTTTTGTAACGTTCAGTTTGGCTTACTTGCGTGATTTTGCTTTAACAGCTCAAATACAGCTAACTTTGGAAATGAACACGATAGAAACTTGTTGGTGTGTTTTCTATGCATTTCGACCTGAAAGAAGCTAGTTGGGATGTATTTGGCTTTTCTAACGTTCAGTTTGGCTTACTTGCGTGATTTTGCATTAACAGCTCAAATACAGCTAACTTTGGAAATGAACACGATAGAAACTTGTTGGTGTGTTTTCTATGCATTTCGACCTGAAAGAAGCTAGTTGGGATGTATAGTTGGGATGTATTTGGCTTTTCTAACGTTCAGTTTGGCTTACTTGCGTGATTTTGCATTAACAGCTCAAATACAGCTAACTTTGGAAATGAACACGATAGAAACTTGCTGGTCTGTTTTCTATGCATTTCGACCTGAAAGAAGCTAGTTGGGATGTATTTGGCTTTTCTAACGTTCAGTTTGGCTTACTTGCGTGATTTTGCATTAACAGCTCAATTACAGCTAACTTTGGAAATGAACACGATAGAAACTTGTTGGTATGTTTTCTATGCATTTCGACCTGAAAGAAGCTAGTTGGGATGTATTTGGCTTTTCTAACGTTCAGTTTGGCTTATTTGCGTGATTTTGCATTAACAGCTCAAATACAGCTAACTTTGGAAATGAACACGATAGAAACTTGTTGGTGTGTTTTCTATGCATTTCGACCTGAAAGAAGCTAGTTGGGATGTACTTGGCTTTTGTAACGTTCAGTTTGGCTTACTTGCGTGATTTTGCATTAACAGCTCAAATACAGCTAACTTTGGAAATGAACACCATGGAAACTTGTTGGTGTGTTTTCTATGCATTTCGACCTGAAAGAAGCTAGTTGGGATGTATTTGGCTTTTCTAACGTTCAGTTTGGCTTACTTGCGTGATTTTGCATTAACAGCTCAAATACAGCTAACTTTGGAAATGAACACGATAGAAACTTGTTGGTGTGTTTTCTATGCATTTCGACATGAAAGAAGCTAGTTGGGGTGTATTTGGCTTTTCTAACGTTCAGTTTGGCTTACTTGCGTGATTTTGCATTAACAGCTCAAATACAGCTAACTTTGGAAATGAACACGATAGAAACTTGGTGTGTTTTCTATGCATTTCGACGTGAAAGAAGCTAGTTCGGATGTACTTGGCTTTTGTAACGTTTAGTTTGGCTTATTTGCGTGATTTTGCATTAACAGCTCAAATACAGCTAACTTTGGAAATGAACACCATGGAAACTTGTTGGTGTGTTTTCTATGCATTTCGACCTGAAAGAAGCTAGTTCGGATGTATTTGGCTTTTGTAACGTTCAGTTTGGCTTACTTGCGTGATTTTGCATTAACAGCTCAAATACAGCTAACTTTGGAAATGAACACGATAGAAACTTGTTGGTGTGTTTTCTATGCATTTCGACCTGAAAGAAGCTAGTTCGGATGTACTTGGCTTTTGTAACGTTCAGTTTGGCTTACTTGCGTGATTTTGCTTTAACAGCTCAAATACAGCTAACTTTGGAAATGAACACGATAGAAACTTGTTGGTGTGTTTTCTATGCATTTCGACCTGAAAGAAGCTAGTTGGGATGTATTTGGCTTTTCTAACGTTCAGTTTGGCTTACTTGCGTGATTTTGCATTAACAGCTCAAATACAGCTAACTTTGGAAATGAACACGATAGAAACTTGTTGGTGTGTTTTCTATGCATTTCGACCTGAAAGAAGCTAGTTGGGATGTATAGTTGGGATGTATTTGGCTTTTCTAACGTTCAGTTTGGCTTACTTGCGTGATTTTGCATTAACAGCTCAAATACAGCTAACTTTGGAAATGAACACGATAGAAACTTGCTGGTCTGTTTTCTATGCATTTCGACCTGAAAGAAGCTAGTTGGGATGTATTTGGCTTTTCTAACGTTCAGTTTGGCTTACTTGCGTGATTTTGCATTAACAGCTCAATTACAGCTAACTTTGGAAATGAACACGATAGAAACTTGTTGGTATGTTTTCTATGCATTTCGACCTGAAAGAAGCTAGTTGGGATGTATTTGGCTTTTCTAACGTTCAGTTTGGCTTATTTGCGTGATTTTGCATTAACAGCTCAAATACAGCTAACTTTGGAAATGAACACGATAGAAACTTGTTGGTGTGTTTTCTATGCATTTCGACCTGAAAGAAGCTAGTTGGGATGTATTTGGCTTTTGTAACGTTCAGTTTGGCTTACTTGCGTGATTTTGCATTAACAGCTCAAATACAGCTAACTTTGGAAATGAACACGATGGAAACTTGTTTGTGTGTTTTCTATGCATTTCGACCTGAAAGAAGCTAGTTGGGATGTACTTGGCTTTTGTAACGTTCAGTTTGGCTTACTTGCGTGATTTTGCATTAACAGCTCAAATACAGCTAACTTTGGAAATGAACACCATGGAAACTTGTTGGTGTGTTTTCTATGCATTTCGACCTGAAAGAAGCTAGTTGGGATGTATTTGGCTTTTCTAACGTTCAGTTTGGCTTACTTGCGTGATTTTGCATTAACAGCTCAAATACAGCTAACTTTGGAAATGAACACGATAGAAACTTGTTGGTGTGTTTTCTATGCATTTCAACCTGAAAGAAGCTAGTTGGGATGTATTTGGCTTTTCTAACGTTCAGTTTGGCTTACTTGCGTGATTTTGCATTAACAGCTCAAATACAGCTAACTTTGGAAATGAACACGATAGAAACCTGTTGGTGTGTTTTCTATGCATTTCGACCTGAAAGAAGCTAGTTGGGATGTATTTGGCTTTTCTAACGTTCAGTTTGGCTTACTTGCGTGATTTTGCATTAACAGCTCAAATACAGCTAACTTTGGAAATGAACACGATAGAAACTTGTTGGTGTGTTTTCTATGCATTTCGACCTGAAAGAAGCTAGTTGGGATGTATTTGGCTTTTCTAACGTTCAGTTTGGCTTACTTGCGTGATTTTGCATTAACAGCTCAAATACAGCTAACTTTGGAAATGAACACGATGGAAACTTGTTGGTGTGTTTTCTATGCATTTCGACCTGAAAGAAGCTAGTTCGGATGTACTTGGCTTTTGTAACGTTCAGTTTGGCTTACTTGCGTGATTTTGCATTAACAGCTCAAATACAGCTAACTTTGGAAATGAACACGATGGAAACTTGTTGGTGTGTTTTCTCTGCATTTCGACCTGAAAGAAGCTAGTTCGGATGTACTTGGCTATTGTAACGTTCAGTTTGGCTTACTTGCGTGATTTTGCATTAACAGCTCAAATACAGCTAACTTTGGAAATGAACACGATAGAATCTTGTTGGTGTGTTTTCTATGCATTTCGACCTGAAAGAAGCTACTTGGGATGTATTTGGCTTTTCTAACGTTCAGTTTGGCTTACTTGCGTGATTTTGCATTAACAGCTCAAACACAGCTAACTTTGGAAATGAACACGATAGAAACTTGTTGGTGTGTTTTCTATGCATTTCGACCTGAAAGAAGCTAGTTTGGATGTACTTGGCTTTTGTAACGTTCAGTTTGGCTTACTTGCGTGATTTTGCATTAACAGCTCAAATACAGCTAACTTTGGAAATGAACACGATGGAAACTTGTTGGTGTGTTTTCTATGCATTTCGACCTGAAAGAAGCTAGTTGGGATGTATTTGGCTTTTCTAACGTTCAGTTTGGCTTACTTGCGTGATTTTGCATTAACAGCTCAAATACAGCTAACTTTGGAAATGAACACGATAGAAACTTGTTGGTGTGTTTTCTATGCATTTCGACGTGAAAGAAGCTAGTTGGGATATATTTGGCTTTTCTAACGTTCAGTTTGGCTTACTTGCGTGATTTTGCATTAACAGCTCAAATACAGCTAACTTTGGAAATGAACACGATAGAAACTTGTTGGTGTGTTTTCTATGCATTTCGACCTGAAAGAAGCTAGTTGGGATGTATTTGGCTTTTCTAACGTTCAGTTTGGCTTACTTGCGTGATTTTGCATTAACAGCTCAAATACAGCTAACTTTGGAAATGAACACGATAGAAACTTGTTGGTGTGTTTTCTATGCATTGCGACGTGAAAGAAGCTAGTTGGGATATATTTGGCTTTTCTAACGTTCAGTTTGGCTTACTTGCGTGATTTTGCATTAACAGCTCAAATACAGCTAACTTTGGAAATGAACACGATGGAAACTTGTTGGTGTGTTTTCTATGCATTTCGACCTGAAAGAAGCTAGTTGGGATGTATTTGGCTTTTCTAACGTTCAGTTTGGCTTACTTGCGTGATTTTGCATTAACAGCTCAATTACAGCTAACTTTGGAAATGAACACGATAGAAACTTGTTGCTGTGTTTTCTATGCATTTCGACCTGAAAGAAGCTAGTTGGGATGTATTTGGCTTTTCTAACGTTCAGTTTGGCTTACTTGCGTGATTTTGCATTAACAGCTCAAATACAGCTAACTTTGGAAATGAACACGATAGAAACTTGTTGGTGTGTTTTCTATGCATTTCGACCTGAAAGAAGCTAGTTGGGATGTATTTGGCTTTTCTAACGTTCAGTTTGGCTTACTTGCGTGATTTTGCATTAACAGCTCAAATACAGCTAACTTTGGAAATGAACACGATAGAAACTTGTTGGTGTGTTTTCTATGCATTTCGACCTGAAAGAAGCTAGTTGGGATGTATTTGGCTTTTCTAACGTTCAGTTTGGCTTACTTGCGTGATTTTGCATTAACAGCTCAAATACAGCTAACTTTGGAAATGAACACGATGGAAACTTGTTGGTGTGTTTTCTATGCATTTCGACCTGAAAGAAGCTAGTTCGGATGTACTTGGCTATTGTAACGTTCAGTTTGGCTTACTTGCGTGATTTTGCATTAACAGCTCAAATACAGCTAACTTTGAAAATGAACACGATAGAAACTTGTTGGTGTGTTTTCTATGCATTTCGACCTGAAAGAAGCTACTTGGGATATATTTGGCTTTTCTAACGTTCAGTTTGGCTTACTTGCGTGATTTTGCATTAACAGCTCAAATACAGCTAACTTTGGAAATGAACACGATAGAAACTTGTTGGTGTGTTTTCTATGTATTTCGACCTGAAAGAAGCTAGTTCGGATGTACTTGGCTTTTGTAACGTTCAGTTTGGCTTACTTGCGTGATTTTGCATTAACAGCTCAAATACAGCTAACTTTGGAAATGAACACGATGGAAACTTGTTGGTGTGTGTTCTATGCATTTCGACCTGAATAAGCTAGTTGGGATGTATTTGGCTTTTCTAACGTTCAGTTTGGCTTACTTGCGTGATTTTGCATTAACAGCTCAAATACAGCTAACTTTGGAAATGAACACGATAGAAACTTGTTGGTGTGTTTTCTATGCATTTCGACCTGAAAGAAGCTAGTTTGGATGTACTTGGCTTTTGTAACGTTCAGTTTGGCTTACTTGCGTGATTTTGCATTAACAGCTCAAATACAGCTAACTTTGGAAATGAACACGATGGAAACTTGTTGGTGTGTTTTCTATGAATTTCGACCTGAAAGAAGCTAGTTGGGATGTATTTGGCTTTTCTAACGTTCAGTTTGGCTTACTTGCGTGATTTTGCATTAACAGCTCAAATACAGCTAACTTTGGAAATGAACACGATAGAAACTTGTTGGTGTGTTTTCTATGCATTTCGACCTGAAAGAAGCTAGTTGGGATGTATTTGGCTTTTGTAACGTTCAGTTTGGCTTACTTGCGTGATTTTGCATTAACAGCTCAAATACAGCTAACTTTGGAAATGAACACGATGGAAACTTGTTGGTGTGTTTTCTATGCATTTCGACCTGAAAGAAGCTAGTTCGGATGTACTTGGCTATTGTAACGTTCAGTTTGGCTTACTTGCGTGATTTTGCATTAACAGCTCAAATACAGCTAACTTTGGAAATGAACACGATAGAATCTTGTTGGTGTGTTTTCTATGCATTTCGACCTGAAAGAAGCTACTTGGGATGTATTTGGCTTTTCTAACGTTCAGTTTGGCTTACTTGCGTGATTTTGCATTAACAGCTCAAACACAGCTAACTTTGGAAATGAACACGATAGAAACTTGTTGGTGTGTTTTCTATGCATTTCGACGTGAAAGAAGCTAGTTGGGATATATTTGGCTTTTCTAACGTTCAGTTTGGCTTACTTGCGTGATTTTGCATTAACAGCTCAAATACAGCTAACTTTGGAAATGAACACGATAGAAACTTGTTGGTGTGTTTTCTATGCATTTCGACCTGAAAGAAGCTAGTTGGGATGTATTTGGCTTTTCTAACGTTCAGTTTGGCTTACTTGCGTGATTTTGCATTAACAGCTCAAATACAGCTAACTTTGGAAATGAACACGATAGAAACTTGTTGGTGTGTTTTCTATGCATTGCGACGTGAAAGAAGCTAGTTGGGATATATTTGGCTTTTCTAACGTTCAGTTTGGCTTACTTGCGTGATTTTGCATTAACAGCTCAAATACAGCTAACTTTGGAAATGAACACGATGGAAACTTGTTGGTGTGTTTTCTATGCATTTCGACCTGAAAGAAGCTAGTTGGGATGTATTTGGCTTTTCTAACGTTCAGTTTGGCTTACTTGCGTGATTTTGCATTAACAGCTCAATTACAGCTAACTTTGGAAATGAACACGATAGAAACTTGTTGCTGTGTTTTCTATGCATTTCGACCTGAAAGAAGCTAGTTGGGATGTATTTGGCTTTTCTAACGTTCAGTTTGGCTTACTTGCGTGATTTTGCATTAACAGCTCAAATACAGCTAACTTTGGAAATGAACACGATAGAAACTTGTTGGTGTGTTTTCTATGCATTTCGACCTGAAAGAAGCTAGTTGGGATGTATTTGGCTTTTCTAACGTTCAGTTTGGCTTACTTGCGTGATTTTGCATTAACAGCTCAAATACAGCTAACTTTGGAAATGAACACGATAGAAACTTGTTGGTGTGTTTTCTATGCATTTCGACCTGAAAGAAGCTAGTTGGGATGTATTTGGCTTTTCTAACGTTCAGTTTGGCTTACTTGCGTGATTTTGCATTAACAGCTCAAATACAGCTAACTTTGGAAATGAACACGATGGAAACTTGTTGGTGTGTTTTCTATGCATTTCGACCTGAAAGAAGCTAGTTCGGATGTACTTGGCTATTGTAACGTTCAGTTTGGCTTACTTGCGTGATTTTGCATTAACAGCTCAAATACAGCTAACTTTGAAAATGAACACGATAGAAACTTGTTGGTGTGTTTTCTATGCATTTCGACCTGAAAGAAGCTACTTGGGATATATTTGGCTTTTCTAACGTTCAGTTTGGCTTACTTGCGTGATTTTGCATTAACAGCTCAAATACAGCTAACTTTGGAAATGAACACGATAGAAACTTGTTGGTGTGTTTTCTATGTATTTCGACCTGAAAGAAGCTAGTTCGGATGTACTTGGCTTTTGTAACGTTCAGTTTGGCTTACTTGCGTGATTTTGCATTAACAGCTCAAATACAGCTAACTTTGGAAATGAACACGATGGAAACTTGTTGGTGTGTGTTCTATGCATTTCGACCTGAATAAGCTAGTTGGGATGTATTTGGCTTTTCTAACGTTCAGTTTGGCTTACTTGCGTGATTTTGCATTAACAGCTCAAATACAGCTAACTTTGGAAATGAACACGATAGAAACTTGTTGGTGTGTTTTCTATGCATTTCGACCTGAAAGAAGCTAGTTTGGATGTACTTGGCTTTTGTAACGTTCAGTTTGGCTTACTTGCGTGATTTTGCATTAACAGCTCAAATACAGCTAACTTTGGAAATGAACACGATGGAAACTTGTTGGTGTGTTTTCTATGAATTTCGACCTGAAAGAAGCTAGTTGGGATGTATTTGGCTTTTCTAACGTTCAGTTTGGCTTACTTGCGTGATTTTGCATTAACAGCTCAAATACAGCTAACTTTGGAAATGAACACGATAGAAACTTGTTGGTGTGTTTTCTATGCATTTCGACCTGAAAGAAGCTAGTTGGGATGTATTTGGCTTTTGTAACGTTCAGTTTGGCTTACTTGCGTGATTTTGCATTAACAGCTCAAATACAGCTAACTTTGGAAATGAACACGATGGAAACTTGTTGGTGTGTTTTCTATGCATTTCGACCTGAAAGAAGCTAGTTCGGATGTACTTGGCTATTGTAACGTTCAGTTTGGCTTACTTGCGTGATTTTGCATTAACAGCTCAAATACAGCTAACTTTGGAAATGAACACGATAGAATCTTGTTGGTGTGTTTTCTATGCATTTCGACCTGAAAGAAGCTACTTGGGATGTATTTGGCTTTTCTAACGTTCAGTTTGGCTTACTTGCGTGATTTTGCATTAACAGCTCAAACACAGCTAACTTTGGAAATGAACACGATAGAAACTTGTTGGTGTGTTTTCTATGCATTTCGACCTGAAAGAAGCTAGTTTGGATGTACTTGGCTTTTGTAACGTTCAGTTTGGCTTACTTGCGTGATTTTGCATTAACAGCTCAAATACAGCTAACTTTGGAAATGAACACGATGGAAACTTGTTGGTGTGTTTTCTATGCATTTCGACCTGAAAGAAGCTAGTTGGGATGTATTTGGCTTTTCTAACGTTCAGTTTGGCTTACTTGCGTGATTTTGCATTAACAGCTCAAATACAGCTAACTTTGGAAATGAACACGATAGAAACTTGTTGGTGTGTTTTCTATGCATTTCGACCTGAAAGAAGCTAGTTGGGATGTATTTGGCTTTTGTAACGTTCAGTTTGGCTTACTTGCGTGATTTTGCATTAACAGCTCAAATACAGCTAACTTTGGAAATGAACACGATGGAAACTTGTTGGTGTGTTTTCTATGCATTTCGACCTGAAAGAAGCTAGTTCGGATGTACTTGGCTATTGTAACGTTCAGTTTGGCTTACTTGCGTGATTTTGCATTAACAGCTCAAATACAGCTAACTTTGGAAATGAACACGATAGAATCTTGTTGGTGTGTTTTCTATGCATTTCGACCTGAAAGAAGCTACTTGGGATGTATTTGGCTTTTCTAACGTTCAGTTTGGCTTACTTGCGTGATTTTGCATTAACAGCTCAAACACAGCTAACTTTGGAAATGAACACGATAGAAACTTGTTGGTGTGTTTTCTATGCATTTCGACCTGAAAGAAGCTAGTTTGGATGTACTTGGCTTTTGTAACGTTCAGTTTGGCTTACTTGCGTGATTTTGCATTAACAGCTCAAATACAGCTAACTTTGGAAATGAACACGATGGAAACTTGTTGGTGTGTTTTCTATGCATTTCGACCTGAAAGAAGCTAGTTGGGATGTATTTGGCTTTTCTAACGTTCAGTTTGGCTTACTTGCGTGATTTTGCATTAACAGCTCAAATACAGCTAACTTTGGAAATGAACACGATAGAAACTTGTTGGTGTGTTTTCTATGCATTTCGACGTGAAAGAAGCTAGTTGGGATATATTTGGCTTTTCTAACGTTCAGTTTGGCTTACTTGCGTGATTTTGCATTAACAGCTCAAATACAGCTAACTTTGGAAATGAACACGATAGAAACTTGTTGGTGTGTTTTCTATGCATTTCGACCTGAAAGAAGCTAGTTGGGATGTATTTGGCTTTTCTAACGTTCAGTTTGGCTTACTTGCGTGATTTTGCATTAACAGCTCAAATACAGCTAACTTTGGAAATGAACACGATAGAAACTTGTTGGTGTGTTTTCTATGCATTTCGACCTGAAAGAAGCTAGTTGGGATGTATTTGGCTTTTCTAACGTTCAGTTTGGCTTACTTGCGTGATTTTGCATTAACAGCTCAAATACAGCTAACTTTGGAAATGAACACGATGGAAACTTGTTGGTGTGTTTTCTATGCATTTCGACCTGAAAGAAGCTAGTTCGGATGTACTTGGCTATTGTAACGTTCAGTTTGGCTTACTTGCGTGATTTTGCATTAACAGCTCAAATACAGCTAACTTTGAAAATGAACACGATAGAAACTTGTTGGTGTGTTTTCTATGCATTTCGACCTGAAAGAAGCTACTTGGGATATATTTGGCTTTTCTAACGTTCAGTTTGGCTTACTTGCGTGATTTTGCATTAACAGCTCAAATACAGCTAACTTTGGAAATGAACACGATAGAAACTTGTTGGTGTGTTTTCTATGTATTTCGACCTGAAAGAAGCTAGTTCGGATGTACTTGGCTTTTGTAACGTTCAGTTTGGCTTACTTGCGTGATTTTGCATTAACAGCTCAAATACAGCTAACTTTGGAAATGAACACGATGGAAACTTGTTGGTGTGTGTTCTATGCATTTCGACCTGAATAAGCTAGTTGGGATGTATTTGGCTTTTCTAACGTTCAGTTTGGCTTACTTGCGTGATTTTGCATTAACAGCTCAAATACAGCTAACTTTGGAAATGAACACGATAGAAACTTGTTGGTGTGTTTTCTATGCATTTCGACCTGAAAGAAGCTAGTTTGGATGTACTTGGCTTTTGTAACGTTCAGTTTGGCTTACTTGCGTGATTTTGCATTAACAGCTCAAATACAGCTAACTTTGGAAATGAACACGATGGAAACTTGTTGGTGTGTTTTCTATGAATTTCGACCTGAAAGAAGCTAGTTGGGATGTATTTGGCTTTTCTAACGTTCAGTTTGGCTTACTTGCGTGATTTTGCATTAACAGCTCAAATACAGCTAACTTTGGAAATGAACACGATAGAAACTTGTTGGTGTGTTTTCTATGCATTTCGACCTGAAAGAAGCTAGTTGGGATGTATTTGGCTTTTGTAACGTTCAGTTTGGCTTACTTGCGTGATTTTGCATTAACAGCTCAAATACAGCTAACTTTGGAAATGAACACGATGGAAACTTGTTGGTGTGTTTTCTATGCATTTCGACCTGAAAGAAGCTAGTTCGGATGTACTTGGCTATTGTAACGTTCAGTTTGGCTTACTTGCGTGATTTTGCATTAACAGCTCAAATACAGCTAACTTTGGAAATGAACACGATAGAATCTTGTTGGTGTGTTTTCTATGCATTTCGACCTGAAAGAAGCTACTTGGGATGTATTTGGCTTTTCTAACGTTCAGTTTGGCTTACTTGCGTGATTTTGCATTAACAGCTCAAACACAGCTAACTTTGGAAATGAACACGATAGAAACTTGTTGGTGTGTTTTCTATGCATTTCGACCTGAAAGAAGCTAGTTTGGATGTACTTGGCTTTTGTAACGTTCAGTTTGGCTTACTTGCGTGATTTTGCATTAACAGCTCAAATACAGCTAACTTTGGAAATGAACACGATGGAAACTTGTTGGTGTGTTTTCTATGCATTTCGACCTGAAAGAAGCTAGTTGGGATGTATTTGGCTTTTCTAACGTTCAGTTTGGCTTACTTGCGTGATTTTGCATTAACAGCTCAAATACAGCTAACTTTGGAAATGAACACGATAGAAACTTGTTGGTGTGTTTTCTATGCATTTCGACCTGAAAGAAGCTAGTTGGGATGTATTTGGCTTTTGTAACGTTCAGTTTGGCTTACTTGCGTGATTTTGCATTAACAGCTCAAATACAGCTAACTTTGGAAATGAACACGATGGAAACTTGTTGGTGTGTTTTCTATGCATTTCGACCTGAAAGAAGCTAGTTCGGATGTACTTGGCTATTGTAACGTTCAGTTTGGCTTACTTGCGTGATTTTGCATTAACAGCTCAAATACAGCTAACTTTGGAAATGAACACGATAGAATCTTGTTGGTGTGTTTTCTATGCATTTCGACCTGAAAGAAGCTACTTGGGATGTATTTGGCTTTTCTAACGTTCAGTTTGGCTTACTTGCGTGATTTTGCATTAACAGCTCAAACACAGCTAACTTTGGAAATGAACACGATAGAAACTTGTTGGTGTGTTTTCTATGCATTTCGACCTGAAAGAAGCTAGTTTGGATGTACTTGGCTTTTGTAACGTTCAGTTTGGCTTACTTGCGTGATTTTGCATTAACAGCTCAAATACAGCTAACTTTGGAAATGAACACGATGGAAACTTGTTGGTGTGTTTTCTATGCATTTCGACCTGAAAGAAGCTAGTTGGGATGTATTTGGCTTTTCTAACGTTCAGTTTGGCTTACTTGCGTGATTTTGCATTAACAGCTCAAATACAGCTAACTTTGGAAATGAACACGATAGAAACTTGTTGGTGTGTTTTCTATGCATTTCGACGTGAAAGAAGCTAGTTGGGATATATTTGGCTTTTCTAACGTTCAGTTTGGCTTACTTGCGTGATTTTGCATTAACAGCTCAAATACAGCTAACTTTGGAAATGAACACGATAGAAACTTGTTGGTGTGTTTTCTATGCATTTCGACCTGAAAGAAGCTAGTTGGGATGTATTTGGCTTTTCTAATGTTCAGTTTGGCTTACTTGCGTGATTTTGCATTAACAGCTCAAATACAGCTAACTTTGGAAATGAACACGATAGAAACTTGTTGGTGTGTTTTCTATGCATTTCGACGTGAAAGAAGCTAGTTGGGATATATTTGGCTTTTCTAACGTTCAGTTTGGCTTACTTGCGTGATTTTGCATTAACAGCTCAAATACAGCTAACTTTGGAAATGAACACGATGGAAACTTGTTGGTGTGTTTTCTATGCATTTCGACCTGAAAGAAGCTAGTTGGGATGTATTTGGCTTTTCTAACGTTCAGTTTGGCTTACTTGCGTGATTTTGCATTAACAGCTCAATTACAGCTAACTTTGGAAATGAACACGATAGAAACTTGTTGGTGTGTTTTCTATGCATTTCGACCTGAAAGAAGCTAGTTGGGATGTATTTGGCTTTTCTAACGTTCAGTTTGGCTTACTTGCGTGATTTTGCATTAACAGCTCAAATACAGCTAACTTTGGAAATGAACACGATAGAAACTTGTTGGTGTGTTTTCTATGCATTTCGACCTGAAAGAAGCTAGTTGGGATGTATTTGGCTTTTCTAACGTTCAGTTTGGCTTACTTGCGTGATTTTGCATTAACAGCTCAAATACAGCTAACTTTGGAAATGAACACGATAGAAACTTGTTGGTGTGTTTTCTATGCATTTCGACCTGAAAGAAGCTAGTTGGGATGTATTTGGCTTTTCTAACGTTCAGTTTGGCTTACTTGCGTGATTTTGCATTAACAGCTCAAATACAGCTAACTTTGGAAATGAACACGATGGAAACTTGTTGGTGTGTTTTCTATGCATTTCGACCTGAAAGAAGTTAGTTCGGATGTACTTGGCTATTGTAACGTTCAGTTTGGCTTACTTGCGTGATTTTGCATTAACAGCTCAAATACAGCTAACTTTGAAAATGAACACGATAGAAACTTGTTGGTGTGTTTTCTATGCATTTCGACCTGAAAGAAGCTACTTGGGATGTATTTGGCTTTTCTAACGTTCAGTTTGGCTTACTTGCGTGATTTTGCATTAACAGCTCAAATACAGCTAACTTTGGAAATGAACACGATAGAAACTTGCTGGTCTGTTTTCTATGAATTTCGACCTGAAAGAAGCTAGTTGGGATGTATTTGGCTTTTCTAACGTTCAGTTTGGCTTACTTGCGTGATTTTGCATTAACAGCTCAAATACAGCTAACTTTGGAAATGAACACGATAGAAACTTGTTGGTGTGTTTTCTATGCATTTCGACCTGAAAGAAGCTAGTTGGGATGTATTTGGCTTTTGTAACGTTCAGTTTGGCTTACTTGCGTGATTTTGCATTAACAGCTCAAATACAGCTAACTTTGGAAATGAA
Source organism: Darevskia armeniaca (assembly GCA_034641395.1). NCBI lineage: Eukaryota > Metazoa > Chordata > Lepidosauria > Squamata > Lacertidae > Darevskia > Darevskia armeniaca. Next base: position 7,301,398 of record JAWWNF010000019.1, on the reverse strand, counting down.
CACGATGGAAACTTGTTGGTGTGTTTTCTATGTATTTCGACCTGAAAGAAGCTAGTTCGGATGTACTTGGCTATTGTAACGTTCAGTTTGGCTTACTTGCGTGATTTTGCATTAACAGCTCAAATACAGCTAACTTTGGAAATGAACACGATAGAATCTTGTTGGTGTGTTTTCTATGCATTTCGACCTGAAAGAAGCTACTTGGGATGTATTTGGCTTTTCTAACGTTCAGTTTGGCTTACTTGCGTGATTTTGCATTAACAGCTCAAACACAGCTAACTTTGGAAATGAACACGATAGAAACTTGTTGGTGTGTTTTCTATGCATTTCGACCTGAAAGAAGCTAGTTTGGATGTACTTGGCTTTTGTAACGTTCAGTTTGGCTTACTTGCGTGATTTTGCATTAACAGCTCAAATACAGCTAACTTTGGAAATGAACACGATGGAAACTTGTTGGTGTGTTTTCTATGCATTTCGACCTGAAAGAAGCTAGTTGGGATGTATTTGGCTTTTCTAACGTTCAGTTTGGCTTACTTGCGTGATTTTGCATTAACAGCTCAAATACAGCTAACTTTGGAAATGAACACGATAGAAACTTGTTGGTGTGTTTTCTATGCATTTCGACCTGAAAGAAGCTAGTTGGGATGTATTTGGCTTTTGTAACGTTCAGTTTGGCTTACTTGCGTGATTTTGCATTAACAGCTCAAATACAGCTAACTTTGGAAATGAACACGATGGAAACTTGTTGGTGTGTTTTCTATGCATTTCGACCTGAAAGAAGCTAGTTCGGATGTACTTGGCTATTGTAACGTTCAGTTTGGCTTACTTGCGTGATTTTGCATTAACAGCTCAAATACAGCTAACTTTGGAAATGAACACGATAGAATCTTGTTGGTGTGTTTTCTATGCATTTCGACCTGAAAGAAGCTACTTGGGATGTATTTGGCTTTTCTAACGTTCAGTTTGGCTTACTTGCGTGATTTTGCATTAACAGCTCAAACACAGCTAACTTTGGAAATGAACACGATAGAAACTTGTTGGTGTGTTTTCTATGCATTTCGACCTGAAAGAAGCTAGTTTGGATGTACTTGGCTTTTGTAACGTTCAGTTTGGCTTACTTGCGTGATTTTGCATTAACAGCTCAAATACAGCTAACTTTGGAAATGAACACGATGGAAACTTGTTGGTGTGTTTTCTATGCATTTCGACCTGAAAGAAGCTAGTTGGGATGTATTTGGCTTTTCTAACGTTCAGTTTGGCTTACTTGCGTGATTTTGCATTAACAGCTCAAATACAGCTAACTTTGGAAATGAACACGATAGAAACTTGTTGGTGTGTTTTCTATGCATTTCGACGTGAAAGAAGCTAGTTGGGATATATTTGGCTTTTCTAACGTTCAGTTTGGCTTACTTGCGTGATTTTGCATTAACAGCTCAAATACAGCTAACTTTGGAAATGAACACGATAGAAACTTGTTGGTGTGTTTTCTATGCATTTCGACCTGAAAGAAGCTAGTTGGGATGTATTTGGCTTTTCTAATGTTCAGTTTGGCTTACTTGCGTGATTTTGCATTAACAGCTCAAATACAGCTAACTTTGGAAATGAACACGATAGAAACTTGTTGGTGTGTTTTCTATGCATTTCGACGTGAAAGAAGCTAGTTCGGATGTACTTGGCTTTTGTAACGTTCAGTTTGGCTTACTTGCGTGATTTTGCTTTAACAGCTCAAATACAGCTAACTTTGGAAATGAACACGATGGAAACTTGTTGGTGTGTTTTCTATGCATTTCGACCTGAAAGAAGCTAGTTGGGATGTATTTGGCTTTTCTAACGTTCAGTTTGGCTTACTTGCGTGATTTTGCATTAACAGCTCAATTACAGCTAACTTTGGAAATGAACACGATAGAAACTTGTTGGTGTGTTTTCTATGCATTTCGACCTGAAAGAAGCTAGTTGGGATGTATTTGGCTTTTCTAACGTTCAGTTTGGCTTACTTGCGTGATTTTGCATTAACAGCTCAAATACAGCTAACTTTGGAAATGAACACGATAGAAACTTGTTGGTGTGTTTTCTATGCATTTCGACCTGAAAGAAGCTAGTTGGGATGTATTTGGCTTTTCTAACGTTCAGTTTGGCTTACTTGCGTGATTTTGCATTAACAGCTCAAATACAGCTAACTTTGGAAATGAACACGATAGAAACTTGTTGGTGTGTTTTCTATGCATTTCGACCTGAAAGAAGCTAGTTGGGATGTATTTGGCTTTTCTAACGTTCAGTTTGGCTTACTTGCGTGATTTTGCATTAACAGCTCAAATACAGCTAACTTTGGAAATGAACACGATGGAAACTTGTTGGTGTGTTTTCTATGCATTTCGACCTGAAAGAAGCTAGTTCGGATGTACTTGGCTATTGTAACGTTCAGTTTGGCTTACTTGCGTGATTTTGCATTAACAGCTCAAATACAGCTAACTTTGAAAATGAACACGATAGAAACTTGTTGGTGTGTTTTCTATGCATTTCGACCTGAAAGAAGCTACTTGGGATGTATTTGGCTTTTCTAACGTTCAGTTTGGCTTACTTGCGTGATTTTGCATTAACAGCTCAAATACAGCTAACTTTGGAAATGAACACGATAGAAACTTGTTGGTGTGTTTTCTATGTATTTCGACCTGAAAGAAGCTAGTTCGGATGTACTTGGCTTTTGTAACGTTCAGTTTGGCTTACTTGCGTGATTTTGCATTAACAGCTCAAATACAGCTAACTTTGGAAATGAACACGATGGAAACTTGTTGGTGTGTTTTCTATGCCTTTCGACCTGAGTAAGCTAGTTGGGATGTATTTGGCTTTTCTAACGTTCAGTTTGGCTTACTTGCGTGATTTTGCATTAACAGCTCAAATACAGCTAACTTTGGAAATGAACACGATAGAAACTTGCTGGTCTGTTTTCTATGCATTTCGACCTGAAAGAAGCTAGTTGGGATGTATTTGGCTTTTCTAACGTTCAGTTTGGCTTACTTGCGTGATTTTGCATTAACAGCTCAAATACAGCTAACTTTGGAAATGAACACGATATAAACTTGTTGGTGTGTTTTCTATGCATTTCGACCTGAAAGAAGCTAGATGGGATGTATTTGGCTTTTCTAACGTTTAGTTTGGCTTATTTGCGTGATTTTGCATTAACAGCTCAAATACAGCTAACTTTGGAAATGAACACGATAGAAACTTGTTGGTGTGTTTTCTATGCATTTCGACCTGAAAGAAGCTAGTTCGGATGTACTTGGCTTTTGTAACGTTCAGTTTGGCTTACTTGCGTGATTTTGCTTTAACAGCTCAAATACAGCTAACTTTGGAAATTAACACGATGGAAACTTGTTGGTGTGTTTTCTATGCATTTCGACCTGAAAGAAGCTAGTTGGGATGTATTTGGCTTTTCTAAAGTTCAGTTTGGCTTACTTGCGTGATTTTGCATTAACAGCTCAAATACAGCTAACTTTGGAAATGAACACGATAGAAACTTGTTGGTGTGTTTTCTATGCATTTCGACCTGAAAGAAGCTAGTTGGGATGTATTTGGCTTTTCTAACGTTCAGTTTGGCTTACTTGCGTGATTTTGCATTAACAGCTCAAATACAGCTAACTTTGGAAATGAACACGATAGAAACTTGTTGGTGTGTTTTCTATGCATTTCGACCTGAAAGAAGCTAGTTGGGATGTATTTGGCTTTTCTAACGTTCAGTTTGGCTTATTTGCGTGATTTTGCATTAACAGCTCAAATACAGCTAAGTTTGGAAATGAACACGATAAAAACTTGTTGGTGTGTTTTCTATGCATTTCGATCTGAAAAAAGCTAGTTCGGATGTACTTGGCTTTTGTAACGTTCAGTTTGGCTTAATTGCGTGATTCTACATTAACAGCTCAAATACAGCTAACTTTGGAAATGAACACCATGGAAACTTGTTGGTGTGTTTTCTATGCATTTCGACCTGAAAGAAGCTAGTTGGGATGTATTTGGCTTTTCTAACGTTCAGTTTGGCTTACTTGCGTGATTTTGCATTAACAGCTCAAATACAGCTAACTTTGGAAATGAACACCATGGAAACTTGTTGGTGTGTTTTCTATGCATTTCGACCTGAAAGAAGCTAGTTGGGATGTATTTGGCTTTTCTAACGTTCAGTTTGGCTTACTTGCGTGATTTTGCATTAACAGCTCAAATACAGCTAACTTTGGAAATGAACACGATATAAACTTGTTGGTGTGTTTTCTATGCATTTCGACCTGAAAGAAGCTAGATGGGATGTATTTGGCTTTTCTAACGTTTAGTTTGGCTTATTTGCGTGATTTTGCATTAACAGCTCAAATACAGCTAACTTTGGAAATGAACACGATAGAAACTTGTTGGTGTGTTTTCTATGCATTTCGACCTGAAAGAAGCTAGTTCGGATGTACTTGGCTTTTGTAACGTTCAGTTTGGCTTACTTGCGTGATTTTGCTTTAACAGCTCAAATACAGCTAACTTTGGAAATTAACACGATGGAAACTTGTTGGTGTGTTTTCTATGCATTTCGACCTGAAAGAAGCTAGTTGGGATGTATTTGGCTTTTCTAAAGTTCAGTTTGGCTTACTTGCGTGATTTTGCATTAACAGCTCAAATACAGCTAACTTTGGAAATGAACACGATAGAAACTTGTTGGTGTGTTTTCTATGCATTTCGACCTGAAAGAAGCTAGTTGGGATGTATTTGGCTTTTCTAACGTTCAGTTTGGCTTACTTGCGTGATTTTGCATTAACAGCTCAAATACAGCTAACTTTGGAAATGAACACGATAGAAACTTGTTGGTGTGTTTTCTATGCATTTCGACCTGAAAGAAGCTAGTTGGGATGTATTTGGCTTTTCTAACGTTCAGTTTGGCTTATTTGCGTGATTTTGCATTAACAGCTCAAATACAGCTAAGTTTGGAAATGAACACGATAAAAACTTGTTGGTGTGTTTTCTATGCATTTCGACCTGAAAAAAGCTAGTTCGGATGTACTTGGCTTTTGTAACGTTCAGTTTGGCTTAATTGCGTGATTCTACATTAACAGCTCAAATACAGCTAACTTTGGAAATGAACACCATGGAAACTTGTTGGTGTGTTTTCTATGCATTTCGACCTGAAAGAAGCTAGTTGGGATGTATTTGGCTTTTCTAACGTTCAGTTTGGCTTACTTGCGTGATTTTGCATTAACAGCTCAAATACAGCTAACTTTGGAAATGAACACCATGGAAACTTGTTGGTGTGTTTTCTATGCATTTCGACCTGAAAGAAGCTAGTTGGGATGTATTTGGCTTTTCTAACGTTCAGTTTGGCTTACTTGCGTGATTTTGCATTAACAGCTCAAATACAGCTAACTTTGGAAATGAACACGATAGAAACTTTTTGGTGTGTTTTCTATGCATTTCGACCTGAAAGAAGCTAGTTCGGATGTACTTGGCTTTTGTAACGTTCAGTTTGGCTTACTTGCGTGATTTTGCATTAACAGCTCAAATACAGCTAACTTTGGAAATGAACACCATGGAAACTTGTTGGTGTGTTTTCTATGCATTTCGACCTGAAAGAAGCTAGTTCGGATGTATTTGGCTTTTGTAACGTTCAGTTTGGCTTACTTGCGTGATTTTGCATTAACAGCTCAAATACAGCTAACTTTGGAAATGAACACGATAGAAACTTGTTGGTGTGTTTTCTATGCATTTCGACCTGAAAGAAGCTAGTTCGGATGTACTTGGCTTTTGTAACGTTTAGTTTGGCTTATTTGCGTGATTTTGCATTAACAGCTCAAATACAGCTAACTTTGGAAATGAACACCATGGAAACTTGTTGGTGTTTTTTCTATGCATTTCGACCTGAAAGAAGCTAGTTCGGATGTATTTGGCTTTTGTAACGTTCAGTTTGGCTTACTTGCGTGATTTTGCATTAACAGCTCAAATACAGCTAACTTTGGAAATGAACACGATAGAAACTTGTTGGTGTGTTTTCTATGCATTTCGACCTGAAAGAAGCTAGTTCGGATGTACTTGGCTTTTGTAACGTTCAGTTTGGCTTACTTGCGTGATTTTGCATTAACAGCTCAAATACAGCTAACTTTGGAAATGAACACGATAGAAACTTGTTGGTGTGTTTTCTATGCATTTCGACCTGAAAGAAGCTATTTGGGATGTATTTGGCTTTTCTAACGTTCAGTTTGGCTTACTTGCGTGATTTTGCATTAACAGCTCAAATACAGCTAACTTTGGAAATGTACACGATAGAAACTTTTTGGTGTGTTTTCTATGCATTTCGACCTGAAAGAAGCTAGTTCGGATGTACTTGGCTTTTGTAACGTTCAGTTTGGCTTACTTGCGTGATTTTGCATTAACAGCTCAAATACAGCTAACTTTGGAAATGAACACCATGGAAACTTGTTGGTGTGTTTTCTTTGCATTTCGACCTGAAAGAAGCTAGTTCGGATGTATTTGGCTTTTGTAACGTTCAGTTTGGCTTACTTGCGTGATTTTGCATTAACAGCTCAAATACAGCTAACTTTGGAAATGAACACGATAGAAACTTGGTGTGTTTTCTATGCATTTCGACCTGAAAGAAGCTAGTTCGGATGTACTTGGCTTTTGTAACGTTTAGTTTGGCTTATTTGCGTGATTTTGCATTAACAGCTCAAATACAGCTAACTTTGGAAATGAACACCATGGAAACTTGTTGGTGTGTTTTCTATGCATTTCGACCTGAAAGAAGCTAGTTCGGATGTATTTGGCTTTTGTAACGTTCAGTTTGGCTTACTTGCGTGATTTTGCATTAACAGCTCAAATACAGCTAACTTTGGAAATGAACACGATAGAAACTTGTTGGTGTGTTTTCTATGCATTTCGACCTGAAAGAAGCTAGTTCGGATGTACTTGGCTTTTGTAACGTTCAGTTTGGCTTACTTGCGTGATTTTGCTTTAACAGCTCAAATACAGCTAACTTTGGAAATGAACACGATAGAAACTTGTTGGTGTGTTTTCTATGCATTTCGACCTGAAAGAAGCTAGTTGGGATGTATTTGGCTTTTCTAACGTTCAGTTTGGCTTACTTGCGTGATTTTGCATTAACAGCTCAAATACAGCTAACTTTGGAAATGAACACGATAGAAACTTGTTGGTGTGTTTTCTATGCATTTCGACCTGAAAGAAGCTAGTTGGGATGTATAGTTGGGATGTATTTGGCTTTTCTAACGTTCAGTTTGGCTTACTTGCGTGATTTTGCATTAACAGCTCAAATACAGCTAACTTTGGAAATGAACACGATAGAAACTTGCTGGTCTGTTTTCTATGCATTTCGACCTGAAAGAAGCTAGTTGGGATGTATTTGGCTTTTCTAACGTTCAGTTTGGCTTACTTGCGTGATTTTGCATTAACAGCTCAATTACAGCTAACTTTGGAAATGAACACGATAGAAACTTGTTGGTATGTTTTCTATGCATTTCGACCTGAAAGAAGCTAGTTGGGATGTATTTGGCTTTTCTAACGTTCAGTTTGGCTTATTTGCGTGATTTTGCATTAACAGCTCAAATACAGCTAACTTTGGAAATGAACACGATAGAAACTTGTTGGTGTGTTTTCTATGCATTTCGACCTGAAAGAAGCTAGTTGGGATGTATTTGGCTTTTGTAACGTTCAGTTTGGCTTACTTGCGTGATTTTGCATTAACAGCTCAAATACAGCTAACTTTGGAAATGAACACGATAGAAACTTGGTGTGTTTTCTATGCATTTCGACCTGAAAGAAGCTAGTTCGGATGTACTTGGCTTTTGTAACGTTTAGTTTGGCTTATTTGCGTGATTTTGCATTAACAGCTCAAATACAGCTAACTTTGGAAATGAACACCATGGAAACTTGTTGGTGTGTTTTCTATGCATTTCGACCTGAAAGAAGCTAGTTCGGATGTATTTGGCTTTTGTAACGTTCAGTTTGGCTTACTTGCGTGATTTTGCATTAACAGCTCAAATACAGCTAACTTTGGAAATGAACACGATAGAAACTTGTTGGTGTGTTTTCTATGCATTTCGACCTGAAAGAAGCTAGTTCGGATGTACTTGGCTTTTGTAACGTTCAGTTTGGCTTACTTGCGTGATTTTGCTTTAACAGCTCAAATACAGCTAACTTTGGAAATGAACACGATAGAAACTTGTTGGTGTGTTTTCTATGCATTTCGACCTGAAAGAAGCTAGTTGGGATGTATTTGGCTTTTCTAACGTTCAGTTTGGCTTACTTGCGTGATTTTGCATTAACAGCTCAAATACAGCTAACTTTGGAAATGAACACGATAGAAACTTGTTGGTGTGTTTTCTATGCATTTCGACCTGAAAGAAGCTAGTTGGGATGTATAGTTGGGATGTATTTGGCTTTTCTAACGTTCAGTTTGGCTTACTTGCGTGATTTTGCATTAACAGCTCAAATACAGCTAACTTTGGAAATGAACACGATAGAAACTTGCTGGTCTGTTTTCTATGCATTTCGACCTGAAAGAAGCTAGTTGGGATGTATTTGGCTTTTCTAACGTTCAGTTTGGCTTACTTGCGTGATTTTGCATTAACAGCTCAATTACAGCTAACTTTGGAAATGAACACGATAGAAACTTGTTGGTATGTTTTCTATGCATTTCGACCTGAAAGAAGCTAGTTGGGATGTATTTGGCTTTTCTAACGTTCAGTTTGGCTTATTTGCGTGATTTTGCATTAACAGCTCAAATACAGCTAACTTTGGAAATGAACACGATAGAAACTTGTTGGTGTGTTTTCTATGCATTTCGACCTGAAAGAAGCTAGTTGGGATGTATTTGGCTTTTGTAACGTTCAGTTTGGCTTACTTGCGTGATTTTGCATTAACAGCTCAAATACAGCTAACTTTGGAAATGAACACGATGGAAACTTGTTCGTGTGTTTTCTATGCATTTCGACCTGAAAGAAGCTAGTTGGGATGTACTTGGCTTTTGTAACGTTCAGTTTGGCTTACTTGCGTGATTTTGCATTAACAGCTCAAATACAGCTAACTTTGGAAATGAACACCATGGAAACTTGTTGGTGTGTTTTCTATGCATTTCGACCTGAAAGAAGCTAGTTGGGATGTATTTGGCTTTTCTAACGTTCAGTTTGGCTTACTTGCGTGATTTTGCATTAACAGCTCAAATACAGCTAACTTTGGAAATGAACACGATAGAAACTTGTTGGTGTGTTTTCTATGCATTTCGACATGAAAGAAGCTAGTTGGGGTGTATTTGGCTTTTCTAACGTTCAGTTTGGCTTACTTGCGTGATTTTGCATTAACAGCTCAAATACAGCTAACTTTGGAAATGAACACGATAGAAACTTGGTGTGTTTTCTATGCATTTCGACGTGAAAGAAGCTAGTTCGGATGTACTTGGCTTTTGTAACGTTTAGTTTGGCTTATTTGCGTGATTTTGCATTAACAGCTCAAATACAGCTAACTTTGGAAATGAACACCATGGAAACTTGTTGGTGTGTTTTCTATGCATTTCGACCTGAAAGAAGCTAGTTCGGATGTATTTGGCTTTTGTAACGTTCAGTTTGGCTTACTTGCGTGATTTTGCATTAACAGCTCAAATACAGCTAACTTTGGAAATGAACACGATAGAAACTTGTTGGTGTGTTTTCTATGCATTTCGACCTGAAAGAAGCTAGTTCGGATGTACTTGGCTTTTGTAACGTTCAGTTTGGCTTACTTGCGTGATTTTGCTTTAACAGCTCAAATACAGCTAACTTTGGAAATGAACACGATAGAAACTTGTTGGTGTGTTTTCTATGCATTTCGACCTGAAAGAAGCTAGTTGGGATGTATTTGGCTTTTCTAACGTTCAGTTTGGCTTACTTGCGTGATTTTGCATTAACAGCTCAAATACAGCTAACTTTGGAAATGAACACGATAGAAACTTGTTGGTGTGTTTTCTATGCATTTCGACCTGAAAGAAGCTAGTTGGGATGTATAGTTGGGATGTATTTGGCTTTTCTAACGTTCAGTTTGGCTTACTTGCGTGATTTTGCATTAACAGCTCAAATACAGCTAACTTTGGAAATGAACACGATAGAAACTTGCTGGTCTGTTTTCTATGCATTTCGACCTGAAAGAAGCTAGTTGGGATGTATTTGGCTTTTCTAACGTTCAGTTTGGCTTACTTGCGTGATTTTGCATTAACAGCTCAATTACAGCTAACTTTGGAAATGAACACGATAGAAACTTGTTGGTATGTTTTCTATGCATTTCGACCTGAAAGAAGCTAGTTGGGATGTATTTGGCTTTTCTAACGTTCAGTTTGGCTTATTTGCGTGATTTTGCATTAACAGCTCAAATACAGCTAACTTTGGAAATGAACACGATAGAAACTTGTTGGTGTGTTTTCTATGCATTTCGACCTGAAAGAAGCTAGTTGGGATGTATTTGGCTTTTGTAACGTTCAGTTTGGCTTACTTGCGTGATTTTGCATTAACAGCTCAAATACAGCTAACTTTGGAAATGAACACGATGGAAACTTGTTCGTGTGTTTTCTATGCATTTCGACCTGAAAGAAGCTAGTTGGGATGTACTTGGCTTTTGTAACGTTCAGTTTGGCTTACTTGCGTGATTTTGCATTAACAGCTCAAATACAGCTAACTTTGGAAATGAACACCATGGAAACTTGTTGGTGTGTTTTCTATGCATTTCGACCTGAAAGAAGCTAGTTGGGATGTATTTGGCTTTTCTAACGTTCAGTTTGGCTTACTTGCGTGATTTTGCATTAACAGCTCAAATACAGCTAACTTTGGAAATGAACACGATAGAAACTTGTTGGTGTGTTTTCTATGCATTTCGACATGAAAGAAGCTAGTTGGGGTGTATTTGGCTTTTCTAACGTTCAGTTTGGCTTACTTGCGTGATTTTGCATTAACAGCTCAAATACAGCTAACTTTGGAAATGAACACGATAGAAACTTGGTGTGTTTTCTATGCATTTCGACGTGAAAGAAGCTAGTTCGGATGTACTTGGCTTTTGTAACGTTCAGTTTGGCTTACTTGCGTGATTTTGCTTTAACAGCTCAAATACAGCTAACTTTGGAAATGAACACGATGGAAACTTGTTGGTGTGTTTTCTATGCATTTCGACCTGAAAGAAGCTAGTTGGGATGTATTTGGCTTTTCTAACGTTCAGTTTGGCTTACTTGCGTGATTTTGCATTAACAGCTCAAATACAGCTAACTTTGGAAATGAACACGATAGAAACTTGTTGGTGTGTTTTCTATGCATTTCGACCTGAAAGAAGCTAGTTGGGATGTATTTGGCTTTTCTAACGTTCAGTTTGGCTTACTTGCGTGATTTTGCATTAACAGCTCAAATACAGCTAACTTTGGAAATGAACACGATAGAAACTTGTTGGTATGTTTTCTATGCATTTCGACATGAAAGAAGCTAGTTGGGATGTATTTGGCTTTTCTAACGTTCAGTTTGGCTTATTTGCGTGATTTTGCATTAACAGCTCAAATACAGCTAACTTTGGAAATGAACACGATAGAAACTTGTTGGTGTGTTTTCTATGCATTTCGACCTGAAAGAAGCTAGTTCGGATGTACTTGGCTTTTGTAACGTTCAGTTTGGCTTACTTGCGTGATTTTGCATTAACAGCTCAAATACAGCTAACTTTGGAAATGAACACGATAGAAACTTGTTGGTGTGTTTTCTATGCATTTCGACCTGAAAGAAGCTAGTTGGGATGTATTTGGCTTTTCTAACGTTCAGTTTGGCTTACTTGCGTGATTTTGCATTAACAGCTCAAATACAGCTAACTTTGGAAATGAACACGATAGAAACTTTTTGGTGTGTTTTCTATGCATTTCGACCTGAAAGAAGCTAGTTCGGATGTACTTGGCTTTTGTAACGTTCAGTTTGGCTTACTTGCGTGATTTTGCATTAACAGCTCAAATACAGCTAACTTTGGAAATGAACACCATGGAAACTTGTTGGTGTGTTTTCTATGCATTTCGACCTGAAAGAAGCTAGTTGGGATGTATTTGGCTTTTGTAACGTTCAGTTTGGCTTACTTGCGTGATTTTGCATTAACAGCTCAAATACAGCTAACTTTGGAAATGAACACGATAGAAACTTGTTGGTGTGTTTTCTATGCATTTCGACCTGAAAGAAGCTAGTTGGGATGTACTTGGCTTTTGTAACGTTCAGTTTGGCTTACTTGCGTGATTTTGCATTAACAGCTCAAATACAGCTAACTTTGGAAATGAACACCATGGAAACTTGTTGGTGTGTTTTCTATGCATTTCGACCTGAAAGAAGCTAGTTCGGATGTACTTGCCTTTTGTAACGTTCAGTTTGGCTTACTTGCGTGATTTTGCTTTAACAGCTCAAATACAGCTAACTTTGGAAATGAACACGATAGAAACTTGTTGGTGTGTTTTCTATGCATTTCGACCTGAAAGAAGCTAGTTGGGATGTATTTGGCTTTTCTAACGTTCAGTTTGGCTTACTTGCGTGATTTTGCATTAACAGCTCAAATACAGCTAACTTTGGAAATGAGCACGATAGAAACTTGTTGGTGTGTTTTCTATGCATTTCGACCTGAAAGAAGCTAGTTGGGATGTATAGTTGGGATGTATTTGGCTTTTCTAACGTTCAGTTTGGCTTACTTGCGTGATTTTGCATTAACAGCTCAAATACAGCTAACTTTGGAAATGAACACGATAGAAACTTGCTGGTCTGTTTTCTATGCATTTCGACCTGAAAGAAGCTAGTTGGGATGTATTTGGCTTTTCTAACGTTCAGTTTAGCTTACTTGCGTGATTTTGCATTAACAGCTCAATTACAGCTAACTTTGGAAATGAACACGATAGAAACTTGTTGGTATGTTTTCTATGCATTTCGACCTGAAAGAAGCTAGTTGGGATGTATTTGGCTTTTCTAACGTTCAGTTTGGCTTATTTGCGTGATTTTGCATTAACAGCTCAAATACAGCTAACTTTGGAAATGAACACGATAGAAACTTGTTGGTGTGTTTTCTATGCATTTCGACCTGAAAGAAGCTAGTTGGGATGTATTTGGCTTTTGTAACGTTCAGTTTGGCTTACTTGCGTGATTTTGCATTAACAGCTCAAATACAGCTAACTTTGGAAATGAACACGATAGAAACTTGGTGTGTTTTCTATGCATTTCGACCTGAAAGAAGCTAGTTCGGATGTACTTGGCTTTTGTAACGTTTAGTTTGGCTTATTTGCGTGATTTTGCATTAACAGCTCAAATACAGCTAACTTTGGAAATGAACACCATGGAAACTTGTTGGTGTGTTTTCTATGCATTTCGACCTGAAAGAAGCTAGTTCGGATGTATTTGGCTTTTGTAACGTTCAGTTTGGCTTACTTGCGTGATTTTGCATTAACAGCTCAAATACAGCTAACTTTGGAAATGAACACGATAGAAACTTGTTGGTGTGTTTTCTATGCATTTCGACCTGAAAGAAGCTAGTTCGGATGTACTTGGCTTTTGTAACGTTCAGTTTGGCTTACTTGCGTGATTTTGCATTAACAGCTCAAATACAGCTAACTTTGGAAATGAACACGATAGAAACTTGTTGGTGTGTTTTCTATGCATTTCGACCTGAAAGAAGCTAGTTGGGATGTATAGTTGGGATGTATTTGGCTTTTCTAACGTTCAGTTTGGCTTACTTGCGTGATTTTGCATTAACAGCTCAAATACAGCTAACTTTGGAAATGAACACGATAGAAACTTGCTGGTCTGTTTTCTATGCATTTCGACCTGAAAGAAGCTAGTTGGGATGTATTTGGCTTTTCTAACGTTCAGTTTGGCTTACTTGCGTGATTTTGCATTAACAGCTCAATTACAGCTAACTTTGGAAATGAACACGATAGAAACTTGTTGGTATGTTTTCTATGCATTTCGACCTGAAAGAAGCTAGTTGGGATGTATTTGGCTTTTCTAACGTTCAGTTTGGCTTATTTGCGTGATTTTGCATTGACAGCTCAAATACAGCTAACTTTGGAAATGAACACGATAGAAACTTGTTGGTGTGTTTTCTATGCATTTCGACCTGAAAGAAGCTAGTTGGGATGTATTTGGCTTTTGTAACGTTCAGTTTGGCTTACTTGCGTGATTTTGCATTAACAGCTCAAATACAGCTAACTTTGGAAATGAACACGATGGAAACTTGTTCGTGTGTTTTCTATGCATTTCGACCTGAAAGAAGCTAGTTGGGATGTACTTGGCTTTTGTAACGTTCAGTTTGGCTTACTTGCGTGATTTTGCATTAACAGCTCAAATACAGCTAACTTTGGAAATGAACACCATGGAAACTTGTTGGTGTGTTTTCTATGCATTTCGACCTGAAAGAAGCTAGTTGGGATGTATTTGGCTTTTCTAACGTTCAGTTTGGCTTACTTGCGTGATTTTGCATTAACAGCTCAAATACAGCTAACTTTGGAAATGAACACGATAGAAACTTGTTGGTGTGTTTTCTATGCATTTCGACATGAAAGAAGCTAGTTGGGGTGTATTTGGCTTTTCTAACGTTCAGTTTGGCTTACTTGCGTGATTTTGCATTAACAGCTCAAATACAGCTAACTTTGGAAATGAACACGATAGAAACTTGGTGTGTTTTCTATGCATTTCGACGTGAAAGAAGCTAGTTCGGATGTACTTGGCTTTTGTAACGTTTAGTTTGGCTTATTTGCGTGATTTTGCATTAACAGCTCAAATACAGCTAACTTTGGAAATGAACACCATGGAAACTTGTTGGTGTGTTTTCTATGCATTTCGACCTGAAAGAAGCTAGTTCGGATGTATTTGGCTTTTGTAACGTTCAGTTTGGCTTACTTGCGTGATTTTGCATTAACAGCTCAAATACAGCTAACTTTGGAAATGAACACGATAGAAACTTGTTGGTGTGTTTTCTATGCATTTCGACCTGAAAGAAGCTAGTTCGGATGTACTTGGCTTTTGTAACGTTCAGTTTGGCTTACTTGCGTGATTTTGCTTTAACAGCTCAAATACAGCTAACTTTGGAAATGAACACGATAGAAACTTGTTGGTGTGTTTTCTATGCATTTCGACCTGAAAGAAGCTAGTTGGGATGTATTTGGCTTTTCTAACGTTCAGTTTGGCTTACTTGCGTGATTTTGCATTAACAGCTCAAATACAGCTAACTTTGGAAATGAACACGATAGAAACTTGTTGGTGTGTTTTCTATGCATTTCGACCTGAAAGAAGCTAGTTGGGATGTATAGTTGGGATGTATTTGGCTTTTCTAACGTTCAGTTTGGCTTACTTGCGTGATTTTGCATTAACAGCTCAAATACAGCTAACTTTGGAAATGAACACGATAGAAACTTGCTGGTCTGTTTTCTATGCATTTCGACCTGAAAGAAGCTAGTTGGGATGTATTTGGCTTTTCTAACGTTCAGTTTGGCTTACTTGCGTGATTTTGCATTAACAGCTCAATTACAGCTAACTTTGGAAATGAACACGATAGAAACTTGTTGGTATGTTTTCTATGCATTTCGACCTGAAAGAAGCTAGTTGGGATGTATTTGGCTTTTCTAACGTTCAGTTTGGCTTATTTGCGTGATTTTGCATTAACAGCTCAAATACAGCTAACTTTGGAAATGAACACGATAGAAACTTGTTGGTGTGTTTTCTATGCATTTCGACCTGAAAGAAGCTAGTTGGGATGTATTTGGCTTTTGTAACGTTCAGTTTGGCTTACTTGCGTGATTTTGCATTAACAGCTCAAATACAGCTAACTTTGGAAATGAACACGATGGAAACTTGTTCGTGTGTTTTCTATGCATTTCGACCTGAAAGAAGCTAGTTGGGATGTACTTGGCTTTTGTAACGTTCAGTTTGGCTTACTTGCGTGATTTTGCATTAACAGCTCAAATACAGCTAACTTTGGAAATGAACACCATGGAAACTTGTTGGTGTGTTTTCTATGCATTTCGACCTGAAAGAAGCTAGTTGGGATGTATTTGGCTTTTCTAACG
The DNA here is from genome assembly GCA_034641395.1 of Darevskia armeniaca. Lineage (NCBI taxonomy): Eukaryota > Metazoa > Chordata > Lepidosauria > Squamata > Lacertidae > Darevskia > Darevskia armeniaca. The sequence continues at coordinate 7,285,344 of JAWWNF010000019.1, read as the reverse complement.
TTCAGTTTGGCTTACTTGCGTGATTTTGCATTAACAGCTCAAATACAGCTAACTTTGGAAATGAACACGATAGAAACTTGTTGGTGTGTTTTCTATGCATTTCGACATGAAAGAAGCTAGTTGGGGTGTATTTGGCTTTTCTAACGTTCAGTTTGGCTTACTTGCGTGATTTTGCATTAACAGCTCAAATACAGCTAACTTTGGAAATGAACACGATAGAAACTTGGTGTGTTTTCTATGCATTTCGACGTGAAAGAAGCTAGTTCGGATGTACTTGGCTTTTGTAACGTTCAGTTTGGCTTACTTGCGTGATTTTGCTTTAACAGCTCAAATACAGCTAACTTTGGAAATGAACACGATGGAAACTTGTTGGTGTGTTTTCTATGCATTTCGACCTGAAAGAAGCTAGTTGGGATGTATTTGGCTTTTCTAACGTTCAGTTTGGCTTACTTGCGTGATTTTGCATTAACAGCTCAAATACAGCTAACTTTGGAAATGAACACGATAGAAACTTGTTGGTGTGTTTTCTATGCATTTCGACCTGAAAGAAGCTAGTTGGGATGTATTTGGCTTTTCTAACGTTCAGTTTGGCTTACTTGCGTGATTTTGCATTAACAGCTCAAATACAGCTAACTTTGGAAATGAACACGATAGAAACTTGTTGGTATGTTTTCTATGCATTTCGACATGAAAGAAGCTAGTTGGGATGTATTTGGCTTTTCTAACGTTCAGTTTGGCTTATTTGCGTGATTTTGCATTAACAGCTCAAATACAGCTAACTTTGGAAATGAACACGATAGAAACTTGTTGGTGTGTTTTCTATGCATTTCGACCTGAAAGAAGCTAGTTCGGATGTACTTGGCTTTTGTAACGTTCAGTTTGGCTTACTTGCGTGATTTTGCATTAACAGCTCAAATACAGCTAACTTTGGAAATGAACACGATAGAAACTTGTTGGTGTGTTTTCTATGCATTTCGACCTGAAAGAAGCTAGTTGGGATGTATTTGGCTTTTCTAACGTTCAGTTTGGCTTACTTGCGTGATTTTGCATTAACAGCTCAAATACAGCTAACTTTGGAAATGAACACGATAGAAACTTTTTGGTGTGTTTTCTATGCATTTCGACCTGAAAGAAGCTAGTTCGGATGTACTTGGCTTTTGTAACGTTCAGTTTGGCTTACTTGCGTGATTTTGCATTAACAGCTCAAATACAGCTAACTTTGGAAATGAACACCATGGAAACTTGTTGGTGTGTTTTCTATGCATTTCGACCTGAAAGAAGCTAGTTCGGATGTATTTGGCTTTTGTAACGTTCAGTTTGGCTTACTTGCGTGATTTTGCATTAACAGCTCAAATACAGCTAACTTTGGAAATGAACACGATAGAAACTTGTTGGTGTGTTTTCTATGCATTTCGACCTGAAAGAAGCTAGTTGGGATGTATTTGGCTTTTCTAACGTTCAGTTTGGCTTACTTGCGTGATTTTGCATTAACAGCTCAAATACAGCTAACTTTGGAAATGAACACGATAGAAACTTGTTGGTGTGTTTTCTATGCATTTCGACCTGAAAGAAGCTAGTTCGGATGTACTTGCCTTTTGTAACGTTCAGTTTGGCTTACTTGCGTGATTTTGCTTTAACAGCTCAAATACAGCTAACTTTGGAAATGAACACGATAGAAACTTGTTGGTGTGTTTTCTATGCATTTCGACCTGAAAGAAGCTAGTTGGGATGTATTTGGCTTTTCTAACGTTCAGTTTGGCTTACTTGCGTGATTTTGCATTAACAGCTCAAATACAGCTAACTTTGGAAATGAACACGATAGAAACTTGTTGGTGTGTTTTCTATGCATTTCGACCTGAAAGAAGCTAGTTGGGATGTATAGTTGGGATGTATTTGGCTTTTCTAACGTTCAGTTTGGCTTACTTGCGTGATTTTGCATTAACAGCTCAAATACAGCTAACTTTGGAAATGAACACGATAGAAACTTGCTGGTCTGTTTTCTATGCATTTCGACCTGAAAGAAGCTAGTTGGGATGTATTTGGCTTTTCTAACGTTCAGTTTGGCTTACTTGCGTGATTTTGCATTAACAGCTCAATTACAGCTAACTTTGGAAATGAACACGATAGAAACTTGTTGGTATGTTTTCTATGCATTTCGACCTGAAAGAAGCTAGTTGGGATGTATTTGGCTTTTCTAACGTTCAGTTTGGCTTATTTGCGTGATTTTGCATTAACAGCTCAAATACAGCTAACTTTGGAAATGAACACGATAGAAACTTGTTGGTGTGTTTTCTATGCATTTCGACCTGAAAGAAGCTAGTTGGGATGTATTTGGCTTTTGTAACGTTCAGTTTGGCTTACTTGCGTGATTTTGCATTAACAGCTCAAATACAGCTAACTTTGGAAATGAACACGATGGAAACTTGTTCGTGTGTTTTCTATGCATTTCGACCTGAAAGAAGCTAGTTGGGATGTACTTGGCTTTTGTAACGTTCAGTTTGGCTTACTTGCGTGATTTTGCATTAACAGCTCAAATACAGCTAACTTTGGAAATGAACACCATGGAAACTTGTTGGTGTGTTTTCTATGCATTTCGACCCGAAAGAAGCTAGTTGGGATGTATTTGGCTTTTCTAACGTTCAGTTTGGCTTACTTGCGTGATTTTGCATTAACAGCTCAAATACAGCTAACTTTGGAAATGAACACGATAGAAACTTGTTGGTGTGTTTTCTATGCATTTCGACATGAAAGAAGCTAGTTGGGGTGTATTTGGCTTTTCTAACGTTCAGTTTGGCTTACTTGCGTGATTTTGCATTAACAGCTCAAATACAGCTAACTTTGGAAATGAACACGATAGAAACTTGGTGTGTTTTCTATGCATTTCGACGTGAAAGAAGCTAGTTCGGATGTACTTGGCTTTTGTAACGTTCAGTTTGGCTTACTTGCGTGATTTTGCTTTAACAGCTCAAATACAGCTAACTTTGGAAATGAACACGATGGAAACTTGTTGGTGTGTTTTCTATGCATTTCGACCTGAAAGAAGCTAGTTGGGATGTATTTGGCTTTTCTAACGTTCAGTTTGGCTTACTTGCGTGATTTTGCATTAACAGCTCAAATACAGCTAACTTTGGAAATGAACACGATAGAAACTTGTTGGTGTGTTTTCTATGCATTTCGACCTGAAAGAAGCTAGTTGGGATGTATTTGGCTTTTCTAACGTTCAGTTTGGCTTACTTGCGTGATTTTGCATTAACAGCTCAAATACAGCTAACTTTGGAAATGAACACGATAGAAACTTGTTGGTATGTTTTCTATGCATTTCGACATGAAAGAAGCTAGTTGGGATGTATTTGGCTTTTCTAACGTTCAGTTTGGCTTATTTGCGTGATTTTGCATTAACAGCTCAAATACAGCTAACTTTGGAAATGAACACGATAGAAACTTGTTGGTGTGTTTTCTATGCATTTCGACCTGAAAGAAGCTAGTTCGGATGTACTTGGCTTTTGTAACGTTCAGTTTGGCTTACTTGCGTGATTTTGCATTAACAGCTCAAATACAGCTAACTTTGGAAATGAACACGATAGAAACTTGTTGGTGTGTTTTCTATGCATTTCGACCTGAAAGAAGCTAGTTGGGATGTATTTGGCTTTTCTAACGTTCAGTTTGGCTTACTTGCGTGATTTTGCATTAACAGCTCAAATACAGCTAACTTTGGAAATGAACACGATAGAAACTTTTTGGTGTGTTTTCTATGCATTTCGACCTGAAAGAAGCTAGTTCGGATGTACTTGGCTTTTGTAACGTTCAGTTTGGCTTACTTGCGTGATTTTGCATTAACAGCTCAAATACAGCTAACTTTGGAAATGAACACCATGGAAACTTGTTGGTGTGTTTTCTATGCATTTCGACCTGAAAGAAGCTAGTTCGGATGTATTTGGCTTTTGTAACGTTCAGTTTGGCTTACTTGCGTGATTTTGCATTAACAGCTCAAATACAGCTAACTTTGGAAATGAACACGATAGAAACTTGTTGGTGTGTTTTCTATGCATTTCGACCTGAAAGAAGCTAGTTGGGATGTATTTGGCTTTTCTAACGTTCAGTTTGGCTTACTTGCGTGATTTTGCATTAACAGCTCAAATACAGCTAACTTTGGAAATGAACACGATAGAAACTTGTTGGTGTGTTTTCTATGCATTTCGACCTGAAAGAAGCTAGTTCGGATGTACTTGCCTTTTGTAACGTTCAGTTTGGCTTACTTGCGTGATTTTGCTTTAACAGCTCAAATACAGCTAACTTTGGAAATGAACACGATAGAAACTTGTTGGTGTGTTTTCTATGCATTTCGACCTGAAAGAAGCTAGTTGGGATGTATTTGGCTTTTCTAACGTTCAGTTTGGCTTACTTGCGTGATTTTGCATTAACAGCTCAAATACAGCTAACTTTGGAAATGAACACGATAGAAACTTGTTGGTGTGTTTTCTATGCATTTCGACCTGAAAGAAGCTAGTTGGGATGTATAGTTGGGATGTATTTGGCTTTTCTAACGTTCAGTTTGGCTTACTTGCGTGATTTTGCATTAACAGCTCAAATACAGCTAACTTTGGAAATGAACACGATAAAAACTTGCTGGTCTGTTTTCTATGCATTTCGACCTGAAAGAAGCTAGTTGGGATGTATTTGGCTTTTCTAACGTTCAGTTTGGCTTACTTGCGTGATTTTGCATTAACAGCTCAAATACAGCTAACTTTGGAAATGAACACGATAGAAACTTGTTGGTGTGTTTTCTATGCATTTCGACCTGAAAGAAGCTAGTTGGGATGTATTTGGCTTTTCTAAAGTTCAGTTTGGCTTACTTGCGTGATTTTGCATTAACAGCTCAAATACAGCTAACTTTGGAAATGAACACGATAGAAACTTGTTGGTGTGTTTTCTATGCATTTCGACCTGAAAGAAGCTAGTTGGGATGTATTTGGCTTTTCTAACGTTCAGTTTGGCTTACTTGCGTGATTTTGCATTAACAGCTCAAATACAGCTAACTTTGGAAATGAACACGATAGAAACTTGTTGGTGTGTTTTCTATGCATTTCGACCTGAAAGAAGCTAGTTGGGATGTATTTGGCTTTTCTAACGTTCAGTTTGGCTTATTTGCGTGATTTTGCATTAACAGCTCAAATACAGCTAAGTTTGGAAATGAACACGATAAAAACTTGTTGGTGTGTTTTCTATGCATTTCGACCTGAAAAAAGCTAGTTCGGATGTACTTGGCTTTTGTAACGTTCAGTTTGGCTTAATTGCGTGATTCTACATTAACAGCTCAAATACAGCTAACTTTGGAAATGAACACCATGGAAACTTGTTGGTGTGTTTTCTATGCATTTCGACCTGAAAGAAGCTAGTTGGGATGTATTTGGCTTTTCTAACGTTCAGTTTGGCTTACTTGCGTGATTTTGCATTAACAGCTCAAATACAGCTAACTTTGGAAATGAACACGATAGAAACTTTTTGGTGTGTTTTCTATGCATTTCGACCTGAAAGAAGCTAGTTCGGATGTACTTGACTTTTGTAACGTTCAGTTTGGCTTACTTGCGTGATTTTGCATTAACAGCTCAAATACAGCTAACTTTGGAAATGAACACGATAGAAACTTGGTGTGTTTTCTATGCATTTCGACGTGAAAGAAGCTAGTTCGGATGTACTTGGCTTTTGTAACGTTTAGTTTGGCTTATTTGCGTGATTTTGCATTAACAGCTCAAATACAGCTAACTTTGGAAATGAACACCATGGAAACTTGTTGGTGTGTTTTCTATGCATTTCGACCTGAAAGAAGCTAGTTCGGATGTATTTGGCTTTTGTAACGTTCAGTTTGGCTTACTTGCGTGATTTTGCATTAACAGCTCAAATACAGCTAACTTTGGAAATGAACACGATAGAAACTTGTTGGTGTGTTTTCTATGCATTTCGACCTGAAAGAAGCTAGTTCGGATGTACTTGGCTTTTGTAACGTTCAGTTTGGCTTACTTGCGTGATTTTGCTTTAACAGCTCAAATACAGCTAACTTTGGAAATGAACACGATAGAAACTTGTTGGTGTGTTTTCTATGCATTTCGACCTGAAAGAAGCTAGTTGGGATGTATTTGGCTTTTCTAACGTTCAGTTTGGCTTACTTGCGTGATTTTGCATTAACAGCTCAAATACAGCTAACTTTGGAAATGAACACGATAGAAACTTGGTGTGTTTTCTATGCATTTCGACGTGAAAGAAGCTAGTTCGGATGTACTTGGCTTTTGTAACGTTTAGTTTGGCTTATTTGCGTGATTTTGCATTAACAGCTCAAATACAGCTAACTTTGGAAATGAACACCATGGAAACTTGTTGGTGTGTTTTCTATGCATTTCGACCTGAAAGAAGCTAGTTCGGATGTATTTGGCTTTTGTAACGTTCAGTTTGGCTTACTTGCGTGATTTTGCATTAACAGCTCAAATACAGCTAACTTTGGAAATGAACACGATAGAAACTTGTTGGTGTGTTTTCTATGCATTTCGACCTGAAAGAAGCTAGTTCGGATGTACTTGGCTTTTGTAACGTTCAGTTTGGCTTACTTGCGTGATTTTGCTTTAACAGCTCAAATACAGCTAACTTTGGAAATGAACACGATAGAAACTTGTTGGTGTGTTTTCTATGCATTTCGACCTGAAAGAAGCTAGTTGGGATGTATTTGGCTTTTCTAACGTTCAGTTTGGCTTACTTGCGTGATTTTGCATTAACAGCTCAAATACAGCTAACTTTGGAAATGAACACGATAGAAACTTGTTGGTGTGTTTTCTATGCATTTCGACCTGAAAGAAGCTAGTTGGGATGTATAGTTGGGATGTATTTGGCTTTTCTAACGTTCAGTTTGGCTTACTTGCGTGATTTTGCATTAACAGCTCAAATACAGCTAACTTTGGAAATGAACACGATAGAAACTTGCTGGTCTGTTTTCTATGCATTTCGACCTGAAAGAAGCTAGTTGGGATGTATTTGGCTTTTCTAACGTTCAGTTTGGCTTACTTGCGTGATTTTGCATTAACAGCTCAATTACAGCTAACTTTGGAAATGAACACGATAGAAACTTGTTGGTATGTTTTCTATGCATTTCGACCTGAAAGAAGCTAGTTGGGATGTATTTGGCTTTTCTAACGTTCAGTTTGGCTTATTTGCGTGATTTTGCATTAACAGCTCAAATACAGCTAACTTTGGAAATGAACACGATAGAAACTTGTTGGTGTGTTTTCTATGCATTTCGACCTGAAAGAAGCTAGTTGGGATGTATTTGGCTTTTGTAACGTTCAGTTTGGCTTACTTGCGTGATTTTGCATTAACAGCTCAAATACAGCTAACTTTGGAAATGAACACGATGGAAACTTGTTCGTGTGTTTTCTATGCATTTCGACCTGAAAGAAGCTAGTTGGGATGTACTTGGCTTTTGTAACGTTCAGTTTGGCTTACTTGCGTGATTTTGCATTAACAGCTCAAATACAGCTAACTTTGGAAATGAACACCATGGAAACTTGTTGGTGTGTTTTCTATGCATTTCGACCTGAAAGAAGCTAGTTGGGATGTATTTGGCTTTTCTAACGTTCAGTTTGGCTTACTTGCGTGATTTTGCATTAACAGCTCAAATACAGCTAACTTTGGAAATGAACACGATAGAAACTTGTTGGTGTGTTTTCTATGCATTTCGACATGAAAGAAGCTAGTTGGGGTGTATTTGGCTTTTCTAACGTTCAGTTTGGCTTACTTGCGTGATTTTGCATTAACAGCTCAAATACAGCTAACTTTGGAAATGAACACGATAGAAACTTGGTGTGTTTTCTATGCATTTCGACGTGAAAGAAGCTAGTTCGGATGTACTTGGCTTTTGTAACGTTCAGTTTGGCTTACTTGCGTGATTTTGCTTTAACAGCTCAAATACAGCTAACTTTGGAAATGAACACGATGGAAACTTGTTGGTGTGTTTTCTATGCATTTCGACCTGAAAGAAGCTAGTTGGGATGTATTTGGCTTTTCTAACGTTCAGTTTGGCTTACTTGCGTGATTTTGCATTAACAGCTCAAATACAGCTAACTTTGGAAATGAACACGATAGAAACTTGTTGGTGTGTTTTCTATGCATTTCGACCTGAAAGAAGCTAGTTGGGATGTATTTGGCTTTTCTAACGTTCAGTTTGGCTTACTTGCGTGATTTTGCATTAACAGCTCAAATACAGCTAACTTTGGAAATGAACACGATAGAAACTTGTTGGTATGTTTTCTATGCATTTCGACATGAAAGAAGCTAGTTGGGATGTATTTGGCTTTTCTAACGTTCAGTTTGGCTTATTTGCGTGATTTTGCATTAACAGCTCAAATACAGCTAACTTTGGAAATGAACACGATAGAAACTTGTTGGTGTGTTTTCTATGCATTTCGACCTGAAAGAAGCTAGTTCGGATGTACTTGGCTTTTGTAACGTTCAGTTTGGCTTACTTGCGTGATTTTGCATTAACAGCTCAAATACAGCTAACTTTGGAAATGAACACGATAGAAACTTGTTGGTGTGTTTTCTATGCATTTCGACCTGAAAGAAGCTAGTTCGGATGTACTTGGCTTTTGGAACGTTCAGTTTGGCTTACTTGCGTGATTTTGCATTAACAGCTCAAATACAGCTAACTTTGGAAATGAACACCATGGAAACTTGTTGGTGTGTTTTCTATGCATTTCGACCTGAAAGAAGCTAGTTCGGATGTATTTGGCTTTTGTAACGTTCAGTTTGGCTTACTTGCGTGATTTTGCATTAACAGCTCAAATACAGCTAACTTTGGAAATGAACACGATAGAAACTTGTTGGTGTGTTTTCTATGCATTTCGACCTGAAAGAAGCTAGTTGGGATGTATTTGGCTTTTCTAACGTTCAGTTTGGCTTACTTGCGTGATTTTGCATTAACAGCTCAAATACAGCTAACTTTGGAAATGAACACGATAGAAACTTGTTGGTGTGTTTTCTATGCATTTCGACCTGAAAGAAGCTAGTTCGGATGTACTTGCCTTTTGTAACGTTCAGTTTGGCTTACTTGCGTGATTTTGCTTTAACAGCTCAAATACAGCTAACTTTGGAAATGAACACGATAGAAACTTGTTGGTGTGTTTTCTATGCATTTCGACCTGAAAGAAGCTAGTTGGGATGTATTTGGCTTTTCTAACGTTCAGTTTGGCTTACTTGCGTGATTTTGCATTAACAGCTCAAATACAGCTAACTTTGGAAATGAACACGATAGAAACTTGTTGGTGTGTTTTCTATGCATTTCGACCTGAAAGAAGCTAGTTGGGATGTATAGTTGGGATGTATTTGGCTTTTCTAACGTTCAGTTTGGCTTACTTGCGTGATTTTGCATTAACAGCTCAAATACAGCTAACTTTGGAAATGAACACGATAGAAACTTGCTGGTCTGTTTTCTATGCATTTCGACCTGAAAGAAGCTAGTTGGGATGTATTTGGCTTTTCTAACGTTCAGTTTGGCTTACTTGCGTGATTTTGCATTAACAGCTCAAATACAGCTAACTTTGGAAATGAACACGATAGAAACTTGTTGGTGTGTTTTCTATGCATTTCGACCTGAAAGAAGCTAGTTGGGATGTATTTGGCTTTTCTAAAGTTCAGTTTGGCTTACTTGCGTGATTTTGCATTAACAGCTCAAATACAGCTAACTTTGGAAATGAACACGATAGAAACTTGTTGGTGTGTTTTCTATGCATTTCGACCTGAAAGAAGCTAGTTGGGATGTATTTGGCTTTTCTAACGTTCAGTTTGGCTTACTTGCGTGATTTTGCATTAACAGCTCAAATACAGCTAACTTTGGAAATGAACACGATAGAAACTTGTTGGTGTGTTTTCTATGCATTTCGACCTGAAAGAAGCTAGTTGGGATGTATTTGGCTTTTCTAACGTTCAGTTTGGCTTATTTGCGTGATTTTGCATTAACAGCTCAAATACAGCTAAGTTTGGAAATGAACACGATAAAAACTTGTTGGTGTGTTTTCTATGCATTTCGACCTGAAAAAAGCTAGTTCGGATGTACTTGGCTTTTGTAACGTTCAGTTTGGCTTATTTGCGTGATTTTGCATTAACAGCTCAAATACAGCTAAGTTTGGAAATGAACACGATAAAAACTTGTTGGTGTGTTTTCTATGCATTTCGACCTGAAAAAAGCTAGTTCGGATGTACTTGGCTTTTGTAACGTTCAGTTTGGCTTATTTGCGTGATTTTGCATTAACAGCTCAAATACAGCTAAGTTTGGAAATGAACACGATAGAAACTTGTTGGTGTGTTTTCTATGCATTTCGACCTGAAAGAAGCTAGTTCGGATGTACTTGCCTTTTGTAACGTTCAGTTTGGCTTACTTGCGTGATTTTGCTTTAACAGCTCAAATACAGCTAACTTTGGAAATGAACACGATAGAAACTTGTTGGTGTGTTTTCTATGCATTTCGACCTGAAAGAAGCTAGTTGGGATGTATTTGGCTTTTCTTACGTTCAGTTTGGCTTACTTGCGTGATTTTGCATTAACAGCTCAAATACAGCTAACTTTGGAAATGAACACGATAGAAACTTGTTGGTGTGTTTTCTATGCATTTCGACCTGAAAGAAGCTAGTTGGGATGTATAGTTGGGATGTATTTGGCTTTTCTAACGTTCAGTTTGGCTTACTTGCGTGATTTTGCATTAACAGCTCAAATACAGCTAACTTTGGAAATGAACACGATAGAAACTTGCTGGTCTGTTTTCTATGCATTTCGACCTGAAAGAAGCTAGTTGGGATGTATTTGGCTTTTCTAACGTTCAGTTTGGCTTACTTGCGTGATTTTGCATTAACAGCTCAAATACAGCTAACTTTGGAAATGAACACGATAGAAACTTGTTGGTGTGTTTTCTATGCATTTCGACCTGAAAGAAGCTAGTTGGGATGTATTTGGCTTTTCTAAAGTTCAGTTTGGCTTACTTGCGTGATTTTGCATTAACAGCTCAAATACAGCTAACTTTGGAAATGAACACGATAGAAACTTGTTGGTGTGTTTTCTATGCATTTCGACCTGAAAGAAGCTAGTTGGGATGTATTTGGCTTTTCTAACGTTCAGTTTGGCTTACTTGCGTGATTTTGCATTAACAGCTCAAATACAGCTAACTTTGGAAATGAACACGATAGAAACTTGTTGGTGTGTTTTCTATGCATTTCGACCTGAAAGAAGCTAGTTGGGATGTATTTGGCTTTTCTAACGTTCAGTTTGGCTTATTTGCGTGATTTTGCATTAACAGCTCAAATACAGCTAAGTTTGGAAATGAACACGATAAAAACTTGTTGGTGTGTTTTCTATGCATTTCGACCTGAAAAAAGCTAGTTCGGATGTACTTGGCTTTTGTAACGTTCAGTTTGGCTTAATTGCGTGATTCTACATTAACAGCTCAAATACAGCTAACTTTGGAAATGAACACCATGGAAACTTGTTGGTGTGTTTTCTATGCATTTCGACCTGAAAGAAGCTAGTTGGGATGTATTTGGCTTTTCTAACGTTCAGTTTGGCTTACTTGCGTGATTTTGCATTAACAGCTCAAATACAGCTAACTTTGGAAATGAACACGATAGAAACTTTTTGGTGTGTTTTCTATGCATTTCGACCTGAAAGAAGCTAGTTCGGATGTACTTGACTTTTGTAACGTTCAGTTTGGCTTACTTGCGTGATTTTGCATTAACAGCTCAAATACAGCTAACTTTGGAAATGAACACCATGGAAACTTGTTGGTGTGTTTTCTATGCATTTCGACCTGAAAGAAGCTAGTTCGGATGTATTTGGCTTTTGTAACGTTCAGTTTGGCTTACTTGCGTGATTTTGCATTAACAGCTCAAATACAGCTAACTTTGGAAATGAACACGATAGAAACTTGTTGGTGTGTTTTCTATGCATTTCGACCTGAAAGAAGCTAGTTGGGATGTATTTGGCTTTTCTAACGTTTAGTTTGGCTTATTTGCGTGATTTTGCATTAACAGCTCAAATACAGCTAACTTTGGAAATGAACACGATAGAAACTTGTTGGTGTGTTTTCTATGCATTTCGACCTGAAAGAAGCTAGTTCGGATGTACTTGGCTTTTGTAACGTTCAGTTTGGCTTACTTGCGTGATTTTGCTTTAACAGCTCAAATACAGCTAACTTTGGAAATGAACACGATAGAAACTTGTTGGTGTGTTTTCTATGCATTTCGACCTGAAAGAAGCTAGTTGGGATGTATTTGGCTTTTCTAACGTTCAGTTTGGCTTACTTGCGTGATTTTGCATTAACAGCTCAAATACAGCTAACTTTGGAAATGAACACGATAGAAACTTGTTGGTGTGTTTTCTATGCATTTCGACCTGAAAGAAGCTAGTTGGGATGTATAGTTGGGATGTATTTGGCTTTTCTAACGTTCAGTTTGGCTTACTTGCGTGATTTTGCATTAACAGCTCAAATACAGCTAACTTTGGAAATGAACACGATAGAAACTTGCTGGTCTGTTTTCTATGCATTTCGACCTGAAAGAACCTAGTTGGGATGTATTTGGCTTTTCTAACGTTCAGTTTGGCTTACTTGCGTGATTTTGCATTAACAGCTCAAATACAGCTAACTTTGGAAATGAACACGATAGAAACTTGTTGGTGTGTTTTCTATGCATTTCGACCTGAAAGAAGCTAGTTGGGATGTATTTGGCTTTTCTAACGTTCAGTTTGGCTTACTTGCGTGATTTTGCATTAACAGCTCAAATACAGCTAACTTTGGAAATGAACACGATGGAAACTTGTTCGTGTGTTTTCTATGCATTTCGACCTGAAAGAAGCTAGTTGGGATGTACTTGGCTTTTGTAACGTTCAGTTTGGCTTACTTGCGTGATTTTGCATTAACAGCTCAAATACAGCTAACTTTGGAAATGAACACCATGGAAACTTGTTGGTGTGTTTTCTATGCATTTCGACCTGAAAGAAGCTAGTTCGGATGTATTTGGCTTTTGTAACGTTCAGTTTGGCTTACTTGCGTGATTTTGCATTAACAGCTCAAATACAGCTAACTTTGGAAATGAACACGATAGAAACTTGTTGGTGTGTTTTCTATGCATTTCGACCTGAAAGAAGCTAGTTGGGATGTATTTGGCTTTTCTAACGTTTAGTTTGGCTTATTTGCGTGATTTTGCATTAACAGCTCAAATACAGCTAACTTTGGAAATGAACACGATAGAAACTTGTTGGTGTGTTTTCTATGCATTTCGACCTGAAAGAAGCTAGTTCGGATGTACTTGCCTTTTGTAACGTTCAGTTTGGCTTACTTGCGTGATTTTGCTTTAACAGCTCAAATACAGCTAACTTTGGAAATGAACACGATAGAAACTTGTTGGTGTGTTTTCTATGCATTTCGACCTGAAAGAAGCTGGTTGGGATGTATTTGGCTTTTCTAACGTTCAGTTTGGCTTACTTGCGTGATTTTGCATTAACAGCTCAAATACAGCTAACTTTGGAAATGAACACGATAGAAACTTGTTGGTGTGTTTTCTATGCATTTCGACCTGAAAGAAGCTAGTTGGGATGTATAGTTGGGATGTATTTGGCTTTTCTAACGTTCAGTTTGGCTTACTTGCGTGATTTTGCATTAACAGCTCAAATACAGCTAACTTTGGAAATGAACACGATAGAAACTTGCTGGTCTGTTTTCTATGCATTTCGACCTGAAAGAAGCTAGTTGGGATGTATTTGGCTTTTCTAACGTTCAGTTTGGCTTACTTGCGTGATTTTGCATTAACAGCTCAAATACAGCTAACTTTGGAAATGAACACGATAGAAACTTGTTGGTGTGTTTTCTATGCATTTCGACCTGAAAGAAGCTAGTTGGGATGTATTTGGCTTTTCTAAAGTTCAGTTTGGCTTACTTGCGTGATTTTGCATTAACAGCTCAAATACAGCTAACTTTGGAAATGAACACGATAGAAACTTGTTGGTGTGTTTTCTATGCATTTCGACCTGAAAGAAGCTAGTTGGGATGTATTTGGCTTTTCTAACGTTCAGTTTGGCTTACTTGCGTGATTTTGCATTAACAGCTCAAATACAGCTAACTTTGGAAATGAACACGATAGAAACTTGTTGGTGTGTTTTCTATGCATTTCGACCTGAAAGAAGCTAGTTGGGATGTATTTGGCTTTTCTAACGTTCAGTTTGGCTTATTTGCGTGATTTTGCATTAACAGCTCAAATACAGCTAAGTTTGGAAATGAACACGATAAAAACTTGTTGGTGTGTTTTCTATGCATTTCGACCTGAAAAAAGCTAGTTCGGATGTACTTGGCTTTTGTAACGTTCAGTTTGGCTTATTTGCGTGATTTTGCATTAACAGCTCAAATACAGCTAAGTTTGGAAATGAACACGATAAAAACTTGTTGGTGTGTTTTCTATGCATTTCGACCTGAAAAAAGCTAGTTCGGATGTACTTGGCTTTTGTAACGTTCAGTTTGGCTTATTTGCGTGATTTTGCATTAACAGCTCAAATACAGCTAAGTTTGGAAATGAACACGATAGAAACTTGTTGGTGTGTTTTCTATGCATTTCGACCTGAAAGAAGCTAGTTCGGATGTACTTGCCTTTTGTAACGTTCAGTTTGGCTTACTTGCGTGATTTTGCTTTAACAGCTCAAATACAGCTAACTTTGGAAATGAACACGATAGAAACTTGTTGGTGTGTTTTCTATGCATTTCGACCTGAAAGAAGCTAGTTGGGATGTATTTGGCTTTTCTAACGTTCAGTTTGGCTTACTTGCGTGATTTTGCATTAACAGCTCAAATACAGCTAACTTTGGAAATGAACACGATAGAAACTTGTTGGTGTGTTTTCTATGCATTTCGACCTGAAAGAAGCTAGTTGGGATGTATAGTTGGGATGTATTTGGCTTTTCTAACGTTCAGTTTGGCTTACTTGCGTGATTTTGCATTAACAGCTCAAATACAGCTAACTTTGGAAATGAACACGATAGAAACTTGCTGGTCTGTTTTCTATGCATTTCGACCTGAAAGAAGCTAGTTGGGATGTATTTGGCTTTTCTAACGTTCAGTTTGGCTTACTTGCGTGATTTTGCATTAACAGCTCAAATACAGCTAACTTTGGAAATGAACACGATAGAAACTTGTTGGTGTGTTTTCTATGCATTTCGACCTGAAAGAAGCTAGTTGGGATGTATTTGGCTTTTCTAAAGTTCAGTTTGGCTTACTTGCGTGATTTTGCATTAACAGCTCAAATACAGCTAACTTTGGAAATGAACACGATAGAAACTTGTTGGTGTGTTTTCTATGCATTTCGACCTGAAAGAAGCTAGTTGGGATGTATTTGGCTTTTCTAACGTTCAGTTTGGCTTACTTGCGTGATTTTGCATTAACAGCTCAAATACAGCTAACTTTGGAAATGAACACGATAGAAACTTGTTGGTGTGTTTTCTATGCATTTCGACCTGAAAGAAGCTAGTTGGGATGTATTTGGCTTTTCTAACGTTCAGTTTGGCTTATTTGCGTGATTTTGCATTAACAGCTCAAATACAGCTAAGTTTGGAAATGAACACGATAAAAACTTGTTGGTGTGTTTTCTATGCATTTCGACCTGAAAAAAGCTAGTTCGGATGTACTTGGCTTTTGTAACGTTCAGTTTGGCTTAATTGCGTGATTCTACATTAACAGCTCAAATACAGCTAACTTTGGAAATGAACACCATGGAAACTTGTTGGTGTGTTTTCTATGCATTTCGACCTGAAAGAAGCTAGTTGGGATGTATTTGGCTTTTCTAACGTTCAGTTTGGCTTACTTGCGTGATTTTGCATTAACAGCTCAAATACAGCTAACTTTGGAAATGAACACGATAGAAACTTTTTGGTGTGTTTTCTATGCATTTCGACCTGAAAGAAGCTAGTTCGGATGTACTTGACTTTTGTAACGTTCAGTTTGGCTTACTTGCGTGATTTTGCATTAACAGCTCAAATACAGCTAACTTTGGAAATGAACACCATGGAAACTTGTTGGTGTGTTTTCTATGCATTTCGACCTGAAAGAAGCTAGTTCGGATGTATTTGGCTTTTGTAACGTTCAGTTTGGCTTACTTGCGTGATTTTGCATTAACAGCTCAAATACAGCTAACTTTGGAAATGAACACGATAGAAACTTGTTGGTGTGTTTTCTATGCATTTCGACCTGAAAGAAGCTAGTTGGGATGTATTTGGCTTTTCTAACGTTTAGTTTGGCTTATTTGCGTGATTTTGCATTAACAGCTCAAATACAGCTAACTTTGGAAATGAACACGATAGAAACTTGTTGGTGTGTTTTCTATGCATTTCGACCTGAAAGAAGCTAGTTCGGATGTACTTGGCTTTTGTAACGTTCAGTTTGGCTTACTTGCGTGATTTTGCTTTAACAGCTCAAATACAGCTAACTTTGGAAATGAACACGATAGAAACTTGTTGGTGTGTTTTCTATGCATTTCGACCTGAAAGAAGCTAGTTGGGATGTATTTGGCTTTTCTAACGTTCAGTTTGGCTTACTTGCGTGATTTTGCATTAACAGCTCAAATACAGCTAACTTTGGAAATGAACACGATAGAAACTTGTTGGTGTGTTTTCTATGCATTTCGACCTGAAAGAAGCTAGTTGGGATGTATAGTTGGGATGTATTTGGCTTTTCTAACGTTCAGTTTGGCTTACTTGCGTGATTTTGCATTAACAGCTCAAATACAGCTAACTTTGGAAATGAACACGATAGAAACTTGCTGGTCTGTTTTCTATGCATTTCGACCTGAAAGAACCTAGTTGGGATGTATTTGGCTTTTCTAACGTTCAGTTTGGCTTACTTGCGTGATTTTGCATTAACAGCTCAAATACAGCTAACTTTGGAAATGAACACGATAGAAACTTGTTGGTGTGTTTTCTATGCATTTCGACCTGAAAGAAGCTAGTTGGGATGTATTTGGCTTTTCTAACGTTCAGTTTGGCTTACTTGCGTGATTTTGCATTAACAGCTCAAATACAGCTAACTTTGGAAATGAACACGATGGAAACTTGTTCGTGTGTTTTCTATGCATTTCGACCTGAAAGAAGCTAGTTGGGATGTACTTGGCTTTTGTAACGTTCAGTTTGGCTTACTTGCGTGATTTTGCATTAACAGCTCAAATACAGCTAACTTTGGAAATGAACACCATGGAAACTTGTTGGTGTGTTTTCTATGCATTTCGACCTGAAAGAAGCTAGTTCGGATGTATTTGGCTTTTGTAACGTTCAGTTTGGCTTACTTGCGTGATTTTGCATTAACAGCTCAAATACAGCTAACTTTGGAAATGAACACGATAGAAACTTGTTGGTGTGTTTTCTATGCATTTCGACCTGAAAGAAGCTAGTTGGGATGTATTTGGCTTTTCTAACGTTTAGTTTGGCTTATTTGCGTGATTTTGCATTAACAGCTCAAATACAGCTAACTTTGGAAATGAACACGATAGAAACTTGTTGGTGTGTTTTCTATGCATTTCGACCTGAAAGAAGCTAGTTCGGATGTACTTGCCTTTTGTAACGTTCAGTTTGGCTTACTTGCGTGATTTTGCTTTAACAGCTCAAATACAGCTAACTTTGGAAATGAACACGATAGAAACTTGTTGGTGTGTTTTCTATGCATTTCGACCTGAAAGAAGCTAGTTGGGATGTATTTGGCTTTTCTAACGTTCAGTTTGGCTTACTTGCGTGATTTTGCATTAACAGCTCAAATACAGCTAACTTTGGAAATGAACACGATAGAAACTTGTTGGTGTGTTTTCTATGCATTTCGACCTGAAAGAAGCTAGTTGGGATGTATAGTTGGGATGTATTTGGCTTTTCTAACGTTCAGTTTGGCTTACTTGCGTGATTTTGCATTAACAGCTCAAATACAGCTAACTTTGGAAATGAACACGATAGAAACTTGCTGGTCTGTTTTCTATGCATTTCGACCTGAAAGAAGCTAGTTGGGATGTATTTGGCTTTTCTAACGTTCAGTTTGGCTTACTTGCGTGATTTTGCATTAACAGCTCAAATACAGCTAACTTTGGAAATGAACACGATAGAAACTTGTTGGTGTGTTTTCTATGCATTTCGACCTGAAAGAAGCTAGTTGGGATGTATTTGGCTTTTCTAACGTTCAGTTTGGCTTACTTGCGTGATTTTGCATTAACAGCTCAAATACAGCTAACTTTGGAAATGAACACGATGGAAACTTGTTCGTGTGTTTTCTATGCATTTCGACCTGAAAGAAGCTAGTTGGGATGTACTTGGCTTTTGTAACGTTCAGTTTGCCTTACTTGCGTGATTTTGCATTAACAGCTCAAATACAGCTAACTTTGGAAATGAACACCATGGAAACTTGTTGGTGTGTTTTCTATGCATTTCGACCTGAAAGAAGCTAGTTGGGATGTATTTGGCTTTTCTAACGTTCAGTTTGGCTTACTTGCGTGATTTTGCATTAACAGCTCAAATACAGCTAACTTTGGAAATGAACACGATAGAAACTTGCTGGTGTGTTTTCTATGCATTTCGACCTGAAAGAAGCTAGTTGGGATGTATTTGGCTTTTCTAACGTTCAGTTTGGCTTACTTGCGTGATTTTGCATTAACAGCTCAAATACAGCTAACTTTGGAAATGAACACGATAGAAACTTGTTGGTGTGTTTTCTATGCATTTCGACCTGAAAGAAGCTAGTTGGGATGTATAGTTGGGATGTATTTGGCTTTTCTAACGTTCAGTTTGGCTTACTTGCGTGATTTTGCATTAACAGCTCAAATACAGCTAACTTTGGAAATGAACACGATAGAAACTTGCTGGTCTGTTTTCTATGCATTTCGACCTGAAAGAAGCTAGTTGGGATGTATTTGGCTTTTCTAACGTTCAGTTTGGCTTACTTGCGTGATTTTGCATTAACAGCTCAAATACAGCTAACTTTGGAAATGAACACGATAGAAACTTGTTGGTGTGTTTTCTATGCATTTCGACCTGAAAGAAGCTAGTTGGGATGTATTTGGCTTTTCTAACGTTCAGTTTGGCTTACTTGCGTGATTTTGCATTAACAGCTCAAATACAGCTAACTTTGGAAATGAACACGATGGAAACTTGTTCGTGTGTTTTCTATGCATTTCGACCTGAAAGAAGCTAGTTGGGATGTACTTGGCTTTTGTAACGTTCAGTTTGCCTTACTTGCGTGATTTTGCATTAACAGCTCAAATACAGCTAACTTTGGAAATGAACACCATGGAAACTTGTTGGTGTGTTTTCTATGCATTTCGACCTGAAAGAAGCTAGTTGGGATGTATTTGGCTTTTCTAACGTTCAGTTTGGCTTACTTGCGTGATTTTGCATTAACAGCTCAAATACAGCTAACTTTGGAAATGAACACGATAGAAACTTGCTGGTGTGTTTTCTATGCATTTCGACCTGAAAGAAGCTAGTTGGGATGTATTTGGCTTTTCTAACGTTCAGTTTGGCTTACTTGCGTGATTTTGCATTAACAGCTCAAATACAGCTAACTTTGGAAATGAACACGATAGAAACTTGCTGGTCTGTTTTCTATGCATTTCGACCTGAAAGAAGCTAGTTGGGATGTATTTGGCTTTTCTAACGTTCAGTTTGGCTTACTTGCGTGATTTTGCATTAACAGCTCAAATACAGCTAACTTTGGAAATGAACACGATAGAAACTTGTTGGTGTGTTTTCTATGCATTTCGACCTGAAAGAAGCTAGTTGGGATGTATTTGGCTTTTCTAACGTTTAGTTTGGCTTATTTGCGTGATTTTCCATTAACAGCTCAAATACAGCTAACTTTGGAAATGAACACGATAGAAACTTGTTGGTGTGTTTTCTATGCATTTCGACCTGAAAGAAGCTAGTTCGGATGTACTTGGCTTTTGTAACGTTCAGTTTGGCTTACTTGCGTGATTTTGCTTTAACAGCTCAAATACAGCTAACTTTGGAAATGAACACGATAGAAACTTGTTTGTGTGTTTTCTATGCATTTCGACCTGAAAGAAGCTAGTTGGGATGTATATGGCTTTTCTAACGTTCAGTTTGGCTTACTTGCGTGATTTTGCATTATCAGCTCAAATACAGCTAACTTTGGAAATGAACACGATAGAAACTTGTTGGTGTGTTTTCTATGCATTTCGACCTGAAAGAAGCTAGTTGGGATGTATTTGGCTTTTCTAACGTTCAGTTTGGCTTACTTGCGTGATTTTGCATTAACAGCTCAAATACAGCGAACTTTGGAAATGAACACGATAGAAACTTGCTGGTCTGTTTTCTATGCATTTCGACCTGAAAGAAGCTAGTTGGGATGTATTTGGCTTTTCTAACGTTCAGTTTGGCTTACTTGCGTGATTTTGCATTAACTGCTCAAATACAGCTAACTTTGGAAATGAACACGATAGAAACTTGCTGGTGTGTTTTCTATGCATTTCGACCTGAAAGAAGCTAGTTGGGATGTATTTGGCTTTTGTAACGTTCAGTTTGGCTTACTTGCGTGATTTTGCATTAACAGCTCAAATACAGCTAACTTTGGAAATGAACACGATGGAAACTTGTTGGTGTGTTTTCTATGCATTTCGACCTGAAACAAGCTAGTTTGGATGTACTTGGCTTTTGTAACGTTCAGTTTGGCTTACTTGCGTGATTTTGCATTAACAGCTCAAATACAGCTAACTTTGGAAATGAACACGATAGAAACTTGTTGGTGTGTTTTCTATGCATTTCGACCTGAAAGAAGCTAGTTGGGATGTATTTGGCTTTTCTAACGTTCAGTTTGGCTTACTTGCGTGATTTTGCATTAACAGCTCAAATACAGCTAAGTTTGGAAATGAACACGATGGAAACTTGTTGGTGTGTTTTCTATGCATTTCGACCTGAAAGAAGCTAGTTCGGATGTACTTGGCTTTTGTAACGTTCAGTTTGGCTTACTTGCGTGATTTTGCATTAACAGCTCAAATACAGCTAACTTTGGAAATGAACACGATGGAAACTTGTTGGTGTGTTTTCTATGCATTTCGACCTGAAAGAAGCTAGTTCGGATCTATTTGGCTTTTCTAATGTTCAGTTTGGCTTACTTGCGTGATTTTGCATTAACAGCTCAAATACAGCTAACTTTGGAAATGAACACGATAGAAACTTGCTGGTCTGTTTTCTATGCATTTCGACCTGAAAGAAGCTAGTTGGGATGTATTTCGCTTTTCTAACGTTCAGTTTGGCTTACTTGCGTGATTTTGCATTAACAGCTCAAATACAGCTAACTTTGGAAATGAACACGATAGAAACTTGTTGGTGTGTTTTCTATGCATTTCGACCTGAAAGAAGCTAGTTGGGATGTATTTGGCTTTTCTAACGTTCAGTTTGGCTTATTTGCGTGATTTTGCATTAACAGCTCAAATACAGCTAACTTTGGAAATGAACACGATAGAAACTTGTTGGTGTGCTTTCTATGCATTTCGACCTGAAAGAAGCTAGTTCGGATGTACTTGGCTTTTGTAACGTTCAGTTTGGCTTACTTGCGTGATTTTGCATTAACAGCTCAAATACAGCTAACTTTGGAAATGAACACGATAGAAACTTGTTGGTGTGTTTTCTATGCATTTCGACCTGAAAGAAGCTAGTTGGGATGTATTTGGCTTTTCTAACGTTCAGTTTGGCTTACTTGCGTGATTTTGCATTAACAGCTCAAATACAGCTAACTTTGGAAATGAACACGATAGAAACTTGTTGGTGTGTTTTCTATGCATTTCGACCTGAAAGAAGCTAGTTGGGATGTATAGTTGGGATGTATTTGGCTTTTCTAACGTTCAGTTTGGCTTACTTGCGTGATTTTGCATTAACAGCTCAAATACAGCTAACTTTGGAAATGAACACGATAGAAACTTGCTGGTCTGTTTTCTATGCATTTCGACCTGAAAGAAGCTAGTTGGGATGTATTTGGCTTTTCTAACGTTCAGTTTGGCTTACTTGCGTGATTTTGCATTAACAGCTCAAATACAGCTAACTTTGGAAATGAACACGATAGAAACTTGTTGGTGTGTTTTCTATGCATTTCGACCTGAAAGAAGCTAGTTGGGATGTATTTGGCTTTTCTAACGTTCAGTTTGGCTTATTTGCGTGATTTTGCATTAACAGCTCAAATACAGCTAACTTTGGAAATGAACACGATAGAAACTTGTTGGTGTGTTTTCTATGCATTTCGACCTGAAAGAAGCTAGTTGGGATGTATTTGGCTTTTGTAACGTTCAGTTTGGCTTACTTGCGTGATTTTGCATTAACAGCTCAAATACAGCTAACTTTGGAAATGAACACGATGGAAACTTGTTCGTGTGTTTTCTATGCATTTCGACCTGAAAGAAGCTAGTTGGGATGTACTTGGCTTTTGTAACGTTCAGTTTGGCTTACTTGCGTGATTTTGCATTAACAGCTCAAATACAGCTAACTTTGGAAATGAACACCATGGAAACTTGTTGGTGTTTTTTCTATGCATTTCGACCTGAAAGAAGCTAGTTGGGATGTATTTGGCTTTTCTAACGTTCAGTTTGGCTTACTTGCGTGATTTTGCATTAACAGCTCAAATACAGCTAACTTTGGAAATGAACACGATAGAAACTTGCTGGTGTGTTTTCTATGCATTTCGACCTGAAAGAAGCTAGTTGGGATGTATTTGGCTTTTCTAACGTTCAGTTTGGCTTACTTGCGTGATTTTGCATTAACAGCTCAAATACAGCTAACTTTGGAAATGAACACGATAGAAACTTGCTGGTCTGTTTTCTATGCATTTCGACCTGAAAGAAGCTAGTTGGGATGTATTTGGCTTTTCTAACGTTCAGTTTGGCTTACTTGCGTGATTTTGCATTAACTGCTCAAATACAGCTAACTTTGGAAATGAACACGATAGAAACTTGCTGGTGTGTTTTCTATGCATTTCGACCTGAAAGAAGCTAGTTGGGATGTATTTGGCTTTTGTAACGTTCAGTTTGGCTTACTTGCGTGATTTTGCATTAACAGCTCAAATACAGCTAACTTTGGAAATGAACACGATGGAAACTTGTTGGTGTGTTTTCTATGCATTTCGACCTGAAACAAGCTAGTTTGGATGTACTTGGCTTTTGTAACGTTCAGTTTGGCTTACTTGCGTGATTTTGCATTAACAGCTCAAATACAGCTAACTTTGGAAATGAACACGATAGAAACTTGTTGGTGTGTTTTCTATGCATTTCGACCTGAAAGAAGCTAGTTGGGATGTATTTGGCTTTTCTAACGTTCAGTTTGGCTTACTTGCGTGATTTTGCATTAACAGCTCAAATACAGCTAACTTTGGAAATGAACACGATGGAAACTTGTTGGTGTGTTTTCTATGCATTTCGACCTGAAAGAAGCTAGTTCGGATGTACTTGGCTTTTGTAACGTTCAGTTTGGCTTACTTGCGTGATTTTGCATTAACAGCTCAAATACAGCTAACTTTGGAAATGAACACGATGGAAACTTGTTGGTGTGTTTTCTATGCATTTCGACCTGAAAGAAGCTAGTTCGGATCTATTTGGCTTTTCTAATGTTCAGTTTGGCTTACTTGCGTGATTTTGCATTAACAGCTCAAATACAGCTAACTTTGGAAATGAACACGATAGAAACTTGCTGGTCTGTTTTCTATGCATTTCGACCTGAAAGAAGCTAGTTGGGATGTATTTGGCTTTTCTAACGTTCAGTTTGGCTTATTTGCGTGATTTTGCATTAACAGCTCAAATACAGCTAACTTTGGAAATGAACACGATAGAAACTTGTTGGTGTGCTTTCTATGCATTTCGACCTGAAAGAAGCTAGTTCGGATGTACTTGGCTTTTGTAACGTTCAGTTTGGCTTACTTGCGTGATTTTGCATTAACAGCTCAAATACAGCTAACTTTGGAAATGAACACGATAGAAACTTGTTGGTGTGTTTTCTATGCATTTCGACCTGAAAGAAGCTAGTTGGGATGTATTTGGCTTTTCTAACGTTCAGTTTGGCTTACTTGCGTGATTTTGCATTAACAGCTCAAATACAGCTAACTTTGGAAATGAACACGATAGAAACTTGTTGGTGTGTTTTCTATGCATTTCGACCTGAAAGAAGCTAGTTGGGATGTATAGTTGGGATGTATTTGGCTTTTCTAACGTTCAGTTTGGCTTACTTGCGTGATTTTGCATTAACAGCTCAAATACAGCTAACTTTGGAAATGAACACGATAGAAACTTGCTGGTCTGTTTTCTATGCATTTCGACCTGAAAGAAGCTAGTTGGGATGTATTTGGCTTTTCTAACGTTCAGTTTGGCTTACTTGCGTGATTTTGCATTAACAGCTCAAATACAGCTAACTTTGGAAATGAACACGATAGAAACTTGTTGGTGTGTTTTCTATGCATTTCGACCTGAAAGAAGCTAGTTGGGATGTATTTGGCTTTTCTAACGTTCAGTTTGGCTTATTTGCGTGATTTTGCATTAACAGCTCAAATACAGCTAACTTTGGAAATGAACACGATAGAAACTTGTTGGTGTGTTTTCTATGCATTTCGACCTGAAAGAAGCTAGTTGGGATGTATTTGGCTTTTGTAACGTTCAGTTTGGCTTACTTGCGTGATTTTGCATTAACAGCTCAAATACAGCTAACTTTGGAAATGAACACGATGGAAACTTGTTCGTGTGTTTTCTATGCATTTCGACCTGAAAGAAGCTAGTTGGGATGTACTTGGCTTTTGTAACGTTCAGTTTGGCTTACTTGCGTGATTTTGCATTAACAGCTCAAATACAGCTAACTTTGGAAATGAACACCATGGAAACTTGTTGGTGTTTTTTCTATGCATTTCGACCTGAAAGAAGCTAGTTGGGATGTATTTGGCTTTTCTAACGTTCAGTTTGGCTTACTTGCGTGATTTTGCATTAACAGCTCAAATACAGCTAACTTTGGAAATGAACACGATAGAAACTTGCTGGTGTGTTTTCTATGCATTTCGACCTGAAAGAAGCTAGTTGGGATGTATTTGGCTTTTCTAACGTTCAGTTTGGCTTACTTGCGTGATTTTGCATTAACAGCTCAAATACAGCTAACTTTGGAAATGAACACGATAGAAACTTGCTGGTCTGTTTTCTATGCATTTCGACCTGAAAGAAGCTAGTTGGGATGTATTTGGCTTTTCTAACGTTCAGTTTGGCTTACTTGCGTGATTTTGCATTAACTGCTCAAATACAGCTAACTTTGGAAATGAACACGATAGAAACTTGCTGGTGTGTTTTCTATGCATTTCGACCTGAAAGAAGCTAGTTGGGATGTATTTGGCTTTTGTAACGTTCAGTTTGGCTTACTTGCGTGATTTTGCATTAACAGCTCAAATACAGCTAACTTTGGAAATGAACACGATGGAAACTTGTTGGTGTGTTTTCTATGCATTTCGACCTGAAACAAGCTAGTTTGGATGTACTTGGCTTTTGTAACGTTCAGTTTGGCTTACTTGCGTGATTTTGCATTAACAGCTCAAATACAGCTAACTTTGGAAATGAACACGATAGAAACTTGTTGGTGTGTTTTCTATGCATTTCGACCTGAAAGAAGCTAGTTGGGATGTATTTGGCTTTTCTAACGTTCAGTTTGGCTTACTTGCGTGATTTTGCATTAACAGCTCAAATACAGCTAACTTTGGAAATGAACACGATGGAAACTTGTTGGTGTGTTTTCTATGCATTTCGACCTGAAAGAAGCTAGTTCGGATGTACTTGGCTTTTGTAACGTTCAGTTTGGCTTACTTGCGTGATTTTGCATTAACAGCTCAAATACAGCTAACTTTGGAAATGAACACGATGGAAACTTGTTGGTGTGTTTTCTATGCATTTCGACCTGAAAGAAGCTAGTTCGGATCTATTTGGCTTTTCTAATGTTCAGTTTGGCTTACTTGCGTGATTTTGCATTAACAGCTCAAATACAGCTAACTTTGGAAATGAACACGATAGAAACTTGCTGGTCTGTTTTCTATGCATTTCGACCTGAAAGAAGCTAGTTGGGATGTATTTGGCTTTTCTAACGTTCAGTTTGGCTTATTTGCGTGATTTTGCATTAACAGCTCAAATACAGCTAACTTTGGAAATGAACACGATAGAAACTTGTTGGTGTGCTTTCTATGCATTTCGACCTGAAAGAAGCTAGTTCGGATGTACTTGGCTTTTGTAACGTTCAGTTTGGCTTACTTGCGTGATTTTGCATTAACAGCTCAAATACAGCTAACTTTGGAAATGAACACGATAGAAACTTGTTGGTGTGTTTTCTATGCATTTCGACCTGAAAGAAGCTAGTTGGGATGTATTTGGCTTTTCTAACGTTCAGTTTGGCTTACTTGCGTGATTTTGCATTAACAGCTCAAATACAGCTAACTTTGGAAATGAACACGATAGAAACTTGTTGGTGTGTTTTCTATGCATTTCGACCTGAAAGAAGCTAGTTGGGATGTATAGTTGGGATGTATTTGGCTTTTCTAACGTTCAGTTTGGCTTACTTGCGTGATTTTGCATTAACAGCTCAAATACAGCTAACTTTGGAAATGAACACGATAGAAACTTGCTGGTGTGTTTTCTATGCATTTCGACCTGAAAGAAGCTAGTTGGGATGTATTTGGCTTTTCTAACGTTCAGTTTGGCTTACTTGCGTGATTTTGCATTAACAGCTCAAATACAGCTAACTTTGGAAATGAACACGATAGAAACTTGCTGGTCTGTTTTCTATGCATTTTGACCTGAAAGAAGCTAGTTGGGATGTATTTGGCTTTTCTAACGTTCAGTTTGGCTTACTTGCGTGATTTTGCATTAACAGCTCAAATACAGCTAACTTTGGAAATGAACACGATAGAAACTTGTTGGTGTGTTTTCTATGCATTTCGACCTGAAAGAAGCTAGTTCGGATGTACTTGGCTTTTGTAACGTTCAGTTTGGCTTACTTGCGTGATTTTGCTTTAACAGCTCAAATACAGCTAACTTTGGAAATGAACACGATAGAAACTTGTTTGTGTGTTTTCTATGCATTTCGACCTGAAAGAAGCTAGTTGGGATGTATTTGGCTTTTCTAACGTTCAGTTTGGCTTACTTGCGTGATTTTGCATTATCAGCTCAAATACAGCTAACTTTGGAAATGAACACGATAGAAACTTGTTGGTGTGTTTTCTATGCATTTCGACCTGAAAGAAGCTAGTTGGGATGTATTTGGCTTTTCTAACGTTCAGTTTGGCTTACTTGCGTGATTTTGCATTAACAGCTCAAATACAGCTAACTTTGGAAATGAACACGATAGAAACTTGCTGGTCTGTTTTCTATGCATTTCGACCTGAAAGAAGCTAGTTGGGATGTATTTGGCTTTTCTAACGTTCAGTTTGGCTTACTTGCGTGATTTTGCATTAACTGCTCAAATACAGCTAACTTTGGAAATGAACACGATAGAAACTTGCTGGTGTGTTTTCTATGCATTTCGACCTGAAAGAAGCTAGTTGGGATGTATTTGGCTTTTGTAACGTTCAGTTTGGCTTACTTGCGTGATTTTGCATTAACAGCTCAAATACAGCTAAATTTGGAAATGAACACGATGGAAACTTGTTGGTGTGTTTTCTATGCATTTCGACCTGAAACAAGCTAGTTTGGATGTACTTGGCTTTTGTAACGTTCAGTTTGTCTTACTTGCGTGATTTTGCATTAACAGCTCAAATACAGCTAACTTTGGAAATGAACACGATAGAAACTTGTTGGTGTGTTTTCTATGCATTTCGACCTGAAAGAAGCTAGTTGGGATGTACTTGGCTTTTCTAACGTTCAGTTTGGCTTACTTGCGTGATTTTGCATTAACAGCTCAAATACAGCTAACTTTGGAAATGAACACGATAGAAACTTGTTGGTGTGTTTTCTATGCATTTCGACCTGAAAGAAGCTAGTTGGGATGTATAGTTGGGATGTATTTGGCTTTTCTAACGTTCAGTTTGGCTTACTTGCGTGATTTTGCATTAACAGCTCAAATACAGCTAACTTTGGAAATGAACACGATAGAAACTTGCTGGTGTGTTTTCTATGCATTTCGACCTGAAAGAAGCTAGTTGGGATGTATTTGGCTTTTCTAACGTTCAGTTTGGCTTACTTGCGTGATTTTGCATTAACAGCTCAAATACAGCTAACTTTGGAAATGAACACGATAGAAACTTGCTGGTCTGTTTTCTATGCATTTCGACCTGAAAGAAGCTAGTTGGGATGTATTTGGCTTTTCTAACGTTCAGTTTGGCTTACTTGCGTGATTTTGCATTAACAGCTCAAATACAGCTAACTTTGGAAATGAACACGATAGAAACTTGTTGGTGTGTTTTCTATGCATTTCGACCTGAAAGAAGCTAGTTCGGATGTACTTGGCTTTTGTAACGTTCAGTTTGGCTTACTTGCGTGATTTTGCTTTAACAGCTCAAATACAGCTAACTTTGGAAATGAACACGATAGAAACTTGTTTGTGTGTTTTCTATGCATTTCGACCTGAAAGAAGCTAGTTGGGATGTATTTGGCTTTTCTAACGTTCAGTTTGGCTTACTTGCGTGATTTTGCATTATCAGCTCAAATACAGCTAACTTTGGAAATGAACACGATAGAAACTTGTTGGTGTGTTTTCTATGCATTTCGACCTGAAAGAAGCTAGTTGGGATGTATTTGGCTTTTCTAACGTTCAGTTTGGCTTACTTGCGTGATTTTGCATTAACAGCTCAAATACAGCTAACTTTGGAAATGAACACGATAGAAACTTGCTGGTCTGTTTTCTATGCATTTCGACCTGAAAGAAGCTAGTTGGGATGTATTTGGCTTTTCTAACGTTCAGTTTGGCTTACTTGCGTGATTTTGCATTAACTGCTCAAATACAGCTAACTTTGGAAATGAACACGATAGAAACTTGCTGGTGTGTTTTCTATGCATTTCGACCTGAAAGAAGCTAGTTGGGATGTATTTGGCTTTTGTAACGTTCAGTTTGGCTTACTTGCGTGATTTTGCATTAACAGCTCAAATACAGCTAAATTTGGAAATGAACACGATGGAAACTTGTTGGTGTGTTTTCTATGCATTTCGACCTGAAACAAGCTAGTTTGGATGTACTTGGCTTTTGTAACGTTCAGTTTGGCTTACTTGCGTGATTTTGCATTAACAGCTCAAATACAGCTAACTTTGGAAATGAACACGATAGAAACTTGTTGGTGTGTTTTCTATGCATTTCGACCTGAAAGAAGCTAGTTGGGATGTACTTGGCTTTTCTAACGTTCAGTTTGGCTTACTTGCGTGATTTTGCATTAACAGCTCAAATACAGCTAACTTTGGAAATGAACACGATAGAAACTTGTTGGTGTGTTTTCTATGCATTTCGACCTGAAAGAAGCTAGTTGGGATGTATTTGGCTTTTCTAACGTTCAGTTTGGCTTACTTGCGTGATTTTGCATTAACAGCTCAAATACAGCTAACTTTGGAAATGAACACGATAGAAACTTGTTGGTGTGTTTTCTATGCATTTCGACGTGAAAGAAGCTAGTTGGGATATATTTGGCTTTTCTAACGTTCAGTTTGGCTTACTTGCGTGATTTTGCATTAACAGCTCAAATACAGCTAACTTTGGAAATGAACACGATAGAAACTTGTTGGTGTGTTTTCTATGCATTTCGACGTGAAAGAAGCTAGTTGGGATATATTTGGCTTTTCTAACGTTCAGTTTGGCTTACTTGCGTGATTTTGCATTAACAGCTCAAATACAGCTAACTTTGGAAATGAACACGATAGAAACTTGTTGGTGTGTTTTCTATGCATTTCGACCTGAAAGAAGCTAGTTGGGATGTATTTCGCTTTTCTAACGTTCAGTTTGGCTTACTTGCGTGATTTTGCATTAACAGCTCAAATACAGCTAACTTTGGAAATGAACACGATAGAAACTTGTTGGTGTGTTTTCTATGCATTTCGACCTGAAAGAAGCTAGTTGGGATGTATTTGGCTTTTCTAACGTTCAGTTTGGCTTATTTGCGTGATTTTGCATTAACAGCTCAAATACAGCTAACTTTGGAAATGAACACGATAGAAACTTGTTGGTGTGCTTTCTATGCATTTCGACCTGAAAGAAGCTAGTTCGGATGTACTTGGCTTTTGTAACGTTCAGTTTGGCTTACTTGCGTGATTTTGCATTAACAGCTCAAATACAGCTAACTTTGGAAATGAACATGATAGAAACTTGGTGTGTTTTCTATGCATTTCGACCTGAAAGAAGATAGTTGGGATGTATTTGGGTTTTGTAAGGTTCAGTTTGGCTTACTTGCGTGATTTTGCATTAACTGCTCAAATACAGCTAACTTTGGGAATGAACACGATAGAAACTTGCTGGTGTGTTTTCTATGCATTTCGACCTGAAAGAAGCTAGTTGGGATGTATTTGGCTTTTCTAACGTTCAGTTTGGCTTACTTGCGTGATTTTGCATTAACAGCTCAAATACAGCTAACTTTGGAAATGAACACGATAGAAACTTGCTGGTCTGTTTTCTATGCATTTCGACCTGAAAGAAGCTAGTTGGGATGTATTTCGCTTTTCTAACGTTCAGTTTGGCTTACTTGCGTGATTTTGCATTAACAGCTCAAATACATCTAACTTTGGAAATGAACACGATAGAAACTTGTTGGTGTGTTTTCTATGCATTTCGACCTGAAAGAAGCTAGTTGGGATGTATTTGGCTTTTCTAACGTTCAGTTTGGCTTATTTGCGTGATTTTGCATTAACAGCTCAAATACAGCTAACTTTGGAAATGAACACGATAGAAACTTGTTGGTGTGTTTTCTATGCATTTCGACCTGAAAGAAGCTAGTTGGGATGTATTTGGCTTTTGTAACGTTCAGTTTGGCTTACTTGCGTGATTTTGCATTAACAGCTCAAATACAGCTAACTTTGGAAATGAACACGATGGAAACTTGTTCGTGTGTTTTCTATGCATTTCGACCTGAAAGAAGCTAGTTGGGATGTACTTGGCTTTTGTAACGTTCAGTTTGGCTTACTTGCGTGATTTTGCATTAACAGCTCAAATACAGCTAACTTTGGAAATGAACACCATGGAAACTTGTTGGTGTGTTTTCTATGCATTTCGACGTGAAAGAAGCTAGTTGGGATGTATTTGGCTTTTCTAACGTTCAGTTTGGCTTACTTGCGTGATTTTGCATTAACAGCTCAAATACAGCTAACTTTGGAAATGAACACGATAGAAACTTGCTGGTGTGTTTTCTATGCATTTCGACCTGAAAGAAGCTAGTTGGGATGTATTTGGCTTTTCTAACGTTCAGTTTGGCTTACTTGCGTGATTTTGCATTAACAGCTCAAATACAGCTAACTTTGGAAATGAACACGATAGAAACTTGCTGGTCTGTTTTCTATGCATTTCGACCTGAAAGAAGCTAGTTGGGATGTATTTGGCTTTTCTAACGTTCAGTTTGGCTTATTTGCGTGATTTTGCAATAACAGCTCAAATACAGCAAACTTTGGAAATGAACACGATAGAAACTTGTTGGTGTGTTTTCTATGCATTTCGACCTGAAAGAAGATAGTTCGGATGTATTTGGCTTTTCTAACGTTCAGTTTGGCTTACTTGCGTGATTTTGCTTTAACAGCTCAAATACAGCTAACTTTGGAAATGAACACGATAGGAACTTGTTTGTGTGTTTTCTATGCATTTCGACCTGAAAGAAGCTAGTTGGGATGTATTTGGCTTTTCTAACGTTCAGTTTGGCTTACTTGCGTGATTTTGCATTATCAGCTCAAATACAGCTAACTTTGGAAATGAACACGATAGAAACTTGTTGGTGTGTTTTCTATGCATTTCGACCTGAAAGAAGCTAGTTGGGATGTATTTGGCTTTTCTAACGTTCATTTTGGCTTACTTGCGTGATTTTGCATTAACAGCTCAAATACAGCTAACTTTGGAAATGAACACGATAGAAACTTGCTGGTCTGTTTTCTATGCATTTCGACCTGAAAGAAGCTAGTTGGGATGTATTTGGCTTTTCTAACGTTCAGTTTGGCTTACTTGCGTGATTTTGCATTAACTGCTCAAATACAGCTAACTTTGGAAATGAACACGATAGAAACTTGCTGGTGTGTTTTCTATGCATTTCGACCTGAAAGAAGCTAGTTGGGATGTATTTGGCTTTTGTAACGTTCAGTTTGGCTTACTTGCGTGATTTTGCATTAACAGCTCAAATACAGCTAAATTTGGAAATGAACACGATGGAAACTTGTTGGTGTGTTTTCTATGCATTTCGACCTGAAACAAGCTAGTTTGGATGTACTTGGCTTTTGTAACGTTCAGTTTGGCTTACTTGCGTGATTTTGCATTAACAGCTCAAATACAGCTAACTTTGGAAATGAACACGATAGAAACTTGTTGGTGTGTTTTCTATGCATTTCGACCTGAAAGAAGCTAGTTGGGATGTATTTGGCTTTTCTAACGTTCAGTTTGGCTTACTTGCGTGATTTTGCATTAACAGCTCAAATACAGCTAACTTTGGAAATGAACACGATGGAAACTTGTTGGTGTGTTTTCTATGCATTTCGACCTGAAAGAAGCTAGTTCGGATGTACTTGGCTTTTGTAACGTTCAGTTTGGCTTACTTGCGTGATTTTGCATTAACAGCTCAAATACAGCTAACTTTGGAAATGAACACGATGGAAACTTGTTGGTGTGTTTTCTATGCATTTCGACCTGAAAGAAGCTAGTTGGGATCTATTTGGCTTTTCTAATGTTCAGTTTGGCTTACTTGCGTGATTTTGCATTAACAGCTCAAATACAGCTAACTTTGGAAATGAACACGATAGAAACTTGCTGGTCTGTTTTCTATGCATTTCGACCTGAAAGAAGCTAGTTGGGATGTATTTGGCTTTTCTAACGTTCAGTTTGGCTTACTTGCGTGATTTTGCATTAACAGCTCAAATACAGCTAACTTTGGAAATGAACACGATAGAAACTTGTTGGTGTGTTTTCTATGCATTTCGACGTGAAAGAAGCTAGTTGGGATGTATTTGGCTTTTCTAACGTTCAGTTTGGCTTATTTGCGTGATTTTGCATTAACAGCTCAAATACAGCTAACTTTGGAAATGAACACGATAGAAACTTGTTGGTGTGCTTTCTATGCATTTCGACCTGAAAGAAGCTAGTTCGGATGTACTTGGCTTTTGTAACGTTCAGTTTGGCTTACTTGCGTGATTTTGCATTAACAGCTCAAATACAGCTAACTTTGGAAATGAACATGATAGAAACTTGGTGTGTTTTCTATGCATTTCGACCTGAAAGAAGCTAGTTGGGATGTATTTGGCTTTTGTAAGGTTCAGTTTGGCTTACTTGCGTGATTTTGCATTAACTGCTCAAATACAGCTAACTTTGGGAATGAACACGATAGAAACTTGCTGGTGTGTTTTCTATGCATTTCGACCTGAAAGAAGCTAGTTGGGATGTATTTGGCTTTTGTAACGTTCAGTTTGGCTTACTTGCATGATTTTGCATTAACAGCTCAAATACAGCTAAATTTGGAAATGAACACGATGGAAACTTGTTGGTGTGTTTTCTATGCATTTCGACCTGAAACAAGCTAGTTGGGATGTATTTGGCTTTTCTAACGTTCAGTTTGGCTTACTTGCGTGATTTTGCATTAACAGCTCAAATACAGCTAACTTTGGAAATGAACACGATAGAAACTTGTTGGTGTGTTTTCTATGCATTTCGACCTGAAAGAAGCTAGTTGGGATGTATTTGGCTTTTCTAACGTTCAGTTTGGCTTACTTGCGTGATTTTGCATTAACAGCTCAAATACAGCTAACTTTGGAAATGAACACGATGGAAACTTGTTGGTGTGTTTTCTATGCATTTGGACCTGAAAGAAGCTAGTTCGGATGTACTTGGCTTTTGTAACATTCAGTTTGGTTTATTTGCGTGATTTTGCATTAACAGCTCAAATACAGCTAACTTTGGAAATGAACACGATAGAAACTTGTTGGTGTGCTTTCTATGCATTTCGACCTGAAAGAAGCTAGTTCGGATGTACTTGGCTTTTGTAACGTTCAGTTTGGCTTACTTGCGTGATTTTGCATTAACAGCTCAAATACAGCTAACTTTGGAAATGAACACGATAGAAACTTGTTGGTGTGTTTTCTATGCATTTCGACCTGAAAGAAGCTAGTTGGGATGTATTTGGCTTTTCTAACGTTTAGTTTGGCTTACTTGCGTGATTTTGCATTAACAGCTCAAATACAGCTAACTTTGGAAATGAACACGATAGAAACTTGTTGGTGTGTTTTCTATGCATTTCGACCTGAAAGAAGCTAGTTGGGATGTATTTGGCTTTTGTAACGTTCAGTTTGGCTTACTTGCGTGATTTTGCATTAACAGCTCAAATACAGCTAAATTTGGAAATGAACACGATGGAAACATGTTGGTGTGTTTTCTATGCATTTCGACCTGAAACAAGCTAGTTTGGATGTACTTGGCTTTTTTCAACGTTCAGTTTGGCTTACTTGCGTGATTTTGCATTAACAGCTCAAATACAGCTAACTTTGGAAATGAACACGATAGAAACTTGTTGGTGTGTTTTCTATGCATTTCGACCTGAAAGAAGCTAGTTGGGATGTATTTGGCTTTTCTAACGTTCAGTTTGGCTTACTTGCGTGATTTTGCATTAACAGCTCAAATACAGCTAACTTTGGAAATGAACACGATGGAAACTTGTTGGTGTGTTTTCTATGCATTTCGACCTGAAAGAAGCTAGTTCGGATGTACTTGGCTTTTGTAACGTTCAGTTTGGCTTACTTGCGTGATTTTGCATTAACAGCTCAAATACAGCTAACTTTGGAAATGAACACGATGGAAACTTGTTGGTGTGTTTTCTATGCATTTCGACCTGAAAGAAGCTAGTTCGGATGTACTTGGCTTTTGTAACGTTCAGTTTGGCTTACTTGCGTGATTTTGCATTAACAGCTCAAATACAGCTAACTTTGGAAATGAACACGATGGAAACTTGTTGGTGTGTTTTCTATGCATTTCGACCTGAAAGAAGCTAGTTCGGATGTATTTGGCTTTTCTAACGTTCAGTATGGCTTACTTGCGTGATTTTGCATTAACAGCTCAAATACAGCTAACTTTTGAAATGAACACGATAGAAACTTGCTGGTCTGTTTTCTATGCATTTCGACCTGAAAGAAGCTAGTTGGGATGTATTTGGCTTTTCTAACGTTCAGTTTGGCTTACTTGCGTGATTTTGCATTAACAGCTCAAATACAGCTAACTTTGGAAATGAACACGATAGAAACTTGTTGGTGTGTTTTCTATGCATTTCGACCTGAAAGAAGCTAGATGGGATGTATTTGGCTTTTGTAATGTTCAGTTTGGCTTACTTGCGTGATTTTGCATTAACAGCTCAAATACAGCTAAATTTGGAAATGAACACGATGGAAACTTGTTGGTGTGTTTTCTATGCATTTCGACCTGAAACAAGCTAGTTTGGATGTACTTGGCTTTTGTAACGTTCAGTTTGGCTTACTTGCGTGATTTTGCATTAACAGCTCAAATACAGCTAACTTTGGAAATGAACACGATAGAAACTTGTTGGTGTGTTTTCTATGCATTTCGACCTGAAAGAAGCTAGTTGGGATGTATTTGGCTTTTCTAACGTTCAGTTTGGCTTACTTGCGTGATTTTGCATTAACAGCTCAAATACAGCTAACTTTGGAAATGAACACGATGGAAACTTGTTGGTGTGTTTTCTATGCATTTCGACCTGAAAGAAGCTAGTTCGGATGTACTTGGCTTTTGTAACGTTCAGTTTGGCTTACTTGCGTGATTTTGCATTAACAGCTCAAATACAGCTAACTTTGGAAATGAACACGATGGAAACTTGTTGGTGTGTTTTCTATGCATTTCGACCTGAAAGAAGCTAGTTGGGATCTGTTTGGCTTTTCTAATGTTCAGTTTGGCTTACTTGCGTGATTTTGCATTAACAGCTCAAATACAGCTAACTTTGGAAATGAACACGATAGAAACTTGCTGGTCTGTTTTCTATGCATTTCGACCTGAAAGAAGCTAGTTGGGATGTATTTGGCTTTTCTAACGTTCAGTTTGGCTTACTTGCGTGATTTTGCATTAACAGCTCAAATACAGCTAACTTTGGAAATGAACACGATAGAAACTTGTTGGTGTGTTTTCTATGCATTTCGACCTGAAAGAAGCTAGTTGGGATGTATTTGGCTTTTCTAACGTTCAGTTTGGCTTATTTGCGTGATTTTGCATTAACAGCTCAAATACAGCTAACTTTGGAAATGAACACGATAGAAACTTGTTGGTGTGCTTTCTATGCATTTCGACCTGAAAGAAGCTAGTTCGGATGTACTTGGCTTTTGTAACGTTCAGTTTGGCTTACTTGCGTGATTTTGCATTAACAGCTCAAATACAGCTAACTTTGGAAATGAACATGATAGAAACTTGGTGTGTTTTCTATGCATTTCGACCTGAAAGAAGCTAGTTGGGATGTATTTGGCTTTTGTAAGGTTCAGTTTGGCTTACTTGCGTGATTTTGCATTAACTGCTCAAATACAGCTAACTTTGGGAATGAACACGATAGAAACTTGCTGGTGTGTTTTCTATGCATTTCGACCTGAAAGAAGCTAGTTGGGATGTATTTGGCTTTTGTAACGTTCAGTTTGGCTTACTTGCGTGATTTTGCATTAACAGCTCAAATACAGCTAAATTTGGAAATGAACACGATGGAAACTTGTTGGTGTGTTTTCTATGCATTTCGACCTGAAACAAGCTAGTTGGGATGTATTTGGCTTTTCTAACGTTCAGTTTGGCTTACTTGCGTGATTTTGCATTAACAGCTCAAATACAGCTAACTTTGGAAATGAACACGATAGAAACTTGTTGGTGTGTTTTCTATGCATTTCGACCTGAAAGAAGCTAGTTGGGATGTATTTGGCTTTTCTAACGTTCAGTTTGGCTTACTTGCGTGATTTTGCATTAACAGCTCAAATACAGCTAACTTTGGAAATGAACACGATGGAAACTTGTTGGTGTGTTTTCTATGCATTTGGACCTGAAAGAAGCTAGTTCGGATGTACTTGGCTTTTGTAACGTTCAGTTTGGTTTATTTGCGTGATTTTGCATTAACAGCTCAAATACAGCTAACTTTGGAAATGAACACGATAGAAACTTGTTGGTGTGCTTTCTATGCATTTCGACCTGAAAGAAGCTAGTTCGGATGTACTTGGCTTTTGTAACGTTCAGTTTGGCTTACTTGCGTGATTTTGCATTAACAGCTCAAATACAGCTAACTTTGGAAATGAACACGATAGAAACTTGTTGGTGTGTTTTCTATGCATTTCGACCTGAAAGAAGCTAGTTGGGATGTATTTGGCTTTTCTAACGTTTAGTTTGGCTTACTTGCGTGATTTTGCATTAACAGCTCAAATACAGCTAACTTTGGAAATGAACACGATAGAAACTTGTTGGTGTGTTTTCTATGCATTTCGACCTGAAAGAAGCTAGTTGGGATGTATTTGGCTTTTGTAACGTTCAGTTTGGCTTACTTGCGTGATTTTGCATTAACAGCTCAAATACAGCTAAATTTGGAAATGAACACGATGGAAACTTGTTGGTGTGTTTTCTATGCATTTCGACCTGAAACAAGCTAGTTTGGATGTACTTGGCTTTTTTCAACGTTCAGTTTGGCTTACTTGCGTGATTTTGCATTAACAGCTCAAATACAGCTAACTTTGGAAATGAACACGATAGAAACTTGTTGGTGTGTTTTCTATGCATTTCGACCTGAAAGAAGCTAGTTGGGATGTATTTGGCTTTTCTAACGTTCAGTTTGGCTTACTTGCGTGATTTTGCATTAACAGCTCAAATACAGCTAACTTTGGAAATGAACACGATGGAAACTTGTTGGTGTGTTTTCTATGCATTTCGACCTGAAAGAAGCTAGTTCGGATGTACTTGGCTTTTGTAACGTTCAGTTTGGCTTACTTGCGTGATTTTGCATTAACAGCTCAAATACAGCTAACTTTGGAAATGAACACGATGGAAACTTGTTGGTGTGTTTTCTATGCATTTCGACCTGAAAGAAGCTAGTTCGGATGTATTTGGCTTTTCTAACGTTCAGTATGGCTTACTTGCGTGATTTTGCATTAACAGCTCAAATACAGCTAACTTTTGAAATGAACACGATAGAAACTTGCTGGTCTGTTTTCTATGCATTTCGACCTGAAAGAAGCTAGTTGGGATGTATTTGGCTTTTCTAACGTTCAGTTTGGCTTACTTGCGTGATTTTGCATTAACAGCTCAAATACAGCTAACTTTGGAAATGAACACGATAGAAACTTGTTGGTGTGTTTTCTATGCATTTCGACCTGAAAGAAGCTAGTTGGGATGTATTTGGCTTTTCTAACGTTTAGTTTGGCTTATTTGCGTGATTTTCCATTAACAGCTCAAATACAGCTAACTTTGGAAATGAACACGATAGAAACTTGTTGGTGTGTTTTCTATGCATTTCGACCTGAAAGAAGCTAGTTCGGATGTACTTGGCTTTTGTAACGTTCAGTTTGGCTTACTTGCGTGATTTTGCATTAACAGCTCAAATACAGCTAACTTTGGAAATGAACACGATAGAAATTTGCTGGTCTGTTTTCTATGCATTTCGACCTGAAAGAAGCTAGTTGGGATGTATTTGGCTTTTGTAACGTTCAGTTTGGCTTACTTGCGTGATTTTGCATTAACAGCTCAAATACAGCTAACTTT
Organism: Darevskia armeniaca; assembly: GCA_034641395.1. Lineage (NCBI taxonomy): Eukaryota > Metazoa > Chordata > Lepidosauria > Squamata > Lacertidae > Darevskia > Darevskia armeniaca. The sequence goes on along the minus strand of JAWWNF010000019.1, from coordinate 7,246,425 downwards.
GGAAATGAACACGATAGAAACTTGTTGGTGTGTTTTCTATGCATTTCGACCTGAAAGAAGCTAGTTGGGATGTATTTGGCTTTTCTAACGTTCAGTTTGGCTTATTTGCGTGATTTTGCATTAACAGCTCAAATACAGCTAACTTTGGAAATGAACACGATAGAAACTTGTTGGTGTGCTTTCTATGCATTTCGACCTGAAAGAAGCTAGTTCGGATGTACTTGGCTTTTGTAACGTTCAGTTTGGCTTACTTGCGTGATTTTGCATTAACAGCTCAAATACAGCTAACTTTGGAAATGAACATGATAGAAACTTGGTGTGTTTTCTATGCATTTCGACCTGAAAGAAGCTAGTTGGGATGTATTTGGCTTTTGTAAGGTTCAGTTTGGCTTACTTGCGTGATTTTGCATTAACTGCTCAAATACAGCTAACTTTGGTAATGAACACGATAGAAACTTGCTGGTGTGTTTTCTATGCATTTCGACCTGAAAGAAGCTAGTTGGGATGTATTTGGCTTTTGTAACGTTCAGTTTGGCTTACTTGCGTGATTTTGCATTAACAGCTCAAATACAGCTAAATTTGGAAATGAACACGATGGAAACTTGTTGGTGTGTTTTCTATGCATTTCGACCTGAAACAAGCTAGTTCGGATGTACTTGGCTTTTGTAACGTTCAGTTTGGCTTACTTGCGTGATTTTGCATTAACAGCTCAAATACAGCTAACTTTGGAAATGAACACGATAGAAACTTGTTGGTGTGTTTTCTATGCATTTCGACCTGAAAGAAGCTAGTTGGGATGTATTTGGCTTTTCTAACGTTCAGTTTGGCTTACTTGCGTGATTTTGCATTAACAGCTCAAATACAGCTAACTTTGGAAATGAACACGATAGAAACTTGTTGGTGTGTTTTCTATGCATTTCGACCTGAAAGAAGCTAGTTGGGATGTATTTGGCTTTTGTAACGTTCAGTTTGGCTTACTTGCGTGATTTTGCATTAACAGCTCAAATACAGCTAACTTTGGAAATGAACACGATAGAAACTTGTTGGTGTGCTTTCTATGCATTTCGACCTGAAAGAAGCTAGTTCGGATGTACTTGGCTTTTGTAACGTTCAGTTTGGCTTACTTGCGTGATTTTGCATTAACAGCTCAAATACAGCTAACTTTGGAAATGAACACGATAGAAACTTGTTGGTGTGTTTTCTATGCATTTCGACCTGAAAGAAGCTAGTTGGGATGTATTTGGCTTTTCTAACGTTCAGTTTGGCTTACTTGCGTGATTTTGCATTAACAGCTCAAATACAGCTAACTTTGGAAATGAACACGATAGAAACTTGTTGGTGTGTTTTCTATGCATTTCGACCTGAAAGAAGCTAGTTGGGATGTATTTGGCTTTTGTAACGTTCAGTTTGGCTTACTTGCGTGATTTTGCATTAACAGCTCAAATACAGCTAAATTTGGAAATGAACACGATGGAAACTTGTTGGTGTGTTTTCTATGCATTTCGACCTGAAACAAGCTAGTTTGGATGTACTTGGCTTTTTTCAACGTTCAGTTTGGCTTACTTGCGTGATTTTGCATTAACAGCTCAAATACAGCTAACTTTGGAAATGAACACGATAGAAACTTGTTGGTGTGTTTTCTATGCATTTCGACCTGAAAGAAGCTAGTTGGGATGTATTTGGCTTTTCTAACGTTCAGTTTGGCTTACTTGCGTGATTTTGCATTAACAGCTCAAATACAGCTAACTTTGGAAATGAACACGATGGAAACTTGTTGGTGTGTTTTCTATGCATTTCGACCTGAAAGAAGCTAGTTCGGATGTACTTGGCTTTTGTAACGTTCAGTTTGGCTTACTTGCGTGATTTTGCATTAACAGCTCAAATACAGCTAACTTTGGAAATGAACACGATGGAAACTTGTTGGTGTGTTTTCTATGCATTTCGACCTGAAAGAAGCTAGTTCGGATGTATTTGGCTTTTCTAACGTTCAGTATGGCTTACTTGCGTGATTTTGCATTAACAGCTCAAATACAGCTAACTTTTGAAATGAACACGATAGAAATTTGCTGGTCTGTTTTCTATGCATTTCGACCTGAAAGAAGCTAGTTGGGATGTATTTGGCTTTTCTAACGTTCAGTTTGGCTTACTTGCGTGATTTTGCATTAACAGCTCAAATACAGCTAACTTTGGAAATGAACACGATAGAAACTTGTTGGTGTGTTTTCTATGCATTTCGACCTGAAAGAAGCTAGTTGGGATGTATTTGGCTTTTGTAACGTTCAGTTTGGCTTACTTGCGTGATTTTGCATTAACAGCTCAAATACAGCTAAATTTGGAAATGAACACGATGGAAACTTGTTGGTGTGTTTTCTATGCATTTCGACCTGAAACAAGCTAGTTTGGATGTACTTGGCTTTTTTCAACGTTCAGTTTGGCTTACTTGCGTGATTTTGCATTAACAGCTCAAATACAGCTAACTTTGGAAATGAACACGATAGAAACTTGTTGGTGTGTTTTCTATGCATTTCGACCTGAAAGAAGCTAGTTGGGATGTATTTGGCTTTTCTAACGTTCAGTTTGGCTTACTTGCGTGATTTTGCATTAACAGCTCAAATACAGCTAACTTTGGAAATGAACACGATGGAAACTTGTTGGTGTGTTTTCTATGCATTTCGACCTGAAAGAAGCTAGTTCGGATGTATTTGGCTTTTCTAACGTTCAGTATGGCTTACTTGCGTGATTTTGCATTAACAGCTCAAATACAGCTAACTTTTGAAATGAACACCATAGAAATTTGCTGGTCTGTTTTCTATGCATTTCGACCTGAAAGAAGCTAGTTGGGATGTATTTGGCTTTTCTAACGTTCAGTTTGGCTTACTTGCGTGATTTTGCATTAACAGCTCAAATACAGCTAACTTTGGAAATGAACACGATAGAAACTTGTTGGTGTGTTTTCTATGCATTTCGACCTGAAAGAAGCTAGTTGGGATGTATTTGGCTTTTCTAACGTTTAGTTTGGCTTATTTGCGTGATTTTCCATTAACAGCTCAAATACAGCTAACTTTGGAAATGAACACGATAGAAACTTGTTGGTGTGTTTTCTATGCATTTCGACCTGAAAGAAGCTAGTTCGGATGTACTTGGCTTTTGTAACGTTCAGTTTGGCTTACTTGCGTGATTTTGCTTTAACAGCTCAAATACAGCTAACTTTGGAAATGAACACGATAGAAACTTGTTTGTGTGTTTTCTATGCATTTCGACCTGAAAGAAGCTAGTTGGGATGTATTTGGCTTTTGTAACGTTCAGTTTGGCTTACTTGCGTGATTTTGCATTAACAGCTCAAATACAGCTAACTTTGGAAATGAACACGATAGAAACTTGTTGGTGTGTTTTCTATGCATTTCGACCTGAAAGAAGCTAGTTGGGATGTATTTGGCTTTTCTAACGTTCAGTTTGGCTTACTTGCGTGATTTTGCATTAACAGCTCAAATACAGCTAACTTTGGAAATGAACACGATGGAAACTTGTTGGTGTGTTTTCTATGCATTTCGACCTGAAAGAAGCTAGTTCGGATGTACTTGGCTTTTGTAACGTTCAGTTTGGCTTACTTGCGTGATTTTGCATTAACAGCTCAAATACAGCTAACTTTGGAAATGAACACGATGGAAACTTGTTGGTGTGTTTTCTATGCATTTCGACCTGAAAGAAGCTAGTTCGGATCTATTTGGCTTTTCTAATGTTCAGTTTGGCTTACTTGCGTGATTTTGCATTAACAGCTCAAATACAGCTAACTTTGGAAATGAACACGATAGAAACTTGCTGGTCTGTTTTCTATGCATTTCGACCTGAAAGAAGCTAGTTGGGATGTATTTGGCTTTTGTAACGTTCAGTTTGGCTTACTTGCGTGATTTTGCATTAACAGCTCAAATACAGCTAACTTTGGAAATGAACACGATAGAAACTTGTTGGTGTGTTTTCTATGCATTTCGACCTGAAAGAAGCTAGTTGGGATGTATTTGGCTTTTCTAACGTTCAGTTTGGCTTATTTGCGTGATTTTGCATTAACAGCTCAAATACAGCTAACTTTGGAAATGAACACGATAGAAACTTGTTGGTGTGCTTTCTATGCATTTCGACCTGAAAGAAGCTAGTTCGGATGTACTTGGCTTTTGTAACGTTCAGTTTGGCTTACTTGCGTGATTTTGCATTAACAGCTCAAATACAGCTAACTTTGGAAATGAACATGATAGAAACTTGGTGTGTTTTCTATGCATTTCGACCTGAAAGAAGCTAGTTGGGATGTATTTGGCTTTTCTAACGTTCAGTTTGGCTTACTTGCGTGATTTTGCATTAACAGCTCAAATACAGCTAACTTTGGAAATGAACACGATAGAAACTTGTTGGTGTGTTTTCTATGCATTTCGACCTGAAAGAAGCTAGTTGGGATGTATTTGGCTTTTGTAACGTTCAGTTTGGCTTACTTGCGTGATTTTGCATTAACAGCAGAAATACAGCTAACTTTGGAAATGAACACGATAGAAACTTGTTGGTGTGTTTTCTATGCATTTCGACCTGAAAGAAGCTAGTTCGGATGTACTTGGCTTTTGTAACGTTCAGTTTGGCTTACTTGCGTGATTTTGCTTTAACAGCTCAAATACAGCTAACTTTGGAAATGAACACGATAGAAACTTGTTGGTGTGTTTTCTATGCATTTCGACCTGAAAGAAGCTAGTTGGGATGTATTTGGCTTTTCTAACGTTCAGTTTGGCTTACTTGCGTGATTTTGCATTAACAGCTCAAATACAGCTAACTTTGGAAATGAACACGATGGAAACTTGTTGGTGTGTTTTCTATGCATTTGGACCTGAAAGAAGCTAGTTCGGATGTACTTGGCTTTTGTAACGTTCAGTTTGGTTTATTTGCGTGATTTTGCATTAACAGCTCAAATACAGCTAACTTTGGAAATGAACACGATAGAAACTTGTTGGGGTGCTTTCTATGCATTTCGACCTGAAAGAAGCTAGTTCGGATGTACTTGGCTTTTGTAACGTTCCGTTTGGCTTACTTGCGTGATTTTGCATTAACAGCTCAAATACAGCTAACTTTGGAAATGAACACGATAGAAACTTGTTGGTGTGTTTTCTATGCATTTCGACCTGAAAGAAGCTAGTTGGGATGTATTTGGCTTTTCTAACGTTCAGTTTGGCTTACTTGCGTGATTTTGCATTAACAGCTCAAATACAGCTAACTTTGGAAATGAACACGATAGAAACTTGTTGGTGTGTTTTCTATGCATTTCGACCTGAAAGAAGCTAGTTGGGATGTATTTGGCTTTTGTAACGTTCAGTTTGGCTTACTTGCGTGATTTTGCATTAACAGCTCAAATACAGCTAAATTTGGAAATGAACACGATGGAAACTTGTTGGTGTGTTTTCTATGCATTTCGACCTGAAACAAGCTAGTTTGGATGTACTTGGCTTTTTTCAACGTTCAGTTTGGCTTACTTGCGTGATTTTGCATTAACAGCTCAAATACAGCTAACTTTGGAAATGAACACGATAGAAACTTGTTGGTGTGTTTTCTATGCATTTCGACCTGAAAGAAGCTAGTTGGGATGTATTTGGCTTTTCTAACGTTCAGTTTGGCTTACTTGCGTGATTTTGCATTAACAGCTCAAATACAGCTAACTTTGGAAATGAACACGATGGAAACTTGTTGGTGTGTTTTCTATGCATTTCGACCTGAAAGAAGCTAGTTCGGATGTACTTGGCTTTTGTAACGTTCAGTTTGGCTTACTTGCGTGATTTTGCATTAACAGCTCAAATACAGCTAACTTTGGAAATGAACACGATAGAAACTTGCTGGTCTGTTTTCTATGCATTTCGACCTGAAAGAAGCTAGTTGGGATGTATTTGGCTTTTGTAACGTTCAGTTTGGCTTACTTGCGTGATTTTGCATTAACAGCTCAAATACAGCTAACTTTGGAAATGAACACGATAGAAACTTGTTGGTGTGTTTTCTATGCATTTCGACCTGAAAGAAGCTAGTTGGGATGTATTTGGCTTTTCTAACGTTCAGTTTGGCTTACTTGCGTGATTTTGCATTAACAGCTCAAATACAGCTAACTTTGGAAATGAACACGATAGAAACTTGTTGGTGTGTTTTCTATGCATTTCGACCTGAAAGAAGCTAGTTGGGATGTATTTGTCTTTTCTAACGTTCAGTTTGGCTTACTTGCGTGATTTTGCATTAACAGCTCAAATACAGCTAACTTTGGAAATGAACACGATGGAAACTTGTTGGTGTGTTTTCTATGCATTTGGACCTGAAAGAAGCTAGTTCGGATGTACTTGGCTTTTGTAACGTTCAGTTTGGTTTATTTGCGTGATTTTGCATTAACAGCTCAAATACAGCTAACTTTGGAAATGAACACGATAGAAACTTGTTGGTGTGCTTTCTATGCATTTCGACCTGAAAGAAGCTAGTTCGGATGTACTTGGCTTTTGTAACGTTCAGTTTGGCTTACTTGCGTGATTTTGCATTAACAGCTCAAATACAGCTAACTTTGGAAATGAACACGATAGAAACTTGTTGGTGTGTTTTCTATGCATTTCGACCTGAAAGAAGCTAGTTGGGATGTATTTGGCTTTTCTAACGTTCAGTTTGGCTTACTTGCGTGATTTTGCATTAACAGCTCAAATACAGCTAACTTTGGAAATGAACACGATAGAAACTTGTTGGTGTGTTTTCTATGCATTTCGACCTGAAAGAAGCTAGTTGGGATGTATTTGGCTTTTGTAACGTTCAGTTTGGCTTACTTGCGTGATTTTGCATTAACAGCTCAAATACAGCTAAATTTGGAAATGAACACGATGGAAACTTGTTGGTGTGTTTTCTATGCATTTCGACCTGAAACAAGCTAGTTTGGATGTACTTGGCTTTTTTCAACGTTCAGTTTGGCTTACTTGCGTGATTTTGCATTAACAGCTCAAATACAGCTAACTTTGGAAATGAACACGATGGAAACTTGTTGGTGTGTTTTCTATGCATTTCGACCTGAAAGAAGCTAGTTGGGATGTATTTGGCTTTTCTAACGTTCAGTTTGGCTTACTTGCGTGATTTTGCATTAACAGCTCAAATACAGCTAACTTTGGAAATGAACACGATAGAAACTTGTTGGTGTGTTTTCTATGCATTTCGACCTGAAAGAAGCTAGTTGGGATGTATTTGGCTTTTCTAACGTTTAGTTTGGCTTATTTGCGTGATTTTCCATTAACAGCTCAAATACAGCTAACTTTGGAAATGAACACGATAGAAACTTGTTGGTGTGTTTTCTATGCATTTCGACCTGAAAGAAGCTAGTTCGGATGTACTTGGCTTTTGTAACGTTCAGTTTGGCTTACTTGCGTGATTTTGCTTTAACAGCTCAAATACAGCTAACTTTGGAAATGAACACGATAGAAACTTGTTTGTGTGTTTTCTATGCATTTCGACCTGAAAGAAGCTAGTTGGGATGTATTTGGCTTTTCTAACGTTCAGTTTGGCTTACTTGCGTGATTTTGCATTATCAGCTCAAATACAGCTAACTTTGGAAATGAACACGATAGAAACTTGTTGGTGTGTTTTCTATGCATTTCGACCTGAAAGAAGCTAGTTGGGATGTATTTGGCTTTTCTAACGTTCAGTTTGGCTTACTTGCGTGATTTTGCTTTAACAGCTCAAATACAGCTAACTTTGGAAATGAACACGATAGAAACTTGTTTGTGTGTTTTCTATGCATTTCGACCTGAAAGAAGCTAGTTGGGATGTATTTGGCTTTTGTAACGTTCAGTTTGGCTTACTTGCGTGATTTTGCATTAACAGCTCAAATACAGCTAACTTTGGAAATGAACACGATAGAAACTTGTTGGTGTGTTTTCTATGCATTTCGACCTGAAAGAAGCTAGTTGGGATGTATTTGGCTTTTCTAACGTTCAGTTTGGCTTACTTGCGTGATTTTGCATTAACAGCTCAAATACAGCTAACTTTGGAAATGAACACGATGGAAACTTGTTGGTGTGTTTTCTATGCATTTCGACCTGAAAGAAGCTAGTTCGGATGTACTTGGCTTTTGTAACGTTCAGTTTGGCTTACTTGCGTGATTTTGCATTAACAGCTCAAATACAGCTAACTTTGGAAATGAACACGATGGAAACTTGTTGGTGTGTTTTCTATGCATTTCGACCTGAAAGAAGCTAGTTCGGATCTATTTGGCTTTTCTAATGTTCAGTTTGGCTTACTTGCGTGATTTTGCATTAACAGCTCAAATACAGCTAACTTTGGAAATGAACACGATAGAAACTTGCTGGTCTGTTTTCTATGCATTTCGACCTGAAAGAAGCTAGTTGGGATGTATTTGGCTTTTGTAACGTTCAGTTTGGCTTACTTGCGTGATTTTGCATTAACAGCTCAAATACAGCTAACTTTGGAAATGAACACGATAGAAACTTGTTGGTGTGTTTTCTATGCATTTCGACCTGAAAGAAGCTAGTTGGGATGTATTTGGCTTTTCTAACGTTCAGTTTGGCTTATTTGCGTGATTTTGCATTAACAGCTCAAATACAGCTAACTTTGGAAATGAACACGATAGAAACTTGTTGGTGTGCTTTCTATGCATTTCGACCTGAAAGAAGCTAGTTCGGATGTACTTGGCTTTTGTAACGTTCAGTTTGGCTTACTTGCGTGATTTTGCATTAACAGCTCAAATACAGCTAACTTTGGAAATGAACATGATAGAAACTTGGTGTGTTTTCTATGCATTTCGACCTGAAAGAAGCTAGTTGGGATGTATTTGGCTTTTCTAACGTTCAGTTTGGCTTACTTGCGTGATTTTGCATTAACAGCTCAAATACAGCTAACTTTGGAAATGAACACGATAGAAACTTGTTGGTGTGTTTTCTATGCATTTCGACCTGAAAGAAGCTAGTTGGGATGTATTTGGCTTTTGTAACGTTCAGTTTGGCTTACTTGCGTGATTTTGCATTAACAGCAGAAATACAGCTAACTTTGGAAATGAACACGATAGAAACTTGTTGGTGTGTTTTCTATGCATTTCGACCTGAAAGAAGCTAGTTCGGATGTACTTGGCTTTTGTAACGTTCAGTTTGGCTTACTTGCGTGATTTTGCTTTAACAGCTCAAATACAGCTAACTTTGGAAATGAACACGATAGAAACTTGTTGGTGTGTTTTCTATGCATTTCGACCTGAAAGAAGCTAGTTGGGATGTATTTGGCTTTTCTAACGTTCAGTTTGGCTTACTTGCGTGATTTTGCATTAACAGCTCAAATACAGCTAACTTTGGAAATGAACACGATGGAAACTTGTTGCTGTGTTTTCTATGCATTTGGACCTGAAAGAAGCTAGTTCGGATGTACTTGGCTTTTGTAACGTTCAGTTTGGTTTATTTGCGTGATTTTGCATTAACAGCTCAAATACAGCTAACTTTGGAAATGAACACGATAGAAACTTGTTGGGGTGCTTTCTATGCATTTCGACCTGAAAGAAGCTAGTTCGGATGTACTTGGCTTTTGTAACGTTCCGTTTGGCTTACTTGCGTGATTTTGCATTAACAGCTCAAATACAGCTAACTTTGGAAATGAACACGATAGAAACTTGTTGGTGTGTTTTCTATGCATTTCGACCTGAAAGAAGCTAGTTGGGATGTATTTGGCTTTTCTAACGTTCAGTTTGGCTTACTTGCGTGATTTTGCATTAACAGCTCAAATACAGCTAACTTTGGAAATGAACACGATAGAAACTTGTTGGTGTGTTTTCTATGCATTTCGACCTGAAAGAAGCTAGTTGGGATGTATTTGGCTTTTGTAACGTTCAGTTTGGCTTACTTGCGTGATTTTGCATTAACAGCTCAAATACAGCTAAATTTGGAAATGAACACGATGGAAACTTGTTGGTGTGTTTTCTATGCATTTCGACCTGAAACAAGCTAGTTTGGATGTACTTGGCTTTTTTCAACGTTCAGTTTGGCTTACTTGCGTGATTTTGCATTAACAGCTCAAATACAGCTAACTTTGGAAATGAACACGATAGAAACTTGTTGGTGTGTTTTCTATGCATTTCGACCTGAAAGAAGCTAGTTGGGATGTATTTGGCTTTTCTAACGTTCAGTTTGGCTTACTTGCGTGATTTTGCATTAACAGCTCAAATACAGCTAACTTTGGAAATGAACACGATGGAAACTTGTTGGTGTGTTTTCTATGCATTTCGACCTGAAAGAAGCTAGTTCGGATGTACTTGGCTTTTGTAACGTTCAGTTTGGCTTACTTGCGTGATTTTGCATTAACAGCTCAAATACAGCTAACTTTGGAAATGAACACGATAGAAACTTGCTGGTCTGTTTTCTATGCATTTCGACCTGAAAGAAGCTAGTTGGGATGTATTTGGCTTTTGTAACGTTCAGTTTGGCTTACTTGCGTGATTTTGCATTAACAGCTCAAATACAGCTAACTTTGGAAATGAACACGATAGAAACTTGTTGGTGTGTTTTCTATGCATTTCGACCTGAAAGAAGCTAGTTGGGATGTATTTGGCTTTTCTAACGTTCAGTTTGGCTTACTTGCGTGATTTTGCATTAACAGCTCAAATACAGCTAACTTTGGAAATGAACACGATAGAAACTTGTTGGTGTGTTTTCTATGCATTTCGACCTGAAAGAAGCTAGTTGGGATGTATTTGTCTTTTCTAACGTTCAGTTTGGCTTACTTGCGTGATTTTGCATTAACAGCTCAAATACAGCTAACTTTGGAAATGAACACGATGGAAACTTGTTGGTGTGTTTTCTATGCATTTGGACCTGAAAGAAGCTAGTTCGGATGTACTTGGCTTTTGTAACGTTCAGTTTGGTTTATTTGCGTGATTTTGCATTAACAGCTCAAATACAGCTAACTTTGGAAATGAACACGATAGAAACTTGTTGGTGTGCTTTCTATGCATTTCGACCTGAAAGAAGCTAGTTCGGATGTACTTGGCTTTTGTAACGTTCAGTTTGGCTTACTTGCGTGATTTTGCATTAACAGCTCAAATACAGCTAACTTTGGAAATGAACACGATAGAAACTTGTTGGTGTGTTTTCTATGCATTTCGACCTGAAAGAAGCTAGTTGGGATGTATTTGGCTTTTCTAACGTTCAGTTTGGCTTACTTGCGTGATTTTGCATTAACAGCTCAAATACAGCTAACTTTGGAAATGAACACGATAGAAACTTGTTGGTGTGTTTTCTATGCATTTCGACCTGAAAGAAGCTAGTTGGGATGTATTTGGCTTTTGTAACGTTCAGTTTGGCTTACTTGCGTGATTTTGCATTAACAGCTCAAATACAGCTAAATTTGGAAATGAACACGATGGAAACTTGTTGGTGTGTTTTCTATGCATTTCGACCTGAAACAAGCTAGTTTGGATGTACTTGGCTTTTTTCAACGTTCAGTTTGGCTTACTTGCGTGATTTTGCATTAACAGCTCAAATACAGCTAACTTTGGAAATGAACACGATGGAAACTTGTTGGTGTGTTTTCTATGCATTTCGACCTGAAAGAAGCTAGTTGGGATGTATTTGGCTTTTCTAACGTTCAGTTTGGCTTACTTGCGTGATTTTGCATTAACAGCTCAAATACAGCTAACTTTGGAAATGAACACGATAGAAACTTGTTGGTGTGTTTTCTATGCATTTCGACCTGAAAGAAGCTAGTTGGGATGTATTTGGCTTTTCTAACGTTTAGTTTGGCTTATTTGCGTGATTTTCCATTAACAGCTCAAATACAGCTAACTTTGGAAATGAACACGATAGAAACTTGTTGGTGTGTTTTCTATGCATTTCGACCTGAAAGAAGCTAGTTCGGATGTACTTGGCTTTTGTAACGTTCAGTTTGGCTTACTTGCGTGATTTTGCTTTAACAGCTCAAATACAGCTAACTTTGGAAATGAACACGATAGAAACTTGTTTGTGTGTTTTCTATGCATTTCGACCTGAAAGAAGCTAGTTGGGATGTATTTGGCTTTTCTAACGTTCAGTTTGGCTTACTTGCGTGATTTTGCATTATCAGCTCAAATACAGCTAACTTTGGAAATGAACACGATAGAAACTTGTTGGTGTGTTTTCTATGCATTTCGACCTGAAAGAAGCTAGTTGGGATGTATTTGGCTTTTCTAACGTTCAGTTTGGCTTACTTGCGTGATTTTGCATTAACAGCTCAAATACAGCTAACTTTGGAAATGAACACGATAGAAACTTGCTGGTCTGTTTTCTATGCATTTCGACCTGAAAGAAGCTAGTTGGGATGTATTTGGCTTTTCTAACGTTCAGTTTGGCTTACTTGCGTGATTTTGCATTAACTGCTCAAATACAGCTAACTTTGGAAATGAACACGATAGAAACTTGCTGGTGTGTTTTCTATGCATTTCGACCTGAAAGAAGCTAGTTGGGATGTATTTGGCTTTTGTAACGTTCAGTTTGGCTTACTTGCGTGATTTTGCATTAACAGCTCAAATACAGCTAAATTTGGAAATGAACACGATGGAAACTTGTTGGTGTGTTTTCTATGCATTTCGACCTGAAACAAGCTAGTTTGGATGTACTTGGCTTTTGTAACGTTCAGTTTGGCTTACTTGCGTGATTTTGCATTAACAGCTCAAATACAGCTAACTTTGGAAATGAACACGATAGAAACTTGTTGGTGTGTTTTCTATGCATTTCGACCTGAAAGAAGCTAGTTGGGATGTATTTGGCATTTCTAACGTTCAGTTTGGCTTACTTGCGTGATTTTGCATTAACAGCTCAAATACAGCTAACTTTGGAAATGAACACGATGGAAACTTGTTGGTGTGTTTTCTATGCATTTCGACCTGAAAGAAGCTAGTTCGGATGTACTTGGCTTTTGTAACGTTCAGTTTGGCTTACTTGCGTGATTTTGCATTAACAGCTCAAATACAGCTAACTTTGGAAATGAACACGATGGAAACTTGTTGGTGTGTTTTCTATGCATTTCGACCTGAAAGAAGCTAGTTCGGATCTATTTGGCTTTTCTAATGTTCAGTTTGGCTTACTTGCGTGATTTTGCATTAACAGCTCAAATACAGCTAACTTTGGAAATGAACACGATAGAAACTTGCTGGTCTGTTTTCTATGCATTTCGACCTGAAAGAAGCTAGTTGGGATGTATTTGGCTTTTGTAACGTTCAGTTTGGCTTACTTGCGTGATTTTGCATTAACAGCTCAAATACAGCTAACTTTGGAAATGAACACGATAGAAACTTGTTGGTTTGTTTTCTATGCATTTCGACCTGAAAGAAGCTAGTTGGGATGTATTTGGCTTTTCTAACGTTCAGTTTGGCTTATTTGCGTGATTTTGCATTAACAGCTCAAATACAGCTAACTTTGGAAATGAACACGATAGAAACTTGTTGGTGTGCTTTCTATGCATTTCGACCTGAAAGAAGCTAGTTCGGATGTACTTGGCTTTTGTAACGTTCAGTTTGGCTTACTTGCGTGATTTTGCATTAACAGCTCAAATACAGCTAACTTTGGAAATGAACATGATAGAACCTTGGTGTGTTTTCTATGCATTTCGACCTGAAAGAAGCTAGTTCGGATGTACTTGGCTTTTGTAACGTTCAGTTTGGCTTACTTGCGTGATTTTGCTTTAACAGCTCAAATACAGCTAACTTTGGAAATGAACACGATAGAAACTTGTTGGTGTGTTTTCTATGCATTTCGACCTGAAAGAAGCTAGTTGGGATGTATTTGGCTTTTCTAACGTTCAGTTTGGCTTACTTGCGTGATTTTGCATTAACAGCTCAAATACAGCTAACTTTGGAAATGAACACGATGGAAACTTGTTGGTGTGTTTTCTATGCATTTGGACCTGAAAGAAGCTAGTTCGGATGTACTTGGCTTTTGTAACGTTCAGTTTGGTTTATTTGCGTGATTTTGCATTAACAGCTCAAATACAGCTAACTTTGGAAATGAACACGATAGAAACTTGTTGGTGTGCTTTCTATGCATTTCGACCTGAAAGAAGCTAGTTCGGATGTACTTGGCTTTTGTAACGTTCAGTTTGGCTTACTTGCGTGATTTTGCATTAACAGCTCAAATACAGCTAACTTTGGAAATGAACACGATAGAAACTTGTTGGTGTGTTTTCTATGCATTTCGACCTGAAAGAAGCTAGTTGGGATGTATTTGGCTTTTCTAACGTTCAGTTTGGCTTACTTGCGTGATTTTGCATTAACAGCTCAAATACAGCTAACTTTGGAAATGAACACGATAGAAACTTGTTGGTGTGTTTTCTATGCATTTCGACCTGAAAGAAGCTAGTTGGGATGTATTTGGCTTTTGTAACGTTCAGTTTGGCTTACTTGCGTGATTTTGCATTAACAGCTCAAATACAGCTAAATTTGGAAATGAACACGATGGAAACTTGTTGGTGTGTTTTCTATGCATTTCGACCTGAAACAAGCTAGTTTGGATGTACTTGGCTTTTCTAACGTTCAGTTTGGCTTACTTGCGTGATTTTGCATTAACAGCTCAAATACAGCTAACTTTGGAAATGAACACGATAGAAACTTGTTGGTGTGTTTTCTGTGCATTTCGACCTGAAAGAAGCTAGTTGGGATGTATTTGGCTTTTCTAACGTTCAGTTTGGCTTACTTGCGTGATTTTGCATTAACAGCTCAAATACAGCTAACTTTGGAAATGAACACGATGGAAACTTGTTGGTGTGTTTTCTATGCATTTCGACCTGAAAGAAGCTAGTTCGGATGTACTTGGCTTTTGTAACGTTCAGTTTGGCTTACTTGCGTGATTTTGCATTAACAGCTCAAATACAGCTAACTTTGGAAATGAACACGATGGAAACTTGTTGGTGTGTTTTCTATGCATTTCGACCTGAAAGAAGCTAGTTCGGATCTATTTGGCTTTTCTAATGTTCAGTTTGGCTTACTTGCGTGATTTTGCATTAACAGCTCAAATACAGCTAACTTTGGAAATGAACACGATAGAAACTTGCTGGTCTGTTTTCTATGCATTTCGACCTGAAAGAAGCTAGTTGGGATGTATTTGGCTTTTGTAACGTTCAGTTTGGCTTACTTGCGTGATTTTGCATTAACAGCTCAAATACAGCTAACTTTGGAAATGAACACGATAGAAACTTGTTGGTGTGTTTTCTATGCATTTCGACCTGAAAGAAGCTAGTTGGGATGTATTTGGCTTTTCTAACGTTCAGTTTGGCTTATTTGCGTGATTTTGCATTAACAGCTCAAATACAGCTAACTTTGGAAATGAACACGATAGAACCTTGTTGGTGTGCTTTCTATGCATTTCGACCTGAAAGAAGCTAGTTCGGATGTACTTGGCTTTTGTAACGTTCAGTTTGGCTTACTTGCGTGATTTTGCATTAACAGCTCAAATACAGCTAACTTTGGAAATGAACATGTTAGAAACTTGGTGTGTTTTCTATGCATTTCGACCTGAAAGAAGCTAGTTGGGATGTATTTGGCTTTTCTAACGTTCAGTTTGGCTTACTTGCGTGATTTTGCATTAACAGCTCAAATACAGCTAACTTTGGAAATGAACACGATAGAAACTTGTTGGTGTGTTTTCTATGCATTTCGACCTGAAAGAAGCTAGTTGGGATGTATTTGGCTTTCGTAACGTTCAGTTTGGCTTACTTGCGTGATTTTGCATTAACAGCTCAAATACAGCTAACTTTGGAAATGAACACGATGGAAACTTGTTGGTGTGTTTTCTATGCATTTCGACCTGAAAGAAGCTAGTTCGGATGTACTTGGCTTTTGTAACGTTCAGTTTGGCTTACTTGCGTGATTTTGCTTTAACAGCTCAAATACAGCTAACTTTGGAAATGAACACGATAGAAACTTGTTGGTGTGTTTTCTATGCATTTCGACCTGAAAGAAGCTAGTTGGGATGTATTTGGCTTTTCTAACGTTCAGTTTGGCTTACTTGCGTGATTTTGCATTAACAGCTCAAATACAGCTAACTTTGGAAATGAACACGATGGAAACTTGTTGGTGTGTTTTCTATGCATTTGGACCTGAAAGAAGCTAGTTCGGATGTACTTGGCTTTTGTAACGTTCAGTTTGGTTTATTCGCGTGATTTTGCATTAACAGCTCAAATACAGCTAACTTTGGAAATGAACACGATAGAAACTTGTTGGTGTGCTTTCTATGCATTTCGACCTGAAAGAAGCTAGTTCGGATGTACTTGGCTTTTGTAACGTTCAGTTTGGCTTACTTGCGTGATTTTGCATTAACAGCTCAAATACAGCTAACTTTGGAAATGAACACGATAGAAACTTGTTGGTGTGTTTTCTATGCATTTCGACCTGAAAGAAGCTAGTTGGGATGTATTTGGCTTTTCTAACGTTCAGTTTGGCTTACTTGCGTGATTTTGCATTAACAGCTCAAATACAGCTAACTTTGGAAATGAACACGATAGAATCTTGTTGGTGTGTTTTCTATGCATTTCGACCTGAAAGAAGCTAGTTGGGATGTATTTGGCTTTTGTAACGTTCAGTTTGGCTTACTTGCGTGATTTTGCATTAACAGCTCAAATACAGCTAAATTTGGAAATGAACACGATGGAAACTTGTTGGTGTGTTTTCTATGCATTTCGACCTGAAACAAGCTAGTTTGGATGTACTTGGCTTTTTTCAACGTTCAGTTTGGCTTACTTGCGTGATTTTGCATTAACAGCTCAAATACAGCTAACTTTGGAAATGAACACGATAGAAACTTGTTGGTGTGTTTTCTATGCATTTCGACCTGTAAGAAGCTAGTTGGGATGTATTTGGCTTTTCTAACGTTCAGTTTGGCTTACTTGCGTGATTTTGCATTAACAGCTCAAATACAGCTAACTTTGGAAATGAACACGATGGAAACTTGTTGGTGTGTTTTCTATGCATTTCGACCTGAAAGAAGCTAGTTCGGATGTACTTGGCTTTTGTAACGTTCAGTTTGGCTTACTTGCGTGATTTTGCATTAACAGCTCAAATACAGCTAACTTTGGAAATGAACACGATGGAAACTTGTTGGTGTGTTTTCTATGCATTTCGACCTGAAAGAAGCTAGTTCGGATGTATTTGGCTTTTCTAACGTTCAGTATGGCTTACTTGCGTGATTTTGCATTAACAGCTCAAATACAGCTAACTTTTGAAATGAACACGATAGAAACTTGCTGGTCTGTTTTCTATGCATTTCGACCTGAAAGAAGCTAGTTGGGATGTATTTGGCTTTTCTAACGTTCAGTTTGGCTTACTTGCGTGATTTTGCAGTAACAGCTCAAATACAGCTAACTTTGGAAATGAACACGATAGAAACTTGTTGGTGTGTTTTCTATGCATTTCGACCTGAAAGAAGCTAGTTGGGATGTATTTGGCTTTTCTAACGTTTAGTTTGGCTTATTTGCGTGATTTTCCATTAACAGCTCAAATACAGCTAACTTTGGAAATGAACACGATAGAAACTTGTTGGTGTGTTTTCTATGCATTTCGACCTGAAAGAAGCTAGTTCGGATGTACTTGGCTTTTGTAACGTTCAGTTTGGCTTACTTGCGTGATTTTGCTTTAACAGCTCAAATACAGCTAACTTTGGAAATGAACACGATAGAAACTTGTTGGTGTGTTTTCTATGCATTTCGACCTGAAAGAAGCTAGTTGGGATGTATTTGGCTTTTGTAACGTTCAGTTTGGCTTACTTGCGTGATTTTGCATTAACAGCTCAAATACAGCTAAATTTGGAAATGAACACGATGGAAACTTGTTGGTGTGTTTTCTATGCATTTCGACCTGAAACAAGCTAGTTTGGATGTACTTGGCTTTTTTCAACGTTCAGTTTGGCTTACTTGCGTGATTTTGCATTAACAGCTCAAATACAGCTAACTTTGGAAATGAACACGATAGAAACTTGTTGGTGTGTTTTCTGTGCATTTCGACCTGAAAGAAGCTAGTTGGGATGTATTTGGCTTTTCTAACGTTCAGTTTGGCTTACTTGCGTGATTTTGCATTAACAGCTCAAATACAGCTAACTTTGGAAATGAACACGATGGAAACTTGTTGGTGTGTTTTCTATGCATTTCGACCTGAAAGAAGCTAGTTCGGATGTACTTGGCTTTTGTAACGTTCAGTTTGGCTTACTTGCGTGATTTTGCATTAACAGCTCAAATACAGCTAACTTTGGAAATGAACACGATGGAAACTTGTTGGTGTGTTTTCTATGCATTTCGACCTGAAAGAAGCTAGTTCGGATCTATTTGGCTTTTCTAATGTTCAGTTTGGCTTACTTGCGTGATTTTGCATTAACAGCTCAAATACAGCTAACTTTGGAAATGAACACGATAGAAACTTGCTGGTCTGTTTTCTATGCATTTCGACCTGAAAGAAGCTAGTTGGGATGTATTTGGCTTTTGTAACGTTCAGTTTGGCTTACTTGCGTGATTTTGCATTAACAGCTCAAATACAGCTAACTTTGGAAATGAACACGATAGAAACTTGTTGGTGTGTTTTCTATGCATTTCGACCTGAAAGAAGCTAGTTGGGATGTATTTGGCTTTTCTAACGTTCAGTTTGGCTTATTTGCGTGATTTTGCATTAACAGCTCAAATACAGCTAACTTTGGAAATGAACACGATAGAACCTTGTTGGTGTGCTTTCTATGCATTTCGACCTGAAAGAAGCTAGTTCGGATGTACTTGGCTTTTGTAACGTTCAGTTTGGCTTACTTGCGTGATTTTGCATTAACAGCTCAAATACAGCTAACTTTGGAAATGAACATGTTAGAAACTTGGTGTGTTTTCTATGCATTTCGACCTGAAAGAAGCTAGTTGGGATGTATTTGGCTTTTCTAACGTTCAGTTTGGCTTACTTGCGTGATTTTGCATTAACAGCTCAAATACAGCTAACTTTGGAAATGAACACGATAGAAACTTGTTGGTGTGTTTTCTATGCATTTCGACCTGAAAGAAGCTAGTTGGGATGTATTTGGCTTTCGTAACGTTCAGTTTGGCTTACTTGCGTGATTTTGCATTAACAGCTCAAATACAGCTAACTTTGGAAATGAACACGATGGAAACTTGTTGGTGTGTTTTCTATGCATTTCGACCTGAAAGAAGCTAGTTCGGATGTACTTGGCTTTTGTAATGTTCAGTTTGGCTTACTTGCGTGATTTTGCTTTAACAGCTCAAATACAGCTAACTTTGGAAATGAACACGATAGAAACTTGTTGGTGTGTTTTCTATGCATTTCGACCTGAAAGAAGCTAGTTGGGATGTATTTGGCTTTTCTAACGTTCAGTTTGGCTTACTTGCGTGATTTTGCATTAACAGCTCAAATACAGCTAACTTTGGAAATGAACACGATGGAAACTTGTTGGTGTGTTTTCTATGCATTTGGACCTGAAAGAAGCTAGTTCGGATGTACTTGGCTTTTGTAACGTTCAGTTTGGTTTATTCGCGTGATTTTGCATTAACAGCTCAAATACAGCTAACTTTGGAAATGAACACGATAGAAACTTGTTGGTGTGCTTTCTATGCATTTCGACCTGAAAGAAGCTAGTTCGGATGTACTTGGCTTTTGTAACGTTCAGTTTGGCTTACTTGCGTGATTTTGCATTAACAGCTCAAATACAGCTAACTTTGGAAATGAACACGATAGAAACTTGTTGGTGTGTTTTCTATGCATTTCGACCTGAAAGAAGCTAGTTGGGATGTATTTGGCTTTTCTAACGTTCAGTTTGGCTTACTTGCGTGATTTTGCATTAACAGCTCAAATACAGCTAACTTTGGAAATGAACACGATAGAATCTTGTTGGTGTGTTTTCTATGCATTTCGACCTGAAAGAAGCTAGTTGGGATGTATTTGGCTTTTGTAACGTTCAGTTTGGCTTACTTGCGTGATTTTGCATTAACAGCTCAAATACAGCTAAATTTGGAAATGAACACGATGGAAACTTGTTGGTGTGTTTTCTATGCATTTCGACCTGAAACAAGCTAGTTTGGATGTACTTGGCTTTTTTCAACGTTCAGTTTGGCTTACTTGCGTGATTTTGCATTAACAGCTCAAATACAGCTAACTTTGGAAATGAACACGATAGAAACTTGTTGGTGTGTTTTCTATGCATTTCGACCTGTAAGAAGCTAGTTGGGATGTATTTGGCTTTTCTAACGTTCAGTTTGGCTTACTTGCGTGATTTTGCATTAACAGCTCAAATACAGCTAACTTTGGAAATGAACACGATGGAAACTTGTTGGTGTGTTTTCTATGCATTTCGACCTGAAAGAAGCTAGTTCGGATGTACTTGGCTTTTGTAACGTTCAGTTTGGCTTACTTGCGTGATTTTGCATTAACAGCTCAAATACAGCTAACTTTGGAAATGAACACGATGGAAACTTGTTGGTGTGTTTTCTATGCATTTCGACCTGAAAGAAGCTAGTTCGGATGTATTTGGCTTTTCTAACGTTCAGTATGGCTTACTTGCGTGATTTTGCATTAACAGCTCAAATACAGCTAACTTTTGAAATGAACACGATAGAAACTTGCTGGTCTGTTTTCTATGCATTTCGACCTGAAAGAAGCTAGTTGGGATGTATTTGGCTTTTCTAACGTTCAGTTTGGCTTACTTGCGTGATTTTGCAGTAACAGCTCAAATACAGCTAACTTTGGAAATGAACACGATAGAAACTTGTTGGTGTGTTTTCTATGCATTTCGACCTGAAAGAAGCTAGTTGGGATGTATTTGGCTTTTCTAACGTTTAGTTTGGCTTATTTGCGTGATTTTCCATTAACAGCTCAAATACAGCTAACTTTGGAAATGAACACGATAGAAACTTGTTGGTGTGTTTTCTATGCATTTCGACCTGAAAGAAGCTAGTTCGGATGTACTTGGCTTTTGTAACGTTCAGTTTGGCTTACTTGCGTGATTTTGCTTTAACAGCTCAAATACAGCTAACTTTGGAAATGAACACGATAGAAACTTGTTGGTGTGTTTTCTATGCATTTCGACCTGAAAGAAGCTAGTTGGGATGTATTTGGCTTTTCTAACGTTCAGTTTGGCTTACTTGCGTGATTTTGCATTATCAGCTCAAATACAGCTAACTTTGGAAATGAACACGATAGAAACTTGTTGGTGTGTTTTCTATGCATTTCGACCTGAAAGAAGCTAGTTGGGATGTATTTGGCTTTTCTAACGTTCAGTTTGGCTTACTTGCGTGATTTTGCATTAACAGCTCAAATACAGCTAACTTTGGAAATGAACACGATAGAAACTTGCTGGTCTGTTTTCTATGCATTTCGACCTGAAAGAAGCTAGTTGGGATGTATTTGGCTTTTCTAACGTTCAGTTTGGCTTACTTGCGTGATTTTGCATTAACTGCTCAAATACAGCTAACTTTGGAAATGAACACGATAGAAACTTGCTGGTGTGTTTTCTATGCATTTCGACCTGAAAGAAGCTAGTTGGGATGTATTTGGCTTTTGTAACATTCAGTTTGGCTTACTTGCGTGATTTTGCATTAACAGCTCAAATACAGCTAAATTTGGAAATGAACACGATGGAAACTTGTTGGTGTGTTTTCTATGCATTTCGACCTGAAACAAGCTAGTTTGGATGTACTTGGCTTTTGTAACGTTCAGTTTGGCTTACTTGCGTGATTTTGCATTAACAGCTCAAATACAGCTAACTTTGGAAATGAACACGATAGAAACTTGTTGGTGTGTTTTCTATGCATTTCGACCTGAAAGAAGCTAGTTGGGATGTATTTGGCTTTTCTAACGTTCAGTTTGGCTTACTTGCGTGATTTTGCATTAACAGCTCAAATACAGCTAACTTTGGAAATGAACACGATGGAAACTTGTTGGTGTGTTTTCTATGCATTTCGACCTGAAAGAAGCTAGTTCGGATGTACTTGGCTTTTGTAACGTTCAGTTTGGCTTACTTGCGTGATTTTGCATTAACAGCTCAAATACAGCTAACTTTGGAAATGAACACGATGGAAACTTGTTGGTGTGTTTTCTATGCATTTCGACCTGAAAGAAGCTAGTTCGGATCTATTTGGCTTTTCTAATGTTCAGTTTGGCTTACTTGCGTGATTTTGCATTAACAGCTCAAATACAGCTAACTTTGGAAATGAACACGATAGAAACTTGCTGGTCTGTTTTCTATGCATTTCGACCTGAAAGAAGCTAGTTTGGATGTATTTGGCTTTTGTAACGTTCAGTTTGGCTTACTTGCGTGATTTTGCATTAACAGCTCAAATACAGCTAACTTTGGAAATGAACACGATAGAAACTTGTTGGTGTGTTTTCTATGCATTTCGACCTGAAAGAAGCTAGTTGGGATGTATTTGGCTTTTCTAACGTTCAGTTTGGCTTATTTGCGTGATTTTGCATTAACAGCTCAAATACAGCTAACTTTGGAAATGAACACGATAGAAACTTGTTGGTGTGCTTTCTATGCATTTCGACCTGAAAGAAGCTAGTTCGGATGTACTTGGCTTTTGTAACGTTCAGTTTGGCTTACTTGCGTGATTTTGCATTAACAGCTCAAATACAGCTAACTTTGGAAATGAACATGATAGAAACGTGGTGTGTTTTCTATGCATTTCGACCTGAAAGAAGCTAGTTGGGATGTATTTGGCTTTTGTAAGGTTCAGTTTGGCTTACTTGCGTGATTTTGCATTAACTGCTCAAATACAGCTAACTTTGGGAATGAACACGATAGAAACTTGCTGGTGTGTTTTCTATGCATTTCGACCTGAAAGAAGCTAGTTGGGATGTATTTGGCTTTTGTAACGTTCAGTTTGGCTTACTTGCGTGATTTTGCATTAACAGCTCAAATACAGCTAAATTTGGAAATGAACACGATGGAAACTTGTTGGTGTGTTTTCTATGCATTTCGACCTGAAACAAGCTAGTTCGGATGTACTTGGCTTTTGTAACGTTCAGTTTGGCTTACTTGCGTGATTTTGCATTAACAGCTCAAATACAGCTAACTTTGGAAATGAACACGATAGAAACTTGCTGGTCTGTTTTCTATGCATTTCGACCTGAAAGAAGCTAGTTGGGATGTATTTGGCTTTTGTAACGTTCAGTTTGGCTTACTTGCGTGATTTTGCATTAACAGCTCAAATACAGCTAACTTTGGAAATGAACACGATAGAAACTTGTTGGTGTGTTTTCTATGCATTTCGACCTGAAAGAAGCTAGTTGGGATGTATTTGGCTTTTCTAACGTTCAGTTTGGCTTATTTGCGTGATTTTGCATTAACAGCTCAAATACAGCTAACTTTGGAAATGAACACCATGGAAACTTGTTGGTGTGTTTTCTATGCATTTCGACCTGAAAGAAGCTAGTTCGGATGTATTTGGCTTTTCTAACGTTCAGTTTGGCTTACTTGCGTGATTTTGCATTAACAGCTCAAATACAGCTAACTTTGGAAATGAACACGATAGAAACTTGTTGGTGTGTTTTCTATGCATTTCGACCTGAAAGAAGCTGGTTGGGATATATTTGGCTTTTCTAACGTTCAGTTTGGCTTATTTGCGTGATTTTGCATTAACAGCTCAAATACAGCTAACTTTGGAAATGAACACCATGGAAACTTGTTGGTGTGTTTTCTATGCATTTCGACCTGAAAGAAGCTAGTTCGGATGTATTTCGCTTTTCTAACGTTCAGTTTGGCTTACTTGCGTGATTTTGCATTAACAGCTCAAATACAGCTAACTTTGGAAATGAACACGATAGAAACTTGTTGGTGTGTTTTCTATGCATTTCGACCTGAAAGAAGCTAGTTGGGATGTATTTGGCTTTTCTAACGTTCAGTTTGGCTTACTTGCGTGATTTTGCATTAACAGCTCAAATACAGCTAACTTTGGAAATGAACACGATAGAAACTTGTTGGTGTGTTTTCTATGCATTTCGACCTGAAAGAAGCTAGTTCGGATGTACTTGGCTTTTGTAACGTTCAGTTTGGCTTACTTGCGTGATTTTGCATTAACAGCTCAAATACAGCTAACTTTGGAAATGAACACGCTAGAAACTTGTTGGTGTGTTTTCTATGCATTTCGACCTGAAAGAAGCTAGTTGGGATGTATTTGGCTTTTCTAACGTTCAGTTTGGCTTACTTGCGTGATTTTGCATTAACAGCTCAAATACAGCTAACATTGGAAATGAACACGATAGAAACTTGTTGGTGTGTTTTCTATGCATTTCGACCTGAAAGAAGCTAGTTGGGATGTATTTGGCTTTTCTAACGTTCAGTTTGGCTTACTTGCGTGATTTTGCATTAACAGCTCAAATACAGCTAACTTTGGAAATGAACACGATAGAAACTTGCTGGTCTGTTTTCTATGCATTTCGAGCTGAAAGAAGCTAGTTGGGATGTATTTGGCTTTTCTAACGTTCAGTTTGGCTTACTTGCGTGATTTTGCATTAACAGCTCAAATACAGCTAACTTTGGAAATGAACACGATAGAAATTTGTTGGTGTGTTTTCTATGCATTTCGACCTGAAAGAAGCTAGTTGGGATGTATTTGGCTTTTCTAACGTTCAGTTTGGCTTATTTGCGTGATTTCGCATTAACAGCTCAAATACAGCTAACTTTGGAAATGAACACGGTAGAAACTTGTTGGTGTGTTTTCTATGCATTTCGACCTGAAAGAAGCTAGTTGGGATGTATTTGGCTTTTGTAACGTTCAGTTTGGCTTACTTGCGTGATTTTGCATTAACAGCTCAAATAAAGCTAACTTTGGAAATGAACACGATGGAAACTTGTTGGTGTGTTTTCTATGCATTTCGACCTGAAAGAAGCTAGTTTGGATGTACTTGGCTTTTGTAACGTTCAGTTTGGTTTATTTGCGTGATTTTGCATTAACAGCTCAAATACAGCTAACTTTGGAAATGAACACCATGGAAACTTGTTGGTGTGTTTTCTATGCATTTCGACCTGAAAGAAGCTAGTTCGGATGTATTTGGCTTTTCTAACGTTCAGTTTGGCTTACTTGCGTGATTTTGCATTAACAGCTCAAATACAGCTAACTTTGGAAATGAACACGATAGAAACTTGTTGGTGTGTTTTCTATGCATTTCGACCTGAAAGAAGCTGGTTGGGATATATTTGGCTTTTCTAACGTTCAGTTTGGCTTATTTGCGTGATTTTGCATTAACAGCTCAAATACAGCTAACTTTGGAAATGAACACCATGGAAACTTGTTGGTGTGTTTTCTATGCATTTCGACCTGAAAGAAGCTAGTTCGGATGTATTTCGCTTTTCTAACGTTCAGTTTGGCTTACTTGCGTGATTTTGCATTAACAGCTCAAATACAGCTAACTTTGGAAATGAACACGATAGAAACTTGTTGGTGTGTTTTCTATGCATTTCGACCTGAAAGAAGCTAGTTGGGATGTATTTGGCTTTTCTAACGTTCAGTTTGGCTTACTTGCGTGATTTTGCATTAACAGCTCAAATACAGCTACCATTGGAAATAAACACGATAGAAACTTGTTGGTGTGTTTTCTATGCATTTCGACCTGAAAGAAGCTAGTTGGGATGTATTTGGCTTTTCTAACGTTCAGTTTGGCTTACTTGCGTGATTTTGCATTAACAGCTCAAATACAGCTAACTTTGGAAATGAACACGATAGAAACTTGTTGGTGTGTTTTCTATGCATTTCGACCTGAAAGAAGCTAGTTGGGATGTATTTGGCTTTTCTAACGTTCAGTTTGGCTTACTTGCGTGATTTTGCATTAACAGCTCAAATACAGCTAACTTTGGAAATGAACACGATAGAAACTTGTTGGTGTGTTTTCTATGCATTTCGACCTGAAAGAAGCTAGTTGGGATGTATTTGGCTTTTCTAACGTTCAGTTTGGCTTACTTGCGTGATTTTTCATTAACAGCTCAAATACAGCTAACTTTGGAAATGAACACGATAGAAACTTGTTGGTGTGTTTTCTATGCATTTCGACCTGAAAGAAGCTAGTTGGGATGTATTTGGCTTTTGTAACGTTCAGTTTGGCTTACTTGCGTGATTTTGCATTAACAGCTCAAATAAAGCTAACTTTGGAAATGAACACGATGGAAACTTGTTGGTGTGTTTTCTATGCATTTCGACCTGAAAGAAGCTAGTTTGGATGTACTTGGCTTTTGTAACGTTCAGTTTGGTTTACTTTCGTGATTTTGCATTAACAGCTCAAATATAGCTAACTTTGGAAATGAACACCATGGAAACTTGTTGGTGTGTTTTCTATGCATTTCGACCTGAAAGAAGCTAGTTCGGATGTATTTGGCTTTTCTAACGTTCAGTTTGGCTTACTTGCGTGATTTTGCATTAACAGCTCAAATACAGCTAACTTTGGAAATGAACACGATAGAAACTTGTTGGTGTGTTTTCTATGCATTTTGACCTGAAAGAAGCTAGTTGGGATGTATTTGGCTTTTCTAACGTTCAGTTTGGCTTATTTGCGTGATTTTGCATTAACAGCTCAAATACAGCTAACTTTGGAAATGAACACCATGGAAACTTGTTGGTGTGTTTTCTATGCATTTCGACCTGAAAGAAGCTAGTTCGGATGTATTTGGCTTTTCTAACGTTCAGTTTGGCTTACTTGCGTGATTTTGCATTAACAGCTCAAATACAGCTAACTTTGGAAATGAACACGATAGAAACTTGTTGGTGTGTTTTCTATGCATTTCGACCTGAAAGAAGCTAGTTCGGATGTACTTGGCTTTTGTAACGTTCAGTTTGGCTTACTTGCGTGATTTTGCATTAACAGCTCAAATACAGCTAACTTTGGAAATGAACACGATAGAAACTTGTTGGTGTGTTTTCTATGCATTTCGACCTGAAAGAAGCTAGTTGGGATGTATTTGGCTTTTCTAACGTTCAGTTTGGCTTACTTGCGTGATTTTGCATTAACAGCTCAAATACAGCTAACTTTGGAAATGAACACGATAGAAACTTTTTGATGTGTTTTCTATGCATTTCGACCTGAAAGAAGCTAGTTCGGATGTACTTGGCTTTTGTAACGTTCAGTTTGGCTTACTTGCGTGATTTTGCATTAACAGCTCAAATACAGCTAACTTTGGAAATGAACACGATAGAAACTTGTTGGTGTGTTTTCTATGCATTTCGACCTGAAAGAAGCTAGTTGGGATGTATTTGGCTTTTCTAACGTTCTTTTGGCTTATTTGCGTGATTTTGCATTAACAGCTCAAATACAGCTAACTTTGGAAATGAACACGATAGAAACTTGTTGGTGTGTTTTCTATGCATTTCGACCTGAAAGAAGCTAGTTGGGATGTATTTGGCTTTTCTAACGTTCAGTTTGTCTTACTTGCGTTCTTTTGCATTAACAGCTCAAATACAGCTAACTTTGGAAATGAACACGATGGAAACTTGTTGGTGTGTTTTCTATGCATTTCGACCTGAAAGAAGCTAGTTGGGATGTATTTGGCTTTTCTAACGTTCAGTTTGGCTTACTTGCGTGATTTTGCATTAACAGCTCAAATAAAGCTAACTTTGGAAATGAACACGATAGAAACTTGTTGGTGTGTTTTCTATGCATTTCGACCTGAAAGAAGCTAGTTGGGATGTATTTGGCTTTTCTAACGTTCAGTTTGGCTTACTTGCGTGATTTTGCATTATCAGCTCAAATACAGCTAACTTTGGAAATGAACACGATAGAAACTTGTTGGTGTGTTTTCTATGCATTTCGACCTGAAAGAAGCTAGTTGGGATGTATTTGGCTTTTCTAACGTTCAGTTTGGCTTACTTGCGTGATTTTGCATTAACAGCTCAAATACAGCTAACTTTGGAAATGAACACGATAGAAACTTGCTGGTCTGTTTTCTATGCATTTCGACCTGAAAGAAGCTAGTTGGGATGTATTTGGCTTTTCTAACGTTCAGTTTGGCTTACTTGCGTGATTTTGCATTAACTGCTCAAATACAGCTAACTTTGGAAATGAACACGATAGAAACTTGCTGGTGTGTTTTCTATGCATTTCGACCTGAAAGAAGCTAGTTGGGATGTATTTGGCTTTTGTAACATTCAGTTTGGCTTACTTGCGTGATTTTGCATTAACAGCTCAAATACAGCTAAATTTGGAAATGAACACGATGGAAACTTGTTGGTGTGTTTTCTATGCATTTCGACCTGAAACAAGCTAGTTTGGATGTACTTGGCTTTTGTAACGTTCAGTTTGGCTTACTTGCGTGATTTTGCATTAACAGCTCAAATACAGCTAACTTTGGAAATGAACACGATAGAAACTTGTTGGTGTGTTTTCTATGCATTTCGACCTGAAAGAAGCTAGTTGGGATGTATTTGGCTTTTCTAACGTTCAGTTTGGCTTACTTGCGTGATTTTGCATTAACAGCTCAAATACAGCTAACTTTGGAAATGAACACGATGGAAACTTGTTGGTGTGTTTTCTATGCATTTCGACCTGAAAGAAGCTAGTTCGGATGTACTTGGCTTTTGTAACGTTCAGTTTGGCTTACTTGCGTGATTTTGCATTAACAGCTCAAATACAGCTAACTTTGGAAATGAACACGATGGAAACTTGTTGGTGTGTTTTCTATGCATTTCGACCTGAAAGAAGCTAGTTCGGATCTATTTGGCTTTTCTAATGTTCAGTTTGGCTTACTTGCGTGATTTTGCATTAACAGCTCAAATACAGCTAACTTTGGAAATGAACACGATAGAAACTTGCTGGTCTGTTTTCTATGCATTTCGACCTGAAAGAAGCTAGTTTGGATGTATTTGGCTTTTGTAACGTTCAGTTTGGCTTACTTGCGTGATTTTGCATTAACAGCTCAAATACAGCTAACTTTGGAAATGAACACGATAGAAACTTGTTGGTGTGTTTTCTATGCATTTCGACCTGAAAGAAGCTAGTTGGGATGTATTTGGCTTTTCTAACGTTCAGTTTGGCTTATTTGCGTGATTTTGCATTAACAGCTCAAATACAGCTAACTTTGGAAATGAACACGATAGAAACTTGTTGGTGTGCTTTCTATGCATTTCGACCTGAAAGAAGCTAGTTCGGATGTACTTGGCTTTTGTAACGTTCAGTTTGGCTTACTTGCGTGATTTTGCATTAACAGCTCAAATACAGCTAACTTTGGAAATGAACATGATAGAAACGTGGTGTGTTTTCTATGCATTTCGACCTGAAAGAAGCTAGTTGGGATGTATTTGGCTTTTGTAAGGTTCAGTTTGGCTTACTTGCGTGATTTTGCATTAACTGCTCAAATACAGCTAACTTTGGGAATGAACACGATAGAAACTTGCTGGTGTGTTTTCTATGCATTTCGACCTGAAAGAAGCTAGTTGGGATGTATTTGGCTTTTGTAACGTTCAGTTTGGCTTACTTGCGTGATTTTGCATTAACAGCTCAAATACAGCTAAATTTGGAAATGAACACGATGGAAACTTGTTGGTGTGTTTTCTATGCATTTCGACCTGAAACAAGCTAGTTCGGATGTACTTGGCTTTTGTAACGTTCAGTTTGGCTTACTTGCGTGATTTTGCATTAACAGCTCAAATACAGCTAACTTTGGAAATGAACACGATAGAAACTTGCTGGTCTGTTTTCTATGCATTTCGACCTGAAAGAAGCTAGTTGGGATGTATTTGGCTTTTGTAACGTTCAGTTTGGCTTACTTGCGTGATTTTGCATTAACAGCTCAAATACAGCTAACTTTGGAAATGAACACGATAGAAACTTGTTGGTGTGTTTTCTATGCATTTCGACCTGAAAGAAGCTAGTTGGGATGTATTTGGCTTTTCTAACGTTCAGTTTGGCTTATTTGCGTGATTTTGCATTAACAGCTCAAATACAGCTAACTTTGGAAATGAACACCATGGAAACTTGTTGGTGTGTTTTCTATGCATTTCGACCTGAAAGAAGCTAGTTCGGATGTATTTGGCTTTTCTAACGTTCAGTTTGGCTTACTTGCGTGATTTTGCATTAACAGCTCAAATACAGCTAACTTTGGAAATGAACACGATAGAAACTTGTTGGTGTGTTTTCTATGCATTTCGACCTGAAAGAAGCTGGTTGGGATATATTTGGCTTTTCTAACGTTCAGTTTGGCTTATTTGCGTGATTTTGCATTAACAGCTCAAATACAGCTAACTTTGGAAATGAACACCATGGAAACTTGTTGGTGTGTTTTCTATGCATTTCGACCTGAAAGAAGCTAGTTCGGATGTATTTCGCTTTTCTAACGTTCAGTTTGGCTTACTTGCGTGATTTTGCATTAACAGCTCAAATACAGCTAACTTTGGAAATGAACACGATAGAAACTTGTTGGTGTGTTTTCTATGCATTTCGACCTGAAAGAAGCTAGTTGGGATGTATTTGGCTTTTCTAACGTTCAGTTTGGCTTACTTGCGTGATTTTGCATTAACAGCTCAAATACAGCTAACTTTGGAAATGAACACGATAGAAACTTGTTGGTGTGTTTTCTATGCATTTCGACCTGAAAGAAGCTAGTTCGGATGTACTTGGCTTTTGTAACGTTCAGTTTGGCTTACTTGCGTGATTTTGCATTAACAGCTCAAATACAGCTAACTTTGGAAATGAACACGCTAGAAACTTGTTGGTGTGTTTTCTATGCATTTCGACCTGAAAGAAGCTAGTTGGGATGTATTTGGCTTTTCTAACGTTCAGTTTGGCTTACTTGCGTGATTTTGCATTAACAGCTCAAATACAGCTAACATTGGAAATGAACACGATAGAAACTTGTTGGTGTGTTTTCTATGCATTTCGACCTGAAAGAAGCTAGTTGGGATGTATTTGGCTTTTCTAACGTTCAGTTTGGCTTACTTGCGTGATTTTGCATTAACAGCTCAAATACAGCTAACTTTGGAAATGAACACGATAGAAACTTGCTGGTCTGTTTTCTATGCATTTCGAGCTGAAAGAAGCTAGTTGGGATGTATTTGGCTTTTCTAACGTTCAGTTTGGCTTACTTGCGTGATTTTGCATTAACAGCTCAAATACAGCTAACTTTGGAAATGAACACGATAGAAATTTGTTGGTGTGTTTTCTATGCATTTCGACCTGAAAGAAGCTAGTTGGGATGTATTTGGCTTTTCTAACGTTCAGTTTGGCTTATTTGCGTGATTTCGCATTAACAGCTCAAATACAGCTAACTTTGGAAATGAACACGGTAGAAACTTGTTGGTGTGTTTTCTATGCATTTCGACCTGAAAGAAGCTAGTTGGGATGTATTTGGCTTTTGTAACGTTCAGTTTGGCTTACTTGCGTGATTTTGCATTAACAGCTCAAATAAAGCTAACTTTGGAAATGAACACGATGGAAACTTGTTGGTGTGTTTTCTATGCATTTCGACCTGAAAGAAGCTAGTTTGGATGTACTTGGCTTTTGTAACGTTCAGTTTGGTTTATTTGCGTGATTTTGCATTAACAGCTCAAATACAGCTAACTTTGGAAATGAACACCATGGAAACTTGTTGGTGTGTTTTCTATGCATTTCGACCTGAAAGAAGCTAGTTCGGATGTATTTGGCTTTTCTAACGTTCAGTTTGGCTTACTTGCGTGATTTTGCATTAACAGCTCAAATACAGCTAACTTTGGAAATGAACACGATAGAAACTTGTTGGTGTGTTTTCTATGCATTTCGACCTGAAAGAAGCTGGTTGGGATATATTTGGCTTTTCTAACGTTCAGTTTGGCTTATTTGCGTGATTTTGCATTAACAGCTCAAATACAGCTAACTTTGGAAATGAACACCATGGAAACTTGTTGGTGTGTTTTCTATGCATTTCGACCTGAAAGAAGCTAGTTCGGATGTATTTCGCTTTTCTAACGTTCAGTTTGGCTTACTTGCGTGATTTTGCATTAACAGCTCAAATACAGCTAACTTTGGAAATGAACACGATAGAAACTTGTTGGTGTGTTTTCTATGCATTTCGACCTGAAAGAAGCTAGTTGGGATGTATTTGGCTTTTCTAACGTTCAGTTTGGCTTACTTGCGTGATTTTGCATTAACAGCTCAAATACAGCTACCATTGGAAATAAACACGATAGAAACTTGTTGGTGTGTTTTCTATGCATTTCGACCTGAAAGAAGCTAGTTGGGATGTATTTGGCTTTTCTAACGTTCAGTTTGGCTTACTTGCGTGATTTTGCATTAACAGCTCAAATACAGCTAACTTTGGAAATGAACACGATAGAAACTTGTTGGTGTGTTTTCTATGCATTTCGACCTGAAAGAAGCTAGTTGGGATGTATTTGGCTTTTCTAACGTTCAGTTTGGCTTACTTGCGTGATTTTGCATTAACAGCTCAAATACAGCTAACTTTGGAAATGAACACGATAGAAACTTGTTGGTGTGTTTTCTATGCATTTCGACCTGAAAGAAGCTAGTTGGGATGTATTTGGCTTTTCTAACGTTCAGTTTGGCTTACTTGCGTGATTTTTCATTAACAGCTCAAATACAGCTAACTTTGGAAATGAACACGATAGAAACTTGTTGGTGTGTTTTCTATGCATTTCGACCTGAAAGAAGCTAGTTGGGATGTATTTGGCTTTTGTAACGTTCAGTTTGGCTTACTTGCGTGATTTTGCATTAACAGCTCAAATAAAGCTAACTTTGGAAATGAACACGCTGGAAACTTGTTGGTGTGTTTTCTATGCATTTCGACCTGAAAGAAGCTAGTTTGGATGTACTTGGCTTTTGTAACGTTCAGTTTGGTTTACTTTCGTGATTTTGCATTAACAGCTCAAATATAGCTAACTTTGGAAATGAACACCATGGAAACTTGTTGGTGTGTTTTCTATGCATTTCGACCTGAAAGAAGCTAGTTCGGATGTATTTGGCTTTTCTAACGTTCAGTTTGGCTTACTTGCGTGATTTTGCATTAACAGCTCAAATACAGCTAACTTTGGAAATGAACACGATAGAAACTTGTTGGTGTGTTTTCTATGCATTTTGACCTGAAAGAAGCTAGTTGGGATGTATTTGGCTTTTCTAACGTTCAGTTTGGCTTATTTGCGTGATTTTGCATTAACAGCTCAAATACAGCTAACTTTGGAAATGAACACCATGGAAACTTGTTGGTGTGTTTTCTATGCATTTCGACCTGAAAGAAGCTAGTTCGGATGTATTTGGCTTTTCTAACGTTCAGTTTGGCTTACTTGCGTGATTTTGCATTAACAGCTCAAATACAGCTAACTTTGGAAATGAACACGATAGAAACTTGTTGGTGTGTTTTCTATGCATTTCGACCTGAAAGAAGCTAGTTCGGATGTACTTGGCTTTTGTAACGTTCAGTTTGGCTTACTTGCGTGATTTTGCATTAACAGCTCAAATACAGCTAACTTTGGAAATGAACACGATAGAAACTTGTTGGTGTGTTTTCTATGCATTTCGACCTGAAAGAAGCTAGTTGGGATGTATTTGGCTTTTCTAACGTTCAGTTTGGCTTACTTGCGTGATTTTGCATTAACAGCTCAAATACAGCTAACTTTGGAAATGAACACGATAGAAACTTTTTGATGTGTTTTCTATGCATTTCGACCTGAAAGAAGCTAGTTCGGATGTACTTGGCTTTTGTAACGTTCAGTTTGGCTTACTTGCGTGATTTTGCATTAACAGCTCAAATACAGCTAACTTTGGAAATGAACACGATAGAAACTTGTTGGTGTGTTTTCTATGCATTTCGACCTGAAAGAAGCTAGTTGGGATGTATTTGGCTTTTCTAACGTTCTTTTGGCTTATTTGCGTGATTTTGCATTAACAGCTCAAATACAGCTAACTTTGGAAATGAACACGATAGAAACTTGTTGGTGTGTTTTCTATGCATTTCGACCTGAAAGAAGCTAGTTGGGATGTATTTGGCTTTTGTAACGTTCAGTTTGGCTTACTTGCGTGATTTTGCATTAACAGCTCAAATACAGCTAACTTTGGAAATGAACACGATGGAAACTTGTTGGTGTGTTTTCTATGCATTTCGACCTGAAAGAAGCTAGTTGGGATGTATTTGGCTTTTCTAACGTTCAGTTTGGCTTATTTGCGTGATTTTGCATTAACAGCTCAAATACAGCTAACTTTGGAAATGAACACGATAGAAACTTGTTGGTGTGTTTTCTATGCATTTCGACCTGAAAGAAGCTAGTTGG
This sequence comes from Darevskia armeniaca, assembly GCA_034641395.1. Lineage (NCBI taxonomy): Eukaryota > Metazoa > Chordata > Lepidosauria > Squamata > Lacertidae > Darevskia > Darevskia armeniaca. The sequence continues at coordinate 7,212,210 of JAWWNF010000019.1, read as the reverse complement.
GATGTATTTGGCTTTTCTAACGTTCAGTTTGTCTTACTTGCGTTCTTTTGCATTAACAGCTCAAATACAGCTAACTTTGGAAATGAACACGATGGAAACTTGTTGGTGTGTTTTCTATGCATTTCGACCTGAAAGAAGCTAGTTGGGATGTATTTGGCTTTTCTAACGTTCAGTTTGGCTTACTTGCGTGATTTTGCATTAACAGCTCAAATAAAGCTAACTTTGGAAATGAACACGATGGAAACTTGTTGGTGTGTTTTCTATGCATTTCGACCTGAAAGAAGCTAGTTTGGATGTACTTGGCTTTTGTAACGTTCAGTTTGGTTTACTTTCGTGATTTTGCATTAACAGCTCAAATATAGCTAACTTTGGAAATGAACACCATGGAAACTTGTTGGTGTGTTTTCTATGCATTTCGACCTGAAAGAAGCTAGTTCGGATGTATTTGGCTTTTCTAACGTTCAGTTTGGCTTACTTGCGTGATTTTGCATTAACAGCTCAAATACAGCTAACTTTGGAAATGAACACGATAGAAACTTGCTGATCTGTTTTCTATGCATTTCGACCTGAAAGAAGCTAGGTGGGATGTATTTGGCTTTTCTAACATTCAGTTTGGCTTACTTGCGTGATTTTGCATTAACAGCTCAAATACAGCTAACTTTGGAAATGAACACGATAGAAACTTGTTGGTGTGTTTTCTATGCATTTCGACCTGAAAGAAGCTAGTTGGGATGTATTTGGCTTTTCTAACGTTCTTTTGGCTTATTTGCGTGATTTTGCATTAACAGCTCAAATACAGCTAACTTTGGAAATGAACACGATAGAAACTTGTTGGTGTGTTTTCTATGCATTTCGACCTGAAAGAAGCTAGTTGGGATGTATTTGGCTTTTGTAACGTTCAGTTTGGCTTACTTGCGTGATTTTGCATTAACAGCTCAAATACAGCTAACTTTGGAAATGAACACGATGGAAACTTGTTGGTGTGTTTTCTATGCATTTCGACCTGAAAGAAGCTAGTTGGGATGTATTTGGCTTTTCTAACGTTCAGTTTGGCTTATTTGCGTGATTTTGCATTAACAGCTCAAATACAGCTAACTTTGGAAATGAACACGATAGAAACTTGTTGGTGTGTTTTCTATGCATTTCGACCTGAAAGAAGCTAGTTGGGATGTATTTGGCTTTTCTAACGTTCAGTTTGTCTTACTTGCGTTCTTTTGCATTAACAGCTCAAATACAGCTAACTTTGGAAATGAACACGATGGAAACTTGTTGGTGTGTTTTCTATGCATTTCGACCTGAAAGAAGCTAGTTGGGATGTATTTGGCTTTTCTAACGTTCAGTTTGGCTTACTTGCGTGATTTTGCATTAACAGCTCAAATAAAGCTAACTTTGGAAATGAACACGATGGAAACTTGTTGGTGTGTTTTCTATGCATTTCGACCTGAAAGAAGCTAGTTTGGATGTACTTGGCTTTTGTAACGTTCAGTTTGGTTTACTTTCGTGATTTTGCATTAACAGCTCAAATATAGCTAACTTTGGAAATGAACACCATGGAAACTTGTTGGTGTGTTTTCTATGCATTTCGACCTGAAAGAAGCTAGTTCGGATGTATTTGGCTTTTCTAACGTTCAGTTTGGCTTACTTGCGTGATTTTGCATTAACAGCTCAAATACAGCTAACTTTGGAAATGAACACGATAGAAACTTGTTGGTGTGTTTTCTATGCATTTCGACCTGAAAGAAGCTAGTTGGGATGTATTTGGCTTTTCTAACGTTCAGTTTGGCTTATTTGCGTGATTTTGCATTAACAGCTCAAATACAGCTAACTTTGGAAATGAACACCATGGAAACTTGTTGGTGTGTTTTCTATGCATTTCGACCTGAAAGAAGCTAGTTCGGATGTATTTGGCTTTTCTAACGTTCAGTTTGGCTTACTTGCGTGATTTTGCATTAACAGCTCAAATACAGCTAACTTTGGAAATGAACACGATAGAAACTTGTTGGTGTGTTTTCTATGCATTTCGACCTGAAAGAAGCTAGTTCGGATGTACTTGGCTTTTGTAACGTTCAGTTTGGCTTACTTGCGTGATTTTGCATTAACAGCTCAAATACAGCTAACTTTGGAAATGAACACGATAGAAACTTGTTGGTGTGTTTTCTATGCATTTCGACCTGAAAGAAGCTAGTTGGGATGTATTTGGCTTTTCTAACGTTCAGTTTGGCTTACTTGCGTGATTTTGCATTAACAGCTCAAATACAGCTAACTTTGGAAATGAACACGATAGAAACTTGCTGATCTGTTTTCTATGCATTTCGACCTGAAAGAAGCTAGGTGGGATGTATTTGGCTTTTCTAACATTCAGTTTGGCTTACTTGCGTGATTTTGCATTAACAGCTCAAATACAGCTAACTTTGGAAATGAACACGATAGAAACTTGTTGGTGTGTTTTCTATGCATTTCGACCTGAAAGAAGCTAGTTGGGATGTATTTGGCTTTTCTAACGTTCTTTTGGCTTATTTGCGTGATTTTGCATTAACAGCTCAAATACAGCTAACTTTGGAAATGAACACGATAGAAACTTGTTGGTGTGTTTTCTATGCATTTCGACCTGAAAGAAGCTAGTTGGGATGTATTTGGCTTTTGTAACGTTCAGTTTGGCTTACTTGCGTGATTTTGCATTAACAGCTCAAATACAGCTAACTTTGGAAATGAACACGATGGAAACTTGTTGGTGTGTTTTCTATGCATTTCGACCTGAAAGAAGCTAGTTGGGATGTATTTGGCTTTTCTAACGTTCAGTTTGGCTTATTTGCGTGATTTTGCATTAACAGCTCAAATACAGCTAACTTTGGAAATGAACACGATAGAAACTTGTTGGTGTGTTTTCTATGCATTTCGACCTGAAAGAAGCTAGTTGGGATGTATTTGGCTTTTCTAACGTTCAGTTTGTCTTACTTGCGTTCTTTTGCATTAACAGCTCAAATACAGCTAACTTTGGAAATGAACACGATGGAAACTTGTTGGTGTGTTTTCTATGCATTTCGACCTGAAAGAAGCTAGTTGGGATGTATTTGGCTTTTGTAACGTTCAGTTTGGCTTACTTGCGTGATTTTGCCTTAACAGCTCAAATACAGCTAACTTTGGAAATGAACACGATGGAAACTTGTTGGTGTGTTTTCTATGCATTTCGACCTGAAAGAAGCTAGTTCGGATGTACTTGGCTTTTGTAACGTTCAGTTTGGCTTACTTGCGTGATTTTGCATTAACAGCTCAAATACAGCTAACTTTGGAAATGAACACGATAGAAACTTGTTGGTGTGTTTTCTATGCATTTCGACCTGAAAGAAGCTAGTTGGGATGTATTTGGATTCTCTAACGTTCAGTTTGGCTTACTTGCGTGATTTTGCATTAACAGCTCAAATACAGCTAACATTGGAAATGAACACGATAGAAACTTGTTGGTGTGTTTTCTATGCATTTCGACCTGAAAGAAGCTAGTTGGGATGTATTTGGCTTTTCTAACGTTCAGTTTGGCTTACTTGCGTGATTTTGCATTAACTGCTCAAATACAGCTAACTTTGGAAATGAACACGATAGAAACTTGCTGGTCTGTTTTCTATGCATATGGACCTGAAAGAAGCTAGTTGGGATGTATTTGGCTTTTCTAACGTTCAGTTTGGCTTACTTGCGTGATTTTGCATTAACAGCTGAAATACAGCTAACTTTGGAAATGAACACGATAGAAACTTGTTGGTGTGTTTTCTATGCATTTCGACCTGAAAGAAGCTAGTTCGGATGTACTTGGCTTTTGTAACGTTCAGTTTGGCTTACTTGCGTGATTTTGCATTAACAGCTCAAATACAGCTAACTTTGGAAATGAACACGCTAGAAACTTGTTGGTGTGTTTTCTATGCATTTCGACCTGAAAGAAGCTAGTTGGGATGTATTTGGCTTTTCTAACGTTCAGTTTGGCTTACTTGCGTGATTTTGCATTAACAGCTCAAATACAGCTAACATTGGAAATGAACACGATAGAAACTTGTTGGTGTGTTTTCTATGCATTTCGACCTGAAAGAAGCTAGTTGGGATGTATTTGGCTTTTCTAACGTTCAGTTTGGCTTACTTGCGTGATTTTGCATTAACAGCTCAAATACAGCTAACTTTGGAAATGAACACGATAGAAACTTGCTGGTCTGTTTTCTATGCATTTCGAGCTGAAAGAAGCTAGTTGGGATGTATTTGGCTTTTCTAACGTTCAGTTTGGCTTACTTGCGTGATTTTGCATTAACAGCTCAAATACAGCTAACTTTGGAAATGAACACGATAGAAATTTGTTGGTGTGTTTTCTATGCATTTCGACCTGAAAGAAGCTAGTTGGGATGTATTTGGCTTTTCTAACGTTCAGTTTGGCTTATTTGCGTGATTTTGCATTAACAGCTCAAATACAGCTAACTTTGGAAATGAACACGATAGAAACTTGTTGGTGTGTTTTCTATGCATTTCGACCTGAAAGAAGCTAGTTCGGATGTACTTGGCTTTTGTAACGTTCAGTTTGGCTTACTTGCGTGATTTTGCATTAACAGCTCAAATACAGCTAACTTTGGAAATGAACACGATAGAAACTTGTTGGTGTGTTTTCTATGCATTTCGACCTGAAAGAAGCTAGTTGGGATGTATTTGGCTTTTCTAACGTTCAGTTTGGCTTACTTGCGTGATTTTGCATTAACAGCTCAAATACAGCTAACTTTGGAAATGAACACGATGGAAACTTGTTGGTGTGTTTTCTATGCATTTCGACCTGAAAGAAGCTAGTTCGGATGTACTTGGCTTTTGTAACGTTCAGTTTGGCTTACTTGCGTGATTTTGCATTAACAGCTCAAATACAGCTAACTTTGGAAATGAAGACGATGGAAACTTGTTGGTGTGTTTTCTATGCATTTCGACCTGAAAGAAGCTAGTTGGGATGTATTTGGCTTTTCTAACGTTCAGTTTGGCTTATTTGCGTGATTTTGCATTAACAGCTCAAATACAGCTAACTTTGGAAATGAACACGATAGAAACTTGTTGGTGTGTTTTCTATGCATTTCGACCTGAAAGAAGCTAGTTGGGATGTATTTGGCTTTTCTAACGTTCAGTTTGGCTTACTTGCGTGATTTTGCATTAACAGCTCTAATACAGCTAACTTTGGAAATGAACACGATAGAAACTTGTTGGTGTGTTTTCTATGCATTTCGACCTGAAAGAAGCTAGTTGGGATGTATTTGGCTTTTCTAACGTTCAGTTTGGCTTACTTGCGTGATTTTGCATTAACAGCTCAAATACAGCTAACTTTGGAAATGAACACGATAGAAACTTGTTGGTGTGTTTTCTATGCATTTCGACCTGAAAGAAGCTAGTTGGGATGTATTTGGCTTTTCTAACGTTCAGTTTGGCTTATTTGCGTGATTTTGCATTAACAGCTCAAATACAGCTAACTTTGGAAATGAACACGATAGAAACTTGTTGGTGTGTTTTCTATGCATTTCGACCTGAAAGAAGCTAGTTCGGATGTACTTGGCTTTTGTAACGTTCAGTTTGGCTTACTTGCGTGATTTTGCATTAACAGCTCAAATACAGCTAACTTTGGAAATGAACACGATAGAAACTTGTTGGTGTGTTTTCTATGCATTTCGACCTGAAAGAAGCTAGTTGGGATGTATTTGGCTTTTCTAACGTTCAGTTTGGCTTACTTGCGTCATTTTGCATTAACAGCTCAAATACAGCTAACTTTGGAAATGAACACGATAGAAACTTGTTGGTGTGTTTTCTATGCATTTCGACCTGAAAGAAGCTAGTTGGGATGTATTTGGCTTTTCTAACGTTCTTTTGGCTTATTTGCGTGATTTCGCATTAACAGCTCAAATACAGCTAACTTTGGAAATGAACACGATAGAAACTTGTTGGTGTGTTTTCTATGCATTTCGACCTGAAAGAAGCTAGTTGGGATGTATTTGGATTTTCTAACGTTCAGTTTGGCTTACTTGCGTGATTTTGCATTAACAGCTCAAATACAGCTAACATTGGAAATGAACACGATAGAAACTTGTTGGTGTGTTTTCTATGCATTTCGACCTGAAAGAAGCTAGTTGGGATGTATTTGGCTTTTCTAACGTTCAGTTTGGCTTACTTGCGTGATTTTGCATTAACTGCTCAAATACAGCTAACTTTGGAAATGAACACGATAGAAACTTGCTGGTCTGTTTTCTATGCATATGGACCTGAAAGAAGCTAGTTGGGATGTATTTGGCTTTTCTAACGTTCAGTTTGGCTTACTTGCGTGATTTTGCATTAACAGCTCAAATACAGCTAACTTTGGAAATGAACACGATAGAAACTTGTTGGTGTGTTTTCTATGCATTTCGACCTGAAAGAAGCTAGTTCGGATGTACTTGGCTTTTGTAACGTTCAGTTTGGCTTACTTGCGTGATTTTGCATTAACAGCTCAAATACAGCTAACTTTGGAAATGAACACGCTCGAAACTTGTTGGTGTGTTTTCTATGCATTTCGACCTGAAAGAAGCTAGTTGGGATGTATTTGGCTTTTCTAACGTTCAGTTTGGCTTACTTGCGTGATTTTGCATTAACAGCTCAAATACAGCTAACTTTGGAAATGAACACGATAGAAACTTGTTGGTGTGTTTTCTATGCATTTCGACCTGAAAGAAGCTAGTTGGGATGTATTTGGCTTTTCTAACGTTCAGTTTGGCTTACTTGCGTGATTTTGCATTAACAGCTCAAATACAGCTAACTTTGGAAATGAACACGATAGAAACTTGCTGGTCTGTTTTCTATGCATTTCGAGCTGAAAGAAGCTAGTTGGGATGTATTTGGATTTTCTAACGTTCAGTTTGGCTTACTTGCGTGATTTTGCATTAACAGCTCAAATACAGCTAACATTGGAAATGAACACGATAGAAACTTGTTGGTGTGTTTTCTATGCATTTCGACCTGAAAGAAGCTAGTTGGGATGTATTTGGCTTTTCTAACGTTCAGTTTGGCTTACTTGCGTGATTTTGCATTAACTGCTCAAATACAGCTAACTTTGGAAATGAACACGATAGAAACTTGCTGGTCTGTTTTCTATGCATATGGACCTGAAAGAAGCTAGTTGGGATGTATTTGGCTTTTCTAACGTTCAGTTTGGCTTACTTGCGTGATTTTGCATTAACAGCTCAAATACAGCTAACTTTGGAAATGAACACGATAGAAACTTGTTGGTGTGTTTTCTATGCATTTCGACCTGAAAGAAGCTAGTTCGGATGTACTTCGCTTTTGTAACGTTCAGTTTGGCTTACTTGCGTGATTTTGCATTAACAGCTCAAATACAGCTAACTTTGGAAATGAACACGCTAGAAACTTGTTGGTGTGTTTTCTATGCATTTCGACCTGAAAGAAGCTAGTTGGGATGTATTTGGCTTTTCTAACGTTCAGTTTGGCTTACTTGCGTGATTTTGCATTAACAGCTCAAATACAGCTAACATTGGAAATGAACACGATAGAAACTTGTTGGTGTGTTTTCTATGCATTTCGACCTGAAAGAAGCTAGTTGGGATGTATTTGGCTTTTCTAACGTTCAGTTTGGCTTACTTGCGTGATTTTGCATTAACAGCTCAAATACAGCTAACTTTGGAAATGAACACGATAGAAACTTGCTGGTCTGTTTTCTATGCATTTCGACCTGAAAGAAGCTAGTTGGGATGTATTTGGCTTTTCTAACGTTCAGTTTGGCTTACTTGCGTGATTTTGCATTAACAGCTCAAATACAGCTAACTTTGGAAATGAACACGATAGAAATTTGTTGGTGTGTTTTCTATGCATTTCGACCTGAAAGAAGCTAGTTGGGATGTATTTGGCTTTTCTAACGTTCAGTTTGGCTTATTTGCGTGATTTCGCATTAACAGCTCAAATACAGCTAACTTTGGAAATGAACACGATAGAAACTTGTTGGTGTGCTTTCTATGCATTTCGACCTGAAAGAAGCTAGTTGGGATGTATTTGGCTTTTGTAACGTTCAGTTTGGCTTACTTGCGTGATTTTGCATTAACAGCTCAAATAAAGCTAACTTTGGAAATGAACACGATGGAAACTTGTTGGTGTGTTTTCTATGCATTTCGACCTGAAAGAAGCTAGTTTGGATGTACTTGGCTTTTGTAACGTTCAGTTTGGTTTATTTGCGTGATTTTGCATTAACAGCTCAAATACAGCTAACTTTGGAAATGAACACCATGGAAACTTGTTGGTGTGTTTTCTATGCATTTCGACCTGAAAGAAGCTAGTTCGGATGTATTTGGCTTTTCTAACGTTCAGTTTGGCTTACTTGCGTGATTTTGCATTAAAAGCTCAAATACAGCTAACTTTGGAAATGAACACGATAGAAACTTGTTGGTGTGTTTTCTATGCATTTCGACCTGAAAGAAGCTGGTTGGGATGTATTTGGCTTTTCTAACGTTCAGTTTGGCTTATTTGCGTGATTTTGCATTAACAGCTCAAATACAGCTAACTTTGGAAATGAACACCATGGAAACTTGTTGGTGTGTTTTCTATGCATTTCGACCTGAAAGAAGCTAGTTCGGATGTATTTCGCTTTTCTAACGTTCAGTTTGGCTTACTTGCGTGATTTTGCATTAACAGCTCAAATACAGCTAACTTTTGAAATGAACACGATAGAAACTTGCTGGTCTGTTTTCTATGCATTTCGACCTGAAAGAAGCTAGTTCGGATGTACTTGGCTTTTGTAACGTTCAGTTTGGATTACTTGCGTGATTTTGCATTAACAGCTCAAATACAGCTAACTTTGGAAATGAACACGATAGAAACTTGTTGGTGTGTTTTCTATGCATTTCGACCTGAAAGAAGCTAGTTGGGATGTATTTGGCTTTTCTAACGTTCAGTTTGGCTTACTTGCGTGATTTTGCATTAACAGCTCAAATACAGCTAACTTTGGAAATGAACACGATGGAAACTTGTTGGTGTGTTTTCTATGCATTTCGACCTGAAAGAAGCTAGTTCGGATGTACTTGGCTTTTGTAACGTTCAGTTTGGCTTACTTGCGTGATTTTGCATTAACAGCTCAAATACAGCTAACTTTGGAAATGAACACGATGGAAACTTGTTGGTGTGTTTTCTATGCATTTCGACCTGAAAGAAGCTAGTTGGGATGTATTTGGCTTTTCTAACGTTCAGTTTGGCTTATTTGCGTGATTTTGCATTAACAGCTCAAATACAGCTAACTTTGGAAATGAACACGATAGAAACTTGTTGGTCTGTTTTCTTTGAATTTCGACCTGAAAGAAGCTAGTTGGGATGTATTTGGCTTTTGTAACGTTCAGTTTGGCTTACTTGCGTGATTTTGCATTAACAGCTCAAATACAGCTAACTTTGGAAATGAACACGATGGAAACGTGTTGGTGTGTTTTCTATGCATTTCGACCTGAAAGAAGCTAGTTGGGATGTATTTGGCTTTTCTAACGTTCAGTTTGGCTTACTTGCGTGATTTTGCATTAACAGCTCAAATACAGCTAACTTTGGAAATGAACACGATAGAAACTTGTTGGTGTGTTTTCTATGCATTTCGACCTGAAAGAAGCTAGTTGGGATGTATTTGGCTTTTCTAACGTTCAGTTTGTCTTACTTGCGAGATTTTGCATTAACAGCTCAAATACAGCTAACTTTGGAAATGAACACGATAGAAACTTGTTGGTGTGTTTTCTATGCATTTCGACCTGAAAGAAGCTAGTTCGGATGTACTTGGCTTTTGTAACGTTCAGTTTGGCTTACTTGCGTGATTTTGCATTAACAGCTCAAATACAGCTAACTTTGGAAATGAACACGATAGAAACTTGTTGGTGTGTTTTCTATGCATTTCGACCTGAAAGAAGCTAGTTGGGATGTATTTGGCTTTTCTAACGTTCAGTTTGGCTTACTTGCGTGATTTTGCATTAACAGCTCAAATACAGCTAACTTTGGAAATGAACACGATGGAAACTTGTTGGTGTGTTTTCTATGCATTTCGACCTGAAAGAAGCTAGTTCGGATGTACTTGGCTTTTGTAACGTTCAGTTTGGCTTACTTGCGTGATTTTGCATTAACAGCTCAAATACAGCTAACTTTGGAAATGAACACGATGGAAACTTGTTGGTGTGTTTTCTATGCATTTCGACCTGAAAGAAGCTAGTTGGGATGTATTTGGCTTTTCTAACGTTCAGTTTGGCTTATTTGCGTGATTTTGCATTAACAGCTCAAATACAGCTAACTTTGGAAATGAACACGATAGAAACTTGTTGGTGTGTTTTCTATGCATTTCGACCTGAAAGAAGCTAGTTGGGATGTATTTGGCTTTTGTAACGTTCAGTTTGGCTTACTTGCGTGATTTTGCATTAACAGCTCAAATACAGCTAACTTTGGAAATGAACACGATGGAAACTTGTTGGTGTGTTTTCTATGCATTTCGACCTGAAAGAAGCTAGTTGGGATGTATTTGGCTTTTCTAACGTTCAGTTTGGCTTACTTGCGTGATTTTGCATTAACAGCTCTAATACAGCTAACTTTGGAAATGAACACGATAGAAACTTGTTGGTGTGTTTTCTATGCATTTCGACCTGAAAGAAGCTAGTTGGGATGTATTTGGCTTTTCTAACGTTCAGTTTGTCTTACTTGCGTTCTTTTGCATTAACAGCTCAAATACAGCTAACTTTGGAAATGAACACGATAGAAACTTGTTGGTGTGTTTTCTATGCATTTCGACCTGAAAGAAGCTAGTTGGGATGTATTTGGCTTTTCTAACGTTCAGTTTGGCTTATTTGCGTGATTTTGCATTAACAGCTCAAATACAGCTAACTTTGGAAATGAACACGATAGAAACTTGTTGGTGTGTTTTCTATGCATTTCGACCTGAAAGAAGCTAGTTCGGATGTACTTGGCTTTTGTAACGTTCAGTTTGGCTTACTTGCGTGATTTTGCATTAACAGCTCAAATACAGCTAACTTTGGAAATGAACACGATAGAAACTTGTTGGTGTGTTTTCTATGCATTTCGACCTGAAAGAAGCTAGTTGGGATGTATTTGGCTTTTCTAACGTTCAGTTTGGCTTACTTGCGTCATTTTGCATTAACAGCTCAAATACAGCTAACTTTGGAAATGAACACGATAGAAACTTGTTGGTGTGTTTTCTATGCATTTCGACCTGAAAGAAGCTAGTTTGGATGTACTTGGCTTTTGTAACGTTCAGTTTGGCTTACTTGCGTGATTTTGCATTAACAGCTCAAATACAGCTAACTTTGGAAATGAACACGATGGAAACTTGTTGGTGTGTTTTCTATGCATTTCGACCTGAAAGAAGCTAGTTCGGATGTACTTGGCTTTTGTAACGTTCAGTTTGGCTTACTTGCGTGATTTTGCATTAACAGCTCAAATACAGGTAACTTTGGAAATGAACACGATGGAAACTTGTTGGTGTGTTTTCTATGCATTTCGACCTGAAAGAAGCTAGTTCAGATGTACTTGGCTTTTGTAACGTTCAGTTTGGCTTATCTGCGTGATTTTGCATTAACAGCTCAAATACACCTAACTTTGGAAATGAACACGATGGAAACTTGTTGGTGTGTTTTCTATGCATTTCGACCTGAAAGAAGCTAGTTGGGATGTATTTGGCTTTTCTAACGTTCAGTTTGGCTTACTTGCGTGATTTTGCATTAACAGCTAAAATACAGGTAACTTTGGAAATGAACACGATGGAAACTTGTTGGTGTGTTTTCTATGCATTTCGACCTGAAAGAAGCTAGTTCGGATGTACTTGGCTTTTGTAACGTTCAGTTTGGCTTACTTGCGTGATTTTGCATTAACAGCTCAAATACAGCTAACTTTGGAAATGAACACGATGGAAACTTGTTGGTGTGTTTTCTATGCATTTCGACCTGAAAGAAGCTAGTTGGGATGTACTTAGCTTTTCTAACGTTTAGTTTGGCTAATTTGCGTGTTTTTGCATTAACAGCTCAAATACATCTAACTTTGGAAATGAACACGATGGAAACTTGTTGGTGTGTATTCTATGCATTTCGACCTGAAAGAAGCTAGTTCGGATGTACTTGGCTTTTGTAACGTTCAGTTTGGCTTATTTGCGTGATTTTGCATTAACAGCTGAAATACAGCTAACTTTGGAAATGAACACGATGGAAACTTGTTGATGTGTTTTCTATCTATTTCGACCTGAAAGAAGCTAGTTGGGATGTATTTGGCTTTTCTAACGTTCAGTTTGGCTTACTTGCGTGATTTTGCATTAACAGCTCAAATACAGCTAACTTTGGAAATGAACACGATGGAAACTTGTTGGTGTGTTTTCTATGCATTTCGACCTGAAAGAAGCTAGTTCGGATGTATTTTGCTTTTCTAACGTTCAGTTTGGCTTACTTGCGTGATTTTGCATTAACAGCTCAAATACAGCTAACTTTGGAAATGAACACGATGGAAACTTGTTGGTGTGTTTTCTATGCATTTCGACCTGAAAGAAGCTAGTTCGGATGTACTTGGCTTTTTTAACGTTCAGTTTGGCTTATTTGCGTGATTTTGCATTAACAGCTCAAATACAGCTAACTTTGGAAATGAACACGATGGAAACTTGTTGGTGTGTTTTCTATGCATTTCGACCTGAAAGAAGCTAGTTCGGATGTATTTGGCTTTTCTAACGTTCAGTTTGGCTTACTTGCGTGATTTTGCATTAACAGCTCAAATACAGCTAACTTTGGAAATGAACACGATGGAAACTTCTTGGTGTGTTTTCTATGCATTTCGACCTGAAAGAAGCTAGTTGGGATGTACTTAGCTTTTCTAACGTTCAGTTTGGCTTATTTGCGTGATTTTGCATTAACAGCTCAAATACACCTAACTTTGAAAATGAACACGATGGAAACTTGTTGGTGTGTTATCTATGCATTTCGACCTGAAAGAAGCTATTTCGGATGTATTTGGCTTTTCTAACGTTCAGTTTGGCTTACTTGCATGATTTTGCATTAACAGCTCAAATACAGCTAACTTTGGAAATGAATACGATGGAAACTTGGTATGTTTTCTATGCATTTCGACCTGAAAGAAGCTAGTTGGGATGTACTTAGCTTTTCTAACGTTCAGTTTGGCTTATATGCGTGATTTTGCATTAACAGCTCATATACACCTAACTTTGGAAATGAACACGATGGAAGCTTGTTGGTGTGTTTTCTATCCATTTCGACCTGAAAGAAGCTAGTTCGGATGTATTTGGCTTTTCTAACGTTCAGTTTGGCTTACTTGCGTGATTTTGCATTAACAGCTCAAATACAGCTAACTTTGGAAATGAACACGATGGAAACTTGTTTGTGTGTATTCTCTGCATTTCGAGCTGAAAGAAGCTAGTTCGGATGTACTTGGCTTTTCTATCGTTCAGTTTGGCTTATTTGCGTGATTTTGCATTAACAGCTCAAATACAGCTAACTTTGGAAATGAACACGATGGAAACTTGTTGGTGTGTTTTCTATGCATTTCGACCTGAAAGAAGCTAGTTCGGATGTACTTGGCTTTTGTAACGTTCAGTTTGGCTTATTTGCCTGATTTTGCATTAACAGCTCAAATACAGCTAACTTTGGAAATGAACACGATAGAAACTTGTTGGTGTGTTTTCTATGCATTTCGACCTGAAGGAAGCTAGTTGGGATGTATTTGGCTTTTGTAACGTTCAGTTTGGCTTACTTGCGTGATTTTGCATTAACATCTCAAATACAGCTAACTTTGGAAATGAACACGATGGAAACTTGTTGGTGTGTTTTCTTTGCATTTCGACCTGAAAGAAGCTAGTTCGGATGTACTTGGCTTTTGTAACGTTCAGTTTGGCTTACTTGCGTGATTTTGCATTAACAGCTCAAATACAGCTAACTTTGGAAATGAACACGATAGAAACTTGTTGGTGTGTTTTCTATGCATTTCGACCTGAAAGAAGGTAATTGGGATGTATTTGGCTTTTCTGACGTTCAGTTTGGCTTACTTGCGTGATTTTGCATTAACAGCTCAAATACAGCTAACTTTGGAAATGAACACGATGGAAACTTGTTGGTGTGTTTTCTTGGCATTTCGACCTGAAAGAAGCTAGTTCGGATGTACTTGGCTTTTGTAACGTTCAGTTTGGCTTATTTGCCTGATTTTGCATTAACAGCTCAAATACAGCTAACTTTGGAAATGAACACGATAGAAATTTGTTGGTGTGTTTTCTATGCATTTCGACCTGAAAGAAGCTAATTGGGATGTACTTGGCTTTTGTAACGTTCAGTTTGGCTTACTTGTGTGATTTTGCATTAACAGCTCAAATACAGCTAACTTTGCAAATGAACACGATAGAAACTTGTTGGTGTGTTTTCTATGCATTTCGACCTGAAAGAAGCTAATTGGGATGTATTTGGCTTTTCTGACGTTCAGTTTGGCTTACTTGCGTGATTTTGCATTAACAGCTCAAATACAGCTAACTTTGGAAATGAACACGATGGAAACTTGTTGGTGTGTTTTCTATGCATTTCGACCTGAAAGAAGCTAGTTCGGATGTACTTGGCTTTTGTAATGTTCAGTTTGGCTTATTTGTGTGATTTTGCATTAACAGCTCAAATACAGCTAACTTTGGAAATGAACATGATAGAAACTTGTTGGTGTGTTTTCTATGCATTTCGACCTGAAAGAAGCTAGTTGGAATGTATTTGGCTTTTCTAACGTTCAGTTTGGCTTACTTGCGTGATTTTGCATTAACAGCTCAAATACAGCTAACTTTGGAAATGAACACGATGGAAACTTGTTGGTGTGTTTTCTATGCATTTCGACCTGAAAGAAGCTAGTTCGGATGTACTTGGCTTTTGTAACGTTCAGTTTGGCTTACTTGCGTGATTTTGCATTAACAGCTCAAATACAGCTAACTTTGGAAATGAACACGATGGAAACTTGTTGGTGTTTTCTATGCATTTCGACCTGAAAGAAGCTAGTTCGGATGTATTTGCCTTTTCTAACGTTCAGTTTGGCTTACTTGCGTGATTTTGCATTAACAGCTCAAATACAGCTAACTTTGGAAATGAACACGATGGAAACTTGTTGGTGTGTTTTCTGTGCATTTCGACCTGAAAGAAGCTAGTTCGGATGTACTTTACTTTTGTAACGTTCAGTTTGGCTTACTTGCGTGATTTTGCATTAACAGCTCAAATACAGCTAACTTTGGAAATGAACACGATGGAAACTTATTGTTGTGTTTTCTTTGCATTTCGACCTGAAAGAAGCTAGTTCGGATGTACTTGGCTTTTGTAACGTTCAGTTTGGCTTATTTGCCTGATTTTGCATTAACAGCTCAAATACAGCTAACTTTGGAAATGAACACGATAGAAACTTGTTGGTGTGTTTTCTATGCATTTCGACCTGAAAGAAGCTAGTTGGGATGTATTTGGCTTTTCTAACGTTCAGTTTGGCTTACTTGCGTGATTTTGCATTAACAGCTCAAATACAGCTAACTTTGGAAATGAACACGATGGAAACTTGTTGGTGTGTTTTCTATGCATTTCGACCTGAAAGAAGCTAGTTCGGATGTATTTTGCTTTTCTAACGTTCAGTTTGGCTTACTTGCGTGATTTTGCATTAACAGCTCAAATACAGCTAACTTTGGAAATGAACACGATGGAAACTTGTTGGTGTGTTTTCTATGCATTTCGACCTGAAAGAAGCTAGTTCGGATGTACTTGGCTTTTTTAACGTTCAGTTTGGCTTATTTGCGTGATTTTGCATTAACAGCTCAAATACAGCTAACTTTGGAAATGAACACGATGGAAACTTGTTGGTGTGTTTTCTATGCATTTCGACCTGAAAGAAGCTAGTTCGGATGTATTTGGCTTTTCTAACGTTCAGTTTGGCTTACTTGCGTGATTTTGCATTAACAGCTCAAATACAGCTAACTTTGGAAATGAACACGATGGAAACTTCTTGGTGTGTTTTCTATGCATTTCGACCTGAAAGAAGCTAGTTGGGATGTACTTAGCTTTTCTAACGTTCAGTTTGGCTTATTTGCGTGATTTTGCATTAACAGCTCAAATACACCTAACTTTGAAAATGAACACGATGGAAACTTGTTGGTGTGTTATCTATGCATTTCGACCTGAAAGAAGCTATTTCGGATGTATTTGGCTTTTCTAACGTTCAGTTTGGCTTACTTGCATGATTTTGCATTAACAGCTCAAATACAGCTAACTTTGGAAATGAATACGATGGAAACTTGGTATGTTTTCTATGCATTTCGACCTGAAAGAAGCTAGTTGGGATGTACTTAGCTTTTCTAACGTTCAGTTTGGCTTATATGCGTGATTTTGCATTAACAGCTCATATACACCTAACTTTGGAAATGAACACGATGGAAGCTTGTTGGTGTGTTTTCTATCCATTTCGACCTGAAAGAAGCTAGTTCGGATGTATTTGGCTTTTCTAACGTTCAGTTTGGCTTACTTGCGTGATTTTGCATTAACAGCTCAAATACAGCTAACTTTGGAAATGAACACGATGGAAACTTGTTTGTGTGTATTCTCTGCATTTCGAGCTGAAAGAAGCTAGTTCGGATGTACTTGGCTTTTCTATCGTTCAGTTTGGCTTATTTGCGTGATTTTGCATTAACAGCTCAAATACAGCTAACTTTGGAAATGAACACGATGGAAACTTGTTGGTGTGTTTTCTATGCATTTCGACCTGAAAGAAGCTAGTTCGGATGTACTTGGCTTTTGTAACGTTCAGTTTGGCTTATTTGCCTGATTTTGCATTAACAGCTCAAATACAGCTAACTTTGGAAATGAACACGATAGAAACTTGTTGGTGTGTTTTCTATGCATTTCGACCTGAAGGAAGCTAGTTGGGATGTATTTGGCTTTTGTAACGTTCAGTTTGGCTTACTTGCGTGATTTTGCATTAACATCTCAAATACAGCTAACTTTGGAAATGAACACGATGGAAACTTGTTGGTGTGTTTTCTTTGCATTTCGACCTGAAAGAAGCTAGTTCGGATGTACTTGGCTTTTGTAACGTTCAGTTTGGCTTACTTGCGTGATTTTGCATTAACAGCTCAAATACAGCTAACTTTGGAAATGAACACGATAGAAACTTGTTGGTGTGTTTTCTATGCATTTCGACCTGAAAGAAGGTAATTGGGATGTATTTGGCTTTTCTGACGTTCAGTTTGGCTTACTTGCGTGATTTTGCATTAACAGCTCAAATACAGCTAACTTTGGAAATGAACACGATGGAAACTTGTTGGTGTGTTTTCTTTGCATTTCGACCTGAAAGAAGCTAGTTCGGATGTACTTGGCTTTTGTAACGTTCAGTTTGGCTTATTTGCCTGATTTTGCATTAACAGCTCAAATACAGCTAACTTTGGAAATGAACACGATAGAAATTTGTTGGTGTGTTTTCTATGCATTTCGACCTGAAAGAAGCTAATTGGGATGTACTTGGCTTTTGTAACGTTCAGTTTGGCTTACTTGTGTGATTTTGCATTAACAGCTCAAATACAGCTAACTTTGCAAATGAACACGATAGAAACTTGTTGGTGTGTTTTCTATGCATTTCGACCTGAAAGAAGCTAATTGGGATGTATTTGGCTTTTCTGACGTTCAGTTTGGCTTACTTGCGTGATTTTGCATTAACAGCTCAAATACAGCTAACTTTGGAAATGAACACGATGGAAACTTGTTGGTGTGTTTTCTATGCATTTCGACCTGAAAGAAGGTAGTTCGGATGTACTTGGCTTTTGTAATGTTCAGTTTGGCTTATTTGTGTGATTTTGCATTAACAGCTCAAATACAGCTAACTTTGGAAATGAACATGATAGAAACTTGTTGGTGTGTTTTCTATGCATTTCGACCTGAAAGAAGCTAGTTGGAATGTATTTGGCTTTTCTAACGTTCAGTTTGGCTTACTTGCGTGATTTTGCATTAACAGCTCAAATACAGCTAACTTTGGAAATGAACACGATGGAAACTTGTTGGTGTGTTTTCTATGCATTTCGACCTGAAAGAAGCTAGTTCGGATGTACTTGGCTTTTGTAACGTTCAGTTTGGCTTACTTGCGTGATTTTGCATTAACAGCTCAAATACAGCTAACTTTGGAAATGAACACGATGGAAACTTGTTGGTGTTTTCTATGCATTTCGACCTGAAAGAAGCTAGTTCGGATGTATTTGCCTTTTCTAACGTTCAGTTTGGCTTACTTGCGTGATTTTGCATTAACAGCTCAAATACAGCTAACTTTGGAAATGAACACGATGGAAACTTGTTGGTGTGTTTTCTGTGCATTTCGACCTGAAAGAAGCTAGTTCGGATGTACTTTACTTTTGTAACGTTCAGTTTGGCTTACTTGCGTGATTTTGCATTAACAGCTCAAATACAGCTAACTTTGGAAATGAACACGATGGAAACTTATTGTTGTGTTTTCTTTGCATTTCGACCTGAAAGAAGCTAGTTCGGATGTACTTGGCTTTTGTAACGTTCAGTTTGGCTTATTTGCCTGATTTTGCATTAACAGCTCAAATACAGCTAACTTTGGAAATGAACACGATAGAAACTTGTTGGTGTGTTTTCTATGCATTTCGACCTGAAAGAAGCTAGTTGGGATGTATTTGGCTTTTCTAACGTTCAGTTTGGCTTACTTGCATGATTTTGCATTAACAGCTCAAATACAGCTAACTTTGGAAATGAACACGATGGAAACTTGTTGGTGTGTTTTCTATACATTTCGACCTGAAAGAAGCTAGTTCGGATGTACTTGTCTTTTGTAACGTTCAGTTTGGCTTACTTGCATGATTTTGCATTAACAGCTCAAATACTGCTAACTTTGGAAATGAACACGATAGAAACTTGTTGGTGTGTTTTCTATGCATTTCGACCTGAAAGAAGCTAGTTGGGATGTATTTGGCTTTTCTAACTTTCAGTTTGGCTTACTTGCGTGATTTTGCATTAACAGCTCAAATACAGCTAACTTTGGAAATGCACACGATGGAAACTTTTTGGTGTGTTTTCTATGCATTTCGACCTGAAAGAAGCTAGTTCGGATGTATTTGGCTTTTCTAACGTTCAGTTTGGCTTACTTGCGTGATTTTGCATTAACAGCTCAAATACAGCTAACTTTGGAAATGAACACGATGGAAACTTGTTGGTGTGTTTTCTATGCATTTCGACCTGAAAGAAGCTAGTTCGGATGTACTTGGCTTTTGTAACGTTCAGTTTGGCTTATTTGCGTGATTTTGCATTAACAGCTCAAATACAGCTAACTTTGGAAATGAACACGATGGAAACTTGTTGGTGTGTTTTCTATGCATTTCGACCTGAAAGAAGCTAGTTGGGATGTATTTGGCTTTTCTAACGTTCAGTTTGGCTTACTTGCGTGATTTTGCATTAACAGCTCAAATACAGGTAACTTTGGAAATGAACACGATGGAAACTTGTTGGTGTGTTTTCTATGCATTTCGACCTGAAAGAAGCTAGTTCGGATGTACTTGGCTTTTGTAACGTTCAGTTTGGCTTATCTGCGTGATTTTGCATTAACAGCTCAAATACACCTAACTTTGGAAATGAACACGATGGAAACTTGTTGGTGTGTTTTCTATGCATTTCGACCTGAAAGAAGCTAGTTGGGATGTATTTGGCTTTTCTAACGTTCAGTTTGGCTTACTTGCGTGATTTTGCATTAACAGCTCAAATACAGGTAACTTTGGAAATGAACACGATGGAAACTTGTTGGTGTGTTTTCTATGCATTTCGACCTGAAAGAAGCTAGTTCGGATGTACTTGGCTTTTGTAACGTTCAGTTTGGCTTATCTGCGTGATTTTGCATTAACAGCTCAAATACACCTAACTTTGGAAATGAACACGATGGAAACTTGTTGGTGTGTTTTCTATGCATTTCGACCTGAAAGAAGCTAGTTGGGATGTATTTGGCTTTTGTAACGTTCAGTTTGGCTTACTTGCGTGATTTTGCATTAACAGCTCAAATACAGCTAACTTTGGAAATGAACACGATGGAAACTTGTTGGTGTGTTTTCTATGCATTTCGACCTGAAAGAAGGTAGTTGGGATGTACTTAGCTTTTCTAACGTTTAGTTTGGCTAATTTGCGTGTTTTTGCATTAACAGCTCAAATACAGCTAACTTTGGAAATGAACACGATGGAAATTTGTTGGTGTGTTTTCTATGCATTTCGACCTGAAAGAAGCTAGTTCGGATGTACTTGGCTTTTGTAACTTTCAGTTTGGCTTACTTGCGTGATTTTGCATTAACAGCTCAAATACAGCTAACTTTGGAAATGCACACGATGGAAACTTTTTGGTGTGTTTTCTATGCATTTCGACCTGAAAGAAGCTAGTTCGGATGTATTTGGCTTTTCTAACGTTCAGTTTGGCTTACTTGCGTGATTTTGCATTAACAGCTCAAATACAGCTAACTTTGGAAATGAACACGATGGAAACTTGTTGGTGTGTTTTCTATGCATTTCGACCTGAAAGAAGCTAGTTCGGATGTACTTGGCTTTTGTAACGTTCAGTTTGGCTTATTTGCGTGATTTTGCATTAACAGCTCAAATACAGCTAACTTTGGAAATGAACACGATGGAAACTTGTTGGTGCGTTTTCTATGCATTTCGACCTGAAAGAAGCTAGTTGGGATGTATTTGGCTTTTCTAACGTTCAGTTTGGCTTACTTGCGTGATTTTGCATTAACAGCTCAAATACAGGTAACTTTGGAAATGAACACGATGGAAACTTGTTGGTGTGTTTTCTATGCATTTCGACCTGAAAGAAGCTAGTTCGGATGTACTTGGCTTTTGTAACGTTCAGTTTGGCTTATCTGCGTGATTTTGCATTAACAGCTCAAATACACCTAACTTTGGAAATGAACACGATGGAAACTTGTTGGTGTGTTTTCTATGCATTTCGACCTGAAAGAAGCTAGTTGGGATGTATTTGGCTTTTCTAACGTTCAGTTTGGCTTACTTGCGTGATTTTGCATTAACAGCTCAAATACAGGTAACTTTGGAAATGAACACGATGGAAACTTGTTGGTGTGTTTTCTATGCATTTCGACCTGAAAGAAGCTAGTTCGGATGTACTTGGCTTTTGTAACGTTCAGTTTGGCTTATCTGCGTGATTTTGCATTAACAGCTCAAATACACCTAACTTTGGAAATGAACACGATGGAAACTTGTTGTTGTGTTTTCTATGCATTTCGACCTGAAAGAAGCTAGTTGGGATGTATTTGGCTTTTGTAACGTTCAGTTTGGCTTACTTGCGTGATTTTGCATTAACAGCTCAAATACAGCTAACTTTGGAAATGAACACGATGGAAACTTGTTGGTGTGTTTTCTATGCATTTCGACCTGAAAGAAGCTAGTTGGGATGTACTTAGCTTTTCTAACGTTTAGTTTGGCTAATTTGCGTGTTTTTGCATTAACAGCTCAAATACATCTAACTTTGGAAATGAACACGATGGAAACTTGTTGGTGTGTTTTCTATGCATTTCGACCTGAAAGAAGCTAGTTCGGATGTACTTGGCTTTTGTAACGTTCAGTTTGGCTTATTTGCGTGATTTTGCATTAACAGCTCAAATACAGCTAACTTTGGAAATGAACACGATGGAAACTTGTTGGTGTGTTTTCTATGCATTTCGACCTGAAAGAAGCTAGTTGGGATGTATTTTGCTTTTCTAACGTTCAGTTTGGCTTACTTGCGTGATTTTGCATTAACAGCTCAAATACAGCTAACTTTGGAAATGAACACGATGGAAACTTGTTGGTGTGTTTTCTATGCATTTCGACCTGAAAGAAGCTAGTTCGGATGTACTTGGCTTTTTTAACGTTCAGTTTGGCTTATTTGCGTGATTTTGCATTAACAGCTCAAATACAGCTAACTTTGGAAATGAACACGATGGAAACTTGTTGGTGTGTTTTCTATGCATTTCGACCTGAAAGAAGCTAGTTGGGATGTATTTGGCTTTTGTAACGTTCAGTTTGGCTTACTTGCGTGATTTTGCATTAACAGCTCAAATACAGCTAACTTTGGAAATGAACACGATGGAAACTTGTTGGTGTGTTTTCTATGCATTTCGACCTGAAAGAAGCTAGTTGGGATGTACTTAGCTTTTCTAACGTTTAGTTTGGCTAATTTGCGTGTTTTTGCATTAACAGCTCAAATACAGCTAACTTTCGAAATGAACACGATGGAAATTTGTTGGTGTGTTTTCTATGCATTTCGACCTGAAAGAAGCTAGTTCGGATGTACTTGGCTTTTGTAACTTTCAGTTTGGCTTACTTGCGTGATTTTGCATTAACAGCTCAAATACAGCTAACTTTGGAAATGCACACGATGGAAACTTTTTGGTGTGTTTTCTATGCATTTCGACCTGAAAGAAGCTAGTTCGGATGTATTTGGCTTTTCTAACGTTCAGTTTGGCTTACTTGCGTGATTTTGCATTAACAGCTCAAATACAGCTAACTTTGGAAATGAACACGATGGAAACTTGTTGGTGTGTTTTCTATGCATTTCGACCTGAAAGAAGCTAGTTCGGATGTACTTGGCTTTTGTAACGTTCAGTTTGGCTTATTTGCGTGATTTTGCATTAACAGCTCAAATACAGCTAACTTTGGAAATGAACACGATGGAAACTTGTTGGTGTGTTTTCTATGCATTTCGACCTGAAAGAAGCTAGTTGGGATGTATTTGGCTTTTCTAACGTTCAGTTTGGCTTACTTGCGTGATTTTGCATTAACAGCTCAAATACAGCTAACTTTGGAAATGAACACGATGGAAACTTGTTGGTGTGTTTTCTATGCATTTCGACCTGAAAGAAGCTAGTTCGGATGTACTTGGCTTTTGTAACGTTCAGTTTGGCTTATCTGCGTGATTTTGCATTAACAGCTCAAATACACCTAACTTTGGAAATGAACACGATGGAAACTTGTTGGTGTGTTTTCTATGCATTTCGACCTGAAAGAAGCTAGTTGGGATGTATTTGGCTTTTCTAACGTTCAGTTTGGCTTACTTGCGTGATTTTGCATTAACAGCTCAAATACAGGTAACTTTGGAAATGAACACGATGGAAACTTGTTGGTGTGTTTTCTATGCATTTCGACCTGAAAGAAGCTAGTTCGGATGTACTTGGCTTTTGTAACGTTCAGTTTGGCTTATCTGCGTGATTTTGCATTAACAGCTCAAATACACCTAACTTTGGAAATGAACACGATGGAAACTTGTTGTTGTGTTTTCTATGCATTTCGACCTGAAAGAAGCTAGTTGGGATGTATTTGGCTTTTGTAACGTTCAGTTTGGCTTACTTGCGTGATTTTGCATTAACAGCTCAAATACAGCTAACTTTGGAAATGAACACGATGGAAACTTGTTGGTGTGTTTTCTATGCATTTCGACCTGAAAGAAGCTAGTTGGGATGTACTTAGCTTTTCTAACGTTTAGTTTGGCTAATTTGCGTGTTTTTGCATTAACAGCTCAAATACATCTAACTTTGGAAATGAACACGATGGAAACTTGTTGGTGTGTTTTCTATGCATTTCGACCTGAAAGAAGCTAGTTCGGATGTACTTGGCTTTTGTAACGTTCAGTTTGGCTTATTTGCGTGATTTTGCATTAACAGCTCAAATACAGCTAACTTTGGAAATGAACACGATGGAAACTTGTTGATGTGTTTTCTATCTATTTCGACCTGAAAGAAGCTAGTTGGGATGTATTTGGCTTTTCTAACGTTCAGTTTGGCTTACTTGCGTGATTTTGCATTAACAGCTCAAATACAGCTAACTTTGGAAATGAACACGATGGAAACTTGTTGGTGTGTTTTCTATGCATTTCGACCTGAAAGAAGCTAGTTCGGATGTATTTTGCTTTTCTAACGTTCAGTTTGGCTTACTTGCGTGATTTTGCATTAACAGCTCAAATACAGCTAACTTTGGAAATGAACACGATGGAAACTTGTTGGTGTGTTTTCTATGCATTTCGACCTGAAAGAAGCTAGTTCGGATGTACTTGGCTTTTTTAACGTTCAGTTTGGCTTATTTGCGTGATTTTGCATTAACAGCTCAAATACAGCTAACTTTGGAAATGAACACGATGGAAACTTGTTGGTGTGTTTTCTATGCATTTCGACCTGAAAGAAGCTAGTTCGGATGTATTTGGCTTTTCTAACGTTCAGTTTGGCTTACTTGCGTGATTTTGCATTAACAGCTCAAATACAGCTAACTTTGGAAATGAACACGATGGAAACTTCTTGGTGTGTTTTCTATGCATTTCGACCTGAAAGAAGCTAGTTGGGATGTACTTAGCTTTTCTAACGTTCAGTTTGGCTTATTTGCGTGATTTTGCATTAACAGCTCAAATACACCTAACTTTGAAAATGAACACGATGGAAACTTGTTGGTGTGTTATCTATGCATTTCGACCTGAAAGAAGCTATTTCGGATGTATTTGGCTTTTCTAACGTTCAGTTTGGCTTACTTGCATGATTTTGCATTAACAGCTCAAATACAGCTAACTTTGGAAATGAACACGATGGAAACTTGGTATGTTTTCTATGCATTTCGACCTGAAAGAAGCTAGTTGGGATGTACTTAGCTTTTCTAACGTTCAGTTTGGCTTATATGCTTGATTTTGCATTAACAGCTCAAATACACCTAACTTTGGAAATGAACACGATGGAAGCTTGTTGGTGTGTTTTCTATCCATTTCGACCTGAAAGAAGCTAGTTCGGATGTATTTGGCTTTTCTAACGTTCAGTTTGGCTTACTTGCGTGATTTTGCATTAACAGCTCAAATACAGCTAACTTTGGAAATGAACACGATGGAAACTTGTTGGTGTGTATTCTCTGCATTTCGAGCTGAAAGAAGCTAGTTCGGATGTACTTGGCTTTTCTATCGTTCAGTTTGGCTTATTTGCGTGATTTTGCATTAACAGCTCAAATACACCTAACTTTGGAAATGAACCCGATGGAAACTGCCTCGTGTGTTTTCTATGCATTTCGACCTGAAAGAAGCTAGTTGGCATATACTTGGCTTTTCTAACGTTCCGTTTGGCTTATTTGCGTGATTTCGCATTAACAGCTCAAATACAGCTAACTTTGGAAATGAACACGATGGAAACTTGTTGGTGTGTTTTCTATGCATTTCGACCTGAAAGAAGCTAGTTGGGATGTACTTGGCTTTTCTAACGTTCAGTTTGGCTTATTTGCGTGATTTTGCATTAACAGCTCAAATACACCTAACTTTGGAAATGAACACGATGGAAACTTGTTGCTGTGTTTTCTATGCATTTCGTCCTGAAAGAAGCTAGTTGGGATGTACTTGGCTTTTGTAACGTTCAGTTTGGCTTATTTGCGTGATTTTGCATTAACAGCTCAAATACAGCTAACTTTGGAAATGAACACGATGGAAACTTGTTGGTGTGTTTTCTATGCATTTCGACCTGAAAGAAGCTAGTTGGGATGTACTTGGCTTTTCTAACGTTCAGTTTGGCTTATTTGCGTGATTTCGCATTAACAGCTCAAATACTCCTAACTTTGGAAATGAACACGATGGAAACATGTTGGTGTGTTTTCTATGCATTTCGACCTGAAAGAAGCTAGTTCGGATGTACTTGGCTTTGGTAACGTTCAGTTTGGCTTATTTGCGTGATTTTGAATTAACAGCTCAAATACACCTAACTTTGGAAATGAACACGATGGAAACTTGTTGCTGTGTTTTCTATGCATTTCGACCTGAAACAAGCTAGTTGGGATGTACTTGGCTTTTCTAACGTTCAGTTTCTCTTATTTGCGTGATTTTGCATTAACAGCTCAAATACACCTAACTTTGGAAATGAACACGATGGAAACTTGTTGGTGTGTTTTCTATGCATTTCGACCTGAAAGAAGCTAGTTGGGATGTACTTGGCTTTTCTAACGTTCAGTTTGGCTTATTTGCGTGATTTTGCATTAACAGCTCAAATACAGCTAACTTTGGAAATGAACACGATGGAAACTTGTTGGTGTGTTTTCTATGCATTTCGACCTGAAAGAAGCTAGTTCGGATGTACTTGGCTTTTGTAACGTTCAATTTGGCTTATTTGCGTGATTTTGCATTAACAGCTCAAATACAGCTAACTTTGGAAATGAACACGATGGAAACTTGTTGGTGTGTTTTCTATGCATTTCGACCTGAAAGAAGCTAGTTGGGATGTACCGTATTTTTCCCTCCATAACGCGCACTTTTTTCCTCCAAAAAAGGAAGGGGAAAAGTCTGTGCGCGTTATGGAGCGAAGGCATGTCTTCCTCCGTCGGCCCCGCCAGCGGGGGAGGAACAGAGGACGAGGAAGCAGCCCGAATTCGGCCTGCTTTCCCTTCCTCCGTCGCCCCCGCCAGCGGGGGAGGAGCGGAGGACGAGAAAGCAGCCCGAATTTGGGCTGCTTTCCCTTCCTCCCTAGCCCCCGCCAGCATGGGAGGAGCGGAGGACGAGAAAGCAGCCCGAATTCGGGCTGCTTTCCCTTTCTCCGTCGCCCCCGCCAGCGGGGGAGGAGCGGAGGACGAGAAAGCAGCCCGAATTCGGGCTGCTTTCCCTTACTCCGTAGCCCCCGCCAGCGGGGGAGGAGCGGAGGACGAGAAAGCAGCCCGAATTCGGGCTGCTTTCCCTTCCTCCGTAGCCCCCGCCAGCGGGGGAGGAGCGGAGGACGAGAAAGCAGCCCGAATTCGGGCTGCTTTCCCTTTCTCCGTCGCCCCCGCCAGCGGGGGAGGAGCGGAGGACGAGAAAGCAGCCCGAATTCGGGCTGCTTTCCCTTCCTCCGTAGCCCCCGCCAGCGGGGGAGGAGCGGAGGACGAGAAAGCAGCCCGAATTCGGGCTGCTTTTCCTTCCTCCGTCGCCCCCGCCAGCGGGGGAGGAGCGGAGGACGAGAAAGCAGCCCGAATTCGGGCTGCTTTCCCTTTCTCCGTCGCCCCCGCCAGCGGGGGAGGAGCGGAGGACGAGAAAGCAGCCCGAATTCGGGCTGCTTTCCCTTCCTCCGTAGCCCCCGCCAGCGGGGGAGGAGCGGAGGACGAGAAAGCAGCCCGAATTCGGGCTGCTTTCCCTTTCTCCGTCTCCCCCGCCAGCGGGGGAGGAGCGGAGGACGAGAAAGCAGCCCGAATTCGGGCTGCTTTCCCTTCCTCCGTAGCCCCCGCCAGCGGGGGAGGAGCGGAGGACGAGAAAGCAGCCCGAATTCGGGCTGCTTTCCCTTCCTCCGTCAACACGGGCGCGGAGGGGTGGAGGGGAAAGGAACGTTCCGTTCGTTTCCCCCTCCACCCCTCTGCGCCCTTTCTCCACCACCCCGCGCCCAGCGCCGAACCTGGGATCGGGGCGCGGGGTGGTGGAGAAAGCAGCGGAGATGCTGCCGCTTCAAGCTCTGAAGCGGCTCATCCCCGCTTGCTTTAAAAGGAGCTGGGGACGAGGGGTGAACGCTCCGGTTCACCCCTTGTCCCCAGCTCCCTTTAAAGCAAGCGACGACGAGCCGCTCTGAAGGAGGAGCGTTCACCCCTTCAGAGCGGCTCATCCCCGCTTGTTTTAAAGAGAGCCAGGGAGAACAGGTGAACGCTCCGGTTCACCGCTCGTCCCCAGCTCCCTTTAAAGCAAGCGGGGATGAGCCGCTTCAGAGCTTGCTTTAAAGGGAGCTGGGGACAAGGGGTGAACTGGAGCGTTCACCTCTTCTCCTTGTCTCTCTTTAAAACAAGCAGGGGAGAGCTGCCCTGATGCTGCGCAGCGTCAGGACAGCTCTCCCCCAGCTTTAAAGCCAGGTAGGGGGAAGGGAAGAACGCTCAGGTTCGTCCCTTCTCCCTACCTGGCTTTAAAACAAGCAGGGGAGAGCTGCCCTGATGCTGCGCAGCGTCAGGACAGCTCTCCCCCAGCTTTAAAGCCAGGTAGGGGGAAGGGAAGAACGCTCAGGTTCGTCCCTTCTCCCTACCTGGCTTTAAAACAAGCAGGGGAGAGCTGCCCTGATGCTGCGCAGCGTCAGGACAGCTCTCCCCCAGCTTTAAAGCCAGGTAGGGGGAAGGGAATAACGCTCAGGTTCGTCCCTTCTCCCTACCTGGCTTTAAAACAAGCAGGGGAGAGCTGCCGTGATGCTGCGCAGCGTCAGGACAGCTCTCCCCCAGCTTTAAAGCCAGGTAGGGGGAAGGGAAGAATGCTCAGGTTCATTCCTTCTCCCTACCTGGCTTTAAAGCAAGTGGCAAAGGGCCGGGGGAGGGGGTGGCAGAGGGATGCTGCTGGTTGCTCCCTGCCATCCCTGTTGGCCAAAGCAGGCTTGTTTTTGCGATCGGGGTTGGCAGGGAAGAACCAGCAGCATCCCTCCGCCTTTTAGAGGAGGAAAACCAGAAAAAAAATATTTTTCTGGTTTTCCTCCTCTAAAAATGAGGTGCGCATTATGGTCCGGTGCACATTATGGAGCGAAAAATACGGTACTTAGCTTTTCTAACGTTCAGTTTGGCTTATTTGCGTGATTTTGCATTAACAGCTCCAATACACCAAACTTTGGAAATGAACACGATGGAAACTTGTTGGTGTGTTTTCTTTGCATTTCGACCTGAAAGAAGCTAGTTCGGATGTATTTGGCTTTTCTAACGTTCAGTTTGGCTTATTTGCGTGATTTTGCATTAACAGCTCAAATACAGCTAACTTTGGAAATGAACACGATGGAAACTTGTTGGTGTGTTTTCTATGCATTTCGACCTGAAAGAAGCTAGTTCGGATGTACTTGGCTTTTGTAACGTTCAATTTGGCTTATTTGCGTGATTTTGCATTAACAGCTCAAATACAGCTAACTTTGGAAATGAACACGATGGAAACTTGTTGGTGTGTTTTCTATGCATTTCGACCTGAAAGAAGCTAGTTGGGATGTACCGTATTTTTCGCTCCATAACGCGCACTTTTTTCCTCCAAAAAAGGAAGGGGAAAAGTCTGTGCGCGTTATGGAGCGAAGGCATGTCTTCCTCCGTCGGCCCCGCCAGCGGGGGAGGAACAGAGGACGAGGAAGCAGCCCGAATTCGGCCTGCTTTCCCTTCCTCCGTCGCCCCCGCCAGCGGGGGAGGAGCGGAGGACGAGAAAGCAGCCCGAATTTGGGCTGCTTTCCCTTCCTCCCTAGCCCCCGCCAGCATGGGAGGAGCGGAGGACGAGAAAGCAGCCCGAATTCGGGCTGCTTTCCCTTTCTCCGTCGCCCCCGCCAGCGGGGGAGGAGCGGAGGACGAGAAAGCAGCCCGAATTCGGGCTGCTTTCCCTTACTCCGTAGCCCCCGCCAGCGGGGGAGGAGCGGAGGACGAGAAAGCAGCCCGAATTCGGGCTGCTTTCCCTTCCTCCGTAGCCCCCGCCAGCGGGGGAGGAGCGGAGGACGAGAAAGCAGCCCGAATTCGGGCTGCTTTCCCTTTCTCCGTCGCCCCCGCCAGCGGGGGAGGAGCGGAGGACGAGAAAGCAGCCCGAATTCGGGCTGCTTTCCCTTCCTCCGTAGCCCCCGCCAGCGGGGGAGGAGCCGAGGACGAGAAAGCAGCCCGAATTCGGGCTGCTTTTCCTTCCTCCGTCGCCCCCGCCAGCGGGGGAGGAGCGGAGGACGAGAAAGCAGCCCGAATTCGGGCTGCTTTCCCTTTCTCCGTCGCCCCCGCCAGCGGGGGAGGAGCGGAGGACGAGAAAGCAGCCCGAATTCGGGCTGCTTTCCCTTCCTCCGTAGCCCCCGCCAGCGGGGGAGGAGCGGAGGACGAGAAAGCAGCCCGAATTCGGGCTGCTTTCCCTTTCTCCGTCTCCCCCGCCAGCGGGGGAGGAGCGGAGGACGAGAAAGCAGCCCGAATTCGGGCTGCTTTCCCTTCCTCCGTAGCCCCCGCCAGCGGGGGAGGAGCGGAGGACGAGAAAGCAGCCCGAATTCGGGCTGCTTTCCCTTCCTCCGTCAACACGGGCGCGGAGGGGTGGAGGGGAAAGGAACGTTCCGTTCGTTTCCCCCTCCACCCCTCTGCGCCCTTTCTCCACCACCCCGCGCCCAGCGCCGAACCTGGGATCGGGGCGCGGGGTGGTGGAGAAAGCAGCGGAGATGCTGCCGCTTCAAGCTCTGAAGCGGCTCATCCCCGCTTGCTTTAAAAGGAGCTGGGGACGAGGGGTGAACGCTCCGGTTCACCCCTTGTCCCCAGCTCCCTTTAAAGCAAGCGACGACGAGCCGCTCTGAAGGAGGAGCGTTCACCCCTTCAGAGCGGCTCATCCCCGCTTGTTTTAAAGAGAGCCAGGGAGAACAGGTGAACGCTCCGGTTCACCGCTCGTCCCCAGCTCCCTTTAAAGCAAGCGGGGATGAGCCGCTTCAGAGCTTGCTTTAAAGGGAGCTGGGGACAAGGGGTGAACTGGAGCGTTCACCTCTTCTCCTTGTCTCTCTTTAAAACAAGCAGGGGAGAGCTGCCCTGATGCTGCGCAGCGTCAGGACAGCTCTCCCCCAGCTTTAAAGCCAGGTAGGGGGAAGGGAAGAACGCTCAGGTTCGTCCCTTCTCCCTACCTGGCTTTAAAACAAGCAGGGGAGAGCTGCCCTGATGCTGCGCAGCGTCAGGACAGCTCTCCCCCAGCTTTAAAGCCAGGTAGGGGGAAGGGAAGAACGCTCAGGTTCGTCCCTTCTCCCTACCTGGCTTTAAAACAAGCAGGGGAGAGCTGCCCTGATGCTGCGCAGCGTCAGGACAGCTCTCCCCCAGCTTTAAAGCCAGGTAGGGGGAAGGGAATAACGCTCAGGTTCGTCCCTTCTCACTACCTGGCTTTAAAACAAGCAGGGGAGAGCTGCCCTGATGCTGCGCAGCGTCAGGACAGCTCTCCCCCAGCTTTAAAGCCAGGTAGGGGGAAGGGAAGAATGCTCAGGTTCATTCCTTCTCCCTACCTGGCTTTAAAGCAAGTGGCAAAGGGCCGGGGGAGGGGGTGGCAGAGGGATGCTGCTGGTTGCTCCCTGCCATCCCTGTTGGCCAAAGCAGGCTTGTTTTTGCGATCGGGGTTGGCAGGGAAGAACCAGCAGCATCCCTCCGCCTTTTAGAGGAGGAAAACCAGAAAAAAAATATTTTTCTGGTTTTCCTCCTCTAAAAATGAGGTGCGCATTATGGTCCGGTGCACATTATGGAGCGAAAAATACGGTACTTAGCTTTTCTAACGTTCAGTTTGGCTTATTTGCGTGATTTTGCATTAACAGCTCCAATACACCTAACTTTGGAAATGAACACGATGGAAACTTGTTGGTGTGTTTTCTTTGCATTTCGACCTGAAAGAAGCTAGTTCGGATGTATTTGGCTTTTCTAACGTTCAGTTTGGCTTACTTGCGTGATTTTGCATTAACAGCTCAAATACAGCTAACTTTGGAAATGCACACGATGGAAACTTGTTGGTGTGTTTTCTATGCATTTCGACCTGAAAGAAGCTAGTTCGGATGTACTTGGCTTTTGTAACGTTTAGTTTGGCTTATTTGCGTGACTGCATTCACAACTCAAAAACACATATCTTTTGAAACGAAGGTGATGGAAACTTGTTCGTGTGTTTTCTATGCATTTCCAGCCTAAAGAAGATCGTTTGGATGTATTTGCGTGACTTTGCATTCACAACTTAAAAACACATACCTTTTGAAATGAAGGTGATGGAAGTTTGTTCCTGTGTTTTCTATGCTTTTCGGTACCCCAAAGAAGCTCGTTTGGATGTATTTGCGTGACTTTGCATTCACAACTCAAAAACACATATCTTTTGAAATGAAGGTGATGGAAGCTTGTTCGTGTGTTTTCTATGCTTTTCGAACCTAAAGAAGCTCGTTTGGATGTCTTTGCGTGACTTTGCATTCACAACTCCAAAACACATATCGTTTGAAACGAAGGTGATGGAAGCTTGTTCGTGTGTTTTCTATGCTTTTCGACCCCAAAGAAGCTGGTTTGGATGTATTTGCGTGACTTTGCATTCACAACTCAAATACACATATCTTTTGAAACGAAGGTGATGGAATCTTGTTCGTGTGTTTTCTATGCTTTGCGACCCTAAAGAAGCTCGTTTGGAAGTATTTGCGTGACTTTGCATTCACAACTCATAAACACATATCTTTTGAAACGAAGGTGATGGAAACTTGTTTGTGTGTTTTCTATGCATTTCGAGCCTAAAGAAGCTCGTTTGGATGTATTTGTGTGACTTTGCAATCACAACTCAAAAACACATATCTTTTGAAATGAAGGTGATGGAAGCTTGTTCGTGTGTTTTCTATGCTTTTCGACCCTAAAGAAGCTCGTTTGGATGTATTTGCGTGACTTTGCATTCACAACTCAAAAACACATATCTTTTGAAAGAAACATGATAGAAACTTGTTGGTATGTTTTCCATGCATTTGGACTCAAAAGAAGCTCGTTCGGATGTATTCGGGTTTTCTAACCTTCATTTTAGTTTATTTGCTTAACTTTGCATTAACAGCTCAAATACACCTATCTTTTGAAGGAAGCATGATAGAAACTTGTTGGTATGTTTTCCATGCATTTGGACGTGAAAGAAGGTTGTTCGGATGTATTTGGGTTTTCTAACCTTCATTTTAGTTTATTTGCTTAACTTTGCATTAACAGCTCAAATACACCTATCTTTTGAAGGAAGCATGATAGAAACTTGTTGGCATGTTTTCCATGCATTTGGACCCAAAAGAAGCTCGTTTGTATGTATTTGGTTTTTCTAACCTTCATTTTAGCTTATTTGCGTGATTTTGCATTAACAGCTCAAATACACCTATCTTTTGAAGGAATCATGATAGAAACTTGTTGGTATGTTTTCCATGCATTCGGACGCGAAAGAAGTTCGTTCGGATGTATTTGGGTTTTCCAACCTTCATTTTAGCTTATTTGCGTGATTTTGCATTAACAGCTCAAATACACCTATCTTTTGAAAGAAACATGTTAGAAGCTTGTTGGTATGTTTTCCATGCATTTGGACGCGAAAGAAGCTCGTTCGGATGTATTTGGGTTTTCTAACCTTCATTTTAGCTTATTTGCGTGATTTTGCATTATCAGCTCAAATACACCTATCTTTTGAAAGAAACATGTTAGAAGCTTGTTGGTATGTCTTCCATGCATTCGGACCCAAAAGAAGCTCGTTCGGATGTATTCGGGTTTTCTAGCCTTTATTTTATCTTATTTGCGTGATTTTGCATTAACAGTTCAAATACACCTATCTTTTGAAAGAAACATGATAGAAACTTGTTGGTATGTTTCCCATGCATTTGGACCCAAAAGAAGCTCGTTCGGATATATTTGTGTTTTCTAACCTTCATTTTAGTTTATTTGCTTAACTTTGCATTAACAGCTCAAATACACCTATCTTTTGAAGGTAGATAGCCGTGTTGGTTTGTCATAGTCAAAGCAAAATAAAATAAAAAAATTTTTCTTCTTCCAGTAGCACCTTAGAGACCAACTAAGTTACACTATTTTTTCCACTGAGAAATCTTTCAGGGGAGAATTTGCAACAGTTTGGCACCATATTTGAGAGAATTAGACAACCTGGGATTTTTAGTGAAATTCTGAAATTTTCAAAAAAAGTTTTTCCGCAGGTGAAGTCGCCGAGGCCTGATTTTCAAGCATAGGGAAAATAGGCTTATGATTCCACCCCCTAACCCTAACCCTAACCCTAACCCTAACCCTAACCCTAACCCTAACCCTAACCCTAACCCTAACCCTAACCCTAACCCTAACCCTAACCCTAACCCTAACCCTAACTCTAACCCTGATGTTCTAGCCAAGGATAAAAACACTATTGTTTCCAAGGCGAAATCTTTCAGGGGAGAATTTAACGCATTTTGGCCCCATTTTTGAGAGAATTGGATAACGTCAGATTTTTTGTGAAATTGTGAGATTTCCAAAAAAATATATTCCCAGATTAAGACGCCAAGCTCTGAATTTCTGCCATGGGATAAAAACGCTTCTGTTTCCACTCTGAAATCTATTGGGGAAGAATTTACAACAATCTGGCACCATTTTTGAGAGGATTGGATAACGTCAAATATTTGGTGAAATTGTGACTTTTTTCAAAAAATGTTTTTCCGCAGGTGAAGTAGCCGAGGCCTGATTTTCTAGCGTAAGAAAAAAAGGCTTTTGTTTCCACCACCTAACACTAACCCTAACCCCAACCCTGATATTCTACCCAAGGATAAAAACACTATTGTTTCCACTGCAAAATCTTTCAGGGGAGAATTTGCAACAGTTTGGCACCATATTTAAGAGAATTAGACAACGTTAGATTTTTGGTGAAATTCTGAAATTTTCAAAAAAAGTTTTTCCGTAGGTGAATTCGCCGAGGCCTGATTTTCAAGCATAGGGAAAATAGGCTTATGATTCCACCACCTAACCCTTACCCTAACCCTAACCCTAACCCTAACCCTAACCCTAACCCTAACCCTAACCCTAACCCTAACCCTAACCCTAACCCTAACCCTAACCCTAACCCTAACCCTGACTCTAACCATAAGTCTGATTTTCTAGCCAAGGATGAAAACACTATTGTTTCCACTGCGAAATCTTTCAGTGGAGAATTTGCAACAGTTTGGCACCATTTTTGAGAGAATTCGATAACATCAGATTTTTGGTGAAATTGTGACTTTTTTCAAAGAAAGCTTTTCCGCAGGTGAAGTCGCCGAGGCCTGATTTTCTAGGGTCAGATAAAAGCGCTTCTATTGCCACTGCCAAACGTCTCAGGGGAGAATTTGCAAGAATTTGGCAAGATTTTTGAGAGAATTGGATAACGTCAGATTTTTGGTGAAATTGTGAGATTTTCAAAAAAAGTTTTTCCCAGATTACGACGCCAAGGACTGATTTTCTGACCTAGGATAAAAACGCTACTGTTTGCACCACCAAACCTTTCAGAGGAGAATTTGCAAAACTTTGGCTCCATTTTTGGGATAATTGGATAACGTCAGATTTTTGGTGAAATTGTGACTTTTTCAAAAAATGTTTTTCAGCAGGTGAAGTCACCGAGCCATGATTTTCTCACATACGATTTAAGTCGCCGAGGACTGATTTTCTGCCCAAGGGGAAAAAACGCTTCTTTCTGAAAAAATGCTTTTCTGCCAGTGAAGTCGCCGAGGCCTGATTTTCTAGTGTGTGTGTGGGGGGGAAAGATTCTGTTTCCACCAACAAACCTTTAAAGGGAGCATTTGCAACAGTTTGGTACCATTTTTGAGAGAATTGGATAACGTCAGATTTTTGGTGATATTGTGAAATTTTCAAAAAAAATAAATTTCCGCAGGTTAAGTCACCGAGGCCTGATTTTCTGGCCTAGGATAAAAACGCTTCTGTTTCCACCGCCAAACCTCTCAGGGAAGAATTTGCAACAGTTTGGCGCCATCTTTGAGAGAATTGGATAACGTCACATTTTTGTTGAAATTGTGAGATTTTCATAAAGAGTGATTAAGACGCCGAGGCCTGATTTTCTGGCTTAGG
Organism: Darevskia armeniaca; assembly: GCA_034641395.1. Taxonomy (NCBI): domain Eukaryota; kingdom Metazoa; phylum Chordata; class Lepidosauria; order Squamata; family Lacertidae; genus Darevskia; species Darevskia armeniaca. The sequence goes on along the minus strand of JAWWNF010000019.1, from coordinate 7,176,712 downwards.
ATAAAAACGCTTCTGTTTTGACCGCCAAACCTTTCAGGGGAGATTTTGCAAAACTTTGGCACCATTTTTGAGAGAATTGGATAAAGTCAATTTTTTGGTGAAATTTTGAAACTTTCAAAAAATGTTTTTCCCACATTAAGACGCCGAGGCCTGATTTTCTGGCCTGGGATAAAAACGCTTCTGTTTCCTCCGCCAAATCTTTCAGGGGGTATATTTACAACAGTTTGGTACCATTTTTGAGAGGATTGCATAACGTCAGAGTTTGGGTGAAATTGTGAAATTTTAAAAAAATAAATTCCGCAGGTTAATTTTCCGAGATCTGATTTTCTAGTGTAGGAAAAAATCGGTTTTGTTTCCACTACTTAACCCTAACCCAAACCCTAACCCAAACCCAAACCCTAACCCTAACCCTAACCCTAACCCTAACCCTAACCCTAACCCTAACCCTAACCCTAACCCTAACCCTAACCCTAACCCTAACCCTAACCCTCATATTCTAGCCAAAGATAAAAACACTATTTTTTCCACTGCGAAATCTTTCAGGGGAGAATTTGTAACAGTTTGGCACCATATTTGAGAGAATTAGACAACCTGGGATTTTTGGTGAAATTCTGAAATTTTCAAAAAAAGTTTTTCCGTAGGTGAATTCGCCGAGGCCTGATTTTCAAGCATAGGGAAAATAGGCTTATGATTCCACCACCTAACCCTTACCCTAACCCTAACCCTAACCCTAACCCTAACCCTAACCCTAACCCTAACCCTAACCCTAACCCTAACCCTAACCCTAACCCTGACTCTAACCCTAAGTCTGATTTTCTAGCCAAGGATGAAAACACTATTGTTTCCACTGCGAAATCTTTCAGTGGAGAATTTGCAACAGTTTGGTACCATTTTTGAGATAATTCGATAACATCAGATTTTTGGTGAAATTGTGACTTTTTTCAAAGAAAGTTTTTCCGCAGGTATAGTCGCCGAGGCCTGATTTTCTAGGGTCAGATAAAAGCGCTTCTATTGCCACTGCCAAACGTCTCAGGGGAGAATTTGCAAGAATTTGGCAAGATTTTTGAGAGAATTGCATAACGTCAGATTTTTGGTGAAATTGTGAGATTTTTAAAAAAAGTTTTTCCCAGATTACGACGCCAAGGACTGATTTTCTGACCTAGGATAAAAACGCTACTGTTTGCACCACCAAACCTTTCAGAGGAGAATTTGCAAAACTTTGGCGCCATTTTTGGGATAATTGGATAACGTCAGATTTTTGGTGAAATTGTGACTTTTTCAAAAAATGTTCTTCAGCAGGTGAAGTCACCGAGCCATGATTTTCTCACATACGATTTAAGTCGCCGAGGACTGATTTTCTGCCCAAGGGGAAAAAACGCTTCTTTCTGAAAAAATGCTTTTCTGCCAGTGAAGTCGCTGAGGCCTGATTTTCTAGTGTGTGTGTGGGGGGGGAAAGATTCTGTTTCCACCAACAAACCTTTAAAGGGAGCATTTGCAAAAGTTTGGTACCATTATTGAGAGAATTGGATAACGTCAGATTTTTGGTGATATTGTGAAATTTTCAAAAAAAATAAATTTCCGCAGGTTAAGTCACCGAGGCCTGATTTTCTGGCCTAGGATAAAAACGCTTCTGTTTCCACCGCCAAACCTCTCAGGGAAGAATTTGCAACAGTTTGGCGCCATCTTTGAGAGAATTGGATAACGTCAGATTTTTGTTGAAATTGTGAGATTTTCATAAAGAGTGATTAAGACGCCAAGGCCTGATTTTCTGGCCTAGGATAAAAACGCTTCTGTTTTGACCGCCAAACCTTTCAGGGGAGATTTTGCAAAACTTTGGCACCATTTTTGAGAGAATTGGATAAAGTCAATTTTTTGGTGAAATTGTGAAACATTTCACCAAACTTTTCAGGTGAAGTCGCCGAGGCCTCATTTTCAAGCATAGGGAAAATAGGCTTATGATTCCACCACCTAACTCTAACCCTACCCCTACCCCTACCCCTACCCCTACGCTAACCCTACCCCTACCGCTACCCCTACCCCTACCCCTAAACCTAACCCTAACCCTAACCCTAATCCTAATCCTAACCCTAACCCTAACTCTAACTCTAACCCTAACTCTAACCCTGATGTTCTAGCCAAGGGTAAAAACTCTATTGTTTCCAAGGCGAAATCTTTCAGGGGAGAATTTAACGCAGTTTGGCCCCATTTTTGCGAGAATTGGATAACGTCAGATTTTTTGTGAAATTGTGAGATTTCCAAAAAAATATATTCCCAGATTAGGACACCAAACTCTGAATTTCTGCCATGGGATAAAAACACTTCTGTTTCCACTCTGAAATGTATTGGGGAAGAATTTACAACAATCTGGCACCATTTTTGAGAGGATTGGATAACGTCAAATTTTTGCTGAAATTGTGACTTTTTTCAAAAAATGTTTTTCCGCAGGTGAAGTAGCCGAGGCCTGATTTTCTAGCGTAGGAAAAACACGCTTTTGTTTCCACCACCTAACCCTAACCCTAACCCTAACCCTGATATTCTAGCCAAGGATAAAAACACTATTGTTTCCACTGCAAAATCATTCAGGGGCGAATTTGCAACAGTTTGGCACCATATTTGAGAGAATTAGACAACGTTAGATTTTTGGTGAAATTCTGAATTTTTCAAAAAAAGTTTTTCCGTAGGTGAATTCGCCGAGGCCTGATTTTCAAGCATAGGGAAAATAGGCTTCTTATTCCACCACCTACCCCTTACCCTAACCCTAACCCTAACCCTAACCCTAACCCCAACCCTAACTCTAACCCTAAGTCTGATTTTCTAGCCAAGGATGAAAACACTATTGTTTCCACTGCGAAATCTTTCAGTGGAGAATTTGCAACAGTTATGGCACCATTTTTGAGAGAATTCGATAACATCAGATTTTTGGTGAAATTGTGACTTTTTTCAAAGAAAGTTTTTCCGCAGGTGAAGTCGCCGAGGCCTGATTTTCTAGCGTCAGATAAAAGCGCTTCTATTGCCACTGCCAAACGTCTCAGGGGAGAATTTGCAAGTATTTGGCAAGATTTTTGAGAGAATTGGATAACGTCAGATTTTTGGTGAAATTGTGAGATTTTCAAAAAAAGTTTTTCCCAGATTACGATGCCAAGGCCTGATTTTCTGACCTAGGATAAAAACGCTACTGTTTGCACCACCAAACCTTTCAGAGGAGAATTTGCAAAACTTTGGCACCATTTTTGGGATAATTGGATAACATCAGATTTTTGGTGAAATTGTGACTTTTTCAAAAAATGTTTTTCAGCAGGTGAAGTCACCGAGCCATGATTTTCTCACATACGATTTACGTAGCCGAGGACTGATTTTCTGCCCAAAGGGAAAAAACGCTTCTTTCTGAAAAAATGCTTTTCTGCCAGTGAAGTCGCCGAGGCCTGATTTTCTAGTGTGTGTGTGGGGGAAAGATTCTGTTTTCACCAACAAACCTTTAAAGGGAGCATTTGCTCCCTTGGTACCATTATTGAGAGAATTGGATAACGTCAGATTTTTGGTGATATTGTGAAAGTATGAAAAAAAATAAATTTCCGCAGGTTAAGTCACTGAGGCCTGATTTTCTGGCCTAGGATAAAAACGCTTCTGTTTTGACTGCCAAACATTTCAGGGGAGATTTTGCAAAACTTTGGCACCATTTTTGAGAGAATTGGATAAAGTCAATTTTTTGGTGAAATTGTGAAACTTTCAAAAAATGTTTTTCCCACATTAAGATGCCGAGGCCTGATTTTCTGGCCTGGGATAAAAACGCTTCTGTTTTCTCCGCCAAATCTTTCAGGGGAGAATTTACAACAGTTTGGTACCATTTTTGAGAGGATTGCATAACGTCAGAGTTTGGGTGAAATTGTGAAATTTAAAAAAATAAATTCCGCAGGTTAATTTTCCGAGATCTGATTTTCTAGCGTAGGAAAAAATCGGTTTTGTTTCCACTACTTAACCCTAACCCTAACCCAAACCCAAACCCAAACCCAAACCCTAACCCTAACCCTAACCCTAACCCTAACCCTAACCCTAACCCTAACCCTAACCCTAACCCTAACCCTAACCCTAACCCTAACCCTAACCCTAACCCTAACCCTGATATTCTACCCAAGGATAAAAACACTATTGTTTCCACTGCAAAATCTTTCAGGGGAGAATTTGTAACAGTTTGGCACCATATTTGAGAGAATTAGACAACCTGGGATTTTTGGTGAAATTCTGAAATTTTCAAAAAAAGTTTTTCCGTAGGTGAATTCGCCGAGGCCTGATTTTCAAGCATAGGGAAAATAGGCTTATGATTCCACCACCTAACCCTTACCCGAACCCGAACCCGAACCCTAACCCTAACCCTAACCCTAACCCTAACCCTAACCCTAACCCTGACTCTAACCCTAAGTCTGATTTTCTAGCCAAGGATGAAAACACTATTGTTTCCACTGCGAAATCTTTCAGTGGAGAATTTGCAACAGTTTGGTACCATTTTTGAGATAATTCGATAACATCAGATTTTTGGTGAAATTGTGACTTTTTTCAAAGAAAGTTTTTCCGCAGGTATAGTTGCCGAGGCCTGATTTTCTAGGGTCAGATAAAAGCGCTTCTATTGCCACTGCCAAACGTCTCAGGGGAGAATTTGCAAGAATTTGGCAAGATTTTTGAGAGAATTGCATAACGTCAGATTTTTGGTGAAATTGTGAGATTTTTAAAAAAAGTTTTTCCCAGATTACGACGCCAAGGACTGATTTTCTGACCTAGGATAAAAACGCTACTGTTTGCACCACCAAACCTTTCAGAGGAGAATTTGCAAAACTTTGGCGCCATTTTTGGGATAATTGGATAACGTCAGATTTTTGGTGAAATTGTGACTTTTTCAAAAAATGTTTTTCAGCAGGTGAAGTCACCGAGCCATGATTTTCTCACATACGATTTAAGTCGCCGAGGACTGATTTTCTGCCCAAGGGGAAAAAACGCTTCTTTCTGAAAAAATGCTTTTCTGCCAGTGAAGTCGCTGAGGCCTGATTTTCTAGTGTGTGTGTGGGGGGGGAAAGATTCTGTTTCCACCAACAAACCTTTAAAGGGAGCATTTGCAAAAGTTTGGTACCATTATTGAGAGAATTGGATAACGTCAGATTTTTGGTGATATTGTGAAATTTTCAAAAAAAATAAATTTCCGCAGGTTAAGTCACCGAGGCCTGATTTTCTGGCCTAGGATAAAAACGCTTCTGTTTCCACCGCCAAACCTCTCAGGGAAGAATTTGCAACAGTTTGGCGCCATCTTTGAGAGAATTGGATAACGTCAGATTTTTGTTGAAATTGTGAGATTTTCATAAAGAGTGATTAAGACGCCAAGGCCTGATTTTCTGGCCTAGGATAAAAACGCTTCTGTTTTGACCGCCAAACCTTTCAGGGGAGATTTTGCAAAACTTTGGCACCATTTTTGAGAGAATTGGATAAAGTCAATTTTTTGGTGAAATTGTGAAACTTTTCACCAAACTTTTCAGGTGAAGTCGCCGAGGCCTCATTTTCAAGCATAGGGAAAATAGGCTTATGATTCCACCACCTAACTCTAACCCTACCCCTACCCCTACCCCTACCCCTACGCTAACCCTACCCCTACCGCTACCCCTACCCCTACCCCTAAACCTAACCCTAACCCTAACCCTAATCCTAATCCTAACCCTAACTCTAACTCTAACCCTAACTCTAACCCTGATGTTCTAGCCAAGGGTAAAAACTCTATTGTTTCCAAGGCGAAATCTTTCAGGGGAGAATTTAACGCAGTTTGGCCCCATTTTTGCGAGAATTGGATAACGTCAGATTTTTTGTGAAATTGTGAGATTTCCAAAAAAATATATTCCCAGATTAGGACACCAAACTCTGAATTACTGCCATGGGATAAAAACGCTTCTGTTTCCACTCTGAAATGTATTGGGGAAGAATTTACAACAATCTGGCACCATTTTTGAGAGGATTGGATAACGTCAAATTTTTGCTGAAATTGTGACTTTTTTCAAAAAATGTTTTTCCGCAGGTGAAGTAGCCGAGGCCTGATTTTCTAGCGTAGGAAAAACACGCTTTTGTTTCCACCACCTAACCCTAACCCTAACCCTAACCCTGATATTCTAGCCAAGGATAAAAACACTATTGTTTCCACTGCAAAATCATTCAGGGGCGAATTTGCAACAGTTTGGCACCATATTTGAGAGAATTAGACAACGTTAGATTTTTGGTGAAATTCTGAAATTTTCAAAAAAAGTTTTTCCGTAGGTGAATTCGCCGAGGCCTGATTTTCAAGCATAGGGAAAATAGGCTTCTTATTCCACCACCTACCCCTTACCCTAACCCTAACCCTAACCCTAACCCTAACCCCAACCCTGACTCTAACCCTAAGTCTGATTTTCTAGCCAAGGATGAAAACACTATTGTTTCCACTGCGAAATCTTTCAGTGGAGAATTTGCAACAGTTATGGCACCATTTTTGAGAGAATTCGATAACATCAGATTTTTGGTGAAATTGTGACTTTTTTCAAAGAAAGTTTTTCCGCAGGTGAAGTCGCCGAGGCCTGATTTTCTAGCGTCAGATAAAAGCGCTTCTATTGCCACTGCCAAACGTCTCAGGGGAGAATTTGCAAGTATTTGGCAAGATTTTTGAGAGAATTGGATAACGTCAGATTTTTGGTGAAATTGTGAGATTTTCAAAAAAAGTTTTTCCCAGATTACGATGCCAAGGCCTGATTTTCTGACCTAGGATAAAAACGCTACTGTTTGCACCACCAAACCTTTCAGAGGAGAATTTGCAAAACTTTGGCACCATTTTTGGGATAATTGGATAACGTCAGATTTTTGGTGAAATTGTGACTTTATCAAAAAATGTTTTTCAGCAGGTGAAGTCACCGAGCCATGATTTTCTCACATACGATTTAAGTCGCCGAGGACTGATTTTCTGCCCAAGGGGAAAAAACGCTTCTTTCTGAAAAAATGCTTTTCTGCCAGTGAAGTCGCCGAGGCCTGATTTTCTAGTGTGTGTGAGGGGGGAAACATTCTGTTTTCACCAACAAACCTTTAAAGGGAGCATTTGCTCCCTTGGTACCATTATTGAGAGAATTGGATAACGTCAGATTTTTGGTGATATTGTGAAAGTATCAAAAAAAATAAATTTCCGCAGGTTAAGTCACTGAGGCCTGATTTTCTGGCCTAGGATAAAAACGCTTCTGTTTCCACCGCCAAACCTCTCAGGGAAGAATTTGCAACAGTTTGGCGCCATCTTTGAGAGAATTGGATAACGTCAGATTTTTGGTGAAATTGTGAGATTTTCATAAAGAGTGATTAAGACGCCGAGGCCTGATTTTCTGGCCTAGGATAAAAACGCTTCTGTTTTGACCGCCAAACCTTTCAGGGGAGATTTTGCAAAACTTTGGCACCATTTTTGAGAGAATTGGATAAAGTCAATTTTTTGGTGAAATTGTGAAACTTTCAAAAAATGTTTTTCCCACATTAAGACGCCGAGGCCTGATTTTCTGGCCTGGGATAAAAACGCTTCTGTTTCCTCCGCCAAATCTTTCAGGGGAGAATTTACAACAGTTTGGTACCATTTTTGAGAGGATTGCATAACGTCAGAGTTTGGGTGAAATTGTGAAATTTAAAAAAATAAATTCCGCAGGTTAATTTTCCGAGATCTGATTTTCTAGCGTAGGAAAAAATCGGTTTTGTTTCCACTACTTAACCCTAACCCTAACCCAAACCCTAACCCAAACCCAAACCCTAACCCTAACCCTAACCCTAACCCTAACCCTAACCCTAACCCTAACCCTAACCCTAACCCTAACCCTAACCCTAATCCTAACCCTAACCCTAACCCTAACCCTAACCCTGATATTCTAGCCAAGGATAAAAACACTATTTTTTCCACTGCGAAATCTTTCAGGGGAGAATTTGTAACAGTTTGGCACCATATTTGAGAGAATTAGACAACCTGGGATTTTTGGTGAAATTCTGAAATTTTCAAAAAAAGTTGTTCCGCAGGTCAAGTCGCCGAGGCCTCACTTTCAAGCATAGGGAAAATAGGCTTATGATTCCACCACCTAACTCTAACCCTAACCCTAACCCTAACCCTAACCCTAACCCTAACCCTAACCCTAACCCTAACCCTAACCCTAACCCTAACCCTAACCCTAACCCTAACCCTAACCCTAACCCTAACCCTAACCCTAACCCTAACCCTAACCCTAACCCTGATGTTCTAGCCAAGGATAAAAACACTATTGTTTCCAATGCGAAATCTTTCAGGGGAGAATTTAAAGCAGTTTGGCCCCATTTTTGAGAGAATTGGATAACTTCAGATTTTTTGTGAAATTGTGAGATTTTCAAAAAAATATATTCCCAGATTAAGACGCCAATCTCTGATTTTCTGGCATGGGATAAAAACGCTTATGTTTCCACTCTGAAATCTATTGGGGAAGAATTTAGAAAAATTTGGCAACATTTTTGAGAGGATTGGATAACGTCAAATTTTTGGTGAAATTGTGACTTTTTTCAAAAAATGTTTTTCCGCAGGTGAAGTAGCCGAGGCCTGATTTTCTAGCGTAAGAAAAAAAGGCTTTTGTTTCCACCACCTAACCCTAACCCTAACCCTGATATTCTAGCCAAGGATAAAAACACTATTGTTTCCCCTGCAAAATCTTTCAGGGGAGAATTTGCCAAAGTTTGGCACCATATTTGAGAGAATTAGACAACGTTAGATTTTTGGTGAAATTCTGAAATTTTCAAAAAAAGTTTTTCCGTAGGTGAATTCGCCGAGGCCTGATTTTCAAGCATAGGGAAAATAGGCTTCTTATTCCACCACCTACCCCTTACCCAAACCCTAACCCAAACCCTAACCCTAACCCTAACCCCAACCCTGACTCTAACCCTAAGTCTGATTTTCTAGCCAAGGATGAAAACACTATTGTTTCCACTGCGAAATCTTTCAGTGGAGAATTTGCAACAGTTTGGCACCATTTTTGAGAGAATTCGATAACATCAGATTTTTGGTGAAATTGTGACTTTTTTCAAAGAAAGTTTTTCCGCAGGTGAAGTCGCCGAGGCCTGATTTTCTAGCGTCAGATAAAAGCGCTTCTATTGCCACTGCCAAACGTCTCAGGGGAGAATTTGCAAGTATTTGGCAAGATTTTTGAGAGAATTGGATAACGTCAGATTTTTGGTGAAATTGTGAGATTTTCAAAAAAAGTTTTTCCCAGATTACGATGCCAAGGCCTGATTTTCTGACCTAGGATAAAAACGCTACTGTTTGCACCACCAAACCTTTCAGAGGAGAATTTGCAAAACTTTGGCACCATTTTTGGGATAATTGGATAACGTCAGATTTTTGGTGAAATTGTGACTTTATCAAAAAATGTTTTTCAGCAGGTGAAGTCACCGAGCCATGATTTTCTCACATACGATTTAAGTCGCCGAGGACTGATTTTCTGCCCAAGGGGAAAAAACGCTTCTTTCTGAAAAAATGCTTTTCTGCCAGTGAAGTCGCCGAGGCCTGATTTTCTAGTGTGTGTGGGGGGGAAAGATTCTGTTTCCACCAACAAACCTTTAAAGGGAGCATTTGCTCCCTTGGTACCATTATTGAGAGAATTGGATAACGTCAGATTTTTGGTGATATTGTGAAAGTATCAAAAAAAAATAAATTTCCGCAGGTTAAGTCACTGAGGCCTGATTTTCTGGCCTAGGATAAAAACGCTTCTGTTTCCACCGCCAAACCTCTCAGGGAAGAATTTGCAACAGTTTGGCGCCATCTTTGAGAGAATTGGATAACGTCAGATTTTTGGTGAAATTGTGAGATTTTCATAAAGAGTGATTAAGACGCCGAGGCCTGATTTTCTGGCCTAGGATAAAAACGCTTCTGTTTTGACCGCCAAACCTTTCAGGGGAGATTTTGCAAAACTTTGGCACCATTTTTGAGAGAATTGGATAAAGTCAATTTTTTGGTGAAATTGTGAAACTTTCAAAAAATGTTTTTCCCACATTAAGACGCCGAGGCCTGATTTTCTGGCCTGGGATAAAAACGCTTCTGTTTCCTCCACCAAATCTTTCAGGGGAGAATTTACAACAGTTTGGTACCATTTTTGAGAGGATTGCATAACGTCAGAGTTTGGGTGAAATTGTGAAATTTAAAAAAATAAATTCCGCAGGTTAATTTTCCGAGATCTGATTTTCTAGCGTAGGAAAAAATCGGTTTTGTTTCCACTACTTAACCCTAACCCTAACCCAAACCCTAACCCTAACCCTAACCCTAACCCTAACCCTAACCCTAACCCTAACCCTAACCCTAACCCTAACCCTAACCCTAACCCTAATCCTAACCCTAACCCTAACCCTAACCCTAACCCTAACCCTAACCCTGATATTCTAGCCAAGGATAAAAACACTATTTTTTCCACTGCGAAATCTTTCAGGGGAGAATTTGTAACAGTTTGGCACCATATTTGAGAGAATTAGACAACCTGGGATTTTTGGTGAAATTCTGAAATTTTCAAAAAAAGTTGTTCCGCAGGTTAAGTCGCCGAGGCCTCACTTTCAAGCATAGGGAAAATAGGCTTATGATTCCACCACCTAACCCTAACCCTAACCCTAACCCTAACCCTAACCCTAACCCTAACCCTAACCCTAACCCTAACCCTAACCCTAACCCTAACCCTAACCCTAACCCTGATGTTGTAGCCAAGGATAAAAACACTATTGTTTCCAATGCGAAATCTTTCAGGGGAGAATTTAAAGCAGTTTGGCCCCATTTTTGAGAGAATTGGATAACTTCAGATTTTTTGTGAAATTGTGAGATTTTCAAAAAAATATATTCCCAGATTAAGACGCCAAGCTCTGATTTTCTGGCATGGGATAAAAACGCTTATGTTTCCACTCTGAAATCTATTGGGGAAGAATTTAGAAAAATTTGGCAACATTTTTGAGAGGATTGGATAACGTCAAATTTTTGGTGAAATTGTGACTTTTTTCAAAAAATGTTTTTCCGCAGGTGAAGTAGCCGAGGCCTGATTTTCTAGCGTAAGAAAAAAAGGCTTTTGTTTCCACCACCTAACCCTAACCCTAACCCTGATATTCTAGCCAAGGATAAAAACACTATTGTTTCCACTGCAAAATCTTTCAGGGGAGAATTTGCCAAAGTTTGGCACCATATTTGAGAGAATTAGACAACGTTAGATTTTTGGTGAAATTCTGAAATTTTCAAAAAAAGTTTTTCCGTAGGTGAATTCGCCGAGGCCTGATTTTCAAGCATAGGGAAAATAGGCTTCTTATTCCACCACCTACCCCTTACCCAAACCCTAACCCAAACCCTAACCCTAACCCTAACCCCAACCCTGACTCTAACCCTAAGTCTTATTTTCTAGCCAAGGATGAAAACACTATTGTTCCCACTGCGAAATCTTTCAGTGGAGAATTTGCAACAGTTTGGCACCATTTTTGAGAGAATTCGATAACATCAGATTTTTGGTGAAATTGTGACTTTTTTCAAAGAAAGTTTTTCCGCAGGTGAAGTCGCCGAGGCCTGATTTTCTAGCGTCAGATAAAAGCGCTTCTATTGCCACTGCCAAACGTCTCAGGGGAGAATTTGCAAGTATTTGGCAAGATTTTTGAGAGAATTGGATAACGTCAGATTTTTGGTGAAATTGTGAGATTTTCAAAAAAAGTTTTTCCCAGATTACGATGCCAAGGACTGATTTTCTGACCTAGGATAAAAACGCTACTGTTTGCACCACCAAACCTTTCAGAGGAGAATTTGCAAAACTTTGGCACCATTTTTGAGATAATTGGATAACGTCAGATTTTTGGTGAAATTGTGACTTTTTCAAAAAATGTTTTTCAGCAGGTGAAGTCACCGAGCCATGATTTTCTCACATACGATTTAAGTCGCCGAGGACTGATTTTCTGCCCAGGGGGAAAAAATGCTTCTTTCTGAAAAAATGCTTTTCTGCCAGTGAAGTCGCCGAGGCCTGATTTTCTAGTGTGTGTGGGGGGGAAAGATTCTGTTTCCACCAACAAACCTTTAAAGGGAGCATTTGCTCCCTTGGTACCATTATTGAGAGAATTGGATAACGTCAGATTTTTGGTGATATTGTGAAAGTATCAAAAAAAATAAATTTCCGCAGGTTAAGTCACTGAGGCCTGATTTTCTGGCCTAGGATAAAAACGCTTCTGTTTCCACCGCCAAACCTCTCAGGGAAGAATTTGCAACAGTTTGGAGCCATCTTTGAGAGAATTGGATAACGTCAGATTTTTGGTGAAATTGTGAGATTTTCATAAAGAGTGATTAAGACGCCGAGGCCTGATTTTCTGGCCTAGGATAAAAACGCTTCTGTTTTGACCGCCAAACCTTTCAGGGGAGATTTTGCAAAACTTTGGCACCATTTTTGAGAGAATTGGATAAAGTCAATTTTTTGGTGAAATTGTGAAACTTTCAAAAAATGTTTTTCCCACATTAAGACGCCGAGGCCTGATTTTCTGGCCTGGGATAAAAACGCTTCTGTTTCCTCCGCCAAATCTTTCAGGGGAGAATTTACAACAGTTTGGTACCATTTTTGAGAGGATTGCATAACGTCAGAGTTTGGGTGAAATTGTGAAATTTAAAAAAAATAAATTCCGCAGGTTAATTTTCCGAGATCTGATTTTCTAGCGTAGGAAAAAATCGGTTTTGTTTCCACTACTTAACCCTAACCCTAACCCTAACCCAAACCCTAACCCTAACCCTAACCCTAACCCTAACCCTAACCCTAACCCTAACCCTAACCCTAACCCTAACCCTAACCCTGATATTCTAGCCAAGGATAAAAACACTATTTTTTCCACTGCGAAATCTTTCAGGGGAGAATTTGTAACAGTTTGGCACCATATTTGAGAGAATTAGACAACCTGGGATTTTTGGTGAAATTCTGAAATTTTCAAAAAAAGTTGTTCCGCAGGTTAAGTCGCCGAGGCCTCACTTTCAAGCATAGGGAAAATAGGCTTATGATTCCACCACCTAACCCTAACCCTAACCCTAACCCTAACCCTAACCCTAACCCTAACCCTAACCCTAACCCTAACCCTGATGTTCTAGCCAAGGATAAAAACACTATTGTTTCCAATGCGAAATCTTTCAGGGGAGAATTTAAAGCAGTTTGGCCCCATTTTTGAGAGAATTGGATAACTTCAGATTTTTTGTGAAATTGTGAGATTTTCAAAAAAATATATTCCCAGATTAAGACGCCAAGCTCTGATTTTCTGGCATGGGATAAAAACGCTTATGTTTCCACTCTGAAATCTATTGGGGAAGAATTTAGAAAAATTTGGCAACATTTTTGAGAGGATTGGATAACGTCAAATTTTTGGTGAAATTGTGACTTTTTTCAAAAAATGTTTTTCCGCAGGTGAAGTAGCCGAGGCCTGATTTTCTAGCGTAAGAAAAAAAGGCTTTTGTTTCCACCACCTAACCCTAACCCTAACCCTGATATTCTAGCCAAGGATAAAAACACTATTGTTTCCACTGCAAAATCTTTCAGGGGAGAATTTGCCAAAGTTTGGCACCATATTTGAGAGAATTAGACAACGTTAGATTTTTGGTGAAATTCTGAAATTTTCAAAAAAAGTTTTTCCGTAGGTGAATTCGCCGAGGCCTGATTTTCAAGCATAGGGAAAATAGGCTTCTTATTCCACCACCTACCCCTTACCCAAACCCTAACCCAAACCCTAACCCTAACCCTAACCCCAACCCTGACTCTAACCCTAAGTCTTATTTTCTAGCCAAGGATGAAAACACTATTGTTCCCACTGCGAAATCTTTCAGTGGAGAATTTGCAACAGTTTGGCACCATTTTTGAGAGAATTCGATAACATCAGATTTTTGGTGAAATTGTGACTTTTTTCAAAGAAAGTTTTTCCGCAGGTGAAGTCGCCGAGGCCTGATTTTCTAGCGTCAGATAAAAGCGCTTCTATTGCCACTGCCAAACGTCTCAGGGGAGAATTTGCAAGTATTTGGCAAGATTTTTGAGAGAATTGGATAACGTCAGATTTTTGGTGAAATTGTGAGATTTTCAAAAAAAGTTTTTCCCAGATTACGATGCCAAGGACTGATTTTCTGACCTAGGATAAAAACGCTACTGTTTGCACCACCAAACCTTTCAGAGGAGAATTTGCAAAACTTTGGCACCATTTTTGAGATAATTGGATAACGTCAGATTTTTGGTGAAATTGTGACTTTTTCAAAAAATGTTTTTCAGCAGGTGAAGTCACCGAGCCATGATTTTCTCACATACGATTTAAGTCGCCGAGGACTGATTTTCTGCCCAGGGGGAAAAAATGCTTCTTTCTGAAAAAATGCTTTTCTGCCAGTGAAGTCGCCGAGGCCTGATTTTCTAGTGTGTGTGGGGGGGAAAGATTCTGTTTCCACCAACAAACCTTTAAAGGGAGCATTTGCAACAGTTTGGTACCATTATTGAGAGAATTGGATAACGTCAGATTTTTGGTGATATTGTGAAATTTTCAAAAAAAAAAATTTCCGCAGGTTAAGTCACTGAGGCCTGATTTTCTGGCCTAGGATAAAAACGCTTCTGTTTCCACCGCCAAACCTCTCAGGGAAGAATATGCAACAGTTTGGCGCCATCTTTGAGAGAATTGGATAACGTCAGATTTTTGGTGAAATTGTGAGATTTTCATAAAGAGTGATTAAGACGCCGAGGCCTGATTTTCTGGCCTGGGATAAAAATGCTTCTGTTTCCTCCGCCAAATCTTTCAGGGGAGAATTTACAACAGTTTGGTACCATTTTTGAGAGGATTGCATAACGTCAGAGTTTGGGTGAAATTGTGAAATTTAAAAAAAAAAATTCCGCAGGTTAATTTTCCGAGATATGATTTTCTAGCATAGGAAAAAATCGGTTTTGTTTCCACTACTTAAACCTAAGCCTAAGCCTAAGCCTAACCCTAACCCTAACCCTAACCCTAACCCTAACCCTGATATTCTAGCCAAGG
The DNA here is from genome assembly GCA_034641395.1 of Darevskia armeniaca. NCBI lineage: Eukaryota > Metazoa > Chordata > Lepidosauria > Squamata > Lacertidae > Darevskia > Darevskia armeniaca. The sequence goes on along the minus strand of JAWWNF010000019.1, from coordinate 7,161,688 downwards.
ATAAAAACACTATTGTTTCCACTGCAAAATCTTTCAGGGGAGAATTTGTAACAGTTTGGCACCATATTTGAGAGAATTAGACAACCTGGGATTTTTGGTGAAATTCTGAAATTTTCAAAAAAAGTTTTTCCGCAGGTGAAGTCGCCGAGGCCTCATTTTCAAGCATAGGGAAAATAGGCTTATGATTCCACCACCTAACCCTAACCCTAACCCTAACCCTAACCCTAACCCTAACCCTAACCCTAACCCTAACCCTAACCCTAACCCTAACCCTAACCCTAACCCTAACCCTAACCCTAACCCTAACTCTAAACCTAACTCTAACCCTGATGTTCTAGGGTAAAAACACTATTGTTTCCAAGGCGAAATCTTTCAGGGGAGAATTTAACGCAGTTTGGCCCCATTTTTGAGAGAATTGGATAACGTCAGATTTTTTGTGAAATTGTGAGATTTTCAAAAAAATATATTTCCAGATTAAGACGCCAAGCTCTGAATTTCTGCCATGGGATAAAATCGCTTCTGTTTCCACTCTGAAATCTATTGGGGAAGAATTTACAATAATTTGGCACCATTTTTGAGAGGATTGGATAACGTCAAATATTTGGTGAAATTGTGACTTTTTTCAAAAAATGTTTTTCCGCAGGTGAAGTAGCCGAGGCCTGATTTTCTAGCGTAGGAAAAAAACGCTTTTGATTCCGCCACCTAATCCTAACCCTAACCCTGATATTCTAGCCAAGGATAAAAACACTATTGTTTCCACTGCGAAATCTTTCAGGGGAGAATTTGCCAAAGTTTGGCACCATATTTGAGAGAATTAGACAACGTTAGATATTTGGTGAAATTCAGAAATTTTCAAAAAAAGTTTTTCCGCAGGTGAAGTCGCCGAGGCCTGATTTTCAAGCATAGGGAAAATAGGCTTATGATTCCACCACCTAACCCTAACCCTAACCCTAACCCTAACCCTAACCCTAACCCTAACCCTAACCCTAACCCTAACCCTAACCCTAACCCTGATATTCTAGCCAAGGATAAAAACACTATTTTTCCACTGCGAAATCTTTCAGGGGAGAATTTGCAACAGTTTGGCACCATATTTGAGAGAATTAGACAACCTGGGATTTTTGGTGAAATTCAGAAATTTTCAAAAAAAGTTTTTCCGCAGGTGAAGTCGCCGAGGCCTCATTTTCAAGCATAGGGAAAATAGGCTTATGATTTCACCACCTAAACGTAACCCTAACCCTAACCCTAACCTTAACCCTACCCCTACCCCTACCCCTACCCCTACCCCTACCCCTACCCCTACCCCTAACCCTAACCCTAACCCTAATCCTAACCCTAACCTTATCTCTAACTCTAACGCTAACTCTAACCCTGATGTTCTAGCCAAGGGTAAAAACACTATTGTTTCCAAGGCGAAATCTTTCAGGGGAGAATTTAACGCAGTTTAGCCCCATTTTTGCGAGAATTGGATAACGTCAAATTTTTTGTGAAATTGTGAGATTTCAAAAAAAATATATTCCCAGATTAAGACGCCAAGCTCTGAATTTCTGCCATGGGATAAAAACGCTTCTGTTTCCACTCTGAAATCTATTGGGGAAGAATTTACAACAATCTGGCACCATTTTTGAGAGAATTGGATAATGACAAATTTTTGGTGAAATTGTGACTTTTTTCAAAGAAAGTTTTTCCGCAGGTATAGTTGCCGAGGCCTGATTTTCTAGGGTCAGATAAAAGCGCTTCTATTGCCACTGCCAAACGTCTCAGGGGAGAATTTGCAAGAATTTGGCAAGATTTTTGAGAGAATTGCATAACGTCAGATTTTTGGTGAAATTGTGAGATTTTTAAAAAAAGTTTTTCCCAGATTACGACGCCAAGGACTGATTTTCTGACCTAGGATAAAAACGCTACTGTTTGCACCACCAAACCTTTCAGAGGAGAATTTGCAAAACTTTGGCGCCATTTTTGGGATAATTGGATAACGTCAGATTTTTGGTGAAATTGTGACTTTTTCAAAAAATGTTTTTCAGCAGGTGAAGTCACCGAGCCATGATTTTCTCACATACGATTTAAGTCGCCGAGGACTGATTTTCTGCCCAAAGGGAAAAAACGCTTCTTTCTGAAAAAATGCTTTTCTGCCAGTGAAGTCGCTGAGGCCTGATTTTCTAGTGTGTGTGTGGGGGGGGAAAGATTCTGTTTCCACCAACAAACCTTTAAAGGGAGCATTTGCAAAAGTTTGGTACCATTATTGAGAGAATTGGATAACGTCAGATTTTTGGTGATATTGTGAAATTTTCAAAAAAAATAAATTTCCGCAGGTTAAGTCACCGAGGCCTGATTTTCTGGCCTAGGATAAAAACGCTTCTGTTTCCACCGCCAAACCTCTCAGGGAAGAATTTGCAACAGTTTGGCGCCATCTTTGAGAGAATTGGATAACGTCAGATTTTTGTTGAAATTGTGAGATTTTCATAAAGAGTGATTAAGACGCCAAGGCCTGATTTTCTGGCCTAGGATAAAAACGCTTCTGTTTTGACCGCCAAACCTTTCAGGGGAGATTTTGCAAAACTTTGGCACCATTTTTGAGAGAATTGGATAAAGTCAATTTTTTGGTGAAATTGTGAAACTTTTCACCAAACTTTTCAGGTGAAGTCGCCGAGGCCTCATTTTCAAGCATAGGGAAAATAGGCTTATGATTCCACCACCTAACTCTAACCCTACCCCTACCCCTACCCCTACGCTAACCCTACCCCTACCGCTACCCCTACCCCTACCCCTAAACCTAACCCTAACCCTAACCCTAACCCTAATCCTAATCCTAATCCTAACCCTAACCCTAACTCTAACTCTAACCCTAACTCTAACCCTGATGTTCTAGCCAAGGGTAAAAACTCTATTGTTTCCAAGGCGAAATCTTTCAGGGGAGAATTTAACGCAGTTTGGCCCCATTTTTGCGAGAATTGGATAACGTCAGATTTTTTGTGAAATTGTGAGATTTCCAAAAAAATATATTCCCAGATTAGGACACCAAACTCTGAATTTCTGCCATGGGATAAAAACGCTTCTGTTTCCACTCTGAAATGTATTGGGGAAGAATTTACAACAATCTGGCACCATTTTTGAGAGGATTGGATAACGTCAAATTTTTGCTGAAATTGTGACTTTTTTCAAAAAATGTTTTTCCGCAGGTGAAGTAGCCGAGGCCTGATTTTCTAGCGTAGGAAAAACACGCTTTTGTTTCCACCACCTAACCCTAACCCTAACCCTAACCCTGATATTCTAGCCAAGGATAAAAACACTATTGTTTCCACTGCAAAATCATTCAGGGGCGAATTTGATTCCACCACCTAACTCTAACCCTAACCCTAACCCTAACCCTAACCCTAACCCTAACCCTAACCCTAACCCTAACCCTAACCCTAACCCTAACCCTAACCCTAACCCTAACCCTGATGTTCTAGCCAAGGATAAAAACACTATTGTTTCCAATGCGAAATCTTTCAGGGGAGAATTTAAAGCAGTTTGGCCCCATTTTTGAGAGAATTGGATAACTTCAGATTTTTTGTGAAATTGTGAGATTTTCAAAAAAATATATTCCCAGATTAAGACGCCAAGCTCTGATTTTCTGGCATGGGATAAAAACGCTTATGTTTCCACTCTGAAATCTATTGGGTAAGAATTTAGAAAAATTTGGCAACATTTTTGAGAGGATTGGATAACGTCAAATTTTTGGTGAAAGTGTGACTTTTTTCAAAAAATGTTTTTCCGCAGGTGAAGTAGCCGAGGCCTGATTTTCTAGCGTAAGAAAAAAAGGCTTTTGTTTCCACCACCTAACCCTAACCCTAACCCTGATATTCTAGCCAAGGATAAAAACACTATTGTTTCCCCTGCAAAATCTTTCAGGGGAGAATTTGCCAAAGTTTGGCACCATATTTGAGAGAATTAGACAACGTTAGATTTTTGGTGAAATTCTGAAATTTTCAAAAAAAGTTTTTCCGTAGGTGAATTCGCCGAGGCCTGATTTTCAAGCATAGGGAAAATAGGCTTCTTATTCCACCACCTACCCCTTACCCAAACCCTAACCCAAACCCTAACCCTAACCCTAACCCCAACCCTGACTCTAACCCTAAGTCTGATTTTCTAGCCAAGGATGAAAACACTATTGTTTCCACTGCGAAATCTTTCAGTGGAGAATTTGCAACAGTTTGGCACCATTTTTGAGAGAATTCGATAACATCAGATTTTTGGTGAAATTGTGACTTTTTTCAAAGAAAGTTTTTCCGCAGGTGAAGTCGCCGAGGCCTGATTTTCTAGCGTCAGATAAAAGCGCTTCTATTGCCACTGCCAAACGTCTCAGGGGAGAATTTGCAAGTATTTGGCAAGATTTTTGAGAGAATTGGATAACGTCAGATTTTTGGTGAAATTGTGAGATTTTCAAAAAAAGTTTTTCCCAGATTACGATGCCAAGGACTGATTTTCTGACCTAGGATAAAAACGCTACTGTTTGCACCACCAAACCTTTCAGAGGAGAATTTGCAAAACTTTGGCACCATTTTTGAGATAATTGGATAACGTCAGATTTTTGGTGAAATTGTGACTTTTTCTAAAAATGTTTTTCAGCAGGTGAAGTCACCGAGCCATGATTTTCTCACATACGATTTAAGTCGCCGAGGACTGATTTTCTGCCCAAGGGGAAAAAACGCTTCTTTCTGAAAAAATGCTTTTCTGCCAGTGAAGTCGCCGAGGCCTGATTTTCTAGTGTGTGTGTGGGGGAAAGATTCTGTTTCCACCAACAAACCTTTAAAGGGAGCATTTGCTCCCTTGGTACCATTATTGAGAGAATTGGATAACGTCAGATTTTTGGTGATATTGTGAAAGTATCAAAAAAAATAAATTTCCGCAGGTTAAGTCACTGAGGCCTGATTTTCTGGCCTAGGATAAAAACGCTTCTGTTTCCACCGCCAAACCTCTCAGGGAAGAATTTGCAACAGTTTGGCGCCATCTTTGAGAGAATTGGATAACGTCAGATTTTTGGTGAAATTGTGAGATTTTCATAAAGAGTGATTAAGACGCCGAGGCCTGATTTTCTGGCCTAGGATAAAAACGCTTCTGTTTTGACCGCCAAACCTTTCAGGGGAGATTTTGCAAAACTTTGGCACCATTTTTGAGAGAATTGGATAAAGTCAATTTTTTGGTGAAATTGTGAAACTTTCAAAAAATGTTTTTCCCACATTAAGACGCCGAGGCCTGATTTTCTGGCCTGGGATAAAAACGCTTCTGTTTCCTCCGCCAAATCTTTCAGGGGAGAATTTACAACAGTTTGGTACTATTTTTGAGAGGATTGCATAACGTCAGAGTTTGGGTGAAATTGTGAAATTTAAAAAAAATAAATTCCGCAGGTTAATTTTCCGAGATCTGATTTTCTAGCGTAGGAAAAAATCGGTTTTGTTTCCACTACTTAACCCTAACCCTGACCCTGACCCTGACCCTAACCCTAACCCTAACCCTAACCCTAACCCTAACCCTAACCCTAACCCTAACCCTAACCCTAACCCTGATATTCTAGCCAAGGATAAAAACACTAATTTTTCCACTGCGAAATCTTTCAGGGGAGAATTTGTAACAGTTTGGCACCATATTTGAGAGAATTAGACAACCTGGGATTTTTGGTGAAATTCTGAAATTTTCAAAAAAAGTTGTTCCGCAGGTTAAGTCGCCGAGGCCTCACTTTCAAGCATAGGGGAAATAGGCTTATGATTCCACCACCTAACCCTAACCCTAACCCTAACCCTAACCCTAACCCTAACCCTAACCCTAACCCTAACCCTAACCCTAACCCTAACCCTGATGTTCTAGCCAAGGATAAAAACACTATTGTTTCCAATGCGAAATCTTTCAGGGGAGAATTTAAAGCAGTTTGGCCCCATTTTTGAGAGAATTGGATAACTTCAGATTTTTTGCGTGTGTAGGGCACCCAGTCACTCCCACCAATAAACTCACACTGGAGACATAATTTTGGTTTGGGTTTTTGGGCATATTTTGGCCACAACTTTATTGAATACAAATCACGTGAGTGGTTGCGTAGGCATTGGTTCACGCTGTCCAACGGGACAGAGCTGACCCTAGTCAGCAGCAAGACTAGCTGTCGCAGCGGGACAGAGCTGACCACTTGTCAGCGAAGGGAAACCATTAGCTGGGGAGAGTTAACGGGGCCGGATCACATCGTGCCTCCCCCTCCCCAGGGGTCCCAGGGACTCCTGCATGGCCCTGCACCCACCGGGTTTGGACAGCAATGTTGAGTCCCTGGATTCCTTTGCGGAATTCCCATTACCAACATCACTTCTTGGGGGGCACCGCCCACCCATACCACAGAACCAATGCCTAACCGCCAACCTTACAAGTTGTGACTATTTGCTATGTAGTAGGCAAAAACCAAATGGCTCGGCCAATCTGCCAGATGGACAAAATTCCTACCAGGCCCCTCCTAAGCAGAGGCGACCCCTAACCGGCACAGCAAGGTCAACGCCAACCTATACCAGGGAAGGGGGGGTGGGAGATCCGAAGCTCCGAAAAGAGTGACCCAAGATCCACGTGGGGATCTATATAAGGACGCTGGGCCGTCCTACCAAATTGCAACATGCAATTCTGCCTCACAACAAGCAGGTCCTGGAAGCTGTGGCCACAAACCCTACCCCCCAAACCAGGAAGAGTGACTTCTTGCCCACCCCGCAATGGCAGCTCTCTGCGAGAACTCACTTTGCGTGTGTAGGGCACCCAGTCACTCCCACCAATAAACTCACACTGGAGACATAATTTTGGTTTGGGTTTTTGGGCATATTTTGGCCACAACTTTATTGAATACAAATCACGTGAGTGGTTGCGTAGGCATTGGTTCACGCTGTCCAACGGGACAGAGCTGACCCTAGTCAGCAGCAAGACTAGCTGTCGCAGCGGGACAGAGCTGACCACTTGTCAGCGAAGGGAAACCATTAGCTGGGGAGAGTTAACGGGGCCGGATCACATCGTGCCTCCCCCTCCCCAGGGGTCCCAGGGACTCCTGCATGGCCCTGCACCCACCGGGTTTGGACAGCAATGTTGAGTCCCTGGATTCCTTTGCGGAATTCCCATTACCAACATCACTTCTTGGGGGGCACCGCCCACCCATACCACAGAACCAATGCCTAACCGCCACGAGCCACCGGCTCACCGCCAAACCACTCACATACCCAGCCAAGCCCTCAGGGCCCCCCCATTAGCACCCAACCAAAGATAATTACCCATTGGTGAAAGATGCACGCCATCTGGGCGGAACAGGGGAACATTCTTAAAAGTAATTGCGGGGTGAGGAATCTCAGACCCTCCCAAATCATAAACCACCCCAAGAGCCGCACAATTGGTACAACTGCGGGCCCTCTCAACAGCCACAGCAGAGCGCGCTCCCCTCCACGGTCGCCGCTGTAGCAGGTGAGACCAAAACAACTTAACCTGTGGGAATAAAACAGCAATTTTTTGCAAATCGTGCCGCATCTTGAGGCGAAGGACATGGCACTTCGTAGCTGGCAAGTCATTTTCACCTAGTTGCAAAACCAAGGCATCAGGCGGACCCTCCCCAGCGGCACGATTGAAAAGCAAAGGAATCAACTCCTCCCACAACATGCCCCTCTTGCCCAACCAGGAAACAAAAACATGGGGTGAAAGTCCAAGGTTGGGCCATAGCCCTGCCTCCCGAGCTCTGGCGCCGGCCCAGTAAACGATGCTGTGCCCGACAATCCAAATGCGTACGGGTGCAGGACCTGAAGGGAACAGAAAAACAACAATTAAAACCATATCAACGTCGCACATAGCCCTTGTAGGCATCCGACTTCCACCGTCCCAGCTCCTTAATCCTGTCTGTTGACAGCCCCCAAAGGGCAGCCGCCGTAGCTGCGCCAATCCTGAAGGAATGAGGGGCATAACCAGCCGCCACGCGGCCACAGGCTGTGATGGCTTTGCGCATTACTTTGGCAAACTGCTGCCAGGTCAAAGGCAAGACATCCTCATGCACCAGGAAAGGGCCATTCCCAGCGGGGCGCACCGCAAGATACCGAGCAGTGTCCTTGACCGGGCAAGGGCCCCGCCTCCGCGTGGCGGGCAGCCAGATCACAACCCCCCGGCCCAGCTGGGCAGTCTTGGAATTGCGGATGGTGATGACCACCTCTGAAACAGACAGATCTACATCATTTAACAACAGACCCCGCGAACCAGCGAGCTGGGAAGCCTCAAGGACCACCTCCCCAACCCGCAGTGCCCCAGAAAAGGCCAGTGAAAAGGCAGCCGAAAAAGGCGCTCCTCAAAGCGCGACCAGCAAACCACGCGAAGCTTGGCTCGCATTTTAAATAAAAGAGCAAAAGTAATTGGGTGCCTGGCCTGGACTTGCAATGGAGCCATCCTAGCCCAACCTTTCAAGGCCTGTCGAATAAAAAAAAAAAAACTTCGAACAAGGGTCCTTTCTCAAAGAAAAGCTTGGCAAAAAAGGAAATAGCCGCTGCCTGGATCCTGATGGTCCTGGGAGCACGGCCCATCGCAAAGAGGTGCGTCAAATACTCCAGCACCATGTCAGCTGTCGGGGGCGAGGCAAACTGGCCCGCCCCGGACTGACCGCAAAACTGGGCAAAATCAGCCCAGGCCTTCTATAAGACGAAAAGTGGATGGGGCAACAGAAGTGGCTACTCCCTGCATGGCTAAGTGCCTCCAAGGCTCCACAGGTGGTCTGGAAAACGCTCCGGATGCTCTCGCGCCTCCGGAGCCAAGGCTCTGAACCGGGTCATCACCGCCTGGTTGTCAGTCCAGAAGGACGGTCCCTGAATTCCTCAACCCTTATATGCACGGCCACTGCAATGGGGAAAAACTCGAGAAAAGTCAAGTCCCGTGTAATCGCCTCCTCCTGCCAGGCCGCTGGCCAAGGCATGGCACACCAGCGACCCTGCCAATATAGCCCAAAACCTAAGGAACCTGCAGGTTCACCTGCAGAGTGAACCTGGAAGCATTGCGGAGGTTCAAAGTGTCCTGCCACAGTGAGACCCCATTGAATTCCTGAAGGAATATCAACCAGTTCCGAAGGTCCACCTTCACATCTTGGGGCAAATGTGTGTGGTGGTGAGGCGCCCGCAAGCCAGAAGTGAGTCTTGCCAGGCGGGAGCAAAAGGGGCCTCCCTGGTGCCACCACCCTACAAGCGAAATTCAAGTGTCCCAACAGCGATTGAAGCTGACACAAGGTTACCTTAGAGAGGGGAAGCACCTCCTCGATAACCTTCCTCAATGTGATGGTTTTTTCAGACGGCAGACTTGAAGTCTGCATGACAGTGTCCAGGAAAGTACTGAAGGCCTCAAATGCTGCACAGGCTACCGAACAGCCCCTGGGCATTGCCTTATCAAAGTAATAAGCACCCTCAAATTGAAAAGCAAGCAGCCAAAATTCCTGCGGATTGATTGGCAGCAGCTGGAATGGCGACTCTTATGTCACACTTCGCTAATAGAGCACCCGGGCCAAATTTCCTAATCATTTTGACCGCATCGTCCAATGAAGCATAGCGCACTGAACAAGGCTCGGGGGGATCACGTCATTCACTGACGTGCCCCTGGGGTGTGATAAATTGTGAATCAGGCGAAATTCCCCTGGTGCCTTTTTAGGCACCACTCCGAGGGGGGGGGGAATGCAGTTCGGGAAAAGGAGGAGCGTCGAAAGGGCCAGCCATGCGGCCCAATGCCAACTCTTTCCCTATCTTTTTCCTAACCCCATCCGGCAGGTCTCGCACTGACTTCTGGTTAACAGGTTTACCCGCCACGGGGTTCGCTGATATGGGAATCCTGAAACCATGGGAAAAACCTTCCCGCAGATAAAGAGCCGCCACCTGATTAGGCTAATCGGACAGCCAATGCAACAGGGGCTGTAACTTTATGGGAGTTGGGGCCAGAGTAGTGATATAACTATTTCGAGGTGCCTGGCGTGGGCTGGGAGGGGGCCGTTTTTGCAGGCTACTGCCCTCCTCCCTTTCCCCTCAAAAGGGCCTTCCTTTAATATAGCTCCAACAGCCAAACCGCTGATTCGCCTTAGGAAGCGGCAACCGGATAGCCCGCTGCTTAGGAGCCCTTTTCTGTGAGGACCAATAAATCATGGATCAGACAACAATCTCATGGGGCTTACTTAGGGATAAATCCCCAATGGCATGGGAATCCAAATATCTAGGGGGGGACCCTTCAAACAAGTGCAAAACAGCTGACCAATCTGTATAACCTTCCAGCCAGGCATCGATTGAGATAATCTCATGGGAGAATGGGCGAGAGGTATAGGATCGTAGCTTGTCAGCCCCAGCCCTGCTTGGACAGGGGGCGTTTTGGGTTGCTATTGTGGGCCCCCTTCCCCCCCCCAAAAGGGGGGTGCCTGTCTAGACAGCAAGCAGCAAAAGGTATGTGCACCTATTTACCAGAGGAGTCACGAAATCAAGGAACAGACAAGCTGGAAGGGATCCTGAGGGTCATATTGACCAACTTCCATGCATTGCAACAAGTGGTTCCCATCCAATTTGAACCGCACCAGAGCCTGCTTAGCTTTGCAAGCATGCCAGCATTTTTACTGCTGCACCACCAAGAAGTGCTCCCGTCATGGCGAATCGCCCCTTGGACCGAAGTACCTGGGAGAGGCTGTTGAAGAAGAAGAGTTTCCCAGGCTCCTTTTGGCCCACTTTCAGGAACGTCTCTTGTGGCAACACTTTCCGCCTGAAGACGTGCTCGCTGGCACTGGTAGGCTGACCTCCGCAAAGGACTCAGGCGCAGGATCCTGCAGCAAAAATACCTGGGAGAGGCTGAGGAAAAGAAACAGGTGAGATACCAACCCCAGAAGAAGGCCCGGGTAAGGACTGAGAAGACCTCCCGGACCGGGAGGGGGCCTTTTGCTGCCCCTTCCTCCTAGCTGCCTGCTGAGCTAATGCTCCCGCCACCCACACCAGGGCCTGCGGAGAGGAAGGAACTGAACTCCGTGAAAATTGGGAAACAGAAATTAAAAACCCCTGATACTGGGAGCTCCTCTCCCTCCACGCTGGATGCCGCCGTTGCAGGAGATGAAGCCCCCCGGAGGTGGTGGCCCTGCTTGAGCACTGGTTTGACGGGCAGAGCGTTGAATGAGACCATCCATTCCGGATGCAAAGCGGGACAACGCTTCTGAATCACCAGCCGAAATTGCTATGAAGGATTTAATACGTCCCACAGTACAACTAGGATTGGGCAAATGAAGTGACTGGGATGGCCCCTAATAGCCCTCTTTGCTGGGATAGAGGAATAAGTCTGCACAGAAGCCCTCTTTTGGAGCCATTCTAGCTGCGTGCACATAAAAGGAATCAAGCAATTCAATCACAGACCAAGCTGCTGAACTATGAAACCCTTGGCATATAAGATCCTGTCCGAATAGCCTTGTGTATTCAAATTTATTTATAGAACAATAAGCCCCTCCGACCAGTAAGGCTGTAATGGCTAAACAGTCCAGTCGTTTGCAGTATTCCATGAACCAATTCATGGTTAAGGCAAAGCCCTATACCAGTGAAATAACAGACTCGAGGTGGCCCGCCACCTATCCAGGTGCCCCTGCTTGCCCTTTTAGAGGAAAGCACCCCCTCAAGAAACCCAAAGTTCTTTGGGGGGAGGGTAATTAAATCACAAATGGGCTGCCCTCGAGGAGGAGATATAGAAACATGACAAGCCGTACCAACAGGTTAAAGAACATTTTCTACCCATGGGCTGTGAGGCTGCTGAATGAAAGACAGCAACATTGCAGCTGACGTTAGGGATTGGTGGTAGAACGACAGCACACAGAGTGTGACAAAGACTGAGAGATTGGGAGGGAGCAGGGCTCTTATCAGTCTCACTGTAAACATGTGGTACAGTGACAATAAAGTATTTCTATTTCTATTTCTATTTCTATTCTACCTACCCAGCAATAGAATAGTCCCCATAAGGAATACTAAGTAAAATAGACATCTGAAATTGCGACTGTCACTATCATGGCAAAACATACTTGAAGAAATTAAATTTGTTCAGAAACAGGATAGCTAAAGAGCATAGACAGAGTGCTCATAGTCCTATGAGGCACAGAGAGTCAGTGGCTCCACTCTGTCTGCCAGAGATACATTTACAACAGCAGCACAGACGTTCAGGCACACGCACACACAGAGCTACTGAGCCTGCAAACAAACTGATACATTTTCATAGGCAAACAGTAGGAGGCTTAGGCTTGAATAATATGTGCAGGCCTCACAGGCCTCCCTGATTCTGCTCTTAAGAATCTTTGTCTCATGATGGGGCCCACACAAAATGAAAAGAAACAGCCCACAACAGTGATAACGTCGAATTGCTAGGAGGCTCGCTTGAAATAGCAACAGGTACAGTGACAATAAAGTATTTCTATTTTTATTTACTATTCTACACACCCAAAATAAAGCCAACCTTCGGGAATACTAATGAAAGTGATTCCAGCCAGTCTGGAACAGCCCTGACTAACCCCCATTATAAAACAGGAGAAATGGGGGGAAACCTGTGTGCAAGGGAAAGCCTCTAATGGGGGCTTCTCACTACTGGGAAGGCAAGCCAAGGAGAATTACGCACACGCAGCGTTCACAGGCACAGGGAGAATCTTCCCCAAGGGCAGGTTTGGGGTGGGGTGGGAAATCAAACAGGGAAAAGGGGGATTAAATTAATTAAGGGATTGGAGGGGACTAGAAAGAAGGGGGAAATAGAGAAATTTAAACCAGACAATGATAAGATCGCTCCACTGTGCTCCACACGGTCCAGGTGATCCGAAGCTCCGAAAAGAGTGACCCAAGATCCACGTGGGGATCTATATAAGGACGCTGGGCCGTCCTACCAAATTGCAACATGCAATTCTGCCTCACAACAAGCAGGTCCTGGAAGCTGTGGCCACAAACCCTACCCCCCAAACCAGGAAGAGTGACTTCTTGCCCACCCCGCAATGGCAGCTCTCTGCGAGAACTCACTTTGTGAAATTGTGAGATTTTCAAAAAAATATATTCCCAGATTAAGACGCCAAGCTCTGATTTTCTGGCATGGGATAAAAACGCTTATGTTTCCACTCTGAAATCTATTGGGGAAGAATTTAGAAAAATTTGGCAACATTTTTGAGAGGATTGGATAACGTCAAATTTTTGGTGAAATTGTGACTTTTTTCAAAAAATGTTTTTCCGCAGGTGAAGTAGCCGAGGCCTGATTTTCTAGCGTAAGAAAAAAAGGCTTTTGTTTCCACCACCTAACCCTAACCCTAACCCTGATATTCTAGCCAAGGATAAAAACACTATTGTTTCCCCTGCAAAATCTTTCAGGGGAGAATTTGCCAAAGTTTGGCACCATATTTGAGAGAATTAGACAACGTTAGATTTTTGGTGAAATTCTGAAATTTTCAAAAAAAGTTTTTCCGTAGGTGAATTCGCCGAGGCCTGATTTTCAAGCATAGGGAAAATAGGCTTCTTATTCCACCACCTACCCCTTACCCAAACCCTAACCCAAACCCTAACCCTAACCCCAACCCTGACTCTAACCCTAAGTCTGATTTTCTAGCCAAGGATGAAAACACTATTGTTTCCACTGCGAAATCTTTCAGTGGAGAATTTGCAACAGTTTGGCACCATTTTTGAGAGAATTCGATAACATCAGATTTTTGGTGAAATTGTGACTTTTTTCAAAGAAAGTTTTTCCGCAGGTGAAGTCGCCGGGGCCTGATTTTCTAGCGTCAGATAAAAGCGCTTCTATTGCCACTGCCAAACGTCTCAGAGGAGAATTTGCAAGAATTTGGCAAGATTTTTGAGAGAATTGGATAACGTCAGATTTTTGGTGAAATTGTGAGATTTTCAAAAAAGGTTTTTCCCAGATTACGACGCCAAGGCCTGATTTTCTGACCTAGGATAAAAACGCTACTGTTTGCACCACCAAACCTTTCAGAGGAGAATTTGCAAAACTTTGGCACCATTTTTGGGATAATTGGATAACGTCAGATTTTTGGTGAAATTGTGACTTTTTCAAAAAATGTTTTTGAGCAGGTGAAGTCACCGAGCCATGATTTTCTCACATACGATTTAAGTCGCCGAGGAGTGATTTTCTGCCCAGGGGGAAAAAACGCTTCTTTCTGAAAAAATGCTTTTCTGCCAGTGAAGTCGCCGAGGCCTGATTTTCTAGTGTGTGTGTGGGGGAAAGATTCTGTTTCCACCAACAAACCTTTAAAGGGAGCATTTGCAACAGTTTGGTACCATTATTGAGAGAATTGGATAACGTCAGATTTTTGGTGATATTGTGAAAGTTTCAAAAAAAAAAATTTCCGCAGGTTAAGTCACTGAGGCCTGATTTTCTGGCCTAGGATAAAAACGCTTCTGTTTCCACCGCCAAACCTCTCAGGGAAGAATATGCAACAGTTTGGCGCCATCTTTGAGAGAATTGGATAACGTCAGATTTTTGGTGAAATTGTGAGATTTTCATAAAGAGTGATTAAGACGCCGAGGCCTGATTTTCTGGCCTGGGATAAAAATGCTTCTGTTTCCTCCGCCAAATCTTTCAGGGGAGAATTTACAACAGTTTGGTACCATTTTTGAGAGGATTGCATAACGTCAGAGTTTGGGTGAAATTGTGAAATTTAAAAAAAAAAATTCCGCAGGTTAATTTTCCGAGATATGATTTTCTAGCATAGGAAAAAATCGGTTTTGTTTCCACTACTTAAACCTAAGCCTAAGCCTAAGCCTAAGCCTAAGCCTAAGCCTAACCCTAACCCTAACCCTAACCCTAACCCTAACCCTGATATTCTAGCCAAGGATAAAAACACTATTGTTTCCACTGCAAAATCTTTCAGGGGAGAATTTGTAACAGTTTGGCACCATATTTGAGAGAATTAGACAACCTGGGATTTTTGGTGAAATTCTGAAATTTTCAAAAAAAGTTTTTCCGCAGGTGAAGTCGCCGAGGCCTCATTTTCAAGCATAGGGAAAATAGGCTTATGATTCCACCACCTAACCCTAACCCTAACCCTAACCCTAACCCTAACCCTAACCCTAACCCTAACCCTAACCCTAACCCTAACCCTAACCCTAACCCTAACTCTAAACCTAACTCTAACCCTGATGTTCTAGGGTAAAAACACTATTGTTTCCAAGGCGAAATCTTTCAGGGGAGAATTTAACGCAGTTTGGCCCCATTTTTGAGAGAATTGGATAACGTCAGATTTTTTGTGAAATTGTGAGATTTTCAAAAAAATATATTTCCAGATTAAGACGCCAAGCTCTGAATTTCTGCCATGGGATAAAAACGCTTCTGTTTCCACTCTGAAATCTATTGGGGAAGAATTTACAATAATTTGGCACCATTTTTGAGAGGATTGGATAACGTCAAATATTTGGTGAAATTGTGACTTTTTTCAAAAAATGTTTTTCCGCAGGTGAAGTAGCCGAGGCCTGATTTTCTAGCGTAGGAAAAAAACGCTTTTGATTCCGCCACCTAATCCTAACCCTAACCCTGATATTCTAGCCAAGGATAAAAACTCTATTGTTTCCACTGCGAAATCTTTCAGGGGAGAATTTGCCAAAGTTTGGCACCATATTTGAGAGAATTAGACAACGTTAGATATTTGGTGAAATTCAGAAATTTTCAAAAAAAGTTTTTCCGCAGGTGAAGTCGCCGAGGCCTGATTTTCAAGCATAGGGAAAATAGGCTTATGATTCCACCACCTAACCCTAACCCTAACCCTAACCCTAACCCTAACCCTAACCCTAACCCTAACCCTAACCCTAACCCTAACCCTAACCCTAACCCTAACCCTGATATTCTAGCCAAGGATAAAAACACTATTTTTCCACTGCGAAATCTTTCAGGGGAGAATTTGCAACAGTTTGGCACCATATTTGAGAGAATTAGACAACCTGGGATTTTTGGTGAAATTCAGAAATTTTCAAAAAAAGTTTTTCCGCAGGTGAAGTCGCCGAGGCCTCATTTTCAAGCATAGGGAAAATAGGCTTATGATTTCACCACCTAAACGTAACCCTAACCCTAACCCTAACCTTAACCCTACCCCTACCCCTACCCCTACCCCTACCCCTACCCCTACCCCTAACCCTAACCCTAACCCTAACCCTAACCCTAACCCTAACCCTAACCCTAACCCTAACCCTAACCCTAATCCTAACCCTAACCTTATCTCTAACTCTAACGCTAACTCTAACCCTGATGTTCTAGCCAAGGGTAAAAACACTATTGTTTCCAAGGCGAAATCTTTCAGGGGAGAATTTAACGCAGTTTAGCCCCATTTTTGCGAGAATTGGATAACGTCAAATTTTTTGTGAAATTGTGAGATTTCAAAAAAAATATATTCCCAGATTAAGACGCCAAGCTCTGAATTTCTGCCATGGGATAAAAACGCTTCTGTTTCCACTCTGAAATCTATTGGGGAAGAATTTACAACAATCTGGCACCATTTTTGAGAGAATTGGATAATGACAAATTTTTGGTGAAATTGTGACTTTTTTCAAAGAAAGTTTTTCCGCAGGTATAGTTGCCGAGGCCTGATTTTCTAGGGTCAGATAAAAGCGCTTCTATTGCCACTGCCAAACGTCTCAGGGGAGAATTTGCAAGAATTTGGCAAGATTTTTGAGAGAATTGCATAACGTCAGATTTTTGGTGAAATTGTGAGATTTTTAAAAAAAGTTTTTCCCAGATTACGACGCCAAGGACTGATTTTCTGACCTAGGATAAAAACGCTACTGTTTGCACCACCAAACCTTTCAGAGGAGAATTTGCAAAACTTTGGCGCCATTTTTGGGATAATTGGATAACGTCAGATTTTTGGTGAAATTGTGACTTTTTCAAAAAATGTTTTTCAGCAGGTGAAGTCACCGAGCCATGATTTTCTCACATACGATTTAAGTCGCCGAGGACTGATTTTCTGCCCAAGGGGAAAAAACGCTTCTTTCTGAAAAAATGCTTTTCTGCCAGTGAAGTCGCTGAGGCCTGATTTTCTAGTGTGTGTGTGGGGGGGGAAAGATTCTGTTTCCACCAACAAACCTTTAAAGGGAGCATTTGCAAAAGTTTGGTACCATTATTGAGAGAATTGGATAACGTCAGATTTTTGGTGATATTGTGAAATTTTCAAAAAAAATAAATTTCCGCAGGTTAAGTCACCGAGGCCTGATTTTCTGGCCTAGGATAAAAACGCTTCTGTTTCCACCGCCAAACCTCTCAGGGAAGAATTTGCAACAGTTTGGCGCCATCTTTGAGAGAATTGGATAACGTCAGATTTTTGTTGAAATTGTGAGATTTTCATAAAGAGTGATTAAGACGCCAAGGCCTGATTTTCTGGCCTAGGATAAAAACGCTTCTGTTTTGACCGCCAAACCTTTCAGGGGAGATTTTGCAAAACTTTGGCACCATTTTTGAGAGAATTGGATAAAGTCAATTTTTTGGTGAAATTGTGAAACTTTTCACCAAACTTTTCAGGTGAAGTCGCCGAGGCCTCATTTTCAAGCATAGGGAAAATAGGCTTATGATTCCACCACCTAACTCTAACCCTACCCCTACCCCTACCCCTACCCCTACGCTAACCCTACCCCTACCGCTACCCCTACCCCTACCCCTAAACCTAACCCTAACCCTAACCCTAACCCTAATCCTAATCCTAATCCTAACCTTAACCCTAACTCTAACTCTAACCCTAACTCTAACCCTGATGTTCTAGCCAAGGGTAAAAACTCTATTGTGTCCAAGGCGAAATCTTTCAGGGGAGAATTTAACGCAGTTTGGCCCCATTTTTGCGAGAATTGGATAACGTCAGATTTTTTGTGAAATTGTGAGATTTCCAAAAAAATATATTCCCAGATTAGGACACCAAACTCTGAATTTCTGCCATGGGATAAAAACGCTTCTGTTTCCACGCTGAAATGTATTGGGGAAGAATTTACAACAATCTGGCACCATTTTTGAGAGGATTGGATAACGTCAAATTTTTGCTGAAATTGTGACTTTTTTCAAAAAATGTTTTTCCGCAGGTGAAGTAGCCGAGGCCTGATTTTCTAGCGTAGGAAAAACACGCTTTTGTTTCCACCACCTAACCCTAACCCTAACCCTAACCCTGATATTCTAGCCAAGGATAAAAACACTATTGTTTCCACTGCAAAATCATTCAGGGGCGAATTTGATTCCACCACCTAACCCTAACCCTAACCCTAACCCTAACCCTAACCCTAACCCTAACCCTAACCCTAACCCTAACCCTAACCCTAACCCTAACCCTAACCCTAACCCTAACCCTAACCCTAACCCTAACCCTAACCCTAACCCTAACCCTAACCCTGATGTTCTAGCCAAGGATAAAAACACTATTGTTTCCAATGCGAAATCTTTCAGGGGAGAATTTAAAGCAGTTTGGCCCCATTTTTGAGAGAATTGGATAACTTCAGATTTTTTGTGAAATTGTGAGATTTTCAAAAAAATATATTCCCAGATTAAGACGCCAAGCTCTAATTTTCTGGCATGGGATAAAAACGCTTATGTTTCCACTCTGAAATCTATTGGGGAAGAATTTAGAAAAATTTGGCAACATTTTTGAGAGGATTGGATAACGTCAAATTTTTGGTGAAATTGTGACTTTTTTCAAAAAATGTTTTTCCGCAGGTGAAGTAGCCGAGGCCTGATTTTCTAGCGTAAGAAAAAAAGGCTTTTGTTTCCACCACCTAACCCTAACCCTAACCCTGATATTCTAGCCAAGGATAAAAACACTATTGTTTCCCCTGCAAAATCTTTCAGGGGAGAATTTGCCAAAGTTTGGCACCATATTTGAGAGAATTAGACAACGTTAGATTTTTGGTGAAATTCTGAAATTTTCAAAAAAAGTTTTTCCGTAGGTGAATTCGCCGAGGCCTGATTTTCAAGCATAGGGAAAATAGGCTTCTTATTCCACCACCTACCCCTTACCCAAACCCTAACCCAAACCCTAACCCTAACCCTAACCCCAACCCTGACTCTAACCCTAAGTCTTATTTTCTAGCCAAGGATGAAAACACTATTGTTTCCACTGCGAAATCTTTCAGTGGAGAATTTGCAACAGTTTGGCACCATTTTTGAGAGAATTCGATAACATCAGATTTTTGGTGAAATTGTGACTTTTTTCAAAGAAAGTTTTTCCGCAGGTGAAGTCGCCGAGGCCTGATTTTCTAGCGTCAGATAAAAGCGCTTCTATTGCCACTGCCAAACGTCTCAGGGGAGAATTTGCAAGTATTTGGCAAGATTTTTGAGAGAATTGGATAACGTCAGATTTTTGGTGAAATTGTGAGATTTTCAAAAAAAGTTTTTCCCAGATTACGATGCCAAGGACTGATTTTCTGACCTAGGATAAAAACGCTACTGTTTGCACCACCAAACCTTTCAGAGGAGAATTTGCAAAACTTTGGCACCATTTTTGAGATAATTGGATAACGTCAGATTTTTGGTGAAATTGTGACTTTTTCTAAAAATGTTTTTCAGCAGGTGAAGTCACCGAGCCATGATTTTCTCACATACGATTTAAGTCGCCGAGGACTGATTTTCTGCCCAAGGGGAAAAAACGCTTCTTTCTGAAAAAATGCTTTTCTGCCAGTGAAGTCGCCGAGGCCTGATTTTCTAGTGTGTGTGGGGGGGAAAGATTCTGTTTCCACCAACAAACCTTTAAAGGGAGCATTTGCTCCCTTGGTACCATTATTGAGAGAATTGGATAACGTCAGATTTTTGGTGATATTGTGAAAGTATCAAAAAAAATAAATTTCCGCAGGTTAAGTCACTGAGGCCTGATTTTCTGGCCTAGGATAAAAACGCTTCTGTTTCCACCGCCAAACCTCTCAGGGAAGAATTTGCAACAGTTTGGCGCCATCTTTGAGAGAATTGGATAACGTCAGATTTTTGGTGAAATTGTGAGATTTTCATAAAGAGTGATTAAGACGCCGAGGCCTGATTTTCTGGCCTAGGATAAAAACGCTTCTGTTTTGACCGCCAAACCTTTCAGGGGAGATTTTGCAAAACTTTGGCACCATTTTTGAGAGAATTGGATAAAGTCAATTTTTTGGTGAAATTGTGAAACTTTCAAAAAATGTTTTTCCCACATTAAGACGCCGAGGCCTGATTTTCTGGCCTGGGATAAAAACGCTTCTGTTTCCTCCGCCAAATCTTTCAGGGGAGAATTTACAACAGTTTGGTACCATTTTTGAGAGGATTGCATAACGTCAGAGTTTGGGTGAAATTGTGAAATTTAAAAAAAATAAATTCCGCAGGTTAATTTTCCGAGATCTGATTTTCTAGCGTAGGAAAAAATCGGTTTTGTTTCCACTACTTAACCCTAACCCTAACCCTAACCCAAACCCTAACCCTAACCCTAACCCTAACCCTAACCCTAACCCTAACCCTAACCCTAACCCTAACCCTAACCCTGATATTCTAGCCAAGGATAAAAACACTATTTTTTCCACTGCGAAATCTTTCAGGGGAGAATTTGTAACACTTTGGCACCATATTTGAGAGAATTAGACAACCTGGGATTTTTGGTGAAATTCTGAAATTTTCAAAAAAAGTTGTTCCGCAGGTTAAGTCGCCGAGGCCTCACTTTCAAGCATAGGGAAAATAGGCTTATGATTCCACCACCTAACCCTAACCCTAACCCTAACCCTAACCCTAACCCTAACCCTAACCCTAACCCTAACCCTAACCCTAACCCTAACCCTAACCCTAACCCTGATGTTGTAGCCAAGGATAAAAACACTATTGTTTCCAATGCGAAATCTTTCAGGGGAGAATTTAAAGCAGTTTGGCCCCATTTTTGAGAGAATTGGATAACTTCAGATTTTTTGTGAAATTGTGAGATTTTCAAAAAAATATATTCCCAGATTAAGACGCCAAGCTCTGATTTTCTGGCATGGGATAAAAACGCTTATGTTTCCACTCTGAAATCTATTGGGGAAGAATTTAGAAAAATTTGGCAACATTTTTGAGAGGATTGGATAACGTCAAATTTTTGGTGAAATTGTGACTTTTTTCAAAAAATGTTTTTCCGCAGGTGAAGTAGCCGAGGCCTGATTTTCTAGCGTAAGAAAAAAAGGCTTTTGTTTCCACCACCTAACCCTAACCCTAACCCTGATATTCTAGCCAAGGATAAAAACACTATTGTTTCCCCTGCAAAATCTTTCAGGGGAGAATTTGCCAAAGTTTGGCACCATATTTGAGAGAATTAGACAACGTTAGATTTTTGGTGAAATTCTGAAATTTTCAAAAAAAGTTTTTCCGTAGGTGAATTCGCCGAGGCCTGATTTTCAAGCATAGGGAAAATAGGCTTCTTATTCCACCACCTACCCCTTACCCAAACCCTAACCCAAACCCTAACCCTAACCCCAACCCTGACTCTAACCCTAAGTCTGATTTTCTAGCCAATGATGAAAACACTATTGTTTCCACTGCGAAATCTTTCAGTGGAGAATTTGCAACAGTTTGGCACCATTTTTGAGAGAATTCGATAACATCAGATTTTTGGTGAAATTGTGACTTTTTTCAAAGAAAGTTTTTCCGCAGGTGAAGTCGCCGGGGCCTGATTTTCTAGCGTCAGATAAAAGCGCTTCTATTGCCACTGCCAAACGTCTCAGAGGAGAATTTGCAAGAATTTGGCAAGATTTTTGAGAGAATTGGATAACGTCAGATTTTTGGTGAAATTGTGAGATTTTCAAAAAAGGTTTTTCCCAGATTACGACGCCAAGGCCTGATTTTCTGACCTAGGATAAAAACGCTACTGTTTGCACCACCAAACCTTTCAGAGGAGAATTTGCAAAACTTTGGCGCCATTTTTGGGATAATTGGATAACGTCAGATTTTTGGTGAAATTGTGACTTTTTCAAAAAATGTTTTTCAGCAGGTGAAGTCACCGAGCCATGATTTTCTCACATACGATTTAAGTCGCCGAGGACTGATTTTCTGCCCAGGGGGAAAAAATGCTTCTTTCTGAAAAAATGCTTTTCTGCCAGTGAAGTCGCCGAGGCCTGATTTTCTAGTGTGTGTGTGGGGGAAAGATTCTGTTTCCACCAACAAACCTTTAAAGGGAGCATTTGCAACAGTTTGGTACCATTATTGAGAGAATTGGATAACGTCAGATTTTTGGTGATATTGTGAAATTTTCAAAAAAAAAAATTTCCGCAGGTTAAGTCACTGAGGCCTGATTTTCTGGCCTAGGATAAAAACGCTTCTGTTTCCACCGCCAAACCTCTCAGGGAAGAATATGCAACAGTTTGGCGCCATCTTTGAGAGAATTGGATAACGTCAGATTTTTGGTGAAATTGTGAGATTTTCATAAAGAGTGATTAAGACGCCGAGGCCTGATTTTCTGGCCTGGGATAAAAATGCTTCTGTTTCCTCCGCCAAATCTTTCAGGGGAGAATTTACAACAGTTTGGTACCATTTTTGAGAGGATTGCATAACGTCAGAGTTTGGGTGAAATTGTGAAATTTAAAAAAAAAATTCCGCAGGTTAATTTTCCGAGATATGATTTTCTAGCATAGGAAAAAATCGGTTTTGTTTCCACTACTTAAACCTAAGCCTAAGCCTAAGCCTAAGCCTAAGCCTAACCCTAACCCTAACCCTAACCCTAACCCTGATATTCTAGCCAAGGATAAAAACACTATTGTTTCCACTGCAAAATCTTTCAGGGGAGAATTTGTAACACTTTGGCACCATATTTGAGAGAATTAGACAACCTGGGATTTTTGGTGAAATTCTGAAATTTTCAAAAAAAGTTGTTCCGCAGGTTAAGTCGCCGAGGCCTCACTTTCAAGCATAGGGAAAATAGGCTTATGATTCCACCACCTAACCCTAACCCTAACCCTAACCCTAACCCTAACCCTAACCCTAACCCTAACCCTAACCCTAACCCTAACCCTAACCCTAACCCTAACCCTAACCCTAACCCTAACCCTAACCCTGATGTTCTAGCCAAGGATAAAAACACTATTGTTTCCAATGCGAAATCTTTCAGGGGAGAATTTAAAGCAGTTTGGCCCCATTTTTGAGAGAATTGGATAACTTCAGATTTTTTGTGAAATTGTGAGATTTTCAAAAAAATATATTCCCAGATTAAGACGCCAAGCTCTGATTTTCTGGCATGGGATAAAAACGCTTATGTTTCCACTCTGAAATCTATTGGGGAAGAATTTAGAAAAATTTGGCAACATTTTTGAGAGGATTGGATAACGTCAAATTTTTGGTGAAATTGTGACTTTTTTCAAAAAATGTTTTTCCGCAGGTGAAGTAGCCGAGGCCTGATTTTCTAGCGTAAGAAAAAAAGGCTTTTGTTTCCACCACCTAACCCTAACCCTAACCCTGATATTCTAGCCAAGGATAAAAACACTATTGTTTCCCCTGCAAAATCTTTCAGGGGAGAATTTGCCAAAGTTTGGCACCATATTTGAGAGAATTAGACAACGTTAGATTTTTGGTGAAATTCTGAAATTTTCAAAAAAAGTTTTTCCGTAGGTGAATTCGCCGAGGCCTGATTTTCAAGCATAGGGAAAATAGGCTTCTTATTCCACCACTTACCCCTTACCCAAACCCTAACCCAAACCCTAACCCTAACCCCAACCCTGACTCTAACCCTAAGTCTGATTTTCTAGCCAAGGATGAAAACACTATTGTTTCCACTGCGAAATCTTTCAGTGGAGAATTTGCAACAGTTTGGCACCATTTTTGAGAGAATTCGATAACATCAGATTTTTGGTGAAATTGTGACTTTTTTCAAAGAAAGTTTTTCCGCAGGTGAAGTCGCCGGGGCCTGATTTTCTAGCGTCAGATAAAAGCGCTTCTATTGCCACTGCCAAACGTCTCAGAGGAGAATTTGCAAGAATTTGGCAAGATTTTTGAGAGAATTGGATAACGTCAGATTTTTGGTGAAATTGTGAGATTTTCAAAAAAGGTTTTTCCCAGATTACGACGCCAAGGCCTGATTTTCTGACCTAGGATAAAAACGCTACTGTTTGCACCACCAAACCTTTCAGAGGAGAATTTGCAAAACTTTGGCGCCATTTTTGGGATAATTGGATAACGTCAGATTTTTGGTGAAATTGTGACTTTTTCAAAAAATGTTTTTCAGCAGGTGAAGTCACCGAGCCATGATTTTCTCACATACGATTTAAGTCGCCGAGGACTGATTTTCTGCCCAGGGGGAAAAAACGCTTCTTTCTGAAAAAATGCTTTTCTGCCAGTGAAGTCGCCGAGGCCTGATTTTCTAGTGTGTGTGTGGGGGAAAGATTCTGTTTCCACCAACAAACCTTTAAAGGGAGCATTTGCAACAGTTTGGTACCATTATTGAGAGAATTGGATAACGTCAGATTTTTGGTGATATTGTGAAAGTTTCAAAAAAAAAAATTTCCGCAGGTTAAGTCACTGAGGCCTGATTTTCTGGCCTAGGATAAAAACGCTTCTGTTTCCACCGCCAAACCTCTCAGGGAAGAATATGCAACAGTTTGGCGCCATCTTTGAGAGAATTGGATAACGTCAGATTTTTGGTGAAATTGTGAGATTTTCATAAAGAGTGATTAAGACGCCGAGGCCTGATTTTCTGGCCTGGGATAAAAATGCTTCTGTTTCCTCCGCCAAATCTTTCAGGGGAGAATTTACAACAGTTTGGTACCATTTTTGAGAGGATTGCATAACGTCAGAGTTTGGGTGAAATTGTGAAATTTAAAAAAAAAAATTCCGCAGGTTAATTTTCCGAGATATGATTTTCTAGCATAGGAAAAAATCGGTTTTGTTTCCACTACTTAAACCTAAGCCTAAGCCTAAGCCTAAGCCTAAGCCTAACCCTAACCCTAACCCTAACCCTAACCCTGATATTCTAGCCAAGGATAAAAACACTATTGTTTCCACTGCAAAATCTTTCAGGGGAGAATTTGTAACAGTTTGGCACCATATTTGAGAGAATTAGACAACCTGGGATTTTTGGTGAAATTCTATAATTTTCAAAAAAAGTTTTTCCGCAGGTGAAGTCGCCGAGGCCTCATTTTCAAGCATAGGGAAAATAGGCTTATGATTCCACCACCTAACCCTAACCCTAACCCTAACCCTAACCCTAACCCTAACCCTAACCCTAACCCTAACCCTAACCCTAACCCTAACCCTAACCCTAACCCTAACCCTAACCCTAACTCTAAACCTAACTCTAACCCTGATGTTCTAGGGTAAAAACACTATTGTTTCCAAGGCGAAATCTTTCAGGGGAGAATTTAACGCAGTTTGGCCCCATTTTTGAGAGAATTGGATAACGTCAGATTTTTTGTGAAATTGTGAGATTTTCAAAAAAATATATTTCCAGATTAAGACGCCAAGCTCTGAATTTCTGCCATGGGATAAAATCGCTTCTGTTTCCACTCTGAAATCTATTGGGGAAGAATTTACAATAATTTGGCACCATTTTTGAGAGGATTGGATAACGTCAAATATTTGGTGAAATTGTGACTTTTTTCAAAAAATGTTTTTCCGCAGGTGAAGTAGCCGAGGCCTGATTTTCTAGCGTAGGAAAAAAACGCTTTTGATTCCGCCACCTAATCCTAACCCTAACCCTGATATTCTAGCCAAGGATAAAAACACTATTGTTTCCACTGCGAAATCTTTCAGGGGAGAATTTGCCAAAGTTTGGCACCATATTTGAGAGAATTAGACAACGTTAGATATTTGGTGAAATTCAGAAATTTTCAAAAAAAGTTTTTCCGCAGGTGAAGTCGCCGAGGCCTGATTTTCAAGCATAGGGAAAATAGGCTTATGATTCCACCACCTAACCCTAACCCTAACCCTAACCCTAACCCTAACCCTAACCCTAACCCTAACCCTAACCCTAACCCTAACCCTAACCCTAACCCTAACCCTGATATTCTAGCCAAGGATAAAAACACTATTTTTCCACTGCGAAATCTTTCAGGGGAGAATTTGCAACAGTTTGGCACCATATTTGAGAGAATTAGACAACCTGGGATTTTTGGTGAAATTCAGAAATTTTCAAAAAAAGTTTTTCCGCAGGTGAAGTCGCCGAGGCCTCATTTTCAAGCATAGGGAAAATAGGCTTATGATTTCACCACCTAAACGTAACCCTAACCCTAACCCTAACCTTAACCCTACCCCTACCCCTACCCCTACCCCTACCCCTAACCCTAACCCTAACCCTAACCCTAACCCTAACCCTAACCCTAATCCTAACCCTAACCTTATCTCTAACTCTAACGCTAACTCTAACCCTGATGTTCTAGCCAAGGGTAAAAACACTATTGTTTCCAAGGCGAAATCTTTCAGGGGAGAATTTAACGCAGTTTAGCCCCATTTTTGCGAGAATTGGATAACGTCAGATTTTTTGTGAAATTGTGAGATTTCAAAAAAAATATATTCCCAGATTAAGACGCCAAGCTCTGAATTTCTGCCATGGGATAAAAACGCTTCTGTTTCCACTCTGAAATCTATTGGGGAAGAATTTACAACAATCTGGCACCATTTTTGAGAGAATTGGATAATGACAAATTTTTGGTGAAATTGTGACTTTTTTCAAAAAATGTTTTTCCGCAGGTGAAGTAGCCGAGGCCTGATTTTCTAGCGTAGGAAAAAAACGCTTTTGTTTCCACCAGCTAACCCTAACCCTAACCCTAACCCTAACCCTAACCCTGATGTTCTAGCCAAGGATAAAAACACTATTGCTTCCAAGGCGAAATCTTTCAGGGGAGAATTTAACGCAGTTTGGCCCCATTTTTGAGAGAATTGGATAACGTCAGATTTTTTGTGAAATTGTGAGATTTTCAAAAAAATATATTTCCAGATTAAGACGCCAAGCTCTGAATTTCTGCCATGGGATAAAAACGCTTCTGTTTCCACTCTGAAATCTATTGGGGAAGAATTTACAACAATCTGGCACGATTTTTGAGAGGATTGGATAACGTCAAATTTTTGCTGAAATTGTGACTTTTTTCAAAAAATGTTTTTCCGCAGGTGAAGTAGCCGAGGCCTGATTTTCTAGCGTAAGAAAAAAAGGCTTTTGTTTCCACCACCTAATCCTAACCCTAACCCTGATATTCTAGCAAAGGATAAAAACCACTATTTTTTCCACTGCGAAATCTTTCAGGGGAGAATTTGCAACAGTTTGGCAGCAAATTTGAGAGAATTAGACAACCTGGGATTTTTGGTGAAATTCTGAAATTTTCAAAAAAAGTTTTTCCGCAGGTGAAGTCGCCCAGGCCTCATTTTCAACCATAGGGAAAATAGGGTTATGATTCCACCACCTAACCCAAACCCTAAGCCTAAGCCTAAGCCTAACCCTAACCCTAACCCTAACCCTAACCCTAACCCTAACCCTAACCCTAACCCTAACCCTAACTCTGACCCTAACTCTAACCCTGATGTTCTAGCCAAAGATAAAAACACTATTGTTTCCAAGGCGAAATCTTTCAGTGGAGAATTTGCAACAGTTTGGCACCATTTTTGAGAGAATTCGATAACGTCAGATTTTTGGTGAAATTGTGACTTTTTTCAAAGAAAGTTTTTCCGCAGGTGAAGTCGCCGAGGCCTGATTTTCTAGCGTCAGATAAAAGCGCTTGTATTGCCACTGCCAAACGTCTCAGGGGAGAATTTGCAAGAATTTGGCAAGATTTTTGAGAGAATTGGATAACGTCAGATTTTTGGTGAAATTGTGAGATTTTCAAAAAAAGTTTTCCCCAGATTACGACGCCAAGGCCTGATTTTCTGACCTAGGATAAAAACGCTACTGTTTGCACCACCAAACCTTTCAGAGGAGAATTTGCAAAACTTTGGCACCATTTTTGGGATAATTGGATAACGTCAGATTTTTGGTGAAATTGTGACTTTTTCAAAAAATGTTTTTCAGCAGGTGAAGTCACCGAGCCATGATTTTCTCACATACGATTTAAGTCGCCGAGGACTGATTTTCTGCCCAAGGGGAAAAAACGCTTTTTTCTGAAAAAATGCTTTTCTGCCAGTGAAGTCGCCGAGGCATGATATTCTAGTGTGTGTGGGGGGAAAGATTCTGTTTCCACTAACAAACCTTTAAAGGGAGCATTTGCAACAGTTTGGTACCATTATTGAGAGAATTGGATAACGTCAGATTTTTGGTGATATTGTGAAATTTTCAAAAAAAAATAAATTTCCGCAGGTTAAGTCACCGAGGCCTGATTTTCTGGCCTAGGATAAAAACGCTTCTGTTTCCACCGCCAAACCTCTCAGGGAAGAATTTGCAACAGTTTGGCGCCATCTTTGAGAGAATTGGATAACGTCAGATTTTTGTTGAAATTGTGAGATTTTCATAAAGAGTGATTAAGACGCCGAGGCCTGATTTTCTGGCCTAGGATAAAAACGCTTCTGTTTTGACCGCCAAACCTTTCAGGGGAGATTTTGCAAAACTTTGGCACCATTTTTGAGAGAATTGGATAAAGTCAATTTTTTGGTGAAATTGTGAAACTTTCAAAAAATGTTTTTCCCACATTAAGACGCCGAGGCCTGATTTTCTGGCCTGGGATAAAAACGCTTCTGTTTCCTCCGCCAAATCTTTCAGGGGAGAATTTACAACAGTTTGGTACCAATTTTGTGAGGATTGCATAACGTCAGAGTTTGGGTGAAATTGTGAAATTTAAAAAAAATAAATTCCGCAGGTTAATTTTCCGAGATCTGATTTTCTAGCGTAGGAAAAAATCGGTTTTGTTTCCACCACCTAACCCTAACCCTAACCCTAACCCTAACCCTAACCCTAACCCTAACCCTAACCCTAACCCTAACCCTAACCCTAACCCTAACCCTAACCCTGATTTTCTAGCCAATGATAAAAACACTATTTTTTCCACTGCGAAATCTTTCAGGGGAGAATTTCCAACAGTTTGGAATTTTTGGTGAAATTGTGAGATTTTCAAAGAGTTTTTCCCAGAATAAGACGCCGAGGTCTGATTTTCTGGCCTAGGATAAAAACGCTTCTGTTTCCTCCGCCAAATCTTTCAGGGGAGAATTTACAACAGTTTGGTACCAATTTTGTGAGGATTGCATAACGTCAGAGTTTGGGTGAAATTGTGAAATTTAAAAAAAATAAATTCCGCAGGTTAATTTTCCGAGATCTGATTTTCTAGCGTAGGAAAAAATCGGTTTTGTTTCCACCACCTAACCCTAACCCTAACCCTAACCCTGATTTTCTAGCCAATGATAAAAACACTATTTTTTCCACTGCGAAATCTTTCAGGGGAGAATTTCCAACAGTTTGGAATTTTTGGTGAAATTGTGAGATTTTCAGAGAGTTTTTCCCAGAATAAGACGCCGAGGTCTGATTTTCTGGCCTAGGATAAAAACGCTTCTGTTTCGACAGCCAAACCTTTCAGGGGAGATTTTGCAAAACTTTGGCACCATTTTTGAGAGAATTGGATAGCGTCAAATTTTTGGTGAAATTGTGACTTTTTTCCAAAAAAGGTTTTTTCCACAGGTGAAGTTGCCGAGGCCTGATTTTCTAGCATAGGATAAAAATGCTTCTGTTTCCACCGCCCAGCATTTCAGAGGAGATTTTGCAACAATTTGGCACCATTTTTGAGAAAATTGGATAACTTCAGATTTTTCGTGAAAATGTGAAATTATGAAAAAATGTTTTTATGCAGGTGAAGTCGCCGAGGCTGGATTTTTTAGCCTAGCATAAAAATGATTCTGTTTCCAGAGCCTCACCTTTCAGGGACGAATTTGCAACAGTTTGGCACCATTTTTGAGAGGATTGGATAATGTCAGATTTTTGGTGAAATTGTTAAATTTTCAAAAAAAGTATTTCCGCAGGTGAAGTCGCAGAGGCCTGATTTCATGGCCTAGGACAAAAACGCTTTTGTTTCCACCGCCAACCCTTTCAAGGTGGAATTTGCAATCATTTGGCAGTATTTTTTGAAAGAATTGGATAACGTCAGATTTTTGGTGAAAAGTATTTGGTGAAAAGGGCCATCGTCCAACCCCCTGCCATGCTTCAAAGCATTCCTGACAGGTGGCTGTCAAGCCTCTGTTTAAAGACCTCCAAAGAAGGAGACTCCACCACACTCCTTGGCAGCAAATTCCACTGTCGAACAGCTCTTACTGTCAGGAAGTTCTTCCTAATGTTTAGGTGGAATCTTCTTTCTTGTAGTTTGAATCCATTGCTCCGTGTCCGCTTCTCTGGAGCAGCAGAAAACAACCTTTCTCCCTCCTCTATATGACATCCTTTTATATATTTGAACATGGCTACCATATCACCCCTTAACCTTCTCTTCTCCAGGCTAAACATACCCAGCTCCCTAAGCCGTTCCTCATAAGGCATTGTTTCCAGGCCTTTGACCATTTTGGTTGCCCTCCTCTGGTCACGTTCCAGCTTGTCAGTATCCTTCTTGAACTGTGGTGCCCAGAATTCCAGGTGAGGTCTACAATGGTACTATTGCTTCCCTTGATCTAGATGCTATACTCCTATTGATGCAGCCCAGAATTGCATTGGCTTTTTTAGCTGCTGCATCACACTGTTGACTCATGTCAAGTTTGTGGTCTACCAAGACTCCTAGATCCTTTTCACCTGTACTGCTCTCAAGCCAGGTGTCACCCATCCTGTATTTGTGCCTTTCATTTTTTTTGCCCAAGTGTAGTACTTTACATTTCATCCTGTTTGCCTTGGCCCAGTTCTCTAATCTGTTAAGGTCATTTTGAAGTGTGATCCTGTCCTCTGGGGTATTAGCCACCCCTCCCAATTTGGTGTCATCTGCAAACTTGATCAGGATGCCCTCAAGCCCATCATCCAAGTCATTGATAAAGATGTTGAATAAGACTGGGCCCAAGACAGAACCCTGTGGCACCCCACTAGTCGCTTCTCTCCAGGATGAAGAGGAGCCATTGATGAGCACCCTTTGGGTTCGGTCAGTCAGCCAGTTACAAATCCACTGAATGGTAGCATTGTCTAGCCCGCATTTTACCAGCTTCTTTACAAGAATATCATGGGGCACCTTGCTGAAATCAAGATAGGCTACATCCACAGTGTTCCCTTCGTCTACCAGGTTTATAATTCTGTCAAAAAATTAGATCAGATTAGTCTGACATGACTTATTTTTCAGAAACCCATGCTGACTTTTAGTGATCACAGCGTTCCTTTCTAGGTGCTCACAGACCGTTTGCTTAATGATCTGCTCTAGAATCTTTCCTGGTATTGATGTCAGGCTGACTGGGCGGTAATTGTTTGGGTATTCTCTTTCCCCCTTTTTAAAAATAGGGAAGTCTGCTGGGACTTCGCCTGTTGTCCAGGAATTCTCAAAGATTACTGCCAGTGGTTCTGAAATCACCTCTGCCAGTTCTTTTAATACTCTGGGATGTAGATCATCTGGCCCTGGAGACCAGTAGCTCAGACTCAGTGTTTGAACCAACTAGTTACAAAGAGGTTCAAAACATGTCAGCTAAAGATGCAGAGCCTTGGCTTAATGCCATGAAGTTTGAGTTGAATTCCCTGAAACAAAATGAAACTTGGGAATTGGTTCCAAAAGAACCAGGTATGAAATTTGTAGACAGTCGGTGGATATTTAAGATAAAAACTGACCAGCATGGTAAAGTTGTCAGACATAAAGCTAGATTAGTAGCACGTGGTTTTTCTCAGGTTCCTTACCAAGATTACCATGAGACGTACTCACCAACAGTCAAATTTGAGAGCATCAGACTGTTGATGAAACTTGCCTCTGAAGAAGGCATGACTATTTCTCACCATGACGTGAATACCGCATTTTTATACGGTGTTCTTGACAAGAACATTTACATGCTACCACCAGATGGCATACAAATCAAAAAGGGAAGGAATGATTGAATGAATGGAGGGGGTATGCAAGAGAGAGGGGGGGGAGAGAGAGGAGGATTGGATGCATTGATGTATTGATACGAATGTATTTGTATGTATTAATTTGGAGGTATTGATTGATTGGTATGGGGAATGAGTAATTAAGAGGAGGATGAATGGTATTTGTGACAATGTATGTATGTAGCTAAAGTGTATGAGATTTGTATGTATAGTAGGAAGAATGATATGGATGGTTTAGAATGTGTAAGATAAGATGTATGATGGATGATGATGTATGATGTATGATGATGGATGTTTTTGTTGATTTTGTATTTGTTATAATTTCAATAAAGGATTTTTAATATTAAAAAAAAAACACATTCCTCCCAACCCTTTGATTTGATTGAAAAGTTGAATCTAACAAACGCAAACGTTGTAGACACCCCCATGGTCACAGGTTATCAGCATGATACAAATGCTGAAGCTTTTTCTGACACCACATTGTTTAGAAGTGTGTTAGGCAAGCTCAGCTTTGTAGCAAGCTGTACCAGACCAGACATTGCCGTTGCTGTGAATCTACTTAGCAGATGCGCTAATAATCCAACAGTGCAAGATTTCAAGGCACTAAAAAGCATTGTTAGATATTTGAAGGGTAGTGTACATTACCGGCTAAGACTTACTGGTCAAAAGTCTGGAGGTCTAGAAATCTATGCAGATGCCAGTTTTGGCAGTGACACAACAGACGGCAAGAGTACATCAGGTGTCTGTTACTTATACAATCAAGGTTTGTTTGATTGGTCTTGCAAGAAGCAAGCAACAGTGAGCATGAGTACATGTGAAGCTGAACTCAACACTTTAACTCATTCGCTCATGGATGTGGAGTGGTTGCAGCAACTATGTCAGGATGTGAGAGTGAAAGTTTCTTGTCCAATTCAGGTTTACCAGGACAACAAAGCCTGCATAGAGTTAATCCACTCAGAAGGGTGCAAACAAAGAATGAAACATTTACAAATTAAATTGCACCGGGCCAGAGAGTGTGTTAAAAATGGAGTTATGAAAGTTTCATATATGCCAGGAAAGGAAATTCCTGCAGATGCTTTGACCAAAGTTGTTAATAAGGAACAACTTGGTGTATATGTAAAGAAGTTACAATTGTGTTAGATTCTCATAAAGGTCGGAATGAAAAGGGGGAGGATGTTAGTATTTTCACCCCTCCCTTATCTGAAAGTCTCCTGACTCAGTGGAGAGAGAAAGGGGAGGAGTTTACTTTGATACTGTGTTCCTAACTCTCTCAGCTCTGAGGAGAATTCTGAGGAGAATGGCTGCTGTTTTCTCTCTGCTAGGTGACTGAAGTGAGAAGCTTTAAACTCACACAGCCTGTGTATTCTGTAAATATGTTTAGCTTGTAGAAATAAAATAAGGATTACTTCTAAAACCTCTGGAACTACATCTGGTTATAGGTTGCTGAGTTTGTGCTCACAGCTAGCAGTTGTGAGTCCAGGTTTTCGGGATCAGGGTGTGAAGGTGTTCCAGTTTGTCCTGCCTGTGAAGAGTGGCTTGTGGACAGAAGACGTGGAAGATACACCTGGCCTATTCCCACAAGGCTCAGGTTAAGTGGGCCGCCTGGAGGGCAGGAAGCCCGTGTCTGCTGGAAAGCGAAACTGGGAAAAGAACAAACCTGAAACCAAGTTAATAATGGCATTTCAACGGGCCTGCTTTAGGTTTCATTGCAATCAAGGTGATGAGATAACAACAACAACAACAACAACAACAACAACAACAACAACAACATATTTATACCCCACCCATCTGGCTGGGTTTGCCCAGCCACTGTGGGTGGCTCCCAAAAGAACATTAAAAGCACTTTAAAAATCACAGCCACAACATGCATTTAAAGCATTTTTGGAGCACGTGGCTTTAAATGGCAGGTGAAACAACTGGCGGTTGGCTGACGCCATTTTGGCCTCTGTTGTCTAGGGTGCAGGACCCGGGGGATGTCGGGAAAAGGGGAAAGCCGTTCTCAGTGCCCCCAAGGGGAAAATTGGGGAAAGGACGAGGTCTCTTTGCAGCTCCCTTGGCTATGGAGGTTTATGAGTATAATATTATAATTTAATATTATTAGTTTATTAGCATGCCGGGAGGAAGGTTGCGCAGGGCAGCCTGGGAAGGGCGAGGGAAAGGCTGCGAGGAAAAGCCTGTTCTCTTTCTCCATCAAGTCTAAATGGAAGAATTCAAATAAAGAGAAAATTAAAATGATAGGAAACAGGATCCTTGTTTGTGAGAAGAAGGGGTAGCAAAGTATGCTGGGAAGAAGGATGTGAGGGAAAAGAAACCTAATAAAGGATAATTTATCAATAAAGCTAACAAGTGAAACCTAACAAAAGACACCTTGGGATTTATTTATTTGATTATTGTTATGGAAATTACGGAGGGGAGCAATCTTTAAAGTTTCTAAATATTACAAATATTTCAATGCCATTTTGCAACTCTGGTCTATGACCCACAAGGCACTGAGTCTCCTCCATAATCCCCCAAGCGGAGCATCACGTACACACCCGGTGCCCCAGGATGTGCCCCACCTGGGTAATCTCCTCTCAAGTACCCATTCTCTGATTTCCTATGTGCCAGACAACTCCCAATGTTTTCCCATTGTTCTCCCTGGGTAGATATTCAGGATGTATTTAAACCCACTCAACTGCTATTCACATGCTCCTAAAACCCATCACCTGTATGTTAATCCTGTTTACCCATATGTTAATCATGTTTGACCCTCCTTCTCTCCACCCTTTTTCTGACGTTTTCCCCATGTAATAGTGATGTAGTTATGATGCTACCGAACTGCATCTTGGGACAGGGCGGAAGTTTTAAAAGTCCTTGTCACCCTGTGTTCAGGGTTCAGTCTCTGTTACTCGAACCTGTTGCGCAATAAAGTGACTTTGTCCTTTGCTCCGGTTGCTGGTTGGTTTCATCTTTAGCTCCGTAGTACCACGGACCTCCTGTCTGAAGGGCCAGGTTGCTGAGAGGACTCGTGCCTGGAATTTTTTCCGTAACAGTTATACACTGGAAAAACGAATACATTTCAAATTAATCCAAAACTCCTGCGCTTCCGGCAAATATTTCCCTCTCCCAAAATGGCGCCGGTGGCAATATCTGCCCGCTTTGACAATGGAGGCCAAAACATGAAATGAAGTGAATTAAGGCAAAACAAAGTTTATTTGGCTTCCTTGCAAGCATATTCACCCAGAAAACACCATATGAAGTGAAATAAGCTAAAGAAAGCAAACACGTGTTTTTTGGGTAAATATGCCAGCCTGTCCAGCCTCTGAGGGTGTGCAGGGTGCAATAAGGCAGAGGGTCTTGTGGCTGGGCCTTTCTATGCCCTCAGAGGGGAGAGGCCACGTTCAAAAGGGGGGGATGGTAGGGCCCTGCAACTCCCGCCAGCCTCTGCCGGAACGGTCCACACTCGTGGGAGGGGGGGGCTGTTGCAGTCTTCCCAGCATGCACTGCCAGCTCCGTCGGGCCAACGGTCAATTCCCAGCATGCCCTATGTTAGAAGTGGGGGGGGGTCTTGGCAGCAATAGGTCGGACTCTTTGTTGTTTTTGGCCCATCATAGGCTTAGGGTTTGGTTAGGGTTAGGGTTTTGTTAGGGGTAGGGTTCCCTTCTTGCCAGGGAACTCTGGGAACATGGGGCTCAAAGGATGGCCCTGAGATTAAGAGTCTTATGCTCTACCCAATGAGCTATACGGATTGATCTAAATAACAAACACCATTTTTTAATTATTTAATAATGTACAGTGGTGTAAAATAAAGGGCAAAATAAATAAATAATAATAATCCCTCAACTGCCAAAACAAATGGTGTTGTAGCACTGTAAAAACTAACAGATTTTGGAAAAACCTTTTTAAAAGAGTC
Source organism: Darevskia armeniaca (assembly GCA_034641395.1). Taxonomy (NCBI): domain Eukaryota; kingdom Metazoa; phylum Chordata; class Lepidosauria; order Squamata; family Lacertidae; genus Darevskia; species Darevskia armeniaca. Next base: position 7,125,929 of record JAWWNF010000019.1, on the reverse strand, counting down.
AGGGTGCCTTGGTGGGTGCTAAGAAGGGTTCTGAGGGTGCCACTCCCACGTGCCACCCTGGGAACCTCAGTCTGGACCCTAAAGATGAAGCGAATCACCAGTCCCTTCATAATGGTGTTGCACTGGCCGGAAAGGCCTATCTTCTGAGCTATGCCAAACTCAGAGACTAGAGGAGCTAGGAGTCCATTATTGTTTATTGCAAAGCAATAGTGTCACACGTAGGGGTTTCCTCCCTGCGGCTGGACGTTCCAAGAAAGACGAAGAGTCATTCTGCCAAAAGGCTTTTATCTTTTTTATCAATTGAACGACGTGGCCCAGGAAGAGAGGGAAAAATAGGGGAAGTGAACAACTGGCTTCGTAAATGGTGCCGGCAGGAACGGTTTGGATTCTTAGATCACGGTCTGCAGTTTCTTGAAGATGGACTTCTGGCAAGTGATGGGCTGCACCTCACAAGGGTTGGGAGGAATGTTTTTGCCAACAATCTCAAAAACCTCATCAGGAGGGCTTTAAACTGACTTATGTGGGGGAGGGAGACAGTGGTCCTGAAGGTAGGAGTCTATCAAATGCTGAAGATGATCATCCAAATGTCAAGGACCAAATGGAGCAAACAGCACACAGACCTAGTGGTGGGAGGAAAAAATCCTTAAGTAGGAGACTAAGGGGAATGATCAATGGTTTTCAATGTCTGTATACTAATGCACAGAGCATGGGAAATAAACAAGATGAACTTGAGCTCTTGGTACAGCAAACTAAATACGACATAATAGGCATCACTGAAACCTGGTGGGATGAGTCTCATGATTGGAATGTAGTAATAGAGGGATACAATCTATTTCAGTGAAATAGACCAAACAGGAAAGGAGGAGGAGTGGCGTTATATGTCAGGGATGTGTATACCTGTGAAGAGATCCATGATTTAAAACTTCAAAGCCAAATTGAGAGTATCTGGGTCAAAATTAAGGGAGAGAAAAATAACAGTGATCTCATTGTGGGAATTTACTATAGATCCCCAAGCCAAACTGAGGACATAGATGATGCCTTCCTGGAACAGATGACCAAGCATTCAAAAGGAAATGAGATAGTAGTAATGGGGGATTTCAACTATCCTGATATTTGTTGGATGTCAAACTCAGCCAAGAGCATAAGGTCGAACAGATTCCTCACTGGCCTTGCAGACAATTTCATTGTCCAGAAAGTGGGAGAAGCAACAAGAGGATCAACCATTTTAGATCTGGTCCTAACCAATAGTGATGACCTGGTTAGTGGGGTAGAAGTGGCAGGATCATTAGGTGGGAGTGATCATGCTCTTCTGGAGTTTATTATACAGCGGAAAGGAGCAACCAAGCATACTAAGACTCAAATTCTAGACTTTAAGAAAGCCGACTTCAGAAAACTTAGGGAAATGCTGGGTGTGATCCCATGGTCAGTAATACTAACAGGGAAGGGAGTTCATGATGGATGGGAGTTTGTTAAAAGGGAGATATTTAAAGCACAACTTCAAGCAGTACCAATGAGACGAAAACATGGAAGGTGCCTAAAGAAGCCAGGGTGGCTATCTAAAGAACTTTTAACTGAGTTAAGATTTAAAAGGGATATGTACAAGAAATGGAAAAGGGGGGAAACCACCAGAGAGGAATTCAAACAAATAGCCAGCACATGTAGAGACAAAGTCAGAAAAGCTAAAGCACAGAATGAACTCAGGCTTGCTAGAGAGGTTAAAAGCAATAAAAAGGGTTTTTATGGGTATGTCCGTAGCAAAAGGAAGAACAAGGAAACAGTGGGGTCACTTAGAGGAGAAGAAGGTGAAATGCGAACAGGGGACGCAGAAAGGGCAGAACTCCTCAATACCTTCTTTGCCTCAGTCTTCTCCAAAAAAGAAAACAATGCCCGACCTGAAGAATATGGAGCAGATGATTCAGCAGGGGAAACACAGCCCAGAATAAGTAAGGAGGTAGTACAAGAACACTTGGCTAGTTTAGATGTATTCAAGTCTCCAGGGCCAGATGAACTACATCCCAGAGTATTAAAAGAACTGGCAGAGGTGATTTCAGAACCACTGGCAGTAATCTTTGAGAATTCCTGGACAACAGGCGAAGTCCCAGCAGACTGGAGGAGGGCAAATGTTGTCCCTATTTTCAAAAAGGGGGAAAGAGAGTACCCAAACAATTATCGCCCAGTCAGCCTGACATCAATACCAGGAAAGATTCTAGAGCAGATCATTAAGCAAACGGTCTGTGAGCACCTAGAAAGGAACGCTGTGATCACTAAAAGTCAGCATGGGTTTCTGAAAAATAAGTCATGTCAAACTAATCTGATCTCATTTTTTGACAGAATTACAAGCCTGGTAGATGAAGGGAACGCCGTGGATGTAGCCTATCTTGATTTCAGCAAGGCCTTTGACAAGGTGCCCCATGATATTCTTGTAAAGAAGCTGGTAAAATGCGGGCTAGACAATGCTACCATTCAGTGGATTTGTAACTGGCTGACTGACCGAACCCAAAGGGTGCTCATCAATGGCTCCTCTTCATCCTGGAGAGAAGTGACTAGTGGGGGTGCCACAGGGTTCTGTCTTGGGCCCAGTCTTATTCAACATCTTTATCAATGACTTGGATGATGGGCTTGAGGGCATCCTGATCAAGTTTGCAGATGACACCAAATTGGGAGGGGTGGCTAATACCCCAGAGGACAGGATCACACTTCAAAATGACCTTAACAGATTAGAGAACTGGGCCAAGGCAAACAGGATGAATTTTAACAGGGAGAAATGTAAAGTACTACACTTGGGCAAAAAAAAATGAAAGGCACAAATACAGGATGGGTGACACCTGGCTTGAGAGCAGTACAAGTGAAAAGGATCTAGGAGTCTTGGTAGACCACAAACTTGACATGAGTCAACAGTGTGATGCAGCAGCTAAAAAAGCCAATGCAATTCTGGGCTGCATCAATAGGTGTATAGCATCTAGATCAAGAGAAGTAATAGTACCACTGTATTCCGCTCTGGTCAGACCTCACCTGGAATACTGTGTCCAGTTCTGGGCACCACAGTTCAAGAAGGATACTGACAAGCTGGAACATGTCCAGAGGAGGGCAACCAAAATGGTCAAAGGCCTGGAAACGATGCCTTATGAGGAACGGCTTAGGGAGCTGGGTATGTTTAGCCTGGAGAAGAGAAGGTTAAGGGGTGATATGATAGCCATATTCAAATATATAAAAGGATGTCATATAGAGGAGGGAGAAAGGTTGTTTTCTGCTGCTCCAGAGAAGCAGACACGGAGCAATGGATTCAAACTACAAGAAAGAAGATTCCACCTAAACATTAGGAAGAATTTCTTGACAGTAAGAGCTGTTCGACAGTGGAATTTGATGCCAAGGAGTGTGGTGGAGTCTCCTTCTTTGGAGGTCTTTAAGCAGAGGCTTGACAGCCACCTGTCAGGAATGCTTTGATGGTGTTTCCTGCTTGGCGGGGGGTTGGACTGGATGGCCCTTGTGGTCTCTTCCAACTCTATGATTCTATGATTCTATGATTCTATCTAAGTTATTTACATTCATGTACAGAGAACATAAATCATGTCTGCTCAGTCCATCCCAGAACTCCCGAGTGAGCCGCGATTTTCCCGCCAGTCGCAGCACCTCGGAAACTGGAAATGCCTAGTCCTCCTTCTTCTGGGTCCCCTAGACACTGGACCCGGTCCCTGGGATGCTGGCTTAAGCCTCAGCACTCCCCCCTCCTCTCCAGCACTCCCTCCCGACGAAGAAGGGGAGGAGGAAGAGGAGGAAGAGGGGTCTGTCTCCAAAAGCTCCGGCTGCTGCCTGTACTGGCTAAGAGCTGGACCCCCGTCCCCCCCTGACATCCACTCCCCCCTCCAAAACCCCCTCCCCCTCCGGTGAGATGGGCGATTCCTGCTCTGCCGGCTCTCCCTCCCGATCGCTGTTCCTGCCGCCTCCACCCTCCCTCTCCCCGGTCGCTCCCTCGGGGGAGGTGATGAAACCCAGGAAGTCCGTGTCGTCGTCCTCCTGCGATCTAAATATGTCCTGCCACCCCTCAGATTCTCCCGACGGCGATGAGGGCTGCCTTCCCCCCGGCTCTTCCTGGGGAACCTCTGGGGTCTCCCGCCCTTCCCTCTCTGCACTGGACCTGAAACCCCAGAAATCTTCCTCATCGTCTTCCGTGGTGGCACACACGTCCCTCAAAAAGAAATCTGGCGGCATGGGCTTCTCCGGGAACAGGGAATGGAACTCCGCCATGAGATACTCCTCCGTGATCTGGTTGGAGGGCACCCACGTGTTGTCCTCTGGTGCTCCCCCCTCCCATGCTACCAAGTACTCCACCCTGTCCCCATTCCATCTGGAGTCCAGAATCTCCGTGGCCCCGTTGCAGGCTTCTCTCTCCTCTACAATGGGTGGTGTGGGGGGCGTCCCACCCTCCCCGTGGAAACGGTGCCCCTCCCTGTATGGTGAAAGCAGTGACCTGTGAAAGACAGGGTGAATTCTCATGGTGTCCGGTAGCAACAGCTTAAAGGCTACTGGATTGACCTGCTCAATGACCTCGAAGGGTCCCAGCTTGCAATGCTCTAACTTCCTGCAGTTCCCTCTGATGGGTAGACCTTTGGACGACAACCACACCTTGTCCCCCACCCAAATGACCTCGCCCTCTCTGCGATGGGCCTCCGCCGCCCTCTTGTATGTCTCCTTGGCCCTTTCCAGAGTGCTCCTGAGCATTTTGTGCACCGTTTGCATCTCCTCTGCAAAATTCTCTGCTGCTGGGCTCCTCCTCCCCCCCTGGGAAGGCTCTGGGGTGGCGACCATAATTAGCAAAAAACGGGGTCATTCCTGTAGACAGGTGGACAGAGTTATTAAAAGCGAACTCTGCCAGACCTAAAAATTGCGCCCAATCATTCTGCCTCTGGTTGACATAGCAACGCAAATACTGCTGCAGAATGGCATTGGCTCTCTCGGCTTGCCCATTGGTCTGGGGGTGTCTGGCTGTGGAGAAACTCAGCTCCACCTGCAACAAGCTTGCGCCAGAACCACGAGGTAAATTGCCTCCCCCTGTCACTGAGAACCCTCGAAGGCACCCCGTGCAAGCGGAACAGATGATCTACAAAGAGTTTGGCTGTTTCCTCTGCGGACAACACCTTGGGGCAGGCTACAAAATGGCACATCTTTGTGAGCATGTCCACCACCACGAGCACTGCTGTCTTCCCTCTGGACGTGGGCAGGTCGGTGATGAAGTCAATGCTCACCATTTCCCAGGGTCTGCTGGGGGTGGGTAAGGGCAGCAAAAGCCCTGCTGGTGCCCTATTGCCCCCCTTGGCTCTTTGACAGGTATCACACGCCCTCACGTAGTCCTTGACATCGTCCTGCACCCCCAGCCACCAAAAATCTCTGGTGACCAGGAGAAGGGTCTTCTGCTGTCCGAAATGTCCTGCAGAGGGGTTGTCGTGGAGTTGTTTGAGGACTTTCGCTCTCAGCTGGTCCCCCGGAACATACAGTGCTCCCTTATAAAACAAGAGCCCTCCCTTCTCCACAAAACCTTCTTCCACCCCCCTCCCTTCCTTGAGGTCTCAAAATTTCTGCTGCGCAAAGGAATCTGCGCGGGTGAGCCGCAGCAATAGCAAGGCTTGCTCCATTGTGCCGCCACACGCCCATCGTTCTATGGGAAACATTTGCCTCACTGCTGGCAGCTCTTCCTCTACTGCGGCTTCCTGGACAGTGCATCGGCCCGTGCGTTCTGCTCCCCCAGCACGTAGTGGATCCGGAAGTTGAAGTCCGCGAAGAACTCTGCCCATCGGATCTGTCTCTGGTTGAGTACTCTGGCAATTCTCCAGTACTCCAAGTTCTTATGGTCCGTGTGCACTTGGATCTGGTGCTGTGCCCCAATCAGGAAATGACACCATTTCTTGAACGCCACCAAGATGGCCAACAGTTCCTTGTCCCAAATGGTGTAGTTTTTCTCAGATTTGCTGAGTTTGCGTGACAAGAAGGCGCATGGTCTCCAGTCACCATCGCTGTTCTGTTGCAAAAGCACCGCTCCCACAGCTCGATCAGATGCATCCATTTCTAGTTTGATCGGTCGCTCCGGGTTCACATGCAGGAGGTGCTTCTCTGATGCGAAAGCTCTCTTGAGGGCCTCAAACGCCTCTTGGGCTTCCGGTGTCCAGACGAACTTTTTCTTGCCACTCAGACAGTCGGTGATGGGTGCAGTCAGCTTTGCGAACCCCTCAATGAATTTGCGGTAGAAGTTGGCGAAGCCCAGAAATCTTTGCACGTCCTTCTTGGTTCTGGGGGTCTTCCAATCCAGCACCGCGTTCACCTTCTCCCCGTCCATGGCCAACCCTCTGTCCGACACTCGGTAGCCTAGGAACTCCACCTGCTTCACGTGGAATTGGCACTTCTCTAATTTGACGTACAGCTGGTGCTCTCTCAGCTTTTCCAGCACCTGCCTGACATGTTGCTCGTGCTGAGCCTCGCTCTCCGAGAACACCAAGATGTCGTCAAGGAAGCAAACACAGCACTTGTACAGCAGGGATCCCAGCACGTGATGCATGAAGGACTGGAAGGCCGGGGAGCCCTCCTGCAAGCCAAACGGCATCACTAGGTACTCAAATGTTCCCAGGGGGGGTAAACATCGCCGTCTTCCACTCATCTCCTTCCCGCATTCTTATGAGATTGTACGCCCCCTGAGGTCCAGCTTGGTGAAGATTTTTCCTCTGCGCACCACTGCCAGCAGGTCGTCGATCCTGGGCATGGGGAAGGCGATCGGTTGACTGAGGCTATTGACGGACCTATAATCTACGACCAAGCGTTTCTGGGTGGTCCCCTTCTTGTCCTCGAAGAACACAGGGCTGCCTCGGGAATTCTTGGATTCCCGCAGAAATCCCCGCTGTAGATTCTTGTCTATGAACTCTTTGAGCTCCTGGAGCTCCTGTTCCGACATGGAGTAAAGCTTCCCCACAGGCAACTGGGCCCCTGGCACCAGGTTGATCTGGCAGTCGAAAGGGCGATGCGGCGGAAGCTTGTCCGCTTCTTTCTCGCAGAACACGTCCTTGTAGTCCTCGTATTGGGGTGGAATCCCTCTGGTGGCTTCCAACCTTACCGTCGCCACCTGCATGTTGCTGTCTGGTGGACTCATTTCCTGCAGACAGTTCTCCACACAGTGCCCCGATCCGAACGTGAGCGATCTTTGGTGCCAAGCCACTACTGGGTCATGTAGGTCAAGCCAGCTTATCCCTAGGACGATGGGACACCCCGCCAGCGTGGTGATGTTGAACGCGATGACTTCAGAGTGCTTGGAGATGTGCATTCTCATGGGGGGTGTTTGTTGTGTCACCTCCCCCCCAGCAGCTCCCTCCCGTCAATGGTAGTCACCAGCAGCGGGAAGTCCAGTGGAAGCAGGTGTATCTGATGCTCCAACGCAAATTCCCTGCTCATGAAATTTGCTGAGGCCCCTGAGTCAATCAACGCTTCCACCTCTAGGGGGTGTCCATTGGGGAGTTCCAGCACCACCCTTATCACGATTCCTACTTTGGGTGGATGAGGGGGGGTAGAAGCCTCTTGCGGGGCTTTCACTGCTTGACGGCCTGGGTGCGTTCACCCCTCAGCATTTCTTCCACCCAGGCCTCGTCGTTTCCCTGTTGCGCCCCGCTTTGCCCCTCCTGCTCTGGCGCTCTTGCTCCTCTTGCTTGCCACACGCAACGTTGCGGGCAGAATTTGGCTACGTGCTCTGGGGCGTCACAAACGTAGCACTTCCGGGCGCCCTTGCCTTCTCTCCCTTCCACACCTTTGGGCCGTTTGGCGCACGCCCCCCTGATCTCCATCGGCTCCTCAGTTTGCCAGCGAGACGCGTCCTCCACCGCAGGGTTGTTTCCAGTGCCTCCGCCCTGGTAACGCTGCCATGGGAACCTCTCTGCCTTGGGCTGCCCCCTTTCCCAGCTCCTCTGTTCGGCCCGGTTGCCTATGGACAGAGCCAACTTCACCAGTTCACCCACGTTCTTGGGAATGGGCGCCCTGCTCAGTTCATCTTTAATGCCCGGACTAAGGCCTTCCTTAAAAAGAGCCTGCATCGCCTCAGTTTCCAGACTCCATTTTAGTCGGTGCGCCAACATCGCAAACTGTGAGAAGTATGCGCGCACAGTGCCTCCTCCCTGCCTCAGCCTCAGGAAATCCTGCTTGATGGCTTCTCCTTCCGCCTCATTGGCAAACATTGTGTCCATTGCCTTCAAGAATTTCCGGAGATCCTGCATCTCTGGGCCCCCTGCTGCCATGAGCGGGTGTGCCCACTCCCGTGCGGGCCCCTCCAAATGAGCCACCACGAAGGCTACTTGCTGCTCTTCATTGGAGAATTCCCCCGCCTGCATCTTGAGACAGTAGTGTAGGTCTGTCTTGAACCCCTCATATTTTCTGGGGTCCCCCGTGAACTTGGAGATAAGCGTCTGCAACTTCCTCCCCACTGGGCCCTGGCTCCCATCCCCCATCCTCCGTTCTTGCAGCCTGATCTCCGCTTCTTTGGCATGCTGCTGTAGCTGAGTATTCCTATTCTGCAGTTGCTGCACCTCAAGGGTTAACTGGGTCATCTGCGTCTCTAAGATTTTTCGCTGTTCAGCCAGCTCCCGCTCAGCCTCCCGTCGTAAATCAGAGCTCACCTTTTCCACTTGAGCTTGTACGGCCTCGGCAATCCTCTGCTCCACAGACATTTTGCCGCTCCTGCTTCTCAGGCTCCGGGTGGGGGTGCGGGGGTTTTCCTTTGATGAACGGCCAGCTAGAGACTCGGGAGTTGCTGTCACACGTAGGGGTTTCCTCCCCCCGGCTGGACGTTCCAAGAAAGACGAAGAGTCATTCTGCCAAAAGGCTTTTATCTAAGTTATTTACATTCATGTACAGAGAACATAAATCATGTCTGCTCAGTCCGACCCAGAACTCCCGAGTGAGCCGCGATTTTCCCGCCAGTCGCAGCACCTCGGAAACCGGAAATGCCTAGTCCTCCTTCTTCTGGGTCCCCCAGACACTGGACCCGGTCCTTGGGATGCTGGCTGAAGCCTCAGCACTCCCCCCTCCTCTCCAGCACTCCCTCCCGACGAAGAAGGGGAGGAGGAAGAGGAGGAAGAGGGGTCTGTCTCCAAAAGCTCTGGCTGCTGCCTGTACTGGCTAAGAGCTGGACTGGCAGGGGGGGTCTGCCGTTCCCCCCTGACAAATAGGTTACACCGGAATCTTTTCCCAAAACTGCAACCCCGCCCAAAGGTCCGGGCAGGGGTATTTATTACATTTCAAACAAAGGATTTCAATTTAACCAATCATTACTTCATTACTTCATATTAGTTTAGCACGCATGTTGTTGTTGTTCAGTCATTCAGTCATGTCCGACTCTTCGTGACCCCATGGACCAGAGCACGCCAGACACGCCTATCCTTCACTGCCTCTCGCAGTTTGGCCAAACTCATGTTAGTAGCTTCGAGAACACTGTCCAACCTCTGTCGTCCCCTTCTCCTTGTGCCCTCAATCTTTCCCAACATCAGGGTCTTTTCTAGGGAGTCTTCTCTTCTCATGAGGTGGCCAAAGTACTGGAGCCTCAACTTCAGGATCTGTCCTTCTAATGAGCACTCAGGGCTGATTTCTTTAAGAATGGATAGGTTTGATCTTCTTGCAGTCCATGGGACTCTCAAGAGTCTCCTCCAGCACCATAATTCAAAAGCATCAATGCACGCATGTACATTACCTAATTTAATACGCATGCGCAACAAGCATCACTAAGTAAACCTTGATTCTCAGACATCTGTTACATTTTGTTAGTACGCGTGTTGGGAACCTGTGTTAGCTCTTTAGCACATGTATCAGCTTAGGTTCTAGCTTATGAATGGCATCTTTGTGTGATCGACGCATTCGCTGTACTTTCCCAGTAGGGAAGGCCTCTTTTGCCAAATCATCAGTTTCTTTAAGCAGCAGGTTACCATATTCTATTTAGAGGCATATTCAATGATTTATAGGGGTTTACATTATCACATTCATTGTGGCCCCTTTGGGCCACTGCTACAATGGGAACACCATGTGTAACATTAACCCCAGTATTTGTTCTCGGCTGGGAGCGGAGCGATTGGGAGAGTGAGGAGGTGCAAGCACAGCAGGTGAGAGATGGTCACAGGTTGTCTTTGTTGCAATTCAAAGGCCTGGGACGTGCCTCCTTCACATCCAGCTCCCCAAGGCCACCTGCATGACACCCACCTCCCAAATATGAGAATTACAGAGTCTTGTGTGCCTTCCATTTCGGGAGAAGCTTCTCAAAGGAATATTTGCTCCCTTACGGGTGACCCCTCCCTTCTGTTTTAGCTGATTCTGGAAAAACAAAACACCAGGGGTAAAATTTTCAGTGCTGGATTGTTGATATTCTCCTGTGTTTTGGCAGGTGAGTTCATCAGAGTGTTAAATAAATTTATCCCAACAACACAAATGAGGGATGTGGTTATTTAGCAAATGCAGGGGAAGGCTAAGTGGACGTGTAAGCAAGAGTTTTCCTATTTGTTCTTTGTTTGTGCATTAAATTGTGCAAAAATGTGATGGAAGTTTATAAAATGAGACCCTGGAGAAAGTGGATAGAGGAAAGTTTTTCTCCCTCTCATAACGCTAGAACTCACGGAGCTGAACGCTGGAAGATTCAGGATACATCAAAGAAAGGAAGTACTTCTTTACGAAGTGCACATTATGAAACTACCTGCCACACGATGCAGTGGTGGCCACCAACTTGCAACTTCCGCTCAGGATTTTCCCCAGGCTAAGCCCCGCTTCAGCCAGCATACTATGCACCCTCCTCAAATGCTTTGGCCTGGTTGGGAGGTTTCCTTGAATGGTGATTCTGCGTCTTGCCCTGTGTAATGATTCCATGCTTCCCCTCCCTTCTGGTGGTGCCAACGTCCCCATGGCCTTGAATGCCCCCGACCACTCACTGCAACCCCGTTCATCTCCACCGTCGCTACAGTCCTCAGTGCCATCGCAAAGGCGGGCAGGGGCCATGCAGCTGCTTGGTAGGCATGGGCGCTCGCCTGGGGTGCAGCTCCGGGGACCTGGAAATGTTGGGACGGTTAATGGGAAGCCTCCAAGCCCAGAGGCAATCTATCTGGTTAGCCAGGTTTTGGGGAGGCAGAAAAGAAAGCCTTACTTTGAGGGCCACAGTTCCCAAACTGCACGTCATCCAGTGCCACACTCGCCACCGAGGAGAAGGTCACCTGCGGAGGGGGAGGCAGTGCTCTTGACATGCTCTGGATCAGGAGCCGGCTGGGGAAGACGAGGAGCCCAAGACCCACCTGGAAAGCCAGGCGCCTGAGGATGAGGCGGGGCTTCGCCACAGGGGGACAATGTGGCCGCCTGGCTCAGTTCCACTGGGAAGCTCCTGTTGAGTCCTGCAGGGGAAGGGGGCATCTAGCCTGACCCCTGCAGGTGGGAACCATAGATATGCAAACAGATGAGTGAGGGGGTCATCTAGCCTGACCCCTGAGAGAATTGCGGATTGCCATCTAGTCTCAGCAGCTCTCATTTTTATCGGTCAGCTGCCAGGAATCCCAATGGGGAACGGTAAGCAGGGCATCAGTAAATTTCATGATAAGAACAATAAGGATGGTATTTCATTATGCCCAAAAGACGCTCAAGGGGACAGGAGCCCACCTCGTGGGGCTACCCTGGCCTCCCAGGCACTTCTTCTGTTCTGGCGGAGCCTCCCGTGCCAGTGGCAGTCTACCTGAGCTGCTCCTGAGGGAGCTTGGAAACAGCGCTCAGGGAAATGCTGCGAGGAGGAGGAGAATAATGATAATACTGAGGATGACGACGACAACAACAACAACAACGAGAAACCAGAGAAAGGCCAACAACGAGAAACCAGAGAAAGGCCAAGGCTCCTCAGGCGCTGTTGGGACTCCTTCCTGAGGGGATTGGGGGGGGCCTCTGGCCTTCCTTCTCTGCAGGGACCCCAACTTCTCCTGGGACCCTGCAAGAGACGAGGTGCCCACCTCACGAGGGACAGCAGAGCCACAAAATGGCCAGGCTAGGCCTGACTGCCCTCAACCAACATGGCGGAGGTGGCGCGTCTTCTGCCCTTTCTTCCCCCCCCCCTCCGGTTTGTTTGCGTCTCCTCCGATGCCGCCTCTTTCCGGTCACCCTGCCCTAGTCCAAAATAAACCCCTAGGACCCCCTCGTTCAACACACGTGCACAGCAGCAACATCAGCAATAAAAACAGCAGCAGCAGCAAACAAACATTTCCAGGTGTTCTCGCGTGTTCAGAAGAGCAGGAGAAAACAAGCTTGCCCCCTCCTACATGTGACAGCCCTTAAGATGGCTATCACATCCTGGAAGTAGTACCTCGGGTTAAGAACTTTACCTCAGGATGAGAACAGAAATCACATGCTGGCGGCCCGGCAGCAGTGGGAGGTCCCATTAGCTAAAGTGGTACCTCAGGTTAAGAACAGTTTCAGGTTAAGAACAGACCTCCGGAACGAATTAAGTACTTAACCCGAGGTACCATAATATGCTACATATTGCTTGCGTCTTGTTTTTGGTGATATCTTCTTTTCCCTGCATTTGTATGTTCAGTTTGGAGTGGTTCTGCTTCTTTTTAATAGGTTTTCGTGATTTTTTACGTTTTTGCTTATTTCGCTTCGTTTCATGTTCTTGCTTATTTCGCTTCGTTTTCGTGTTCTTTCGCTGTCATGGGGGTGGGTTTTCATTGTTTTTGTGTCTCTTCGGTTATTGCGTCATTTCGGGGCGGGGAAGTTCTAATTTCTGCGAGTTTCGTGTTCTTCGTTTCGTGTTCTTGCTTATTTCGCTTCGTTTTCGTGTTCTTTCGCTGTCATGGGGGTGGGTTTTCATTGTTTTTGTGTCTCTTCGGTTATTGCGTCATTTCGGGGCGGGGAAGTTCTAATTTCTGCGAGTCTAATAGCATTGTGTCATTTTCACATCATTGATAATTTCTAAGCGCAATAAAACCACCCGAAACCAAGGAAACGCAGGTAATGCAGAAACAACTTGAAAAGAACCCAAATAGTCGAAGGGACATTTTATCATATGTGGTGGACTTGCCCAAGAATAAAAGCTTTCTGGGAAAAGAGTTATAATGAAATGAAAAAAGTGTTGAAAAACACATTTGTTAAGAAACCAGAAGCTTTTCTACTTGGAATTGTGAATCAGGAGGTCCCCAAGAAAGACCAAACTTTTTTTATGTATGCCACAACAGCAGCTAGGATTTTGATTGCAAGAAACACAGGAACTACCTACGATAGAAGACTGGCAGATGAAAATGATGGACTATATGGAACTCGCCGAACTGACTGGGAAACTACGTGACCAGAGGGAGGAGACGGTGGAACAAGATTGGAAGAAATTTAAAGTATATTTAAAAAACTATTGTAAAATTTAAAGACTGAAAAAAGTTGGAAGAAATGATAGCCTACAGAATAGAAAAAATAGGTTAAGTAATAGACTCATGATTTTAGGTTAAGACTTATATAAGAAAAGGACATAAGTGATAATAATAAATAATATTTAAAGATGTCAAGAAATTACTAAAGATGTTTGATAATGAAATGCAGTGGGGGGGGGGGACGTGAGGAAGTCACCCCAACATGATTAGACATGATGAATGGGAAAAAAAGATGTATGTTTTTGTTTTGTGTATTTTGTATTTTTTATTATGTAGAATGTAATGTTGTTAAGTTTCTGTTTTTATGTCAAAAACCCAATAAATATAATTTAAAAAGAAAAAAGAAAAGAACCCAAATAAGCAAGGAATATACTGTACTGAAAAGCAATTTCACTAAAAGTCTGTGCTGCTGCCATGTTTGGCGAGGGCAGGGGGTACCGGAAAAAGGTGCCACCGGAGGAGAGGCGTGCGGACAGGAAAAGGAGAGAAAAGGGCGGAAGAGGCTATGCTGCCGCCATATTGGGCAAAGGCAGGGTACCGGAAGGTGCCGCCACCGGAGGAGAGGCAAACGGACAGGAAAATAAGGGAAAGGGGCAGAAGAAGCTTTGCTGCCACCATGTTGGGCGAGGGCAGGGGGTACCGGAAGGAGGTGCCACCAGAGGAGAGGCGCGTGGACAGGAAAAGGAGGGGAAAGGGCGAAAGAGGCTATGCTGCCGCCATGTTGGGCGAGGGCAGGGGTACCGGAAGGAGGTGTCACCGGAGGACAGGCGAACAGACAGGAAAAGGAGGGGAAAGGGCGGAAAAGGCGCTGCCATGTTGGACCAGCGCAGACGTGCCGAGCCAGGCTGGCCCTCTCTCTTTCTCCCAGCCACTCACTCTCGGACCTCTCAACCCCGCTCTCCCCAGGGTGCAGCCCTGCCCCCCACCCCACCCTCACCTGCCTTTCTCCCCCAGAGGCCTTCCTCTCGTGCCCCTTTGCGGGGGGATGGTGCGGGTGGGCTGCGGAAGCCAAGCGGAGCCTCTCGTGGGCGAGGAACTGCAGCTTGCAGCCGCCCCCGCCCCCGCCCCACGCGCGACCACAGCAGCAACACGCGCGAAGGTGGGGGCCGGCCTTCTCCCTCGCAGGAGAGAGCGCCTCTGCGCCTCTCACACAGGAAGGGAGGTATTTTGTTAGAGCATTCAAAAAATATCATGTCATGCCTAGCCATGGAAGTGACACAATCCGGAATCAAGCTACCTGCACCTACCACCTCACTCTGGCTGGCTGGGGTGGGGAACCTGGGGCCCTCCAAAAGTTTCTGGACTACGACTCCCATCAGCTTCAGCCAGCATGAGCAGTGGCCAGGGACTAATAGGAGATGCAGTGCCCAGAATTGCAGCTCTGCTAACTCTTTTCAGTCAAGTATTGTCATTTTTCTGTGTTTAGCAGTCATCAGGCTTGTAAAAAGTAATTTCCTATTATTATTTATCTTTACTTAGGCATCTTTGGCTCTCCTATCCATTGCCCCATCCTCTTGCATGACCTCTTACCACATGTTACATAAGATGGGCTCTAGGTGTTGCATATCACAGAAACATGCAGAATGCCATAGCAGAAACTGCAGGTGACTAGTCTCCTGATTCATCAGATTTAAAAGCGGGTGAATGATGGGTTGCAACTAACAACCCTTTAGCAGGGGGAGTCTCTCCATTTCAGGCATAGGCAAACTGCCCTCCATATGTTTTGGGACTATAACTCCCATCATCCCTAGCTAACATGACCAGTGGTCAGGGATAATGGGAGTTGTAGTCCCAAAACATCTGGAGGGCAGAGTTTGCCTATGCCTGCTCCATTTTATTACATTTTAAGAAAGGAAATTGTTATGGTTAATTTACTAGCGGCTCTTGCTCTCAAAGTTAGTGCAGGCAGGGCAAGCTGTTGTGGGATTAAGGAATATAGCATGCAGCAAGCAAAGAGCCTTTGGCAAAATGCAGTGACGGTGTATGGCTCAGATGGTATGGATTGGTATGAGTGTTACAAATGTACACATAGAATCATAGAATCTTAGAGTTGGAAGGGGCCCAAGGGTCATCTAGTCCAATCTCCTGCAATGCAGTAATCTCAGCTAAAGTATCCATGACACATCTGTCATCCAACCTCTTGCTTCAAAACCACCTTGCCATCCAACCTCTGCTTCAAAACCTCCAAGGAAGGAGTATTCCACTGTCAAAACAGTTCTTATTGTCAGAAAGTTTTTCTGTATGTTTAGTCAGAATCTCCTTTCTTGTAACTTGAAGCCGTTGGTCTACCCTCCAGAGCACGAGAAAACAAGCTTGCTCCATCTTCTATGTGACAGCCCTTTTTCAGAATCGGAAGAATCTTTATTTGCACCAGCCACTTTGTTGTTTAGTTGTTTAGTCGTGTCCGACTCTTCGTGACCCCATGGACCAAAGCACGCCAGGCACTCCTGTCTTCCACTGCCTCCCGCAGTTTGGTCAGACTCCTGTTGGTAGCTTTGAGAACACTGTCCAATCATCTCGTCCTCTGTCGTCCCCTTCTCCTTGTGCCCTCCCATCTTTCCCAACATCAGGGTCTTTTCCAGGGAGTCTTCTCTTCTCATGAGGAGACCAAAGTATTGGAGCCTCAGCTTCAGGATCTGTCCTTCCAGTGAGCACTCAGGGTTGATTTCCTTCAGAATGGATAGGTTTGATCTTCTTGCAGTCCATGGGACTCTCAAGAGTCTCCTCCAGCACCATAATTCAAAAGCATCAATTCTTCGGCGATCAGCCTTCCTTATGGTCCAGCTCTCACTTCCATACATCACTACTGGGAAAACCATAGCTTTAACTATACGGACCTTTGTCGGCAAGGTGATGTATCTGCTTTTTAAGATGCTGTCTAGGTTTGTCATTGCTTTTCTCCCAAGAAGCAGGAGTCTTTCAATTTCGTGACTGCTGTCACCATCTGAAGTGATCATGGAACCCAATAAAGTAAAATCACTCACTGCCTCCATTTCTTCCCCGTCTATTTGCCAGGAGGTGATGGGACCAGTGGCCATGATCTTAGTTTTTTTGATGTTGAGCTTCAGACCATATTTTGCGCTCTCCTCTTTCACCCTCATTAAAAGGCTCTTTAATTCCTCCTCACTTTCTGCCATCAAGGTTGTGTCATCAGCATATCTGAGGTTGTTGATATTTCTTCCGGCAATCTTAATTCCGGCTTGGGATTCGTTCAGTCCAGCCTTTCGCATGATGAATTCTGCATGTGTTAAATAAGCAGGGAGACAATATACAGCCTTCTTGTACTCCTTTCCCAAATTTAACCAATCAGTTGTTCCATATTTTCAGTTATCTGCCTCCCCCTGCCAGTCTGGCCCTGAGTATTTATAGGGAGCAGCCACCTGTTCTGACTACTGACTCATCTGCGAGCGAAACCAGCAGTTCCTCGGGGGAGAAACAGTTAGTGGCTGGGAGGGAAAGAGTGCCAGGGCTCGAGAGATATAGTGACAGGCCTGGCACCAACCAGCAGGCTCGGACAGAGGAGGCGTCAGGTCCGGCGTAGAGATTACATAGGAGGAAAAGGCGTTTCCGGCTGCCAAAGATGTTGTGTTGGCGCCAAAATCGCCGGGAGGCACTTCCGGATTCTGCTAGTGATTGAACGGACATGATATGATTCAGCTCTGCACTGTAAATAATGAGCACTGATTAAAGTATTAAAAGACAGATGGCTCGGTCCCTTATTGAACGACCAACGAGGGGGAGGACCGGACACATATCCAGTTCTAACTGTAGCTTCTTTTCCCACATAGAAATTTCGCAGGAGACAGATGAGGTGTTCAGGCACTCCCATTTCTTTAAGAACTTGCCATAGTTTGCTGTGGTTGACACAGTCAAATGCTTTTGCGTAGTCAATGAAGCAGAAGTAGATGTTTTTCTGGAACTCTCTAGCTTTCTCCATAATCCAGCACATGTTTGCAATTTGGTCTCTGGTTCCTCTGCCCCTTCGAAATCCAGCTTGCACTTCTGGGAGTTCTCGGTCCACATACTGCTTCAGCCTGCCTTGTAGAATTTTAAGCATAACCTTGCTAGCGTGTGAAATGAGCACAATTGTGTGGTAGTTGGAGCATTATTTGGCACTGCCCTTCTTGGGGATTGGGATGTAGACTGATCTTCTCCAATCCTCTGTCCACTGCTGAGCAATAAAATAAAATACAATGTACAGTACTAACGATAGAGGTAAAAACTTAACTATACAAAATAAATTCTGGAAGTTTATATCAATAATCAAATAATAGATCTTATTCTAATTGCCCCTGCTAAAATTTTTGCAGTTTTTGCTGTCACCTGGTTATCTTGATGAGCACAATTAGAATAAGAAGAAAGGACACACTATTGTATGGGTAGTTTTTGTTGTTGTTGTTCAGTCGTTCAGTCGTGTCCAACTCTTCGTGACCCCATGGACCAGAGCACGCCAGGCACGCCTATCCTTCACTGCCTCTCGCAGTTTGGCCAAACTCGGATAATAACCTCACTCCTCAAATCTTTATAAAGAGTGAAAGCTAGAAGCGCACGAGCTACTGATTCAATACTGCCATCTCCACATGGACATAAGCATTATCCATGTGACAGCCTTTTGAGATATTTGAAGATATGAATCTCCTTTCAGTCTCTTTTCCAGGCTAAACATACCCAGTTCCTTCAAGGATTCTTCATAAGCTGCCATTTTCAGACCCTTAACCATCTTGGTTACTGTCTTCTGCACACATCCCAGCATGTTAACATCCTACTTAAATTGTGGTGCCCAGAGCTGGACACAGTATTCCAGGTGTAGTCTGACCCAGGCAGAATAGAGTGGAACTATTTCTTCCCTTGACCTGGACACTATACTTTTGCGGATGCAGCCTAGAATAGCATTAGCTTTTTTTGCTGCTGCATCATACTGTTGATTCATGTTAAGCTTGTGGTCCACCAAGACCCCAAGATCCTTTTTACATGTATTGCTGGTAAGCCAGTTTCCTTGTTACGATCTGCAAGGAACACACAAGAAGTGGTACTATGATGTCCCATAAAAGACAAAGATGGATGTAAGGTATTGAGCCAAGTAGAAAAACATACAAATTCTCCCTCATTGCTGAACAAACAAAATAAATCGTCAATAAATCTGTAATAAAGTAATAAAGCGGATGCGAATGGATTATTATTGAGAATATGAGATTTTTCAAATTCACCCATAAAAATATTCGCTACTGCAGGAGCAATGGGCGAGCCCATAGCCACCCCATTCACCTGAAAATAAAATTGATCCATGAACCGGAAATAATTTTTTTCAAAAATAATGTCCAATATATCCAAAAGGAAATCGGAAGGGGGAGAAGGATCGGCTCGGGACCGCAGTAATCGGCAAATTATAGAACGCGCCTCATCAAGCGGAATGTTGGTATACAAGGAGGAAACATCTAAGGAGGCCATAACCTAACAGGGGGAATTATTTTTTAAATGCTTACTTGTCATTGTCTTGGTTTGTGCTGTTAATTGTTCTCAGGAAGGAGCTCAGTGGTGATTTAAGGCACCATCTTGGTTGATGACGTCACCATCCCCCCCCCCCCCCAGGTTTGATCTTCTTGCAATCCATGGGACTCTCAAGAGTCTCCTCCAGCACCATCAATTCTTCGGCGATCAACCTTCTTTATGGTCCAGCTCTCACTTCCATACATCACTACTGGGAAAACCATAGCTTTAACTATACGGACCTTTGTCGGCAAGGTGATGTCTTTGCTTTTTAAGATGCTGTCTAGGTTTGTCATTGCTTTTCTCCCAAGAAGCAGGTGTCTTCTAATTTCGTGACTGCTGTCACCATCTGCAGTGATCATGGAGCCCAAGAAAGTAAAATCCCTCACTGACTCCATTTCTTCCTCTTCTATTTGCCAGGAGGTGATGGGACCAGTAGCCATGATCTTAGTTTTTTTGATGTTGAGCTTCAGACCATATTTTGCACTCTCCTCTTTCACCCTCATTAAAAGGTTCTTTAATTCCTCCTCACTTTCTGCCATCAAGGTCCTGTCATCAGCATATCTGAGGTTGTTGATATTTCTTCCAGCAATCTTAAGTATCAGATTGAGGTCTGCTGCTTCACACCAACAAGCTGAATGGATTTACTTCATTACTTTATGCTTTCCTTAATGGTAAATATTAAGTAGGGTAGACAAATGGCAACATTGAGCTATTGTAGTTCCCAATTTAAAATCCCTTCTTTAAAAAAAATTCCCCACACTCCTCAATAATTTTGAGGGATATTCCAGATGCAATCACACTTCTTCCTTAGAGCAGCCTCCTATTCATTTATTTCTTGTTGAAAGATAAAGAAGTGTTTTGCAGAAACTAGCAACAACCTTATATATCAAGAAGACACATGTAGATCATAGTAACTGTCTTTCATGGCAGTTTGTCTAGTAACAAAAGCAACTGTTGCTATGATCACTGACTAGTCACTAGAATAATAAGATGAAAGCTGGAGGTGGGGTTCGGGGTAGGGCTAGTCTTTCTTTAAACAAACATGTAAGTATGGATGCCAACAAGAAGAAGAAGTAAGACAAGCGTTTCTGTGGGGGAGGGAGTTTATTGACTGCTCAGATATAAGACTCACAACATCATTTTACAGTATAACCAAAGAAAGTGCCTTTATGTGACTATTAAAACAAATCAACTGGAATTATATTCACAGAAAGCCTTTAGCAGAATCATTTCCTGTCCTCGGAATCCAGCTGGAAGTGTTGGGCGAGCCCACTGCATAATCACAAAGGCCAGTTAGTTACTGTGAGACAAACAGAGGAAGCTGTGTTCCTTTTCAAATCTGTCTGTCAACAGTCACACACACCAAGCAAAAGCCACCCATAACAGATATTTTCCTTGATAAATGGGAGAAATGTCTGATAATCAACAACCATATAATTTTATCCAGTAGTATTAGTTTGATCTGACAGAAACTGTGCATTTCCTGAGAAGCACTGAAAGAACGCTTCATTTAACTACAAACCCCCAAATCTGGGATCCCATCAAAACTGATGTTTGGCAAAAGTTTTGCAGCAAAACCCCCACATTTTGTAACACCCCACAAACAAAGTAACTGATACATCAAACCGGGGTTCATAATTAAAATCGAAAACCCAACATTGTCCGATTCACTCCAAACTGGTGCCAAAGTCTGACAAAAGTTTTGTAGCATTTTGTAGCACCCCACAAACCAAGTAACTGACAGGGGTCCGTATCCTTCTTGAACTGTGGTGCCCAGAACTGGACACAGTATTCCAGGTGAGGTCTGACCAGAGCGGAATACAGTGGTACTATTACTTCCCTTGATCTAGATCAATACTCCTATTGATGCAGCCCAGAATTGCATTGGCTTTTTTAGCTGCTGCATCACACTGTTGACTCATGTCAAGTTTGTGGTCTACCAAGACTCCTAGATCCTTTTCACATGTACTGCTCTCAAGCCAGGTGTCACCCATCCTATATTTGTGCCTTTCATTTTTTTTGCCCAAGTGTAGTACTTTACATTTCTCTCTGTTAAAATTCATCCTGTTTGCCTTGGCCCAGTTCTCTACTCTGTTAAGGTCATTTTGAAGTGTGATCCTGTCCTCTGGGGTATTAGCCACCCCTCCCAATTTGGTGTCATCTGCAAACTTGATCAGGATGCCCTCAAGCCCATCATCCAAGTCATTGATAAAGATGTTGAATAAGACTGGGCCCAAGACAGAACCCTGTGGCACCCCACTAGTCACTTCTCTCCAGGATGAAGAGGAGCCATTGATGAGCACCCTTTGGGTTCGGTCAGTCAGCCAGTTACAAATCCACTGAATGGTAGCATTGTCTAGCCCGCATTTTACCAGCTTCTTTACAAGAATATCATGGGGCACCTTGTCAAAGGCCTTGCTGAAATCAAGATAGGCTACATCCACAGTGTTCCCTTCGTCTACCAGGCTTATAATTCTGTCAAAAAATTAGATCAAATTAGTCTGACATGACTTATTTTTCAGAAACCCATGCTGACTTTTAGTGATCACAGCGTTCCTTTCTAGGTGCTCACAGACCGTTTGCTTAATGCTCTGCTCTAGAATCTTTCCTGGTATTGATGTCAGGCTGACTGGGCGGTAATTGTTTGGGTATTCTCTTTCCCCCTTTTTAAAAATAGGGACAACCTCCTCCAGTCTGCTGGGACTTCGCCTGTTGTCCAGGAATTCTCAAAGATTACTGCCAGTGGTTCTGAAATCACCTCTGCCAGTTCTTTTAATACTCTGGGATGTAGTTCATCTGGCCCTGGAGACTTGAATACATCTAAACTAGCCAAGTGTTCTTGTACTACCTCCTTACTTATTCTGGGCTGTGTTTCCCCTGCTGAATCATCTGCTCCATATTCTTCAGGTCGGGCATTGTTTTCTTTTTTGGAGAAGACTGAGGCAAAGAAGGTATTGAGGAGTTCTGCCCTTTCTGCGTCCCCTGTTCGCATTTCACCTTCTTCTCCTCTAAGTGACCCCACTGCTTCCTTGTTCTTCCTTTTGCTACGGACATACCCATAAAAACCCTTTTTATTGCTTTTAACCTCTCTAGCAAGCCTGAGTTCATTCTGTGCTTTAGCTTTTCTGACTTTGTCTCTACATGTGCTGGCTATTTGTTTGAATTCCTCTCTGGTGGTTTCCCCCTTTTTCCATTTCTTGTACATATCCCTTTTAAATCTTAACTCAGTTAAAAGTTCTTTAGATAGCCACCCTGGCTTCTTTAGGCACCTTCCATGTTTTCGTCTCATTGGTACTGCTTGAAGTTGTGCTTTTAATATCTTCCTTTTAACAAACTCCCATCCATCATGAACTCCCTTCCCTTTTAGTATTACTGACCATGGGATCACACCCAGCATTTCCCTAAGTTTTCTGAAGTCGGCTTTCTTAAAGTCTAGAATTTGAGTCTTAGTATGCTTGGTTGCTCCTTTCTGATGTATAATAAACTCCAGAAGAGCATGATCACTCCCACCTAATGATCCTGCCACTTCTACCCCACTAACCAGGTCATCACTATTGGTTAGGACCAGATCTAAAATGGCTGATCCTCTTGTTGCTTCTCCCACTTTCTGGACAATGAAATTGTCTGCAAGGCCAGTGAGGAATCTGTTCGACCTTATGCTCTTGGCTGAGTTTGACATCCAACAAATATCAGGATTTGTACTTACTACTATCTCATTTCCTTTTGAATGCTTGGTCATCTGTTCCAGGAAGGCATCATCTATGTCCTCAGTTTGGCTTGGGGATCTATAGTAAACCCCCACAATGAGATCACTGTTATTTTTCTCTCCCTTAATTTTGACCCAGATACTCTCAATTTGGCTTTGAAGTTTTAAATCATGGATCTCTTCACAGGTATACACATCCCTGACATATAACGCCACTCCTCCTCCTTTCCTGTTTGGTCTATTTCTCTGAAATAGATTGTATCCCTCTATTACTACATTCCAATCATGAGATTCATCCCACCAGGTTTCAGTGATGCCTATTATGTCGTATTTAGTTTGCTGTACCAAGAGCTCGAGTTCATCTTGTTTATTTCCCATGCTCTGTGCATTTGTATACAGACATTGAAAACCTGAAAGACCTCCCATGCATTATTCCTTATTTGATGACGTCCTCATCACAGGGAGTCCGAGACAGAGCTTGCTTCTTCGAGAGGTCCTGCACCATTTCCAGGATGCTGGCCTTAAGGTAAAGAAAGAAAAATGCCAGCTGGGGGTGCCCAAGGTCGAGTTCCTCGGATTCCTGATTGATGCTGACGGCATCCACCCCACACCGACAAAGGTCAAGGCAGTCCAAAGCGCTTCACGCTCGAAGCAAGAGCTGCAGTCCTTCCTTGACCTGCTGAACTTCTGCCACTCCTTTCTTCCATACAAGGCAGCAATCGCAGAGCCCCTGCACTGGCTATTAGACAAGAAAGCCCCTTGGAACTGGGGCCACGCTCAGGATGCTGCTTTCACCTGCTCTCCTCTGACAGTGTCCTTACCCATTTTGATGAGACCAAGCCCGTTGTGCTTGCCTGTGACACTTCCCCGTATGGAATCAGCACGGTCCTCGGCCACCAGTTGCCAGATGGGTGGAAGGCCCCCATTGCATTCTACTCCAGGACCTTGTCCTCTACAAAACACAATTATGCCCAGATTGACAAGGAGGCCCTGGCTATCGTGGCAGGAGTGAAGAAGTTCCATGACTACATCTACGGCCGCCACTTCATGATTGTGACTGACCACAAACCTCTGCTGGGCCTTTTCACTCCTGATCGTCAGATGCCCCAGATCCTGTCCCCGAGGATGCTAAGGTGGTCCATCTTTCTCAACGCATATGACTACATGCTGCACCACCGTCCTGGTAAGAATCTGGACCACGAAGACGTCCCCAGCCTATGGTGTGATGCTTGCTGGAGACTCTGCCCCAGCTGGCGCTCCATGCCACAGATGTTACCACATACTCAGCAAAGAATCACAATATCTCCTGTGTCCTCAACTGGGTGTGGAGGGGGTGACCAGCGGTTCGCCTTGATGCAGAGTCCTCCCCATTTGTCTCCTGGCAACATGAACTGTCAATCCACAAGGGATGGCTGCTATGGGGAAACCGGGTTGTGATCCTTGAGTACCAGAGTGCTGGAGGCTCTCCTTGTCCGCATGAAAGCTCTGGCCAGGAGCTACGTTTGGTGGCCAGGTATTGCAGCAGTAGAAAAGTGGGTTCAGCACTGTCAGACCTGTCAAGAATCCCAACCAGCCATGCCAGTGGGAGATGACACGTACACCGTGGTCCAGTGGCGGAGCTTCATTCTCTGGCACCGGGGGTGGGGAGCAGGTGGGGGCGGGGCTGGCACACGTCCCGGGGGTGGGACGCACCGCCCAAAGGGGCAGGGCATGCATACTGGGGGCAGGGCACACCGGCTGCAGGGGCATGGCACGCAACCTGCGGGGGCGGGGCGCCCAGCGCAGTTGGGGGGCAGCCACGATAGAACCCCACCGGGATCGCGCCAATGGGGGCGGGGCATTGTGGACATTGATTTCACTGGCCCATTCCAAGGTCAGACGTTCCTGATCATGTGGACTCTTTCTCAAAGTGGCTTGAAGTGGTGCCAATCTCAGCAATGACCTCCAAGGTCATCATCCGGGCCCTGCGGTGGGTCTTCACCACACATGGCCTGCCAGACACCATCGTGTCCAATAACACAGTTCATGTCAGCCAAGTTCCAGAAGTTCATGACTGACAACCTAATCTGGCATGTCATGGCAGCACCATTCTACCTGTCAGTGAATGGACAGACTGAGAGAATGGTGAGGACCACCAAGGAATCCCTCACCCGCATTACCCAGGGGAACTGGAACCAGCACCTAGTGGATTTCCTGCTGCAGCAGCACATCATGCCCTGCACTGCCACAGGCTGTAGCCCAGCAGAACTTCCTCATGAACCAGAAGTTGGCATTGCTCCTGGATCGGCTCCACCCTGATCTCATATCTGATTGGCCTCCTGGCAGGGAGGCTCCAGCGGCCCCCAGGTCCTTCATCCTAGATGACACTGTCTACATCTGGAACTATGGGCATGGCCCTGCCTGGATCCCTGCTGCTGTTACCAGGGTGACTGGGTCAGTCTCCTACCAGCTTGTCACAGCGGATCACTTAATTCACCATTTGCCACTTTCCCCCTTAAATCCACCAATGCAATTGCATATAGGGAGAGCTTATATATCAGCTGTGTTTTTTGTGAGTCACCTGAATGTAACCTGAGCAAATGTAGCTCACTTTTGGATTTTCAGTTCTTTCCCTCTTTCTCTCTTTAGCTAGTGCTAAAAAATAGACCATATCTATAATATCAGAGCATGTCCTCTCCACAGAATGAACAGCAGGATTCAAATACAAATGGACTTCCTTTGTAGAGAAAGTAACCAGTACATTTGTTTCTGAATGTTAAACATTAACAATGAAATAAAGGGAACTGAGGAAGCAGCCATGTTTTATTACACACTTGTTGCTGTACAACCAGACACCTTTCTACAACTCAAATATTAAATGGAGATGGAGAACATTATACAGCATTGTCTGAACATAGTGTGCTTTCCTTAGTGCCCAACTGAATTACTTAACATCTTGCCCTCCTGTTTTTAGTATAAAGCCCTAGTCTTGTTATCGCTAACATAACCAGGATAAGCACTACTTGTACTCAGATGATAAACAAATAACTGATTAAACAATGTGATACCATGCCTGGGTGATTTACATCTAGGTTCTCCCCCCCCCCCCGCGCTCTCTTTTTTTCATTCCACCTATCTAATCATCATTTGGTGTGACAACTCTGAGCCAAACAACATGTTACAGCATACCTGGGATCACACCATTGTTTTCCTGCTTATATCAGTAGGAGCCAGTGACGGAGTGATGTCACTGGGAAATAAAATGACTAATTGCAGTGTTCCAGGGAACCGGTGGGGGCACTCTTTTGAGACAGCTAGTCCCAAATCCCACAGGTTCAGATCACAAGCAAAAGACTTCAGCCAGGAATAGAAGCAAAACAGCAGCCTGTAGGCATGATCTTTATTGTTGCAACAAGACTTCCAACTACCACAAAGATGAAGCAGCAAGAAGCCAAGAACTGTGGTTACATTGTTTTTAAAAGTGTCCCAAACTTTCCCATAATACATCTCAGGATGCATCATCAAGACATCATAGATATGTCTCAGAAAAGGTGTTGTGTCAGGCAGAAACCTGAGATCCAGACATGCCATATAAGGGGTCATATAAGTTTGAAGGGGTCATATAAGGGGTCATATAAGGGGTCATATAACTTACCATTGAGTTGCGAGTAGGGATTATTCCCACTATTGAAACTCATATTGGCCAGAGTTCTTGGTGTGTGTGTTTTTCTATGTGCAAACAACAGCAGAATCCTATGCATGCTTACTCATGAAATCAATGGGAGAGATTTGGACTGATGTGCCACTAGTATTGTGGGAATGTTCAGGGATGCAGGAGAGGATATATTGTTTGATTACAGTGGTACCTCGGGTTACATACGCTTCAGGTTACAGATGCTTCAGGTTACAGACTCTGCTAACCCAGAAATATTACCTCAGGTTAAGAACTTTGCTTCAGGATAAGAACAGAAATTGTGCTCTGGCAGCGCAGCGGCAGTGGGAGGCCCCATTAGCTAAAGTGGTGCTTCAGGTTAAGAACGTTTTCAGGTTAAGAACGGACCTCCGGAATGAATTAAGTACATAACCAGAGGTACCACTGTATATCCTTTCCAACTTGTGTTAACAAGTTCTACAATTTAGCAGAGTAACATCCCCCTTTTTAAACTTGCACAGCGGATGCGTTTGCTCAGGCTCGCTAAAGCCTCTAAAATAAGTTACCTGGTAATTTCCCCTTTAGTCCCTCATAAAAGAAATAGACACGACACAGTCTTCTATAAAAGTATGAAAAAAGTTTATTCACTCACTCATTCTGTTCACAGATGGATCCCAGAAGGCAGACTTAAGTTACAAAAGTAATATACCTGGAAACTATCCCACAAGGAGACAGCTCCTTTGTCCTCTCTTGGCTGGAAGCCAAGAGAGCATCTTAGGCTAAGCAGATGTTGCTTCTTCTTTTTTTTTTTTTATAACAAAAGTTTATTAAATCTTTATACAAATATACAATAGTCCATTTACATTTTGTTTTTTTTTTTGTTTTCTTGCAGATTTTCTATAAAAAGACAGAAAAAGAGAAGAAGAGAAAAGAGAGAAGAGACCTGAAAGAAAGAAAAAGAGAAAGAAGGAAAGGAAGGTCTTAGAAGAGAAGGAAAGAACAAGAAAAGAAGAGAAAAAACAGAGATTAAATGAGATCATCCGACTTCCTCTCACATCAACACTCTCTGTAATATAACATTTCTTTTTTTTTATCAGCACTTCTCTTTCCCATTGTACAAAACAAGCCATATTATGATTCAGATTGTATTTTGGATCTTCGTTGACATGTCATCTATTCAGCTCTTAATATTATCCTTGCTTTATTTGATTTCCCTTATTATCCCCTTATTCCCTGATTAAGTCTGTTATGTTGTATGTATCCAATCATCAATAAAGACTTTCCTCTTTTATAACATTCGACATGTCTAAATACCATTTTATCATCGTTCTCATGGATATTGTCACTGAATCTTCTTCCTGTACACTCCAAGGTAAGTATAGTTCTAATAATATGAGTTTTATACAAATTCTTTTGGGGTTGCTATTTTAGAGTCTTTCATTAAGTAATCTACAAACTTCCCCCACTCTTTTTTGAATGCTTTATTGTCCCTTTGCTTAATTATACCCGTTAATTTTGCAATGTCCATGTATCCTAAGATTTTTTGTTGCCATTCTTCAATTGTGGGTATTCTATCTTGTTTCCAGGCTTGAGCCAGTAATAGTCTGGCTCCGGTCGCTGCGTACTGAAAAAAGGTTTGATCTTCTTTTATTATGTCCTCCCCTACTATACCTAATAGGAATGCCTCCGGCCTTTTTTTAAAAGTATATTTAAAAATTTTCTTTAGTTCGTTATATATACTTTCCCAGTATGCTTTCACTTTGTCACAGGTCCACCATAGATGGAAATAACTGCCTTCTTTCATGTGACACTTCCAGCACATTGGGCTTCCTGTTTTATAGATCTTATATAATTTCACCGGTGTAAGGTGCCAACGGTACATCATCTTATAAAGATTTTCAACTAGTGTTGCCGAGGCAGAAAACTTCAAACCTTTGGTCCACAGTTTGTGCCACTTATCTAAATCTATGTTGTAGCCTATATCCATAGCCCATCTGGTCATGCAGCACTTGACCTCCTCGTCTTTGAGGGTCCATTCTAATAGAAATTCGTAAATTCTGGCTAATGGTTTTTTGCCGTTCTGAATCAGCGTTGTTTCTATTAATGATTTATTTTGATCGAAGCCCTTGTTTGCCTTGTCTTTTTGAAACAGACTATTTATTTGATGGTACTCCATCCACCCCGAGAGTTCTGTTTTTAGTTCCTCATATGGTTTCATTTTGACTTCATTGTTCTCCCAGAACAAGATTTCTCTATAACTTAGCCAAGAGCTTCTCGTGGTGGTTTTCCTCAATGTCAGAGTTTCTTGGGGCGATAGCCATGCTGGGGTTTTCCTCTCTAACCAATTTTTGTATCTATCCCAAACTTGATACAAAGGTTTCCTTATTATATGGTTCATAAAATCCTTATGAACCTGAAGCTTGTTATGATAGAGATACTCGTGCCAGCCATATCTATTCCCCACTGCCTCTAAATCCAGAATTCCCGGGTTTTTTAGGCTACACCATTCGCCCAACCATACTAAGCATGCAGCTTCGTAGTATAATTTGATGTCAGGTAAGGAGAAGCCTCCTCTTTCTTTTTTATCTGTTAGCAGTTTGAATTGTATGCGGGGTTTTTTCCCCTGCCATACAAATTTAGAGATGATCCTCTGCCATTCTTTAAAGTGGCTTACCCCTGTGACTATTGGTATGGTTTGAAATAAGAAAATTAATTTGGGGAGGATATTCATTTTTATCGCGGCTATTCTTCCACAAAAGGATAAATTTAACTTACTCCACACTTCAAGATCTTTTCTTATTTGTTTCCATAATTGATCATAATTATCTCTAAATAGGTTGACATTTTTTGGCGTAAGCCAAATTCCCAAATATTTTATTTTCTTTGTCGCCATTATTCCTGTATTATTTTGAATTTGTTCTATTTCCTCCAAAATAAGACAAAATTTATGACCAAAAATATGAAAATATTTTTGGTCATAAATTTTGTCTTATTTTTATTTATTTTTAAGCCAGCCAATTGTCCGAATTCTTCAATAATCTTTAAAGTTTCTTCAATCGAATTTATTGGGTCTTGAAGTGTTATTACCAGGTCATCGGCAAATGCCTTGATTTTAAATTCCCTGGACCCGCATTTGATTCCTGTTATTTCATCGGTGTTCCTTATCTTTTGCAGAAGTACCTCCAAAGTTGCTATGAATAGTAGGGGGGAAAGCGGGTAGCCCTGTCTGGTGCCTTTGGATATTGTGAAGTTTTCTGTATAGTCATTGTTTATTATTATTTTTGCTTCCTGATCTTTATATATGGTGTTTATGCATCTAAGGAATTTCTGTCCCATTTCCATTTTGCTTCTTTACTAGCACCCTTCCTCTTTAATTTGTGTGCCAGTGTGGTGTAGCCAGTGTGGTGTAGTGGTTAAGAGCGGTAGACTCTAATCTGGGAGACCGGGTTCGAGTCTCCACTCCTCCACATGCAGCTGCTGGGTGACCTTGGGCCAGTCACACTTCTTTGAAGTCTCTCAGCCCCACTCACCTCACAGAGTGTTTGTTGTGGGGGAGGAAGGGAAAGGAGAATGTTAGCCGCTTTGAGACTCCTTCGGGTAGTGATAAAGCGGGATATCAAATCCAAACTCTTCTTCTTCTTCTTCTTTATTAGCGATATGAGGAATCCGCTAGCTGAATCGCATGATATCATCCATACTCCGCGCCTTGCAGACTATCGCTGCCCGCTGCTCCTTTATGCGGATGACGCGGCAATCCTCTCCTACTCTAGAGTGGGCTTAAGGAGGGCGCTTTAGATTTTTGCCGCTTACTGCCACTCCAACCTTCTGGATATAAACCACTCTAAGACCAAAGTTTTGATTTTTTCAAGAAGTAGGAAACTATACACATGGAAACTTGATGGAGTGAAAATCGAACAAGTACTCAAATTTCAATATCTCGGAATATACTTTCAATATAATTTGGGGTGGAAGTCACAAATAAATTACTTATGTAACAGGACCAAAGCCCTCTCCTTCGCTTTTTCTTCTCCGAGGGAGCACTACATGTCCCCTCGGCCCTAAAGGTCTTTAATATAAAAGTGATTGCCACATTGGCCTATGCTGCCCCGCTCTGGGCAGTTTCGGCAAACTTTACTCCCCTGGAAACGCTACAAAATCAATTTTTACGCAGACTTCTAAAATTACCTTCATGCGTTAGTAACACAGCTATCCGTCTAGAACTGAAGACCCACTCAATAGAGTCATCGCTGTGGAGGCGGGTCTTCAATTACTGGTTATCTCTTTGGCACGGATTATCTGACCATTACCTCGCCCAATGTTTACTGAGAGACAGTTTTGCAAATCAGTGGACTAGTAGAATCCACGCAAAAATTTTGTCCTATGGGATCTCACCATCTGATCTCCTCAAGTTAGATTTGGACGTAGCAAAAAGACTCATTAAACAGAGGTTGGAAGAAGTAGAATTATATCAAAATCTATTGACGGGTGGGGGAGTCTGTTCGCCAACGAATATTGGCATCACTCCTATCTATCAGGTTCCATCTTACCTAACCTCCCTCTCTGTGGCATCACACAGATTCGCCTTCATTAAAGCAAGGTTTAATGTCTTTCCATCAAATGTGCTGAGACACAGATTTACAAAGGGCCAGGTCTCGGTTTTGTGTGTTTGTGACAATAAGTCAACTGAATCCCTCCAGCATATAATGTTCAGTTGCCCCATGTACAGATCAGCGCGGACCAGTATATTAAACTCAATAATACAGGAACTAGTCGATAAGCCTGTCGAGGCGCATCTAGCCTATATGCTGCAAGACACGGACCCCTATAGAACCCTCCAGGTCCCAAGGTTCCTAAGTGCAGTCCTTTCACTTAAGAGATGTACTGGAATGCTGTTTGAGTATTGAAAGCTATATTACTATTCTATTCAAAAATCCGAGCCCTCTGTTTGTCCTTGAAATGGTAGCATTGAATTAATACCATGGGTTGATTGCCTAACGTTGTGATGGTTTTCTCCTGTACTGGTTGTTTGTTGTTCTATTTTGCATTGTTGTTTTGTTTGGTTTGTCTGGTTGTTTTGTTTTGCTTGTTTTGTTTATATATGGGCAAATAGCCGAAATAAATTGAATCTGATGTTGCTTCTTCAACAAATGTAGTCAGAGAGAGAGAGAGAGAGAGAGAGAGAGAGAGAGATATGGCGGCCAGTCCTATGCTTTTGTTACCTGCACAGGTGAGGCCACGCCCACCTCTGGTCACATGTAGAGGAAGTCTGTCCCAGCCTAAGAGGAAACAGGAAGTTCCGACTAGCTGGTCCAGACATCCCTTTTTTATGTCCACTCTAGGGATGTTGTACTTGACTGCTCTGTGTTTCACATCCCACAAGTATGCTGATGATAGACAACTTTAGTTCTCATTTCTATCTTTTTATCCACAGGAGACCGTGGAAGTCCTGGGCACTTTCTTGGACCTATTTGTGACCATGAATGGTCAAATAGCAATAAACTCATGACTTTCCATAACCTGACTGGCGGCCAGTGCCATCAGAGAATGAGCTTAAGTGAGGCCTCCTGTAAGTAAGCAGAGATGGTTTTGAGGGGGGAGTAGTCCAGATACCTTCCCATTTATGATCTTCAATTGGGTGGCCTAAATCTTATTAACATGTCTACAATTTGAAGGCCTCTAGGCTCCCCCCACCCTGCAGTTATTGTTTCCTATACGCCTTCATCTTTTGATAGCAGTTTGCGTTGAAAATGTTATACATCTAGTAAAAATACATTTTTTTAAAAAAATGTTATACATCTTTCAGATTGGGGCAGGTCCCTATGGGTTTTGGAAACTCGTGAAAATGCTGAAACATATGAAGATGGCTAAATTGTTAAATAGTTTTTGGAAAGTTTTGTGGTTTTATTTTGATAGCATCGAAAATGTCTGAAAAAGAATTTACACTCATGGTAAAATACAGTTATCATTATTATTATTTATTATTATTATTTATTCAGTTTATACACCACCCTATACCTGGAGGTCTCAGAGCGGTTCCTTCCACCCATAATCCTAGTTAGAATAAGCAGAAAAGTAACATCATTCTCAAAAGGTTGTTGCTGTTGTTGGCATCCACCTGTCTTGGAAGACAATGGAAGAGTGTGCCTTGAGGGGTAAAGTCAAACTGTTGGAGAGTTACAGCGTCTGGTCACTGCTGTGGATATATGAACTGACTGACAGTCTCAAAAGGTACTGGGCTGTAATGTAGTATTTTTGCTATATTTTAAATTACCTGAGAATACATCAGAAAGAAGTTCTGAGTTCCTTTAAAGTTCCTTGCAGCTCAAAACATGTGGACTATTTTCCCTAGAACATGACAGTGGAGCTGTGGTGATACTCCTATTTAATTATTATTTATTAAATTTATATACTAGCTTTAATCAATAGCATGGCCAATATGAGGCTCACTGTATTATGCTACTTCCTCTTAGATTAATTATAAGTTGGAAGCAGTTGTTCTACTTTACAGTCTTGATACTAAGCTGCTTAACTTTATCCAGGATACAGCTAATTGGTTTTTGCCTTAGAGTAAAGTAACATTCAGAAGCAACACATTCCCGATTCAAGGTTTCTCCTAGATGAAGCGTCTCCAACCCCATCGTCCAGCCCGGACACTGAGGTCCAGCGCCGAGCAGTGGCGAACGAAGCCGCTTGGCTGCCCAGAGCGGCAAAACCGGAGGCACCCCCCAGGGTGGGGCGCTTCTGTGGAGCACCGCTCCGCAGCGTGCATGCGTCATACGGAGCAGCGCATGCACACTCCACAGCGACAAACCCCGCGAGCAAGCTGCGGAGCAAGGCAGCCTCACTCCGCAACTTGCTCACTGGGTTTGCTGCGGTGCTGCTCTGTAGTGGTGCTGCATGCGCGGTACGGAGCGGGAGGAGGCAAGGGGCGCCCCTTGCCTCCACCCCAGCCAGAAAAAGGAAAGCGCGTAACGAGCAGGTTTGCGAGCAAGCCGTCAGCGTGCGCTTTTTACTGGGCGACAGGGCTCAGCTTGGGCGTCACGGGGGGCGCACCAAGTGTCGCCCCCCTCCAGGGTGGCACCCGGGGCGAACCGCCCCCAACACCTCCACCTTGCTCCGCCCCTGGCGCCAAGGGCCTTCTGGCAGTTCCCTCGCTGCAAGAAGTGAGGTTATAGGGAACCAGGCAGAGGGCCTTCTTGGTAGTGGCGCCTGCCCCGTGGAATGCCCTCCCAGCAGATGTCAAGGCAATAAGCAACTATTTCACTTTTAAAAGACAACTGAAGGCAGCCCTGTTTAGGGAAGTTTTTAATGTTTGATGCTGTATTGTTTTTAATATTCGGTTGAAAGCAGCCCAGAGTGGCTGGGGAAACCCAGCCAGATGGGCGGGGTATAAATAATAATAATAATTATTATAGATGCTCATTTTTTGATGCAGAGCAATTCATGTATGCTTCTCCCCACTCTACAATTGCCATCAGTCACTGAATGTTATCTAGGAAATGCTGTGAAATTTTTAAAATGTCATTATGTTTACTATCAAATTCTAATATTAAATATTATTTCACATTAACCATCAAATAAATGTCAGACATTTTGAACTAGTTTCTGAGTAATGATGCAAGCTTATCATAGTTCTTTAATTAAAAAGAAAAGCTGAAAAACCACTACTGCTGTGAAAAACCACTACTCCTGTGCGATAACTAGAGAAGAATTTCTGGGAAACACTGTTACTTTGCAACAGTTGATATTGAAAACCAGACTGTCCTTTGTGTACTGTGCAAACATGTCCCAGAATCCTCTCCAATGCTGCCTTACACCAGTTCAGACAATTTGTCTATGTAGCCCAGAGGCCTTTTCCATTGTCCATGGCAGCTGCCCGAGAATGCTTTGCAATGCACAGGGGTTCTGTGACAGATGCTAATACAAAAGATGATCCTGGGAAGCTCACACCTGAAAACTACTTGGCTATTTCACTGCATGGCAGCCAGATATAAAGCTGTATATGTGGCCCAAAAACTGCATGTGGGTTTTAACAAATCTATGCACTTCTAAATTGCACTAACTAGCTCAGAATGCATCCTATATAATAAAGAGCCTGTGTCCGTCCGTAGCTTTCCGTGTGTCAGTGGAATTCGCTACTGAGCATGCTCTCCACTGACGCAGGGATTGGAGGGAGCGGGGAGAGAGGTGGGAAAGGGGGTGGAGTCGCAAGGGAGAGGGAGATAGGAAAAGGGAAGAGTGACAACATGCACGAACACTCAGAGGTAAATAGTGATGGGTTCTGGGTAGGGAAAGGGCTATAAGGGAGGATAGAGGTAGGAAAAGGGTAGAGGGGACAGAGGTAGAAAAGGAGTAGAGGAACCTCAGAGGTAGGAAAGGTGTAGAGGTGCCACAGTGGTAAGAAAGGGGTACATGGGCCACAGAGGTAGGAAAGGGGTAGAGGGACCTCAGTCTGCTTTTACAAATGTTTCACCACATATCTTCTAGCGCCCGTTAATTTAACGGGCTGAACGTCCACTAGTATGTTATAATTGTCAATCTCATTTATCTGTTTGGACATATTGTCTATATTAATAGATAGGTTTAAGTTGGGATTGATGGATTGTTTTTATTGTTAATGTGAGCTGATTATGTTTCTTTTTACTTAGTATATTTGCAATATTAATTTACAAAATACTTAATTTAATTAATTTACTTTTTATGATTTAGGAAGCATTAACTTGGCAGGTAGGGTGTATATGTGAGAGTCTCTCTTCCTAGCTGCACACCTCCTCACTTCACTCACCAACCCCACCTACCCCCACCCTTAGACCTTGCCAAATGGCACCCTCCTACACTTCGCAAAAACACCTCTGCACCCCTGTCTTCCCATAGACTGGGAAGCAGCTGGGCAGAATGAAGTCTCAGCTCATGTGTAGCAGTGGCAGCAAAGAGTGAGAAGCCTGGTCTTCCGTTATCCACCATGGGTGCTTCCTTCTGCTCTTGCAGTCAGTTGGTACTCGGAACAGACCAGGGAGGGGGTGAACTTAGCATGGCCTACAGACTCAGGACCACTTGCCATTCCTGAGGTGCATTCATTTACCCTGCGTGCTGTTGTCTCATGTGAGCCACCTGGGATGTGATGGCAGCAGTAAATCACAGGTCAGTTGGCCAGCACTTCTGACTACGTTCCTCATTGCCACACTACTTCTTCTTCTTCTTCTTCTTCTTCTTCTTCTTCTAAAAATATATTTTATTAAAGATTTCTTAGTTTACAAATATACATGCATTGTCTCTTTTTTCAAGTTGTGTTTTCTACAGATCATTTTCATTTGTTGTAAGTCATTAGTGTTGCATACAGTGTTAGGTTAGGAAGAAAAGAGCTGGAAAGAGGGGGAGGGGAATGGTGAGTGGGGTGGGGTGGCAATTCTTCTAAGTGTATGTGTGGGGCTTTGTGTCAGCGTCACTTGTGTGGGTTCTCTTTCTACAGTGGTACCTTGGGTTAAGAACTTAATTCATTCTGAGCTCCGTTCCTAACCTGAAACTGTTTTTAACCTGAGGTACAACTTTAGCTAATGGGGCCTCCCACTGCCACCGCGCCACTGCCACATGATTTCTGTTCTCATCCTGAAGCAAAGTTCTTAACCCGAGGTACTATTTCTGGGTTAGTGGAGATTGTAACCTGAAGCATCTGTAACCTGAAGCGTCTGTAACCTGAAGCGCCTGTAACCCGAGGTATTCGCTTGTATTTCCTTAAACTCAAACATAGTCATAAATAACTGGCGTGCTCTGGTGCATGGGGTCACGAAGAGTCGGACACAACTAAAAGACTAAACAACAATAACAACAAATTTAGTGATAAAAGGCTATAACATTATGTTATGGTGAAAGTGATATGGAGAAAGTGGATAGCATTTCTACCTCTTGTAACACTATAACTCATGGATATTCAATGAGGCTGAACACTGGAAAATTCAGGACAGACAAAAGAAAGTACTTCTCCATGTAGCACAGAGTTGTGATGGAACCTGCTGCTACAGGAAGCAGTGATGGCCACCAGCTTGGATGAATTAAAAGGATTAGAAAAATTCATGGAGGATAAGGATATGATGGCTATGTTCTGTCTCCATAACTGAGTGGTAAAGGTAAAGGACCCTTGGATGGTTAAGTCCAGTTAAAGGCAACTATGGGGTGTGGCGCTCGTCTCACTTTTCAGGCAGAAGAAGCCAGCGTTTGTCCACAGACAGTTTTCCGGGTCATGTGGCCAGCATGACTAAGCCACTTCTGGCACACAGAAATGCAGTTTACCTTCTCACCGCAGTGGTACCTATTTATCTACTTGTGCTGGTGTGCTTTCGAACTGCTAGGTTGACAGAAGCTGGGACAAAGTGACAGGAGCGCACCACCATCATGTAGATTCGAACTGCTGACTTTCTGATCAGCAAGCCCAAGAGGCTCAGTGGTTTAGACCACAGTGCCACCCGCGTCCCTATAACTGAATACAGAAAAAGTAATTGGTATGCTTCTGAATACCAATTGCTGGAAATGGTACTTGCAGAATTTCAGCAGGCATCTGGTTGGCCACTGTGAGAACAGGATGCTGGACTAGATGGACTATTGACGTGGTCCAACAGGTCTTGTGTGCCACACAGCCTGCCACACATCTCCTAAAGTAGTCAGCTGCCCTCAGGTGTGGTGGAGTAGCTGTCTCATAGCCTGTGTTAAAGTAAGATTCAGCTTCTGTACTTCAAATGGGGCAATGGTATGGGTGTGTCGTCTTGTGCCTCAGGCAGCAGAATGTCTTGAAGTGGCCCTGCTCCTTGAAGACAAATGTTGCATGCGATGCTGAAGCAGGCTCTAGCTCAGGAAAGCTTATTCTACCAAAGAATAAAGGTGCCCCAGGATTCCTTGTTGATTTTACTGCAATAGATTGGGACCTCTCCTCTGAAATTTGTCACAATATGATTCCCCTTTTGCATCTGTATACATGGACAGCTGAAAAAGCAGACCTTGTTGGCATCTGTCTGTTTCAAGAGACAATGGAAGAGTGCGCCATCAGGGGTAAAGTCATACCACTGGAGAATGACAATGCCTGTTGTAGCTACAGAGACCAATAGGGGAGAGACATGTTTTATTGCAGCTGGGGCAGATGAAGGCGTCCAGATTTGCTGTTAGAGATGCACCATGGCATTTCTTCTCTCTGCCCTCTTCTCAGCAGTCATTCTTTCTGTAGTCACTGGTGTGGATACACAACCTGTCTGTCTCTAGGCACTGCAATCGAGGATTCCCACACAGCAGGGTTAAGGTTGCCAACTTTCATGTCACAATTGCAGACATCTTTGTATCACAGAGTTGGTCTGTCAACAGGTCTGGTGTCTGAAACCAGCTCCCTACAAAGCACATCCTTGGGCATCCTGCCATCTGCCGTTTTGTGTACATGACCAAGCCAGCGTAGATGTCACTGACACAGAAGTGCAACTACGATGGGAATGTGGGCTTGGGAGAGCTCATCTTTGTTTGAGACTGTGACCTGTCATGTGATGCCCAAAATCTTCCTGACAGCATATGCAGACGGCACTGAGGCGTCCTTCCTCTGAAAAAACAGCTGGTTATAAATGGTTGGGTAGCATGGCATGAATCACCTCTCCACATTTCTTTGAACAGCACAGGCAGAGATTGCTCAGCAGAGAACACACCTTGGGGCATTCCGCTCCCCCCTCCTCTTTTACCTTCCCTGAGCTCCGCCCCACTGAGCACTCGGCTCTTGCGATTGGTTGGGACGACGGCGAGAGCCTCTCCTCAGCTGACTCAATGGGAACCAGCTCTTGGTTTTTTTTTTTTCTTTTTTCTTTATTTTTTGCAAGAGTTTCAGTTTAGGCAGAAAAACCTGGGGAAATCAGGGCACTGGAGCAGGGCTGATAAGAGGAGAAAAGAAGCGGTGGTAAGGTGCAGGAAGAGGAAGCGAAGGAAGAAGCGTGGATTAAGAGGGTTAAAAGAAGACAAGGAGTTAAACGAAGAGGCAAAAAGGAGAAGGAAGAGGAGGGTCTGACGAGCAAGGCTGCAACTGCTGTAGCAGGGACCACGTTTCCTGCGCTTTTAGAGATAAGCGGGGAGAGGGGCAAAAAGAGGGAGCCTTTTGTGTAAAGTGACAGCCTAGGAGCAAACCCAGGAGTTAAGGGGGCTGCTGGGTCTGGGGTTCCCCCCGCCCCGAGCTGCAACATCTCCTTGGAGGCACTGACCGCCACCAGCTGGCGCTGTTCGTGGCTACCATTTTTTGCAAGGTATTTTTTAATAAAGTGTATCTGAAGAAGTGTGCATGCACACGAAAGCTCATACCAAGAATAAACTTAGTTGGTCTCTAAGGTGCTACTGGAAGGAATTTTTTAATTTTTAATTTTGTTTTTAATAAAGGGGTTTTGGTAGGCAAGAAAACGCGTCGAAGAACTCGTCGAAGATGAGACAAGATGTCTGACAAAATGTCTAGCTTTCTGTACATCGGGGATATCGTCTCCCTCTACGCCGAGGGCTCGGTGAACGGCTTCATCAGCACTCTGGGGTAAGGATTGTGTGAACGGGAGGATCCCGCCCCGGCGGAGGGATGCGCGGGTGCGGGTGCGCGCGCCTTTGGTTACCAGCGTCTTGCTTAGAAGACATTCCCTGTGCGCTTCTTGCAGTCCTTGTTTACTTTCGATTTCCAGGGGAGCTACCGCGGACACCAAAGTTGTAAGGCACTAGGCACAGGAAGGAACAGCTGGAGAGGAATGGGCAGCGGCCGCAACCCTAGCACTGAAGCTTCTGCTATTGCGCGGCGTAAAGAGAGGAAGAGAAAAACGTACCGTAGGAAGTTATTTAAAAAAGCCGGGTCGCTCAAACTTCGGGCAACTTCTCTGCGTGCAGCTGTAACCGCGCTCTGGCCCAGCTGAAAGTGAGAGCGGCGGCAATCTAGCCAAAAGGACCAGCAGTTTTAAGACGCATTTGTATCCGTGGGAAAGGGGTTGCAGTGCAGTTTTGTCCACGTCTGCCCTGTTGAGTTCAGTTAAAGGTAGATAGCCGTGTTGGTCTGTCATAGTCAAAGCAAAATAAAATAAAGGTATCTGAAGAAGTGTGCATGCACACGAAAGCTCATACCAAGAACAAACTTAGTTGGTCTCTAAGGTGCTACTGGAAGAAATTTTCTTTATTTTATTTTGCTGTTGAGTTCAGTGAGACTTACCTCTAAGTGAAGTGGGTTACATAGGATCGCAATGTGCTCGATTTTAAGCAATGTGCTCGATTTTGCCAGGGATCAGTGCTATCCTATGAATGCTTCCAGGAAGTAAGCTTCGCTGCTTATTTCCCAGTAAACACGCAGGAGACTGTCATTTCTTATTTTCCCGCTGCTGATGGCTAAGCTAGTTACTTACTGTCATGTCATGCTGTACCTTTTTTTTGTTGCACTCCGTACATTACCTATTTGAATCTAATAATCTGCATTAGCTAGAATGTGCATTTGATTTTAAAACATCCTTTTCAGTTTGTTTATCCCACATTCACAGTGTACATATTTGTACACAAATAGCCCAGGAGAAACACAAAAGTGTCTTCAGTATCATATGTGAAAATATCCTTTGGTATCAAAGCAAAATAAAAATAAAAGTGTGGAGAGAAATTGGTCTCATTGTTTTTTATAGGTTTTGAAAGATCTTACTTTAACTACTGCAAATCTAAGGGAACTGCAGATTTTTCTTTGCATAGTCAGTTCACACGCGCATGATCACTGACTATAGCATTATGATGACTTGCTGCATGTGTAAGTCTTCCCATGATGGGAGACACGCTTTTTTCTTTTAAAGTAACCCTCTGCTCAGTTCTTTAAACAATAAGCCATTTAAACATGATCAGGAGCCTGTTCTCATGGATGTTAAAAGTTTATGGATGTGCAGTTTATTCACCCAAGTCAACTGAGGTGCCAGTTTTCAAGCAGCTTATTGCATAACAGCACTTCCTGCTGAGGTTTCTGCTTTCATGCGATTACTAAAACAACGGCTCCTCTCTGCAATAGCTGCTTTCACGATAAGCTATTCAATAAATCAGCCTGATAATAGTTATCATGGCATAAACCTGATCCATAAAAACAAAAAGATAGTTATTATGCCACTGTTGATGTAAGAACTACTTCAAACTTCATATGGTATACTTCATATGTATAGTGAACAGTGACTACCACAATTTATCCAAGGGAATGTGGGCTGAATAACTGTACTTCATTGAATATTATAGTTGACAAGCCTCCAGGTTTTCATAGTGCAAACCTGAATCATAGAATCATAGAATCATAGAATCATAGAGTTGGAAGAGACCACAAGGGCCATCCAGTCCAACCCCCTGCCAAGCAGGAAACACCATCAAAGCATTCCTGACAGGTGGCTGTCAAGCCTCTGCTTAAAGACCTCCAAAGAAGGAGACTCTACCACACTCCTTGGCAGCAAAGTCCACTGTCGAACAGCTCTTACTGTCAGGAAGTTCTTCCGAATGTGGAATCTTCTTTCTTGTAGTTTGAATCCATTGCTCCATGTCCGCTTCTCTGGAGCAGCAGAAAACAACCTTTCTCCCTCCTCTATATGACATCCTTTTATATATTTGAACATGGCTATCATATTACCCCTTAACCTTCTCTTCTCCAGGCTAAACATACCCAGCTCCCTAAGCCGTTCCTCATAAGGAAGCCCAGAATTGCATTGGCTTTTTTAGCTGCTGCATCACACTGTTGACTCATGTCAAGTTTGTGGTCTACCAAGACTCCTAGATCCTTTTCACTTGTACTGCTCTCAAGCCAGGTGTATTTGTGCCTTTCATTTTTTTTTTTGCCCAAGTGTAGTACTTTACATTTCTCCCTGTTAAAATTCATCCTGTTTGCCTTGGCCCAGTTCTCTAATCTGTTAAGGTCATTTTGAAGTGTGATCCTGTCCTCTGGGGTATTAGCCACCCCTCCCAATTTGGTGTCATCTGCAAACTTGATCAGGATGCCCTCAAGCCCATCATCCAAGTCATTGATAAAGATGTTGAATAAGACTGGGCCCAAGACAGAACCCTGTGGCACCCCACTAGTCACTTCTCTCCAGGATGAAGAGGAGCCATTGATGAGCACCCTTTGGGTTCGGTCAGTCAGCCAGTTACAAATCCACTGAATGGTAGCATTGTCTAGCCCGCATTTTACCAGCTTCTTTACAAGAATATCATGGGGCACCTTGTCAAAGGCCTTGCTGAAATCAAGATAGGCTACATCCACAGTGTTCCCTTCGTCTACCAGGCTTGTAATTCTGTCAAAAAATGAGATCAGATTAGTCTGACATGACTTATTTTTCAGAAACCCATGCTGACTTTTAGTGATCACAGCGTTCCTTTCTAGGTGCTCACAGACCGTTTGCTTAATGATCTGTTCTAGAATCTTTCCTGGTTATCTTTCAAAGATTACTGCCAGTGGTTCTGAAATCACCTCTGCCAGTTCTTTTAATACTCTTGGATGTAGTTCATCTGGCCCTGGAGACTTGAATACATCTAAACTAGCCAAGTGTTCTTGTACTACCTC
This sequence comes from Darevskia armeniaca, assembly GCA_034641395.1. Taxonomy (NCBI): domain Eukaryota; kingdom Metazoa; phylum Chordata; class Lepidosauria; order Squamata; family Lacertidae; genus Darevskia; species Darevskia armeniaca. Next base: position 7,084,158 of record JAWWNF010000019.1, on the reverse strand, counting down.
CTTACTTATTCTGGGCTGTGTTTCCCCTGCTGAATCATCTGCTCCATATTCTTCAGGTCGGGCATTGTTTTCTTTTTTGGAGAAGACTGAGGCAAAGAAGGTATTGAGGAGTTCTGCCCTTTCTGTGTCCCCTGTTCGCATTTCACCTTCTTCTCCTCTAAGTGACCCTACTGTTTCCTTGTTCTTCCTTTTGCTATGGACATACGCATAAAAACCCTTTTTATTGCTTTTAACCTCTCTAGCAAGCCTAAGTTCATTCTGTGCTTTAGCTTTTCTGACTATGTCTCTACATGTGCTGGCTATTTGTTTGAATTCCTCTCTAGTGGTTTCCCCCTTTTCCATTTTTTGTACATATCCCTTTTAAATCTTAACTCAGTTAAAAGTACTTTAGATAGCCACCCTGGCTTCTTTAGACACCTTCCATGTTTTCGTCTCATTGGTACTGCTTGAAGTTGTGCTTTTATTATCTCCCTTTTAACAAACTCCCATCCATCATGAACTCCCTTCCCTTTTAGTATTACTGACCATGGGATCACACCCAGTGTTTCCCTAAGTTTTCTGAAGTCGGCTTTCTTAAAGTCTAGAATTTGAGTCTTAGTATGCTTGGTTGCTCCTTTCTGCTGTATAATAAACTCCAGAAGAGCATGATCACTCCCATCTAATGATCCTGCTGATCCTCTTGTTGCTTCTCCCACTTTCTGGACAATGAAATTGTCTGCAAAGACAGTGAGGAATCTGTTTGACCTTATGCTCTTGGCTGAGTTTGACATCCAACAAATATCAGGATACCAGTAGTTGAAATCCCCCATTACTACTATCTCACTTCCTTTTGAATGCTTGGTCATCTGTTCCAGGAAGGCATCATCTATGTCCTCAGTTTGGCTTGGGGATCTATTGTAAACTCCCACAATGAGATCACTGTTATTTTTCTCTCCCTTAATTTTGACCCAGATACTCTCAGTTTGGCTTTGAAGTTTTAAATCATGGATCTCTTCACATGTATACACATCCCTGACATATAACGCCACTCCTCCTCCTTTCCTGTTAGGTTTATTTCTCTGAAATAGATTGTATCCCTCTATTACTACATTCCAATCATGAGACTCATCCCACCAGGTTTCAGTGATGCCTATTATGTCGTATTTAGTTTGCTGTACCAAGAGCTCAAGTTCATCTTGTTTATTTCCCATGCTCTGTGCATTAGTATACAGGCATTGAAGACCATTGATCATCCCTCCTAGTCTCTTATTTAAGGATTTTTTCCTCCCACCACTAGGTCTGCGTGCTGTTTGCTCCATTTGGTCCTTGACATTTGGATGATCATCTTCAGCATTTGATAGACTCCTACCTTCAGGACCACTGTTTCCCTCCCCCACATAAGTCAGTTTAAAGCCCTCCTGTTGAGGTTTTTGAGATTGTTGGCAAAAACATTCCTCCCAACCCTTGTGAGGTGCAGCCCATCACTTGCCAGAAGTCCATCTTCAAGAAACTGCAGACCGTGATCTAAGAATCCAAACCGTTCCTGCTGGCACCATTTGCGAAGCCAGTTGTTCACTTCCCCTATTTTCCCCTCTCTCCCTGGGCCACGTCGTTCAACTGGGAGGACAGATGAGATGACAATTTGTGCATTTAATTGCTTCAACTTCCTGCCCAGAGCCTCATAATCACTTTTGATCTTCTGGTGGCTATGGCTTGCAGTGTCATTGGTTCCCACATGGACCAAATGGAAGGGGTATTTGTCAGTGGGTTTTATGATTCCTTGCAGCCGTTCCATTACATCTTGGATCTTGGCCCCGGGGAGACAGCACACCCCTCGAGACGTCTTGTCAGGCCCAAAGATCACTGCTTCTACACCCCTCAGTAGGGAATCCCCTATCACCACTACACGCCTCCTCATAGGCTTGGTCGGGATTCTTACATGTGCTGTCCCTTCCAAGGTCACCTGCACTTTCCCGGAGGACTGACTTTGCTGCTCGTCTTCATATTCCTCATCAATTGTGATGAGGGAGAGATCTTCAAATGGAGTCTGTTCTTCGTCTTCCATGTTAAGGGAGAGCACTTCAAATCGATTGTGTAGTTCTAAACACTCAGAGCGATCCCTGGGCCTTCTACTTCTATGAGTCACGTTCCTCCATACATCTGGCTCCTGTGTTGGGGAACTGACCTCCTCCTCAGGGATGTCCCCTGTCTCCTCCTTGGTGCAGACAGTGTGCTCTGCTGCATCCAAGAAAAGCTCCAGCTCTTTTCTGGAGCGTAGATAGATGGGGCTGATGTTGTTGGACCTTGTATTCTAGTAGGGAAACCAACTTGCACTTGCTGCAGATGTAGCTGCCTACATCCTTTGGCAAGAAGACAAACATTGCGCAGGAATTGCAGGTGACTGCAGTTGGTCCCTCACTCTTCATCTTGAAGAGCTTGAAGTCAGGACAAAAAAAGAAGCCTAGAAGCCTAGATCTCCCCCAATAAACGTTTAAGACTAGCTCCCCTCTATCTAAAAGATGCGTCAAACTGCGCTCGCCGCTAGGTGCGCGCCGCTGCCCTCCAGGCACTGGCTAGCACCACCCACAGCTAGTCACCTGACTCACAGGAAGCCCCGCCCCCTCAGACCATGTGCTCAGGGAGAGCACACGGCCAGAAACAAACACACACACAAGCCTGGACAGTCACACAAATCCAAGAGGCAGAAGCCCTAGAAAACAAGCACAAGCCCTTGTGCTCCCTCCTCAGTCGCTGGCCTCCAGGGGCATGAATGTATTTGCCTCACTCAGAGATTTAACTTCTTCTAGAGAATTAATTTTGTTGGTGAATACTTTTATTTGTTTTAAGAAGACATTCCTTATCTCCCCCCCAAATTTTGACAGCATTTTACCAGAGACAGACTCCCCAAAAGAGGGACTGCATTTACATTGTTTGTGGTCCTACTGTAATTCTCTCTGAAAGCCAATGGAAAGCTTTATAATAGTTTCCATGATGTTTCCAAAGCAAACATACATGCCCATGAGGCAGTCTTATGGATTGTCTGAATCATGAAAAGTTGGTTGATTTACTCTGGAACAAAGTAGCTCCATCCAGCTTGGTATGTGGTTTGCTTTTGAAACTATCTGAAATTCCAATTAATCTGCAATTTATCTGTGTTTTAACACATAGTAGTGGCTTTTATTCTATGGACCTTAAACCACGTTGGTTTTAATGGATTTAAACAGTATAAACTTGTGAAAAAATTCAGCCAAACTGAGAAATCTACTCTAAAGAAGACATGCACAAACAGAGAACAGCACTGCTGCAGTTCTACCTTTCATGGGATTTCTACAGCATAATCATTTATGGTGATCACTGTTTTACACCAGTTTAACAGTCATTTACAACAGTTTAGAGACCTGCAGTTCTCACTGTTCACTAGGGTCTACCTGTTCATTAAATCAGTTTAGATCTGTGGTGTTGTTGTTGTTCAGTCGTTCAGTCGTGTCCGACTCTTCATGACCCCATGGACCAGAGCACGCCAGGCACGCCTATCCTTCACTGCCTCTCGCAGTTTGGCCAAACTCATGTTAGTAGCTTCGAGAACACTGTCCAATCATCTCATCCTCTGTCGTCCCCTTCTCCTTGTGCCCTCAATCTTTCCCAACATCAGGGTCTTTTCTAGGGAGTCTTCTCTTCTCATGAGGTGGCCAAAGTACTGGAGCCTCAACTTCAGGATCTGTCCTTCTAATGAGCACTCAGGGCTGATTTCTTTAAGAATGGATAGGTTTGATCTTCTTGCAGTCCATTGGACTCTCAAGAGTCTCCTCCAGCACCATAATTCAAAAGCATCAATTCTTCGGCGATCAGCCTTCTTTGGTGTAGGTGTGTCCATATTCTAAATAAATGTTTTGCAGAAGTAAACATGCTCCCATTGGATTTGACACCCCCATGCTGGAGGATAATCAAGTAGCCATTCCATACTGTGTCAGGAACAGATAAGCAAGAGAACACAGAGAAAGATGTGTGACATGGGGTAGTGGGTACATCATCCTGCCCCCAAAGAATCAAAAGAGTAAGAGCACAAGTGAAAACTACATAACAGGATTAATCCTCTGCGCTGTAAGGGGCACACCTTTTGCAAACATTCAGGCATAAAAACAAAGTAAGAAGAACAGGTAGACAGCCATGTTCTTAGAACATTAACTGTATGGAAGCACTGAACGTGGGACTTGAACCTTTCTCCTATGAACTCTGTCACCTGTGAGTTTTCTATGCATACAAGAGCTATAGACATCTGGGACAGGGCTGGTGGCTTGGGCTGTTCCTGGCAGTCTGCTTGTGGATTGTGTAAGGAAGACGGAATGAATGTGTTCTCTGCTGCTAATTGGTGCCTTACCTTCATGACTGATGTGAGTGGCAGCTATTAATGTTTTGTGATTGGCAGTGTAAATGCCAAGATCTCTGTGGGAGAGTCTGTCATTCCAGATTTTGGTGGACTATGACTTCCACTAGCCCTAGTCAGCACGGCTGGTGCTCAGGGATGATGGGAATTGTAGTCCAGCAATATCTGGAATAATAATAATAATAATAATAATAATAATAATAATAATAATAATAATGTATTATTTGTACCCTGCCCATCTGGCTGAGTTTCCCCAGCCACTCTGGGCGGCTCCCAATCGAGTGTTAAAAACAAAACAGCATTAAATATTAAAAACTTCCCTGAACAGGGCTGCCTTCAGATTGATTCTTTATTTAACGGTCAAAGACCAGCTGATAAAACATTAATACAAAAAAACGTTAAAATTTGCCAGCCAGGGTGATACATATGTGTTTAGGTATGCTGCAGCATATACCGTGTGTGTGTTGAAAGCCGGGCTCATGGTGATAATTAAAGATCGCCATTAGGATCTTGCTTGTATCAGTGACAGCGCTTGTTCTCTAAGTTTTATAGCTGCTGCGCAATATTTGGCCACTTTCATCGTGAACTCGGGATTCGTGTCTTCAATAAGGCATTTGAGATGCAGAGATTCATTTGGGACATTTTGTATAAGGGGGGAGATAAAAACCCGCCGTATATCGTTATAAAAGCGGCAGCTTAATAGAACATGGGCAACAGATTCCACCTTCGTTCGGCATACCGTCTGCCTGCAAATCTTCCCTGTAGTAGGGCGGACGGTAATACGTTGAATCTGAATCATAGAATCATAGAGTTGGAAGAGACCACAAGGGCCATCCAGTCCAACCCCCTGCCAAGCAGGAAACACCACCCAAGCATTCCTGACAGGTGGCTGTCAAGCCTCTGCTTGAAGACCTCCAAAGAAGGAGACTCCACCACCCTCCTTGGCCGCAAATCCCACGGTCGAACAGCTCTGACTGTCAGGAAGTTCTTCCTAATGTTTAGGTGGAACCTCCTTTCTTGTAGTTTGAATCCATTGCTCCGTGTCCGCTTCTCTGGAGCAGCAGAAAACAACCTTTCTCCCTCCTCTATATGACATCCTTTTATATATTTGAACATGGCTATCATATCACCCCTTAACCTTCTCTTCTCCAGGCTAAACATACCCAGCTACCTAAGCCGTTTCTCATAAGGCATCGTTTCCAGGCCTTTGACCATTTTGGTTGCCCTCCTCTGGACACGTTCCAGCTTGTCAGTATCCTTCTTGAACTGTGGTGCCCAGAACTGGACACAGTATTCCAGGTGAGGTCTGACCAGAGCGGAATACAGTGGTACTAATACTTCCCTTGATCTAGATGCTATACTCTTATTGATGCAGCCCAGAATTGCATTGGCTTTTTTAGCTGCTGCATCACACTGTTGACTCATGTCAAGTTTGTGGTCTACCAAGACTCCTAGATCCTTTTCACTTGTACTGCTCTCAAGCCAGGTGTCACCCATCCTGTATTTGTGCCTTTCATTTTTTTTGCCCAAGTGTAGTACTTTACATTTCTCCCTGTTAAAATTCATCCTGTTTGCCTTGGCCCAGTTCTCTAATCTGTTAAGGTCATTTTGAAGTGTGATCCTGTCCTCTGGGGTATTAGCCACCCCTCCCAATTTGGTGTCATCTGCAAACTTGATGAGGATGCCCTCAAGCCCATCATCCAAGTCATTGATAAAGATGTTGAATAAGACTGGGCCCAAGACAGAACCCTGTGGCACCCCACTAGTCACTTCTCTCCAGGATGAAGAGGAGCCATTGATGAGCACCCTTTGGGTTCGGTCAGTCAGCCAGTTACAAATCCACTGAATGGTAGCATTGTCTAGCCCGCATTTTACCAGCTTCTTTACAAGAATATCATGGGGCACCTTGTCAAAGGCCTTGCTGAAATCAAGATAGGCTACATCCACAGTGTTCCCTTCGTCTACCAGGCTTGTAATTCTGTCAAAAAATGAGATCAGATTAGTCTGACATGACTTATTTTTCAGAAACCCATGCTGACTTTTAGTGATCACAGCGTTCCTTTCTAGGTGCTCACAGACCGTTTGCTTAATGATCTGCTCTAGAATCTTTCCTGGTATTGATGTCAGGCTGACTGGGCGATAATTGTTTGGGTCCTCTCTTTCCCCCTTTTTGAAAATAGGGACATTTGCCCTCCTCCAGTCTGCTGGGACTTCACCTGTTTTCCAGGAATTCTCAAAGATTACTGCCAGTGGTTCTGAAATCACCTCTGCCAGTTCTTTTAATACTCTGGGGTGTAGTTCATCTGGCCCTGGAGACTTGAATACATCTAAACTAGCCAAGTGTTCTTGTACTACCTCCTTACTTATTCTGGGCTGTGTTTCCCCTGCTGAATCATCTGCTCCATATTCTTCAGGTCGGGCATTGTTTTCTTTTTTGGAGAAGACTGAGGCAAAGAAGGTATTGAGGAGTTCTGCCCTTTCTGCGTCCCCTGTTCGCATTTTACCTTCTTCTCCTCTAAGTGACCCCACTGTTTCCTTGTTCTTCCTTTTGCTACGGACATACCCATAAAAACCCTTTTTATTGCTTTTAACCTCTCTAGCAAGCCTGAGTTCATTCTGTGCTTTAGCTTTTCTGACTTTGTCTCTACATGTGCTGGCTATTTGTTTGAATTCCTCTCTGGTGGTTTCCCCCTTTTTCCATTTCTTGTACATATCCCTTTTAAATCTTAACTCAGTTAAAAGTTCTTTAGATAGCCACCCTGGCTTCTTTAGGCACCTTCCATGTTTTCGTCTCATTGGTACTGCTTGAAGTTGTGCTTTTAATATCTTCCTTTTAACAAACTCCCATCCATCATGAACTCCTTTCCCTTTTAGTATTACTGACCATGGGATCACACCCAGCATTTCCCTAAGTTTTCTGAAGTCGGCTTTCTTAAAGTCTAGAATTTGAGTCTTAGTATGCTTGGTTGCTCCTTTCTGCTGTATAATAAACTCCAGAAGAGCATGATCACTCCCACCTAATGATCCTGCCACTTCTACCCCACTAACCAGGTCATCACTATTGGTTAGGACCAGATCTAAAATGGCTGATCCTCTTGTTGCTTCTTCCACTTTCTGGACAATGAAATTGTCTGCAAGGCCAGTGAGGAATCTGTTCGACCTTATGCTCTTGGCTGAGTTTGACATCCAACAAATATCAGGATAGTTGAAATCCCCCATTACTACTATCTCATTTCCTTTTGAATGCTTGGTCATCTGTTCCAGGAAGGCATCATCTATGTCCTCAGTTTGGCTTTGGGATCTATAGTAAACTCCCACAATGAGATCACTGTTATTTTTCTCTCCCTTAATTTTGACCCAGATACTCTCAATTTGGCTTTGAAGTTTTAAATCATGGATCTCTTCACAGGTATGCACATCCCTGACATATATCGCCACTCCTCCTCCTTTCCTGTTTGGTCTATTTCTCTGAAATAGATTGTATCCCTCTATTACTACATTCCAATCATGAGACTCATCCCACCAGGTTTCAGTCATGTCTATCTGGCAAGGATGAATGCCCGTCTGTATTTGGGTATTTCTAATTTTACCAGATATTTAGCTGGAGAGAATCCTCTACCGTTGTCTTTTGTAATTGTTTATTACAATGTTTATCTCACTCGTGTGGCATTGGAATTCCACATCCCAAACTCGTTGGCGAATGATTTCTCTTGCTCTCTCATAACCAGTCATTAGCAAGGATTGAGGCGAAAAGCCCAGCTCTCTTAGCTTCCCATATAATGTGGCTTTCCATTTGGATTGGAAAGAATCCACAAGAGTTTGGGGTGCCAACCCGACAGGGAAGAAGATGAGTTTTAACCAGTAATGGATTTTCAATATCCATATCCTGGCGCTGACAGGTATTTGCCCAACCTCCAGATGGACCACTATGTTGAGCACACATGTGGGGATACCCAGCAGGCCGCGATAGAATTTGGTTTGGAATGATTCTAGGGGATCATAGTTTGAGGGGCTACAGATCTGTGAGCCAAATGTTATTTGTGCTAATATTTTTGCAGCAAATACTTGCAAGGCTGCCGGCTGCCTTCAGATGTCTTTTAAAAATAAGATAGCTGCTTATTTCCTTGACCTCTGCTGGAAGGGCGTTCCACAGGGTGGGTGCCACTACCGAGAAGGCCCTCTGTCTGGTTCCCTGTAACTTCACCCAATCACCAGTCTAGCTGCCGCATTCTGGATTAATTGCAATTTCCGGGTCACCTTCAAAGGAATATGTTGGCTACCCCTAGTATTTTTCTATTGCTGTATTACACTTTCTGGGGGACCATAGGATCCAAACCAGTTATGCTAGTAGAAGAGCAGCTGGGACCTGCCGCATGCCCGCTGGAACTAGGCGGTGGAGGCGGTAGCAGTGGTGGTTTACCAGAACCCGCCGCTTTCCACAATATCCTGAAAAGCGGCAGGCGGGAAGCGAGCAGCCACCGCTGCCACAGCCACCGCTGCTGCTCCTTGCTTTTCAAGATATTGTAGACAGCGGTGGGTTCTGGCAATTGGCAGGCTGGATTGAGGACTCTGGTGGGATGGATCCGGCCTGCGGACCTTAGTTTGAGGACCCCTGCTTTAAAGTAAAGGTCCAAAGATTTAGCTAAGCATTCTTTACACACTGTATCAGTGAGAAAATCAGGGTCGATGTATCATTTCTGGTTCCTGGAGGGAAGTGCACCAAAGTTTAAGTTAACAGAGACTAGTGCATGATTAAAGACTGTTATAGACCTAATTTCTGCATTCACCACCTGATGAAGATCACTTTTTGGTCTATGCATGACATTGATTTATGGGAAAAACATGATAATTCCCTGGCTTCTGAATGCAGTGCCTGCCAGGTGTCCATCAGGTCCCAGTCAGTCAATATTTCTGCCAAGCATGGGTTGGAGAATATGTTCACACGATCTTGGTGATAGGCAGTACTGGATGCTTTAAAGCAGGGGTCAGCAAGGTTCCTGGGCCGGATTGGTCTTGTGGAGATCCCTCCGTGGGCCAGATCGCACATGCTCGATTTTCGGTGTCTGCGCAGACGTGATTTCTGGTGCCGCGGAAGCGAGTCTCTGCTCTAGGGTAGTTCCGAGGTACTACACCACCAGACTCTGGTCTGACTCTGCTGTTCATCACAGTCATCTGGGGTAGCTAAGGGGCCTGGATTGGGTTCCTATCTGGTAAAATGACCAGATCTAGAGGAACCATGGCCAGGTCAGCTCTGCCCACACCCATACAGTCATACCTCGGGTTACGGCCACTTCAGGTTGCGTTTTCTCAGGTTAAGAACACGGCAAATCCGGAAGTGCTTGCTTTCGGGTTTCGCTGCGCACGCACACGCAGAAGCGTTCTGCGTGGTTCTGCGCGCTTCACGCATGCACACAAGTGCTCTATCAGCGCTTCGCACATGCGCAAAAGTGCCGCTCTGGTTGCGGACTTTTTGGGGTGTGAACGGCACCCCAGAACGGATCGTGTTCACAACCAGAGGTACCACAGTATTTTGCTGTTTTGGGGCCCTTCGCTAGCCATTGCCAGCCAGTACACTGCTGGAGGTAACTTTTCAGCCACCCTTGCTTTTCTTAGTTGCAGTGGAGGCCTCCGTTGCCCAGCCAAGCGACCTCTCCTTTAGCTTGACCACCTCCAGCAGCAGTGGCCAAGGGGTCAGAATTGTGGTGTATCTCCATGCCAAGAAAAACGTCACCTGCTTCATTTCTCCATGTCAGGCTGCTCTTTAAAAGGCACAGGATCAGAGACGGGGGCAGGAGGATTGGAAACGCAGCTGAGTGGTAATGATGTGGGTTTCCTGGAAATTTTTGAAACGTTTTCCACAATTATTTCCCGCTGCCCAAAATTAATGGCTATTGATTCAGTGTGTTTATTTGATTTACATTTATGCAACAAAACAAAGCACACACGTCATGTTAATTCTACTTACTGTGCAGAAACTCTGAAAAGTTTTTCCAATAGGAAAATGCTGTTGAGTGGAAATATGTGGAAAATATTAGTATGTGTAGAAAGTACCGGTAAATACAGATCAAATCCATCACAGGCCTAACTGGAGTGGGGGTGAGGAGTGACATGGTGGGTGACCTGCCACTTCCAAAGCCCTGCTGACTTGTGTCAGCCAGGGTGGGAAGGAAGGTGGACACATTTCCCCCCTTTAAAAAAATCCCAGCTGTGTAGGCACAGGTTATCAATTCAATACTTGAGCCATTTGGGGGGGGGGAATACTTTGGATCCTGCTGATTCTTGGCAGCCTCACCAGCAGAATGTCCCATTTTGTGTTCTGCCAGAGGAAGCCCCTCTGTGCGCAGATCTACACCCATAGAACAGTTTTCACCAATAGTGGAGAGTCTCAGCAATGCGACTCTGTGCCCCACTGATGGGACTCCTCTTTCCCCACCAAGCCAGCAGATCTGGGGTTTAAGATTGTACTGCCTGTGTAGTTAAGTGTCATATTCAAACAAATTCAAAGCTTTGCTTGAAATTTATTTTTGCTGGAATGCTTGTGAATATTTTAAGACACAACCACTCAATAGTATACACTTCCCGTACTTTATTTAGATTTTAAGAAGAAAATGAAAACACTGAAAATGCTCCTCATACTAATTTTAGCATGCTTTAAGAGTTGTTCACATATTATGTACTTCTTTGGGATCATCACCTGGGAAATAGTTCAATCATTTGTTTTAGATTTGAATAGTGATGGCCTGCCTGATTTGCAAGCAGAGCTATACCATTGGTTAGCTTTGCAGGCACAGTCTTTTGTGAACCTTGGACTTGCACATGTTACCCTCTCTTCTTCTCTAGCATGGCCATGAGGCGATCAGAAGCTTCTGTCTCCATTTTAGATCCCCAAATTTGGGATTGTGCCTGAACCCTAAATTGTGGTTAATTTTCTTCATGGCTGGTTGAAATATTATGTTGTTGTTGTTTTGTTGTTGTTTAGTCGTTCAGTCGTGTCCGACTCTTCGTGACCCCATGGACCAGAGCACACCAGGCACGCCTATCCTTCACTGCCTCTTGCAGTTTGGCCAAACTCATGTTAGTAGCTTCAAGAACACTGTCCAACCATCTCGTCCTCTGTCGTCCCCTTCTCCTTGTGCCCTCAACCTTTCCCAACATCAGGGTCTTTTCTAGGGAGTCTTCTCTTCTCATGAGGTGGCCAAAGTACTGGAGCCTCAACTTCAGGATCTGTCCTTCTAATGAGCACTCAGGGCTGATTTCTTTAAGAATGGATAGGTTTGATCTTCTTGCAGTCCATGGGACTCTCAAGAGTCTCCTCCAGCACCATAATTCAAAAGCATCAATGCACGCATGTACATTACCTAATTTGTCCTTCCAGTGAGCACTCAGAGCACCCATTTCCTTCAGAATGGATAGGTTTGATCTTCTTGCAGTCCATGGGACTCTCCTCCAGCACCATAATTCAAAGGCATTATATTGTATTATAAAATATTATATTATTATATTATATTATATTATATTATATTATATTATATTATATTATATTATCATGTTTAAGGATTGGGAAACCCTATGGAAGGTGAATCTAAAATTCACGGCCAATCCTATATAATAAAGTGCCTGTGTCCCTGCGTCCAACTTTCTGTGTGTCACGGAAGTGCGGGACTGCGCATGTCACTCCCGGACGCAGGGATTGGAGCATAGGCGATGGCGGTTATGCCTCTTCCTGCCCACCCCTGCAGCTCCGAGCCCCCGTTGCCACCTTTACTGCTTACAAAGCGCGGCGGAAGCGGCGCGAAGTGGCGCGAAGCGCCGCTCCCGCCGCCGCCTTTACTGGAGGCTCCCCCAGGGCTGCCGGAGCTGCCTGACCGGCTTTTGCGCCGCCGCCGCCGCGCCAACAGCGTGGGCTGCCGGGGAAGGTGACCGGGAGGCCACCGGCCTCCCCGCGGGCCCACAATGCAGAAAGAGAGCCGTCCGGGGCCGGCCAGAACGGGGGGCTCCGAGGCCTAGCGGCCTGGGACGGCCCATCCAGCGGAGCGCCGGTGCTCCGGAGGCCAAGGAGGGCCGCCCCATCCCAGCCGCCGCGTTACTAGTTATAACATAAGAGAAAATATGCTAAAAATGGCCCACCAATGGTACCTCACCCCCTCCAAACTTTCAAAAATGTATAAAAACATGGCAAATATATGTTGGAGATGTGGAGCAAACAATGGGGACATTATACATATGTGGTGGAGATGTAGAAAAATTAAGGTATTTTGGGAAAAAATTTACCAGGAACTGAAAAAGATGATGGGAATATCTTTTATTAAAAGACCAGAGGCCTTTTTACTCAGCATGGTAGATAAAGAGATTCCGAAAAAATATAGAGAGGTGTTTTTATATGCAATTGCTGCGGCCCGAATGTTGGTAGCAAAAGGTTGGAAGGACTACCAGAAATTTCAGAGTGGCAGTGTAAATTACAGGAACTCGCGGAGATGGCTCTATTGACGAATGATCTCAGAGGGTTTGTAGAAATTTGGCAGGCAGAAATTTGTAGGAAAATGGGATATATATACGAAGTATGTACAAAAATATAACAACACCTTTTCCTCCATGCCAGCATTTGAGTGTAAATAAATAATATTGAGTTGGGGAATCATAGATGTATAAGGGAGTAAGAATGTACTAGAGAATGTATATATGAAGGTATATTGGTTGAATTACATTCAGTGTAAAGATGAATTGAAGCAAAGGGATTTGACAGGAAGTCGATTTGATGTTTTGTGGGTATGTGGTCTGTTTGTTTGTTTGTTTGTCTGTTTGTTTTTGTTTGTTTGTTTTTCTTTTCTTTTTTATTCTTTATTTCCCTTTTGGGGGGGACAGGGGCTGGGTGAAGACAGCAAAATAAATAGGACGCAGAATAATTTTCGCTGAATGAAAACTTTATTTGGTAAATTTATATATGAAAAGTTGTATTAGGATAATTTTGTTAAGCAGAAGAAAAGGCTTCTGAGGAAAGTTACAATAAGAGTCAAGCGGAACTTTAGAAATTAGAGGAAAACAAGAAATATCCGTGATGGAATGTAGCTGTCTTCTTGTTATACTGTTGTATTTTCTTTTCAAAAAATCAATAAAAAAAACACAAAACAACAAATTCAGTTGCTCCGTTTGACTTGTATTGTATTCACTAATGATGTTCGTAATTAATGTCATGAAACAATGTATTTCTAAAAGTGGAATGTTTCCTGTGAAAAAAGACAGTAGTGGAAATTTTCCATGCCATATCACTGCTGCCTAGTGGGGCACAACTCTCGATTAAGGCTCACTTAGCAACCAAGTTCCTGGTTTTCATGGTAGCACAAGAAAACCAATGCAAAACAATGCATTTCTTCCTCTGGCAAAAGAAAGTGTTTGCGTAATAAGAACATAGAACTACCGTACCTTTCCGTGTATAAGACGTATGTTTTTTTTCTTTTAAAATCATGCTAAAAAGTGGGGGTTGATGGAAAAGTACGGTATGTCACAGAAGATAGCTGAGTTGCTTTAGGGTATTGCTATTATGCAATAAAACTTGGAAAGGTGTTTTCAGCAGTCAGCATGGAATAAACAGCTCAGCATGGCTTGGGTTTTGTTTTTTGAGAGCATGAACAAGCAGGGGATTGTGGTGCTCTCAAGGTGGCAGGCTGGCACTTCAGAGTAGTGTCACAGCCTCAGTAGGAATTGAGCCCAAGTAGGAGTACACCCTGTAGGAACAAGAACAGCCCTGGGGCTTGTCTATGGACCTAATATCTGACATTAGTTATAGGTACATCAGTAGTGCCAGGAGCATTTCTGCTACCACATGATTATAGCAGTCGTAACCTGAGGCGATTTACTGATTTTTGCAATAAGTTCTATCTACAGCTTCCCCCTATATGCTAACTGGAAGTCATTATGCTAATTCACAAAGCCACCTGTTAGATAATACCGGGGCTGTTTCCAGTTTTGTGGGGGCCTTTGGGCACAGGACTGGGTCTTTAGACTCAAACAAATCTTATCCAACATGGCATCCCCAGTTTTCCGCGGTTCCTATCAGTAGCTGTTATCTGAATCATGCCTAACAATATATGGATAATCCTGCTCCATTAAACTTATTCCATACATGGAGTCAGTGCTATTTTTCTAGAAAAAGAAGTGCTGGAACTCACCATAAACGTCTCCCTTGTTTTCTTATAATGGCAATGGTGCCCACCTGAGAGGGGCCAGAACTGAGTTTGAGTGAGTTCTGGCTGAAAAAAAGCCCTGCATGGAGCTGATGGACAACTTGCATTTTAAAAGAACACGCCCTATTCTTTTAACAGCAGCCTGACACATTCATGTAAGATGGGAAGCTTTTCCTGGCTTGAAGATAAATGGTGGGAGTTGCATTGAGTTGATTAAATATTTGCATTCCGCTTTTCTAACAGTAAATGCTGAGCTGAAAACAGCTCACAATAATCACAATAGCATTAAAAAACACACACATTGCAATCACTACAGTGGTACCTCTGTGCATGCGTGAGCGGCGAAACCCGGAAAAATACTTCCAGGTTTGCCGCTTTTGCAGCCTGAAGTTTACGTTACTCTGCTTCTCTTTGGGAATTGGCTTTCCACAGTGTTGCCTCCTCTTTGCCTAAGTGAACTCAAAGCATTGGCTGGCTTTCTGTGAGGTTTAAGCAGTGAATGAAGTGGGGAAAATGAGGATTTTCTCTGAGCACAATGAAAGGAAACCTTATAATAAACTAACTGAAATACAAAGCTTTCCCAGCACATTACCTTCTAGCTCTTGTTTTCCATCCTGTTTCTGCATTCCAGGTCCCTTTGCAAGACTTGTACTGGGTACTAATTCCTTAGGAAACACTGAAAACGTTCATGTTAAGAGTTTGGCCGAGTGACAACTTACTTGTTCCACTGCCAGCTGTTCATGGCTTTGCTTTCTAGGCCAGAGAGATGAAGAACCAGTACCTATGTCAGCTGGAAGCTGTTTGAGCTTTCTGCTCCCATCAGCTATTACATAGCTCTGTTCCCCACAACACACTTTTGAGCTGACAATATCCCTGAATACTCTCTCTCTCTTTTGTATGGGTCCACTTAGTGGACAGTTGGTAGTTTAGTATTGGTCAGCACCATATCATATCTTGCCTCTCAGCACTCCATTCTTCCTTGGTCAATTTTTGTTTTCACCTCTTCGGACTCGCTCAAGAATAAAAGATGGCCATCCAGGTTTTGCTATGGGAAGCAGAGGCAGCAAGGCTTAGCTCCTGCTGCTGTTCTTCATGTGCTCTGCTCACTTCTGCATCTCCTTACATATCGCACCAGGTACTCATGTTCACGCATAACCTCCACTTGAGCCCAGAGCAGTACTTTTTCTTCCTCTGCACTTCCTCCAACCTATGAGCCCTGGAGATGGAAGTTAATTGGGAACAGGGAAGTGGAAGTGGAAGTGGAAGAGGAAGACCCCCTAGAGAGTCTGCAATAATTTGCAGCCAGCAAATTGGGTTGGGTTGAAATTTACAACACACAGTCTTCTCAATAAAGATTTTTAAAAGGTACTTTCACCCATCTGCAGATTGAAACCTTCCCCTTGCTCCTGGTAGCTGGCAGGCAAACATTGAGATTTCAGGTCAGCCCTGGAAGTTTGGCAACACTAGTTGTTGCTCAAGAGGCTCTATATCATATTGCAAAGGCCCACTTTCCACCAAGTGCATCTCTGAAGATGGCAGAACATAAAGCAGAGCCTCAGTTGTGAAAAGCAGTGCAGAAGCAGGTTCATGTGGGAGGTGTTCTCTCGAGGATATAAATGGGTGAAAATTTTCTTGATAATTCCACCATGTAGTTTTGATTTCTGGCAACTGCCATTTCCCCTTCAGCACATATGCTAGAGCAGGGGTCCTCAAACTTTTTAAGCAGGGGTCCGGTTCACTGTCCCTCAGACACTGCTGGGGGCCAGACTATAGTTTGAAAAAATATGAGCGAATTCCTATGCACACTGCACATATTTTATTTGTAGTGCATAAAAAACAGGAAAAACAATGCAATATTTAAAATGAAGAGCAATTTTAATCAACATGGGGTGGGGTGCTAGCTGTGGCCCCTTTGTCACCCCAACTCCCCGCACTGCAGATCTGTGCACTTCTTTCCCGCCCAGCCGAGTTTCCAGCGCTTACCCAGAAGCAGGGCACGTTCTGAATCTTGACAAAGCGCAGTGTCTTCACCAGCACCGCTGAAGCCATCTTGCATGCCACCTGCGGACTCTGCAGAGCCACGTACTTCTGCAAGCCGCAGGAGCAGCTGGGACCTGCCGCATGCCTGCTGGAACTAGGCGGTGGAGGCTGTGGTGGCGGCCCTCCCTCAAATTGGCCTGCCAATTGCCAGAACCCACCTCTGTCTACAATATCCTGAAAAGCGAGGAGCAGTGGCGGCAGGCAGGAAGCGAGCAGCTGCCGTTGCCACAGCCGCCGCTGCCACCACTGTTCCTCGCTTTTCAGGATATTGTAGACAGTGGCAGGTTCTGGCAATTGGCGGGCCGGATTGAGGACTCTGGTGGGCTGGATGCGGCCCGCGGACCTTAGTTTGAGGACCCCTGTGCTAGAAGAATGCTATCTGGATTGTTTACTAAGCACTGCTCAATCTCCATGGGAAAACCTCACCCCCTGGAAAAGTCCTCAGAACATGAACCCCATGTAGTAGTTCTGTAATCTGTCTGTGACCTAGAGTAATAAGGGGAGAGTGTCATTCATGCGAAAACTAGGGGTGTTTCTCTAGGGAACTATTAGGACACCCCAGAGCAAACTACTCATTTACAAGCTGCAGGTTATAAATTGCTGGTTTAAGTTTCAGAGAGATTTGCCAAAATGGCATTATGCTTGCTAGGAAGTGGAAAAGTTTTGTCAATTGTTCAGTGTTCTGGCTTTAGAGAGTTGTTCATTGGTAGTGAATCTACCTTAATTATGCTTTCTCCAATATGCTTATGAATGTCATAGATGAAAGGATTCATGTAACTTCCTTGGGAGTGTTTCTGTAAACAAATAGATCTCACTGCATGAATGTTTCCACTATTTACTAAACTTTCCCTTTCTTAACATGCAAATAGTTTCTCATGACAACTGACTTCATGTTAACTATTTATTCTCATTGTTACTTTAACTTCCCTTTTGAGAATTTCTAGATGTTGTAGGGTGACTGTTATATTTACAACTCTTGTTAGATAACAGCTGAAATGCAGAGTTCATTGTCCACAGTGTCCGGGCCGAACGATGGGGGTGGAGATGCTCCTTCAGGTATATTGGGCTGAGGCTGTTTAGGGCTTTAAAGGTCAGCACCAACACTTTGAATTGTGATCAGAAACATACTGGGAGTCAACGTAGGTGTTTCAGGACTGGTGTTATGTGGTCTCAGGGGTCACTCCCAGTCACCAGTCTAGTTGCCGCATTCTGGATTAGTAGTTTCCAGGTCACCTTCAAAGGTAGCTCCACATAGAGCGCATAGCAGTAGTCCAAGCAGGAGATAACCAGAGCATGCACCACTCTAGCGAGACAGTCTGCAGGCAGGTAGAGTCTCAGCCTGTGTACCAGATGGAGCTGATAGATAGCTGCCCTGGACGGAGAATTGACCTGCGCCTCCATAGACAGCTGTGAGTCCAAAATGACTCCCAGGCTGCGCACCTGGTCCTTCAGAGGCACAGTTACCCCATTCAGGACCAGGGAGTCCTCCACACCTGCCCACCCCCTGTCCCCCAAATCAGTACTTCTGTCTTGTCAGGTTTCAACCTCAATCTGTTAGCTGCCATCCATCCTCCAACCACCTCCAGCCACTCACACAGGACATTCACCGCCTTCACTAGTTCCGATTCAAAAGAGAGGTAGAGCTGGGTATCATTTGCATACTGATGAACACCCAGCCCAAACCCCCTGATGATCTCTCCCAGTGGCCTCATATAGAGGCACCCCACAAGTGAGAGTCCAGGGGTCTGAAAACCCACCCCCAACACCACTTTCTGGACACGGCCCAGGAGGAAGGATTGGAAACACTGTATAACTGTAAGGACTCTGAGATGTCTCCTCGAGAGTAAACAGCCAGACCACATTGTCTGCTAAACTAATTGTCCTTATTTACAAATGTACACATCAGAGCTCCTAAGATTCATGACCACTTGAGTCGGTCGCAGATTCAGGGAGTGGCATTTCACGACTCCGCCCCCAGCATAGAAGTTTGGGGAACCCAAAGCGCCTCCTCTTCTCCTTCCGCTTTGTACCCCTGCACACCTGCGGTCTGGCACTGGGCTGATCCGTCAGGCTCTCAGCCCCTCCCCTTGGTGTTGACAGGTCTCTGTTAGCATCTTCAACCTCCTGCACCGCAATGTCTGCCTGCAGTTCCCCTTCCCTGCCACTGCTGCTTTCCTGGCTCTCTTGGGAACTGCTCTCTGACATGACTTCTTTCTGTCTCCATTCGCCTCCCCCCGTCCGCTGAGCTCTGGGCGAGGGCAGGTCCCTGACATCCACCCCCCTCAAAGCCCCCCTCCTCCTCCTGGGAAGGGTAC
Source organism: Darevskia armeniaca (assembly GCA_034641395.1). NCBI lineage: Eukaryota > Metazoa > Chordata > Lepidosauria > Squamata > Lacertidae > Darevskia > Darevskia armeniaca. The sequence continues at coordinate 7,065,259 of JAWWNF010000019.1, read as the reverse complement.
AAGGACTGCGGCTCCCTGATTCCACTTTCCATTGTGGGATCAAACAGTTCCCCCAATCGCTGCCTACTTCTCCCGGTGAGGGGGGAAAACCCAGGAAGATCGTGTCATCGTCATCCTCCGACGACTCAAAAACTGCTTCCCAGTCTGACCTTGCTAGGCTTGGTGATGCATCCTCCTGCCCTCCGTCCCCCTCCCCTGACATTGGGCGCCCTGTGCTGTCACCTGATGGTGGGAACCCCCCAAAATCGCCCTCTTCTTCATCTGTGGGTTGGAAAACTTCCCTCAATTGCCAGCGGAAGGGCTTGGGCTTGTGGGGAAATAACTCATGAAATTCCCTCACCAAGATCTCTTCCTTTACCTCCTCTGCTGTAATCCAGGCATTCTCGGATGCTGGCTCCCCCTCCCAGGCAACCAAGTACTGCAGTTCGTCCCCCTGCCACCTGGAGTCCAGGATCTCCGTGACCTCATTGAACAGCTCAGGATCCACCATTGGCGGCCCCTGGGACCCCTGCTGGACCCCCTGCTGATACCTGTGGGGTTCCCTATACTGTGACAGAAGGGACCTGTGGAAGACTGGGTGAATCCTCATGTTCTCAGGGAGCTGTAGGCGGAACGCTACCGGGTTGATCGCACCACCTCAAAGGGCCCCAACCTGCATTGCTCCAGCTTCTTGCACCTGCCTCGGAGGGGTAGCCCCTGGGAAGATAGCCATATCTTGTGCCCCACTTGGATCTCCTCTCCCTCCCTCTGGTGGTGATCTGCCACCTTCTTGTAGGCGTCCTTGGCCCTCTCAAGGTTGTCCTTGAGCATTTGGTGCAGGGCTTCCAGTTCCTCCGCGAACTGCTCCGCCGCCGGCACACCAATCCCCTCCCCCTCGCCCTCCCTCCCCGGGAAAGCCTTGGGGTGGCGTCCGTAGTTGGCCATGAAAGGAGTCATGCCTGTGGAGACGTGCTCCGCATTATTATAAGAAAATTCTGCCAGGGCGAGCCTGTTGCTCCAATCATTGTGCTGCTGGGCTGCATAGCAACGCAAGTACTGCTGAAGAATGGAGTTGGCCCTTTCCGCCTGCCCATTGGTCTGGGGGTGCCTGGCTGAGGACAGGCTCACCTGCACCTGCAGGAGGTGCATGAGGTGCACCAGAAGCGCAAAGTGAACTGGACCCCGTGATCTGAGACCACCCTTGACGGCAATCCATGCAGCTGGAAGATGTGCTGCATGAACAGCTTGGCCGTCTCCTCCGCCGATACCGCCTTCAGGCAGGCCACAAAGTGAGCTATCTTGGTGAGCAAGTCTACCACCACTAGCACTGCTGTCTTGCCCTTGGACGGAGGGAGGTCCATGACAAAATCGAGGGACACTGCCTCCCATGGTCTGCTCGGGGTCTGAAGGGGCTCTAACAACCCCACGGGGGCCGCCCTCTCTCCCTTGGCCCTTTGGCACACTTCGCACCCTCTGACATAGTCTTTGACCTCCTCCCTCACTCTGGGCCACCAGAAGTCTCTCGTGACTAAGAGCGTGATCTTGAACTGCCCAAAATGTCCCGCTGTGGGGTTGTCATGCAGCTGTCTGAGTATCCTGGCCCTCATTTCCTCCCCCAGAACGTACAGTGCCCCTTTGTGATACAACAGCCCCTCCTTTTCCGCAAACCCTTCTGCTTTGGGCCCCCCTTTCCTGAGTTCCCTCAGTTTGCTCTGGGCAAAGTCATCCTCCTTCATCAGGCGCAGCAGTTCCGCCTTGCCCCCCAGAGTTGCCCCGCACATCCATTGGTCCGGCCTGAAAACCCCCCTTGCCACTGGCGGACCCTCATCCTCCAAGTACTCTGGCTTCCTGGACAGGGCATCGGCTCTGACGTTCTGGTTGCCGGGTACATACTGGATGCGGAAGTTGAAGTCTGCAAAGAATTCCGCCCATCGCATCTGCTGCTGGTTGAGCACCCTGGCCATGCGCTCCAGGTTCTTGTGGTTGGTGTGCACCTGGATCTGGTGTTGAGCCCCCACCAGGAAGTGTCGCCAGTGCTTGAACACTGCAAAGATGGCCAGATCGTGTAGTTGGTCTCCAACTTGCTCAGCTTCCTGGAGTAGAATGCGCACGGCTTCCATTCCTGGACCGCTCCAATGGCCCGATCAGATGCATCCATCTCTAGCCTGATGGGCTTGCTGGGGTTCACATGCAGCAACTGGTCCTCTGATGCAAAGACTTCCTTGAGGTTGTCGAAAGCGCTCTGAGTCTCTGCCGTCCACTGGAACTTCTTTCCCTGCAAGCAGTCAGTGATCGGGGCCATCATGTGAGCGAAGTTGGGTACGAACTTCCTGTAGAAATTGCTGAAACCCAAAAACCTCTGGACATCCTTCTTGGTTCTGGGTCTTTTCCACTTCAGGATCGCCTCCACCTTGTCCGTGTCCATGGCAATGCCCCTGTCGGAAAGGCGATACCCCAGAAAGTCCACCTCCGTGGCGTGGAACTGGCATTTTTCCAGCTTGACGCATAGCTGGTGCTCCTGGAGCTTCTGCAGCACCTCCCTGATGTGTTTCTCATGTTCCTCTGGGTTCTGGGAGTATATAAGGATGTCATCTAGAAAGACCACCACGTTCTTGAACAGCAGGGGTCCCAACATGTGGTGCATGAACGCCTGGAAACTTAGCTGCCCACTTGCAAGCCAAATGGCATGACGAGGTACTCATAGGCCCCCAAGGGTGTGAACATGGTGGTTTTCCACTCATCCCCCTCCCTGACCCTGATCTGGTTGTACGCCCCCCTCAGGTCCAGCTTGGTGAACATCCTGCCTTTGCGCACTGTGGCCAGCAGGTCGTCAATTCTGGGTATAGGGAACGTTACCGGTAACGTGACGGAATTGACGCGACGGAAGTCCACGACCAGCCACCGCTGTTGCGTGTTCTTTTTGTCCACCCAGAACACAGGACAGCCCCCTACTACCCAACTTTCGTGAATAAAGCCTCTGGCTAAATTCTTGTCAATAAAATCCTTCAGATCGGCCAGTTCCCGGTCTGACATAGCATAGAGCTTGCCAGGTGGCAACTGCGCTCCTGGGACCAAGTTAATCTGGCAGTCATAGGGGCGGTGGGGTGGCAGCTTGTCCACCTCCTGTGGCGGAATGATGCCTGCTGATGGTTCAGGCTCAGTATGGGTTAATTTATCACTCCCCAGTTGGGCAGGTGTGCTCTGGGAGGCGGAGCTTGTGGGCATTCTAAAAGGAGGAAAAGAACGGTGGAAAGGCAGTTGGGGGGTTGGCAGTTGGGTTGGAGGTTTAGAGAGGGAAACTGGGAGGTTAGGCTTTGGAAAGTGACTAAAGAAACATAGGATATGTTATAACAAAGCGGAAGCCTATGAAAGGAAGATTTGTAACCGTAATAGCCTGTGACATCCATGTGTTCTTGTTACCATAATAAAGTTAAATGTGCTTAAACGTTCGTTGACTCTGGCAGAGTGTCAGTACCTTGAGAGGTGTGACAAAGAGGAGAGAGCAAAGCTTTCCTGTGGAAGAGGAAACTGGTTGCTTAGTCTTACGTCATACAGAGGGCTGGACAGTGAAGCCAAGTGAGCCACTACTGTGCCTAAAGGGAAGGCAAATTGCAGTAGGTGGGAACCCAGGAAGGGAGATCCCACGGGTGGCAAGAGGGTTTCAAACGCAGAGCCCTGAGGTACCCTGGTGAGGGGAAGGAATAAAGAAAAAGGGGGTTAGTATAACCCTCACATTTATTGGTGGCAGCGCCGTGATTCGTAAACAACACCCACACACAGAGTGAAGTCAAAGAAGACAAATAAGTTCTGTCAGAGGATGGCACATTTACGAAAGGGTAGAGAGGCAAAGGGGGATTTGAGAGCTGAGGAAGTTGAACCGGGTGAAGAAAATTCCAACACAGAGCTAGAGATAATGAAAGTCAGATTGCAACTGGCTCAAGTTGAGGCAGAAAAAGAAATACAGCTGGAACGATTGAAGGCAGAGAGAGAGAGAGAGAGATGTATTCTCTCCGATTAGAGGAAATGAAATTAAGGGCAGAGTTACCTCAGAATCCCGTTGCTACTGAAGTTGCCTCAGTAAATGTAAAACGTTTCCCTAAATATGTGAGTGGGGATGACATTGAGGCATTCCTCTTTAGTTTTGAGACGGTATGCAAAGAATTTCATATACCTGAGGAGAATTGGATGATATATTTACGCCCTCAAATTTGTGGGATTCTAAGTGAAATCTATTCGGATTTGAGAGAAGAGGAATTAACAAACTATATGGTTTTTAAACATAGGGTTAAAGTGCGTTGTGGGCTCACAGCCGAACAGAGTAGGAAGGCATTTCGTGGAATTAAGCGGAACCTGAAGGAAACTTATGCCCAGTTGGGAAGTCGCATGGATAGACTGCTTGATAGATGGGTAGAGGGAAGCGGTGTGAAAAGCTTTGAGGAGCTCAAACAGTTAATTGGCTTAGAGCAGTTCTTCAAACATGTTCCTACAAGTTTACGGTGGTTCATGAGGGACAAAAAATTGAGAACTGTGGCTGCTGCAGCTGAGGTTCTAGATGAACTGGAAGGGGATGATGGGGAAGATGCATTCTCTAAGATATCCCAGAAAAATAAACTGTGGTGAGCTGGGGAAAGAAAGGAAAAATACGAACACAATCCTGTCAGACAATCCGGGTCTGATAAGCCCCCACAAAAGAAGATTACGTGTTTCTTTTGTGAAAAAGAAGGTCACATAAGAACAAAATGCCCTCTATTGGTTAAAGCACAAACTGCAGCTGCTGCTGCAAAGCCAGTAAAATTGTTGCGTCAAACGGATATTATGTCACCTCCTCAAACAGCAAGCCAGATGTCAGAGCCCAATCAAACAGAGGGTACTGCTAAAATTATGCAGGTCTGGAAAGCTGAGGGAGAGGTTAATAAGGACTTTATGGAGATTGTCCGAGTAAATGAACAAGAGGTAGTTGGGAGTAAGAGACACTGGGGCTGCGGTTTCTCTGGTGAAGCCTTGTTGTGTTCCTAAGGAACAATATCTCCCAAACCAATCTTACAGCCTAAAAGGTATAAGGGGTCCCGAGTTTGTAGTGCCGGTGGCGATAGTAAATATTCAATATCAAGATTTTAATGGCAAGTGGACAGTAGGGATTTGGGATAATCTAGAAGTTCCTTTCCTGATAGGCAACGACCTAGCCAAATGGAGACACCAAATACACGCTGTCCCAAGAGCGAAATCAAAAGCCCTTGTGGGTTCAGATCCTGCCATTAATGCATCACCCATAGAGCCTGTGGGAGAGGAGGTACGGATTAAGCTACCGAATGCACAGGAATCTAGCACCCAGTTTTTAGTAGAACAGAAGGAGGATGAATCTCTGAGAGACCTGAGGGATAAGGTGCAGGATCCTGACACCGAAGTGACTCTAGAGAATCCCTGTCTGTTTACCGCAATAAAAGGGAAACTTCATAGAATAGCCAAAAGAAGAAAAGGCCCAGAAAAAGTGTTTAGACCCCATGTGAAGCACAGGAAAGGTGTAGCCAGGTGGAGAGCTGTAAATTTTATTGAGAGGCATGTCTATGTCAAAGACATTGTAAAGAAAATAATTTATGATCCTAGTCAAAGAGCGCTTCTTGCCAAACTTGTTTTCCATGAACCGCACAGACTTAAGAAACAAACAAAATTCTTCATTGCAGCCGAGAGCATTTATACCAGACAGTTTGTTTACGGTTGCAAGAAAGATCAGCACAACATTGGTAATGTCCTATCCAGGGGTACTATATCAGAAAGCACTATGGACTACTGTCTTGAAAAGAAGCTAGGTGTTCGGAGTAAACTGACCCATGCTTCTAGGAATTATGCTATAGTTATTCCCCAAAAGTCTGAAGACAAAAAGACTACAGTGAAGCTGACTTCTGAGTTCAAAAAGGAGATATTCTATGCAAACAAAGCAGTTATTGGTATTGTTGCTGGTGGTTGTCGTAGTGACAAACCTATCTTAAAAGCTGAGCATGGTTACACAGTATTAACGTGGCTGACATGCCAAGATCATAAAAAAGTAGTCTTTAAATGGCTTGAAGTGAGAGCTGAAAAAGCAAGACAGGCCAAAGAGGGACTGAAAACAAGACAGATTGTTAAAAGCAATCAGCAATCAGAGCTTTTTAGCCTACTTTCATTAAATAAACACCCTTGCCTAGAAAGATTCAGCAAGCTGACTAAAAGAGAGGCTATCCACAAAATTCTGAAAGCAGTTCGCACTGAAGTTAAAAGTCAGAGAACTATGCAGCTTTTGATGACTTGAAGAGGTCTATACAAGGCCTTGAGAGGGAACACTTATTTGAAATCCTAATGGAGAAAGAGGCGGATCCAAGAGAGCTTTTGACCATGAGAAGCAAGGACTCTACACAGTTTGAACTCAACGATCTGTACAGACGCCTCGAATGCAGAGAGCGGAGCGGGACGATGTCATCCGGTCGAGGAAAGCAGCTTGCATCTCATCGAGTACATTGGAAGAAAAAAGAAAAGAAAAAGAAAGTGGAGGCCCAGAGTAAAACACCTCTTGCCGTGGTTAAGGACAATGAGAACTAATAACAAACTAATGAGAAACTACCCACAGACTATATGGCTATGAAAGCAGTGGACAATGATGAATGCCTTCAGATATGGTGGAAGGCACTTGAGGCGCCCTTCCCAATGTTAAAGGAGCTTGCAAATACGTTTTTGCCTATCCCAGGAACAAGTGTGCCATCTGAAAGTGTGTTCAGCACTGCTGGCAATGTTCTTCTAAGACAGTGATGGCTAACCTTGACACTCCAGATGTTTTGGGACTACAACTCCCATCATCCCTGACCACTGGTCCTGTTAGCTAGGGATGATGGGAGTTGTAGTTCCAAAACATCTGGAGTGTCAAGGTTAGCCATCACTGTAAGACAAATGACATCTCTATCGCCAGAGATTGGACTGTTTCTGTGATCCCTAAGGAAATTATCCTTTTTTGGACTATTAAATTCCCCCCCCCCCCATGATGAACACATGAGCAGGATTTGAGCTATGAGCAACAGAAGTAATTGAGATTATGATATTGTGAGGTGGAAGAGCTAAAAATAATGCCAATTCTGACACTCATGTTTCTTTTTTGTAGCTCAACATGGAGTTTTGGATGTTTCCATTAAATAAAGCTGAAATTGGCAATTGCTTTGGGCTACAAGAGAACTTAATACATGCCAGGCACCCCCCCCCATGTGTACATATAAAACCAGTGCTTTTTTCTAGAAAAATAGGTGCCTGTACTCACCACAATGTTGTTACAGTAAGTGTCACACTTTTTTTTTAAAAAAAGAGGTGCCGGTACTGTGTACCCTTGAGTACCCCCTGAAAAAGCATTGTATAAAACACTGATGTTTGTCTGTTTGGCCAGTAAAATACATAGCTAATGTACAGAATTACAGTTTATATTGTATTGTACCCAATATGGGGCTTGTTCCACAATCTAGCACTGTCTGTTTTAAGTCAAGTGAAAGCATAAAACTCTTAAACATTTCTAAGCTTGCCAAAATTTCTTCTGCAATGAAGAGTAAAACTATTTGCCTTGAGGTTTCTAGACAGAACTGTGCATTAGTAAGTTGACCTGGAGAGAATACTTCTTTCTTTGCAGCACTGTGTCATGATTTGAATCAAAATTAAATGAAAATTCTTTGGATACGTTGACTTCACTTATGTCAGTAATTTGAAAATAATAATGAAGTCTATGCATTATGCTTTTCTTCTAGGCTGGTGGATGACAGATGTGTGGTTCAACCAGAGGCAGGTGATCTTTGCAATCCCCCTAAGAAATTCAGAGGTACGCAATTGAGAGTTAATTTTAGACGTAGAAATACTCTTTTTGCTTACGTTGATACATATCTTATATATTTTGAAGTTAGATCCTGGGTTTTGTCATATTCTTGCATTATGCACTTGTGAGTTTCACAGACTCAGTTATATCAGCACTACCCTCAAGCCATACTGCCTCAATAACACATTCTTGGCTGATAACCCTCTTCCGCAGGGGTCAGGAAACCTTTTCAGCATGGGGCCGGTCCACTGTCCCTCAGACCTTGTGGGGGGCCGGACTATATTTTGGGGGGGGAAATATGAATGAATTCCTGTGCCCCACAAATAACCCAGAGATGCATTTTAAATAAAAGCACACATTCTACTCGTGTAAAAACACACTGATTCCCGGACTGTCCGCAGGCCAGATTTAGAAGGTGATTGGGCCGGATCTGGCCCCCAGTCCTTAGTTTGCCTACCCATGCTCTTCTGCGTTCCCAACTTAAGGTGAAATTGAGGTCAAATGTGGTGGTGCAGCAGCAGCAGCAGCAGCAGCAGCAGCAGCAGGGAAGTAAAGAGTTAAGTGGCATATCAGACTGATATGTTGATAGATGCCACAGGGAGTTAGGTGACTCAGGAGATTTCTGCAGTGTGTACCAGTACTGCACTTGTGCTTTGAAAAATTGTATTATAACATATACATAACAAGCTTAAAGCACACAGTGTGGGTAAACTTACAGGCTACAGTTACTCTAGAAAAGTATAGCATCTAGATCAAGGGAAGTAATAGTACCACTGTATTCCGCTCTGGTCAGACCCCACCTGGAATACTGTGTCCAATTCTGGGCACCACAGTTCAAGAAGGATACTGACAAGCTGGAACGTGTCCAGAAGAGGGCAACCAAAATGGTCAAAGGCTTGGAAACGATGCCTTATGAGGAACTGCTTAGGGAGCTGGGTATGTTTAGCCTGGAGAAGAGAAGGTTAAGGGGTGATATGATAGCCATGTTCAAATATATAAAAGGATGTCATATAGAGGAGGGAGAAAGGTTGTTTTCTGCTGCTCCAGAGAAGCGGACACAGAGCAATGGATTCAAACTACAAGAAAGAAGATTCCACCTAAACATTAGGAAGAACTTCCTGACAGTAAGAGCTGTTCGACAGTGGAATTTGCTGCCAAGGAGTGTGGTGGAGTCTCCTTCTTTGGAGGTCTTTAAGCAGAGACTTGACAGCCATCTGCCAAGAATGCTTTGATGGTGTTCCTGCTTGGCAGAGGGTTGGACTGGATGGCCTTTGTGGTCTCTTCCAACTCTATGATTCTATGATTCTAAAACCAAAGGGTTCAAAGACATGTGTGATAGGTCCTGACTAGATGTTAAGGTGGTGGGCTTGTGTGTTAGATGTACTGAACAGTTATAAAGCCAGAGGTTTTTTAAAAAAGAGCAGGTGGAAGCAGGATGCTAAATGTTTGCCCTTTCCCCAGCTGCTTTCCTCCTGGCTGGCAGATCAGGTGGAAGCCCATTTGGACGAGACATGGCAGGGAACAGGCTGCTTCAGTGTCAAAATTAGCAGGTGGGAGGAGGATCCAGCATCTTCTCTGTCCTTCATCCTGGCCCCTGTGCATGTTGAGTTTTATTTCAAGATGCGCCATCAAGCCTACTAATGACCAAAGCCTATGGGAAGATCACACTTATGGCTCCAAGATGGATGGTGAGCTGCAAAGTCAACAGGAGCCTAAGAGCATGGGAAGGTGCCTTATACTGAGTCAGACCACTGGTGCATGTCAGTATGCCCGGTCCTGCCCACGCCTGGGCTAGGCGACTGGAGCACCATCAACGACCTTCCGATCCTGGATAACAGGTCCTGGTGCACTGGACTCACAACTGCATATTGTGAGCACCAGAAGCTTAGCAGCCTTTATCAATAACAGCAGCGGAAACTGGCTGTGAAGGTTTGAAGCATACCTTATTTTATTTCTACTAGATACTACATACTACAGGCTTGCTTGAGTGTTACAGTTCTCACTCAGCCATCTTATTTCTACGAAGATAAGACTCTCTCTCCACACACACTGAGTCAGGCTGGGATGGAAGAACAAAAGAGCAGTTTTCGCCCCCTCCTTCTCAAAACATAAGATCACCAGATTCTTGCAATGGGAGGGGTGAAAATATCAACAGTGCATTTAGTTCTGTATTTTCTACACTGATTAGCATGGTTTCAGGCAGGAGACACTCTCTATCCAACTTGGAGATGTTTTTTAACCTGGGACCTTCTGCCTGCACTGCCACTGAGCTGCAGCCTGTTCTGTAACGCCGAGAGCAGATAATGGGAATTGTATAATAATAATAATAATAATAATAATAATAATAATAATAATAATAATTTATTTATACCCTGCCCATCTGGCTGGGTTTCCCCAGTCACTCTGAGCAGCTGCCATCAAAATATTAAAAATACAATAAATCAGACATTAAAAACTTTCCTAAACAGGACTGCCTTCAGATGTCTTCTAAAAGTCAGGTAGTTGTTTATTGGAAGCCGCCCAGAGTGGCTGGGGAGATCCAGCCAGATGGGCGGGGTATAAATAATAAATTATTATTATTATTATTATTATTATTATTATTATTATTATTATTATTATTTCTTTGACATCTGATGGGAGGGCGTTCCACAGGGAAGACGCCACTACCGAGAAGGCCCTCTGCCTGGTTCCCTGTAACTTCTCTTTTCGCAGTGAGGGAACTGCCAGAAGGCCCTTGGCGCTGAACCTCAGTGTCTGGGCAGAACGATGGGGGTGGAGACACTCCTTCAGGTATACAGGACCGAGGCCGTTTAGGGCTTTCAAGGTCAGCACCAACACTTTGAATTGTGCTCGGAAACATACTGGGAGCCAATGTAGGTCTCTCAGGACCGGTGTTATGGGGTCCCGACGGCCGCTCCCAGTCCCCAGTCTAGCTGCCGAATTCTGGATTAGTTGCAGTTTCCGGGTCACCTTCAAAGGTAGCCCCACGTAGAGCGCATTGCAGTAGTACAAGCGGGAGACCCTCTGCGGGCAGGGAGGGTACCAGATGGAGCTGTGCCTCCATAGACAGCTGTGAGTCCAAAATGACTCCCAGGGTGCGCACCTTCCCTTTTGTTTTGTGCATGGCTGCCCTTTTGTTTCTAAGATGGGCACGGACGCTCATGTTTCTGTTTTGTAGCTCAATGTGGTGTTTTTGATTTTTCCATTAAACAAAGCTGAACTTGGCAGTTGCTTTTGGCTACAGGAGAACTTAATACATGCCAAATTCCAAATCACCTGCCTCAGATTAACCCTTTGATGTCAGCTGAATTGTTTGCCAAGTCACAGGGAAGTTGTGAGGAAATGCGTTCCTTTTGTTTTTGTGTTTAATTTCCCAGAGTGACAAGCTCCTTATCCAAAAATTTTTCTCAGAGTTCTGTTTTCCATTAAAACTAACTCTAACCCTCACCTTAGAAATTGACATTGGGGTCACTTGTGTGTTGGCAAGAGGGCGTGGCATGGTGAGGGAAATGCCCTCATGTATGTTTGACTGTGGCTCAAGGAGTCTCAAATGTGCATTTCCTTTGTCCCTAGGAGGGCTTTAAACTGACTTGTGTGGGGGAGGGAGACAGTGGTCCTGATGGTAGGAGTCTATCAAGTACTGAAGATGATCATCCAAATGTCAAGGACCAAATGGAGCAAACAGCACACAGACCTAGTGGTGGGAGGAAAAAATCCTTAAATAAGAGACTAGGGTGGATGATCAATGGTCTTCAATGTCTGTATACTAATGCACAGAGCATGGGAAATGAACAAGATGAACTTGAGCTCTTGGTACAGCAAACTAAATACGACATAATAGGCATCACTGAAACCTGGTGGGATGAGCCTCATGATTGGAATGTAGTAATAGAGGGATACAATCTATTTCAGAGAAATAGACCAAACAGGAAAGGAGGAGGAGTGGCGTTATATGTCAGGGATGTGTATACCTGTGAAGAGATCCATGATTTAAAACTTCAAAGCCAAATTGATAGTATCTGGGTCAAAATTAAGGGAGAGAAAAATAACAGTGATCTCATTGTGGGAGTTTACTATAGACCCACCAGCCAAACTGAGGACACAGATGACGCCTTCCTGGAACAGATGACCAAGCATTCAAAAGGAAGTGAGATAGTAGTAATGGGGGATTTCAACTATTCTGATATTTGTTGGATGTCAAACTCAGCCAAGAGCAGAAGGTCGAACAGATTCCTCACTGGCCTTGCAGACAATTTCATTGTCCAGAAAGTGGGAGAAGCTACAAGAGGATCAACCATTTTAGATCTGGTCCTAACCAATAGTGATGACCTGGTTAGTGGGGTAGAAGTGGCAGGATCATTAGGTGGGAGTGATCATGCTCTTCTGGAGTTTATTATACAGCGGAAAGGAGCAACCAAGCATACTAAGACCCAAATTCTAGACTTTAAGAAAGCCGACTTCAAAAAACTTAGGGAAATGCTAGGTGTGATCCCATGGTCACTAATACTAAAAGGGAAGGGAGTTCATGATGGATGGGAGTTTGTTAAAAGGGAGATATTAAAAGCACAACTTCAAGCAGTACCAATGAGACAAAAACATGGAAGGTGCCTAAAGAAGCCAAGGTGGCTATCTAAAGAACTTTTAACTGAGTTAAGATTTAAAAGCGATATGTACAAAAAATGGAAAAAGGGGGAAATCACCAGAGAGGAATTCAAACAAATAGCCAGCACGTGTAGAGACAAAGTCAGAAAAGCTAAAGCACAGAATGAACTCAGGCTTGCTAGAGAGGTTAAAAGCAATAAAAAGGGCTTTTATGGGTATGTCCGTAGCAAAAGGAAGAACAAGGAAACAGTGGGGTCACTTAGAGGAGAAGAAGGTAAAATGCAAACAGGGGACAGAGAAAGGGCAGAACTCCTCAATGCCTTCTTTGCCTCAGTCTTCTCCAAAAAAGAAAACAATGCCAGACCTGAAGAATATGGAGCAGATGATACAGCAGGGGAAACACAGCCCAGAATAAGTAAGGAGGTAGTACAAGAACACTTGGCTAGTTTAGATGTATTCAAGTCTCCAGGGCCAGATGAACTACATCCCAGAGTATTAAAAGAACTGGCAGAGGTGATTTCAGAACCACTGGCAGTAATCTTTGAGAATTCCTGGAGAACAGGCGAAGTCCCAGCAGACTGGAGGAGGGCAAATGTTGTCCCTATTTTCAAAAAGGGGAAAAGAGAGGACCCAAACAATTATCGCCCAGTCAGCCTAACATCAATACCAGGAAAGATTCTAGATTAGATCATTAAGCAAACGGTCTGTGAGCACCTAGAAAGGAATGCTGTGATCACTAAAAGTCAGCATGGGTTTCTGAAAAATAAGTCATGTCAGACCAATCTGATCTCATTTTTTGACAGAATTACAAGCCTGGTAGATGAAGGGAATGCCATGGATGTAGCCTATATTGATTTCAGCAAGGCCTTTGACAAGGTGCCCCATGATATTCTTGTAAAGAAGCTGGTAAAATGCGGGCTAGACAATGCTACCATTCAGTGGATTTGTAACTGGCTGACTGACCGAACCCAAAGGGTGTTCATTAATGGATGCCCTTCATCCTGGAGAGAAGTGACTAGTGGGGTGCCACAGGGTTCTGGGCCCAGTCTTATTCAACATCTTTATCAATGACTTGGATGATGGGCTTGAGGGCATCCTGATCAAGTTTGCAGATGACACCAAATTGGGAGGGGTTGCTAATACCCCAGAGGACAGGATCACACTTCAAAATGACCTTAGCAGATTAGAGAACTGGGCCAAGGCAAACAGGATGAATTTTAACAGGGAGAAATGTAAAGTACTACACTTGGGCAAAAAAAAATGAAAGGCACAAATACAGGATGGGTGACACCTGGCTTGAGAGCAGTACATGTGAAAAGGATCTAGGAGTTTTGGTAGACCATGGTAGACTTGACATGAGTCAACAGTGTGATGCAGCAGCTAAAAAAGCCAATGCAATTCTGGGCTGCATCAATAGGAGTATAGCATCTAGATCAAGGGAAGTATTAGTACCACTGTATTCCGCTCTGGTCAGACCTCACCTGGAATACTGTGTCCAGTTCTGGGCACCACAGTTCAAGAAGGATACTGACAAGCTGGAACGTGTCCAGAGGAGGGCAACCCAAATGGTCAAAGGTCTGGAAACGATGCCTTATGAGGAACGGCTTAGGGAGCTGGGTATGTTTAGCCTGGAGAAGAGAAGGTTAAGGGGTGATATGATAGCCATGTTCAAATATATAAAAGGATGTCATATAGAGGAGGGAGAAAGGTTGTTTTCTGCTGCTCCAGAGAAGCGGACACGGAGCAATGGATTCAAACTACAAGAAAGAAGATTCCACCTAAACATTAGGAAGATCTTCCTGACATCAAGAGCTGTTCGACAGTGGAATTTGCTGCCAAGGAGTGTGGTGGAATCTTCTTCTTTGGAGGTCTTTAAGCAGAGGCTTGACAGCCACCTGTCAGGAATGTTTTGATGGTGTTTCTTGCTTGGCAGGGGGTTGGACTGGATGGCCCTTGTGGTCTCTTCCAACTCTATGATTCCATGATTCTATATGGGAAGAGGCGGCCCTTGAGGTATTGTGGTCTTCAGCCGAATTCAGAAGCCTTAATATTAAAGGCTATCCAGCTGCTCCAGGACCTGAGGCCTGGCTGTGTTAATCAATAATGAAGGCATTCTGTATGCAAACACACTAAAGGCACATCTAGCACAACTTTCTGTTCTCACAGCAGCCAAGCAGAATGCTGGTTTGAAACTCACAGGCAGGACATGAGCACAACAGCACTCACTCTCCTGCTTGTGATTCCCCACAACTGGAATTTTGAGGAATTTTTCTAATCAAAAACATATGCAGAATCTCATAGCTAACTGCTGCAAGGAAATAAGAAACAAATGTGATTTTGTTTTCTTGTCTTCAGACTGCCTTTTTAAGGTATGCCCTATGAACCGATACTCTGCACAGAAACAATACTGGAAAGCCAAGCAAGCAAAACAAGGGAACCACACAGAAGCCGCATTGCTGAAGAAACTGCAAGTAAGTGGCATCTGAGCTCCCAATCTTCTTTGCCTTTTTATGCAGCTGTTTGTTTGTGCCACGATGCACAGTTGTTAGCTCTTCAGCAGCAAAGCCAAAATTACTTTCTCCCAGCTGGTATTTCCACTGGGCTGAGAAACAGCAAATTTAGATGACTCAAAACTGCCCTGTTTTGTTTCATCTAAGGACTATGCTCTCTCCCTTCTTACTCCCAGAGGTGGCTCACTGGGTGTGCCGGAGTCCCTCTGCTAGTTACCTGACAGGTGGGTTGCTGTTGCATACTGGGAGGGAGATGGCTGGGAGGTTGGTCCAGTGTAAGCACATCAGTAGGAGCGTGAGATTGGCTCTGCCAATGTTTTTGCTCCCCCCCAGCTCCCCCCCACCCACTGCCTTGCCTTTCATTATCTCCCAGAGCTACAATTTCCAGAGTGGTTCAACAGTTGATCTCTCTTCCCAGGGAACTCTGAGAAGTGTAGCTCTGTGAGGAAAATAAGTGTCTCTCAGCCCCTTATAAACTGCAGTTCCCAAGATGCTGTAGGGGAATCCATGATGGTTTAAAGTAGTATCACAGTCCTGTAAATGGATAGTGCAGATGGGGTCGAAAGTAAGAGTTCTATCTGTTGTTCTCTCTACCTTTGCATCTGGCCCTACCTGTCTTCTGCCTTTCACTCCACCCACCTTTAGCATGTGCCTCCCAGAAGGGTTGCCCCTAACAACAACAACAACAACACCACTTTTATTATTTATACCCTGGTGCTCTGTCTGAAAAAATTCCCCACACACTCCAGTCCTAAAGGTTGAGAGGTTGAGCTCATGTAACAGTTTTTGACTTAAACTACAAAAACAAAATAAAAACTCCAAGAAACCATGACTATTTTGCAGCATGCCGCAGAACTGGAACAAAAGCAGAATGAATGTGAGAACAGGAAACTGCTGGGTGAAATTGTGAAGTACAGCAACGTCATACAGGTGAGCCTTTGAAAACTAGACTATCAGTTTCTCAAAACCTCAAGGTGAGCAGGAGTTTAAATATATCAGAAATTTTATTACATACCTCCATGCCATACCAATCAGCTCTGCAGTGGGAGTTCCACAGCGGATTTTTGGATGTGTGAAATCAGGAAGCATGAGCTGTGATTAAATTGCCTAGAGCGGGCTTCCTCAACCTCGGCCCTCCAGATGTTTTTGGCCTACAACTCCCATGATCCCTAGCTAGCAGGACCAGTGGTCTGGGATGATGGGAATTGTAGTCTCAAAACATCTGGAGGGCCGAGGTTGAGGAAGCCTGCCCTAGAGGCAGAGAAGAAAGGGCAGGGCTCCTTTGCCTTTAGTGACAGTGCAGGGGAGACTGTTTCAGAAAGCACTGTTTCCCTCACCCCAGCATGACAAGTTGCACCAGCCCAGTGTCATCTCCTGCTCCTCTGTACCCCATCTTCCCTTATCTCTCTTTATCTTGTGTAGAAATGTAAACTGTAAGCACCTGGGCTTACAGGGGACCTTTCTCTTTGTTATATCACTTAGTACAGGCTTCCTCAACCTCGGCCTCCAGATGTTTTGAGACTACAGTTCCCATCATCCTTGACCACTTCCACCATATCTTCCTTTTTTCATTTGCACTTGGTCACCATAAGAAACAAATGAAAAAAGGAAGACTGGCAAATGAAAATGATGGACTATATGGAACTTGCCGAAATGACCGGAAGACTCTGCGACCAGAGGGAGGAGACGGTGGAAAGAGACTGGAAAAAACTAAAAGACTATTTTAAAAAGAATTGTAAGACTTAAAGGTTGAAAGTCATATAAGAGACTGCAGATTAAATAGACAGTATGATGTATTAATGATAGATGATTTAGGTTAAAACTGTTGATTAAGAAAATAACAATAGTGTGAATTTTAAAAGATATTTAAAGATGTTAAGAGATTACTAAGATGATATAAAATGAAACGCAGCAGGGGGGACGTGAGGAAGTCATCCCAAAGATGTGTATAAAAAATGGAGGGGAAAATATGATGTATGTTGTGTGTGTTTATTTTACTTAATAGTAGAAATTATGTTAGAAATGATGATTTTTTTCTTTGTTAATTGTTTGCTTAATTATAAAACCCAATAAAATTCTTATATATATATATAAAGAAACAAATGAAAAAGGAAGATATGGTGGAAGTTGGGCATGTCAAAACTGAAAATCAGCAGAATTTGGAAGGAGTCATAAATTATGGTCATTAGGCAGTGGATAGAGTAGTACAGGGGTAGTCAACATGGTGCCCTGCAGATGTTGTGGGGACTCCCATCAGTCTCAGCCAATGATCAGGGTGTTGAATTCTTCATCAACACAGTGTGCATAGAGAATGGAGAGTAGAAATAAAAAGCTGCCCACAATATCTTTTCTTAGTTTTACTTTCGAAAACATAACAGCCAAATGCTACAAGGCATCACTCTTCCTCCCCAACAGCTTACAAGACATTTGATCAAGTTAAATACAGTTTCAATTAACCAATTATCCTATCACATCCCTTTCTGCACCTGGTGAAGTAAGTAACTCCCCTTTTAATTAGGCAAAAAGTCAAGAGACCACAGGTGTGAAGCTAAGTAGGTCAATCTGCAAACATACACCTCTGAAACCAACCTGGTTCATGAGTAGCATATTATTATTATTATTATTATTATTATTATTATTATTATTATTATTATTACCCTGGCCACCTGCCTGAGTTTCCCAGCCACTCTGGGTGGCTCCCAATCGAGCGTTAAAAACAATACAGCATTAAATATTAAAAACTTCCCCAAACAGGGCTGCCTTCAGATGTCTTTTAAAAATAGGATAGCTACTTATTTCCTTGACATCTGATGGGAGGGCGTTCCACAGGGCGGGTGCCACTACTGAGAAGGCCCTCTGTCTGGTTCCCTGTAACCTCACTTCTCGCAATGTGGGAACCGCCAGAAGGCCCTCGGCCCTGGATCTCAGTGTCCGGGCTGAACGATGGGGGTGGAGATGCTCCTTCAGGTATACTGGACCGAGGCCATTTAGGGCTTTAAAGGTCAGCACCAACACTTTGAATTGTGCTCAGAAACGTACTGGGAGCCAATGTAGATCTCTCAGAACCGGTGTTATGTGGTCCCAGCGGCCGCTCCCTGTCACCAGTCTAGCTGCCGCATTCTGGAATAATTGCAGTTTCCGGGTCACCTTCAAAGAGCGCATTGCATCTCCAAGCGGGAGATCACTAGAGCATGCACTACTTTAAGATAAAGAAAAACCAACACAGGGATGGTGAGAGTTTGCTCCCAACAATGTCTGCAGGGCGTCATGTTGGCTACCCCTGGAGATGGTTAACCAGACAAGAAAAAGTCGGGTGGGAATTCAGTCCTACACTTAACCACCTAACTAACATCTTGTTTTATGATTGCTGAATAACATGTCTTGCCTTCAGCCATGCAAACTCCCATGTTGGATTGTTTTGAGCTGATGTTTTGATAATTGAAATTATTCCCAGTTACAATTATTTGCCAATGAGCAGGTTGTTAAAGCCACTTGAAATATGTTAAAGCATTGTGTTTTTTCAGACTGTCAGAAGTAATTTCATGTGTAAGTTTAATTTCTCTCAAACAATATGTTTGCTCTACTAACTGTGATATCACGGCTGTAAACTGGCCTACATATCTTGTGACCTCCTGAGCCGAATGCTTGCACTGTCGCCAGCTAGGTGTTTGACAATCCCTCTGTGTGGTTCTTGGCTGGCTGCAACAAGCATTAATCCTTTGGTGTAAAGGAGGCCTCATTGTGGGTTGAGTTGTGGCCAAAGTCTTCAACCAGAACACATGTATACATTCATTTCTTTATTATTATTTACAGCTACTTCACATAAAAAGCAACAAATATCTTACAGTGAATAAGAGATTGCCAGCCCTATTGGAGAAGAATGCTATGCGGGTCTCTCTGGATGCTGCTGGGAATGAGGGGTCCTGGTTTTACATCCAGCCCTTTTGGAAACTGAGGAGTGAAGGTGACAATGTAAGTGAATGAAATATGTTTCTGGGAATTGCTGGAATAGGCGCTGTTACCACCTCCCCATCCAAAGTATTTCTAGGACTAGATGTCTTTGTATGACCCTTGTTGTGCAGCGCTTGTTGCTCTGCTTCATAATGCAATGTGCTTAAATCCTGATGCAGTGCATCTTGGGATATTATTCTAAAAGGTGGTATGGGACAGAAATCATATTCAAGGGAACTGAGCAAGTAAGAAGGGGAGACCTAATGGAGCTCTGCTGCATCAGACCACAGGCCTATCTCATGCAGCATTTTGTTCTCACAAAGCCCATCCAGATGCCTTTGAGAAGTTGCAAGGAGGTCATGAGTGCAACAGCACTTCCCTTGCTTGTGATTCCCAGCATATGGAGGCATGCTGCCTCTGAAAGTGGAGGGAGAGCACAGCTGTCAGGGGACTGCCCCCCCCCGTGCCCTTCCAGCCCGGCTCTGAATGAGTACCGTGAACCGCCAGCTATCTTGGAGACAGATTCCAGCGGGACGTCTGGAGGAAGCTCCGAGAAAAGGAAAGCAGTGAGAGGGCTTCCGTCAGCCTCACAGAGCCATCGCGATGTACCAGGGGAAAGAAAGAGGAGGCGCAGAAGGTGCTTCCGTCTCCCGAGAGGCCTTGGTGGTTGGCGGGAGAAAAGGCATCCGGCAGTTGGAGAAACTGATAGTGAGGGAGACTGACGCATTTACGATGTACTCGGAATTGTAAACCAATTAGTTAGATTAAAGCTTTGATAGCTTAATGGCTCGGAGTCTTTTTGAATACCTAGCTGAAAAGGGGCCCTGTGGGGCCTGACAACAGCCATTGTTTCATTTGCGAGGTAACCAGCCCTCTTGTCATCTACAGTTCCCCTTTAACTTGCTAGGCTTCTGTATTGCCCAATGGCCATAGAGCTCTGGGTGGCTTACAGTAATGGTTGACATAATAAAATAGAACAATGCACCAGATCTACAGCAAAATAAAATGACAGTGAAGGTCAAATAAAATGACAGTGAAGGTCAAAATAAAACTAGTGAAGGTTAGCAGCAGTGAAAAGATATAAGAAGCACTAAAATGTTTCTAAAACACCTGGGAGAATAAAGACCTCATCACCTGCTGTGGATAAAAGCCTAGAGTAGGCACTAGGCAGACCTTTCTGGGAAGCTGTTCTGTGGCTGTGGTGCCACCCCTGAAATTACTGTCTTTAGGCAGTAGCCGTGGTGATGGGTGAGAAAAGGAAAAGCCCTTTGTGGCCAGATAGCAGCCCCCCACCCGGCCAGATTCAGTCACAGGGTTGGTAGTTGCTGACTTCAGGCATGGAACCCATTATTTCACTAACATGGAGGGGTTTCTTGTGTGTTTTTTTTTAAAAAAATCTTATGCTTGATTTCTACTTTCAGTGAATTTTGAATTATTGATTCAATTCTGCAGGTTTGTTTTCTCTGATGTTACATGGCTGTAAGTAATGTTTTTTTGCAGCATGGCATGCAAGGACACTTTGCATTAAGTAAAAAAGGGCATCACATTCTTATTGGAGACGTTCTGGCTTAAATAATATATATATAACAAATAATACGTGTTTATTTCTATCTTTGTTTAAAAAAAGTGCCAGGAAAAAATAGTGACTCCAAATCAGTATTTCTGACTTTACTTAGAGTTGGCAATTAGCTGGTCAAATATTGTTAGATAATAGTCTTTCAAATGTTAATAAAATTATGTTAATTAAAAACAAACAAACAACTACTTGCTTCTAGAAAATACATCAATATGCCATCCCTTCTTGAGGCTTTATAGAGCTTTACAGGTATGGCGAGGACTTCTGACCTTGCCATAATGATTATTGCCTTCCTATGTTTGCTTGGTGCCTTCTCCTAAACCCTTATCCTGCTCGGTGATGTCTTTGTAAACTCTAACTCTGTAGGTCCTATGGGGTTTAGGTGGAATAAAACTTGTAAACAGTTAAGGGAACTTGTGTGATTCTAACTAAAGAAAAATTGTTCACAGTAATTGCCCGCAAAGAGCTAAATAAATAATTTGTCTAATAAATGAACAGTGCGGCATTCTCCCTTGAGTGTAAGAGAAAATTAGAAATTTCCTGCTTACAAACTTTGTTGCCAGCCTTTCCAAACTTTTCTTTAATCCACAAAGGTACTTCAGAGTTGTTTCTTTTCAAATTGCATTAGTACCAAAGTGTCGGAACAACCACAGCAAATGGCTTATTTGTAATGCAGCTTGAATGACATAACCCTTATCCAAGGTGATTAATTAGCTGCCCATTGGAATAAGCTTCCATTTGTGTCCACTGAGCTCTGCACTGAATGACTCTACCCCAATGAGGGTTCCATCTCCAATTACTGGGCACTCCTGCTGTATAGCTTAACTAGGAGGAGAAAGAGCAGAAACTCTCCAGATTAAAGTTGCAGGACAATGTGAGTGTCAAAGTACAGCACTAGGAAGCAAGGAGCCTTCAATATTGTTTGTTGGGTGACCCCATTATTTAATAAAAGCTAATGTGTCACTCATCTACATAAGTATTCTTGAAAATATTTGACCGTCCTCAAGCTGTAACCAATCAGTTGCCAGAATTTAGTCACCTGATCTGCATCTTTACACCAGTTCTACTGGAGCTACATAAAGTATGAATTTTGCTTCCTGTCAAAATGTTGGCAAATGAGTTAAGGAGCAAAGACATTTGTGCATGCATTCCAAAGAAAGCATGGATCGTGTTCACCATTCATATCAGTCACTTTGTGGTTCTAGCTTGTGCATGTGTAATTGTTCTGTATGATGGAATGTACACTGAATTGTTGTGGACTTTGTCATCACCTGTATGTAATTAGATCAGATCTTGTAAAATCTTACTCCACTGCATCTTAAGATATTTCTCGCCTTCCTGTCTGTATAGAAATTCACACAACACAAATGGTCTCTTTGTTTTTAGGTGGGAGGCAATTTGAGAGGCCAAGTTTTCAAGAACCAATCCTATATAATAAAGAGCCTCTGTCCGTACGTACCACTTTCTGTGTGTCACAGGAATTCGCAAGTGCGCGTGCGTTCCAGTGACACAGGGATTGGGTAGTACAGACCAATAGGCGATGGCGGTTATGGGAGACCCTCTGTGCCGCTCGCCATTGCCGTCTCCGCCTCCTCCTCCGGCCGCCGCCGCCTCAGCCCTGCCGGGTGGCCCGCCAGCGCCGGATACCCACACGGGCTTCAAGCGCCGGAGAGAGAGCAGACGCCGGCTTCGGGGAGAAGCTCCGCCAGCGCCGCCGTGTCCTCGAAGGCGCCAGCGCCCGCGCCCCCACCGACGGCCACCCCATGCCGCGCTTCCTTCCTGCTCGGGCTGTGGGCGGAGGCGAGGGGCGGGCGGGGAGGGACGTCGCCAGCCCCAGAAGCGCCCCCGCCCTCCCTCCCTCCTGCCCGGCACGGCGGTGCCGGCCTCCGAGGGGACGTCCGGGGTTGGGGGGCTCCCCACTTTCCCCGCGCTCAGCCTCCTCCCTCCGCGGCGGCAGGAGCACAGCCGCGGCTGTGCCCCCCGCTAGCGCCCGTTATCTCAACGGGCTTCAATTCACTAGTTGTATATAATACCGTACCAGCAAATGGATACAGCTAGCAATGGAACTATCCCCACAATCAATCTGTTTACCTTGTTTGGGACATTCATTTTTCTGCTTTTCAGCTGACAATGTCTCAGATCAGTCAATAAAGGTTTAAAACCAATGAAACAATATAATCAAAACAAATAGAGCAGACTAGATTTAACACATTTTTAGAGTGTAATTATTAAAATGTACAGAATCCACTGTAGCATATGCTGAAAGCAAAGCAACTGTCTAAAAATGTGAAGAATGAAAAAAGCCTGGGCAAATGAGATTGGATAGGAAATCACAGAAATCTGTGGTAAAAGAGGCAGTCCAGATCACTAGAAATCAACAGAATTTTGCCACTGGGGTAGCTGTCATAATGTGGACTGTTCTGGATCACACTAGTAAAAAGTTGCCTTTGCAGGAACCCCCACTCCGTTTAGAAGTTTGTGTGTGTGTGTTTTAACCCTTCTATGATTTTAATATATGGCCATTTTCCACAGTAACAGATTGTCATTTATTTATAAACTTTTAAAATATATTAGCTGTTTTAATTAAAATATATTAGCTGTTAATTAAATATTTTAATTAAAATATAATATATATAATATATTATATTTTAATATATTATATATATTATAAATATATTAGCTGTTTTAATTTAAAGTATATTAGCTGTTTTAATTTTAATATATTAGCTGTTTTAAATTGGGAGATAATATATTCTCCCAAATTAATTCTATATATGCTTCTCCAGGAGTAAGTCCTGTTGATCTCAGTGGGCCCTACTTCTGTGTAGGCACATATTAGATTGTACTGCAAACTTTTTGTTCAGTTTGTTCAGATGTATTAATCTTGAATGTGAAATTGTTTTTACACATACATTTATTGATTCTTTTTTAAAAATGAGATTGTTTTATGTATGTTTTTATTGGTTTTTTTTAAATGTTTCATAGGCGGTGACTCATAAATTAAAGGAAATAAATAAATAAATAAATAAATAAATAATGAAAGGGCCAACCACTCAATTTGCAAAGCTTATTCTAGAAAAAAGAAATTAATAACCTTCATGTTCCACGGCTTGCTCACTCTTTCTTAAAATTCCCAGGACATTTATTTATGTGGAAAGCTGAGATTTCATAGTTTATCTAAGGGCTGCCAGAGGCAAAGGAGGACTGGGCTCCTGTACCTTTAACAGGGAATTTCAGCCAAGTTGAGCTTTTGTAGAAAGATACAGGAACCTTTTGTTAAAGGTACAGGAACTCTGCTCTCTTTTGCATCTGGCCACCCTGCAGTTAGCTATTATATCAAGTCGATGAATGGGGCCTCACTTTAAATTCCTATTTAAGAGGAAGAGGAGAAGGAACTAAAATAATCATCCGTGTGAAAGGAAATCGAATTACGATATATAACTCCTTTTCCAACTTCTGTCATCCAGATTGTTGTAGGGGACAAAGTTGTACTGATGCCGGTCAATGCAGGGCAGCCTCTTCATGCCAGCAACATAGAACTCCTGGATAACCCTGGGTGCAAAGAGGTGAGTTTGACAGAGGCAGGTGTATTTAACTAGCCTGTGGTTCTGGTATGTAGAGTTAGGGTGTGGGATCAGTAGCAGACTGGGAGGAAACTACCACTAGGTGCCAACTATAGGCAGAACTACCGGTAAGAGACTGATGTAGAGTAGCTCCATGCAAAAGAGGTTAGGGATTCTGTACCTTTAATAGTTGTACAGAAGAGGAAATTTTAGAAGGCCATGGTAACTACACCTCTCCCATGCCATTGCTGCTTCCTGCCACTCGACAACACTGTGCTGTTTTTATTTACTAATTCTGTTAGGAGGTGAATGTTTTCTTCTTTTTAACATGCACCAGAGCACTGGCATTCTAAAATCGGATGAAAGTGTATGACTTACTAGGTAATAGAGATAGTGGCTGCATCCCCTCCCAGGAGTGTCTAGGTGGCCGCCATCTCCTATTGTTTGTTCTCAACAATTGGTTTACAAGAGGTAAACTGCCTTTACATGTTGAGACTGGTTAGCTATCTGATACTTACCTGTTTATTTGCATATTGTGTTTTGCACCCCAACCTTTCATCCTGGAACTCAGGGCAGTGTAGATGGAGTTCCCCGGTTATCTCCCATCCAGATACTGATCACATGCAAACTGTGGCGAATAGCTCAAGGCAGTTAGAACCCAGAGGGGCGGGCTCAGCCAGGGTATATAAACCCCGCCCTGTGAGTGAGGAGGAGAGAGGGTTTAGAGCACGGGTGTCAAACGCAAGGCCCACGGGCCAAATCTGGCCCGCCAGACCTCGTCATGTGGCCCGTGTAGCTGCCGCCGGAAACCCCCAATAAAACGGGCCGGGATGGAGCGGGAAGCGACGCCCCGACGGCTGCGGAGCTGTGTAGCGAGACTTGTTTGTTCGCGAGTTGTTGTTGGTTTGGGGGTTCCTATTTTCTTTAACGGGACGTTTGGTGGGCGAGCTGGGCTGCCCAGATCCGGAGTTCACTTCCTCGGGAGCAAGTTGAAAGCCCGCGATCGCGGAAAGTGTGCATGTATGTGTGTGTGTGTGTGCGCGCGTATAGGAATCTGAAGTTTTTGCGCGACCCACCTGGAGCGTTGCAGGCGGGGCGGACGGCTCCTGGCTGAAGGCGCGTGGTGTTCCGAGGCTGCTCTTGCTTGGCCGCTTGTGCCAAAACGCTTGTTTTGCAGCCCGGAGGAATCTGACACACGCGAAGGCTTCTCTCTCCCTCTCCCTCCTCTCCTTTCCGCGGTCTCTGCTTTTAAAAAGCAAGTCTGCTAGCCTTCTCTCCCCAGCAAGGCGGCAGGGAAAGGCGCGGAGCTGGCCCTGCTCGACGGAGCGGGGGAGGGGGCTGCCGTGTCTGGGTGAGTTTGATTGGCACCGCTCCCTCCCTGCCCGGGTGTTTACTAAGTCAGCGCCGAGATCAGGTTTCTCCTCTCCTCGCCTCTCCTCGCCGCTGCCTCCTCCTCCTTCGCGACGCAGGAAAGAGAGCGCCTGGGTTCTCCTAATCTGCAGCTGGCGTTGAAGGATTTTGGGAGGAGAAGGCGAGGCGATCTCGGTGAAAAGTCGTCGCTTCCCCTTCTTCCCAACTTGGAATGCGGATCTCTTTGCGCGGCTGGAATTCTTACTTTTTCTTTTCTTTTTAGGACCCGTGCTCCAATGGTGCAACTCGATGAGGCTTGCTGCTCCTGTTTTGTTTTCTGCAAGATGCCTCTGTCTTGTCAGCTGTCATGCTTTTTATTATTATTATTTTAAAAATGGCATTTCTGTTTGCCTTCCTGTAGGAGCCCAAACCTTGCTGGGTTGCTGGTATCTGAAGAAGTGTGCATGCACACGAAAGCTGATACCAATAACAAACTTAGGTGCTACTGGAAGGAATTTTTTTTATTTTGTTTTGACTTGCTGGGCTGTAGCCTTCTTTTCATTTCGCCCAGCTCAGGCAAACTCATGAACAAAGGTTGGGTTTGTAACATGGCTTGGGTAGGTGGGGGGGGGGACTTTAAGAATCTAAAAATAAGTTTGGTGTGTATGGAGAAGGGCAGAGTCTGGTTTGTGTGCAGCAGCTCCCAGCTTCAATCCTTGGCCATCCCCAGGTTAGTGATGGGAGAGTCCAAAATCCCAGTGGGATCCTGCCAGTCAGTGTAGAGCTAGATACAACCGGCCCTTTGAGGGTGACCAAACTGCTGATGCGGCCCCCGATGAATTTGAGTTTGACACCCCTGGTTTAGAGAGTGGAGAACTAGGAGTCCCAAAAGGGAGAGCTGGGTTGGGGAGTCTGAGGTGAAGCAGAGATGGTGGTTAGCAGACAGAATAGACAGTTATGGTAAAACTTGTTGTTATATTAAGTTAGTTACTGTTAGAGGTATTAGGCCGGTAACCCTTAGAGGTAATAGGATGGTATAGGTCTTCTGTTATAAGCTTACTGAATACTGTTATTATCTGTAACCACAAGCCTGTGTACACAATAAAGCAACTTGTTTATTCACATTATCCCTGTCTGTGGAAATACATTGAGCCAGTTAGCAGTCTGGTGGGTTGCAACTGGGAACAAATAACAAAGTTTCATGTATTTACTGATAATTGTTTAATTCCAGATTTTTTGGGGTGGTGGGGTGTCCATGGGATAATATAATTGAGATTGTCTTGAAAACAACAGCTTTCATAGTAGACGTTGGCAAGCACGAGCCTTGTCAGGTTGTAATGCTCAAGAAGCATTAGTGTCTGGGCCTTCTGCAACATGGTTGTCTGTGCATCTGACTACAGGTGAATGCGGTCAACTGCAATACCAGCTGGAAGATAACCTTATTCATGAAATACAGTTGCTACAGAGAAGATGTACTCAAAGGTGTAAGTATGAATGAGGAAAATATTGATGTTTTTGAAATGGTAATACTGAGTATTGGTGTTTTGCTTTTTGCTTTTTTGCTTTTTGTACATGAGCAAGAGACCACAAATCATGTAGTTTGAAATTGGTTTTAAATAGAATAAAAATGCACCTGTTCCATATTGTCCATTGGTTTCTTTTGTTCATTAGCCATGAAGAGTGATGATTTTGTTGCATGAGCAGCTAACATGCTGGGACAGAGCTGCAACAATAGCCTTCCACTAGCAGTGTTGCTGCTTTGTAGTAGGAAAGGGAGGGAGAAGGTGGTGGTGAAGTTGTGGCTTTGTGGGCACATGACCATGAGAACAGGATTGGCTCCACCCGTGCATCGGCACAACCCCAAATTCTCAACTACCTCACACCTCTCTCTCCTGGTATACAGCAGAAGCACTGCTCCACCAGGCAAGCTGCTTGTGTTTCATTGCAAAGTATGTGAGCAAACTGCATCCATCTCCTCTTCCCCCTTTAATTAATTATTATTATTTCTAAACTGCCCTTCATCCCAGAGTCACAGGGCAGTTTCAATATAAAAAGACAAAAATATACAATATGGTAACAAACAAAAGCAATTCCACCCCACCAGTTTAAAAGGGCATATATTGTAAATTAAATTAAATTAAATTAAATAATTAAATTAAATTAAATTAAATTAAATTAAATTAAATTAAATTATTAAATTAAATTAAATTAAATTGCCGAAGGCCTGGTGTCGAAAGATATGTAATGAAGGCGCCAGGTGAGCCTTTGTGGGGAGAGCATTCCACAAGTGGAGGAGCCACCACAGTAAAGGCCTGTTCTTGTGTTGCTGCCCTCCAGCTATAATGCTTGACTATAATGAAGGGAAGACCTTGGTTTCAAACACATCATAGACACCTTAATCATTATATAAATTGTATAGACACTTGAATCTAACAGAGAAGTATTCTTGCTATGATAACTTTGGCAAAGCTTCACCTTTGTGTTTGTGTTTCTTCAGGGAGATGTTGTCAGATTGTTCCATGCGGAACAGGAGAAGTTTCTGACCTGTGATGTGTATCAGAAGAAGCAACACATCTTCCTTCGCACGACACTGCGTCAGTCAGCCACTTCTGCAACTAGTTCTAAAGCTCTGTGGGAAATAGAGGTACTGTGTGATGCTTCTGATGTTTTCCTTAGCTTGGATTCAGAGAATTCATAATATTTACATCCTTTTTATGATTTTATTGGTTATACAAAAGAAAAGAAATACATACAAAATCGTTGCTTTACATACATTACGTACAGTAGAATCCTAAATAGTAGATAAGAAAGAAAAAAGAAAAAGAAAAAAGAAAGATAAAGAAATAGAATAGACTAAGAAATTAGTTATTTTTCCATAGAAAATTACATGTTTAAAACGGCCCACTAAGGGCCCAGTCCTACATAAAAATTATTGACACATTAACAACTGGTACAAAGAAAGAAATGGTGACTTCCACCACCATTCGTTACACTTCTTATTTTTAATCTAATATGTTTATCTGTTAATTCTTATACGAATTCGTCTCTTTTATTTTTTCACAGTTACGTTACTCCATACTCATCCAAAAATTCATATTTACATCTCTCCTATTTAAATAATCATTTAGCTCTTTCCATTGGATTTGGACTGTGTTCTTAGATTTTTGTCTTATTAAATTTGTTAATTTTGCCAATTGAAGATATTTGCATATTTTATGTACCCATTCCTGTTTTGATGGTATGTAGTTCTCCTTCCAGTGATGGGCTATTATCATTCTTGCTGCAGCTGATGCATATAAAAATAAATTTGTTTTTTCCTTTGGGATGTCTATGTTTATAATTCCTAATGGGTAAAGTTCTGGTTTTTTATTAAACGTTTGTTTTATTAATTTCTGAATTTCTTTGTGGATCATTCCCCAGAATTTCTTTATCTCCGGGCATGTCCACCACATGTGGTAAAAGTTCGCATTTACCTCATTACATTTCCAGCACCTGATGTTATTTGTTTTACTCATCTTAGTTATTCTATCGGGTGAAAGATACCACCGGTGGAGCATTTTCATAATATTTTCCCTTATCTGATACGATGCTGTGAAATTTATACTGTTAGTCCATACTTTTTCCCATTCTTTATAGTCTAATTCATGGCCCAGATCTTTCTCCCATTTTAATAAATTCCTTCCCTTTTTTTCTTGGTCTAATTCATCCTCTTTTAGAAATTTATACATCTTGGTAATTAGTTTTTGGTTTTTTTGTAATATTTCTTTCTCAAATTTCGAAAATCTACTTTCAAATCCCTTCTCTTTCACATCTTTATCAAAATTTGCTTTTAATTGGAAGTACTCTAGCCATCTAATTCCTTTATTTTTATTTAGCTCTTCATAGTTTTTAAGTTTAGGCCGCTCTTTAATCTCTTCTACCAATTCTTTATACACTGGCCAATCTTCTCTAATTTCACTTTTTAGGGTTGTGGTTGCTTCCACCGGTGATAGCCACCATGGTGTTTTTTGTATGATTTTATCTTTGGTTCTAACCCACACATCCACCAGTGCTTTTCTTATCAGGTGGTTTGTAAATCTTCTATGTGTTTCTAACTTCCCATACCATAGATACCCATGCCACCCGTAAATTCGATCCCACCCTTCCACATTCAACATCTCCTGGTTTTCCAAAGTCATCCATTCTTTAATCCACATCCAACATGCAGCTTCGAAATATTTTGTCAAGTCAGGGACTGCGAATCCTCCTTTCTCCTTGAAATCCATCATAATTTCGATCTTAATTCTTGCCTTTTTGCCCTGCCAAATGAAGTTCGCCAGATCCTTCTTTTAAGTACTTTGTTCCTATTATAATTGGTGCTACTTGAAATAAAAACAAGATTTTTGGGAATATCTTCATTTTGATCAACGCAATTCTGCCGAGAAGGGATAGGTTTAATTTCTCCCACTTCTTCAGACTGTCTTTAATCTCCTTCCATTGTTTTATATAGTTATCCTTAAATAAATTTGTGTTTTTATTTGTAATCCATAATGTGAGATGGATGTGAGTCCTCCTCAAGAGTAAACGTCCACAACGCCAATTACTAAACTAATTACTTTATTTACAATGTCCATATATGCAAGCACTACAAATCATCATCCGACTCCTCCGTGTCAGATCCTCTGAGTAACGGTTTTCTGTGACGCCCCCAGCATAGTAACTTCGCAAAGCTCAAGCGCCCTGTGAGGTGGATGCGTGTCCTCCTCAAGAATAAAGCCACCTGAGACTGGTTCACTAAACTAACAGTTTATTTACAAGTTCATTCCACAGGTATTACACTTCATCATCCGACTCTGTTGTGTCAGATCCCCCAAGTAAAGGCTTTCGATTTTGTCCCCAACATAAAAGCTTGGCAAAACCCCAGCGCTGCCTCTCGCTCCTCCTTTTCCGCTTTTTAACCCTATCCGCTGCGACACTGGCTCCTTCCCTCTCACTCTCGTCTTCCCTGGAAGTTGCTGTCGAGGCACTGGAAGGATGCTCAAGCCCCTGCTCCCCTTCTGTCTCCATTTCCTCCTCTGCCCTCATTGGCTCTCTGAAAGCCTCCGTTTCAGGTGACAGCGTAGGCGGCGACAGCCCCTCGCTCTCACTTCTCCACACCTCCTTCCCTATCTCCGATGACAGCTGCGGAGCCGTCTCCTCCCCTTCCCACTCTAACAACACCTCCTCCGGTGTCCGATGATGGATGCTAGGCTCCTCTGCCCCTCCTGCCACCCCTTCTGGCTCAGGGCAATCCCTGACATCCATCCCCCCTTCGAAGCCCCCCTTCCCTCCCTGAGGTGGCTCGGTGAAAGTGTTCCAAGAATATCCCAGGTCTCCCGCTGGATCCCATTCCCCTCCTTCAGGTTCCTCTCCCGTACCTGGTGAAGAACGGATTCCCAGAAAAACCATGGTATCTGTGCTAGTCGACGACGATGAGGATGAGCACCCCTCCTCCCATGCCTCTCTGCTCCAGGGAGGAGGATGCCACCGGGACCTCTGCCACTCCTCATCCCCACCTGACGATGGGAATCCCCTGAAATCCCCCTCCTCCAAATCCGTGGATTGAAACACCTCTCGCAGCTGCCACTCATACGGCTTCGGTTTGTCTGGGTACATTTCGTGGAATTCCCATAGTAAATGCTCCCTAGTGACCTTCTCCGCTGGGATCCACACGTTCTCTGATGCTGGTTCCCCTTCCCACGCCACTAAGTACTGCAACTCCTCCCCCCGCCACCTGGAGTCCAAGATGGCCGTTGCTTCATTGAAGTGTTCCGCATCTATTAACGGCACTTCTTGCGACCCCTGCTGGTACCCCTGTTGATACCTGTGCGGTTCTCTGAATTTGGATAGGAGCGACCTGTGAAAAACCGGGTGTATTCTCATGGAGTCCGGCAGTTGCAACCTGAATGCCACGGGGTTGATCTGCTCCACCACCTCAAAGGGCCCTATCCTGCATTGCCTCAGCTTCTTGCACCTGCCTGGCATGGGCAGGCCCTGTGTGGACAACCAGACCCTATCCCCCACTTGGATGGTCTCCCCCTCCCTGCAGTGCTGGTCTGCTGCTCTCTTGTAAGCCGCTTTCGCCCTTTCCAAGTTGTCTTGGAGCAGTTGTTGCAGGGCTTGCAGCTCCTCTGCAAAATGCTCCGCAGCTGGCACGTCCCCCCTCCCATTCGCCCTCCCCCACCGGGAAGGCTCTCGGGTGATTGCCGTAATTTGCCTGAAAAGGGGACATGCCTACGGAGACATGCTGCGTGTTGTTGTAAGAAAACTCAGCCAACGAGAGCTTATCGCTCCAATCGTTGTGCTGCTGAGAGGCGTAACAGCGCAAGTACTGCTGCAGAACGGCGTTTACGTGTTCCGATTGGCCGTTGGATTGAGGATGACGTGCGGAGGACAAATTCACCTGCACCTGCAAGATCTGCATGAGCTTGCGCCAAAAGCGGGAGGTAAACTGAACTCCGCGATCTGAAATGACCCTCTCTGGCAACCCATGCAGCTTGAAAACATGCTGCACAAACAACCTGGCCGTGTCCTCTGCCGACATCACCTTGGGACATGCGATGAAATGGGCCATTTTGGTCTGGAGGTCCACCACTACCAGCACCGCCGTTTTCCCTTTGGAAGGGGGGAGATCGGTGACGAAATCCAGGGACACCGCCTCCCAAGGCCTGCTGGGTGTGGGAAGAGGCTCCAACAACCCAGCGGGTCGTTCCTTCTCCCCTTTGGCTCTTTGGCAAATTTCGCACCCCCTGACGTATTCCTTGACTTCCTGCCTGACCCTGGGCCACCAGAACTCCCTTGTGACCAATAACATGGTTTTGAACTGCCCAAAGTGTCCTGCTGTGGGGTTGTCATGAAGTTGTCTGAGAATTTTGGCCCGCATCTCCTCCCCTGGAACATACAGTGCCCCTTTGAACAACAACAGCCCCTCCTTTTCCTCGAACCCTTTTGCCCTGGGTGCCCCTTCCCTGATCTCCCTCAGTTTGTTCAGAGCAAAGTCATCGGCCTGCGTGAGGCGCACGAGTTCTTCCCTACCCCCCAATGTCACCCCACACCGCCATTGTTCAGGCTTGAAAATCGCCCTCGCCACCGGCGGCCCTTCTTCTTCCAGGTACTCAGGTTTTCTGGACAGGGCGTCCGCTCTGACGTTCTTGTCACCTGGTATATACTGGA
The DNA here is from genome assembly GCA_034641395.1 of Darevskia armeniaca. NCBI lineage: Eukaryota > Metazoa > Chordata > Lepidosauria > Squamata > Lacertidae > Darevskia > Darevskia armeniaca. The sequence goes on along the minus strand of JAWWNF010000019.1, from coordinate 7,032,718 downwards.
TGTGAAAGTTAAAGTCCGCGAAGAATTCTGCCCATCGCATCTGTCTCTGATTGAGGATCCTGGCCGTGCGCCAGTACTCTAGGTTCTTGTGATCCGTGTAGACCTGGATCTGTAGCTGCGCACCCACCAAGAAGTAGCGCCAGTGCTTGAAAGCCGCTACCACTGCTAACAGCTCCCTGTCCCAGATCGCGTAGCGAGCTTCCGCCTGGCTTAGCTTCCTGGAATAAAAGGCGCAAGGCCTCCATTCTCGTGCCGCGTCTTGCTGGAGTAGAACCGCTGCAATGGCCCGGTCTGAGGCATCCGTTTCTATCCTGATGGGTCTGGTAGGGTCCACATGCAGCATCTGCTGCTCTGACGCAAAAGCCTTTTTGAGGGCCTCAAAGGCACGCTGAGCCTCCTCTGTCCACCGGAACTTCTTCTTCCCCCATAAGCAGTCCGTGATGGGGGCCGTCATGTGAGGAATTTGAACTTACAGGGTTAATAAGCTCAGACTGTTCGCCCAGCCCACAGAGTGATTACATTGCACAACATCCGGTAAACCTTTAACCGGACGTTCCTGTGTAATGTGATATGTCTTATCTGTATATATGAAGTGTATATATGACGTTTGTATCGGACTACGCAGTTCAGTTCGTCTTTTGGCTCCCAGCGGATGGGTCACATCCTTCTGGGCACGAAGCCCTTAAATCAATAAATCTTAATAATCAGCCGGACTTTGCTGTTTGATTTATTGCCAAGGACTCATTAATCTTCTTCCGTTTGCCAAGAGCTCTGCTATGCTTTGATGAAGGAGATGTTTTGTTTTGAAAGCGAGTCCACGCAGAAGAAGCGGTTGCTGGACGCGTAAATAACGCAGCGAAGGATACCGGCTGTGGGTGCCGGGGGTTCGTTAACTCCACACCTCAGCCCGCTGCGTTTGATTTCGGTGGACAAAGATCGAAATCACAAGAGGTTATGGGGGCCAGTTAATTAGTGCCTTAATGAGCCCTGGAGACGTTCCGAGAAGGAGTATCGGTCGTGGCTGGCAAGAGTTCAGAAGCATCTCTGGAATGCTGGTTTGCAGAGACGATTTACGATATGGCTTGTCTGTTTGCAAGCTGCAGCTGGACGGCTGCACAGTCCAGATGGAGGTCTTGCAAAGCGATTGCACCTCTCTGGTGAATCTCATCTCCGGTGCCAGGCTGGAATGCTACACAACAGTGAGTAAGCTGCAGCCCCAGCCCCCAGCACGGGACTTTGAGGGAGTTGTTTTGGGTGCCAGTGTGAAAACAGCACCACCTTCATTGCAAGCTGCCCATGAGGGGTGGACTGTTACAACCCAAGGAGAAGGGGGGTGTTGGATCCAAAAGTCTGTGCAAAAGGAGGGAGGCTTGAGAGGCTGTTTAAATACAGCACCTCCTCCACAGCAAGTTCTGAGCGTGGATGCACCCCAGAACCACCACAGTGACGGTGGGGCCAGTCCCTATGATGGGTGGATTGTTTCAGCACTTTTCCAAGAGGAATCAGCTCTTGAAGTAGACTGGGTCCCAGAAGAATCAGCTGTGGTAGGATTGCCCCCAGTTCAGCTCATATCCCTGTCAGGTCATTTTGCTGGTGTAAAGCAATGGCGGCTGCAGAGGGAGCAGGGGGGTCATGCCCAGTGCTTTGCACAAAGAAGCGGAGAAGCTTCAGAGGCTTGTTTTCATTCCTCTGCCCAGCTGGCGATGACACGGCCAGGGAAAGCCAAGGTCGAAATGGAGGCTGGGAAAGCCAGCAGCTCCACTTTTCAGAAGCAAGATAAGCCCAAGGCCGGTGTGCAGCTGATGACGTGCGACCTCGAGCCTGAGAATCTTGAGCCTGGGATACCCACTAGCCAGGAGGAAGCAGATGACGACACCTGTGGTTTGCCAGTTACTATAGCAACGGAGGCAACCAGGAAGTTGAGATGTGGGAGCGACAGAGCGCCGTCACTCCACAGCGCGCCACCTGGTGGACATGTGAGGAACTGCAGGTTCATTTCCACAGAGTTGGCTGTTGGGAGCAGCAAGTCGAGGCTTGTCTTTGGGACAGTTTCTAACAGTTGCTCAAAGACAGAGCGGGACTCTTGTGGGGTTTTTGGCATGGAAATGTATTTACTGTCTATGTCAACCCTTAAGCATGCTGCTGTCACAGTATTTTGCTTGCATAATACCTGTTGTATTTCCAGGTGCGAAAGGCTGCAAATTCGCATGGAATGCAGTGAAGACAGGGTGTCTGCTGTTGAGGCATCTCAAGCAGAGTCAGGTGAAAGTAGCACTGATGCAGTACAAGCTACTGTGCCCACACCCCAGGGGTGCGTGCTTTTGAAGCACAATAGGTTGGCATTTTGCCACTGGGCCAGTGTGCTGAAGCAGCCTGAGGGGTCTGCAGGGTGCGAGTTAAGAGCATGTGATGCAGTTTTTGTTTGCAGGGGTTGCAACGTCAATGCTGAGACACCCAGTGATCCAAGGTTCGAAAGGGTTACCACTCGACCCTTTGCCCAGGTGCAGGTAGAGTACTCTGAGCCGAGGCCAGAGGCCATCCTGGGGGGTGCGTGTTCACACATTGGGTGGAGTCTGGTGCTCAAGGAGCACAGTGAAGCAGTTTCTCTGCCTGAAGAGTGGGTGGTGGAAACGGGAGACAGGTTCTCTACCACAGTGGGCTGGTTTCAAGCCACAAGTGGCAAGGAGTTCCGCGGGTCCTTGCTGACAGTTTTCTTCCAGGAGAGGGAAGAAGAGCACAGAGTGACTAACCCAGTTGCTTCACAGGTACGCAGTTTTGCGCGGCGTCAGAATAGGATGCTTGGTGAAGCCGCTGAGATTGTGTTCTCTGTTGCACATCACCCCAGCCAGGTTTGTGGGGAGTCACAAAGAGCTGGATGTGACAAGAAGCCCAAGGTACAGTTCTTGTGCGTTTCTGGTTCTCAAGCGGTGGTCTGCGCACCACGCACCGAACGCAAAGAACGTGGGTTCGAATCCAGGTTGAATGGGTTTGCCACTGCCAAGGGGGGTCAATCCCTGGTTCCAGTCAGCGGGAATGCTGAATTCTGTGAGCAGAATGAGTGGGAACGCATTCCTGGAACTGCTGCTGTTCTTTCAGGTGTTCAGGGTGGTTCTGACACTGCAAAACAGGCAGGTACACCATCTGTGAGTGGTGAAGGTCCAGTTAGTGGATCTGCCCCGGGAGGGGGTATTGCTGTGTTTTTTGCACCTGCTAGTGGCTCGGACAGAGTTTCCGGCCATGGTCAGGGAGCAACGCAGCTAGGGGCGACTCCGAGGAGTGCACCCAAATCTCTTATGCCAAGGGCTAAGAGGCAGGCCATGCGTGGCAACTCTTCTCTGGTAGAGCCTGTTCAAGGTCTCGATCTAGAGCAAGAGGGGGGTTCTTCATCGGTGAGGCAGAAGTCCCGAAGTGCGCCAACGTCATCCTTAGGCAAGGTAGCTAGGGTGCAAGGGCGCAGGTCACTAGGTGACATGCCTGACGTCAAGGACATGCAGGCGGGTTCCACAGCTGGAACAGCGGGGGAACAGACAGTGGGGTCAGAGCAGTTTGCGCGAGCCACTGAAGGGTTTCTGCCCGAAGGGTTCACAGTCACAAGCGTGCGTGTTTGTTTGACGCAGTGTGAACCAAAGAGCCTTGTGAAGGTTCGAAGGGTACCTCAAGGAGACTCCAAGGAATGGCGTCCTGCCATGGTGGAGCAGGTAGGCTCAGTAGAGCAGGTCAGCTCAGTAAGGTCTTTGGATGTGTCCACGGCGCTACCAGTAGGTAGCATAGCGTTAAGCAGTCGTAGGATGTACAAACCCAAGACGGCAGCAACTGGTGAGTTGCGGTGCAGGGCTAGGTTAGTAGCCACAGGGTTCGCTCAGGTGAAGGTGGTCCATTGCTTTGAGGCAAAGGACGGACTCATTCTTGGATGCAGAACCACGCACATGCTGTTAGCTGTCGCGGCTCGAAGGAGTTTCGAGGTAAACCACTTTGGTTTGGATAGCTGTTTGGTTTCCGACCTGGAGCAGGAGTTGTACGAGGTACCTCCGCCAGGGTTCGAGAACAACAGGCAAGGTCAAGTGAGGAAGTTGCACAAGTCAGTCTGCGACTTGCAGGAGGCAGTCACAGATTGGACCTCATGTGTGCAGTATGCTGTGGAACAGCAAGTTTTCAGCCGGATTTATGCTGATTGCTGCTTGTCTCTGACAGGAATAGGTCAAGAGCAGAAGCTAGTTCTCCTTTCAGGAGAGGACCTGGCAGAGACCAGGGAACAGGTGCAACGATTCACAGAGGAGCTTGGTCAGTGTTTGAAGCTCATGAACGTAGGCCCTGTTAGTATTCACCTAGGTCTGCAGGTAGACAGAGCTGAAGAAGACAGTAGTTTCTTGCTCAGTCAGACAGGTGAGATAGTGCAGTTGGTGAAGATGTTCAAGATGTCTGAATGTGCTAGTGACAGAACATTCAGAGAGACTGGTCTAGTTAAAGACAGTCAGACCGGAGAACGCTCTGGGTTCCAGAGCTCCGAGGTGTTTCAGTCAGGGAAGCGAGTGTTTCTTTCCCAGTCGAGCAGAACTGTCACAGAGGCTGCTGTGCATTTGCTCGGCAAGAAGGCTGTAGAGCCTAGTAGTGGATATGCCGGGAATGGCATTCAGGAAGTGCAGAAGACACAGGAGTTTAGCCTGAGGTTGTCAGATGCCGGTGAGCCCCAGCTCACGTGCTGGTGCGACAACAGTTGGCCGCATGCCAAGGACAGGGAATCTGTGTCTGGAATAGTTGTGTGGTTGTTTGGAGGAGCTCTGTTCGGTGGACTGGAGTCCCAGAACCAGAGCCTCATTACTCGTTCCTCTGCAGAAGCCAGGTACGATGCGATGTCAGGGCTTTGTAGGGAACTGGAGTACTATAGGTGTTTGGTCCTAGAGATCTGCAGTAAGAAGTACCTACCCAGAGTTGTTTGGGAGGACAACCAACCTTGCTTAGTGTTGGCAGAGTCTGGACAGGCCAAAGTCAGACTCAAACGCCTAGACGTTCTTTTTCGAGACGTGTGTCGTAGGATTCAGGCAGGTTTGGGAAAACTGGGGTACAGTTCAAGCCAGCAGAATCCGGCAGAAAAATTCCATCAGTATGAGGAATTTTGCAGTGGTGTGTATGTAACGTAAGGAGTTACTTACGTGTCCCTCTGTGATGCTGGACGAGAGGGGGTGTGAGGAATTTGAGCTTACAGGGTTAATAAGCTCAGACTGTTCGCCCAGCCCACAGAGTGATTACATTGCACAACATCCGGTAAACCTTTAACCGGACGTTCCTGTGTAATGTGATATGTCTTATCTGTATATATGAAGTGTATATATGACGTTTGTATCGGACTACGCAGTTCAGTTCGTCTTTTGGCTCCCAGCGGATGGGTCACATCCTTCTGGGCACGAAGCCCTTAAATCAATAAATCTTAATAATCAGCCGGACTTTGCTGTTTGATTTATTGCCAAGGACTCATTAATCTTCTTCCGTTTGCCAAGAGCTCTGCTATGCTTTGATGAAGGAGATGTTTTGTTTTGAAAGCGAGTCCACGCAGAAGAAGCGGTTGCTGGACGCGTAAATAACGCAGCGAAGGATACCGGCTGTGGGTGCCGGGGGTTCGTTAACTCCACACCTCAGCCCGCTGCGTTTGATTTCGGTGGACAAAGATCGAAATCTCAAGACGTCATGTGAGCGAAATCCTTTAGAAACTTGCGGTAAAAATTTGCGAAACCGATGAATCTTTGCACATCCTTCTTGGTTTTAGGGCTCTTCCATTGCAGAATGGCGTCTACCTTGTCCATGTCCATGGCTATGCCCTTATCCGAAAGACGATAACCCAAAAAGTCCACTTCCGTGGCATGAAACTGGCACTTCTCCAGCTTGACACATAGCTGGTGCTGCTGGAGCCTTCGCAGTACCTCCTTGACGTGTTCCACGTGTTCCTCCGCATTCCGTGAATACACTAAGATGTCATCAAGATACACGACTGCGTGTTTAAACAGCAGGGGTCCCAACACATGATGCATGAATGCTTGGAAGCATTGGCTGCCGGCCTGTAACCCAAAGGGCATGACCAGGTATTCATACGCTCCGAGGAGTGTATACATGGTGGTTTTCCACTCATCTCCCTCCCTGATCCTGATGAGGTTGTACGCCCCCCTCAGGTCCAGCTTTGTGAAGATCCTGCCCTTACGTACTGCGGCCAGCAGGTCATCAATCCTAGGCATGGGGTATGAGATGGGTAAAGTCAAGGAGTTGAGGATCCGAAAATCACAAATTAAGCGTTTTTCCTGCGTGTTTTTCTTGGCCACCCAAAACACGGGACTGCCCCCCACTGCCTTGCTCTCCCGAATGAAACCCCTGGCCAGGTTTTTATCAATGAATTCCTGCAAATCCGCCATTTCCTGCTCTGACATGGTGTAGAGCTTGCCAGGTGGCAGCCGCGCTCCTGGTACCAGGTTAATTTGACAATCGTAGGGGCGGTGGGGGGGCAGTCTGTCCGCTGCTTTCTTGCTGAATACCTGCTGGAACTCTGCATATTGCTCAGGGAGTACTACCTCCCCTGCTTGCAACACTGCTAGTGCCTCCTGCTTTGGCGCGTACAGGTGCTGCAAGCAATGCTTCATACAGTACGCCGATCCAAACGTCAGGGATCACTGACTCCAGCTTATGACGGGATCGTGTTGATTAAGCCATCCCATACCTAAAATTATGGGCGGACCTGCCAGGGTGGTGACGTGGAAGGCCACTACCTCAGAGTGCCTTCCAATTTGCATTCTCATGGGGGGGGGTGCTGTGAGTGACGGTTCCCCCTTTCAATTCTCTGCCATCTATGGTGGTGACTTGGAGGGCAAAATCCACCTCCAGAAGATGGATCTGATGCTGACGCGCAAAATCTCTATCGAAGAAATCCGTGCTGGCCCCGCTGTCAATCAATGTTGGGATTTGCATAGAACAGCCATTGGGCAACTCCAGAGTAACTTCCAGCACGATCCCCGGCTTCGGCGTGTTGGGGAGGGAGCGCGAGGGCTGGGCGGGAGGGACTGTTGGGGGTGTGTCTTTGTGGGGACTCTTTACTGCTGTTCCGCCTGGCTGCTGGTCCCCTTGCTCTGCCGCCAGGCACTCTCGTTTCCCGCCACCGGGACTTCTTCTGCCCCCTCCCTCAAGACCATTCCAGCCATCCCCTGCCACAGCTTCTTTTGCTCACAGTTTTTGGCCAAATGTCCAATTTTCTGGCACACATAACACTTTTTGGCCACCTTCCCGCCCTGCGCGTCACTTCCTTTGGCTACCGTAGCATTTGAAAAAGGGCGCACGCGGGCTCCTCCTATCTCCATCGGCGTTTCCTGTTGGGGATGTGAGAGCGCGCCAGAGGGCTTTTCCACAGGGGGAGGGAAACGAAAATTGAACCACCTCCCTTGCTTGCCCTCCTGCTTCACTTTGTCTCGCATTTCCAGACGCACCCCAATCGCCATGGCCGCTTCCGTTAAACTGTCTAAGTCATCAAGGGGCCCCGATTTCGCCAGCCCATCCTGCACCTCATCTGACAGTCCCATTTTGAACAGTGCAAGCATTGGGGGGGATTTCAAGTCCCAGCCCAAGCGGTGCGCAAGCAGCGAAAACTGGCTGTGGTATTCCCGAACAGTCATATTTCCTTGCCTCAGCGTCAAAAGCTCCCGCGCCTCGATCTCCCGCTGGGACCGGCTCGAGTAAACAATGTCCATTCCTTCAAAGAAGGCTTTGATGTTCTGCAGGGCAGGGTTCTTACCCAAAATCAATGGGCGAACCCAATCTTTAGCAGCACCCTCAAAATGCGAAATCACAAATCCCACCTGTTCAGCCTCGGACCGGAATTCTTCCTGATGTAGTTCCAGAGCATACATCATGTCCGTTTTGAAACCCAAGTATTCCTCAGGCCGCCCATGGAATCTGCCGCCCATGGAGGTTATTCTCCTCCCTCCCGCGGCCCCTCTTCCTTGCCCGGCGTGAATTCTCGCCTCCTGAAGTTGAACTTGGGCTATCTCGTACCTTCTTTCCAGCTCTCTGGCTCTGGCCTCTCAATCGATCGCTCCTCCGCCATGCGCTGGACCCGCGGCTGCAGCTTCATCTCCTGAAGCACTCATTCTGGCAGCTCTCTACTCCTTGAGGAGGTTGCGTAGACTCGGGGGATGCTGTGAGGTGGATGCGTGTCCTCCTCAAGAGTAAAGCCACCTGAGACTGGTTCACTAAACTAACAGTTTATTTACAAGTTCATTCCACAGGTATTACACTTCATCATCCGACTCCGTTGTGTCAGATCCCCCAAGTAAAGGCTTTCGATTTTGTCCCCAACATAAAAGCTTGGCAAAACCCCAGCGACGCCTCTCGCTCCTCCTTTTCCGCTTTTTAACCCTATCCACTGCGACACTGGCTCCTTCCCTCTCACTCTCGTCTTCCCTGGAAGTTGCTGTCGAGGCACTGGAAGGATGCTCAAGCCCCTGCTCCCCTTCTGTCTCCATTTCCTCCTCTGCCCTCATTGGCTCTCTGAAAGCCTCCGTTTCAGGTGACAGCGTAGGCGGCGACAGCCCCTCGCTCTCACTTCTCCACACCTCCTTCCCTATCTCCAATGACAGCTGCGGAGCCGTCTCCTCCCCTTCCCACTCTAACAACACCTCCTCCGGTGTCCGATGATGGATGCTAGGCTCCTCTGCCCCTCCCGCCACCCCTTCTGGCTCAGGGCAATCCCTGACACGCCGCCTCTCATCCCTCCTCTTCCGCCGTCTAGACCTGCGAGGGGCGGCGCTTGCCCCCTCCCTTTCGCTTTCATCTTCCATGCTGGTTGTGTCTGAGGCTCTGGCAAGATCCGCAGCCCTCACCTCCTCCCCGGTCTCCATTTCCTCATCCTCTCCTATTGGCTGCACGTGAGCCCTGGTCTGAGCCTGCTCCCTTTGACTCTCCACCGCCTCCTGCGTTAATACTGGCGGTGTTTGTCCCTCACTACCACTTCGCCACACCTCCTTTCGCCACACCTCCCTACTACTGGTGACAACTGGGGCAGTGACTGCTCCTATTCCCACCTTTGTAACACCTCCTCCGGTGTTAAGTGTGTCCTGCCTTGTTCCCCCATCTCCTCCGACACCGCCTCAGACTCGGGCCAGCCCCTGACATCCATCCCCCCTTCCAAGCCCCCCTTCCCCCCCGATGAGGGTCGCTTGGTGGAGGCTGATCAGAACCGGTTTCCTCATTGGGTTCGAACCGCTGTTCCTCGCCTTCCTCTACCGTGCCTGGTGACGAGGGGAAGCCCAGGAAGACTGTGGTGTCTGCACTCGACGAAGAGGAGGATTCGAACACCTCCTCCCCTTCTTCCCTGTGCCAGGGTGGAGGTAGCCTTCTCGACCTTACTACCTCTTCCCACGACCCCTGATCCCCTTCACTGTCCCCCGATGGCGGAAACCCCCAGAAATCCCCTTCCTCCGAGTCCGTGGGCTGGAACACATCTCTTAGTTGCCAGTGGTACGGTTTCGGTTTGTGCGGGTACAACTCATGGAACTCCCATATCAAGTGCTCCCTGGATATCTCCTCCTCTGGGACCCATGCGTTCTCTGAAACCGGCTCCCCCTCCCACGCCACCAAATACTGCAACTCCTCCCCTCGCCACCTGGAGTCCAAGATTGCTGTGGCCTCATTGAACTGCTCCGTGTCCACTAACGGCAGTTCTTGCGACCCCTGGTGGTACCCCTGTTGATACCTGTGTGGTGCCCTGTACTTGGAGAGGAGTGACCTGTGGAATACTGGGTGAATTTTCAGCGAGTCCTGCAGTCGCAACCTGAATGCCACAGGGTTGATCTGCTCCACCACTTCAAAGGGGCCCATTCTGCGTGGCTGCAATTTCTTGCACTTGCCGCGAATGGGCAATCCCTGTGTGGACAACCAAACCATATCTCCCACTTGGATGCTCTCCTCCTCCCTGCGGTGCTGATCTGCCGCTGCTTTGTAGGTTGCTTTTGCCCTTTCCAGATTGTACTGGAGCAGCTGGTGTAAGGCTTCCAACTCCTCTGCAAACTGCTGTGCTGCTGGCACGTCCCCGTCCCCCCATTCCCCCTCCCTCCCTGGGAAGGCCCTGGGGTGGCCGCCATAGTTCGCTTGGAACGGGGACATGCCTGCCGAGACTTGCTGAGCATTGTTGTATGCAAACTCTGCGAGAGAGAGCTTGTCGCTCCAGTCATGGTATTGCTGGGAGGCGTAGCAGCGCAGATACTGCTGCAGAATGGAATTCACACGCTCTGATTGACCGTTAGTTTGAGGATGTCGTGCTGAGGACAGACACACCTGCACCTGCAAGAGCTGCATGAGCTTGCGCCAGAAGCGGGAGGTAAACTGGACCCCGCGATCTGAGATTACTCTCGATGGCATCCCATGCAGCCTGAATACATGTTGCACAAATAGCTTCGCCGTCTCCTCTGCCGACACCACCTTGGGGCATGCAATGAAATGGGCCATTTTGGTCAGGAGGTCAGCTACAACCAGCACCGCTGTCTTCCCCCTGGATGGGGGGAGATCGGTGATGAAATCAAGGGAAACCACCTCCCAAGGCTTGCTGGGGGTGGGAAGAGGTTCCAGGAGCCCCGCAGGTAGTTCCCTCTCCCCTTTGGCCCTTTGGCACACCTCACACCCCCTGACGTATTCCTTGACCTCCTGCCGGACTCTGGGCCACCAGAACTCTCTCGTGACCAGTATCATGGTCTTGAACTGCCCAAAGTGCCCTGCCGTGGGGTTGTCATGGAGCTGCCTGAGAATCCTGGCCCTCATGTCCTCCCCTGGAACATACAGTGCCCCTTTGAACAGCAGCAACCCCTCCTTTTCCTCGAACCCTTTCACCTTGGGGTCCCCTTCCTTGAGTTCCCTCAGTTTGTTCTGGGCAAAACCATCGGCCTGTGTGAGGCGCACGAGCTCTTCCCGACCCCCCAATGTCGCCCCACACCGCCATTGTTCAGGTCTGAAGATCGCCCTCGCCACCGGAGGTCCTTCGTCCTCCAGATACTCCGGCTTTCTGGACAGGGCATCTGCTCTGACGTTCTGGTCGCCTGGAACATACTGGATGTGGAAGTTGAAGTTCGCAAAGAACTCTGCCCATCGCATTTGGCGCTGGTTGAGAACCCTGGCCGTGCGCCAGTACTCCAGGTTCTTGTGGTCCGTGTAGACTTGGATCTGGTGCTTCGCGCCAACCAAGAAGTGGCGCCAGTGCTTGAACGCCGCTACCACTGCCAACAGCTCCTTGTCCCAAATGGCGTAATGGGATTCCGAGACGCTCAGCTTCCTGGAGTAGAACGCGCAGGGCCTCCATTCCCGTGCAGGGTCTTGTTGGAGTAGTACCGCTCCAATTGCTCTGTCCAATGCATCTGTCTCTATCCTGATGGGTTTGTCGGGGTTCACATGCAGCAGCTGCTCCTCTGACGCAAAGACCTCTTTGAGGGTGTCAAAGGCGCACTGAGCCTCCTCTGTCCACCGGAACTTCTTTTTGCCCCTCAAGCAGTCCGTGATTGGGGCTGTCATGTGGGCAAACGCTGGCACAAACTTGCGATAGAAATTTGCAAAGCCGATGAACCTTTGCATGTCTTTCTTGGTTCTGGGGCTCTTCCATTGCAGGATAGTGTCTACCTTGTCTGTGTCCATGGCTATGCCCTTGTCGGATAGGCGATAGCCCAGGAAGTCCACCTCAGTGGTATGAAACTGGCATTTCTCCAGCTTGACACATAGCTGGTGCTCCTGGAGCCTCTGCAGTACTTCCTTGACATGTGTCACGTGCTCTTCCAGGTTCTGTGAGTATACTAAGATGTCATCAAGATACACCACTGCGTGTTTAAACAGCAGGGGTCCCAACACGTGATGCATGAATGCCTGGAAGCATTGGCTGCCTGCCTGTAGTCCAAATGGCATCACTAGGTACTCATAGGCTCCCAAAGGCGTGTACATGGTGGTCTTCCACTCATCCCCCTCCCTGATCCTGATGAGGTTGTAAGCCCCCCTTAAGTCCAACTTTGTGAAGATCCTGCCCTTGCGTACCGCCACCAACAGGTCATCAATCCTAGGCATGGGGTATGATATGGGCAGGATCAGGGAGTTGAGGATCCTAAAGTCACAAACCAAGCGTTTTTCCGGTGTGTCTTTCTTGTCCACCCAGAATACGGGACTGCCCCCTACTGCCTTGCTTTCCCTGATGAAGCCCCTGGCCAGGTTTTTGTCAATGAAGTCTTTCAAATCCGCCAACTCCTGTTCTGACATTGTGTAGAGCCTGCCGGGTGGCAGCTGCGCTCCCGGGACCAGGTCGATCCGGCAGTCGTAGGGGCGGTGGGGGGGCAGCTTGTCTGCTTCCCTCTTATTGAACACCTGCTGGAATTCTGCATACTGCAGAATCACCTCCCCTGCCTGCAGTAGAGCTGCCTCTGCTTGCTCCTTGTGGAACAGCTGTTGCAAGCAATGTTCCATGCAGTATGCAGATCCAAACGTTAGGGAGCGCTGACTCCAGCCGATGATTGGATCATGTTTATTCAACCACCCCATCCCCAGTATGATGGGTGGACCTGCTAACGTGGTGACGTGGAACGCAATAACTTCAGAGTGCCGTCCCACCTCCATCTGCATGGGCGGTGTGCCGTGCGTAACCGCCCCTCCTCTCAACTCTCTCCCATCAATGGTTGTGACTTGAAGGGGGAAGTCTAAGTTCAGAAGGTGGAGTCGATGCTGCAGTGCAAACTCCCTATCCAGGAAATCCGTGCTCGCCCCACTGTCCACCAGGGCTGGAATCCTCAGGGTACACCCATTGGGGAGTTCCAGTGTCACTTCCAAAACGATCCCTGGCTTGGGTGCATTGGGGAGGGGCTGCAGGGGCGGGCTGGGGGGTGTTTTCTTGGATGCGCTGCGCTGGGGACTCTTTACTGCTGCTGTGCCTGGCTGGATGTCCCCTTGACTCGTTGCCAGGCACTGCCGTTTCCCGCCACCGCAGGCTCCTCTTCCCCCTCTTCCCTGACCGCCCCTGCCATTCCCTGCCAGACTCTCTTTTGTTCACAGTTTTTGGCCAGGTGTCCGACCTTTTGGCAGAGATAACACCGTTTGAGTGCCTTCCCGCCCTGCGCGTCATTGCCTTTAACCGCTGTTGCGTTTGAAAAAGGGCGTGTGCGGGCTCCTCCCAGTTCCATGGGCGTTTCCTGCTGGGGATGCGTCAGCGTGCCGGTCTGCTTCTCAGCGGGAGTGGGAAAACGAAAGTTGATCCACCTTCCCGCTTTCCCCTCCCTCTTTGCCTTGTCTCTAAGCTCCAGACGCACCCCAATCGCCATTGCTGCCTGTGTGAGACTGTCTAGATCGTCCAGGGGCCCCGCTCTTGCCAAGGCGTCTTTGACCTCATCCGTCAGTCCCAATTTAAACAGTGCTAGCATTGGAGGTGACTTAAGGTCCCAGCCCAAACGGTGTCCTAAAAGGGAAAATTTTCCCCAATATTCACGGACCGTCATATTTCCTTGTCTAAGCGTCAAGAGCTCCTGTGCTTCAATCTCCTGTTCCGAGCGAGAAGTATAAACAATGTCCATTCCCTCAAAGAACGCCTTTACGTTCTGTAGTGCCGGATTTTTGGCCACAATTAAAGGACGAATCCAATCACGAGCGGCACCCTCAAAATGGGAAACGATGAACCCCACTTGCTCTGCTTCATCCTTGAATTCATCCTTGTGCAATTCTAACGCATACATCATGTCCGTCTTAAAACCTAAATATTCTTCTGGTTTGCCATGAAATCTGCTAGCCAGTGTGCCCATCCTCCTGCCTCCCTGCGGTGGTGTTCTCCCCTGCCCGGTGTGACGGCGGGATTCCTCCAACTCAGCTTGAGCTTGTACATTAATTCCAGTTCCTTAGCTCTTTCCTCCCATTTGTGACCCCCGCCACCCCCTTGGGGAGCAGCCGCGTCTTCCTCACCTTCGGCTCTCATGCTGGCTCTGCTGTTTCTCCTGAGGAGGTTGCGTTGACTCAGAGGATGCTGTGAGATGGATGTGAGTCCTCCTCAAGAGTAAACGTCCACAACGCCAATTACTAAACTAATTACTTTATTTACAATGTCCATATATGCAAGCACTACAAATCATCATCCGACTCCTCCGTGTCAGATCCTCTGAGTAACGGTTTTCTGTGACGCCCCCAGCATAGTAACTTCGCAAAGCTCAAGCGCCGCCTCTCATCCCTCCTCTTCCGCCGTCTAGACCTGCGAGGGGCGGCGCTTGCCCCCTCCCTTTCGCTTTCATCTTCCATGCTGGTTGTGTCCGAGGCTCTGGCAAGATCCGCAGCCCTCACCTCCTCCCCGGTCTCCATTTCCTCATCCTCTCCTATTGGCTGCACGTGAGCCCTGGTCTGAGCCTGCTCCCTTTGACTCTCCACCGCCTCCTGCGTTAATACTGGCGGCGTTTGTCCCTCACTACCACTTCGCCACACCTCCCTTCCTACTACTGGTGACAACTGGGGTGGTGACTGCTCCTCTTCCCACCTTTGTAACACCTCCTCCAGTGTTAAGTGTGTCCTGCCTTGTTCCCCCATCTCCTCCGACACCGCCTCAGACTCGGGCCAGCCCCTGACACATAATCCTAGGTATTTTGCCTTGTTTTCTATTTTTATCCCTGACAACTCTTCTAGTAATTCCTTCTCTTTTTCTCCCATATTTTTGTTAGTAATTTGGATTTATCTTTATTTAATTTGAACCCTGATAATTGTCCAAATTTTTTCATATCTTCCAGTGATTTTTGAATACTTTTTATAGGCGACGCCGTAGTAATTATTATATCGTCTGCGAATGCCTTAGTTTTATAGCAATATTTCCTGATCTTAATTCCTTTGATCTCTTTATCCTTTCTTAAGGCTCTCAGAAGGGTTTCCAACGTCGCTATAAATAGTAGAGGTGACAGGGGAGATACCTGTCTTACCCCTCTCTTTATTGTAATCCCTTCCGCAATTTCATTATTTATTAATAATCTTGCTGTTTGTTTATTGTAAATTGCCTTAATTCATTTCATTATATTGTTTCCTACTTTCATGTATTCCAATGTTTTAATCATATATTTCCAAGACAAGCTATCAAAGGCTTTTTCCGCGTCTACTAAAAGCATCGCTATCTTTTTGCTTGGGTTCATTTCTATATATTCAATTAAATCTATAATTATTCTTGTATTATCTTTAATATGTCTTTTGGGTAAAAATCCTGCTTGATCTTTTCCTATTATTCTACTGAAAATACCCTTCATCCTATTAGCTATTATTCCCGTAAATATTTTATAGTCTATATTCAACAATGCAATCGGTCTATAGTTTTTTGTTAACCTCAGGTCTGCTCCTTGCTTCGGGATTAGGGTAATCAGGGATTCTTGCCATGATTCCGGTATTTTGCCTTCCTTTAATATTTCATCCATTACTTTTTTTAGTTTTGGGGCTACTAACTCTGCCAACTCTTTATAATAAATTACTGGGATTCCGTCTGGGCCTGGGGATTTTCCAACTTTCAACTTCTTTATTATTTCTATATTCTCCTCTACGTCTATATTTGCATTTAATTTTTCACTCTCTGTCTCATCTATTTCTGGGGGTCTATTTTCCTCTAAATACTTTTCTATGTCTTTTTCCTCAATTTCTTCTTCTTTGTAGAGCGTCTGGTAATAACTTCTAAAACTCTGTTTTATTCTTTCTGAATCTGTAATTTCCTCATTCTCCACCATTATTTTGTTAACTATTTTCTCCCTCTGTCTTTCTTTCACCATCCACGCTAACATTTTCCCTGTTTTATTCGCATTCTCAAAGTATCTTTGCTTCATCCATACAATCCTTTTTTCTACTTCTTTGTTTACCAAATTTGACAGATGCAGTTGCAGGGTTTTTATTCTTTGGAGGATTTTATCATTCTTGGGATCTTTCACTAACGCCTTTTCCTTGTCTCTTATTTGTTTATTTATGCCCATTATATTCTTATTTTTATCCTTCTTTATTCCTCCCATCTGTTGGATTCCCACCCCCCTCATAAATGCCTTACTTGCATCCCATATTATTTTATTATCTGTCTGTTGTTTTTCATTAATTTCAAAGAATTCTTTCACAATTTCTTTCATTTTGTTTACCCTAGATTCATCCGTCCAGATTTCATCATTCATCCTCCATCTTCCCTTTGTCATTGTCTTGGATTTCATTATCATTATTACCGGATTGTGATCAGATATTGATCTATTCACAATTTCTGATTTACATACATTTAACATCAATTTTCTTGACACCCATATTGCATCTAATCTTCCTCCTGATTTGTGTACTTCCGAATAGTGAGTTATATCTCTTACATTAGGTTTTTTTGTTCTCCACACATCATAGAGATCTAAATTTTGTATTAAATTGAAGGAGAGTGGGAGTTTTCCTGAATCACCTATCTTCTCTCTCTTAGTTCTATCTAGCTCCATAGATACTACCCATTTAAATCACCCAAAATAATCATGTTTTCACTTCCGTAATCCCATAACCTTTCCTCACGTTTTTTATAGAACTCCTCTTTTTTGTTGTTTGGGGCGTAAATTCCCACCAAGATTATTTTACCTTCTTTCGAATACAATCGAAAGAAGGTAAAATAATATTTACCTCCTAAAGGGTAGTGTCCAAGCTTTCTCTTTATGTAATCGATCTCATGCACTCCTTCTGCAGGTGGTGCATCATGACCCGTGTCGTGGAGGAGCAGGGCAATGGAACAGCTTATTCAGATTTAAACACCTAGCAACTGGAAACTACTTGGCTGCAGAGGTAAGAGTCACAGACAGTTGAATGTGGTAGAGGGGGAATAACTGGGGTTGACTTAACAGGGCGTTGCCTTTGCTCTTTTGGAATTGTCACTGGGCCAGGTTGTATGTTGTTCTGAAAGCATGGATGCTGCTGGAAAGCCAGACTGCGCAGACACACCTGTGTAATGAGCTGTCTGCCTGATTTGGAGTGGAAATAACCATGCTGTTGTTGGGAAGTTTCTTCATCATGGTTACTGCCACCCTTAGTAAGCCAGAGAGCCCCTCTTCTAAGCAACCCATTGAGTGACTGAGGCACCCATGCAGCTTTGCTTCTGAAGGGCAGCTCTGCCACCTGGGTGCGACTTTGTGAAGACAGTGAGACTATCCTGCTTCTTCAGCTGGGAACGTCTAACCTTGAAAGTGCCTCAGGAGGACACGGGGGCTCTTCCCCCCACTTCTTATGTGGAGGGGGAACTGTGGAGAAATGCTAGCTGTACAAACATCAACTCCATTGTCATGGTGCATTTCATGAGTTATCAAAGGATGATTTGAGGATCAGGATCACATAGGAGCAAGTGACAGAATGGATAGATCAGTTGGTTAGAGCGTGGTGCTGATAACACCAAGGTCGCAGGTTTGATCCCCGTATGGGACAGCTGCAGACAGAGGCGTAGGAAGGCTCTTGGGCACCCGGGGTGGCAGGGCATCCTGACGCATGCGTCATGACGTCACGACACATGCGTCAGGATGGACTGTGCATGCCCGGTCGCTGCGGGAGCAGCAGGGCCGGGCGGGATGCATCCTGCTCGGCGCTGCAGCTCCCGCTGAGGGAGCGATCCGCCGGCTCCTGGAGCTGCCTGTCCATGCTGCTTTAAAGCAGCACGGACAGGCAGCTCCAGGAGCCGGCGGATCACTCAGTCACCGCGGGAGCAGCAGTGCCAGGCGGGATGCATCCTGCCCGGCGCTGCAGCTCCTGCCGAGCAAGTGCCGGCTCCTCTCTCAGCCAGCCGGCGCCCCGCCCGCTTTCCCCTGGGGGGGTGACAGAGAGTGTCACCCCCCGGAAAGTGGGCGGGGCGCCGGCTGGCTGAGAGAGGGAGCCGGCCCCACCCCCACAATCGGGCGATGCAAGCCGAGCCCCAAACCTTGCTCAGTGCGCAAAGGCGGCTGGCTTGCTTTATCGGTCACTCTCTCATCCAGCCGGCGCCCCGCCTGCTTTCCCCGGGGGGGGGGTGTGACACTCTCTGTCACCCCCCCAGGGGAAAGTGGGCGGGGCGCCGGCTGGCTGAGAGAGCGACCGATAAAGCAAGCCAGCCGCCTTTGCGCACAGAACAAGGGTTTGCTTGGCTTGCGTTGCCGATCGCGGGGGTGGGGCCCCAGAGTGTCACCCCTCCCCAGGGTGGAACCTGGGGCGCCCCGCCCCCTTGCTCTTCCCTTGGCTGCTGCAGATTCCTGCATTGCAGGGGGGTGGACCTCAGAGTTATTTCCAATTCTATGAGATTGTTTCTGTGAGATTGCTTGCTGCTTTCCCTTCACTATGATGGTTTAGTTTTAGGCTCAATGTGCCCTCAGAGCCCCCAAACCTCACTGAGGGGGTTCTGGTAATTCCTTGATTCCTCCAGGAAGAAGCCCAGAACTCTCATCACTTACCAAGTATTGTGTTTGTTTGGTCTTTTAGTTACAGAGCCCCTTACAGTTCTGTCTCTCTCTCCAGCGAGTTCACTTGGCTTATCAATTATTCGCCTTGCAGTCATGTCCTTCTTCAGTGTTGGTTCTAGTATGCTAGTGTCCTACAGTCTTTAACCTTTGAGGTCTTACTCTGCCTCCCCCAATTGCACCTTCTCCCTGTATGCACTGGCGGAGGAAAAGGAGTGCAGGGAGGGAGCGCACCGCCCCCGGGACACGCACCAGCCCCGCCTCCGCCTGCTCTCCCCCCCCCATGCCGGAGGATGAAGCTCCGCCACTGCCTGTATGCTGGTAGATGAGAACAGAGCATGGGCATCCTTATACTGCTGCAGAATTAAAATGTCCCTCACTTTCTGGTAGGACTATTGTGGGCACATATATTCTGTAGTAAAAATTTTGCTTTTTCTGAATCCCAAGTAGGTGTGCTTAGTAGCTTTCCCCCCACCTGTTCTTCCCTTATGTCTAAACCTGTTGTTAGATTGATCTTTCACCTTTGTGTCTTGCTCCCAGCTCTTAACCTGTAAGCCCAGGAAAATGTGCCAAGATAAGACATCTACTGGTATTTGTCTTATCAAATCATTTGGGGACTGCGGGGTATCTAGAAAAATTGTAATATAAATACATCAGGGAAGTCCCAGTGTAGAGGAAAGCCTTTTATGTTTTGCTTAAGGTTAGATTGTGAATTTTATTTTTTATTTTTTGGTGTTTACTCGTAATTGAGTAAGATTGCCTTCCATGAACATGGTCTTAACAGTGAGCCTGTAAGTGACTGTGGAGGCCAATTCTGCATCCGCACGTCCTTCAATAGTGGGGACATAGTACTACAACAAAACAAAACTAAAATACAGGAAAGAACAAATGTTACAGAAAAACTTGTGCATGAGGCCAAACTAGAAAGTTACACTTGTTGGAAAGAATGACTTACTAAACTTTGGGATTGGGCTATAATGGAGAAAGTAACATCTTATCTAAGAGCGAGAATTGCAAGTGAATACAGAAATAAATTCTGGGAAAACTTGTTGCCTCTTATATAATTACCTCCCATGAAAGCAAATGCAAGTATGTTTTGAGGGGTTTTTAAAGGATAAATATTGCTATTTTATGTTAAGTCATATTTTCTTTCAGAATATTATGACCTGAAGTAATTTTTTTCTGGAGCAATTCTACTTATTATTGTTAATAATTGTCAGATGTTTAAAACAATTCTTTAAAAAAGGGAAGTAATAAGTGGTAGATGAAATAACAGGGAAAATGTATAAACTGAACTGAGGACATTTTTTATATTGTGGAAATTAACACATTTGTTTTACACATGATATGAATCTGCTCATTCAGACCTCCGGTCCATTCAGACCCATATGGTCTACATACATGGCAGCCACGGTCATCTTAGGCAGGGGTCTTTCCTATCACCTGGAGATCCTATTAACTGGAACTGCCAGGAATTAAACTTGGGACCTTCAAATAACCACTAGTTAATAACTGAATAAAGGGTATGGATGAGGCTAAAGATATTTGAAAGAAAGTCTAAGTATTACATGAGCTTAATTGATTGTTGACTTAATGAACGAATGAATTTATTATTACGGACACAGACCAGTTCCGGCTCACTTACAATATCAGAAAAATCATAAAACACGATAGGGATACATTGAATACATTGAACCTGGCGTGCTCTGGTCCATGGGGTCACGAAGAGTCGGACACGACTGAACGACTGAACAACAACATAACAGGGACAATACAGTTACAGGTAGGTAGCCGTGTTGGTCTGTCGTAGTCAAAACAAAATAAAAAAATTCCTTCTAGTAGCACCTTAGAGACCAACTAACTGGGTTCCTCCTAAAATAAGACACCGCCTTATATTTTTTTCCTCTCAAAAAAACACAGTATGGCTTATTTTGGGGGGATGTCTTATTTTAACCGCTCTGCGTTGGTACGCTGCATAGCCATGCCTATCCAGGCCGTCTTAAGGGAGAGGCGCCGCGTCACTATGTCTTATTTTTGGGGTATGGCTTATTTTCAGGGTATGGCTTATATTTCACAAATGTGTAGAAATCCTGCTACAGCTTATTTTATGGCTACGTCTTATTTTAGGAGAAACAGGTCTCTAAGGTGCTACTGGAAGGAATTTTTTTATTTGGTAGGGACAATACAGATATAGCAGCAGTTAAAAATATATAAGTTAAATCTTAATCACTAAAATATAACATAAAATTGTTATTTAAAACCTTAATCATTTTGGTAGTACAGCTTGTTCCCTAAGTTTTATGGCAGTCACACAGAATTTGGCCACCCTTAGCGTGATCTCTGGATCCTTGTCCTCTACCAGGAGTTTTAGACATTGAAGTTTGGACCCATTTGGAGATTTCGGTATAACGGGTGATAAATGCTGAACGTATATCCCTGTAGAAATGGCAGCGTAACAAGGCATGAGAGACAGTTTCTACCTCCATCAAGCTGCAGGGGCAGACTCGTTCCGCGTATGGTTTACCCTTGAATCTGTCCTGCAATAAGGCAGATGACTGCACGTTTAACCTGGCAAGGGTAAACGACCGTCTGTATTTAGGTATTTATAATTTGGACAGATATATTGCTGAGGTAAACCCTCTCCCATTGTCTTTTATTGCTGGGTGTTTATTCATCTCACTCACATGACATTGCAGTTCCACATCCCAAATTTGTTGGCGGATTATTGCTCTCGCTTTCTCATAACCTACAACTATCAGGGCCTGTGGGGAAAACCCCAAGCTTCTTAGTTTTTCATGCAGTGTAGCTTTCCATTAGGATTGGTAGGAATCCAATAGGGTTACAGGTGCCAACCGGACAGGGGGAAAAATAAGTTTTAACCAATAATAGATCTTCAGGGTCCATATCCGAGCGCTGACAGGGATTTGCCCAACCTCCAAGCTGACAGCTATGTTAGGCACGCAAGAATGGATCCCTAACAGGCAGCGATAAAACCTAGTTTGGAAGGATTCTAAGGGACCAAGATTTAGGAAGCTGCAAATCTGGGAGCTGTATGTCAGCTGTGTTAATACATTTGTAACAAAGACCTGAGAGGCTGCCGGAATATATTGTCCCCATTTTCCATAGAAATACCTTATAATAGCTTTGGTAGATTTTTGACCATTTGCAATAGTATTTTTAACCTGGTAAAATGAGCCCTTTTCCTGAAAGGTTTTTAACCTGAGCCCTTTTCCTGAAAGATTATGCCAGGTATTTAAAAGACGATACCTGTTCTATGGGTCAATTATCAATTCTCCATTTGTGTCTCATTCTTTTTTTTAGAGAACACCATGACTTTGGATTTAGTGTACAGTGGTACCTCGGGTTACATATGCTTCAGGTTACATACGCTTCAGGTTACAGACTCTGCTAACCCAGAAATATTACCTCGGGTTAAGAACTTTGCTTCAGGATGAGAACAGAAATCGGGCAGCGGTGGTGCAGCGGCAGGGGGAGGCCCCATTAGCTAAAGTGGTGCTTCAGGTTAAGAATGTTTTCAGGTTAAGAACGGACCTCCGGAACGAATTAAGCACATAACCAGAGGTACCACTGTAGTTGATTGTTAATTGTTCGGCATTACTATAGACAGTGAGAGATCAAAAGTTTTCTTAGGCCCACATAGCAGAAGGAAATTAGAACTGCATCATCTCCGTACAAGAGAACCAGGAGGGGTGTACCAGCCAATTTAGGGGGATGGGCATTTTCTTTCTCCATTTTTCCTACTAAGGAGTTAATATAGAAGTTGAATAAAATGGGAGCAAGGACGCAGCCTTGTTTAACACTATGGTAGGTTTGGATTTCCTTAGATAAATGGCCCTGTCAGTCACACCTAACTTGGACCCGAGTGTTTTCGTATAAACATGCGGATGAGACACAGTAGACATCTGTCTGTTAGAGGCACTTAGTTTTTCCCAAAGCCTGTCGCGTGATATTAAATCGAAGGCAGATTTGAAGTCTATGAAAGCTGCATAGAGGGATCCTCCTTTTCTTGAGGTATATTTTTCTGCAAGATGTTGGAGTACTAGGCCTTAGTCTAAAGTTGAACGGTTTGCCCTGAAACCAGCTTGTGCTTCTGAAAGGACATATTCTTGCTCCATCCAATCCTCAAGTTTATTACATAAGTGGGCAGCATATAGTTTACTGATAATGCTTAGGAGACTAATTGACCTGTGATTAGCAGGATCTGATTTGCTCCCTTTCTTGTATATTGGGATGATGATTGCTAGTCCCCAGTCCTCTGGGATGGTAGCCGATTGATCTATGCTGGTAAACAGGGCAGCAAGCACTGGAGCCCACCATTTAGCATTGGCCTTGAGGAGCTCAGGGGAGATATCATTTGTGCCAGGAGCTTTGCCAGGTTTAAGAGACTGAATAAGCCTGCGGACTTCTTCAGTTGACACCAGGGGCCACTCAGCCCCGGTATCACTTAGAGGTAGGGACTGAGCCTGTATAATAATTATAATAATTTATTATTTGTACCCCGCCCATCTGGATGAGTTTTCCCAGCCACATCTGTAGATGTTGATTAGTTGTGTATAGGAATTGGAAGTACAGTGGTACCTTGTCAAAGCAAAATAAAATAAAAAAATTTTCTTCCAGTAGCACCTTAGAGACCAACTAAGTTTGTTCTTGGTATGAGCTTTCGTGTGCATGCACACTTCTTCAGATACACTGAAACAGAAGTCACCAGACCCTTATATATAGTGAGAGGGTGGGGAGGGGTATTACTCAGAGGGGTAGTGGAAATGGGTGAAAGGTTGATAGCTGTGGTAAACTAATTGCAGCCGTTAACAGTCGTCAACAGGTTTACCACAGCTATCAACCTTTCACCCATTTCCACTACCCCTCTGAGTAATACCCCTCCCCACCCTCTCACTATATATAAGGGTCTGGTGACTTCTGTTTCAGTGTATCTGAAGAAGTGTGCATGCACACGAAAGCTCATACCAAGAACAAACTTAGTTGGTCTCTAAGGTGCTACTGGAAGAAAATTTTTTTATTTTATTTTGCTTTGACTATGACAGACCAACACGGCTATCTACCTTTAAGTGGTACCTTGTGTTACGGACGGGATCCGTTCTGGAGGCCCGTCCATAACATGAAATGCCCGCAACTCGAAGTGCTGCATCTGCACAGGCGCATGGCGCGATTTGGCACTTCTGCGCATGCGCGAGTAGTGAAACCCAGAAGTAACCCGTTCCGGTACTTCTGGGTTGCCACGGGATGTAACGCGGAAAGACGCAACATGAAGCGGACGCAACACAAGGTATGACTGTATGACTCCCACGCTCCAACAGGGATGGAGCATTCCACTTCGGAGGGGGAGTCTTGCCATCCCTTTGCAACTATTTTCCAAAAGGTGGCTGAGTCTCTCCTTCAAGAGGTCTCTATTAAACATTGCCACTCTCCCCTTTGGGCCTGAGAGACTTGAGAGAATAAACAACTGTATGAACAGCATTGGCAGGTTTGGCACTTGTAATCGATTGCCGTTTTGTTATTTGGATTTTTGCTGGAGCCTGTATTCTTTGGAGGCAACCTGGAGTTTGCAGATTAAGTGGAGGAAACATCATCTTTGCCGTAATAGATTTTTCTGCTTATGTCAAGAACTGCTGCATATTTCAGTAAGTATTACTGACTATTGTGGCGGGTGGGGGTGTTACATCTTAAACATGGCCTCCTCTGCAAAGAAAAACAATCTGTTTTCTCATTAACTGGAGCTCTGTAAACCATCCTGGCCAAAACAAAGGCTAAAATCTTGCCTTCTAAGTAGGCTGAGGCATATCTGGCGCCTTGGGGCAAATATCTCTCCGCGTCCCCCCCGCCCCCGTTTCCCAGAGTTGTCAACCTTTTTTAAGGGGGGAGGACTCCTGAGTGGGCTCTGCATTCCTGCATTGCAGGGGGTTAGACTAGATGTCTTCAGGGTCCCTTCCAACTCTATGAATCTATAGTCGTGCCATCTATGATTCTGTCATTGACTGAAGCTGGGACTTTCTGTGTACAAAGCATGTGTTCTACCACTGAGTTGTGAACCTCCCCCCTTTTATTTTTAAAATCCTGTTGCATTAATACTGTCACAGCTGTGTAAAGCAGCCTTTGTCAACCTGGTGCCCTCCAAGGGACTTTGAATCAGCACCAACCAGCCAGAGGCTTTAATCAAGGCTTTAATCAAGGCTTTAATCTAGCTAGGGCTTGTCATTAAATTCTGTGAATTAATGAAAAAAATGAAACAATTATTTGGGTATGTACAGAGTCCCATTCCTCACACATAAATGCATTTTGAAGTCAGAGGTCTTAGGTCAGCCAGATTATATACTGGAGGGAATGAGAGAAGCAGCCTGATGACCCAGCATGCAGCTTCTAAAATGAGCTCATTTTATAGCATGCCTCTAGTTCTTGGGGGGAGGCACCCTACCACCCAGGGATGGGTGCAGGGTGGGAGATGGCTGCTTCCCCCGAGGGGGCCAGAGATGGGTGCAGGGTGGGCAGCAGGCATGGGGGCAGAGTGGATGGGCAGCCTCTGGCTGATTCCCCTGATGGTGCACGTGCTGGTTGCTTCCCCCGAGGGGGCAGGTATTGGTGCAGGTGGACAACGCTTCTCCTCTTTCCCGATCTTCCCTCAAACCAGCTGAGCTGGGGATCTCTGGGTGATGCCTCTCCTCTCTTCCCCCACAAACAGCGCACGATCTTTCAAACTCTCCACTCCAGCGGCGGTGGAGGGATTCTTTGCTCCTGGCTGCACTGACAGGGCGCTTCCCTGTTCCGCTCGCAGACTCCGCAGGGAGGCACGCAGGCAGCAACACAGCCAGAGAGGGGTGCCCCGTGTCCGCCCCCGATCGCTCCCATCAGGCACCAAGCGGGAGGGGACGCGAAGGGGCTTCCCTGAGCTGGACGCAGCGTGTTCCGATTGGTGGCTGAGAGGAGAGGAGTGGGCTGCACAGTGCCCCCCTGGTGGGCGGGTGCCATAGCGCAACGCGCCACTCAGCCAAGCCTTAAAGACGGGCCTGGACTGAGGGTCATGACCTGCCGGTTAAAGGCAAGCTGTCTGTTCAACCTAAGGTGGGTTACACCAGCAGCACTGATGCTTGTTTTCCTCTTTTCAGCAAAGGGGAGAGAATGGGTAAAAGGAGACAGGGAAGATGGTGAGGAAAAGATGGTGAGAGAAATACCTATGCATTAAAAAAAAACCTCTTCCAAACCATAAAATATTTAAAATAAGCCTTTAAAAAAGAAAAGAAAACAGAAACCAGAAGTGGCTCACCCTGATAGCAGTGTTTTGCTCTGGCTTTCTAGGAGGCAGAAGGCAAAGCAGTGGAAAGGTCAATGTGGCATTGTTGCACCAATGAAGCCAGGCCAATGCTCCCTTCAGTGCACTTGTATTGTGTTGACTTCCCCACTGCCTTGCCCCAATTGGTAAGCAGCAGCAACATTCCTACTAGGAAACTAGAGTTGTGGCTCTACCTCACCAGGCAAGCAGCCTCTGGCAGAAACTGAATGAAGCATGGATGTCAGTTCCTCGCTTGAGCAGAAAGGCAGGAGCACACTTGTTTGTCACCTTTCTTGAGGTATGCTTGATGCATTTACAGGGTTGGGATGATTTGCTGGCATCAGAACCTCGTTTCCGCAAATTTGTGTAGATGTTCTTGGCATCTGCCTTGATTCTCTGCTGCCTTGATTTAGTGCTCTAGGGGTGCCAGTTCAAACTTCAGCGAGGGGAGGGCAGCACAAGATTCTCTGTAAAATTTTAAAGCCTGCTTGTGGATATATTTAAGATGAATTTGACGCAAAGCATTAGTGTGCATTAGGAACCTTCCTTGCATTCACCCTTTTTATACCTCATAATATAGCAATATTGCAAATGCTGTTCAAATTATCACCCCACTACTTTTATTCAAAGGGATTTGTGCCTTTTGTCATGCACAACTGGTACACATAACCCCCATTTCACTATTTATAATAACAGTAGTCATTCACTGTGTGGAACCAATGAGAAGACTGAAAATATGAGGTGCTCCTGAAAAATAATCATATGTAGCCTTCCTTACATGTGAACCAAAGTGATTTCTCCCCCAGTGTATATTCACAGGCATCATTTGGGAAATTCCCAGTTTCCCCATTTTTGTCACAAAACAGTGCACCCTCTGCCTGAACAATACTTCAGATGCTTCCTGTTTCCATGCAGCTGTGTGTTTCTCATGACCAACCTAACCTCATTTCTCTTTATCAACTGATAAAAGCCTCTTTGAGCTAGATGGCAGTTTAAGCCAGTGTTTCCCAACCTAATCTAGGCAACACCGCTCCTCCCCCACCCGGCTGCGCCGGGTCTCCTGACCCAGAGTTACCTCTGGGATCAGCTGTAGCGTGGCGTCCTTTCTCCCGCCCATCAGCTGGGGCACCAGGTCGGGATTCTCCCGCGAGGCTTCTGTTGCTGCTGCTGCAGCAGCCAAGGGAGCATCGCCGCCCTGGCTTCTGCTTCGCCGCCGGGCTCCAGCAGCGCCGCCGCCACGGTCCTGTGCAGCCCTGGGCTGCAGGTCCCTTTTTCCGCGGCACATCAGCCGGTGTCTCGCGGCACACTAGTGTGCCGTGGCACACCGGTTGGTAAACGCTGGTTTAAGCTATAACAAATACATGCACACGAATGCACACACCCTCCTTATTTACTCTTCTGGAAGCATATACACAGTAATACAACCAATGCTGTTCCTGACCAGCAGAAGGCATTTGATTTTGTAAGTGAGGGCCTTAGATTCTAAGATGCTGTATGTTTTCCAGTACTTATTTAAAGTGACATACCACCTGATGATATGCATGCTTACTCTTTATGCATACGATTTCGGCCGGCACTTCTAAATATGTATAATCTTGTGAAATGGTTGCCTTTTTATTTTACTAGACTTATTTCAAAGCTGGCATGCTGACTTGATAAACTTGTTGGTTTATCTCCTTATTTGTTTTACCCCCAGGTTTCCATTGCAACAGGAACGCTCATGGCAACTTGTGGTATTTTAAATACAAACAGTACAAGGAGTGCACGCTAATGCTCTCTTCACCCTCCTGTTCACTGAGCACTCACTGCATTTACAGTGCTGGGTTTTTCATCCATAGCTACATGGATTGTTGAAAATGCAGATGCATTATAAAATGCTACTGTTTGATGAGTTGTTTTTCAAACCAGCTTCATGCCAGTTTCCATTATTAATTCACTTCTAGCTAAAGTATGAACACCTTTGCGTAGGGTAAATACATCCTTGTCCTATCAATGTCAATGGCCCATGTGTGTATACAGACAGTAACAAATGGAAGCCCTGCTGATGTGAACACTGGGGAAAGAGCTGTGAAATGTACATGGGGAGCAACAGGTGTGGGGACCTTCACTGGGGCACAGCTGCTGAGCTGCCCTCCTGACACACCTTCCTTGCAGCTTACCAGAATGGGGTGGGGAGGGCTGGTGAGGTCAGGGCTCTGTAGATGCCCAGTACTGGATTGATTCCACTGCTGCATCTGCACAAACCCTTACCTTACAATTTCCTTGCTCTTGTCCTGCCCAGATAGGCTGCAGTGATGCCAATGCTGCTTGGGTGGCTCTGCCCTTACTACAGCTGCTGCTATTGCCCCTATCTTTTTTTTTTAAAGATTATATTTATTAGGTTTTCAACAACATAAAAACATAAACAACATGTCACACTACATATAAAGACACTTACACTTAAACAAAAGAAAAACAAACACTTATATCAGTTACCCTTCATCTTATCTTAACATCTTGTGGGGACTTCCTCACGCCCCCCCCCCACTGCGCTTCATTGTCAATCATCTTAAGTAATTTCCTCTCATCATTATCACATTTTACATTTTATGCATATCATATTTTCCTTATCTATGTCATATCTAAATTCATTGTACCTTTAATCTTAATTTCTAATCTGTATACTGTCCTTTCTTCCAATTTTTTTCTATATTTGAATCTTACAATGGTTTTTGAAATAAACCTTAAATTTACTCCAATCTTGTTCCGCCACCTCCTCCCTCTGGTTGCGTATTTTCCGGGTCATTTCTGCGAGTTCCATATAGTCCATCATTTTCATCTGCCAGTCTTCTACTGTCGTTACATCCTGTGTTTTCCAGATCCTAGCGATCAAAACCCTAGCTGCTGTTGTGGCATACATAAAAAATGTTTTGTCTTCCTTGGGGACCTCCTGGTTAACGATTCCAAGTAGAAAAGCCTCCGTTTTTTTCACAAATGTGTTTTTCAACACTTTTTTCATTTCATTGTATATCATCTCCCAGAAGGCTTTAATTCTTGGGCAAGTCCACCACATATGATAAAACGTCCCTTCAGTTTGTTTACATTTCCAACATTTATTGTCCTGCAAATGATAGATTTTAGCAAGTTTGACTGGGGTTAGGTACCATCTGTAAATCATTTTCATTATATTTTCTCTTAGCAAATTACATGCCGTGAACTTGATTCCTCTCTTCCACAACCTTTCCCAGTCTTCCATCATGATGTTGTGCCCAACATCTTTCGCCCAATCTATCATTGCAGATTTTACTAATTCATCTTGAGTATGCCACTCTAGCAAAACCTTGTACATTCTAGACAGATTGTTCGTCTTTGACTCTATCAATTCTGTTTCCAACTTAGACTGTTCATTTAGAAAGCCAAGTTTTTTGTCCATTTTAAAGGCTTCATTTATCTGATGATAGTGAAGCCAGTCTGACAGTTTGCCTTTCAATTGCTCATAGGATTTCAACCTGACCTCATCTCCTTCCTGTATAAAAATGTCATTGTAAGTGAGCCACTTACTTTCCATATTTAATTTCTTAGGGGCTTTCACTTCCAAAGGTGATAACCATCTAGGTGTTTTTCTTTCTAATAGATCTTTATATTTCATCCAAACCTTAAGCAGAACTTTCCTAATTATATGCGTTTTGAAACCTCTATGTGCCTTGACCTTATCATACCACAAGTAAGCATGCCAGCCAAATACATTATCATATCCTTCCAAGTCTAATACATCTGTGTTTTCCAAGGTGAACCAATCTTTCAACCAGCAAAAGGCCGCAGCCTCGAAATAAATACTTAGCTCTGGCAGGGAAAAGCCCCCTCTTTCTTTAGCATCTGTAAGTATTTTAAATTTTATTCTGGGTTTTTTCCCCTGCCAGATAAATCTTGATATGTCCTTTTGCCACCTTTTAAAACATTCTGCTTTTTCCACAATCGGTAGCGCTTGGAATAGATAAAGCATTTTCGGCAGTACATTCATCTTAATAACAGCGCTATTGCCCCTATCATGGCAATATAAAGCATTACCTGGAGACTAAAATTGAACAGCATGAAAGCCAAATGCTTGCTTAAGCAGAAAGATTCTTCACCTCATCAGGCAGGAAATTCCATCATCTAAGCTAGGGGGTCACCAAAACAGTGCCCAAGGGGGCACCAGCGACCACAGAGGTCTTTTCTGGTGCCTTCCAGAATAAACCACTCTGCTGGAGTCAACAAAATAAGCTACAATGTGTGCTTGGTTGCAGCGTGTGTATATTACCCATAACAGTTTTCCCTGGGCCCAAAAGGTTGGCAACCCCTTACTAGGCTACCACTATATATTTAAAGCTGTTTTGTATCCTGAAAAAGAAAAGCATGCCACTAGGTGGCAGCACATACTTACTCCTTACATAAAGCGGTAGAGTATTTGAGTGTGTGAGAATGAGACACAAGGATTGAAGCAGATATGGCAGCAGAAGCATTTCAAAAAAGTTCAAAAAAGTTTATTTTCAGTGCTGAAATTTGATTTCTAGAGATTACCTCAAAGTGACATCTTAGGCCCCATCTGCACTATACATTTAAAACAGTATCATACAACTTTAAATAGTCATCTTCCCCAAAGAACCCTGGGAACTGTAGGGCACTGAGAGTCTCTCCCTACATTTCCCAGAGTTCTCTGGGAGGAGGGATTGACTGCTAAACCACTCTGAGAATTGTACCTCTCTGAGGGAGAATGGGAGATGAAGAATTTCATTGTGTTGGATCAGAAAATTGATATGCTTACCAACAGGACTGGCCCAGGACATCTTGGGGCAGAACAGCGAATGGTGCAGTCTCCAAACAAGGTGCCTAGTGGCCAAGACTGACTGAGATACGTTGGCCTCTGAGATAGGAAATTTCACAAGTACCACTCCATGGGAGTAAAAATTCAACAACAACAAATTATAAGAAGTAAAAAAAGGTTGTCTTTTCATATCACCCCAAATCAAGCTGTTTTCATAACTGCTTTCATAGCATGCCAGAGCAACATAGGCCAGCTTTAGACTTTTGTGGTCTGCCCTTTCCTCTTCATTAAAATCCCCGTGGTCCAGTGATGTTTGTTTTCAAAGCAAGAATACAAACTTTTTCTCCCTGAACAGTTAAGGAGTAACTAATACATGCTAAGTAATGCTGAGAACACACTCTTGCTTATGGATATATGAAGTGACTTTCTCTTTCAGACCAAGGCCCATCTAGTTAAAGGGAAGGCAGGAAATTTCCTTATATTGTGCAAGAACATCCTAGCTCAGCAGTGGCTCTCCAGGGTTTCAGACAGGGTACGTTCCCACTTATCTGCAGAGGCCAAGGATTGAACCTGGGGCCTTCTGAATGCAGAGCAGATATCCTGATCACTAAGTTATGACCGTTCAAGCATATTTGGCAAGAATCCAGCAGGCACTAGGTCAGGCATAGGCAAACTCGGTCCTCCAGATGTTTTGGGACTACAACTCCCATGATCCCTAGCTAACAGGACCAGTGGTCAGGGATGATGGGAATTGTAGCCCCAAAACATATGGAGGGCCGAGTTTGCCTATGCCTGCACTAGGTGGTCCACTGGACACTACCATTTACTACTAGTATACTACCTCAAAGCCAGATCAGCCCCCCTCCCATTTCTTTCTGCTCTTCAAATTCCCTACCAGTTTTGGCCACCGTCACAAAAGAAAATAGGGGGAGATACAGCACTGGTGTGTTTAAAAGCAGTGGGTATTTCCCTATCTTAAATGATATTCTACTTTCCAATTAAGTCCAATTAAAGTTGTTTTATGCAATACGGACTTTATATGGAAAAGGTTACCACATCCAGGCTGGAGTTTAAGGCTTCTCATCAGGGGGTTGATGGAGTTTTTCTTTGCGCTGCGTCTAAATCCTGTCCCCTCCACCCCTTGCTTTTTGGCTCAGGGTGGGGGGGGGGAGGGCAGACAGGAAGAAGAAGAAGAAGAAGAAGAAGAAGAAGAGGAGGAGGAGGAGGAGTTTGGATTTGATATCCCGCTTTATCACTACCCTAAGGAGTCTCAAAGTGCCGAAAACCTCTGCACTCAAAATTTCATTTTGAGCTTCTTTTGGGGTGCCCAGTGCCCTTGTGCTCTCCTCTAAACCCCTCTTGATGATAGAGCCTTCCCCGGTGGTTAAGGCTCTTCACTCCATCGCCATTCGCGGTTCCCCCAGAAGTCTCAGGGAGACTAGTATTCTTGTCTCCTTATTGTAGGGGCTGGTTGAATTTTAGTGGCTTGCCACTTCGTGAACTCAGGGCTGAGATAAGATTTACTTTCCTGCACCACAGCTCACAGTTTCTGCATCAGCAATCGGAGACTTGGACAAACTGAATCTCAGTTTCGACATGATTGGCATGCCTCAATGTGTTAATATGGTTGCAGTATTTCTTTTAGGACCTATAAACTTTTGACTACATGTTAAGTCTTTTGAGAGAACTGAAAACTAATCAAGGTGCTATTAACGATGAACAATGCCAGCCTAATGAAGGGGACAAGCTTGGAAACGTGTGTGTGCATGTTTGCTATTATTGTTATAAATTATTGTGTGTCAGCTATTTTGATTGTTGTGCATTTGTGACTGAGCACTAAATTCACTGAAACTCTCCCCACCCCCGCTCCCAAGTGGGATCCTTTCATTGACGACCTGATAGTAATTTCATATTGATTCCTAGTAGTAAGCCAGCTGTTAACATTTCACTGAGCAAAAACTGGTCAATATAAGTGAGCTTTTCTAGAATAGAATGTGCCTGTCTTTTGAAGGCAAAGTGTATTCAAGGTCATTGTGACTTCAAAAAAGGAACCCTTTGCCTGTTCTAAAATACCCTGTCATACACCTCAACTGCATTCTTCTCGTTTAGAGAAATAGTATTATTTTTGAAATGTGTGGTTTTTTTTCTTTACAAGCCCTTTGAAAGGCAGCAAAGTGGCCTGAGAGGAAGTTGCTGGGTGATAGAGGGAGAGGGGCTGCAGGAGTCAGCCCATAATCCCAGACCCAACTCCCCGTTTCTTAACCATGATAAAGAGAAAGAAAGTCTCTTTCTCACTTTTAATTTAAGCAGATGTTTGCTCTCTTAAGGCCTTGTGGGTAAATTCATTTTTCACAAAGTGGATAAATTCATTTTTGGCCTCTACCATTAAACTCTGCTGGGGGAGGTGGAGAGGAGCTTATGTGACTGAATGCTCCTCCATTCAAGGTACAAAAATTAAAGTCCATATTCATGTGAGCAACTGTCTGCAGTCTGAAGTGGTACAGCCCAGAACCAGGGTTGCTACCACGTTTGCTGTTTATCAGAACTAGAAGTTGGTATTTTCAGGCTGGCATATTAAGTAACTATTCTTAACCCTATAATATGTGTAAGATACAACTCTGTATGCAATGAAAGTATAATATGCGCTGAATGTCTCAATACAATTCATATTGTGACTGAAAATCTTTCTCCTTTTTGCCCTGAGTTTGTGTTTCTTCAAAGTCCATGACACCTTTGGTAAAGGCTGTTCTCCAGTTAGAGCGCTCGCAGGCCAGTGTTTCCCAGTTATCAGTGCTTATACTACATTTTTAAAGATTTGCCTTGAGAGAGTGTTTAAACCTCTTTTCTTGTCCACCGGTATTTCGATTTCCATTCTTGAGTTGGGAATAGAGTAGTTGCTTTGGCAGACGATAGATATCCGAACTACATGATCAGCCCAACAAAGTTGATGTTGAATAATCATTGCTTCAACATTTGTGAATGTTGCTCAGGTGATTCTGGATTTTGCTCAGGTGATTCTGGATTTTGACATCAGTGTTGGCCCTTGTGGAAGGATAACTGCCCAGGTAGGAAAAGTGATTATTATTATTATTATTATTATTAATAATAATAATAATGTATTTGTACCCCTCCCATCTGGCTGAGTTTCCTCAGCCACTCTGGGCGGCTCCCAATCAAGTGTTAAAAACAATACAGCATTAAATATTAATAACTTCCCTGAATAGGGCAGCCTTCAGATGTCTTTTAAAAATAGGATAGCTGCTTATTTCATTGACCTCTGCTGAAAGGGCGTTCCACAGGGCGGGCGCCACTCCCAATAAGGCCCTCTGTCTGGTTCCCTGTAACCTCACTTCTCACAATGAGGGAACCACCAGAAGGCTCTCGGCGCTGGATCTCAGTGTCCGGGCTGAACGCGCTCCTTCAGGTATACAGGACCGAGGCCATTAAGGGCTTTAAAGGTTAGCACCAAAACTTTGAATTGTGCTCGGAAACGTACTGGGAGCCAATGTAGATCTCTCAGAACCGGTATTATGTGGTCCTGGCAGCCACACCCAGTCTAGCTGCCGCATTCTGGATTAATTGCAGTTTCCGGGTCACCTTCAAAGGTAGCCCCATGTAGAGTGCATTGCAGTAGTCCAAGCGGGAGATAACCAGAGCATGCACCACTCTAGCGAGACAGTAAGGTCTCAACCTGCGTACCAGTTGGAGCTGGTAGACAGCCGCCCTGGACACAGAATTAACCTGCCCCTCCATGGACAGCTGTGAGTCCAAAATGATTCCCAGGCTGCGCACCTAGTCTTTCAGGGGCACAGTTACCCCATTCAGGACCAGGGAGTCCCCCCCACCCGCTCGCACCATGTCCCCCAAAAACAGTACTTCTGTCTTGTCAGGATTCAACCTCAATCTGTTAGTCGCCATCCATCCTCCAACCGCCTCCAGGCACTCACACAGGACATTCACCACCTTCACTGGTTCTGATTTAAAAGAGAGGTAGAGCTGGGTGTCATCTGCATACTGATGAACACCCAGTCCAAACCCCCTGATGATCTCTCCCAGCGGCTTCATATAGATATTAAAAAGCATGGGGGAGAGGATGGGACCCTGAGGCACCCCACAAGTGAGAGCCCAGGGGTCTGAACACTCATCCCCCAACACCACTTTCTGGTCATGGCCTCGGAGAAAGTAGTGGAACCACTGTATAACAGTGCCCCCAGCTCCAAGCTCATCTAGATGGTCCAGAAGGATGTTATGGTCAATGGTGTCAAAGGCCGCTGAGAGAAAGTCTTCTTCGCCGTCGCTACCGCCACTTGGTAGGCTCGATGTTGAGCTCTAGCCCATGTCCGGTCTGATTCAGAATGAGTTTTCCGCCACTGGCTCTCTAGCCGTTTCAACAATTGTTTCATCGTCCTCAGCTCCGGGGAGAACCATGGGGCTGTCCGGGCTCCATGCAATCGGAGAGAGCGCTTCGGAGCCAGGCAGTCAATAGCCCTGGTTAACTCCACATTCCAGCGGGCCACCAGGGTATCAGCTGAAAGTCCATCAACATGGGATAAAACATCCCCTACCACTCTCCGGAAGCCATTTGGATCCATTAAGTGGCGGGGGCGGACCATCCGAATCGGTCCCACCTCCCTGCAGAGGGGAAGGGTCGCGGAGAAGTCCAGTTGCACCAGGAAGTGATCTGACCATGGCACTTCTTTTGTTTCGCTTTTACTTAGTGTCAGATCACCAACACCCATAGAGGTGAATACCAGGTCTAAGGCATGTCCGTGGCTATGAGTTGGGCCAGACTTATCCAGGGACAGCCCCATGGAAGCCATGCTTTCCATGAAGTCCTGAGCGGCCCCTTGTAAGGTCGTGTCAGCATGGATGTTAAAATCCCATAGGACAACCAAACTAGGTGTCTCCAGGAGCACATCCGCCACGACCTGAAGCAGCTCGGGCAGGGAATCCTTGATGCAGCGGGGAGGTCGGTACACCAAAAGGAATCCTGTACTGCCCCTATTGCCCAACTTCCAGAACATGCACTCAGAGAACTGGGTCTTCCCAATAGGACGCCTGGTGCAAACTAATGACTTTCTAAAAATCACTGCAACCCCCCCTCCCCGCACACAAGGCCTGGGTTGCTGTGCGTAAGAGAAACCTGGTGGACAAGCAGCGGCAAGGACAGGCGAGTGTGTGTGATTGTGAATGGAATTGGCCAGAGGGGGGAGCGGTCCTCCCAAACACCCACAGGAGCAGCAACAGCAGCAATGTCCCAGAAGCCTCTCTTGAGCCTCTTAAGCTGTGCCAGTGAGTGCAGGCCCCATCCCCTAAGCCTGATGGAGTTGGCTAGAGGAGGGAGCGGTCTTCCCAAACACTCACGGAGCAGCAACAGCAGCAATGTCCCAGAATCCTCTCTTGAGCCTCTTAAGCTGTGCCAGTGAGTGCAGGCCCCATCCCCTAAGCCTGATGGAGTTGGCTAGAGGAGGGAGCGGTCTTCCCAAACACTCACAGAGCAGCAACAGCAGCAATGTCCCAGAATCCTCTCTTGAGCCTCTTAAGCTGTGCCAGTGAGTGCAGGCCCCATCCCCTAAGCCTGATGGAGTTGGCTAGAGGAGGGAGCGGTTCTCCCAAACACCCACAGGAGCAGCAACAGCAGCAATGTCCCAGAAGCCTCTCTTGAGCCTCTTAAGCTGTGCCAGTGAGTGCAGGCCACATCCCCTAAGCCTGATGGAGTTGGCTAGAGGAGGGAGCGGTCTTCCCAAACACTCACGGAGCAGCAACAGCAGCAATGTCCCAGAATCCTCTCTTGAGCCTCTTAAGCTGTGCCAGTGAGTGCAGGCCCCATCCCCTAAGCCTGATGGAGTTGGCTAGAGGAGGGAGCGGTCTTCCCAAACACTCACGGAGCAGCAACAGCAGCAATTGACACTTTCCAATGGTACACCATTAAGTTGTGGCACTGCAGAGGGGTTGTTTTGTTTTTGTTGGTGCAGCACTTTGGTTTTTTGAATATTGGATACAGACTAAGCTTTCTGTAAGCTTCTGTGAAGATATTTAGGATGGTTTGGAGCTCATCCTCTGAGTGTACATTGTCATCAGCATACTGAAGTTCTATGACGGAAGTTATGGTAACCCTACTCTTTGCTTTCAGCCTGCTCAGATTAAAGAGCTTTCCATCTATTCGATATATGATTTCCACTCTGGAGGGGAGTTTCCCTTCAACAATGTGTAGGATCATGATGATGAAGATAATAGAGTTGGGGCGATAATACATCCTTGTTTAACGCCTGATCCTACTGTTAATGGAGCCGAAGGATGTTCACAAATTTATATGGGCAGCCAATTTTCAGCAGGACAGTCCACAGGGCAGTATAATTTACAGTGTTGGAGGACTTAGGTCAATAAATGCCATATACAGGGGTTGATTTTGCTTTCTGTACTTTTCTTAAAGCTGTTGAAGCAGTGAAAATCATATCCACTGTCCCTCTATAAGGCCAAAAACCATTTTGGGATTCAGGAAGGGCATCCTCAGATATAGTTAAACCATCAAGTTCCTGCTCATGATAGGTTCAGCTCCTGACTTGCATGGGCACTCAGATCCTAGTATAATGCATTAATATATCTGTACCAACCTGAAGAAGGCAGATGAAACAAAGATCTTACCCAGGTGTCTCGTTGGCTGGAATCCTCTGTGTACACAATTTTATCTACAAGATTTACTACATAGTTGAACTCTTGATCTCAATTATATTGAAAAGCTATTCGCAAGACTGTATATATTTTTTCAAGTTCCTCGTGACTGTGCTTATATGCTTTGTGCTTGTATTATTTTGAGTCTTATTACAAATTGTATTGAGGTTTCAGTGTATTTTATACTTTTATTGCATACTTACAGAGTTGTGTTTGATTAGATTCTATTCTCTGTATTCCTTCGTTGTGGGATACTAAAACGAAGGTAAAGCAGTTGTGAGGGGGTAGGATGGTAGTATGAGGCTAAACCTTAAAGCAATTTTTTGTACATTTTGCTTTCCTTGAGTTGACTATTAAGGTACACTTCTGAATCCATTGAATCGGTGTGGCTATTCATCACATAGTAATACTGCTTGTTGTTGTTGTTCAGTCGTTCAGTCGTGTCCGACTCTTCGTGACCCCATGGACCAGAGCACGCCAGGCACGCCTATCCTTCACTGCCTCTCGCAGTTTGGCCAAACTCATGTTAGTAGCTTCGAGAACACTGTCCAACCATCTTGTCGTCCCCTTCTCCTTGTGCCCTCAACCTTTCCCAACATCAGGTCTTTTCTAGGGAGTCTTCTCTTCTCATGAGGTGGCCAAAGTACTGGAGCCTCAACTTCAGGATCTGTCCTTCTAGTGAGCACGCAGGGCTGATTTCTTTAAGGATGGATAGGTTTGATCTTCTTGCAGTCCATGGGACTCTCAAGAGTCTCCTCCAGCACCATAATTCAAAAGCATCAATTCTTCGGCGATCAGCCTTCTTTATGGTCCAGCTCTCACTTCCGTACATTACTACTGGGAAAACCATAGCTTTAACTATACGGACCTTTGTTGGCAAGGTGATGTCTTTGCTTTTTAAGATGCTGTCTAGGTTTGTAATTGCTTTTCTCCCAAGAAGCAGGCGTCTTCTAATTTTGTGACTGCTGTCACCATCTGAAGTGATCATGGAACCCAAGAAAGTAAAATCACTCACTGCCTCCATTTCTTCCCCTTCTATTTGCCAGGAGGTGATGGGACCAGTGGCCATGATCTTAGTTTTTTTGATGTTGAGCTTCAGACCATATTTTGCGCTCTCCTCTTTCACCCTCAGTAAAAGGTTCTTTAATTCCTCCTCACTTTCTGCCATCAAGGTTGTATCATCAGCATATCTGAGATTGTTGATATTTCTTCCGGCAATCTTAATTCCGGTTTGGGATTCATCCAGTCCAGCCTTTCGCATGATGAATTCTGCATATAAGTTAAATAAGCAGGGAGACAATACACAGCCTTCTCGTACTCCTTTCCCAATTTTGAACCAATCAGTTATTCCATATCCAGTTCTAACTGTAGCTTCTTGTCCCACATAGAGATTTCTCAGGAGACAGATGAGGTGATCAGGCACTCCCATTTCTTTAAGAACTTGCCATAGTTTGCTGTGGTCGACACAGTCAAAAGGTTTTGCGTAGTCAATGAAGCAGAAGTAAATGTTTTTCTGGAACTCTCTAGCTTTCTCCATAATCCAGTGCATGTTTGCAATTTGGTCTCTGGTTCCTCTGCCCCTTCGAAATCCAGCTTGCACTTCTGGGAGTTCTCGGTCCACATACTGCTTAAGCCTGCCTTGTAGAATTTTTAGCAAAACCTTGCTAGCGTGTGAAATGAGCGCAATTGTGCGGTAGGTGGAGCATTCTTTGGCACTGCCCTTCTTTGGGATTGGGATGTAGACTGATCTTCTCCAATCCTCTGGCCACTGCTGAGTTTTCCAAACTTGCTGTCATATTGAGTGTAGCACCTTAACAGCATCATCTTTTAAAATTTTTAATAGTTCAGCTGGAATATCATCACTTCCACTGGCCTTGTTATTAGCAGTGCTTTCTAAGGCCCATTTGACTTCACTCTCCAGGATGTCTGGCTCAAGGTCAGCAACCACACTACCTGGGGTGTATGAGACCTACATATCTTTCTGGTATAATTCCTCTGTGTATTCTTGCCACCTCTTCTTGATGTCTTCTGCTTCTGTTAGGTCCTTTCCACTTTTGTCCTTAATTGTGGTAATCTTTGTACGAAATGTTCCTTTCATATCTCCAATTTTCTTGAACAGATCTCTGGTTTTTCCTATTCTGTTGTTTTCCTCTATTTCTTTGCATTGCTTGTTTAAGAATGTCCTCTTGTCTCTCCTTGCTATTTTTTGGAAATCTGCATTCAATTTCCTGCATCTTTCACTATCTCCCTCGCATTTTGCTTGCCTTCTGTCCCCCGCTATTTGTAAGGCCTCATTGGACAGCCACTTTGCTTTCTTGCATTTCTTTTTCATTGGGATGGTTTTCGTTGCTGCCTCCTGTATAATGTTACGAGCCTCCATCCACAGTTCTTCAGGCACTCTATCCACCAAATCTAAATCCTTAAACCTGTTCTTCACTTCAACTGTGTATTCATAAGGAATTTGATTTAGATTGTATCTTACTGGCCCAGCGGTTTTTCCTACTTTCTTCAGTTTAAGCTGGAATTTTGCTATAAGAAGCTGATGATCTGAGCCACAGTCAGCTGCAGGTCTTGTCTTTGCTGAGTGTATAGAGCTTCTCCATCTTTGGCTGCAGAGAATATAATCAATCTGATTTCGATGTTGCCCATCTGGTGATGTCCATGTGTAGAGTCGTCTCTTGTGTTGTTGGAAAAGAGTGTTTGTGATGACCAGCTTGTTCTCTTGACAGAACTCTATTAGCCTTTGCCCTGCTTCATTTTGAACTCCAAGGCCAAACTTGCCAGTTGTTCCTTTTATCTCATGACTCCCTACTTTAGCATTCCAATCCCCTATAATGAGAAGAACATCCTTCTTTGGTGTCATTTCTATAAGGTGTTGTAAGTCTTCATAGAATTGGTCAATTTCAGTTTCTTCAGCACTGGTAGTTGGTGCATAAACTTGGATTACTGTGATGTTAAAAGGTCTGCCTTGGATTCGTATCGAGATCATTCTATCATTTTTGAGATTGCATCCCAGTACAGCTTTCGCCACTCTTTTGTTGACTATGAGGGCCACTCCATTTCTTTTATGGGATTCCTGCCTACAGTAGTATATATGATAGTCATCCGAACTGAATTCGCCCATTCCCGTCCATTTTAGTTCACTGATGCCCAGGATGTTAATGTTTATTCTTGCCATCTCATTTTTGACCACATCCAGCTTACCAAGGTTCATGGTTCTTACATTCCATGTTCCTATGCAATACTTTTCTTTACAGCATTGGACTTTCCTTTCGCTTTCAGGCATATCCGCAATACTCCTTGTTACTATTCAGTAATATTGCTTGGGTCAAAAACTATTGAATTAACCTTATGAACTAGTTATGTTTACAAATTAGAACCAGCTGTTCTAGATGGCCTGGAAAAATGTTTTTAAAAAACAAGACCCCCCTCTTTAGTTAGATACTTGCATTCATTATGATAAGCTGTATAACTGGAGGCGGAAATACTTCTTTGAAACTGGCTTCTTTGAAATATGTGATTTATTCAGCATGACCAGCAGAAAAGTATGAAATCACAGAGAGACCCATTAAATTTTTGCTATAAAAAAAGAAATCGTGTTTATAACTCCATCAAGAACTTTAAGCAACTGATTAAGCAGATCAGTGGATTTGTGGCCCAAAGCCTACAGGAACCAGTGAAAAGCTGAGACAAGCGCTGAATGGGTGCAGTGAGAGACATTCATTTCATGTGTGTGTGCAGTGCATTGCTGAGCAAAATGTGACTTTAGTTCTTGGTTTCTCTCCTGTATGTGTGTATGTGTGAGAGTGTGTGTTTCTGTGGTGTGTGAATGTGTGTGGAGGGGGAAATGGCACATTCCCCATATAACAATATAGCAGCATGCTAACTATTAGTTAATAGACACTTTGAAGCGTCAGAGGTTTCAGAAAAGTGCTGGGTCTCTGAACTATGAGCTACCATCTTCTGCATTCCACTTCTCAGACCACAGGTGTGGTGTGATGGTCAGAAAAGGACAGGATGGTGTTTGGAAGATGGGCTAAAAGGATGTTATTTCTCCCCTCCCAGTTATTTTTCTCATCCTTGACTATTCTGGAGACTTTAGGTTTGGATTCATTTGATCCCGGATAAGCATGCTAACCTAACTTGTGACAGAAATATGGATGAGCAAGTTAGAAAGTGTTAACCTCTCCCAATGCCACCCCCAATTTCTGAGTGTTGCATCCTGCAAGTTGGGGAGGTAGAATAAAGCCATTCTTCTCTCTAGGTGTCCTGTCTACCAGTCAGCCTTGGGGTCCCCTTGGTGTACATATAGCCCACTGCTCAATATTCTTCCTCTCTGAGGTGATGTTGGGCTCCTCCCTCCTTAAAGGTAAAGGTAAAGGGACCCCTGACTGTTAAGTCCAGTCGCGGACGACTCTGGGGTTGCGGCGCTCATCTCGCTTTATTGGCCGAGGGAGCCGGCGTACAGCTTCCGGGTCACGTTGCCAGCATGACAAAGCCGCTTCTGGCAAACCAGAGCAGCGCACGGAAACACCGTTTACCTTCCTGCTGCAGCGGTACCTATTTATCTACTTGCACTTTGATGTGCTTTTGAACTGCTAGGTTGGCAGGAGCTGGGACCAAGCAACAGGAGCTCACCTCCTCGCGGGGATTCGAACCGCTGACCTTCTGATCGGCAAGCCCTAGGCTCTACCTCCTTACTGTTCTTTAAAATTTCAACATTAATGCTGAGGTTCTCTAAGGGAACGTTTCAGCAGTTTGTGGTTGTCATGACAACCATGGCCCTGACTCAGTTAGTACTAGGCCTGTCAGAACATGAGGTTTAGAATAAGTCTCAGTGGCTCACTGTGGCCAATTTGCACTACACTTTGCAGATTGGACTACAGATAAATTGTTGTGTCTGTGGATGTGCCTGAAATATCTGCTTGTGTTGTTGTGATGCATATCTTTCAGTTTGTTTAGCCTGAGAATATTGGCAGGAACTTTGGAAATTTGAGGCCAGCCACATGTAAACTTGACCTTCCCCACTCTTGCTAACTAAAACTTACAGGAAGGAATTGAGTAAATGTGTAGAGATTAATGATAAATGCAAAATGCAAAATGATAAATAATAAATGTGATAAATGCAAAACCACTGCTAAAAAGAACCCTCCTAAGATCCCCCCTCTACCACCTGGACCATTCAATTCTCTTTTTTTTCGGGGGGCAAGGTGCTTGAGTGGGTGGTGACCCACCTCTAGGTGGTTTGGATTATACAGATTATCTAGATAAATTTCAGTCAGACTTTAGGACTGAAATTGCTTTGGTAGAACTATGGTTGGAACTGGACAGGAGAACTGCATCCCTCTTCTGTCAGACCTCTTGGTGGCTTTTGATACCATTGACTATAGTATAAATCTGCTGGATTGGATCCCTGGATGGCACAGTTCTGTGCTGGTTTTGGTCCTACCTGGTGAACAGGTTCCAGAAATGCTGCTTTCTGCACCAGAACTTTTATTTGGGGTTTCACAGGATTTTGCCCACCATGGTTTTCAGCATCTTCATGAAATAACTGGGAGAAGTCAGCTGTGAATTTATAGAGTGTGATGTCATCAATATATGGTGTGACATCTTGTTTTACCTTTC
Organism: Darevskia armeniaca; assembly: GCA_034641395.1. Taxonomy (NCBI): domain Eukaryota; kingdom Metazoa; phylum Chordata; class Lepidosauria; order Squamata; family Lacertidae; genus Darevskia; species Darevskia armeniaca. Next base: position 6,989,919 of record JAWWNF010000019.1, on the reverse strand, counting down.
TTTTCCATTTGATTACGGGGAGGCAGTGGAAAAATTGAATTGGCAATAGTCTAGATGTAGACTAAGAAACTGGGACTTAATTCAGGCAAGACAGGCATGCTGTTGGTCAGGTGGTGGGTTTGTGGTGGGAAAGGAAGGTTGAAAAGCCTTAAGTGCACGTGGAACAATATGCATGGCCTTTTGAACATACCGGTACATAACATATGCAGTTTAAGATCAACCTCCCTTTTTTTTCAAAATTTTATTAAAAGTGCTTTCTTTTTACAGCTTAATCCACACTATCCAGATGGTAGTAATGGGGAAAAGGCTGTGGTAAGTGCAACTGCTTCTTTAAATAAAATGTGGCGAAATGCTCTCTTGCATAATCTGATCTAATTAGTTGATCTAATTTGTTGTAGAAACAAATTGTGTACAATATTGATAATAAATATATTTCTGTTACAGAGTTAGGAGCTTAAAAATCCTATGTTGATGTGACTTTTGCTTTCTATTTATTCATTTGTTTTAAAACCTGGCAACAACTTTTTCTGACAAAAAGTTCTCCAAGCAACTGGCAATAATTATGGCTCTCCAAAATAAACAGACCAAACAAATTTTGCAGTGTGTCATGAGTTGGCTTAAAAACAAATGCCACAATATGCTTTAATTCTATTAATGTTTGTTTTTTAGTTATTGTTCCCCCATGTTTTTAGCTGCTCATATTTTATCAATAAGCTGTCTTTAGACAGAAAGATGGGATATAAATAAATATATAACAACAACATAACTCCAAAAATATACAGAGGGTGTTAGGCTGGTACAGTTCAAGAGGGAAGCCACTATAGCAGGGGTGCTAATCTGGATGTTGCTGGACATCGTCCCATCATCTTTGACCATTGGCAATGCTGGCTGGTGCTGTTGATTGTGAGAGACCCCCAAATAAGTGTTGTAATTATACTTTACAGAGTTGTGCAGAAGTTGTTTTTCACAGTTCTCTTTTTCCCATAGAAAAACCACACAAAGTTTAAAAATAACATCACTTTTACTTCCTGTGCTTGCTCTTGTCAGATTGAATATACAAGAGAGGCATGTAATACTTAAGTTACTAAAATATATTTTAGTTTGTATCTGAGTGACTAATATTTACAGACTGGCTCTTAGGCAGGCAGGCAACACACTTGCTGTTCTCACAGTTAAAACTCTAAGTTGATAACTGAACTATACAGTATACTGTATATATGACATCACAAGATTCTATACTACAGCATTAACCCTTTGCATAGATTTTTGGATGCACCATTTCCACAATAAGCCACAGGTTCATCATTATTGCATTATACTTCTGATCTCAGTATAGAAAAGAGAATCAAAAAAGTCTGAGACTTTTCTTTCTTTTACCTTTTAAGGCTATGAATTGTTTTCATTACCCTATGCAGGGATCAGCAACCTTCTTCAGCTGTGGGCCGGTCCACTGTCCCTCAGACCATGTGGTGGGCCGGACTATATTTTGGAAAAAAAATATGAACAAATTCCTATGCCCCACAAATAACCCAGAGATGCATTTTAAATAAAAGGACACATTCTACTCATGTAAAAACATGCTGATTCCTGGACCATCCGCAGGTCGGATTGAGAAGGTGATTGGGACGCATCCGGCCCACGGGCCTTAGGTTGCCTACCCATGGCATATAGTATTATACTGTGCTGTTCACCTGAACAATAGTATTTGCTGCCACTGTCCAACTCAGGGATAGCTAAAGTGGTGTCTTCCAGGTATTGTTGGCCTTGGCCTTGGATGCACCCTAACCAGCATGGCCAGTGGCCAAGGTTGATGGAGGTTGTAGTCCAGCAGCATCTTGAGGTCTACAGGAACCCCTCATTTTCAGTTGCATATACATTTACAGATAATGTGTAAATGTTACCTTGCTGGGAAGCTAGCATTGCAGCTTTGCCTCATTGCCTCATATATGCAACTTCTGCTTCCTTCTCCTCTGTCCTGCCTCTTTATGACACTTATAAGTTAATGTCTGAATAGGGAGAACCCTGTTATTGAATATGGAATCTCCCTTCCACTGAATATTATGCCTGCATTCTCTAGCCATGGGGAGAGGGGTGGAGAAGTGGAAAGGGAGTATGCAAGCTTGAGTGTTGCTCCCAATTGCATTGCATGGATACTATAGATGAGTGGAGAATAACATCCAAATTAGTAGATTTGAGTAATTGGTTCAGTCAGAAGTCATGCTGAAGTCATGCCCCTTCTTTGAGCCATGGAGAATAATTGGCCATTTCTGGCCCTTTCCTGTTTTACAAAGCTGAGTGCATGGGGGCCAGGGAGGAGGAGGAGGAGGAGGGGTCCTAACATCTTGGAAACTGCAACTTTAGGCTCCTTATGCTATATTTTATTTATTTTTAGTTATTAAATTTGCATACCACTCTTCATCTGAAGATCTCAGGGTAGTTCACAGCATAAACACACACAAACACACACAAACACACACACACACACACACACACACACACACACACAAACCATAATAAAAACAAGAACAAAAACAAAGCAAACCTCCAACCCACCCTCCCACAAACACATCTAAAAGGACACAGTATCAACTAAAGGCCTGGTTGAAGAGGAACGTTTTCATCGGGAGCCTAAAGGGGCCAGATGAGCCTCCCTGGGGGAGAGCATTCCACAGAAAAGACCCCATTCTTGTGTTGCCACCCTCTGGACCTCTCATGGAGGAGGAATATGAAGAAGAGCCTCAGATGATGATCACAGGGTCTGGGTCAGTTCATAAGGGGAGAGGTGGTCCTTGAGGTATCACAGTCCTGAGCTGTTTAAGGCCTTATAGGTCAAAACCAAACTTTGAATTGGGCCCAGAAACTAATTGGCAGCCACTGCCTTTGACCAGGATCGGTGTAATATTCTCAAACCATCTTGCTGCAGTGAGCAATCTGGTCATTGAATTCTGCACCAGCTGAAGTTTCTAATCTGACCTAGAGGTTACCAGAGCATAGATGACGGAAATTAGGCTATCCTTGTCCAGATAGGGGTGCAGGAAGGTACTTCAAGCCACTTGGACCTCAAGCCACAGCACAGGATCCAGGAGTACCCCAAGCTACGTGCCTGCTCCTTCAGGTGTAACCCCATCAAGAGCAGACAGCCTCCCAGCCATCTGGTCTGAAGAACCACCCACTAACAGTGTCTCAGTCTTATCTGGATTGAGTTTCAGTTTGTTGACTCTCATCCAGTCCATTATCAAGGCAAGACATCAGTCTAGCACTTCCACTGCCTCACTTGCAGATGTAAAGGAGAAATAGAGCTCTGTGTCATCAGCTGACAATGTACTCCAAACCTTTAGATAATTCCACTCATTGGTTTCATATAGATGTTAAACAGCATGGGGGATAAAATTGAACCCCAAGGAATCCCACATTGAAGGCTCCATGGGGCTGAAGAGCACTCCCCAAGCATCACCCTCTGAAAATGACCATCCAAGTAGGACTGGAACCACTGCAAAGTAGTGCCACCCGCCACTAACTTGGACAGCTGCTCCAGAAGGATACCATGGTCAGTGATATTGAAAGCCACTGAGAGGTCAAGGAGAATTAACAAGGACATAGTTCTCCTGTTTCACTCCCAACTGAGGTCATCATACAGGGTAACCCAAGCAGTTTCTGTGCCAAAACGAGGCCTAAACGCCAATTGGAATTGTTTCGCTTTCATTGTATTTCCACTCAGCCTTTAGTCTTTATTTCCATTTATTTCCTTTTTTCTTCAGTCTGGGAGAGGGTGGGTAATATCCATTGATTAAAAAATATATGTATAAGCAGTTTCCATTTCCCTCTCCCCTTGCTCAAACAGTTTCACACACACCTTTCCACCACAGTTCCAAATTTATTCTTTCTCCAGGAGTGCAGAGTTCCAGCATTCCAAACTGAATTATATCTGGAGGGGGGTGAGTAATCATCCCCCCCTTTTTTTGCCAAATCATTTTTATTAGGGTTTCCAATACATCCAAATTACATTGAAACATTCCAAATTATTTATCCAATTATTAATAAAAAAAGAAAAGTTCCAAATCTGCCAAATTAATATTTAAATTTATATTGGAGGTTCCCATGCTTCAAACTCCGGAGGTAATCTAATCAACTTATCCTTTGTTTTCTGCCCTTCCAATATTCTCAAAGCCTCTGATGTAGTCCAGCAAGCGAGATAGATCAAAGCAAACAGTGTCTCTGTGTGGATTTAAGTCCATATTTCATCACTATACATTCACCTTGCCCCTTGACTCTCTGGCTCCAAAAGCTCCATCACGGACCGTCACCATCTTTCATTCAGTCCCCGTAACGTCAAAACATCTTTTTCCGCAATATTTATTTATTCACCCGTCTGCTTTTCACTTCTACCTTTTCAGGAGATTCTGCCCATTATGTTGAAGGGTTGTAAATTGTAAATTCTTTTCGGCTTCTCTCCCTCTGGTTTTCGTGTTGTGCAGCCCGGGTTTATTAACTGCATCATTTGGCAACCGTCCATGTTCCTCCAATTAAAGTTACAGGTAGATAGCTGTGTTGGTCTGTCATAGTCAAAACAAAATAAAAAAATTCCTTCCAGTAGCACCTTAGAGACCAACTAAGTTTGTTCTTGGTATGAGCTTTTGTGTGCATGCACACTTCTTCAGATACACTGAAACAGAAGTCACCAGACCCTTAAATATCCAATTAAATATCCAATTAAAGTCAGTCAGAGTCCAAGGAGTACTCCTTACCAAAATCAACACGCAAAAGCACTTTTATCCTCTTCCAAATATCCATGGTATATTTCATTATCACATCAGGATGTTGCTTGTTAAATCTTATTTTCATTCCACCCAGTTTATATTTTATAATATCAAATCTTCTTAATCGAAATCAAGTTATCAGTCTTTCAAATCTCACTTGTTATGCATAGTGAAGTTGGGTCTTCAGGGGTTTGGGGTATCAGCCCGTTATTATGTAAAATAGTAAAACAAAGTATCACAGAGTCCGAGGCTCCCTCCCCCCTATCCGTCCCGCTTCCACATACCGATACGATGAACGAATCTGCTTCCTTTTCTTTTTCTTCTTAGCTGTTTTCCACTCCCTCCAGCCCAATTGGCCATTACACATATACAATTTGAAATAAAATCCAGATTTCAAATTAACATTCAAATTAAACAGGTATCTACTTTAAAAAGAAAACAAAAGCAGTCTGTCCACACAAAATCACAACTTAATAATCCAGAGGAGAGTAAAAGTCTCTCATTGATCCAGTTCTCTAAAAATGTCTTGATGTAAGATAAAGAGTTACGGACAGTTGAAGATCATTATAATTCCTCTTTTCTGGCAGAGTCCGAACGCCCTTCTTTCCTTCTCACAACCAGAGAAAGATTTACCAGGCTTCCAGCTCTAAAAAAGTGGTGTGGGGGCTCTCAGATGTTGTCCAATTCCTGGCATTGCCTTCCCTGTCGATATTCAGCCTCTATGGCCAGTTCCAAGCTTTAAAGTTCTAATTTATCTTTTAACACACAAAAAACCCTTTATTGGTTTTACAATTTTATACACGCATCACATCACGGTTAGGTTTTCCATGTCTCCCCTCTCTCACCGTGGGAGACTTAAATCTAGCCACCCTCTCACAGGGGTATACCCATTCCTCATGCCCCTAACCTTAAAAATGCTATGCCTTAACTTTGCTTAGGCCTGACCCTAATTCCCAGGCCAGGCCATATTTATCTCCATTACATTTCTCCTGTGACTCCCTCACATCCTCCCTATTGGTTTCATATTTTATCATCTTGTCTTCTTATCAGGTTCATCTTCTTATTTAAATCATCATCAAATATATCACATTATTATTACGAAGTTCACACCTCAGCAATCATACTTCTATTTCCTCTACTTAATCCCCCCCCTGCTTCCCCTTAGTCTCTGGGCGTCTAGCCTTGTTGTGTCCTTTGCTTATTCATATCGTTAGCCGTGTCCGTTAGCCGTGTCGTTAGCCATGTCCTTAAAACCCAAAAAATGTCCCATTAATATCAAATAATGTCCTTCATCCCACACCCAGTCTTTCCAAAACCCAGTACCATACAGTCTCTTGTGTAGTTTGGCCTTTTTCTTGCTCCCTTCTCTGCAGGCCCCTCTGGTTTGTCTTTCCAATCTTTCTTCTTCTTTTTGGATATTCCATTCTTGTTTTCGCCTTCATCTTCTGTCTTTTAATAACTCCAATTTTCTGACGCTGAAATACTTTTTTCCTGCAGGGAATTCTTTTTAATCTTTTTTCCTCTGTGACCTTGGTGGGGATTTCTCCCTCCTCCTCTTCCTGTTCAGCTGGCATAACATCAGTCTTGTTTTGACCACATCTTATCTTCTCTGTCTCGGCTCGGATTTCAAGTCTCATTTCCTGTATTTTTTCTAGTATTCTTCTCCAGCCATCATTTCGCTTACTTTCCGCCATGTTTAAGAGCACAGCTTTTCACAGTCAAAAACAATCCATTTTCAAGTTCAAATCCAACAGTTCAATTCAATTCCCGCATTTTCAACCACTTTTTCCACTTTATCCACTAGTAACCCACAGGACCAGGGGTGGCAGGGGGATTGAATCTCTGTTACAAAGTTTTTCTTTTAAGTTGCACTTCAGTTGCATCGGTTACAAAGTTCCTGATCTAATGTCTCAATAGCAAGGGATTGACCTCCGTGTTTAAAATCCCAAGCAGTTCTCTAATTACATCCAAATTACTTTTTACTCACTTCTCAATGTCCAAATATTGTTTCTTGGAGGAATCGGTGCGCTCAGAACGGCCGGTCACGCAGCTTCACCCAATGGGGTTTTTGCGATTTGATGAGCTCCCCTCGCTCTCTCTCTCTTGGAGCAGGGAAGGCGTTCCGAGCTCCACCGGATCAAAAAGGTCCCGGGACGCTCGACCCGGGATTTTGGGGGGCTGCTGCGCTGTCACGGTCTCCCCTTTTCCCGGTCGGGTAGGGGAATGTCAGAAGCGACATGTCCCCCCGACCGTCCGCTCCGGCGCGCCGACCGGAAGTCAGAATTTTAAAGAAGTTTATCCCAAGTTCTCTCTGCTTGGGTTCAGATTCATCAATGGCTGTAGTTCAAAATCAGATCCACAGTTAAAATCCAATAAATCCAATAGTCCAGCAGGGTCAGTAAAAGAAATTAAAGAATGGGTTTTCGTTGCTTTTACTCCAACTTTTCCATCAACAAACAGTATCCATAAATCTCAAAGAAATCTAATATCCTTTTTACTTGCAAATTGTTTCTAAGCAGTGTTAATTATCCAGAGAGCGGGGATGGACTTCCTTTTCACTCCTCCATCTCTCACCAAATTCCTTTCAATTAAATCTTATATTAGGTCTTCTTTACCTTTCCATCACCTCTTGGCAAATAGAAGGGGAAGAAATGGAGGCAGTGAGTGATTTTACTTTCTTGGGTTCCATGATCACTTCAGATGGTGACAGCAGTCACGAAATTAAAAGACGCCTGCTTCTTGGGAGAAAAGCAATGACAAACCTAGACAGCATCTTAAAAAGCAGAGACATCACCTTGCCGACTAAGGTCCGTATAATTAAAGCTATGGTTTTCCCAGTAGTGATGTATGGAAGTGAGAGCTGGACCATAAAGAAGGCTGATTGCCGAAGAATTGATGCTTTTGAATTATGGTGCTGGAGGAGACTCTTGAGAGTCCCATGGACTGCAAGAAGATCAAACCTATCCATTCTGAAGGAACAGGTAGATAGCCGTGTTGGTCTGTCATAGTCAAAACAAAATAAAAAAAATTCCTTCCAGTAGCACCTTAGAGACCAACTAAGTTTGTTCTTGGTATGAGCTTTCGTGTGCATGCACACTTCTTCAGATACACCTCTGAAGAAGTGTGCATGCACATGAAAGCTCATACCAAGAACAAACTTAGTTGGTCTCTAAGGTGCTACTGGAAGGAATTTTTTTTAATTTTGTTTTGATTCTGAAGGAAATCAGCCCTGAGTGCTCACTGGAAGGACAGATCCTGAAGCTGAGGCTCCAATACTTTGGCCACCTCATGAGAAGAGAAGACTCCCTGGAAAAGACCCTGATGTTGGGAAAGATGGGAGGGCACAAGGGGAAGGGGACGACAGAGGACAAGATGGTTGGACAGTGTTCTCGAAGCTACCAACATGAGTCTGACCAAACTGCGGGAGGCAGTGGAAGACAGGAGTGCCTGGCGTGCTCTGGTCCATGGGGTCACGAAGAGTCGGGCATGACTAAACGACTAAACAACAACACCTTTCCCTCGGCTTTGAATTTTTATTATTATTAAAGAAATTTATTTATTTTTTCACCAACAGCCAAAACACAAACAGTGAAACCCCCCAGGCGGCTGATACATTGGGTGTACATAATCAATAAAAACATAATCAAATCAACCATATGTATAATTCTTTATACATTAAGACTCCTCCCTCCACAAGTTTTATTTAACTTTTAACATTTTATTTACCCCAAATTGTTCATATCTACCCAAATAATTCAATATCTTCTGAAACCAACCCTCTTCTTTCTCAGTGCCCTTAAACCCTTTCATTCTGTATATCTTCACAGTTAGATATTCTAAAATATAGTCCATCATCTTCATTTGCCAGTAATGAACAGTTGGTATCTCTTGGGTTTTCCAGTTCTTTGTAATTAGCATTCTCACAGCAGTTGTGGCATACAGAAAAAGTACAATATCTTTTTTTGGGATTTCTTCCCCTACTATCTATCCTATATAATAATCTCCCTATGTCCCTGCGTCCGCGTGGCAGTGGAAATCTCCACTGCGCCATGTCACACACGGACGGACGCAGGGATTGGAGCAGGCGGAGAGGGGGGCGTGTCCCCTCCCCGTCACACTCCTCCTCTCCCCCGGCCGCGCCGATCACGCGAGGCCCCGGCTTCACCCGAGGCCTACGCGCTCGGCGGATCGCTCAGTCACCGCGGGAGCAGCAGCGCCGGCCGGGGTGCATCCCGGCTGGTGCTGCTGCTCCCGCGGTGACTGAGCGATGGCTCCTGAGGCTGCCCGTCCATGCTGCTTTAAGGCAGCACGGACAGGCAGCTCCAGGAGCCGCCAGTCCCTCGGCGGCAGCGGCGCTCCCTCGGCGGATTGCTCAGTGGTGACTGAGCGATCCGCCGAGGGAACGCCACCTCCTGAGGCTGCCCGTCCGACGGACAGGCAGCTCCAGGAGCCGCCAGTCCCTCGGCGGCAGTGGCGCTCCCTCGGCGGATCGCTCAGTGGTGACTGAGCAATCCGCCGAGGGAGCGCCGGCTCCTGAGGCTGCCCGTCCGTGCTGCTTTAAGGCAGCACGGACAGGCAGCTCCAGGAGCCGCCAGTCCTTCGGTGGGAGTGGCGCTCCCTCGGCGGATCGCTCAGCGGTGACTGAGCAATCCGCCGAGGGAGCGCCGGCTCCTGAGGCTGCCCGTCCGTGCTGCTTTAAGGCAGCACGGACAGGCAGCTCCAGGAGCCGCCAGTCCCTCGGCGGGAGCGATCTGCCGAGGGAGCGCCGGCTCCTGAGGCTGCCCGTCCGTGCTGCTTTAAGGCAGCACGGACAGGCAGCTCCAGGAGCCGCCAGTCCCTCGGCGGGAGCGGCGCTCCCTCGGCGGATCGCTCAGCGGTGACTGAGCGATCCGCCGAGGGAGCGTCGGCTCCTGAGGCTGCCTGTCCGTGCTGCTTTAAGGCAGCACGGACAGGCAGCTCCAGGAGCCGCCAGTCCCTCGGCGGGAGCGATCCTCATTTTTGGTGAGGGCACTCGGAACCTTTTTTACTGTTCCATCTGCTCTCCTTTCCTTCGGCTTCTGTTTCCGTTCTTCCCTGTCCCTCCACCTCGCCAGGGCCCTCCAGGCCTTTCCTGTAGGGTCTCTCCCCACTTCCCGTCTCCCCCATGGCCTCCGAGGCTACTGCTCAGGGCGGCCCACGGGGCTCGGCCTGGGCTCCCTCAGCCAGGCCCAGCTGGGCCAGATCCAGGGAGACGCGGGCCTGGTGGGCCCTGGCGAGGTAGAGGTTATTTGTGGCCTTGGGAGTTGGGCGGCGGGAGGGCGGAAATATCGGAGAGGTGTTTGAGGCGGCAGCAGAAAGTCGCTGCCTTGTCGCTGCCTCGGGTGCTTGCAGACGGCAGTTATAAAATGGCGGACGGGGCATTGTTGCTCTGGCCAGGTCTGATGACACTGACGGGCAACCTGCCTTTCTATTGGATGCTGTTGGAGTTTTCAGTTCTGTTGTTGGTGACACGTAATGTGTGCGCCAATTTTTTTTGCCTTTATTCTATATTTTAGGCATGATAGGTGTGGTTTTTTTGAATTTTTATTATACCAGATCCTTCCTTGATGGTCATGGTACGCTGTGTCCTAAATTTGATGAGATTTGGTCCAGCCGTTATGGAGCACGGTGATGTCCGCCGCGTACGCAATGGGAACATTTATATATATAGAGATTATTACGCAGCCTTTCTTGCTTCATTCTAAGAGCATTGGAGAGAGCTGATGAACTCTGAAACCTGTTGAAATGCATTGTAGTCATTAATTTATCTACATGTGGGACAGTTGCTTTATTTAATGCTTTATTGGATGCTCATCTTTAAAAAGTCAACTATAATGACTGCCCCCAACCAATTAAAATAATTCAGACATAGAGATGTTGAAGGGAAGAAGAGTTGGGCCAACTCCAGGAATGCCTTGATTACTCTGTACATGAAACATAGGATGCAGTGCCCAACCTTCCCCTGTGTGCTCTGATGGGCAGACCCACTCCAGTTCTTACCTTACACCATGCAGCCATACACTCCCTTGCAAATTCCAGACACATATGGGAGATCATAGACCAGAGATGTCCAAACTTTTCATTTTTTAGACATGCATCATTTCACAACACAGTAATTCAGTTTTATTAGCAAGCCGGAGATTAAACTAACCCTTTTCCAGCCCCAGGAGGAATGCGAGGATTGTTTGCACAACACACCTATACATTGCAGCCAACACACTAACATGTCTTCTTGACACACAGTTTGGAAAGCTCTGGCCTAGACCATGGAACTATCACAGCTACTTAGTACCTGTAAATGTTTGGAGAAGTTGCAGAAGTCCCTAGTCATGAAACAAACCACTTCTTGTTTTCATCTCCTGACTGGAAGGAGCAGGCTATCAGTGACTGTACAGGAGGCTTGTGGGTAGAGTAGGTTTGCATCAGCGCAGAATGCTGTCCATCACACATGCCATTCCAGAGGGAATGGCATGTGTGATGGACAGCAGAGCCAGACCAGAGTCTGGTGATGCAGTCCCCCTGAAACTCCACCAGATGGCTGGAGGAGCAGCACTTCAGGGGGGAGAATAAAAGGAGCAGTTTCTGAGGGAGAGTTAGATTGGGCTTTGTTTGAGTAGTTGGATAGGAAGTCAGAAAGGAGTAGTATATGATTTGACTGAGGGAGAACTGGTTTGGATTTGAGTTCAAATCTGCTCTGAGGAGGATATCTATAGCTAGAGGAAGGAGCCTCATATACCTATACCTAGAGGAAGGTATTAAGACCGGGTTGAGGGTGTACAGACAGGAGTTACTTGGAGGACTGAGCCAGGAGAGGTAGAACCTGTGGGTCTAGTCAGTCTAGCCAGGAGGGGAGAGTTCTTCTAGGTACAGAAAACTCCCAAACCAGTAACAAGGGGTGAGGTGATCCCCTGGGTCTGTTATACCATTTTGGAATATCTCTGGAGTGGGTTTGTTAAGAGGGTAACTGAGGAAAAGTGCCCATCACTAATAAACCAGGGTATTAACCTGTGAAGGAAGCTGTGTTGTATTAAAAGTATTTAACTGAACAACCTGTGTAATAACTAAGTAACAGAAGTATAACAACTGATTTTGAGTAAAAAGAGATTAACAGAAGCTGTGACTGTAACACTGTGTTTAAGCTGGAGACATGTTATAGTTAGTTAAAGTAAATAAGTTAACCTGAAAGAATGCATTTCCTGACCCACTTTGTTTCAAAAATTTCATTTTGTTTCATAAAACTTTTCTTGTTTGTTTGAGCATTTTCTGCCTGAGACTGTAATCACAAAGTTTTCCCTCACACAAGTCCCCCACATGATAGCCTGTGGTAAATTGTAAAACTTGGTGTAATTAGCATACAGTGAGGTGTGTGTGCTATATTTAATTGGGGGCAGTTAGTGGGGTGAGAGTCCACTGTTTGTGCAGGCTTCAAAAGAAGAATGAGAGAGAGAGAGAACTCACCTGACCTATTGGCCCCTAAAGCTCTGTTATCGCTGTATGGGATTGCTGACTTTGTAAGCCCCTGCTAAAGTTGTTTTAACACAGAGGCACCAGATTATGCTTGATTTAGCAGATGTTTCTAGAATTCTGGTGGTTGTTAAATTTAATTTTAAGTTCAGTTAGTACTGCAGCTTAATGGTCTTCATGGAGGGAAATAACATTAGGACTGTAACTATGCTATCAGAGGTGGCTTTAACAAAGAATGAGCCTATAAACTCTGGGGCACTCGTGCATATGCAGAGAAACTGTGCAGGAGTGTAGGCCTACTCTTGCAGATTTCTGGTGGGGCAGAATAAACTTGAATGTCTCTAAGTTTAAAACAAAAGATCAATGCATGTAGAAAAGTAGTAAGATGACCCTTGGGGTCTCTTCTAACCCTATGATTCTGAAATTCTAAGTAAGGAAAAATACTTGGTTAAAATTCTTCACCCAGACATGCTGTTTTTCTGAGTTTATTTGAAAAAGAACTTGGGAGAACATTTGCATTTAGAATCCTCCTCCAGGGCATATGTACAGTCCCAAGAAAGGCCTTGGCACCTCATGATAATCATACTAGTCCCAATACACTGTACCTAGCTAGGACCTGTATTCTCTGTTCTAATCTGAGGACATTATACATCTCACACGGAAACACTGTTTCCGTGCGCTGCTCTGGTTTGCCAGAAGCAGCTTAGTCATGCTGGCCACATGACCCGGAAGCTGTCTGTGGACAAATGTCTGCTCCCTCGGCCTATAGAGCGAGATGAGCGCGCAACCCCAGAGTCGTCCATGACTGGACTTAATGGTCAAGGGCACCTTTACCTTTACCTTTATACATCTCACATGTCCTCCTGCACTATTCTTCCATCTTGAGAATCATAGTAGGGGCTTCCTGGTTGAGCAGGAGCAGCCCAATCAGACACCAGGAGGGAAACATAACCAACCAATCAGACGGTACTCATTGTGTAAATAATGTATATAAAGCCTGAGGTTTTGGGGGGAAATCACTCACTGTTCCTATGAGCTGAAATAAAGAGCATGAAATTACTACTCGACTGAGTATATTTCAAGGACTGATATAAATGGAGCACATATCATGGACAAGCTGTTTTGCCAAGTTGACTGCCCTTGTTGGTGGGGACAAAAAACACAGCCTTTCCTGATGCTCGCTGCCTCCTGTCTGTCCTTTGTCTTTTATCTTTGTATTCCTTTAAAACAAGCGCTGTGGTGCTGTATTCCTCTGGCAAACACCCAGCAGCCTTGACGGAACTCACATTGAGTAATAACATGTTCTGTCATAGGGACTTTTTGTTGGCCTCTGACCTATTTGTGTGAAAAGGGAGCTTGCATCCCAGCATCCCTGAGGTAGGTTGGTCCTTCTGTTTTGAATATGAGAAAAGAAGCTAGTAACCATACAATTTCACTCTAGTAACCCTACCCCCTTCACCTTGCAAAGAAAAAATATATTATTCTTGCAGAACTTACAATAGGATGCTGTGTAAACCAAAGTGTCCTTGTTCTTCATCAGCAGAGAGACAGCGAACTTCTCATTTCAAAGAAGAAACGACAGGCTGGGGAAAAAATTATGTATACGCTGGTGTCTGTGCCACATGGAAATGACATTGCCTCTCTTTTTGAACTGGATGCTACCACCCTTCAGCGAGCTGACTGCCTGGTTCCAAGGTAGTGTTGCATGTGTATATGTGGGCTTGCCAACTGAAAGGTCAGCAGTTCGAATCTGCGTGATGGGGTGAGCTCCTGTTGCTCTTTCCAGCTTCTGCCAATCTAGCAAAAACAAAATAAAAAATAAAAAAAATTCCTTCCAGTAGCACCTTAAGAGACCAACTAAGTTTGTTCTTGGTATGAGCTTTCGTGTGCATGCACACTTCTTCAGATGCATGCACACAAAAGCTCATACCAAGAACAAACTTAGTTGGTCTCTAAGGTGCTACTGGAAGGAATTTTTTTATTTTTTATTTTGTTTTGACTATGGCAGACCAACATGGCTACCTACCTGTAACTGCCAATCTAGCAGTTTGAAAGCACACCAGTGCAAGAAGGTAAATGGTGTTTCTGTGCAGTCTGGCACTCATCACTGTGTCCCGTTGTGCCAGAAGCGGTTTAGTCCTGCTGGCCACATGACCCGGAAAGCTGTCTGTGGACAAACATTGGCTCCCTTGGCCTGAAAAGGGAGATTATTGCCGCGACCACATAGTCGTCTTTGACTGGACTTAACCATCCAGGGGTCCTTTACCTGTGTGTGTGTGTGTGTGTGTGTGTGTGTGTGTGTGTGTGTGTGTACGTGTACCCAGTGCTTTTTTCTAAGGGAAAAGGTGCTGGAACTCATGATGAAGTATGGAGGAGGAGAAGCCTGTGCCGGTCTATAATAAGGGGGCATTGAAGCAACCCAAGTTCAGGGGGTTATTTTAAGCTTGGAAGAAAGGTCAGGTAGTGCTTGGGAGAGAGGCAGAGTTTGCTTTCCGGTGTCTCCATGAAGACTGCAAAGCCGTATGACCCTGCAGAGCAATAGTGCTTCCTAAGGGAGCATGCTAGGCTAGCCTTCCTCCACCTCCTCCCTTTACTTGCCTCTTTGTGATGGAGGTAGCTGGTGCTGGCTAGGAAATCAGGGGAGGAAGGGGGCAGGCTAGTGCTCCACATTTCCTTCTTCCTTCCTCTTGTTAAGCTGAGCACAAAGCCTCTAACCACAGGGGGAGAGCAGGGCTTCACCCATTGTCAGCTGATTCCTTTCCAGTGGATTTGAAAACAACATTTGATGCTCTAGTGATTTTAAATTTATTCCTTGAAAGCTGTTGTTTTACTTTGTTTAGAAATTCTTATGTGCGACTGAGACACCTGTGCACCAACACATGGGTCACTAGTACCAGTATCCCAATAGACAAAGACGAAGAAAGGCCTGTGATGTTAAAGGTAAATACCGACAGCAGTCAACATAACTTAAGCAAAGAAAGCTGCTTTCTCATGTTAAATTTTTGTTGTTCTTCCCCTGCCAATATTGCAGATTGGGACCTGCCAAACGAAAGAAGACAAGGAAGCATTTGCTATTGTGTCTGTTCCTCTGTCTGAGGTTAGAGATTTGGATTTTGCTAATGATACCAACAAGGTTTTAGCATCCACAGTTAAAAAGTTGGAGAATGGCTCCATAACTCAAAATGAAAGGAGGTCAGTGATCCTTCCTTATCTTTTGCCTCCCTCCCTGACCTAATGATACCAAGCAAATGCTTACAGATAATACAGGCTTTCACAACAGACTACTAAACCAGATGTTGGAAATAATTGATCAGTTCAGCATTATTATGTTATAGCAGCTATGAGGCATCCGTGGCCCTCCAAGTGTTGCTGGAGTCATAGGATCACAGAATTATAGAGTTGGAAGGGACACCAAAGGGTCATCTAGTCCAACCCCTGCACTACAGGAATCCTGCTTACAGCTGTCCCTGAGTGAGCTCGGAGCACCAACCTTCTGGTTAGCAGTCTGATGCAGCATAGGAGAATGCCATTACCTCCAGACCACATGGCCCAATGGGCAGGAATGAGAAGAGTTGCAGCCCAACAATATATGGAGGGCCACGGATTCCCCATCCCTGTGCTCTTTCAGCCCTGGAGCCTATTTATGCTTTCAAAAATGTGTATGTATTGAATACCAGGAGGATTAGGGGAAGTGTATCAACCCCTAGCCACACTTTCAGGCTCAACACACCTCTCCGCATTGACTTCCTTATGTGCATACAATGTGTCAATTCTGTATTCCCTTGGCTTCTGATAGTGCAAGAGTTGTGGGAAATTGTGGTGTAAAGGTTTGCAGATTTTATGGAGTCAGAGGATTGTATGTAACACTGCAACAATGGGGTTCTGCTGCCACAAGGGGACTTCCCTTTCCTGTCCTCCTAGATGTCCCCTAGATCTGCTCCAGAGGGCCTCTCAAACTTTGGAGCTGATTTTGAGGGTGTGTGGCTGGTGGGGTAGGGCTTGAGGGGACAGGAGAAGAAGAGGTAATTCTGCTATGTGCAAAAAAAGTCTGTTGGTGAACCAGCATGCTAGAGACAACCCCAGATATTTTTGTCAGTAATAATTATAACAAACAAGGAAAATGCCTGTCACAAGGGGGATATTTGTGGAGGTTGTGGTTATGTGAAAGCTATCATTATTCATTATTATCTATATTATCTATATCATTATCCTTTTATATATATTTTCAGTGAGGCAGGTGTCTTGTCATCTGGGCAGCCCAGGACCTCTAGACACACTGCCCAAGCTTGTGTCCCAGGGAGGTCACTGCTAACACAACGGTTTGACTTCCTCCCCAGAGGCACACTCCATTGTGTTTTGAGACAGATGGATGCCAACAATCTATACCTATTTGAGTTGTCTTGTGCTTCTGTAGCCCAAACATCACTACTGCGGGACAAGAGGAAAGTATTAGCAGATCCCAAGTACAAAAAAAAAAAGCTGCAAGGGGCAAAAAACTGGAACTGTGTGTGAGTAACCCTCAAAACAGCTCCATAATAATTGAACGCCATGGAAACTTGAAATGGGTGGGAGTCAGGAATAGAATAGTGTGGCTAGAACAAGGAGATTGGGAAAACACCCATACACCCATTAGAAAGAACCATTTCATTGTCTTGATAGGTCACTTCTTACATTATACAGAGAAGCTGTTTGCCGTTGTCATTGGGGACTTAAGAGAAAGTTGCCCATAGATACCAATGAAGAAATGAAAGAAGTTGATGTTGCTGAGCCCCACTCCCACCCCCAGCATCCAGAAACCAATGGGGAAAATGGAGATAAAATATTTATCAAAACAGCCCAATGTTGACTGAACATGATGCAAGGGTGCAGAATGATGACTGACTGCTGGGAGTTTGGGGTGGCGGGAAAGGAAAGAGTGGTTGAAACCCTGAACAGAATCACTCCACGCTGTAACATTTTGTTACAGAGCTGCACTTGTTCACTGTATTGTACTTCTTCAAACAACATAGGTTTGTAACCAAGCTGTTGGAAGATCTCATTTTCTTTGTTGCTGATGTGCACAATAATGGCCAGGAAGTGTTGGATGTGATGGTCATTAAGCCCAACCGAGAGAGGCAAAAATTAATGAGGGAACAAAATATATTGGCACAGGTATGTAATTGATAGAAATATTTAATATGGAGCATATTCTTCAAATATACAGTGGCATTGTTTGCATATTACTTCAAGGCAGGGATGGGGAAACTGGCCCCTTTAGTCAGTGTTTCCCAGACTTTTTAAACCCAATATCCCCTTTTAAGTAATATAAAAATCCCTTCAAACCTGCTTCTCCTAATTATTTTATTTGCATTTTCAAAATGATTGAAATATCATTTTAATTATAAATAATATTTTGGGGCTTAATAATAAAAATCTATCAAAGTAACTTTTAAAAAACCAAAACAAAACAAAAAAATTCCTTCCAGTAGTACCTGGTGCATGCACACTTCTTCAGATACTTTTAAAAAACCAGTTATTCAATTTTTCAAAAAATCTGCACAAAATTATACATTTCAAAAATACTTTTATTATTTTTAATATCAACATTGATTCTGCATGTTTGTCACAAGTTTTGGATTCTGGGCACCATGGAAGACAGAGTACATCTTGTTTCACTTTCAGCATCATCCTGCTGCACTGCTTTGTTTCAATATCTAAAAAAACAGAAAAACCGTCTTCACAAAGGCATGTGGGTGAAAATGTCACAATGATGTGCAGAGCCTGCTCTTCTGTTTTGGGATATACAGGGATATATTTCAACCAATTTTTTCTGAAGGGAATTGTATGAAATCATCTTTGGCAGCTGAATCACACTTGCGTTCCAAAAAGACCTTCTGGAGATGCTCTGACAAGGACTGAACATAAGTGATAAAATCATTTTCACAGTGTGTTCTGCAATCAGCAGGATGGTCAGCTCAGTTTCCTTTGCCAGAATATTTTTTATTGTCTGCAGAATCAAGCTGCCAAGCAGTAAAGCTTTTTCAGAGGGTTTCTAGGTGGTCTGTTTCAGACTCAATGCAGGCATAAGATTGGTCTGGTCTTAAATCTGCAAAGCCTGACTAAGAGGTGGATGAGTTTGGTGAGCAAAGCCAGCAGGGATTAATAAATGGCTGGTAGAATTCTCTGGATTGGCTCACTAACTAGATCACTTATGCCTTTCATACTCAGCTGAAGTTCTCTCTCCAGCTCTCGTGTTTGTGGGGAAATGGTGAATGTAGTGCTCATTCAAGAAAGCAAGAGTAAAAACAAATAGTTTTCATTGGTGAAATATTTGGCAAGTGTTGTGATCAAAAGTAAATGCAGGGCTTGATTGTCTGTGGAAACAAGAACCTTTTGTCTTTATATCCTATATAATAAAGAGCCTCTGTCCGTACGTACCACTTTCCGTGTGTCACAGGAATTCGCGAGTGCGCGTGTGTTCCAGTGACACAGGGATTGGAGGACGCAGACCAATAGGACCTTTCCGCTGCCTCCGCCGATGGCTCCGGCTTCGGATGCAGACCAATAGGAGCGGGGGCAGCGGCGCAATGCGCCGCTGCCCCCAGCCTCCTCCTGCCGATGCTCCCTCCGCCTGGGACAGGGGTTGCTCCGCCGCCACCGCCCGCCCGCCCCGCGATGCCGAAGCTGACGCAGCTGCAGCTGCCTCTCAGGCTGAGGCGGCAGCTGCTGCTGCGCGCAGACTGAGGCGACGCGCGGGAAGGGGCGGTTGGCCGGCGCGGCTGCTGCTGCTGCTGCGGCTGCTCCAACACGCTCCCTCTGCCCGGGACAGGGCTTTCTAGCGCCCGTTTTCCTTAACGGGCTTAATTTACTAGTCCAGTATAATATGCCACCATTGCCTAACTGGGACCCAAGACCAGCTGTTTTGTATTGGCTGTACAGAAGGAACACAGGGTGTGAGATAGGCCTAAGCTACAAAAACAGGAATACTTTAAGGGTATTTACAAGGATGCGATGAAGTGTTACCTGCCCAAAGGTGAAGGTGAGGTAGAGGAGGATCTGTTCCAAAAGAAGGTGTTTTAATATGGTTTGGGTAATTTACATACAGACACTGAGCTCATCTAATTTATATGCATACCATCCCTGATATTATCTGTCATTTAAGTGCTTAATAAACACATGCACCCAACACATCCAGTTTTCTGTCCATTTTCCCAACTGCACAATTCCATCCCCACGTAGCACACTGGAAAAACCTCAGCCTTAAATTGAGGATAATTTGATATGTAATAGCAGTAGTGTATGGTATGTTCAAAGTTATAAAAATTAGTGGAAATGACCAGTATAAATAAACATGTGAGTGATTAACCACACAGTGCATGACGAACTGCTGCACTCTGTATATTGCATGTCACACCACTTAAGAGATATTGTTGAACTTCTTTGCACTCATGATAACATGAACATAACATTTCATACTTTTATATTTTCATATTGTTAATCTTTTGGTTAGATCACACATTTTTTTAATGGAAACACTCACACACACCCTGAAATGTTCAGATGCCCCCCTTGTTGAGAAGTCAGTGGTTTAGATATTTCTGGACTCCATCTTCCATCAGTCCCAGCCAGCATTGCCAATGGCCAGGGATGATGGGAGTTGTAGTCCAGCAACATTTGCAGGGCCACAGGTTCCTCAGCTCACTGAAAACCACTGTTACTTTTAAACCATAGTTAAGCTTATTAGGCAGCATGCTGGTGCACAGGGTGAAAATCGTGACCACTTTCCTCCTGTCTTGCTCTTGTAGCTGCTGCACTGCTGGGAGCTAAGCTACAGTATTATTTAAAATAATTTAAACATGAGGTGACCTGTTGGAGGATGAAGTGAACTCATAGTGAAAATTACATATAGAATGCCATGCAATTTTCATTGCTGAATTGATTCAACCTCAGGGGTGGGGCACATTTTATTCCCCCCTTGGCTCAAAATGCTTACCGGTATTTAATATATTGTTCACTGGATTCACCAAAATACCCTGTTTTCTCGCCCCACCATTAGTCATCACTTTGTTTTTGTATTTATGTGTCTCTATGTGTATACGAACAGATATTTGGGATATTGAAAGCTCCATTTAAAGACAAAGCGGGAGAAGGAGCCATACTGAGACTTGAAGATCTGGGCGACCAGAGATATGCCCCATACAAATACATGCTGAGGCTTTGTTACAGAATCCTCCGGCATTCCCAGCAGGACTACAGGAAAAACCAGGTTTTTCTCTTGCCTTCTCATGTGGCTACATAATTGTATACAGTGGACTCCTTGGTTGTGTTTACAGATTCATTGAATCCTGTGGGATGACTGCTGCAGGAGAGTGATGCCAACTTGATTTTATGGAACCAAAATTTCACTTTCAGTGTGACTGTGGATTGTTAATTCCATTACTTTAACCAAGTGCAGTATACAGTAGTAGCATGAGGTGCTGCTCAGTTGGAATCTCTATGCTATGATTGGCTCCACCTGGAGTTAAACAGATGAAGGTGGGATTAATTTGCTGCTATCAACAGTCAGGCAGGGTGTTCCTAGGACATCCCCCTTAACCCATCTTGTTGGATGAACTGACTTGTTTTCTGATTTTTTTTTAAAAAATGGGTCCCATTTATTGGTTGATTTGTTGACTATGTGTGGAATTTTTGAACTGATATGGTTGACTTCTTATTGCTTTTATTGTTTTGCTGGTTTCTTTCCATGAGGGCTCCAGGGAGCTATGCATGGCATGATAGAATTCATTAAATAAATAAAAGCAAGGAAAGGAGCAGAGTGGGGAGGTGATCTGACCATAGACTAGCGGAGGTACTTGCACTCTTCCAGAATAGCTCCATGCCTGCTTTACCTACTGGTCTGCAGTGGACTAGTGGACCCCCATCTTGATGAATCACCTGGGAACAAAAGCCTGTGAGAAGGAATCTTCCTGTCATAAGGAATATTCTAGTACTGATTGGTATGTGGAATATCTAAGCATTTGTGGGTCATATTAGGGCAAACTTTACAAGGAGAACCAAGTCAAAGGAGAATCAAAGCTAAAAGTTGGCTGATCAGACAAAAGTATACTGGTCAGGTTTTTGGGGATGTGAAGAAGCAACTTTTATTATCATGCTGATTGGCATCTGCACTAACTCCAAATTGTCTTCTGGGCACAGTTCAAGGTACTGATTTGGATGTGTAAATCTCGTAATAGCTTAGGTCATACATACCTCAGATACACCTTCTTGCTGGTCCTGTGTATCAACATGATAAGTATGTGAAGTGAGAGTGCCTTCTTCATTGTATGTCTAGGTGTCAAATTTGAACCAGTCTGGAAACCCAGCTATGAGTCTATGGTGCCTCTGCAATACTTTGCCAGTCCAGTGGCACCAGGAGTGCACCGGGTGGAAGGTCACTGAATGCAAGAGAGGTGCCCTTTGTCAGGCCAGAAAGCTGGACCTTCAAGAGACTCTAGTTCTCCACAAAGGGGTGAAGCCTAGCAGAAGTGGAGGTAGAAGCTCAAAAGGCATCAGTTCACTTCTGCAAGTTGCTCATCAGGTGCTCTCCATGTGCCCTGCTTTGCTGCTTTGCTCCATGGGACCAGAACAGCACATCAGCCAGCATGGGCATCAGCCATGCTTGCTGGGATTGATGGAGGTTGCAGTCCAAAGCATCTGAAGGGCACCAAGTTGGAGACAGCTGTTACAGACCAACATTCTTGATGGCTGCCTCACAGTTGTGGAGCAGCCCTTCTGTCAGAGCTCTGTGAAAGTCCAAACCTGAATCCAACTCCAGAAGAGCCAAACTTTCCTCTTGGGATATCTTTAATATAATCAGACATGGAAAAGATTTGATTGATTTGGGTATTTGTTGTTGTTGACCTGTGTTTTAATGATTTTTAATGGCTTCTCTGCCTTGAGAAGCATCAAGATAGAAACTGAACTAAAATAGCTAAACCCAGGAAATATGGAGTATGCTTCTAGTAATCTAAAGAAAGGAACCATGGTCTCTCATCTACTTGCCTATCAAACTAAATATTGCTGGTCAAAAATGGGGTGTGGCTCATGTGTGGAACCTTCCATCTTTCAAGCTGGTGACATACTACCCTGGGATTTTCTTCCAGGAATACATTGCTAAGAACTTCTGCGTCATGCAGTCTCAGATCGGCTATGATATATTGGCAGAAGACACAATCACAGCTTTGCTGCACAACAACAGGAAGCTACTAGAGAAACATATCACAGCTAAAGAAATAGAGACATTCGTAAATTTACTCAGGAGGAATCGAGAGCCAAGGTTTGAATTAGCCCACACCATTTATTTGCTTTCTTTTAAAAAATTGTACACTGATCATCTTTTTATCTGTGTATCTGTGACCATGAACCTGTGACCATGAACAAATGATAGATGTCATAAACTTTGCACTACCGGTATATGTAATATAAATTTGCATTCAGCATTTTACTGATAGGGTACTTTTGATAATCATTGTGTTGTTTCTTTTCAATAAATTCCTACAGTGTGACCCATCCCATTTTCTTGTTAATCTCCCCCTCACCTCAAGGTTCTTGGACTACCTGTCAGACTTGTGTGTTTCCAACACAACTGCAATCCCAGTCACTCAGGAACTTATTTGCAAATATATGCTGAGCCCAGGAAATGCTGATATTCTCATTCAGACCAAGTAAGTTAATTGACCTCTCAGTTTAATTATTTTACATTGTCTCACACAGTTTTAAGTAGGTCATTAGTAGGTATAGTGTAAACTGTTTGTTTTAAGGTTGGTCTCAGTGCAAATGGACAACCCCTTGGATTGCTCCACCCTCTCTGATGATCTGGACGAGGAAGAGGTTTGGCTGTACTGGATTGATAGCAACAAGGAACCTCATGGCAAAGCAATCAGGCATCTTGCCCAAGAAGCTAAGGAGGGCACCAAAGCTGATTTAGAAGTCCTCACTTATTACAGGTAAAGCAGCTTTCCAAAAAGGTGAATTATTTGTCCCACAGGACACAAGTTAATCCTTTCTGTTCCTTCTGTGTTCTCTGGATTCATCAGTGTCCTCAGAGTTCATTGCCTGAATTCAAGCACCCAACAGGCCACAACATGCATTCCACAAATTTTGGAGGCCTAAGCATTCATTTGGTACTTAGGTAAGAATTTTCCCTTTGAGAAAAAATATACTGAAAACACACCCATCTCCAGCATGGTTCCACCAGAAAGTGGGATAAACTTTGGAAAACAATGTCGGAACAAAGCTGTGTTTATAAGGTACTGCAATGGTGTTTTGTGCAAGGCTGAAAGCATACCCATTGCTGGGTATGGACTAAATTAATATTTTGGGTAAAAGACTACCATTGATCTATGAAAGAAACTTCACTGGGGGTCAGATGAATGGCATGGGAACACCCACTAGCATTGTTGAAGCTACAAGAATGTGGATCTGATCAGTGCATGGCTAGGAGAGCCCCGTGTAAGATACTCTGCTAATAGAAGAATGTAAAGTTATACCACCATCAAATTAAATCAAACTTGGTGTTGCTTCATTTCCTGGAGGGGAAATAACATCTGAACAAGCCCTGAGTTGTTTAATGCACAATCTGCAGTTCATTGATAGGTCTTCATTTAAGCTAAAGTTGTTTCATTGCATTAAATTAAGACTGCAATTCTTGGCACATTTACCAGGAAGAAAGCCCTCCCCCCAACACACACACACATTGTCAGCTGATTGATTTGTGGATTTTCAGCCTGTGTCCTTATCATTTTCATTAGACATGGCTTATGGCAGGATACAAGACTAGGTTGCAAAACTGCTATTAAATGTAAGAATTTCAACATAGTTGAGGAATTTATTCAGAGCAGTGCTATGTATTACCGGTATGCCATGTAGGGCTGGGCGGTGTCAGCATTTCAACATCATGATCACCAGCCAAACATTGCAATATGAAATGGAGGGGATCAACACATACAGCAAGTTAGGAGAGGGGAAGGATGAGCCCTGTCTCTCTGCTTTGCATCACTTGCTAGCCTAAGGTTACCAGATGTCCCCGTATCCCTGGGACAGTCCCCGGATTTACAAATCAGTCCCCTGACAAAATCCATTGAAGTTGAAAAGTGTCCCCGGATTCATTGAAAAAAATCTGGTAACCTTACGCTAGCCTCCATTTCCCTTGGGGCAGCTGATTTCCTGAGGAGCTGATTTCTCTGCCTCCTTCACCACACGCCTGATTCTGCCTGTTCCTTCCTTCACCCCCCCTCAATTTCAAGGCTCCTTCACTGCAAGCCTGGTTCTCCCTGCTCTTTCCTTCACACATACACCAGTGTCAAGCTTCCTTCACCCTGCACCCAATTCTCACTGCTTCTTTACACACACACACCCCAATTTCAAACCTCCTTCACCTCATGCCCAATTGTCCCTGTTCCACCCCCCCCCCCCAATCTCAGGCCCAGCTGGGGCCACTTGTTCCTGCTGCTGGGTGCTGGAGGCGGAGGACTCAGGAGCAGTTGCGGTTTCACTCATGGTATACCACCGGGTGAAGCTGCCATCGTGCTGTGGGCCTCATGGCAGTCCTGGGTGATGTATTGATACATTGCCCAGGCCTAACACCATGTAATGTGGATCTTCTTCTATATCTATAAAATCATTCAAGTTGGATGTTTGTTAACAATCGCCTTTCTCCGTAACCCCTTGATCGATTCCGTTCAAATTTGGACACAATGTTCCATGTCCATATGGGAGTGATCATATGTACTTAAAGGTAAAGGGACCCCTGACCATTAGGTCCAGTTGTGACCGACTCTGGGGTTGTGCGCTCATCTCGCATTATTGGCCGAGGGAGCCGGCGTACAGATTCCGGGTCATGTGGCCAGCATGACAAAGCCGCTTCTGACGAACCAGAGCAGCACACGGAAACACCTTCCCGCTGCAGCGGTACCTATTTATCTACTTGCACTCTGACGTGCTTTCGAACTGCTAGGTTGGCAGGAGCAGGGACCGAGCTAGGGGAGCTCACCCCATCGCGGGGATTCGAACCGCCAGCCTTCTGATCAGCAAGCCCTAGGCTCTGTGGTTTAACCCACAGCGCCACCTGGGTCCTTACATATGTACTTACATTGCACAAATACCACACCTTTCCCAGGTAAAAATGTGATTTTGTGCAAAAAGCGCCCTCCAGTGGACGTTAAACAGCACAGCACAACACACCCGTTTCTGATCTCTCCTCCTCCTTTCCCGACGTCACTACCACCATCCAATCGACAGACAGACCACCCACAAACACTACTGCTGGCTCCGCCGGCGGGTATAGAACCACGCCGGAAGGAATCGCCATTTTCGCGGTTTGCGACGCTAACTCAACCGGCTGTAGATAGAGGCCGGACGACAACGCCGTTACTCACATTTCGGGCCAGATACCACACCTTCCACAGATACAAATGTGCTCCTATAAAAACAAACATACAGCCCACCACTACACGTCAACAACATCAAAGGAGGCCATTGACAAAATCAGGACAAAGAACCTCATAGGCTAAAATAGTAGTAATAAACAGTTGTAGAAACGAATACAAAAACGGGAGGGGCAAACAGAGAACACATAGACTGAACTTCAATGAGATAAGGTGTAAGTAAACATACGCTTTCTCTTTCATACTGTATCTTTTGTATTTCACCAAATCAGCCACAGCAAGGCGTGGCCGGGTCAGCTAGTATTTTATAACTGAGTAAGAGTCTAACAGCCATAGTCCAGTAAAAGAATAGTAATGTGTTGGTTGAGTTTATGTAATATTCCTCAGACATTTAGAGTGGTACCTTAGCAACCAGGTTATTGAGTAACAAACACAGAAATGGAGATGACATTATTTTATTATCTTTTCTAAGGTACCAGTTGAACCTCTTTGCAAGAATGTGTCTGGATCGCCAGTATTTGGCTATAAACCAGATTTCCACGCAGCTGTCAGTGGATCTGATCCTGCGCTGCATGTCAGATGAGAGCCTGCCTTATGACCTGCGAGCCTCCTTCTCCCGTCTCATGCTGCATATGCATGTGGATAGAGATCCTCAGGAGATAGTGGTGCCTGTGAAGTATGCCAGGCTATGGACTGAAATCCCTACCAAGATCACTATCCACGAGTGAGTTCCCTGTTGAAACAAACAAAATGGAACATTCACTGATTGGTGCCAGATTCATTTGTAGGAGTAGTCATAATAATAATAATAATAATAGATGGCATAATGGACACAGTCCTGGTTGGTTTTAAGAGATGATTTGACAAATTCATGTAGGATAGGCTTCCTGATTTGATAGCTAAATGGGACCTCCATGTTCAGAGGCAGTATACAGTCTTCTGAAGACAAATAAGACAAGGCCATTGCCTGCTTCTGAACATACCAGAAGTGGCTTGCTTCTGTGGGGTGGGGCCATAATGCTAGCTTCCTGACAGTGCCTCTTACTGTAAGGGAGAGGAACAAAGGGGCAGGGAGCTTGGCATGGTACAAGTGCATTGTCTAGAGCAGTGGATTAGTTCCACCGGTGTGCCCGAACTTGCCCCTCCCCATCTCGGCAAGAAGCTAATCTTGCAACTCCGCCCCACTGGGTGAGATACTTCTGTGGCACACAGAAGCACCTTGGCAGGCTACTCTGGTTTAAAATATTTCAATGGACCCTGGGTCTAAATGGATTCTGGTTATGATGCAGCAGGGTTCTTCTTACGTTCTGATGAAGCAATTATTATTATAGTTATTTACTTTATATCCCGCTGTTTTCCCAGACTGGAGCTTAAGGCAGTATACAAGATTTCTTATAATCTCTGAGAATAAAAACCTGAGAATTTTCATGCAGCATGAAAGTGAAAAGGTTTCTGTCCTGGGTGGGTAATACAGTATAACATTTTAGTATTGACTTTTGTACCATGAAGATCCATAACAAGGAAAGGAGGAGAAGAAGATCACCATCATAATCATCCAGTGACTACCTCATCCTGAATGAAAGCTCTTTAAATTCATCTGCCACTCACAAATTTACCAATACCACCCTTTTGTGAGGCATAGTTAACCCTAGGAAGAAGCTATTTGGCATAACCCGCATTGCAACTGGTTCAAATTAGCATTCATGTGCCTTAGAGTACCGTTGCTGACAAGCTCCAAGTTTTGCATGTAATCACTAATTCTCTGCAGTGAGTTGCTGCCTGGGGTTCCACACTGTGTGTGCACATAAAACGGCAACAAATGGGCATGGCTAATACATGTTTATACAGTGAAGGGAAAAAGTATTTGATCCCCTGCTAAATTTGCCTGCTTGCCCTGTGACGAAGAAATGACCAGTCCATAATTTTAATGGTAGGTTTATTGTAGCCGTGAGAGACAGAATAACAACAGGAAAACCCTCAGAAACCTGCATTATAATGAGTGAAATAAGTATTTGATCCCCTATCAACCAGCCAGATGTCAGGCTACTTGGTATCTTCACTGTATGTAAGGAGCTGAGTTTAGAAGCACCTGCTGTAAGGGAGAGGTCTCACCTGTAATCCCAGCTCATTACAGTACCTGTACAAAAGACACCTGTCCACAGATTCCAAAGTAGCCAGCATGACCAAGACCAAAGAGCTGTCCAAGGATTTCAGGGACAGGATTGTAGACCTGCACAAGGCTGGGCTGGACTACAAGACTATTGCCAAGCAGCTTGGTGAGAAGGTGACAACAGTTGGTGCAATAATTCGCAAATGGAAGAAACACAAAATAACTGTCAACCTCCCTCGGTCTGGGGCTCCATGCAAGATCTCATCTCGTGGAGTTGCAATGATCATGAGAACGGTGATGAAGCAGCCCAGAACTACACGGGGGTAAACTTGTCAATGATTTCAGGGCAGCTGGGACCATAGTCACCATGAAAACAGTTGGTAACACACTACACCGTGAAGGACTGAGATCTTGCAGAGCCCGCAAGGTCCCCTTGCTCAAGACAGCACATGTACAGGCCCGTCTGCAGTTTGCCAATGCACATCTGAATGACCCAGAGGAGAACTGGGTGAAAGTGTTGTGGTCAGATGAGACCAAAATCAAGCTCTTTGGCATCAACTCAACTCGCCATGTTTGGAGGAGGAGGAATGCTGCCTACGACCCCAAGAACATAATCTCCACCCTCAAGCATGGAGGGGGACATATTATGCTTTGGGGGTGTTTTTCTGCTAAGGGGACAGAACACCTTCACTGCATCGAAGGGACGATAGACGGGACCATGTATCATCAAATCTTGGGTGAGCACTTCAGCCAGGGCATTGAAAATGGGTCAATGATGGGTATTCCAGCATGACAGTGACCCAAAACACACGGCCAAGGCAACAAAGGCAACAAAGTGGCTGAAGAAGCACATTAAGGTCCTGGAGTGGCCTAGCCAGTCTCCAGACCTTAATCCCATCGAAAATCTGTGGAGGGCCTCAAAATCTTACTGACTTGGAGAAGATGTGCAAAGAGGAGTGGGACAAAATACCTCCTGAGATGTGTGCAAACCTGGTGGCCACCTACAAGAAACATCTGACCTCTGTAATTGCCAACAAGGGTTTTGCCACCAAGTACTAAGTCAAATAAGGGGTCAAATACTTATTTCACTCATTATAATGCACATCAATCTCTGACTTTTGTCTTCTGGGTTTCTGGGGTTTTTCCTGTTGTTATTCTGTCTCTCACAGCTACAATAAACCTGCCATTAAAATTATCGACTGGTCATTTCTTCATCAGAGGGCAAATTTAGCAGGGGATCAAATACTTTCCCCCCTCACTGTAAATGCATGCTTTATGTTGGTGTCCAGAATAGGCTACAGGTTCCTGCTGTGTGTAGATATGAGCTTGGATTCTATATGTGAACCAAAAGAGCTTCCATTCATAGGAGGAGAGTTGTACTCATGGTAGAGGTCCTTATTTTGAGGTAGAGGTTTCTGTTGTTGTTTTGGAGGAGCCTTGCATATTTATATATCTTCATGATGGACCTTTGAGTTTGTGGAATAGATTTCTAGAGTATATCATCAGCCACTTAACGGGATGTACAGTCCAGCTTAATTTTGTTTTATTTATTATTTACCCCACCTTTTAATATAGACTCTGGATGTTTTACAATAAAAACAAAATAATTATTAAATTAAAAGCAGTATAAAACTTACAAATAGTAATAATTAATGGTGAGGTCTACACTGATTCTCATGATGCCAACTCCTCTTTAACTTTCTTGGGGATTTGTGACAAGCTCTTGGGAGATGTCAACAACCTATCAAACATTTGTGCTTGTGAGGCACCAAACATTATTTATTAAACCTTTACTCCCTCCTGCTGTTTCCCACTTATTCAGCTTTTGCTCATGGTCTTGCTTTGTAGGTATGACTCTTTCACAGATTCCTCACGAAATGACATGAAGAGGAAATTTGCTTTGACAATGGAATTTGTAGAGGAGTACTTGAAAGAAGTTGTGAACCAGCCCTTTCCTTTTGGAGACAAACAGAAGAACAAGCTAACTTTTGAGGTATTTTTCTGTTATCCTTGCCAGTACTGAGTGCTTTTCAAATTATAAAAAAAGAGCAAAGGGGAGCAGTGGCAGAATATCAGCTGATTTACCACCATTCTCTGCCCCCTACCTCACCATTGCACATGAAGTTTCCCACTTGAGGTCTTGCTGATTCTGAATTTACCAAACCAGGTATGGTATGGGGGAGGTTATTAAGAATACCTAACAACCTGTAGGCAATGTTTGTTGAAATTTCTGAAGCCAGAGGGTGGGTTCAGTACAATTTTAATGGATAGAACAGTTGATCCTGTTAAGGCCCTAGTTTCACTATGGAATGGTGAGACTTGTAGGGCCATTGATATGATTGCCCCAGCACTGTGGGGTTCATTTTGCTGCTTGGTACACCTAAGTCAGTGAGGTGGCCTGGGAGAGGGTTGGTGCATAAGTGGCGTAAAACGTGCTTAGGAGTCAACCGAGCACATGCTCAGTCTCATAATTGGGCCTATCATGTGGCGGTGAGGGCAGCAAAGAGATCCTACTTTACTGCCTCCATTGCATCCTCAGGGAGCTGTCCAGCAGAGCTGTTCTGTGTGGCTGTAGGTTGGTTAATCTTGATGAAGGGGCAGACCTCTGGAGCACATGGTAACTAGCTGTCACTGGCTAAACACTCTGAGGATAAAGTTGCTGCTATTGTGACTAGGGTTGCCAACAGCTCCTTAAAAAACAAGATTGTCCCATTTTTCAGCAGCAGTGTTCCCTGTCTCATTTGTGATGCCTTTTGTCCCATTTTCAAAGTCGTGAAAAAATAAAATTGGCATTAATGTTTCCTCCTTTGTGCACTCACCCTAACTTGCTTGTCTCACACAGGCCAGCTTTCTAGGCATCTTGGATGTTTAGCCTGCCCTCCCAAGCTGGCTGATTGACACTCCAGTCAGTCAGCAGGCTCTTCTGGGTTGTGTTGTGTTGGGTTTCCAATAGCTCTAAGACAATGTTTCCCAAACTTGGGTCTCTAGCTGTTTTCAGACTACAATTCCCATCATCCCTGACCACTGGTCTTACTAGCTAGGGGTGATGGGAATTGTAATCCAAAGACAGCTAGGGACCCAAGAAACACTGCCTAAGAGGACGAGCGAAACATTTCCTGGAGCAGCAACCTCAGCCACTTCAAAGCTAAGAATTTGTTGCTATCTCTTCCCCGCTTTCTTATTTTTTTCTTTTTTGGCTGGGTTTCTACATTTATCTTCCTTCTGATAGGCAGAAATTCAGCAGGTGGGGAGGATTTCCTTTCAATATTGTTGGAATGTTTGTAGTTACTGATAGCTTCCATTTTATCATTGTAATGGATTGCTTTGAAGTCATTTCTGCATCAGGTAAAGTAGTTTTTAACCCCCAGTCCCCTCAATTTGTCCTTTATTTTGCATGACCTGTCTTGTATTTAGCCCAATCAAAGGTGGCAACCCTAATTATGACAGCACCAGCTGAGGTGGCCTGAGGATGTGGACAGGATACTTGCAGTGATGCTCATTAGATCCTTGTCCACCCTGGCTTATTAAACCTAGCTGGGGTGGGGTGGGGTGACTGAATGGGTCACAGGTGTGGTAAACACCTCCTTGTGCATTGGAGTGATGTCTGCTGCCCTTAAAGAGGCAGTGATGTGTCCACTTCTCAAAAAATCCATCATAGACTCAACGAAGTGTAACAACTATAGACCAATTAACACCCCTTTCTTGGTAAAGGTGGTGGAGAAGGTTATTCCTGGAAGAGACTTATTATTTTAGATCCACTACAATCTGGATTCAAACCTGGTTTTGGAACTGAATTGGCCTTGGTTGCCCTGATGAATGATCTTCACCATGAGAGGGACAGAGTGAGTGTGACCCTGTTACTTCTGCTTGATCGCTCAGTGGCTTTTGATACCATTGACCATGGTATCCTTCTGGACCGACTTAGTGATATGGGCATCAGAGGCACTTAGTCTGGGCAAACTACGGGAAAAAACACTGGAACCTGGGCAAAATTGCAACATAATCGCTATAAATGGCATTTTGATGAGAATTGGGTGTAGAATAACATATAAAAAATTAGACAAAACTAAATGACAGGAACACTGAGAAATCGAGATTTCAAAATGACCGACCTGCTGTATCTATTTTATTGTATTTCGATTAGTTATTAGGCTACATAATTTCTGTATTTAAATGTTTTCTAAAACCAACAAAGTGAAGGCAATGGTGTTATGGTACCTGAGGTTGTCAGGCTGAAGGCCAGCAGGCAGCTGCCAGAAGATTGTAGTGTCTCAACAGCAATGTGGTCGAGGAATCAAGGTCGAAGCCAGTCTGAGTCAAAAGCCAGTCAGGAGTCCAAAGTTCAAGGAACAATCAGGTTTCACAAACACAAGTTCTAGGTAGAGCCACGAATACAAGGCAAGGGTCACGAACACAGGAACAAGACAAGGGGTCAAAAGGCAGGAATCAGAGATGCAGGAACACACATACGCCAGCACATTTGTTGCAGACGCTGCAGACTGGGGAATCCAGCTTCCTTACATAGGTGACTCACTCCCACGTTTCCTGTGAGCTGCAGCTGTCTCCAATTGTCGTCTTCGCTTATCAGCTCGGCGTTCTACAGCTGAGAAGGGAGGAGGGGAGGGGATCGGCCGATTCCCCTGACTGGGTCCTGCTCCTGTCTCAACTTCTTCCTGTAGCTCTGATCTTCCCTCCTCCCTGTCAGCTTCCTCCTCTTCCGAGGAGTGCCGCCACCAGTCTTCCCCAGGTACAAATTCCTCAGATTCCTCTGTGGGTGCTGCCTTGTCAGGGGGGGCTTGCCACCACTCCTCCTCATCTGTCTCGACCCTGACAAATGGTACATTGAAACAAGATCACAATAAGGCGCTTGAACCAGAACTTTTATTATGTATTACAAATAACGAAAGCAGACATCAGTCATCCACAGGGGCGTAGCAAGGGGGGGCGATGGGGCGGGCCGCCCCGGGTTCCACCCCAGAGGGGGGTGACACTTTTAAAAAAAAATTGCAAACTTCTTGCAATTCATGCACATTAACATTTGCCAAATCTGCAGTTACACCTGTTACAATATTACGCAGACTTGACTCGGGTGTAAATGGCGAGAATGTTTGCAACTTGCTCAATACCAGTTGTGAATCACTTTTGTCTCTAATCAGCCTTGCACTAGATAGTTCCTTGTGTTGCTCACTTGATGAATATGACACATTGGTAAACTCCATTATACCCTGCCAATACAGGCAATGATAAAGACCAAACTGCTCTCTGAACGTCTGTCAATTCCTCTGGTCAACCCCCCTGTAGTTTTAAGAGAGTGCATCAGACATTGTTCGATTACTACGTCAGAACCCAATCCTGCCCAGTACCGTTCACTTCTGCGTATCACATGAAATCCTTTTTCAAACATTGCAGAAACAGTCGCATTCGTTGTTGGCAACAGAATCATATTCTGCAAATATAGGTATGCTGATTTCAAGTACCGGTAATTATGGTGACCTGCAGCTGCGAAAATGGGTAGACACTGATGTATGGCATCAATATGCATTTTCCATGCATTGGCATTTTGTTTGAAAGATCAGTTACATATCAATATAGAAGATGCTGGTCAGAAGGCGATGGTTATACTTTTTGGTGGAAAAGTTGATGATACCCTTGGAACATTACGGCATCGCATACTAGTGGACAAAGTAACATCAGCAAACTCTTTTGTTGCAACAGAACGTCTGCCACCAACTACATCTGCAACAAAATTCCATAGCTTTCGATCCTATTACCAGATAATGGAATGGTCATGCCACAAAGAGGGTTTACGACCTAATGACTGGGGTTGGATTATAAAGGAGGACAACCAGCTTCACCCTGTGATGTCAGACATGGCCCCTGCACCTGAAAGTCTTTTGAAAGTTATCCACTGTAACTGCACCACTGGTTGTAGTACATTCCGTTGCATGTGGAAAAAAAATAGTTTTCCATGTTCAACAGCTTGTGGTCAGTGCCAGACCATTGGTTGTGAAAATGTGTTGTTGATTGAACATTGTTCTGATATAGAAGATGATATGGATGACTGATGTCTGCTTTCGTTATTTGTAATCCTATATAATAATCTCCCTATGTCCCTGCGTCCGCTGTCCGTGTGTCAGTGGAAATTTCCACTGCGCATGTCACACACGGACGGACGCAGGGATTGGAGCGGGCGGAGAGGGGGGCGTGTCCCCTCCCCGTCATGCTCCTCCTCTCCCCCGGCCGCGCCGATCACGCGAGGCCCCGGCTTCACCCGAGGCCTACGCGCTCGGCGGATCGGTCAGTCACCGCGGGAGCAGCAGCGCCGGCCGGGATCCCGGCCGCCGCCGCTAGCGCCCGGCGGTGAGAAGGGAGGCCCCCGTCCTGTCAGGGGCGCAGAGGAGCCCTGCGCAGAGCCACTGTCGTCGCTAGGGAAGAGGCGGCGGGCGGAGTGAGGGAGCAGCTCATTCACCGTCGCGGCGGCTGGTGGCGGTGGCGGCGGCGGCGGCAGCAGCAGCTACTCCCTGGGTGCCTGGGGCATGAGCTGCTCGCCCTGCCTGCATGCCCGCCCGCCCGCCTGCTGCCTGGGCTCTCCCAAGGCGCGGCGCTGCTTAGCGCGGCGGTTGTCGGGCCACCCGCCGCTCCTGCTCCCCACGCAGCTGGGCAAGGGCGACGCGCGGCCGGTACCCGCTCGCCTACCTGCCTGCGCGCCCGCTCGCTCCTGCCCTCGCAGCAGCTGCTGCCGCTCTCAGGCCCGCCCCGCAGCAGCCCTCTTTGCTTTCGCGCTTCTGACTCCGCACCACTTGGCAGGCGGGGCTTCCCCTCCAGCGATGGTGGCACTGCGTACGCCTCGCGGGGGTGGGGGGAGGAGGGAGGACCGGAGCCTGAAGAGCGGCGCGCCGGGCTGAGGTTCTGCTCGCGCGCGCGTACCTGCTGCTCCTGCTCCGGCTCCGGCTCCGGCTAGCGCCCGTTTTCTAAACGGGCTTAATATACTAGTACATAATAAAAGTTCTGGTTCAAGCGCCTTATTGTGATCTTGTTTCAATGTACCATTGCCTTCACTTTGTTGGTTTTAGAAAACATTTAAATACAGAAATTATGTAGCCTAATAACTAGATCAATGACAACTTTGTATTATTTTCCCTGACATTTGGTAACAACAGTTAAAAAACATTGGATATACACAATCAAGTTTAGAAAACTAATCGAAATACAATAAAATAGATACAGCAGGTTGGCCATTTTGAAATTGCGATTTCTCAGTGTTCCTGTCATTTAATTTTGTCTAATTTTTTATATGTTATTCTACACCCAATTCTCATCAAAATGCCATTTATAGCGATTATGTTGCAATTTTGCCCAGGTCAATGTGTATATTAACCAGACTAACTGTATTACAGTGGTTCTGTTCGTATCATCAAGGTTGTGTCCAGAAAGTATCACTGAGTGAGTGTTTCTCAGCCTGTTGACATTTGTGCCATTGGGTTCTCCAGGGCACTATTCTCTCCCCAGTGTTATTTAATATCTGTATAAATATGTTGTGTGTGATCATTAGGAGTTTGAGAATGAGGTGTCACCTGTATGCTTATTTATTTATTGATTATTAAAGTTATATACCACCCTTCATAACAAGATCTCATTTTATTACATAATAAAATACAAGATAAAAAGACAAGTAAATAATTAAAACAAGAACAACAAAACAGTAGCCCCCCCCTTCCCACAGACACATTTAAAAAGCTATAGTATATTAATCAGTCAAAGGCCTGGTTGAAGAGGAATGTTTTTGCCTGGCACCTAAAATGTATAATGAAAGTACCAAGTAAACCTTCCTGGGGAGAGCATTCCAAAAAGGGGAGCCACTGCAGAAAAGGCCCGTTCTTGTGTTGCCACCCTCGAGACGTCACGTGGAGCAGTCACACAAATAAGGGCCTCAGATGATGAACACAGAGTCTGGGAAGATTTATATGGGGAGACGGTCCTTGAGGTATTACAGTCCTGAGCTCTGCTTCTCCATAACATCTGATCCAGGAGAAAGCTGAATCAGGAAAACTCTGTACCGGTGACTGGATGCAGTGGTGGACTGGATGAGGGCCAATAAACTGTGTTTGAATCCTGGGAAGACAGAGGCTCTTTCGGTGGGTGGTTCCCATGTTTGGAAAATTGTCAAGTTACCTGTTCTGGATGTGGTTGCACTCCCTCTGAAGGAGCAAGTGTGTAGGTTGGGGTATTCCTATCTTTGTCATTAGAGGCCCAAGTGCCCTCTGTGGCAAGGAGTGCCTTTTACCAGTTTCATCTGGTTCACCAGCTACAGCCGTTCCTGGATAGCGTGACCATTGTGGTCCATGCATTGGTAACCTCAGGGCTGGATTACTGTAATGTGCTCTATGTGGGGCTGCCCTTGGGTTTGGTTCAGTAGCTCCAGCTGGTGCAGAACGCTACAGCCACATTGTTGTTGGGAGCTTCTGCTCGAGAACATGTGACAGCATTGTTTAAAAAGTTGCACTGGCTAACCATTTGCCCCTGAGCCAGGTTCAAGGTTCTTGTATTGTTTACAAAGCCCTGAACAACTTGAGTCCAGGATACCTCAGAGATCACCTGAACCCTTATATTTCAGCTTGATCACTGAAATAATCGGCAGGAGCGTTTTTGATCATTCCATAAATTTGTAAGGCTAATTTGGCAACAAAGAGATTCTCCTAAACGCTCTGCCAGTAGAGATTCAGTGGGTGCCTTTTTGCAGGTCCAGGTGTCATGCTCCCCAGTCCCCAACCCAGAAAACTCTTCCTCTTGAATTTCCCAAAATACAGCCAGTTCTTTAATTAGACAGTCTTTCAAATAGTCAATTTCAAATTCAGGAACGCTTCTCAATCTCAGATGCGTCTCCTTCTCTCTCATTTGGATGAAAGCAAGTTCATTGAGAGTAGCCTCCTGCCTTCTTTCCACATCCAAAACTCTTACATCTTCCAGCTCTTTCACCCTTGAATCAAGCCCTCCAATTTCTGTCTTAATTTGATTAACTTCTTTTTTCAGTTCCTAATTCTGTTTTAAAAACCTAAAAATTCTCATTAGTTTTTTCCAGTCCTTCTCTATTAGCTCTCACTTCAAGTGTTATCTCAGACAACAAGCCCAGCACAGTTTCTTCAAAAGAGGGAGAGGGGTTTGCTTTGGACCCCTTTCTCTCTAATCCCTTCTCAGAGCTCTGTGTCCTTGCAGTCATAACAACAGGCAGCTTTCAAGGTCACAGCTGCAGTTCTTTGTGTAGCAGGAAGTTGCAAAGCAAACAATTTAAATGGCGCAGTCTATTGTGATTTTGAAATGTCTTTAAAGTCTTTACAATCCTTGCAAATCTAAAGCATGTCACTTTAAAAGCCAATTCCAGATGAAGAAGGAATCTAAGTCTCCAAGCAGATAAAAAGTAATCCAATTCGGGCAATTGCCACAACTTTGTAACCTTTAAACTCCAGACCGGAAAACAAAAGTAAAAATTATCCTGGATATCTAAAGCCTTTAGGTTTGGAGTCAAAGGCAAGAAAGATCCCAAAATTCTAAACGATTGCATGCTGATTTTCAAGACGAAAGAGCAGAGAGATAGGATTCTTGGCCTCCATTATACCAAGAGGGTGGGAATCTATGCACCAAATGACGGGAAAGCAGTTTTTTTTCAAAAACCCGGAAACAAGGCTATTGGACTATATGGATTATAAAATAATGCTGATGGGAGATCTTAATGGAGTAGTCTCCACTTTGATGGACAGAATGCAGAGACAAAAGATTTCCAATGATGGCAAATTACCATTTTTTTTAATTTATTTTTTATTTAGTGGAAAAATTTGACTTGACTGACATTTGGAGACTGAAGTTTCCGATTGAAAAGGATTTTACGTATTTCTCAGATGTAAATCAATCATTTAGTCGTTTGGACTATATCTGGATTACTAAAGACCTTATTCCAAGGATGGTCAAAGCAGAAATACTTCCAAAAACTTGTTCTGATCATAATGCTGCTTTGGTGGAATTCAAATTGTCTCCGAAGGGAGCTTTTAGAATCATAGAATCATAGAGTTGGAAGAGACCACAAGGGCCATCCATTCCAACCCCCTGCCAAGCAGGAACACCATCAAAGCATTCTTGACAGATGTCAAGCCTCTGCTTAAAGACCTCCAAAGAAGGAGACTCCACCACACTCCTTTGCAGAAAATTCCACTGTCGAACAGCTCTTACTGTCAGGAAGTTCTTCCTAATGTTTAGGTGGAATCTTCTTTCTTGTAGTTTGAATCCATTGCTCCGTGTCCGCTTCTCTGGAGCAGCAGAAAACAACCTTTCTCCCTCCTCTATATGACATCCTTTTATATATTTGAACATGGCTATCATATCACCCCTTAACCTTCTCTTCTCCAGGCTAAACATACCCAGCTCCCTAAGCCGTTTCCAAGCCTTTGACCATTTTGGTTGCCCTCTTCTGGACACGTTCCAGCTTGTCAGTATCCTTCTTGAACTGTGGTGCCCAGAATTGGACACAGTATTCCAGGTGGGGTCTGACCAGAGCGGAATACAGTGGTACTATAACTTCCCTTGATCTAGATGCTA
This sequence comes from Darevskia armeniaca, assembly GCA_034641395.1. Lineage (NCBI taxonomy): Eukaryota > Metazoa > Chordata > Lepidosauria > Squamata > Lacertidae > Darevskia > Darevskia armeniaca. The sequence goes on along the minus strand of JAWWNF010000019.1, from coordinate 6,951,580 downwards.
TACTCCTATTGATGCAGCCCAGAATTGCATTGGCTTTTTTAGCTGCTGCATCACACTTTTAGGTGGAGAATGAACGATGCTTTATTTAAAAATGAGCATTGTGGAGAAGGCCCAAAAGACTTTGAGAGACTATTTTGAATTGAATATGAATGCTGACCTGGATCTAAGGATTATATGGGACTCAAGTAAAGCTGTTATGAGAGGCTTTCTAATATAACAAAACTCAGTTTAGAAGAAGGCCCAAAATGAGAAAAAGGAAAATATCCTGTCTCAGCTTAAGGAGAAAGAGAGAAAACTTAGAAGCAATCCTAAAAATCAACAGATTCAGGAGATTAAAAGTTTACAACCACAGTTTTCATCAATTATCAATCAGGAGATTGAATGGAAGATAAAAATGATGAAACATGCTGACTTTTGAATCGGCAAATAAATGTGGAAAATTATTGGCCTGGCAATTGACGAAGAGACAGAAACAAAACACAGTTACACATATTGTGGTCGATGGAAAATCTATCGAGAACCCTGCAGAGATCAGGAAAATTTTCCAGAAATATTATAAACAGCTTTACAAGAAAGAAAAGGAGGACAGTGTGAAGCTACAACAGTTTTTGGACATCAATGGTTTGCATAGAATTCCCACAGAAAACAAGACCCTACTCAATGACCTAATATTGAGACAAGAGGTGGAGATGGCTATAAACCAGATGGAGATCGGCAAGGCCCCAGGACCAGATGGTTTAACATCAAAGTACTACAAGACATTGAAGGTCTGTCATTGGTTGGTCCAGCCATTGATGGATGTCTGCCATAAGATATTAAGTGGGGGGGGGCAAGCACCTGAGACCTGGAAAGAAGCATTTGTTACTCTGATTCCTAAACCAGATACAGATAGAGCACAAATTTTAAATTATCGACCAATTTCATTATTGAATGTGGATTATAATTTTTTTGCAAATATCTTGGCCAGTAAGCTTAAGAAGGTTCTGAATGATCATATTGATAAAGATCAGTCAGGGTTTTTACCTGGAAGACATATGAAAGACAACATAAAAACGTTGTTGACATTATAGAGATGTTAGAGTCAATAATAATAATAATAATAATAATGATAATAATAATAATAATAATAATAATTTATTATTTATACCCTGCCCATCTGGCTGGGTTTCCCCAGCCACTCTGGGCGGCTTCCAACAGATCATTAAAATACAATAATCTATTAAACATTAAAAGCCTCCCTAAACAGGGCTGCCTTCAGATGTCTTCTAAAGGTCTGGTAGTTGTTGTTCTCTTTGACATCTGAAGGGAGGGCGTTCCACAGGGCGGGTGCCACTACCGAGAAGGCCCTCTGCCTGGTTCCCTGTAACTTGGCTTCTTGTAGTGAGGGAACCGCCAGAAGGCCCTCGGCACTGTACCTCAGTGTCCAGGCAGAATGATGGGGGTGGAGATGCTCCTTCAGGTATACTGGACTGAAGCCATTTATTTACAAAAAAGGATTGTAAGTTTATTTTTATGTTTATTGATGCCGAGAAGGCTTTTGATAATGTTTCTTGGAGTTTTATGAAGAGCAATTTGCATAATATGGAGGTCAGTCAAAATTTTCTGAATTGCATTAATGCCATTTATTCTGAACAAAAAGCTAAAATTATTGTTAACAATGTAGTATCAGAGGAACTCAGAATTGAAAAAGGAACCAGGCAAGGGTGCCCTCTTTCCCCCCTGCTATTTATTTCTGTCCTGGAAGTCTTGCTGAATATGTTAAGGAAAAATGAGAAGGTTAAAGGCATTGTAGTAGGGTCGAAACAATACAAATTTGAAAAAAAAACAACAATACAAATTAAAGGCCTTTGCGGATGACTTGGTATTGACGTTGCGGAACCCAGAAACCAGTGCAATTAAAGCACAGGATGTCATACAAGAATTCGGCCAATTGGCTGCCTTTAAATTGAATAAAAGTAAAACAAAAGTATTGTGTAAAAATCTTTCAATGGATGAGGTAAATAGATTGGAAAAAAACACTGGTTTGAATTTTGTTAAGAAGGTGAAGTACCTAGGTGTGAACCTGACTGCAAAAAATCTGAATCTTTATAAGGATAATTATGACAAGCTTTGGAATGAAATTAAGAGAGATATGGAGATATGGTCAAATTTAAAGCTATTTTTGTTGGGCCGAATCTCAGCAGTAAAAATGAATGTGTTGCCAAAGATGTTATTTTTGTTCCAGGCAATGCCTATTGTGGATAATATGAAATATTTTAAAGAATGGCAAAAGGCATTGTCGAAATTTGTCTGGCAGGGGAAAAAACCGAGAATTAAGTTTAAATTATTAACCGATGTTAAAGAGAGAGGTGGATTCTCCCTGCCAGATTTAAATATTTACCTTGAAGCCGCAGCATTTTGCTGGCTCAAAGAATGGTTCATATTAGACAATGCTGATTTGCTTGACTTGGAAGGTTTTGATAATATTTTTGGATGGCACGGATATATCTGGTATGATAAGATTAAGGCCCACAGAGGATTCAAGAATCATATCATTAGAAAATCTCTGTTTAATGTTTGGATGAGATAAAAATATATTCGAGAAAGAAAAACACCTAGATGGATTTCACCATTAGAGGCTAAGGCCCTCAAAAGATCTAATATGGAAACCAAATGGTTGAAATATAGTGATTTGCTGTTGGAAGAGGAAAATAAATATTAGTTAAAGCCATATAAACAACTTAAAGACAAGTTAAACGACTGGTTACAGTATCATCAGATTAATGAAATGTTTAAGTATGATAGCAAAAATACAGGTTTTCAGACAGAAAAATCCAGATTGGAAACGGAACTGTTGGATTCAAAGGTTAAAAACCTTTCTAGGATGTATAATTTGTTATTGGAGTGGCATACAAAAGATGAACAAGTGAAATCAGTAATGATTGATTGGACTAAAGATGTAGGGCATAATATCATGTTGAAAGACTGGGAGAGGTTGTGGGGGGAAAGGGATTAAATTTACTACATGTACATCCTTGAGAGAAAATATGCTGAAAATGATGTATAGATGGTATTTAACCCCTGTGAAATTAGCAAAAATGTACCAAACATCTGATAATAAATGTTGGAAATGCAAAGAGAAGGAAGGAACATTTTACCATATGTGGTGGACGTGCCCTAAGATCAAGGACTTCTGGGAAAAGATTTATAATGAGTTGAAAAAAAGTGTTAAAGAACACTTTTATTAAGAAACCAGAAGCCTTTTTATTAGGAACTAGTATATTAAGCCTGTTGCAAAAAACAGGCGCTAGCCGGAGGCGGAGCAGCAGGAACCGGGGGACCGGGAGGCTTCGGGGGCGACCGGCTGGCCCGTGAGCGGAGGCCGCCTCGCCTCGGACCCCCGCTGGCTGGGCAGCGCGCAGGGAAGGGCGCGTGCCGGACGGGGGTCTCCTTCAGGCGGCGGCAGGAGCCTCCATGGGCGGGTGGCGGCAGCGGCAATGGCGGCGGCACACTTTCGCCTGGCCGGAAGTGTCTCTGCGTCGTCCCGCCCCCCTCTCCGCCCCTCCAATCCCTGCGTCCCCGTGTGACATGCGCAGAACGCACTTCCGTGACACACGGAAAGGCAGGGACACAGGCTCTTTATTATATAGGATAGTAGGGGAAGAAATCCCCCAAAAGAACAGTGTTTTCTTTCTGTATGCCACAACTGGTGCGAGAATGCTGATTGCAAAGAACTGGAAGACTCAAGAGATACCAACTGTTCATGACTGGCAGATGAAGATGATGGACTTTATGGAACTAGCCGAGCTGACCGGGAGACTCTGCGACCAGAAGGAAGAGACAGTGGAAGAAGATTGGATGAAGTTCAAAATTTATTTGAAAAAATACAGTAATATTTTTTTAAAAAATTATATTCCCTAGGGCAGCGTTTCTCAACCGGTGTTCCGCGGCAGAGTACTGTGCCGCGAGACGTCGGCTGGTGTGCCGCGGGAAAACCGTTAAGGACCCACGCCGCTCTGCGGCGGGAAGATGAGCGTAGAAGGAGCGTCCGCGTTCCAGCAGGCTGGCGGAGATGGCCGCTCCAAAACGTGAAGCCGCGGCGGGGCGAGAATCACCACGGCGGGAAGAGAAGCGTGGAAGGAGTGCCCACGCTGGTGCCGGCTAGCGGAGATAAGCCGCTCCCCTGCGGCAAGACTTGAAGCCGCGGCGAGGCGAGAATCCCGACCTGGTGCCCCAGCTGATGGGCGGGAGAAAGGACGCCGCGCTACAGCTGATCCCAGAGGTAACTCTGGGTCAGGAGACGCGGCGCAGCCGGGTGGGGGAGGAGCGGGGAGTTCCTGCCCGCGAATCAGCTGTAAGGCGGCCGCACTACAGCTGATCGTCGGGCGATGGGGGCGGCGTGCCGGGAGCTTCCGCTGTCGGCGTGCCGGGGGCTTCCGTTGCCGGCGCGCAGAGGGCTTCCTGGTTCGGCGCGCGGGGGCTTCTTTCGGCGGGCGCTGCAGGAGGCGGCGGGAGCTTCTCAACGGCGGCGGCGGCGGCGGCGATCCCCGGGTTCCCCGGCCTTCGGCTTCTCCCTGCGATGGAGCTAACGTGATTTCCGTTACCATAGCGACGTTGCCGCCGCCATTTTGTGGGTGGTGTGCCGCGAGATTTTTTTCATGAAACAAGTGTGCCTTTGCCCAGAAAAGGTTGAGAAACACTGCCCTAGGGTTGTTAATCATAGCTTTAGGCATAGATATAGATTAAGATTTAGTTAGTTTAAAATAGTTTTAATTAAAATGGTGTTAAGTGCTAAGATTTATGAATTTATATAGTTGGATATAGTTTTTGTACTATGTTACTGCCAAAGAGGATTCAAAATGCTCAGAAGGGGGGCCCGGAGGAGGTCACCTCAAAATGTTAAGACAGTATGATTTGTATAAGAAATATTGATGTTTTGTTTGTCTTTGTTTATGTTTGTTTTGTTCTTTTTCTTATAAAATGAATAAAAAGTATTTTTTAAAAAAATAGATTAAAAACAACAATATACCTGTAAGTGACCGACCTGCCAAGTGGCCACATCAATTGTTTTAAGCTCCATCCTGCAGAAGTATGTTTGTATGTGTGGGTGTGACAAAATTTAAGTGCTGAGAAAGCGGCACATTTTTATCTTTCTGGTTCTTGTTTAAACCTGTATCAGCTGGTTGAATTTTCTGCAAGTACCTTTTGGAGGTTATGAAAACTTTGGTAGGGTTTGGGGTGGTTTCTTTGAACAAGGAAGGGAAGGGGAAGCCTGCTCCAGCATGGTGACTATTTAGACAGGCAGGGACTAGGAATCCTTCCTACTCCTACTGCCCTTTAATAGACTGATTCTACCAGCGTATAGTGTAGAGTAGGAAATACATTTTTTTTATTTGATGATATCAAACCTGGTCTGTTTTGGATAACATTTAGGCTCGTCAGAAATTTATCTGTAATTTGTCCCTGCTGTAACACTGCTGGGAGCCCTTGTCTGCAACTTGCAAGTGAAGAAGGGCACGGTGGTGAAGGGTTTCAAAATACCCCTGCAGACACTGACCTTTGGACATTGAAATTGATGGGGATTGATTTGCCAGGGTATTCCTGGGAGGTCTCCCCACCACCTCCTTTTTCCTTATTAAGTTGTGTTTATGTAGGAAAGGAGAGGAAACGGAAAGCCATTGGCTGGTGTACAGCTATGTCAATAGTTCATAATAGGATTGATTTCTGTTATCTCCAGAAGATAACCACAAAATTTAGATTAGTTCTGGAGGGCAGCCACGTGGGTCCATTCATCACTAATTAAATGTTGGGACCTCTTTCTTTCTGTTGATATTCCTGACCTTTCCCCCCTCTTCCTTTTCTTTAGGTTGTGCACCTGGCTCGCAATCTTATATACTTTGGTTTTTATAGCTTCAGTGAGCTACTCAGACTGACTAGAACATTACTGGCTATCCTTGATATTGTACAAATGCCTATGTCATCATACTTTGAAAGATTAAGCAAATTTCAAGATGGAGGTGAGTGTGTGTATGTGGGGGTAATAGAATATTATTAGTAAGACGCACCTTAGATGAACATCATTTAACTATAGTTTAGAATCTGTTGGAAATAATTTAATTATGGATAAAAGCTCTCAGCAGATGACTACTAAATAAGAGAGATAGAAGGAAGATATATTCATGACTGACTGACCGGTTGTTTTACTTTCACTGAGGGGGAACAAAAGCATTGCCAAAATATTGATACCTGTAAGATTATTTAGCAGTAGTGGATGGCATGATGGGACACTGTTGCTCTCCTGGTCACATTGCTGCCACTTACTGGAAGGTAGAGGGGATGGGGTGAGGCAGTGGCAAGGTCAGCACAACACAAACACTCCAGTGCTCCTGCCAGTGCAATTGAAAAGGTAGAGAAAAGTTTCAAGGAGAAGGAACCTAAGGGGGCAACCAAATAAATCCCAAGCCGAAAACAGCCTGATAGAAACTAGGCATGTTCCGTGGTCATAGAATGCATAATTTTGTTTGGAGTGGAGGAATGGAAAAGCAAGAATAGGGACAAGGATTGGAAAGGGATGACGCGTCTGGTTGGAATACTGAACAGGAACACTCCACACTGCAATACTTGGTTTTGGTTCTCACTTGTGTTGAATAATAATAGCAAGTGTTATGGGCTTAGCTTAACAAGGTGGTGAAATAAAGAAAACTGAAATTTGAGAAGGAATGGTGGATAAAATGACAGGATTTTAATGGGAAAATCATAGAATCTTAGAGTTGGAAGAGACCCAATTATCATCTAGTCCAACCCCCTGCAATGCAGGAATCTCAGCTAAAGCATCCATGACAGATGGCCATCCAGCCTCTGCTTAAAAACCTCCAAGGAAGGAGAGTCTACCACCTCTTGTGGGAGTCTGTTCCACTGCCGAGCAGCTCTTATGGTCAGAAAGTTTTTCTGAATGTTTAGTTTAGAATGGCTGAGGCAGGTTCCACGGGGTGGGGGGATGCACTGGGACCCCCAATCTCAGTGATCACGGGTAGGAGGAGGAGTTACGCTAAGACCAGATTAATGTTAAGACATTACTGAGGAGGCAGGTTTAGTCGGTTGAAGACTATCCCTGCCTCTGGGTCTGGTCTTGACCGGATGGATACTGGAATCAACAAGGGAGACCCACATGACCTGAAGGTGCTGCTGTGCAATGCCAGGTCAATGATTCACAAGACCACTGCCATCCACGATTTGATTGTGGATGGAGGAGTTGACCTGGCATGTGTGACAAAAATGTGGTTGGATGAAGCAGATGGTGGCAGCAGTCCTTTTGAGGCCTGTCAGGCCCTGCCCTAGGCCAGGTGGTGAGTGGCAGGAACGGGGCCCTAAGGCAGCAAGGGAGTCCTCCTGGGCAGCAACCAGCAGCAGAAGCGGTGGATCTAGCACAGGCATGGCATTTAATAAACATTATCAATTGCCGACACATTCTTTAAAGCTGATTCAGCTTTAAAGCAGCACTTCCCAAGCAGTGGGAATCTCAGTGATCACGGGTAGGAGGAGGAGTTACGCTAAGACCAGATTAATGTTAAGACATTACTGAGGAGGCAGGCTTAGTCGGTTGAAGACTATCCCTGCCTCTGGGTCTGGTCTTGACCGGATGGATAAGCAAAACCTGTAGATAGCTCACTTAGCTATGTTAAATGCCAGGGTCCTCTGAAAGAACTTATCTAGAAGGAACCAAAAAGAAACGCCATAGACAATGAACCTCCCAAATGTAAACATCTGCTCCATTAATAACCCTTCTATGGAGGATAGAAAGCCAACTCTCTTACCATGGCATGAAAAACCCTTTGAGCCAAAACTTGGACAAAGTCCAGACACCCCTGGAAGCTGAAATTGGCTATTACCTGCCAATCGACACCAGTTTCTGGGGAAGAGATAATATAATAATAATAATAATAATAATAATAATAATAATAATAATAATTTTTTATTTGTACCCCGCCCATCTGGCTGGGTCTCCCCAGCCACTCTGGGCGGCCTCCAACAGATATTAAAATACATCAAAATCACAGGTTAAAAACTTCCCTAAACAGGGCTGCCTTAAGGTATTTTCTGAATGTAGGATAGTTGTTTATTACTTTAACCTCTGTTGGGGGGGCGTTCCACAGGGCGGGCGCCACTACCGAGAAGGCTCTCTGCCTGGTTCCCTGTAGCTTTGCTTCTCGCAGTGAGGGAACCGCCAGAAGGCCCTCGGCGCTGAATCTCAGTGTCCGGGCTGAATGGTGAGGGTGGAGACGCTCCTTCAGGTATACAGGACCGAGGCCGTTTAGGGCTTTAAAGGTCAGCACCAACACTTTGAATTGTGCTCGGAAAAGTACTGGGAGCCAATGTAGTTCTCTCAGGAACGGTGTTATGTGGTCCCGGCGGCCACTCCTAGTCACCAGTCTAGCTGCCGCATTCTGGATTAATTGTAGTTTCCGGGTCACCTTCAAAGGTAGCCCCACGTACAGCACATTGCAGTAGTCCAAGTGGGAGATAACTAGAGCATGCACCACTCTGGCAAGACAGTCTGCGGGCAGGTAGGGTCTCAGCCTGCGTACCAGATGGAGCTGGTAGACAACTGCCCTGGACACAGAATTAACCTGCGCCTCCATGGACAGCTGTGAGTCCAAAATGAATCCCAGGCTGCGCACCTAGTCCTTCAGGGGCACAGTTACCCCATTCAGGACCAGGGAGTCCCCCACACCCGCTCACACCCTGTCCCCCATAAACAGTACTTCTGTCTTGTCAGGATTCAACCTCAATCTGTTAGCCGCCATCCATCCTCCAACCGCCTCCAGGCACTCACACAGGACCTTCACCGCCTTCACTGGTTCTGATTTGAAAGAGAGGTAGAGCTGGGTATCATCCGCATACTGATGAACACCCAGCCCAAACCCCCTGATGATCTCTCCCAGCGGCTTCATATAGATATTAAAAAGCATGGGGGAGAGGACGGAACCCTGAGGCACCCCACAAGTGAGAGCCCAGGGGTCTGAACACTCACCCCCCACCACCACTTTCTGAACACGGCCCAGGAGGAAGGAGCGGAACCACTGTATAACAGTGCCCCCAGCTCCCAACCGCTCTAGACGGTCCAGAAGGATGTTATGGTCGATGGTGTCAAAGGCCGCTGAGAGATCCAGCAGAACTAGGAAACAGCTCTCACCTTTGTCCTTAGCCCGCCGGAGATTACCAACCAGCGCGACCAAGGCAGTTTCAGTCCCATGATGAGGCCTGAATCCCGATTGGAAGGGTTCCAAATGGTCCGCATCCTCCAGGCGTGCCTGAAGTTGTTCAGCAACCACCCGTTCAATCACCTTGCCCAAGAATGGTAGATTTGAGATTGGGTGATAGTTGGCCATATTGGCTGGGTCTAAAGATGTTTTTTTAAGAAGTGGTTTAATGACCGCATCTTTCAGTGGGTCTGGGAAGACTCCCTCGCAGAGGGAAGCATTCACCACCCCGCGGAGCCCATCACTCAGCCCTTCCCGGCTAGCTTTTATTAGCCAGGATGGGCAAGGATCAAGAAGACAGGTGGTCGGTTTCACTTGTCCAAGCAGCCTGTCCACATCCTCGGAAGTAACAGATTGGAATTGATCCCATGAAACATGACTAGACAGGGCTCTAGCACTCTTCTGCCCCGGCCCTGCTCCCACGGTGGAGTCTACCTCCTTTACAAAAGAATTGCAGGAGATCTTGGGGTCCCTACCAGACCCCGATGATGAAGGTGGTTCTGCTAGATTGCAAACCACCTGGAAGAGTCTCCTGCTGCTGTTTTCTGCAGAAGCAATAGAAACGGTGAAGAAGGTCCTCTTCGCCGTCACCATTGCCACTTGGTAGGCTCGAAGTTGAGCTCTAGCCCGTGTCCGGTCTGATTCAGAATGAGTTTTGTGCCACCGGTGCTCTAGCCGTCTCAGCAACTGTTTCATGGCCCTCAGCTGCGGGAAACCACGGGGCTGTCCGGGCTCCATGCAATCGGAGAGGGCGCTTCGGAGCCAGTCAATAGCCCTGGTTAACTCCACATTCCAGCGGGCCACCAGGGAATCAGCTGAAAGGCCATCAACATGGGATAAAACATCCCCTACCACTCTCTGGAAGCCATTTGGATCCATTAAGTGGCGGGGGCGGACCATCCGAATCGGTCCCACCTCCCGGCAGAGGGGAAGGGTCGCGGAGAAGTCCAGTTGCACCAGGAAGTGATCTGACCATGGCACTTCTTTTGTTTCGCTTTTACTTAGTGTCAGATCACCAACATCCGTAGAGGTAAACACCAGGTCTAAGGCATGTCTGCGGCTATGAGTTGGGCCAAACTTATTCAGGGACAGCCCCATGGAGGCCATGCTTTCCACGAAGTCCCAAGCGGCCCCTTGTAAGGTTGTGTCGGCATGGATATTAAAATCTCTGAAGACAACCAAACTAGGTATCTCCAGGAGCACATCCCCCACGACCTGAAGCAGCTTGGGCAGGGAATCCTTGGTGCAGCGGGGAGGTCGGTACACCAAAAGGAATCCTGTTCTGGCCCTATTGCCCAACTTCCAGAACATGCACTCAGAAAACTGGGTCTTCCCAATAGGACACCTGGTGCAAACTAATGACTTCCTAAAAATCACTGCAACGCCCCCCTCCCCGCCCAGATGGCCTGGGTTGCTGTGCGTAAGAGAAACCTGGTGGACAAGCAGCAGCAAGGACTGGCCCATCTGCCTCATCCAACCAAGTCTCTGTCACACATGCCAGGTCAAATCCTCCATCCACAATCAGGTCGTGGATGGCAGTTGTTTTGTTCATCATTGACCTGGCATTACACAGCAACACTTTCAGGTCATGTGGGTATCCCTTGTTGATTCCATTACCCGTCCAGTCAGGGCCAGACCTGGAGGCAGGGATAGTCCTCAAACAATGACTAAGCCTGCCTCCTCGGTAATGACATGGTCTGGTCCTAGCGTGACTCCTCCTCCTGCCCGTGATCACTGAGATCGGGTGTACCAGTGCATTCCCCCCCTGTGGAACTTGCCCCAGCCATTCTGTTGGCTGGGACCCACTCCCGGGCAGCCCTGATCCCACCCCTTAAGAACAAAGTAAAACCTATATAAATATAGCAGCAAAAACAAACAAGCAAAAAACAATAAAACAATATAAACCAAAAACAATAAAAATTACAAGTATACCAAAATTAAACAAATTCCCAACCCAACTAAGAATCCATCCCACCCACTGTACCAGAAAGAATTTTTTTTTAAAAAAAACAACATTTAAAAACATTTTAAAAAGAACTCTGTGCTGTTATAGGTTCTGCTGGGTAGCAGCAGTAGCAGCAGTCCTTTTGAGGCCCAACAGGCCCCGCCCTGGGCCAGATGGTGAGAGGCAGGGACAGGGCCTGTAGGCACTCAGGCAGGAGAGTCCTGGGCAGCACCAACCAGATAGATATCCTCTCCCATCTCCCAGATAAGTACACAGACTGAAACTGCGGGGGAAGAGCCCCCCTTTTCCTCCTGCCTTTTGCTCATTGGGTCTCTTCCAACTGAGCTGATCTAGGGAGACCTGCATTCCAAGCAGGCAAAACAAATCACAAAGATTCCATTTCTGATTCTTCAGGGGGTTTGGGGTTTATTTCAGGGTGTGGGGCAGGTAATTGGGTCAGAGCCGGGACAGAGACAGGGTCCAGAAGAGCTGGGCTGAGACGGGGCTGGGGCAGATTTCAGAGACATGGGTTCAGAGAATTTGTTGTTGTTGTTTAGTTGTTTAGTCGTGTCCGACTCTTCGTGACCCCATGGACCAGAGCACGCCAGGCACTCCTGTCTTCCACTGCCTCCCGCAGTTTGGTCAGACTCATGTTGGTAGCTTCGAGAACACTGTCCAACCATCTCGTCCTCTGTCGTCCCCTTCCCCTTGTGCCCTCCATCTTTCCCAACATCAGGGTCTTTTCCAGGGAGTCTTCTCTTCTCATGAGGTGGCCAAAGTATTGGAGCCTCAGCTTCAGGATCTGTCCTTCCAGTGAGCACTCAGGGCTGATTTCCTTAAGAATGGATAGGTTTGATCTTCTTGCAGTCCATGGGACTCTCAAGAGTCTCCTCCAGCACCATAATTCAGGAGGAGGGGACTTCTCTTCCTCGACAATCTGAATTCTGGGGACTACTGGGTAAATGGAACACATGGATGGGCAGAGAGTGGGGGGGGGCACATTGCAAAAAAAAAGAAGAAGAAGAAGAAGACAAAAACAGCCTCACAATCATCCAAACCCATATTATACCTTTGTACCTCAGACTGGCAAAGCAGGTTTCAGCCCTATTAGCTTGACAAACACGTCAGGAACGGCCTTCCTTACCCTGCCGATTTAAAGCCAGCTGTTTTACAGATCCTGGTTTCCTCCAGAACAGTTACAGCTCTTCAGACATTCACAGATTAGCATTCTTTCACCATTCACACGACACCCCTATTAATACTCACATTAACAAGCTGTTTTATAGAGCACGATCACAGGTCATAACCACGACTTATCGAGGTCTGCCGGGGTGTGTGTGTTAGGGAGTCTCCTTTGGAGAAAACTGCCCGAGGAGCGCTGAGACTTCAAAAACCTTGCCCCGGTTTCTCACCAGAGTCAGTCTGACGGCACAGCCCATAAACAGGGCAATATGACAGGCAAAATTAATGCCTTCTTAGCCCCACGTTCTGGCGCCATATGTTGGGTCTGCTTTCAAACCCTGGACTTTCTTTGTCACAGGGAATCAATTATTGGCAGAGACAGGGATAGTCCAATGAACACCTTTCATCAGCTGAGGAAAGGTAGCGCAAGCATGTCCAACAAATGAACTGGAAAATGCCGGTGCAAGGAAATCTTGGTCTGGAGTTTTAAAAACTTTTCTCCCCCTTTGCCTCCTCCTTCCTTCTCCCTCCTCCCTCCTCAGGGGCCTCTTGGCTGTAAATCAGACCAGGCTGGTTAGCAGGCCTTGAGCACCAGACACATAGGGGGCAATTAACTAGCATCCCTAACAGAGAAACAACTAATAATAATAATAATAATAATAATAATTTATTACTTTTACCCTGCCCATCTGGCCGGGTCTCCGCAGCCACTCTGGGCGGCTTCCAACAAACATTAAAATACACCAAAATGTCACAGATTAAAAGCTTCTCTAAACAGGGCTGCCTTCAGGTATTTTCTAAATGTCATGTAGTTGTTGATCTCTTTGACCTCTGGTGGGAGGGCGTTCCACAGGGCGTACGCAGCTTTGCTTCTCGCACTGAGGGAACCACCAGAAGGCCCTCGGAGCTGGACCTCAGTGTCCGGGCTGAACGGTGGGGGTGGAGACGCTCCTTCAGGTATACAGGACGGAGGCCGTTTAGGGCTTTAAAGGTCAGCACTAACACTTTGAATTGTGCTCGGAAACGTACTGGGAACTTCTGAAGAAAAGACAGGTACCGGTACCTCTTGATTGGCTATAAACTGCTGACACATTCCTTAGCATGAAACTCCTGACAGATTCTTCAGCAGGAAACAGAACAAAGACAGCATTAATTTAGCAAGCACAATTGTACAGAAGTGAAGATGGCATTAGTTATGAATACACACACACACACACACACACACACACACAGAGAGAGAGAGAGAGAGAGAGAGAGAGAGAGAGAGAGAGAGAGAGAGAATAAGAACATCTTTCTGAGACCCTACAACAGCAGCAACAAATTCCTACCCCTTATCTTCTGAATTGATACATAAACCCATCATATCCTAGAAGAACTAGGGACTGGAACAGTCTGGTTAGGGAGCTAAAGAGATATTCAGTTAACTCAACTTGTAGACTTGGCAAGAACATTTGATCATGTAGATGTGCTTGGAGCATTTGGTTATTTTATTAACACACTAGTAAATTAAGCCCGTTGAAAAACGGGCGCTAGAGGGGTGGCCCCCCTGGCGGCGGCTGCTGCCCCCGAGATGCCGCCTCAGGCACAGCCGCGGATCCCGCTGCTCCTCCCTGCTCCTCCATCTTGGGGGCCACGGAAGTGAACCGAGCCGAGCAGGAAGGGAGGTTGGATCGTAGCGGCGGCGGCGCCCGGGCGGGGGAGCGTCGGCCTGCTTGGCCCGGGATCCACCCGGGCGCTCCTCCGCCATCCCTCCGGCCGGGCGAGATTCGGCTCCGGGGGGCTGGCGGCGGACGGATCCGAGGTGCGGAGGCGGCCGGTGGCGGCGGGAGCGCCTGCGGCGCTTCCCCCGCGTTTTGGCTGGCGCTGCTGCGGGGAGCAGGAGGGCGATCGGCGGCGGCGGCCGGATCCGAGCCGGCGGCGGCAGCGGGTGAGTGCAGGCGGACAACGCGCTCAGCTCCATGCGGACCCCGGCAGCGCGCTCAGCTCCATGCGAGGCGGCGGCAGTGAGGCAACTGACGACGCGCATGCGCCGCTGCCGCCTCTCGGACACGCCCCCCTCTCCAATCTCTGCTCCAATCCCAGCGTCCGTCTGGGACATGCGCAGTGGAAAATTTCCACTGACACACACCCGCGGACGTGGGGACATTAGGGAATTATTATATAGGATATATATTTAAATTTAATATCCTCTTTTTCAGTCATATGGCTCCCAGAGAGGCAATTGCCCACCAGAGTGACAACTTTCTGTTTTTATATTTCATGTACATAGGAAACAATGTTATGAGAACCATTCATGGTGTGGGAGAGATGATGACTCAAATGGTCCTCAGCAGAGGTTCTATTTTTCCTCTTTCTGTACCTGATGTACCCCCAAGTGTCCACTCAAGCAAGCAAGCCAACATTGTAGAGAGTGAAGATGTCACTGTGATGGACACCAAATTAAAAATTATTGAGATTTTACAGGTAAAGACCTTTACTTTAAATTTTTAAAATGAAACAAAGCACCAACAATATATATTATGTACTGTAGCATCCAGGCATGTGTGTGAAGGCTTGTGATTATGGTGACTCCAGTTTTTGAACTGTGGTGTGAGGTTTTGACTCCAGCACAAGGCCATCTCACCAGCTAGTTAGTTTCTACTGGAGTTATGGCTAGTAATAGACTAATCTGGCAACTTCAATTTTTCTCAGTTTCTCAGTTTTCCAATTTTAAATTCTGTTTTCCACTTTTGTACATTTCTACATCAATTTGCGATTTCTTCGTTTATTTAAAATCCTCATGAAAAGTTTAATGTGCAGTTCTAATATACACATTTTTGTACAAAATTTTAACCAATATGCACTTTTTGCAAGCAATTTATCCCAATACACTATGTTTTTGTTATTTTCCCTAAGGAGTGCATTTTATTGTACACAATTCCCTAAAATATGCATTTTTGTACACATTGGTTGAAGAACTGCAACACAAAATTTTGAGAAGTGTGACTTTTGAAGGATAGCTGTGTTTCAGTGCACATTCTGGTGTGAGAAATGTGAATTAGGTAGTTTCTCATTAAAATGCAAGCAAAATCAAATTGCTCCCCTATTCCTGGTTACAACACATGTGCCCGATTTATTTGCACTGTAGAAGACAGCTTCTATTAACAGATCTGCTAACAGTAGTTTTCAAAAAATGTGTGATCTTTTGAAATTTTGCATTTTATTACATACCTTTTAAGTCAACAATAATAACCTTGATTTCACAAGCAAATCATCTTCAAATGCTTTCGAAAACTTGCACAGAGGTTCAGAAATGTGTTGTGTCAATCTCTTGCTTTGTAGTTTATTCTTAGTGTTCGGCTTGACTACAGAATATCGTACATGCTGTCAATTTACAAGAAGGAATTTGGAGAGAGCAGTGAAAATGTTGATAGTTCAGTGACATCTCCCCCTGACACACCAACTCTCACGTCAGGTACTGTTATTAAAGCAGAATAATTCAACATGATGATGATTCCTTTCAATAAGTGTTGAAATAAAAGATGAGTGTGCATTCACCTACTAGTTTAGGCAAAATGTTCAGAATCTCAAATGTGGGGAAACTTTGGAGATAATGGCTGGACAATTCTGACAATGGCTCAGACATTACTCAGTTTAAGAGTTGTTTCCAACAAAAGTCTTAAATCCAGCTAAGAGTGAATTCCTCCGCACACATTACAGCTTAAGACTTTACCTCCAAACCAATAGCCCTGTGGAAATTTTATGGTCAAATGCCTGGCAGGAGAGAATCATCTTTGACTGACACACACACAGACAGACGACAATGTTGGCTCCAGGCAAGCCTCCCTGGGGAAGGTATTCCATAGATGGGGAGCTATGATAAGGTTACCAGATTTTTTCAATGAATCCGGGGACACTTTTCAACTTCAGTAGGAATGATAGGATTTTGTCACGGGACTGATTTGTAAATCCAGGGACTGTCCCCATGAAACGGGGACGTCTGGTGGTTAAGCTATGACTGAAAAGGCCCAGTCTCTTGTAGCCATCCTCCAGACTGCTGCCTCGCTTGCACATGTGGGAAAATTGCAAATCAGTTTGGGGACTAGCATGCCTCCTCTCTGACCCACGTTCTCCAATTGAGTATTGTCTGAACACAGATTCCAAGAATTGGATCGTATGTAGGTGTTCTGTTTTGTTCAGTAACTTGAAGTTTAGTTGCCCTATTTTTATTTATTGCTTCTTATTTGTGGGTTATGTCACCAAGCATAGGTAAGATGTTGTGGTCAAAAGGCTAGTGAGTGAGTTGCTCTCATCCTTGGACAATGTGGTAATAGTGTCCTTTGATTTCTTTTTTGTGTCATACCAGTCGCTGTTGGTCACTCTCAGACACGCCCACAAGCTGAGTCAGGCTGGGACGGAAGAGCAATTATAGCAATTGCTATAATTGCCCCCTCCTTCTCATAACATCACACACAGGAGATTCTCACAATGGGAGGGGTAAAAGTATCAACAATTCATTCCTAGGACAAAATAAGTAAGGGGTGTAGTAATTTTTGTATTGCTAACTCTACCAAAATCTCATTTCATAGGAGTTGTTCCTAACATAGATGAAATTGCTGCTGAAGCAGAAACTATGTTTGCTGGCAGGTAAGCTCTAAAATGGCTCCATTCCTTCCATTTATACTTAGCCAACTTCGCCTCCCCACCACTACCCTCCTGCTTTGTAATACTTACAAACACTTCCTGTTTACTCTTTCCCCTTTCTCCTGCTTGCTGATGTACTGCTACTTCAGTGGTAGAACTTTTAATTTGTAGAATGCTTTATAAACATTTTAATGATTCAGCCTTGAAGCACAGTAGCTTCTATCTAGTAGATATAGACTGAATATTTGATTTTTTAAAAATAAAAATGATTTTATTTGCTGGTTATCTTATACTGCTTTGAGATATTCTAAGTTGACTAAATAAATAAATAGCTGTTGAAATGAGCCCAATGAACCATGTGTGAGCTTCAGTATTCCAGAAATGCAACACCTCTGATCATGGAATCTGGTCAGGCTACTTATAAATTTTATGTGTTTTGTTTACATTTATATTATGGCTGTAATGTTTTTTATATATTGTGAGATGGCTTGGAAGAGGACACTCTGAAAAGCAACCTATAAATAGTAAGATAAATCTCATTGTCAGAGCTATCTAGTGATCAAGCCATAGCTTTTCAGACACATAACTGAGTAGAGTTTTTCAGTTTATAGTGCTTTTACATTTTTGCATCAAGTTCTTTCCGCTTGCTGGTTTATGGTGGTTTTAAACCTATTTTATGCTGTTGGTCTTACTATTTTGTATTGTTTATAACTAGTTTTGTTGTGTGACACATGTGACACACACAATATCTCTTGTTACACTGAACTGGTCCGTACGTAATGCTAAGCCAGACATGTTCCTGGAAAGGAGATTGTGGCCATATTGCTCTTCCTCTAGTCCTCCTGCTGCTGCACTGCCATGCGCTAAGCTATGGTTTGTCTGAGCTGTGACTCATGGTTTGTCTTGCACCAGGCAAATCATGAGCTGTAAACCCAGGAACAAACATTGGTCACAGCTCCTAGGTTGCTACCCACTTGTGGTAAGTACAGTTAGCTTTATTGTGCAGCTGAACCTGAGCTAGGGCTGCTGTTAGAAGTGTTGATTTTTTGGCAAATTTCCTTAAAATAGCTCAAAAATGTCACCCCCCCCCTGAGATTTTGCTAAAAAAGCTCCCTGCTCCAGAAAACAACTTTTGTGTCCAGATTTTCACTTTTTGAAAATGGCAATCCTAGCATGAGCCTACTTACACTCTTTGTGCTCTTGTTCCTTCTGTCTCCTTCCACCTAGTAGCATATCATTCAGAACCATATTAAGTGTTAGGAGTCTAGGCTTGATAACACAGTAAACGTACGTAATTAAAAAGGAGGATTTGTTGCAAAAACAAGCAATTAGCTCCGGACTGCTTTAGCCAAGCATCCAGCATCATTACTTAAGTTGACCTTTCTGAAGAGTTCTTCTGGCATCAACAGAAGCTATTTAACCTGTGACCCTTACTTCTCTTGTCTTGTTTCCTGTCTAGCAGCCATCCTATTCGTCTACGTCTCGGGCTCCTTGGGTCATCTGCAGCCCCTTCCTGTGACGAAAGGCTGTCTGTCTCGCTTTTCGTGCCTGTTTGTGCTTCCTGAGAGCTTTGGCTGTGTTCCAGCCTGCTCTCAGCTGCTGCATTATCAGCCTGCCATTCAAGGTTAGGAGGGAGGCGAAGCCTGCAACTGTTGGCTCTCCTTTGCCTGAGTAAAATCCAAGCCTCTCTGTTCCTGGCTACTTTCTGCAGCTGGCTGCAAACCTTCACTTGGAGCTGGTGTATTCATGACATTAAGCTTATGAATACATGGGCTCTTCCTGATCCTGCTTTGAAAATTCCCCTTCATTCCCAAAATGACTTGCTATGTGGCCTTGGTAGGCTGGTGTACCAGGCTGATAGATTCAGTTGCACAGTTCTTTGTGTAGCCGACGGGGTCATAAACCCTTGGTGAGTTAGGGACTTCCCCTGCATGCAAAGACAGGCTTCGGCGGACTGAGCAGACGAGACCAACAGCGAGTCCAATGGTCAAGAAGGCAGTTTCTGCACGTGCTGTAGTGCAGAGGGGTGGATGGGAATTGTCAACTTGGGAAGGTAGCCCATCAAGAAGAAGGAAAACTGATCCTAACCCTCTGCTGCTGTCAGGGACTGGGCAGAGGAGGAATGATGGAAACCGTCTCCCCATCCTGACCCCTCCAGGGACGTGGAAGAAGAAGACAGTTTAGATGTATAACCGTGGTTTGAGAGAGGTCACAGCTCAGAGGCAGATGAGGGGGGAAATTGGGAAATAATGGGAGAGGAAGAGGCAAGACCGGAACAGCAGCTGACTGACATGGTCTTTAGAAAGCATTCCAGACCCCCTACTCCCAGAACCTGTCAAGCCTTAAAAGTAGAAGAGCAAAGAGCTCAAAGACAGAGGGCATGTAGCAGCACCCGTAGAAGTGACAAATGAGGAACACAGCACAACACCATTATCCAAGAGGCTGGGTTCTATACTCTCTCTCTGTAATATTGAAATAAAAAAGCATGGTTTTTATTCTTTCCTGGCAACCAGCTGGGAGTGGCTGACAGCATTCTGACAGCATCCTTGTGGCATAGTCCTACACAAATCCGGGGTGAAGTCCCCAACACAGTTGAATGGTGCCTTGTTCGCCTCCTTCTGGGAGCTCCTACAGCCAAGCAGGTGCCAAACATCTTGCTCTGTTTTCCTTTGGAACACATCAGCAAGGCCGAGAACAGGCTTTTATCGTCTGGGTAGCCCAGGACCTCCATACACACTGCCCAAGAGAGGTCACTTCGGTGCTGTTAACTAACACAGCAGTTTGACTTCACCCCCGGAGGCACACTCCATTGTCTCTCAGGACAGACAGATGCCAGCAACAATTTATGTCAACTCCCTGTGTTGAGAGAAAGCCACTTCTGTCCTTAGAAGGAGGTGGTGTTGCGGGTGGTCACGACCTCCACACGTGTGCAGGGGGTGGGTGCCCAGCCCCCTGCATTATAGGGGGAATCCTGGCTGTGTCACTTCCAGGTCAACCAATCTGATCGGCCTGGCGGTGTGGCCTGCCCCATTTAAGCAGGGCGCAGCTGGGAATTCCTCCTCTTCCCGGTTTCCAGCTGCTCCGGTTTTCAAAGGACCAAGACCTCCTGCTTCCCAGCACCTCTGAAGTCGTCATCGGAGCAGGACAACCCTCCAGCGACCCCCTCTCGGCTTCTCAACCAGCTCCTGCTGGGAATGCGTCTGCGGTAGAGAGCCTGAGCGCTGGGGGGGCCATCAGCAAGTGGTTTGCATCATAACCGCAGGACTCGCGGTTTGCATGTGGGTGGGTGTCTGAGGTACGCGTGGCTAAGCGTGTTCTTCCCTACTCCCTGTTCTTTTCCTGGTTTTGTGTGCATGTGCGGGAGGGTGAGGGAGTGGAGAGATCCCCTCCTCCATGTGGTTTCTTTTCTAGCCGCCTTTGTGATTGCCGGCTGAGTGATCTCCCTTTAGTCCATGCCTCGTTGCCCCCTTCCCGTCCTTCTCCCTAGGCTGTTAGGGCAGCTTCAGCTTCTTAATCTTAGGACCTCCCTCTTTGTTTGCTGCCTTTCCGGCAGTGTGGGGCTGTTGTGTTTTGCAACTGCGATTCGCAGCTTTCCCCTCTTTTTGCTTGCTGGACGTGGCTTCTGCCTTCAAAAGCCCCCTTTCCCCCTTAGTTAAACTACATAAAGGTAAAGGGACCCCTGACCATTAGGTCCAGTCGTGGACGACTCTGGGGTTGCGACGCTCATTTTGCATTATTGGCTGAGGGAGCCGGCGTACAGCTTCCAGGTCATGTGGCCAGCATGACAAAGCCGCTTCTGGCGAACCAGAGCAGTGCACGGAAACGCCGTTTACCTTCCCGCTGGAGCGGTTCCTATTTATCTACTTGCACTTTGATGTGCTTTTGAACTGCTAGGTTGGCAGGAGCTGGAATAGAACAACGGGAGTTCACCCCGTCACAGGGATTCAAACCACCGACCTTCTGATCGGCAAGCCCTAGACTCTGTGGTTTAACCCACAGCGCCACCCGCGTCCCTCATAAACTACATATATGTATGTAGTTTAACTAAGGGGGGAAAGCCCCTTTCCCCCTTAGTTAAACTACATACATATATATAATTGCTGGTGTCTGTTCCTCCTCTTCTCCCCAGCAGTCTCTGTGATTTGTATGCCGTGTGCTTTTGCATGGAGCTCGGCTGCGGTTTTGCAACTCATTTCTTTGCTTTGCAGCCTCAGGGCTCCATTTAGGGAACACAGCCTTTTTCTTCCTTACTGCCTTTAGAGTAAGCCAGGTGGGATAGTTCTGAGCACGTGAGTGGGACCTAGATTACTTTGCAGCCTCCTGCTTTGTGTGCCCACATGGCTGCCAATCAACAGCAAACAGTGCTTGCCTGGGTCCTGGTGCCCCTACTCCTATTTACTCTAAAGCTACGTTGGTGCTCTGATTCTATTGATGACAGCGGCTGCTGATCACTATCACTAAACGATAGTATTAAACTTGGCTTATAGTACCTCTTAGTGATTTATGGTATCATTTTGTATTTTCCATGCTGCTTGATTATAAGCATTTGCATTTAGTAAGTGGATTGCTGTTACTTGGTATTTCATTAATTAACATGGTTTACTCCAGGGGGCTTGTTTGTGTGTTCACCACACAGCTACATCGATTTTGCTTGAGGTTTGCAATGGCTCACTGTCCCTTTTTAATAATATAAGCATAATAATAATAATTTATTATGTATACCCTGCCCATCTGACTGGGTTTCCCGGGCCACTCTGGGCAGCTTTCAACTGAATATTAAAAGAAAATACAGCATCAAACATTAAAAACTTCCCTAAGCCGCCTTCAGTTGTCTGCTAGAAGTACTGTAGTGGCTTATTGCCTTGACATCTGCTGGTAGAATCATAGAATCATAGAGTTGGAAAGAGACCACAAGGGCCATCCAGTCCAACCCCCTGCCAAGCAGGAAACACCATCAAAGCATTCCTGACAGGTGGCTGTCAAGCCTCTGCTCTGGTAGGGCATTCCACAGGGCGGGTGCCACTACTGGGGGGGGGGGGCTCTGCCTGGTTCCCTGTGGCCTCGCTTCTTGCAGCGAGGGAGCTGCTGGAGTGCCCTCAGCGCTGGACCTCAGTGTCCGGGCTGGATGTTTGGCATTAGACTACTACCAATTGAGCGTTATTTTATTAAGCTTGCCTGGTGTACTGCATTTAAGTAAATTGGATTTTGGTTGCTGCCAGCAGGGGCACATGTAATTGAGTTATCAGATAGCCTGGGTGGATTGTGATGAGAGGTGTGTTCTAGTTTTACATCTTATTAATTCCTCATAGTCTAACTTGGGTTCTCCAGTCTATTCAGATTTATTTCTTTAATACAGGTATGTCCAACAGGTAGATCGTGGTCTACCTGGACGTCTGCGTTAGATCACTGGTAGATCATTAAAAGGTAAAGGGACTCCTGACCATTAGGTCCAGTCGTGTCCGACTCTGGGGTTGCGGCGCTCATCTCCCTTTATTGGCCGAGAGCCGGCGTACAGCTTCCGGGTCATGTGGCCAGCATGACTAAGCCGCTTCTGGTGAACCAGAGTAGCGCACGGAAATGCCGTTTACCTTCCCGCCAGAGCGGTTCCTATTTATCTACTTGCACTTTGACGTGCTTTCGAACTGCTAGGTGGGCAGGAGCTGGGACCGAGCAACGGGAGCTCACCCTGCCGCAGGGATTTGAACCGCCGACCTTCTGATCAGCAAGCCCTAGGCTCTGTGGTTTAACCCACAGCGCCACCTGGGTCCCCTGGTAGATCATTGGCTCCCCCCAAAGAAGCTGAACTGTAGCTCCTCTAAAAGAAAGAAAAAGAAAGAAAGAAAGAAAGCTCCATATTTTACCTCCTCCCTGGAAAAACTCAACTTTGACCCGAACCCCCCCCCCCCCCAAATGGCCTTCCTCCTTCCTAAAAAAAAAAAAAATGCTCGGCAACTACTTTGACCTGGGCCCCAGAAGAGGGGGTAGATCACTGCCAGTTTTGGGCTCTGTTAGTGGATCACAGTCTCTTGGGAGTTGGCCACCCCGATACAATGATTTTGCTTCGGGACTTTAAAATGCAGTGTTTTCAGTTTTTGATGGTATGACTGGTGCTGCCTTTGGAATTTAGAATTTTTCCAACACCAGGTTCTTTGAAATTAGTATCGACCCATGCATGCTTATGTGCCTCTGGCTTCATTACTGATCCCATATTTGAAATAAATAAGTTAATAAATAAATAAAGCCACATAAATTAAATATAAATGTGTGTGTGTGTGTGTGTGTGTGTGTGTGTGTATAATGAATAAATAATAAATAAATAAATAAATAGGAAGCCTCGGTTTCTTTACTCCCTACTTCCTGCCTGGATCTTCTTTTCCTGCTCCGTGGTGCTTGCTTTGTTTTGCCTTCCCCTAGTTGTGTTGTTGGGGGTTTACGGGGTAATGGGGTGGCCTCCATTTTCCTGGTGCCACACGTTTAGAGCCATTTTGGGTAAACCATGTGGCCGGTGGTGGTTAAACAAATTGTTCCTGCTAGCATCCTTGGCTTGGGTATTTCTGGCTTTCATTACCTGGCTTTCATTATTTATTGATGTATTTATATGTATATATAAATAATAATCAAAATAAAAGTACATAAACAAGTAGTTAATTAGCTTTCTGCTTTCTTGCTGGCCCACGAAGCCAACTTAAGGCCACTAATTTATTTTAGTGTTGTATTTAGCTTATAAAAGGTCCTAACTTCAATTTTGAGTTGGATTAAATCAATTAAAGGTTCCAAGTTTATTGTAACAGTCGCTATTCTATTTGGAGTTGGTCTAAGTTAATCAAGGGCTGAAAATCTATGAGGTGATCACTGTGTTCATAATTTATCTTGCTTAGTCAACGCTCATAGTGTTTTGGTTCATATTAGCCACTATTTATTCAGGTATTTGCTGATAGGTTTGCTGTTTTTCCCTTGTTTTGCACATGAAGTGCTAGTGCACTTCATTCATTGTGGCAATGAATACTTAGTTGACTTGGATACAGAGTTTCAGAATACCAGTAGACTAAGATACAAGTAAGTAAGTAAATCAATCAATCAATAAATTTAAAAATAAAAATAAAATTATTATAATAAATAAATAAATAACATAAGTAAATAATTAAAAAAATTATGTGTATGTATGTATGTATGTATGTATGTATGTATGTATGTATGTATGTATGTATGTATTAGCTGGCCCAGCCACGCGTTGCTGTGGGTTATTTTGTGAAATTGTATAAGTTAGAGAAAGTGCATAGATACTCACAGGTGGAGTAAGTTCATGTTGCATGGTTTGTATGTTGTTGCGTTTCTTCTTTGTTGTTGTAGATGGATTAGTAGGAGGGTGGTAGTGTTGTTGGAGGTGGATTTGTTTTGCGTTTGCAGTTTGAATGAGGTTGTTTTTTCATAATCTTTTTAATTATTATTTATTGTTTCTTTGAATATTTTTTTTTTTTGGTTTTAATTATTTGGCTGTTGTTTACTGCCGGTCAGGTGAGACTTGCTTTATCGTCCTGTGTGAAGAGGGGTGTTTTATTGTTGTAGGCTGGGTCTGCTGTTAAGGTCCCCCCCCCAACAGGCCTGAGTCTCCGCTCTCCCGCTGAGGTAATAGAGAGGGGTTTTGCAGCTCCTCTCCAGTTCGCAGTGTTTTAGAGTGATCTTGTTGTATGTTGTGAGGAGGAAACTGCCATTTGTGACCTGGCGGGCTGTGGTGGTGTAGGATTTGTTTTTGGTGAAAATGATGTTTACTGCCAGTCAGGGGAGACTTGCTTTCTCGTCCTGTGTGATGAGGGGTGTTTTTTGGGGGGGGGCCTGGGTCTGCTGTTAAGGTTCCCCCCCCCGACAGGCCTGAGTCTCTGCCCCCCACTGAGGTAATAGAAAGGTATTAGCACAAATAGTGGATGCGACGTTTTGGCTACCTTTCACACCCCACCCGATGGTGCCTTGGCCACTGACAGGAATAGCCGTTTTTGCGGTTGGCGATGGCAGGAGCGGCGTTTGTGAGTGGTCTGCCTTTCTATTGGCTGGTGGTAGTGACATTCTAACAGGAGGAGGAGGGGTTTGAGTCGTTTTCAGTGTGTTATGCTGCATTCCGTCCACTGGAGGGCACTGTGTTTTTTTCACAAAATCACATTTTTTGTGTGGGTTAGGTGTGATATTTTTGCAATCTAACTGTGTAAGAACCTTCCCATATGCCTGTGGAACATTGTGTCCAAATTTGAAGTAAATTGGTCAAGCGGTTATGGAGAAAGGTGGTACAGCACAAACACCCACCTTTTGCGATTATATATATATAGATATATAGTAATAAACGCTACCATTGTGCGGTATGTATATATAGTCTTGTTTAACACTGTCTTACCGTCTTCCTATGGCACCAAAGAGGAAGCTTCCTGCAGATCATTCTTGTTTTTTTGTGGTTTTTATTTTTTGTGCAGAAAAGAAAAAAATGCAGTGCAACTGGATGATGAAGGTGGCAGGACATTCCTGCGAGTCCTCATTCACCTTATTATGCATGACTACCCTCCTTTGCTTTCTGGAGCCCTGCAGCTGTTGTTTAAACACTTCAGCCAACGAGCAGAAGTTTTGCAAGCCTTTAAACAGGTAGAGCCACCAATTAAAGCTATTTCTTTACATATTTTTCAGTTGCTAGCGATGTATGTCAATAGGTCTCCCTCCTATAGAATTTGGCCTATGTCTGTGTCTGTGTTGATGGAAGACTTGAAGACTTGTCTGATGCTGCTTTTCAGGAGAGAGAATCCTCCCTGACCCACTTACTGCAGTGTTTTAATTGGGCTGTACCAGAGGCATACAGCATGCAAAGTTTCCCCCTCTTCCAAGCTTGTACAAGTAACAGATAGGAAAGAAGATTCTTTTTTAGTGTTTGACAGTTGCTGCATAATGACCTTCTACCTTCCATTAAAATGGTGCTAAGCTGATTAGTTGCAGTTCTCTGTTAAGTGATAGCTGAGCGATTGGTATGTTTTGTGGCAGGAAAAGGACCTAATTGGGAAATTAATGAACTTGCTCCAGCAAAAGATGGGAAATGATTATTCAGGAGTAAGACATACCCAGGGCTGTGTGTGCCAGGATGCTATGTAAGTGCAGAAAAGCATCAGAAAAATAATGAATGACCTGCAGTGTTCACCTACCTAAAAAAAGCTCAGATTGTTTTTTAAAGCAACTTTCTTGCCTTTCTGTTTCTTTAAAATGTGGGACAAAGCTTGAGGAAATTTTCAGACAACAATTTCAAACAGTAGTAAGAGGCTTCACTACCTTGTATAGGTTCTTTCTTCATCCAAATTTAGCAAAAAAGAGAATTGGGTTTTCATAGCAAAAAACTGCAGAATAGATTGTGCAAAATAAGAGCAGCAATACAAGTTTTGTTTATCTGCATAATTTATGCCACTTGAAGACATGGCATCTCATGGGATAGGAACCCAGGAGGCTGCTTTCACTGAGTCTGCCCATTGGTTCAGCTGGCTTGGTATTGCCTATTCTGAGTCGCCGGGGCTCTCCTGGATTTCAGACAGGGAACATTCCCAGCCCTACCTGGATGCAGTAAGGGTTGAACGTGGGATATTCCGCATGCATGTCGGATGTTCTACCACTAAGTTACAGTCTTTTCCCAATGTCATAGAATTTAACTTACCCTGGTGCAGAATTTTTCTTAAAATCTAATTAATGATTTATGTACATAAATTATGTAACAGAATTCTGAATCTGCATTGTTGGGATGAAATGGGCACCAACCTGCAAAGGTGTAGTTAGCTGAGATTTCTGTTCGTTTGCATGTTTATATAGAAAAACATAATAACCTTAAATAGCAAGATTCCTTTGCAGTAGAGGAATATTTGCTGATGTGAGGTATTATCTTTTTGTACTGCTTTATACGAGCTTTGTCACAGTGTTTATAGAGTTAATGTAGGGAAAACTGACAACTTCAGTTTCATTCAACATAATCTTTAATAATCTTTGCAAGCATGCAGCCTTGTAACCAATTTTACATATGTTGATAAATTGAGAAATCATAATGAAAATCTTTTAAAGAAAGATGTTCTAGACATCTTGTCAAAAAATGAACAAATTGTAAGTCATTTGGGGGGGCATATTATTGCATTGTGAAGGAAATAATTCCTGATGTTCAAAAAGGCATCTGGATGTCTTCCTGCAAAATTAGTTGAATAAGGAGAAAATGACAATTTCCCCCATATTAAAAACAAAAAATAAGAGGAGATTACCATTTTTTTCTAATTTGATTGATTGTTTCTCCCCTTAAATAACTTACATTTTGTTCATTTCTTACTAGATGCCTAAAATGTCTCTTTCCAGATGTTTTCATATTAACTTCCCAATTCTGTTTCAAGTATGTCATTTTTCTTATCACTGTTCAGATTTGGAGTTCATAATTTCAGTGCATGCCACATTTTCTTTCATCAGTTAAAATGATATATTACCTTGGTGTAAAGTCCATATTCAGTATCTTTATTTTTGAACTGGCTTGTTTATACATGTTAATCACCAGGCAAGTAAAACATTAAGTGGCAATTTGCATGCGTAAGTGAGCCATCGTACATCAAATGAGATGAGCAGGAACTTTCATATCTTCCCCAAAAGAGTGATTTTCCATTGAATCAGTTCATACATTTAACTGCAAGTTGTCAAGCGTTGAGTAATCAGTTGATGCAGAAATAAGTGATGTGTATCAATGGGTGAACCATATGATTTCTCTTGCTTTTATGTATAAAAATTATTCTTTGAGTTTCTATTGTGATCTGTTGAAGGGTGAAAAAAATCAACGGGCCTTACAATATAAAAAGTCAAATCAAGGAGTTGATTGGAACTATAGTACAAAATACAGCTCTGATGACATCTTTTTTAAAAAATAAAATAATAATAATGTAGTGAAACCTTTGTGAAATTTTGCGATTTATAGGTTCAGTTGCTGGTATCTAACCAAGATGTGGATAACTACAAGCAAATTAAAGCTGATCTTGACCAGCTAAGGCTTACTGTAGAAAAATCTGAACTTTGGGTTGAAAAGAACAGCACATATGAAAGTGGAGAGCTGGGTGAAAGTCAGGCAAAAGGAAGTGATGAGCCCATTGAGGTGGGTGTTTTTGTCTCGATCCCTGCACATTGTTTCACCGACTCTGGGGTTGCGGCGCTCATCTCGCTTTATTGGCTGAGGGAGCTGGCGTACAGCTTCCAGGTTATGTGGCCAGCATGACAAAGCCGCTTCTGGCGAACCAGAGCAGCGCATGGAAAGCCATACGTTACAAAGGCAGATGTGGAACATCACCAAAAAAAGTTCATATTTTGCAAGTACTGCTCCTTAAAGTTGTTACGTTTGAGACTTGTATTTGCTAAGACATACGTGGAACACAAAAGCTTCTATTTGGACATTATGTATATAAGAACTGGTTTATGTGTATTTCCTGTTCTAAATGTTGGTCCTTAATTGCTTCTACTCAACTAGAGAATGTGAAAAGAGTTATGTTTATCTGATGTCTAAAGGTTATTTGCCAGGGCAAGACAGTTTGGGGATATAGCGCCAATCCTGGCCTGACTGCACTGGCTGCCAGTTAGTTTCTTGGCACAATTCAAAGTGCTGGTTTTGACCTATAAAGCCTTAAACAGCTCAGGCCTGCAATACTTCAAAGACCACCTTTCCCCATATGAACCGACCCAGACCCTGTGATCATCATCAGGCAAAAACATTCCTCTTCTTCCAGGCCTTTGGCTGATTGAACAATCTATGGCCTTTTAAATTCTCCCTCCCTCCCTCCCTCCCTCTTTCTATCTCCTTCTCTCTCTGTGTGTGTGTGTGTTATTGTTTTATTATTTTTGTATTTTTAAACTGTAAAACGTGCTATGATAAAGGGCAATATATAAATTTAATAAATAAAATAAAATAAGGTGTCAGGGGCTGGCCGGTTTCCGAAGCAGTGTCTGAGGACACAGCTGGCCAAGACAGGGCACAGCTGACGCCCGAAGAGTTATTGAGGAAATGGGATCAGGAACAGGCTCAGCCCCTGTTAACGCCAGAAGCGGTAATGAAGCAATGGGAGGAACTCCCAACCGGGGCTCCAGTACAGCCAATGGGAGAGGATCAGGAAATGGAGAGGAGAGAGGAGGTGAGGGCAGAAGATCCTGCCAGAGCCTCTGACACCACCAGCATGGAGGATGAAAGTGAAAGGGAAGGGGGAAACGCCACCCCTCTTAGGTCCAGAGCACGGAAGAGGAAAGAGGGGAGGCAGAGACTGGGCTTCCCGAAGCTTTTATGCTGGGGGCGGAGTCGCAAACCGGTACTTCGGGGATCTGACTCAGAAGGGTCGGATGCAGAATCGTAACGTTTGTATCGATTGATGTTGTAAATAAAGTAATCAGTTTAGAAGACAACGTTTGTGGATGCTTGTTCTTGAGGAGGATACACATCCCTCTCACATAAGGTATTGATGGTTCCTGGAGGGAAGACATTGCTGAGGGAACAGTGAGGATTAACGGCTCTCCCAATCACTCTTGCTGACTTGCTGGGCCTTCGTTGGCCTCATGAGAAGAGAAGAATAGAAGCTCCTGCACATGTATTACTGAGCACCAGATCCAGGTGGCACAAGATGTTAACATCCAGTAGTGCTGGAACTGTATGGGATTGCAGGGAGAAATGCCAGATTTCAGACAATATAAAGAGCAAAGGCTGCTGAAAAGCTGTCCCTTCTCTTTCCTAGCAAAAAGGAGAAGCTGGATTAAATGCATGTTAGAAATTCACCTCTTCACTGAGTCCTCTGACATACCCAGACTGATTTTCTTCTTCTCACCTTTTCCCTCCACCTGTCTTTCATTGGGTCTAAACCTGAGGGCAGGGCATGTATCATTATTTTGAGTTATATACAATGATTAGTTGCTATGGGCACTCTGCAAATAATAACACAAATTCTAAAACTAATCCAAATACTAACAAGAAATAACAAAAATTGAAGAGACATTCTATAGTGTGTATATTATCAATATCAATTTTCATACAGTTATCATACCTTCTTTGTGCTGGACACATTAGTATTTTAGGCTGTGATCCTGTGCCTATTTATCTTGGTTCTAAGCCCTGTTGAACTCAGTTGGATTTACTTCTGAATTCTGCACTTTAACTCTCTAGCTCACCTTGGGTTAATATTTGCCCACTGTTAGTGAAATACTGTTTTACATGGTTTCCATGCATGCCATGCTGGTACTGCACTTCAAGATTTTGGAGTTAAATTATTCCTTCCCTCCCTATCTTTTTAATTATAGGAGTCAAATATTTTAAGTCCAGTCCAGGATGGGTGTAAGAAACCTCAGATTGACAGTAACAAGAGCAACAACTACAATATTGTTATGGAGGTATGTTGATAAAATGCTTCAAAGTATCAATAAGGTATATACACTATGGTAACAACTCATATTTCCCCTGGCTTTGTATTTATGCACAGTACATATTATCTTTTATCACCAGATTCTGATCCGATTAAGCAAACTGTGCATCCAGAATAAAAAATGTCGCCATCAGCAGCAGCGCTTGCTTAAAAATATGGGTGCTCACAGTGTGGTGTTGGATCTTCTTGAGATACCCTATGAGAAGGTAATTAACGTTTATGCCAAGTTGAAGAGCCTTTTTTAACCCAAGGGCCACAATAGGCAATCTTCTGGGGACCACATGCCAATGGAGGGCAGGGCCAGAGGTAATTGGGGGTGGAGCAATGAATGTGACAGTCACCTTTGTACAGCATTAGACAGGGGCGAGCCAGCAGTAAAACACACCCAGCAAGTTGAAGTTAACTCTTTATTAGCAAAAAGACAATCTGCACAAACTTGGTGGAGTGTCAGACCTAATGAACACAGCAACTCATCTCTGGTAGGTCTTGCCCCCATGAAGCTGTTGCTGAGACCTCCCCACAGCTGCCTAAGTCATGCCTAGCATTCCCCATTGGGACCTAAGATGAGCTATCTTAGTCTGGATACAGCTGTGGGTATTTAAACTAGAACTGAGACATTTTAAGGCAACTGTGTGACTACACTTGCATGAGCAAAATAAAGATTTCCCTGGCTGCTTAGTTGTTTGGAAATGTGTATTTCAGGAACAGAATAAACTTAGTTGACCTTTCCCTTATCTTCTAATTAGGGCTTACTCCTTTTTTTAAAATTGTTTTTATTCAAGATTTTCTTGGGTTAAGAAAGTACATAGGGGTAAAAGATAAAGGGACCCCTGACCATTAGGTCTAGTCACAGATGACTCTGGGGTTGCGGCGCTCATCTTGCTTTATTGGCCGAGGGAACCGGCGTACAGCTTCCGGGTCATGTGGCCAGCAGGACTAAGCCGCTTCTGGCGAACCAGAGCAGCGCACGGAAACGCCGTTTACCTTCCCACTCACCCCGTCACTGGGATTCGAATCGCCGACCTTCTGATCAGCAAGCCCTAGGCTCTGTGGTTTAACCCACAGTGCCACCTGCGTCCCTTAAAAAGTACATACATCATCTCTATTTCTGATCATAATGTCCTTTCTCCAAATCAGTTAGGCTGTTATCTGATTCTAAAGAAATCAGGAACTAAAAATCAATTGATCAAACTTACAGATGAATAAAATAATAGTTTTAAAGAAAAAGCATACTCCTTAAAACACACACACACACACACTCATTGTGTGATGATGCATAGTTATGTCACTGTAGGCACCATGTTATGGGGAATATTTCCTCCCCTGTGGATCACTCTAATAAATCAGTTAAACAATTTTAATCAGTTTCAGCTGGTTAAGCATTGCCATTTTAATGATAATTGATATATTCATGCCAGAATGCCTGAAATGATCCATAGAATCATAGAATCATAGAATCATAGAGTTGGAAGAGACCACAAGGGCCATCCAGTCCAACCCCCTGCCAAGCAGGAAACACCATCAAAGCATTCCTGCCAGATGGCTGTCAAGCCTCTGCTTAAAGACCTCCAAAGGAGACTCCACCACACTCCTTGGTGCCTCATTTATCAGTTAATTCTGTAGGAGTTCTCTTTGAAGTTTCACCAAAAGTATAAACCTGCCCCCTGCAAACCAAATAACTTCTGCAGAGACTTCTCAGCAGTGACCTTGTTGCCCTGGTCCCTGGTCTTGTCCCACAAGAAGCCTAGTGGAAGCAAACAGACATGTCCCCCTTCCCCCCACCAGACTTTGTTGGCATCCTCCTGTCTTGGGAGACAATGGAGGAGTGTGCTTTTCAGGGTGAAGTCAAATTGTTGGAAGGTTGCAGCACCTGCTGTGGTGGTAGAGATCGATATGGGAGAGACATGCTTTGTTACAGGTGGGGCAGATGAAGGCGTCCAGTTGTGCTGTTGCAGATGCACCAGGGCGTTTCTTCTCTCTGCGCTCCTCCTAGTGGTCATTCCTCCTCTGATCACTGCTATGGATGCAAAACCTGTCTCCAGGCACTATTAACTTACAGTGGTCCCTCGACTTACGAAGGTAATGTGTTCCGAAGGGACCGTCGTACATCGAAAAAATCGTAAGTCGAGTCCCCATAGGAATGCATTGGGAGGAAAAAATTCGTACGTCGAAAAAAACCGCATCTAAACTTCGTAAGTTGAGGAAACCCTATCTAAAATGGCCGCAACTTCCTTTTGGAAGTCGAAAAAATTCGTAGGCACGCGGACCCTTTGATCCCTCGTAACTCAAAAAATATGGAAGTCGGGTCACTCGTAAGTCGAGGGACCACTGTACTTTATTTTAAATTTCTTTCTAAAAAATAATTACAGACTGCCCACATGTATAAAATATCAAGGTGGTGTACAACAATTTAATACAGAGGCAATTTAAACATAAAATACACAAAACAATACAATCACAAAATGACTGGCCTGTCTTAAAAATATTTAAACAACTGAATGGGCCTGTTTTAGCATAAAAAGGGTTTTAAGGGCCACCTGAAAGTTAGTAAGGATTCCTGCTGAATCTCTGCTGGAAAAGTATTGACTGTTTGCTTTTTAGATTTCTTTTTAAAGTTTTTAAAATGTTTCTATCATATATTGTCTAGTATTTCTAGTATTGTCTAATTTCTAAGAAATACTTTCTTAGAAATACTAATTTCTAAGATGCCTTTATTTTAATTCAAAGATAAGTGGGATATTATAAATAAATAGACACATAAACAAACCAGGTAAACTGAATAAGATAACATTGATGAACACAGGAAGAAACAGAAACTCCATACCTACAAGGAAGTTTGTTGCCGCTTGAAGCTAGAAAAGGGGATAAGTGATAATGGTTATATATTTCCAGTTAAGTGTTTAACAGGTCCATTTTATTGGTTTGTTCCTTTTACATTTGAAAAAATGAATTGACACAAAGACTGATGAAAAGATGAATGAAGTTATGAACTTAGCTCACCTGTTTCTTCAGAACTTCTGTCGTGGAAACCCTCAGAATCAAGTTCTACTTCATAAACACCTCAACTTATTTTTAACACCTGGTGTGAGTATTTTCAGTTGATGATAGATTCCTTGCTGAACATAACAGTAATTTGTACTACGAAGGTAAAGGTAAAGGGACCGCTGACCATTAGGTCCAGTCGTGTCCGACTCTGGGATTGTGGCGCTCATCTCGCATTATTGGCCGAGAGCCGGCGTACAGCTTCCAGGTCATGTGGCCAGCATGACAAAGCCGCTTCTGGCGAACCAGAGCAGCACACGGAAACACCGTTTACCTTCCCGCCAGAGCGGTTCCTATTTATCTACTTGCACTTTGATGTGCTTTCGAACTGCTAGGTGGGCAGGAGCTGGGACCGAGCAACGGGAGCTCACCCCGTCGCAGGGATTCGAACCGCCGACCTTCCGATCAGCAAGCCCTAGGCTCTGTGGTTTAACCCACAGCGCCACCTGGGTCCCGTACTACGAAGAGTTGCATTCAAATATACCTAAACATTCAGATACATCCCTTTTCCCTAACAGTGGACCAGGGCAGGAATAAGGAGTCGGAGCAGTCCAAAACATCTGCAGGGCAGTAAGTTGGTGACCTTCAGATTTGATCACTAGGGCCACCTCCTTTGTTTTCCTGCTGCAAATAACTGGAAGTGATCAATCAGCTTAGCTTAGTTGTGCGTGTGTTTGCGTGGTATGTGTAAGATCAGATCTTTCAGAAGCAGACAACACAGGAGACTATGCTCTTATCTTTATTATTTTAATTCACTATAATTAGTCCTGTCATCTGATTAAAGAAATCTTTAGTTGGTTATGGATATTATTTATTAATTGGTTGATTAACTAATCACATTTCCAAATCAGATCTGGGTTGTGGTGGTGAAATGATTTCTTATTTTTAGAACACCTGCCACACACTTGCATAATATGATGATGGTTAGTGACCTGATTTTTATCATAGCTGTCAACCTTTCCCTTTTCTTGTGAGGAATCCTATTCAGAATAAGGGAATTTCCCGCCAAAAAAAGGGAAAAGTTGACAGCTATGATTTTTATCCTGTGTTTCCTCCCAAATGAACCCAGGGTGGCAAACAGCAAGACAGTATAAAACAGTGATGACTAACCTTGACACTCCAGATGTTTTGGAACTACAACTCCCATCATCCCTAGTGTCACAGCCCCTCCGGGCTTCTGTTGTAGCTGGACATTCAAACTATTTCAGGCAGTAGATCCATTAAAGCTTTATTGCTTAAGTAATTACTTTACAACTCTCGGCACATCGTAAACACGACCCTATCTGTCACCATCAGTTGTCCCAACTGCCGGAAGTGATTTCTTCCTGGGCTTTCTCAAACACCGTGGAAAACGGAAGCAGCTGGTGCTCTTCCTTTTCTTTCCCCTCGACGCAAAGGGATGGCTCTGAGATGTTGCTGAGACCCCTAGCACCACCTCCTCTCCTTCGGAGCTCTCTTCAGACGTTCCGCTCGAATCAGTCTCCAGAATCTGTGGCTGTTCACGATATTCGCTCAAGGCTGGAGAAGCAGGGGGCCCTTGCAATCCTCTGACATCCACTCCCCCCTCCAAGCCCCCCTCTTCCTCCCAAAAGGCGGGTGACCCCTTCTCTGCTCTGTCTCGCTCCTGATGTCTGTTTCTCCCCCATTCATCCTCCCCCCCCCCCGTGGCCTCTTCCGGGGAGGTGACAAAACCTAGGAAATCCGTATCTTCATTCTCCTGTGAGTCAAACACCGCTTCCCACCCCTCAGATCCTCTTGAGGATTCTCCTGAGAATGATGAGTGCTGCCTCCCCTCCGACCCTGCCTGGGTGTAAGCCGGAGTCTCTCCCCTTTCTCTCTCTCCGCTTGACCTGAACCCCCAGAACTCCTCTTCATCTTCCTCCGTGGTGGCGCACACCTCTTGCAGAAAGAGATCTGGGGGCACCGGCTTATGCGGGAACAGGGAATGGAATTCCGCCCTGAGGTACTCCTCGGTGATCTGATTGGAGGGCACCCACGTGTTGTCCTCTGGGGCAGCCCCCTCCCATGCCACCAAGTACTCCACCCTGTCCCCATTCTATCGAGAGTCCAGGATCTCCGTGGCCTCGTTGCAGGCTTCTCTCTCTTGTACAATGGGCAGTGTGTGGGGGGCATCCCACCCTCCCCGTGGAAACGGTGCCCCTCCCTGTATGGTGAGAGCAGTGACCTGTGGAAGACAGGGTGAATCCTCATGGTGTCCGGCAGCAACAGCTTAAAAGCTACCGGATTGACCTGCTCGATGACCTCACAGGGTCCCAGCTTGCGATGCTCTACCTTCCTACAACTCCCTCTGATGGGCAGATCCCTAGACGACAACCACACCTTATCCCCCACCTGAATGACCTTGCCTTCCCTGCGATGGACATCTGCCATCCTCTTGTACGCCTCCTTGGCCCTTTCCAGGTTGCTCTGGAGCTGCTTGTCCACCGTCTGCATCTCCTCTGCAAAACTCTCTGCTGCTGGTACACTGGGCTCCTCCCCCCCCCCCCGGGAAAGGCTCTGGGATGGCGCCCGTAATTGGCGAAAAAGGGGGTCATCCCTGTGGACACGTGGACAGAGTTATTAAAAGCAAACTCTGCCAAACTCAAAAATTGCACCCAATCATTCTGCCTGTGGTTGACGTGGCAGCGCAAATACTGCTGCAGAATGGCGTTGGCTCTCTCTGCTTGCCCATTGGTCTGGGGGTGTCTGGCTGTGGAGAAGCTTAGCTCCACCTGCAACAAGCTCATAAGCTTGCGCCAGAACCGCAAGGTAAATTGCCGGCCCCTATCACTCAAAACCCTCGAAGGTACGCCGTGCAGGTGAAACACATGATCTACAAAGAGTTTGGCCGTTTCCTCTGCAGACAACACCTTGGGGCAGGCTACGAAATGACACATCTTGGTGAGCATGTCCACCACCACCAGCACTGCCGTCTTCCCCCTGGACATGGGCAGATCGGTGATGAAGTCAATGCTAACCATTTCCCAGGGTCTGTTGGGGGTGGGCAAGGGCTGCAGCAGACCTGCCGGTGCCCTAGTATCTCCCTTGGCCCTTTGACAGGTGTCACACGCCCTCACGTAGTCCTTGACATCGTCTCGGACTCCCGGCCACCAAAAATCTCTGGTGACTAGCAGAAGAGTCCTCTGTTGTCCGAAATGTCCCGCAGAAGGGTTGTCGTGGAGTTGTTTGAGAACCTTGGCTCTCAGCTGGTCCGCCGGGATGTACAGGGCCCCCTTATAAAACAAGAGCCCTCCCTTCTCCAGAAACCCTTCCTCCACCCCCCTCCCTTCCTGGAGGTCTCGGAACTTCTACTGCGCAAAAGGATCTGCGCGGGTGAGTCTCAGCAGCAGCGAGGCTTGCTCCATGGTGCCGGCACACGCCCACTGCTGTGTGGAAAACATGTGCCTCGCTGTCAGTGGCTCATCCTCTTCCAGGTACTGCGGCTTCTGAGACAAAGCGTCAGCCCGCACGTTCTGCTCCCCTGGCACGTAGTGGATGCAGAAGCTGAAGTCCGCAAAGAATTCTGCCCACCGGATCTGTCTCTGGTTGAGTACTCTGGCGGTTCTCCAGTACTCCAAGTTCTTATGGTCTGTGTGCACCTGGATTTGGTGCTGCGCCCCAATCAGAAAGTGGCGCCATTTCTTGAAAGCCGCCAAGATGGCCAACAGTTCCTTGTCCCAGATGGTGTAGTTTTTCTCAGATTTGCTGAGCTTGCGCAAAAAAAGGCGCATGGTCTCCAGTCCCCATCATTGTCCTGTTGCAAAAGCACAGCTCCAACGGCTCGATCTGATGCATCGGTCTCCAGTTTGATCGGCCGCTCCGGGTTGACATGCAAGAGGTGCTCCCCTGATGCGAAAGCTCTCTTCAGGGCCTCGAACGCCCGCTGGGCTTCCGGTGTCCAGACAAACTTCTTCTTGCCACTCAAACAGTCCGTGATAGGCGCGGTTAGTTTTGCAAAGCCCCTTATGAACTTGCGATAGAAGTTGGCGAAACCCAGAAACCTCTGCGCGTCCTTCTTGATTCAGGGGCTCTTCCAGTCCAGCACCGCCTTCACCTTCTCTCTGTCCATGGCTAACCCTCTGTCTGACACTGGTTAGCCGAGGAACTCCACCTGCTTGACGTGAAACTGGCACTTCTCTAATTTGACGTACAGCTGGTGCTCCCTCAGCTTTTTCAGCACCTGCCTGACATGCTGCTCGTGCTGCGCCTCGCTCTCCGAGAACACTAAGA
Source organism: Darevskia armeniaca (assembly GCA_034641395.1). Taxonomy (NCBI): domain Eukaryota; kingdom Metazoa; phylum Chordata; class Lepidosauria; order Squamata; family Lacertidae; genus Darevskia; species Darevskia armeniaca. The sequence goes on along the minus strand of JAWWNF010000019.1, from coordinate 6,913,889 downwards.
TGTCATCCAGGAAGACCACCACATGCTTGTACAGCAGGGTCCTAGCACGTGATGCATGAAGGATTGGAAGGCCGCGGAGCCCCCCTGCAAAACAAAAGGCATTACGAGGTACTCAAATGCCCCCAGAGGGGTAAACATGGTCGTCTTCCACTCATCACCTTCCCTCATCCGTATGAGGTTGTACGCCCCCCTGAGGTCCAGCTTGGTAAAGATTTTCCCTCTGCGCACTACCGCAAACAGATCGTCGATCCTGGGCATGGGGAAGGCGATCGGTTGACTGACGCTGTTGAGACCGCGATAGTCCACGATGAGTCTCCTCTGGGTGGTCCCGTTCTTGTCCATGAAGAAGACCGGACTCCCTCGGGAACTCTTGGACTCTCGCAGAAATCCCCTCTGAAGATTCTTGTCTACAAACTGTTTGAGCTCCTGCAACTCTTGCTCAGACATGGAATAGAGTTTTCCCGCAGGCAACTGGGCCCCTGGCATCAGGTTGATCTGGCAATCGAAGGGTCGATGCGGTGGGAGTTTGTCTGCTTCCTTCTCACTGAACACGTCGCTGTAGTCCTCATATTGAGCCGGGATCCCCCTGGTGGCCTCTAATTGCACCGTCGCCGCCTACGCGCTGCTGTCTGGGGTCCTCATGTCCTGCAGACAGTTCTCCACGCAGTGCCCCGATCCGAATGTGAGCAATCATTGATGCCAAGCCACCACTGGGTCATGTAGGTCAAGCCAGCTCATTCCCAGTACGATTGGACACCCTGCCAGCTTGGTGACATTGAACGCGATGACTTCAGAGTGCTTGGAGATGCGCATCCTCATGGGGGGGTGTTTGCTGCGCCACTTCCCCTCCTAACAGCTTCCTCCCATCAATGGTAGTGACCAGCAGCGGGAAATCTAGTGGCAGCAGGTGTAACTGATGCTCCAACGCAAATTCCTTGTTCATGAAATTTGCGGAGGCCCCTGAATCAATTAGCGCTTCTACCTCCAGGGGGTGTCCATTGGGGAGCTCCAGCACCACTCTTACCACGATTCCTACCTTGGGCGGGTGAGGAGGTGGAATGGATTTCTCTTGCGGGGCCTTCACTGTTTGCTCGCCTGGATGCTTGCCCCTCCCGACATTTCTGGCATCCAGGCGCTCCCGTTTTCCGTCTGCACCCCACTCTGCTCTTCCTGTTCAGGCGCTGTCGCCCCTCTGGCTTGCCAAACACGACGTTGCGGGCAGAATTTGGCAAAATGCCCCGGGGTGTCACACACGTAGCATTTTCTAGCTTCCTTGCCTCCTCTTCCCTCCGCTACCTTGGACGTGGTTCCGCCTGATGGTTTGGCACGCACTGCCCTGATCTCCATGGGTTGCTCAGCTGGCAGAGTCGAAGGAAGTGGCCCTGCCGGGTTGCCGCCCTGCTCCCTTCCCAGGTAGCGATGCCCTGGGGTCCCCTCTGCCTTGGGGTATCTCCTCTCCCAGTTTCTATCCTCCGCTCGCATCCCTACCACGAGCACAGCTTCCGACAGTTCCCGCATGCTCCTTGTTCTGGGCACCCTGCTGAGCTCATCCTTCACCTCTGGGTTCAGGCCTTCTTTGAAAACCGTCTGCATGAATTCGCTCTCCAAATCCCACCTCAGTTTGTGCGCTAGCATCGCGAAACGGGCATAATAAGAGCGCACAGAGCCGCCTCCCTGTCTGAGTCTCAGCAATTCCCGCCGAACCGACTCCTCTTCCCCTTCGTTCGCAAACATCCTGTCCATTGCAGCCATAAATTCTTTGAGGCTCCTCATTTCCCGCCCTCCGGCGGCCATGAGTGGCCGTGCCCAGTCTCTCGCGGCTCCCTCCAAATGTGCAATGACGAAAGCCACTTTCTCCTCCTCAAATTCCCCTTCCTGCATTTTCAGGCAGTAATCAATGTCTTGAACCCTGGGTAATCCCTCGGGTTGCCTGAAAATTTGTTGATTAGGGTCTGCAGTTTCCTCCCCAGCGGGACTCTGCCCCCCCCCCAGTCTCCATTCTCCGCTCCTCAAGCCTTCCCTGGAGTTCCCTGGCATGAGCTCGAAGTTCAGCCTCCCTGGCCGCCATTTGCTGCATCTGAAGGGTTAATTTTCCCATTTCCTCCTCCATCTCTTTGCGATTCTGGAGGATCTGCGCCTGGGCAGCCTGTTCAATTTGAATACTAACCTCTTTAATTTTGGCTTCCACAGCAGCCGCAATCCTTTGTTCCTCCATCATTTTGCCTCTTCTGTTTCCTGGCTGGCTGTCGGGGGGGGGGGGGTTTCCTTCGATGGAATGCCCAGCAAACATGGGAGTTGGGACAAGCTGTCACAGCCCCTCCGGGCTTCTGTTGTAGCTGGACATTCAAACAATTTCAGGCAGTAGATCCATTAAAGCTTTATTGCTTAAGTAATTACTTTACAACTCTCGGCACATCGTAAACACGACCCTATCTGTCACCGTCAGTTGTCCCAACTGCCGGAAGTGATTTCTTCCTGGGCTTTCTCAAACACTGCGGAAAACGGAAGCAGCTGGTGCTCTTCCTTTTCTTTCCCCTCGACGCGAAGGGATGACTCTGAGATGTTGCTGAGACCCCTAGCACCACCTCCTCTCCTTTGGAGCTCTCTTCAGACGTTCCGCTCGAATCAGTCTCCAGAATCTGTGGCTGTTCACGATATTCGCTCAAGGCTGGAGAAGCAGGGGGCCCTTGCAATCCTCTGACACCTAGCTAACAGGATCAGTGGTCAGGGATGATGGGAGTTGTAGTCCCAAAACATCTGGAGTGTCAAGGTTAGCCATCACTGGATAAAACAATGTGAAAATTTAAAAATATTTTAGAACCACCGAATATTCTTACAACTAAATAATGTCGAGGTTGGTCAGGAACAATATATTTTAGACATCAAATGCCTGGGTGAGCAGCATCATTTGAAAATGCTGTGTAAAGGTTAACACTGAGAGGAACAGACACACCTCTCCAGGGAGGCATCCCATAAGCAGGAAAACACCACCAAGAAAGTCCTCTTGTGGAGGCACCACCACCAACAGAGCCATTCATAAGACACCAGGTGATTGATATTGTATGCATATAATGTATGCAACTGCCATAGAGGCACCAACTTCTCAAAGGTACTCCTTGGGGAAACCCATCTATAGGACTCCTGGTGTTTTAGTGTTTTCTGTCACTTATTTCCATTTTCTTTCACTCCCTTGACTTTTAGATGTGATTTGTTAGTGAGAATATAAATAGGTTGGCAAAGCAATGTGCTGCTCTTTGTGTTTTTGTATATGTGTATAATGCAGTGATTGGGAACCTCCAACCTACATACCTAATTACGTTGGCCAAGCCTTCCCTAAGCCTTGATGTCATATAAAGATGTCAGACACAGAAATATTTGACCCATGACTTGAAACACCAAGCTGTGGCTAAAGGAAGGAGTATTGTGAGCACACTCAAATTAAGAATGTATTTTTATTTACCATGTGACTTTACACCCCCGCCCTCCCTTAACACTATTTTTTCTAAGACTGGACACTTGTGGTTGCTTGCATGGGAGAAGAGTAACATAGCCAGTAGTCACATCACACGTTAAATAGAATGTGCAAGTATAGACACCCATGGTCCCACCAGTGATCTTTCCTCAACAGAACGCCCTGCAGCACGACACAATTTCCTTTCTTGGTAGCTGTGCATTAAAGGACCTTGGAATGGGAGTCCAGTTATGACACTTGTCCCTTCTCTCCTAGTCCAGTGGCCAGGACTTGAATTTTTCCTTGGTTCCAGAGTGTTTCCACACCTAAACATCCTCCTTTAATACCCTTATTCTGCTCTGACTGCACCCACAGCATACCTATGTAACAATCTTTATATTGGCTAACGTGGTTGGGTCACTTGAGGCTCCTGCAGCCCATCTGGTTGCCCTACTGAGTCAGAGGATCTGCTCAAAGGTCAGTCTTGGGTTGTATCTCTGCAGCAGAGCACCTGCTTTGCATTCAAAACATTTGAGGTCAATCCCTGACATCTTCAAGCAGGACTGGGAAATAAACCCTGGAGCGCTGCTGCCACTTATTGAAAAAAATGCTAAGCTAAATGGACCAAGGTGACACCAGGCATGCAGCTTACAGCTATATTGAGAAACAACACAAGAAATGAAATCTCAGATCTATTTTATTTACCTTACCTGGAAGGCATTGGGAAGTCTTCCCTGCAGCTTTCTCTGACTGTTCCTACCAGTGCAGTTTTATTATGCGGTAGTGACTTGCGATTCCCATGTGTTCTAACTACTTCAGTCAGAATTTCATGAAAGCACCATCTTTGCTGTTTTTCTGAGCAGCTTTTTGATTGTTTTTAAATTAGCTTCTTGAGGCTGAAACCATGCGACACATCTTCACAAACAATTACCATCTGTGCAATGAAATTAGTGAGCGGGTGGTGCAGCATTTTGTGCGCTGCATCGAGACACATGGCCGTCACGTGGAATATCTGCGCTTTCTGCAAACCATTGTCAAGGCAGACGGCAAATATGTTAAGAAGTGCCAAGATACAGTAATGACAGAGGTATGTTAACTCGGCTACACTAGATATGTTTGACACATGCAGTTTCTTCTACACTTTCATTATCACCACTTCATCAAGTTACAAGGTGCTTAGCAGTTTCTATATACTATGAGTGAAAAAAGATAGGGCCTAATCCTCAAGAAGTGTATAGCATGTGTGTGTGCTGAGCATGTGTAGGTGGCCCTGAGCAAGAGATTTTCAATCTACTGAATCCCTCTTTTATTGACACCTTCTCATGTAAAGAGAACTGTGCTTTTGAATTGCTGCTATCCTTGAGTTTTGCTACATCTCAGGGTGACAGGAAAGATCCAGCTCTGAATTTCAACAATGTGGGGAAACACAAAGGGAGAGGAGAGAGGAGGAGAGAAAATTGGGGGAAAGATATGCAAATAGTGGTACAACAGCTGAATTTACACACCCACTGTTACCACTGATTCCCCATTGATTGGGGAAGGGCCTTACTTAGTTCAGTGGTAGAGCATCGACTTTGCTTTCAGAAGGTTCCAGGTTCAATCTCCAGGATTTCTCGATAGGGCTGGGAATGTCAGCCGTCCGAAACCCCGGAAAGCCACTGGCAGTCATTGTCAACAATACTGAGCTAGATGGACCAATGATCTGACTGTATAATGCAGCTTTCCATATTCCTATACTCCAGTGTGGTTTGCCTGTATCATAGATTTGGCAGTGTGAATATTGCCACATATAACCAGGACTTTAGCACACAGAGATTCTAATTTGGTGAGGCCTTCTGTAGCTCTCAAAGCAAATAACTATGGTAGCAGGTGGCAATCTGTGCAACACAAATATTTGAATTCTGTGTTCAGACCTTTGTTTATGATAGTGCAATATGTGTTGATGATCACAAATGGATTGGATATGTGTGGGAATAAAATGGAGTCCATGGGAATAGATCGTGCTAGGATTCTTTAATAAAAGTCAGATGTAATAAAATAAAATGGTCCAGCTAAAGTAGTGAGCCCTCTAGATTGCTTTTGGAGTGAGCTAAGAACATGCTTATTGAAATCAATGAGATTTAAAAGAGCTTAAGTTCTTTGGCTGAATCATACCTCTTGTAATCTTACTAATCTTGTAATCTTACGCTGTGATCACTAAAAGTCAGCATGGGTTTCTGAAAAATAAGTCATGTCAGACCAATCTGATCTCATTTTTTGACAGAATTACAAGCCTGGTAGATGAAGGGAACGCCATGGATGTAGCCTATCTTGATTTCAGCAAGGCCTTTGACAAGGTGCCCCATGATATTCTTGTAAAGAAGCTGGTAAAATGTGGGCTAGACAATGCTACCATTCAGTGGATTTGTAACTGGCTGACTGACCGAACCCAAAGGGTGCTCATCAATGGCTCCTCTTCATCCTGGAGAGAAGTGACTAGTGGGGTGCCACAGGGTTCTGTCTTGGGCCCAGTCTTATTCAACATCTTTATCAATGACTTGGATGTTGGGCTTGAGGGCATCCTGATCAAGTTTGCAGATGACACCAAATTGGGAGGGGTGGCTAATACCCCAGAGGACAGGATCACACTTCAAAATGACCTTAGCAGATTAGAGAACTGGGCCAAGGCAAACAGGATGAATTTTAACAGGGAGAAATGTAAAGTACTACACTTGGGCAAAAAAAATGAAAGGCACAAATACAGGATGGGTGACAACTGGCTTGAGAGCAGTACATGTGAAAAGGATCTAGGAGTCTTGGTAAACCATAAACTTGACATGAGTCAACAGTGTGATGCAGCAGCTAAAAAAGCCAATGCAATTCTGCGCTGCATCAATAGGAGTATAGCATCTAGATCAAGGGAAGTAATAGTACCACTGTATTCCGCTCTGGTCAGACCCCACCTGGAATACTGTGTCCAATTCTGGGCGCCACAGTTCAAGGAGGATACTGACAAGCTGGAAGGTGTCCAGAAGAGGGCAACCAAAATGGTCAAAGGCTTGGAAACGATGCCTTATGAGGAACGGCTTAGGGAGCTGGGTATGTTTAGCCTGGAGAAGAGAAGGTTAAGGGGTGATATGATAGCCATGTTCAAATATATAAAAGGATGTCATATAGAGGAGGGAGAAAGGTTGTTTTCTGCTGCTCCAGAGAAGCGGACACGGAGCAATGGATTCAAACTACAAGAAAGAAGATTCCACCTAAACATTAGGAAGAACTTCCTGACAGTAAGAGCTGTTCGACAGTGGAATTTGCTGCCAAGGAGTGTGGTGGAGTCTCCTTCTTTGGAGGTCTTTAAGCAGAGGCTTGACAGCATCTGTCAAGAATGCTTTGATGGTGTTCCTGCTTGGCAGGGGGTTGGACTGGATGGCCCTTGGGGTCTCTTCCAACTCTATGATTCTATGATTCTAATTTCAGTGGGAGAGGTAAGCATCTGGAGAATTCAATCCTATTGAAGTCAATGGGACTTTAAAATGTTTTCTTCTGACTGGATGATGTCCATGTTCAGTTGATGAGCTTGTGACCTGTTTTGCACATAACATTATGCCAAGGTTTGTTTACTAATGTTTAACTATTACTTGTCCCACAGATGATCAAACAAATTATGGATTATTTCCTCAACGTGTGTTTTGTTTTACTGTTGTTCTTGTCTCCTGCCTTTTAGCATGGTGAGCATCTGTGGTGGGGTGGACAAACCAACCATGGTTAGAGATAGATGCTGTGTTTGCATGTGACATCAAGCCATAGTTAACCAAACCAAGGCAACAAATCATAGTTTCTTGGCAGGGAACAAACCAAATTGGGCAGAGTTTAGCTAACAAACCATGGCTTAATAAAACATGGCCTAATGTGTAAACCAGGCCACTTTTTTTACAGTTCTAAAAGGTAGAAAATAAGTTTGAATTCATGTAAAAATAGCTAGCTAATAAGAATAATGGACAAAAAAGCAATTCACACATATTTATTTGCCATTTTTGGATTGTCTGTAGATGGAGTAGTTAATGACAGAAGTTTTTAAAGTGGATTTTGAACCTCATCAGTCAGGACTGGAGTGAGGGAATAAGTCATCCCTTCCCATCTCCAGATGCACCTATGCGTGTTGTTATTATGAGGTATAAAAGGTAACTACAGAAATACTGTTAGATGGGTCCCTCCCTATTTAATTTTGAACATAAAAGGTAAAGGGACCCCTGACCATTAGGTCCAGTCGCGGATGACTCTGGGGTTGCGGCGCTCATCTCGCTTTACTGGCTGAGGGAGCTGAACAGTGTTTCCAGATAACAATTACTGTTTCGTTCAGTTCTTCATCAGCCAATTAGTTCAACAAACACTCTTAAGTAGAAAGATATGTAATTTCTTCATTAACTGAAAATAAAATATTCAAACGATGACCTGCACATACGTAACAATAACTTCAAATAGCGTGGAAATTATAAACTGTAACATAAAAAGGTTACATACCCAATCTTTTTTCGAATTGATATAATATCACATTTTGCAACACAGGGACAAAATACTCAGCAGACAGAATACTCATTAACACAACCTGGAGAAGAGGAAAAAGATAATAAAACCAGATAAATGCAAGAAAACAGTAAAATAAAATAAAAACTTAAAATACAAGAACAGAAGAGCAAACCATTTGATTATGATCAAATTAGCATCAGGAGTATCATAGAAATGGGCTCAGACTGCAAGAGGAGCATTGCACTGAACTAGAATATTGTTCCATATCCTGCCTGACAATGGCTCTGCAGGGTTTCAGACAGGAGTCTTTCCAAACTGTATCTGGAGCTTCCAGGGATGGAGCTGGGACTCTTTGCATGCAAGACAGGTACTCTACCACTGTGCTATATTCCTTTCTTCTAAACTATATTTTTCTAAAGAAAATATAGTTGCAGGGATAAAATAATTTTAACCAGCCTTCAAAAAAACAACCATGAAGTAAAGAAATCTGGTGAGTTCTATTGGGGAGTGAATTTCTACAATGCGGACCCTACAGCTAAGAAAGCCCTGGTCTTTGTGGCCATAAATCTGGTATTTGATGGAACAGGCAGAAGTGTATTTCATATGCACACTGCACAGGTTTCTATAATAGGGATTGGCTTCTGGGCTGAATTCAGTCCTCTGAAATAAGTACTACCTGGCTTCAGAACTTCTCAATCCAGGGACAAAAGAAGAAAGTGGAGCAAGCAGCACCTGTGGCAATAGGGTTTACCGACAAGTAACTTGGAGGAATAGGAGCCAAAGCTTAAGTTTTTGGCTTGATTCTCTTAAGGAAGCATGCTGCTTGTCATTCGCACACACCAAGTGATGTGCTGTTGCGTTGTGTGCATGCTGCATGATGTATGCAAGTGACACAAGTACGCTGCACAGTGTGTATGAGTGAGGTGAGTACATAGCATAGCATGCGTGCACAGCCACCATGAAATTTTGAGGGACCCTCAGTCCCCTGCCCCCCAGTTGGTGCCCTTGCTCTTAAGTGGTCCACAGGAAATCATGTTGCTTATAAATGTTATATATTACACGGTTATATTGTGCTTTATGTGATGAGTAGAAGATTAATGTGTATGTGTGTGTGTCAAGGTGGGGTGGGGGACTGAACTATTTAAACAGATGCAAAGTATTTCTTGTTATCATTTCAGCTCGTTAATGGGGGTGAAGACGTGCTGGTGTTTTACAATGATAGAGCGTCATTTCCGATCCTCCTCCACATGATGTGCTCTGAGCGGGACCGAGTGGATGAAAGCGGCCCTTTGGTTTACCACATCACCCTGGTGGAACTGCTAGCAGCATGTACAGAAGGGAAGAACGTTTACACTGAAATAAAATGTAACTCCCTTCTTCCACTAGATGACATAGTGAGAGTGGTGACTCATGATGACTGCATACCTGAGGTAAGCCAGACTTTACGGCATGTGAAGCATTGTTGTTGTTGTTGTTGTTGTTATAATATATTTTTATTAAAGACTAACTGATCCGGGCCTTGCTGTGGCTGATTTTATGCTTATTACCATCAGTAGCAGCCGCAGGCAAAATAACCCCCCCCCCCGGGCTATGGGTTTTGTTCCCCCCCATTGTTGTCTCATCCCTGTGATTCCTCCCATCCTGTAGTGACCCATGAGGTATCCAGTCCCCCCTCCTCCCAAGTCATCCCTGTGACTTCCCCCACCCTGGGTCAGCCCATGACCTATTCGGGCCCCTCCCCCACCCCCACCCCCCACTCAGCTCCACTCGGGATAGTCTGTAAAGTTGAGGCGAGGCCTAGTGAGGCCTAGTCTGTAGGCTGTAAAGTAGAGGCGAGGCCTGGGAGGGGGGGGGGTGTTTTTGGGTTGCGGCCTGTGGCTGTGGCTCTGGGTTTGGCCGTTTGCCTTTGTCTGGTAATGGCTCTGTGGGTTGTCTGGTAATGGCCGCCTTGGTGGTTTCAGTTGCTCGGTTGATGACGTCATTATTTGGCGCCACCCTTCAGAGCTTTTGCTGGTGACAGCGCGCGATCTGCCTTTCTATTGGATGCTGCTGGTGTCTTCAGAGCTTCTGCTGGTGATGTATATTGTCTGCGACAGATTTTTTTTGCGTTTTTTCTTTATTTTAGGTATGACAGGTGTGGTTTTTCTGAATTTTTAATAATAAAAGTAAAAATAAAAAGAATTATAAAAATAGGCTTCCGGTCGGCGTGCCGGCGAGGATGGTCGGGGGGACATGTCGCTCCTGACATTCCCTCGTCCGACCGGGAAAAGGGGTGCTCGCGACAGCGCCGCGACCCCCAAAACCCCCGGGAAGGGCGTCCCGGGGTCTAAGGACCCGCAAGGGCTCGGATGCCGGTCCTGCCCTCAGGGAGCAAGGCTCCCGAAGCGGGCGGGCGGCGGAGCCCCAGGGTCCGTTTAACCCCCGTCGGGCGAAGCTGCTAGACCATCCCCGCGGAGCGCGCCGATTCTTCCAAATTTGCTGATCTGGAACTGTGAGTAAAAAGGGAAGGGAATTTGAACTTAATTTGGACAGGTGTGGGAAGAAATTACGGAGGTCCCTTCCCTGCCACCGCTGCAAAAATGGAGGTCAATCCCGGCAGTTGGGAGGAAATATAAACAGGAGACATTGTTGCGGAAGCGAAAGCCAAGATTCCAACGGGGGGAAACTTTTGTTGCAAGTTTTTAAAGAGCCTCCTCTCCCAAAACCCCGAGAGAAACCTGGCTAAAGAAGATTAAAAGAAAGTTGGAAAATAACCTTTGTGGAATATTTGTGATTTTTGAAAAAGCTACCCTGGATTATGGAAGTGCTGAGAGGAATTAATGAGAGACTGGATGCGTTTAGAGACTTAATCATCAAGCATTTCTGGAGGGGCAGCCATCTACAGGAGTGCATTCCTAAGCGTCAAGTGAAGGGCAGAGAACAGAATGAGAGACATAACAAGCAGAAACCTCTGACCGTGGGAAGAAGAAGGATAAAGAGGAAAAGACCCAGGAAATTTTTTCAATGGCAAAGGACAGTGTCACATAAAAATGGCAAGAGAAATGGATCTGCGGCTACATATGGAAGGAAAGTCTGGATGTCAAGCAGGAAACTGCTGGAGAAAGCAGATGAAGTGATGATCCACTCCAGATTTGACAGCTCCTGGGTCTGGACTGAGGAAAGACGTGGGCAGGGGTGATTGAGAAAAAACATTTTCTCTTTTATTGTTCTCAGTCCGGTGGATTAATTAGGTATGTTTAAGGATTTGGCACATGTGATGTATAAGATGATCTGGAAAATAACTGTGACTTATAATATGATGTGGAATTTTAACAATGTGAGGTGAATATTAAGTCAGTGTTTTTTTTCTGGGGAAGGGGAGAGGGGGAAGATAATTATTAGAAAATGAACAGAAGGGTATAATGGCTAAAGCAGAAATAGAAGTGAATAGATAAGATGAAATAAATATAATGACTAGATTTAGATATTAGATAAATAAGATAATTAGATATGTGTTAATTGATGAGGAAAAACCTGAGTAATAAGATTTACTGATGTAACCAATGTAAGGAATCGGGGAAGTCCAAACTAGACCAACATTAGAATCCTAAAAGCTTGACCCAGGGATTGGGACAAGAACAGATAGATAGAAAGGCTGTATGGTTAAACAAAAATGAACTGTATACCTCTGTGAGAGGGGGGGAATGAACTGTAAAGAGGCTCCTCCTAGTGAGAGGGGGGGAGCCCAAGAAAGTTTAACCAATGCATGTCCTGGAATGTATGTTTTTGAAATAATGTGCAAAAAACCTTAATAAATATTATTTTAAAAAAAATTATAAAAATAAAATAGAATTATATATGTGAATATGTATTCTCTTTAAAGAGAAAAAGGAAAGGGGAAAGGGGAGAAAGAAAAAAGAGAAGGGAAAATAACAATAGCGATCACAATAATGTAGGGGGGAAAGTTTGTTTGTTTGTTTTTGTTTTAAAAAAGGATGATGATAATAAAGGGCGGGGGGGAGGAAGGACTCCCCACAACAAAGGACTCTTTTTTATTTTATTCTATTTTCTTTTCCCACTATTTAATTTAAAAAATGAGAAAGAGAGAGAGAGAAAGTCAGGGCTGAAGTGGTGGTCCCAGGAAGTGGCCTCTGTTGGTTCAGGGCTCCTTTATGGGCACTGCCATTTTAATTCTTAAGAGTTAGAAAAAGTGGAGGTAAAAAAATTAAGGGAACAAGAAAAGAAAGAAAAAAATGTATTAAAATTCATTAAGGAAATTAAGGAAAAGGATTTTTTAAAAAATGTTTTGGATCCTGTGTCCATTTCCAGCTGCCAGTGGCACCCCTCTGTCAGCAGGGGAGGGCCCACGCAGTGCCCGTCTTCTCCCGGGGTGATTCCCTTTGTGTGGCTCCCCGATGGGTCCCTGCCCACTTCCCTCCCGCCGGTCACTAGAGAGGTTGGGTCGGGTTTGAACTGGGCTGTGCACTTCTACATGGCCTCCCTGACTCTCCCAGTCCCATCCTACATCTCTTTCTTGGTGGCTACAATGGCGGTTGCTGTGACGGCAGCGGCTGGCAAGTGTAATGTGAAGCATAATTATAAAAACAGTGTCTGTTTTTAAAAACAAAATAAATAAAGACAGCATGCCAGCATCACAGGTTCTATTGTGCGTTAAACAGTTATTAACAAAGAAGTAAATCAAGATATTTCTTCTTGAATGAAACAATGAAGTGTTGATTCCCTTGCTCCACACCGCACACTAATGTGGCACCAGGTTGTAATTTGAGAACAGGAACAGGAAATAATACAAGCAATTGTGTTTTGTCACTTTAAACTACCGGTAAGCCAGGCCACCATTTTGTGCTATTAAGTGTCTTTGTACAAAATAGATATAGGCCTTGGACATGTCAATACAGTACTCCAATTCCTAAATATTTCTTAAGTATATTAAGAGACAGGAACAAGGCAGGGAATAGCAGTTGCACTGATATACAATTAAAAAATAAAACTATTTCTAAAGAAGCATAAGGAGATTGTAGTGAGGTTGAATGAATTCTTTGCATCTGACTTCACTGTAGAAGACTGAAATTATATATTGAAACATACATGTTGACCTCCTTTCACTTCTATAGATGGTTGCCTTATTAATTTCCACTATTTGCATGCAGTTCCATAATACTGAAGTTTTCTGGGTGACTTAAAATAAATACTGCATATCAGGGTAAATATAAAATGCAACCTAAAATTATCAAATGGGAAGTTTTAAAGGGCTGATGTTTTTATTATGCTTTTAGATACGCTGAAAGCTGCCCAGAGTGGCTGGGGAAACCCAGGCAGATGGGTGGGGTATAAATAAATAAAACAATAACAATAACAGTAACAGTAATAATAATATCATCAAAACTAAGTAAATACCACAAATACAAGAATTTACAACAATCCCAAGATTAAAATAAAAGATTTTAAAAATGAGAGCTCCGGACTACTTAAGTTGCTTAGAAGGCCTGGGTAAACAAAAAGGGTAAAACCCAGTTCCAGAAGGACCACAAAGAGTCTTCCTGGGAATATAGCTTTATAACTGCAGTGCTACCACTAGAAAGGATGAGACTGTGTTCCTGTGGTATCCAAGTAGGATCTTAAGGTTTGGTTTGGTAAATACAGCAGAAGATGGTCTTTCTGATAACCTGGTCCCAAAGCATTTAGAGTCCTGAAGGTTAAAGCCAGCACTTCAAATTGTGCTGGGAAATGCACTGGGATCCAGTGCAGCTGTCAAATCATAACCACAATATGGTCAGACTTCCCAGTCTTCTTGACTGTGAGCTGGTTCACGCATAAAGCTGAGCCAATCCAAATATTTATATTGCAAATATTTGGGCTCTTGGAGAAGAGATAGTGTCGGTTTTGCTCCTCTGGTCTGCACTTTTGTTGTAAGCCATTACATGCCAACCAGCTTAGTATTTTATGGACTACAAGAAAATACATATGTAGTAGCTTTGGCTTACCTGATTCATTTTTTCAAATATTATGTTCCAGGTGAAGATAGCATATGTGAACTTTGTCAATCATTGCTATGTAGACACTGAGGTGGAAATGAAGGAAATCTACACCAGTAACCACATCTGGAAACTATTTGAAAACTTTCTTGTTGATATGGCAAGGGTAAGTTTTATGAATCATTAAATATTGATTAATATTGAATCATTAATAATCCTTATTAGAATGGAGTTTTATGTTTCTGTTTTAAGTTTAATTTATGTGTATTTTTTCAAATTCATGAGTCCCTGGAACGAGGGACCTACGGTGTGGGGTGCCAGAGGGGCTGTGGCCCCAGGCACGGATTATTGAGGGGGCACAAAGCAGGTGCCCCCACGCAGACACCCCCAGCACAACGTGGCCTGGCACTTCTCTCCTGACGTCGGAGGAACCAATACCCACAGAGAGGAGCACTGGGCTCACAATTAGAAAAGCAAGTGCTTATGTATTTTCGGCGGTTCCATAAAGTTCTTAAGTGTCAGTTCAAAGTAGAGATGAAATTTCTCAGAAGACATTTCTCAGTCTTTCTGGTGCCTCATTTATGCCTTAGCTGAACTTAGACTCCAGTATCTGAGTACCATGAATTCAACCCAACCCTCTTGCTCTTTTTATACAGCAGGAAAGCCAGTGTGCCTCTGTGTGCATTTTTTTTCTACTAGTTTGAGGGTGGTTGGGGGTGTCGCCCCCCCCCCCCGGCTACTGTCTCTGTCTTTTAATTTGTGTTCACTTGTCTTCAGGAAGCCCTCAGGTAAACCCACTGAACTGTTTCATTCTTCACTTTGGAAGCTGCTGGTTAGTTGAAACTACAGAGCATACTTCTATTACTCTGAAGGATTTTCTGTGCTTTAACATGTTCAGTTTACAGAGGGCAGCATTTCCTCCCTTTCCCCCATCTAATATGTTTGTCATGAAAGATTGTGCGCTCCTAAACTGGCACAGCGCCATCCTCCCAAGAGGAATATCCACAGACCTTCTTTGGCCTCAGGTGTAGAATCAGCACAAGTGGCACAATGCAAAGGTGACCCTTTAGCAAACATGACTGATGTTGGCTTGCATCAAGTTATTGTGATGCTTGAGGTAGTCTCTTATTTGTAAAGTAAAATAAGAGAAAATTATTCCTAACTTTCAGTGGTATCGTTTAATTCACCCCAAAGTGTGTGTGTTTCCCTTTGAAAGCATTTCTAGTAGCTGTCTGATAACATTCCTTCTATTTCTCTGTTCCTTGTTTTTCTTGCTGCCCAGCCCATCCATTAGAGCAGAATGTCAAAAGTGCTCCCTTCTCTTCTAATTCCATGGAGCCTTGCGGGGCTCAAGCTACCCAAGCCTTCTAGATTACTGAGTTTGTTTATTCAGAGCAGCAAGGAGGGGAGAAGAGAGTTATTTTAGATGGAGGCACAGACCATATGTTTCGAATACATAACTTTTACCTTGCTTTCAGGACTTGGAGTAAGTGTTTAGCATCAAAAATGAATGTTGCAAAAGCTCCCCAATCATTTAGAGATGGGACCCTTCAGTTGCTGCTGCTCTGCGTGTTTTTCCCTTAATGCTTTCAGCTGCTGCCTGAAGACTTTGTTGAGAGAAGGTTTCTCTTCAGGCACATCAGAATATTTTGTGCCTTGATATCCTTACTCTTAAGTATGTTTACTCAGAGGCCTAATCCCTTAAGCATGACATCCTCTCAGACATCATCTGCACGCGCGCGCGCGCGCGCGCGCGCACACACACACACACACACACACACACACACACGATTCCATGTGTATGTATCTAATATTATATCCCAAGTAGTCCAGGGCAGAACAATGTTTTGTGGCACAACTTCATACCTTCAGTAGCAGTCAAGCTCTACAATAAACTTAGTCTTATGCAGAACTAAAGTTTTCACAGTTTTGGAGCACATGCAATTCAGTAATAGCTGGGCAAATGAAACTCCCCAGCTATTACTGAATTGCATGTGCTCCAAAATTGTGAAAACTATATTTTGAAAAAAAAATTATGAATGAATGACTATGCCCCACAAATAACCCAGAGATGCATTTTATATAAAAGGACACATTCTACTCATGTAAAAGCACGCTGATTCCCAGACCGTCCGTGGGCCGGATTGAGAAGGTGATTGGGCCGCATTCAGCCCACGGGCCTTAGGTTGCCTACCCCTGATCTAGATCAGGGGTGGCCAACTCCCAAGAGACTGCGATCTACTCACAGAGTTAAAAACAGGCAGTGATCTACCCCATTTTGGGGGGTTCAGGTTGTTGAGCTTTTTTTTTAGGGAGGAAAGCCTGTTTTTTAGGGGTTCAGGTCAAAGTTGTTGAGCTTCTTTGAGGGGAGCCAGTGATCTACCAGTGATCTACCACAGACATCCAGTGATCTACTGGTAGATCACGATCTACCTGTTGGATGTGCCTGGTCTAAAGCATGGTGATTCTAAAAAAACGGTGATTCAGATCATGATGATTTCGAAGTCGGAGATTCGCATCGTTGCAATTTTAAAATCAGCTGTTTAAATCATGATTTTTAAAATCAGTGGTTTCAATCACGGTGGTTCTGAAATCAATGATTAGAATCATGGTGATTTTTAAAAATCAACAATCTATTTCATGATTATTTCGAAATCAATGATCCGAATCATGATTATTTTAAAAAAATCTGTGATTTAAATCATGATGATTTGATTTCAAAATATATGTGATTTGAATCACAGATTTTCTTTTTTTGAAAATCATCGTGATTTCAAAATCAATGGCTTGAATCACCGTGATTTTAAAGTCAGTGATTTAAATCATTATGATTTTTTTGAAAATCAGTGCCCCTTAACACAATGCCTCCGAAATCGATGATTTAGACCAGGCACGTCCAACAGGTAGATCGTGATCTACCGGTAGATTACTGGACGTCTGTGGTAGATCACAGGTAGATCACTGGCTCCCCTCAAAGAAGCTCAACAACTTTGACCTGAACCCCTAAAAAAAGGGCTTTCCTCCCTAAAAAAAGCTCAACAACCTGAACCCCCCCAAAATGGGGTAGATCACTGCCTGTTTTTAACTCTGTGAGTAGATCGCAGTCTCTTGGGAGTTGGCCACCCCTGCTTAGACCACTGATTTTATAATCACGATTATTTAAAAATGATTGATTTAAAAGAATACTGATTTAAAAATCCCCTTCGTTATGGAGGGAGAAATTCCCTCCCTGAAACCCTAGTGAGCTGCTACCAAGGCATATGGGTCAGTTGTCTTACTCAGTAAAAGGCATCCACCTAGGGACCCTTGAGCCTTCAGCAAAGAGATGCATTGCCATCATCCCCTCCTCACCCCCCCCAAATCTGAGACACAGTCAAGGTTGTTTGTACAGGAGGAATGCCTCCTTGTGGCTGGACGGGATGCCTGCACTGGTCTCTGCCTGGAAGCTGCTCCAAGGACCACTTGGTTCCCACTCTTGCAGCAGATCTCAGCAGAGTCCTTCCAAGGGCAAAGCAGGTGCTGGAGTCCTGAGCTGGGGGGACGGGGACGATGCTCCAGGTGTTGTGGGAGGGTGCCAATGCCTGATAGGTGAATTTGCATCCCTGGCGAACCCCTAGGTACAACTATGCAGCCACCTGTGTTCATGAAAAGCATCTCTAGCTCAGTGGTTAGAACATCTGCCTCACATGTGAAAGGCCCAGGTGCATTGGACGAGTGGTCTGACTCTGTACAGGGAAGCTTCCTGTAGTCCTATCTAATCCATCCCATTATTCAGAACAATGGGCCACATCAAGGGTCCCTAGGTGGATGCCTTTTACTGAGTAAGACAACTGACCCATATGCCTTGGTAGCAGCTCACTAGGGTTTCAGGGAGGCAATCTCTCCTAGTCATGAGCATAGCGAAGGGGATTTTTAAATCAGTATTTTTTTAAATCAATCATTTTTAAATAATCGTGATTTTAAAATCAGTGGTCTAAAGCAGGGGTCTACCTGCTATCACGATCTACCTGTTGGACGTGCCTGATCTAGATCATAGGAGCCAACTCTAGGGGCCAATGCCCCTTCAGCCCCCCAATAAAATATTTGAGGGGGACCACAAGCTGATGAACATTGTCGTTCAAATGGTGTGTGTTTCGTGATCAATTATGTGGGGCACCTCCCCACAATATTTTATTCAAGTTGGCACTCCTGACCTAAATAGCTTGTTTTTAATTATGTGTGCTGCTTACTACTGTGCAGAAAAGTGCACACCTGTTGCATGTATTTAGTTCCAGCAGTGCATCCACAACTGACCTCTCATATGATGATTGCACATCCAGCCCTTTTAGCAGCTGCTTTTTAACAACTTGTGAACAGACAGCCAGGTCTTCCTTTGTGGCTGTAAGTATGGCACTGTATCATTCTACAGAGGTGGAAATCCCTCAGGTGTCTTGTTATGGAAGAATGGCTGAAAGACCTCTTCAATCTTGTAGCTCATAAATGAATAGTTTACTTAAAAAGCAGGAACAGATGATAAATTTCAGTTATCTGGCAGGATGTCATAGAACTCCATGCAGACTTGTGCCATTAACCCTTCTGCACCATCACGATACATGTTTTGTTTCTTCCTTTTCTTCCTTTTAAATTCTCCCTTTTTTGTTGTCTTCTTTTTAACATTTTCCTTATTGGTGGTTTGTTTTTGTTTTTGTTTTTTAAAAAGAATACGAAACCAAGCATATGTGTTCATGATAACTGAAAATTTGCTTTAAATGTAAAAAGTGACTCATGTTAGTGATCTGAACCCTGGGAAATGGAGCTTTATTGTTCCATGTTTGGTATCACCTACTGTATAAGGAGGGGGGTGGTTTTTTTGTTTTTGTTTTACATTTTTTGCATTGAATAAAAAGTGGGGGGATGTGATGGATGGGAGCTGCTGTTTTCACTCATTCTTCATGCAGTTCCTCTGTCTGCTCTAGGTTTGTAACACAACCATGGACAGAAAACATGCAGATGCGTCTCTGGAGAAGTATGTCACAGAATCAGTAATGAGCATAGTGAGTGGTTTCTTCAGTTCTCCATTTTCAGACAACAGCACAAGCCTCCAGGTAAAGATTTAGAATCATAGAATTTTAGAGCTGTAAGGGACCCAAGAGTCATCCAGCCAACCCCCTGCAATGCAGGAATCTCAGCTAAAGCATCCGTGACAGTTGGCCATCCATACTCTGTTTAAAAACCTCCAAGGAAGGAGAGTCCACCACCTCTCATGGGAGTCTGTTGCACTGCCGAACAGCTCTTGCTGTCAGAAAGTTTTTCCGAATGTTTAGTCGGGGTCTCCCTTCTTGTAACTTGAAGTCATTGGTTTGAGTCCTACCATCCAGAGCAGGAGAAAACAAGCATGCTCCCTTCCTTCAGATATTTGAAGATGGCTATCATATCTCCTCTCTGACTCCTCTTTTCCAGGCTAAACATACCCAGCTCCTTCGAGTGTTCCTCATAAGTCTAGTTTCCAGACCCTTGATCATCTCGGTCGCTCTCCTCTGCACACCTTCCAGCTTGTCAACATCCCTCTTAAATTGTGGTGCCCAGAATTGGACACAGTATTCCAGGTGTGGTCTGACCAAGGCAGAATAGAGTGGTGCTATGACTTTCCTTGATCTGAACACTAGACTTCTGTTGATGCAGCCTAGAATAGCATTAGCTTTTTTTGCTGCTGCATCACACTGTTGACTCATGTTAAGCTTGTGGTCCACCAAGACCCCTAGATCCTCTTCACATGTACTGCTAGTAAGCCAGGTGTTCCCCATCCTATATTTGTGCATCTGGTTCTTCCTGCCTAAGTGCAGAACTTATTGAAATTCATTTTGTTAGTTTGTGCCCAGTTCTCCAATCTGTTAAGGTCATTTTGAATTCTGATTCTGTCTTCTGCGGCATTAGCTACCCCTCCCAGTTTGGTGTCATCTGCAAATTTGAAATATGTGATACATGTTTATTTCAGACTACTCTTCCATGGTCTCACATGTGACAGGAAGTTAGCAATCCGTGCATTCACAGGAATGTTTATTTCATTGGTGACACTATTTGCTGGCCCCCACCCCTATGTAAACAGGAAGAAATCTATAAAACAATTTCATTTCATTTTATTTCATTTGCATTTATTATCTTTCTTTGCCGCTTTTCAGTCACACAAATCACGAAGTGGCTCACAAATAATAAATAACAGTAATATAACAGAACATCACAATTACAGCATAAATCTTATAGAATATTTAACAATCATTGGTAAAACAACCACTTTCTACAAAACACTTAACAAAACAACTAAAAAAAGAGGTAAACATCACAACCACAACAAAAGCCATATTCACAAAGCACTACGGCACTCATAATCCACAAAACAACATTAACAAACTAATGATCAAAAATAAACACTGCTGAATTCTCTCTCTCTCTCTCTCTCTCTCTCTCTCTCTCTCTCTCTCTCACACACACACACACACACACACACACACACACACACACTCACTCACACTCTCTCTCTCTCTATCACACACACACACACACACACAGAGAGAGAGAGAGAGAGAGAGAGAGAGAGAGATCCCTAGCTCTCTACACTATGAAAAATTCAGTATGATGATAACTTATATAAGTTCCCCCCCCATAAAAAACATTTCCACTCTGCCTTTCAGCCCCCAAAAGTATATATTTGATGGAGGGTTTGAAAGCCAGAATCCACAGATGTCTTTGCCTAGGGCAGCCTTCCACCCTCCGCTGCCTGATGTTCTTCAACTACAACTTCCATCATCCCTAATCATTGAGCAGGCTGCCTAGAGATGATGGGGGTTATAGCCCAACATCTGAGGAAATCTGGCCTAGATTGTATTAGTTGACACTGCATAGATTAAGACGAAGGCTTGCCTAAATTCAGCTGCTAAATCATACAGCAATACTCACTGCCTAGGTACAGTGTTCTCCCTGGACAAGATGGAAGCAGTTTCAGACATTTCAACAGGTGACCCCTCTTTATTTTTGCTATTAAAGCAAGGAAGTGAAGCAGACTAAAACCCAGGAAAGTGTCCTATGCTGGGTCAGGGTATTTGTTCATGTAGCCCAGCATTTTCTACTCTGACTGGCTGCAGCTCTCCAGGATCTTGAAGAGGTGTAACATTACCGGCCTCCTGATCTTAAGATGTGAGGGATGAACCTGGGACCATCTGCAGGCAAAGCACGTGATCTAATACTGATCTACAGCACCAGCTAGAAGCCAAAGCTGGCTATATTATCATTTCCTTTTTTCAGCTTTCCTAGCCCTTAGGTCAAAAGCATCCTGGCCAGTGAGTGCTAGAGCGATTGACATGGCTAGACTGGAGTGACTGTCTTCACATATGCCAGACCCCATAGAGGTTATATTCTTGCTAGCCAAATCCCTCATTCAGATTTCCCTTAGGCCAGCAGAGCCACCTTGAGGCAGGTGGTAGAACCACTGGCTCTGTCTCACTTTCTCCCTCATGCACCACTCTAGAAGAGTGATTGGTGCAATAATATATGGAGTATGTGAAATCGGTAGCAGTGCACATGTGTTTGTATTGGGCTAGAACACACAGAAAATTTTATTTATTGTATAACTATCTTAGATCATAATATCTAAACATGTTTGAGCTGATAACATATTTTTTTGTGTGCTTTCAGACACATCAGCCTGTTTTTATCCAGTTACTGCAGTCTGCGTTTAGAATTTACAACTGTACCTGGCCAAACCCAGTGCAGAAATCTTCAATAGAGTCCTGTATCAAAACTTTAGCTGAAGTTGGTAGGTGATTTTGCTCCTTGCTTTCACTGTTTCTGTTTTAAATGACTTTGGATGGAATACCTGTTACTTCTAGGAAAGTAAAGGTAAAGGTACACCTAACTGTTAGGTCCAATCGCGGACGACTCTGGGGTTGCGGCGCTCATCTCGCTCTATAGGCCGAGGGAGCCGGCGTTTGTCCGCAGACAGTCATGTGGCCAGCATGACTAAGCCACTTCTGGCGAACCAAAGCAGTGCACGGAAACGCCGTTTACCTTCCCGCTGGAGTGGTACCTATTTATCTACTTGCACTTTGACGTGCTTTCGAACTGCTAGGTTGGCAGGAGCAGGGACCGAGCAACGGGAGCTCACCCCGTCATGGGGATTCGAACCACTGCATTCAAACCGCCGTGTTTGAAAAAGGGTGAGAGACTGCCAGCTCTGCAGACAAGAGATGACATAACTGGGCTCCTGAGTCCCACAGGGGTGCCGCAGAAAGAATGTAGTTGGTCAAGGGAGCCATGGACTCAAAAAGGGTCTCCACTCCTGATTTATGTAGGATTTGCTCCTTTTCTTCTCTCAATGTCCTGTAAGGCAGCGGAGGTTTAGGATCAGTTTTCCTTCTCCTAGATGGGTTCCCTTCCCAGGTTGATGAGCCCCATCTGCCCCTCACTTCTCTCTACAGCATGTGCAGAAATCACCTTCTTGACCGTTGGACTCACTGTTGGTCTTTTCTGCTCAATCCGCTGAATCCTGTTTTCAGGCACAGTCCCTAACTCACTGAGTCTTAGATTCCCATTAGCTACATTCACTTGGTTTAATCGGCCAGTTGAAGCCGTTCCTGGGGTGTGGCTGCTGTTTTGTGCTGGCAATTTCTAGGAGCCACAGGTGAGTTTCGGTGCCTTTTAGAAATTGTGTTTATGTTTGAGGAAGTGTCAAAGATCATTCTCCTATTTGATTTTTTTCTCTCACACAAGCATTATTTATCATATATAAATCAAATGGCTGGCTAACTACTTCTAGTCTGGGAACCATCTGCCCAAAGCAGAACCCTCAAATCCAGCAAATATTCTAGTTCATGTGGTTTTTGTTGGCATCTTTAGTTAAATGGGCTTTTGTTTTTTTTTAACCCCACTTTGCTCTACAAGTTCTCTGCATACTTTCAGAAACCTTCCGAACAGGAACAACAAACTAGTATGCTTGTGGAATAAACTACCGGTAGTGTGGTACAAAAGTACAAGAAATCGGCACACGCTGGAGAATAAAGCAACCAGTAATAACTTGAATAAAAATAAATATTTATGTTCGTATTTCTTTGCTGGTATTTTGAAAAGGGAACATATGTTTCATGTTGTTTTTAAATAATGAAATGTGGAACAAATGAACGTTAAGCTTCCTACAAGCTACTATGATAAGCAGACAGAGGTTTTGTTTACAGCTCAAAATGTCAGCTGTGACCTCTGACAATTGATGCAAACCTTAATTACAAATAGAATTATACATTTTAAGAACAATTCAGAACAAAGGAACATATTTTCACTTGGCTTTCTTTGTGATAGTTTTAATTAGCTTCAAGTCTTTGAAAAATTGTAATGCTTGACGGCTGCTCAGCCACTGATGGAAGAAAGTGGCTTGCTCGCTTCAAATAATGCCTGGAAGATCTGTAGGAATGTGATTGTTTCAGCCCTTGTGCTCTACAATTTATTCATATATTCCTGGTTGTACTATTTCTGAAGGGGTAACAATGTTAGTTTCTGATATCAGAAACAACCAGGAATCGTGTAGTACCTTAAAGTCTAACAAATTTATTAAAAGTGTGAGTATCAAGAAGTTTCACACCTGGCTTTGTTGGGACTCGAACCCTAGCCTCGTTCCTCTCTGAGGAATTGGTGTTGGGACACTCGGCCTTTGGGTGTGGTTCAGCTTCCTTCTCCAAGGAAACAATGTCTACCCTTACAGCCTTTGGTTTCCCGTCCCTCAAGGACAAACCCTGTACCCCTTTCAAGACTCCGGGTGGACTACAGTCTACTTCATCAGATGTGTGAAATTGTTTCCTGCATGGGGGAGGGGAGAGAGAGATGGTAAACTGTGAGTCAGAAGAAAATGGCATTCAGAGTGGCCATGAACCCCAAACATTATTTAACAATGCAGTCATCTGGGCATTGGTAAGCCAATTAACATATGTAGTGTGATTTTAAAAAATCAATTGTGTCGATTTCGTTCCAAAAGTGATAGCATTGAACCTCTTGATATATTGTAATTGTGTGATTCATATTGCACTCTCCCTTTCAAGCCACTGCCCTCTGGTCTATCTATCTATCTATCTATCTATCTATCTATCTATCTATCTATCATCTGCAATTCACGGTAACACTGAATTGGGTAACACAGGGTAACATGCCACAAAAACTTGTACCATGATAAAATCATTTGCCTTCAAAGTGCCACAAAACTCTGTTGTTTTTCCTGGGTTTACAGGAACAACATAATAGTGGATTGCTTTGTTTTGGATTATAGCTTGTAGTTAATGACGAGAGGTCTTAACTATGAGACCTGGCCAAACCCTGACTTAGAGTTTTGTGTGAAGAATCCCTCGTCCTCACAAGTCACTTACAAAAATGGCAGAAATAGATAAATAGCTCTTCATCTTTTAAACTGTCCTTTAAAATAGACAAAAGGGACGTACAACTGAAAGTATCTGCAAAGCAGTTACTGTTTATGAAGGGTTTGACTCGGAGTCGGGTCCCTTGCTGGCTTGGGACCTGGTACATATGTACCTCTATACCCCCTTTTGTTGCCCTGTTTTGAACCCTGACCTTGTCAGCCCAAGACCCTATCAACTGCTCCACACTGCCTCTCTTAGAAGAGGTAGGAAGCACTCACTTGAGGGAAACGCTACTCTATTGCTCCTAGTAGAAGGTGTACATCTTAGGCTCAGTTCAAACATAATGTGAAACCATGGTTTACCCTGATCATTATTTAGAGCTCAAGGCATGGCAAAAATTTGCAAATGTAAATGTACAGATGCGCAACAGGCAAAATGTTGTTGTCTGCTTTTGCTTTCATGATTTCCTCTTCTGCCCGTGAAACAATAGCTTTTAACTTTTTTGTTGTTGATTCACACATTATGCCAAATCATAATTAGCACCAGTCACGGTTTTCAGACCCATTTCAACTCCCTCCTCTCTTTCTCCTTGTGCCCCACCCCCAAATTAGAATCATAGAATCATAGAGTTGGAAGAGACCCCAAGGGCCATCCAGTCCAACCCCCTGCCAAGCAGGAAACACCATCAAAGCATTCCTGACAGGTGGCTGTCAAGCCTCTGCTTAAAGACCTTCAAAGAAGGAGACTCCACCACACTCCTTGGCAGCAAATTCCACTGTCAAACAGCTCTTACTGTCAGGAAGTTCTTTCTAATGTTTAGGTGGAATCTTCTTTCTTGTAGTTTGAATCCATTGCTCCATGTCCTATTTTTTCCTAGATATAGGCTTTGACTTCACATTGGCATACAAGGAGGCTGGATTAAAGTGACTATGTTTTTCACCTCATTTTAGTCTGGTCACTTATAACTTCGTTACATATGGCCTGCCAAAGAGAGTCAGAGGCCATTGGTGGGGCTGCACATGATAAGCTTAGTACTTAATAATCACTAGAGGTAATCATGTGAGCCTCCCTTACGTTTCCACCCTTAAAGAGTTCAAATGAGGGTTATGGGACTATTCAGAAGTCTGAATGAACAAATCTGTCACCTGGGATGGAAGCTGTGGAAGTGCTGAATGTTCTCGCACCAATGTTTATAGTGGTGGCTCAAAAATAAACATACAAATATTGTAGCTTTAGTGTGCAGATACTATTCATTAACCAATATGCTAAATAAAGGGCTTTTATCTCTCTTCAAAGTCAGTCTTACTCTGAGCACTTCGGGGCATTGCTTGTTAAGATAAACACAAACCAGCTTCTTCTATAGTTCATCTTCCTAATGTACAAGGAGATGACGTGTTTAATATCATTTGCAGTTACCTTTTAAAGCCATATTAATTCATCCTGCTACTCTCCTGTTATTATATTCCACCTTTCCTCCAAGGAGATCAAAGTGGCATACATACTTCTCTCCCTCCATTTTTTCTCTTCATAGTGTTATAGAAAAAACCCTGCTCCTTTTCCCTTATGGGGTATCCAGGAGCCAGTATAGAGTCCTTAAGTGGGTTCCCTATCAGTAGGACAAAATAACAGCGGCCAACCAGAGAATATTGAGAAGCAAAGTGGCTAGTAAGCCTGATCTTTATTGACTGTTGCAACAGGGTCCCCAGAGGAGGGAGGATAGAACCCAGAACAATGGTGTGCAAGCCCTTATATAGACTTTTGAAGTTGCCCACCCTGTAGCCCAGGACCACCCCCCTGAAACATCATACATACATCACAGAAGGAGGCGGTCTACAGCAGAAATCCTGTCTGCCAGGATATCTGTTAATGGTCACTGATTGCTTTACCTGGGCAGCCTGGCCATTCTTTTGTGATGGTAAATACATTTAGTTCCTGAATCCAGGTCACAGGCTCACCCTATTCATACACAAATACGCCCTTAAGACAGGATTTGTAAGCAAAAAGACAAAGGGAAGGCTTTCTCCATTTCCTCCCTCGTTGCAGAGAAATATATTGAGGTCAATTTGGGAGAGTCAAAATGACTTCAGGATTGCTCTCCTGTACTATTTCAAAAACGTGGTTTATACAGGGGCGGAGCGTTGGGGGCGGTTTGCCCCGGGTTCCACCCTCCAGGGGGGCGACACTCTGGGCACCCCCCTGCGACGCCCAAGCCGCGTCCTGCCGCCCGGCACCCCATCCATGCGGCAACTCGTAAGGCTGCCGCGTGTGAAAAGCAGCACGGATAGGGGAGCGTTACGAGTTGCCACTCGCTCGGCGGCTTGTAAGGTTGCCGCAGGGTGCACCAGCACGGACGGACAGGATGAACGGCGCATGTGACGTCATGATGCATATGCTACAGAGCGACGCCCCGCCCCCAGGGGGTGCAGCTTGGCTTGCCGCCCCCGGCAGCCAAGCGGCTCGGTATGCCACTGGGTTTATATACTTATGTATATGTTTGCCTTGTACGTTTATGGATGTTTCTTTTATATTTAGGGCCTTAGAATTATTATAACAATAGGGTGGAACTAGACATGAACTCTTGATATGGCTATTGCCAAAAACAGCAGCCTTGTGTTAAGTTCTCCCCTCTTTTGCCATAATGTTTTGGCTGCCTTACTCAAATTGTTTCCATGCTCCTACCAGTGGTAGAGTGGGGACAAAGAAATGCAAAACACAGAGAGGAAGAGAAAGAGGGCACAAAACACAGAGGCAGAAAAAGACAATGTAGAATATATGGCTTTTTTATAGAGGTGCCAACATACAGAGCGATGTCACTCTACACCCATGGAGAATCTTAGGCAGTGGTGGGTTCTCCCCCGCCCCAAAGTTTAGTCTGTTTGCAAGCCTAGTCTTTTTCTATCTCCATAGCGTGACACACAAAGTTTCCATTTTCAGCAACATTCCCTTCTTACATGCCATGTCTACTTCCCATCCTTTTACTTGGATTATTTATTTCTGTTTGCATCTGTACTAAGATTTTTCTATTCCAAATGTATTCTTCCAAAGCAAAGAACCGTGGAATTGCAATCCCTGTGGATTTGGACAGCCAAGTTAATACACTGTTCATGAAGAGTCATTCTAATATGGTGCAGAGAGCAGTGATGGGTTGGAGAATGTCTGCCCGCAGCGGGCCTCGCTTTAAAGAAGCACTTGGAGGACCTTCTTGGGATTACAGGAATATCATTGAGAAACTACAGGTGTGGTGGAAAATGACACTTGTTTACAGTCTGTATATTATTGTTTTTTTAAAAATTGTGTATGAGGTGTTGGAGAACACAATGCTTAGGACCAGCATGCCACAAAATCCACAAGAGTTTCCAAATTTGAGTCTTAAAACTGCTCAACAAACTAAGCAGCCAAGTTGCACCCCCATTGACTTTTTATGGACTGCCTAGAGTGTTGGGGAACTCAAGACTTTTCTATTGGAAAATGCAACTAATTATTATGCATATTGAAGAGAATTCTGTGGCACAGCAGGTTTAGTCACACTTATATCTCTCTTGCTACAAGTTTTCCTGCTACATTAAAAAAAACAACCTACAAAACTGATGGACTCAGTGCTCTTCCATTGTGAAAGGAAGGAGTCAGCCCTTGTTTTGACGCAATTTGAATCCAACCCCTTTTACTCTAACATGTAAGGCTCAGTGATTATGTTTTAGTTACAGGTAGATAGCCGTGTTGGTCTGTCATAGTCAAAACAAAATAAAATTATTTTTTTCTTCCAGTAGCACCTTAGAGACCAACTAAGTTTGTTCTTGGTATAAGCTTTCATGTGCATGCACACTTCTTCAGATACACTGAAACAGAAGTCACCAGACCCTTATATATAGTGAGAGGGTGGGAGGGGTATTACTCAGAGGGGTGGTGGGAATGGGTGAAAGGCTGATAGCTGTGGTAAACCTGTTGACGACTGTTAACGACCACAATTAGTCTTACAGGAAAAATACACAAAATTCCTAAAATACACAAACCAGGGAACTTTCTACCTTCTACCTAAAATACACAAACCAGGAAATCCAGGACGCCCCATCATCTCAGGTATTGGCACTATCACAGTGGGTGTCTCCAGTTATATGGACTCTGTTCTGAAACCATATGCCATCAGTGCTCCCAGCTACGTACGTGACAACACAGATTTTCTGAGGAAAATACAATCTTTAAATAATCTTCCTAACAATACTATATTAGCCACGATGGATGTGGAATCTCTGTATACCAACATCCCACACAACGATGGTTTACAAGCTATAAGGAACACCATTTCAGATAAAACCACAGCGGACTTTGCTACAAAACTCTGCCATTTTGTCCTTACACACAACAACTTCAAATTTGGTGATGACCTGTTCCTCCAGATCAGTGGCACAGCAATGGCCCCACAGTATGCCAACATCTTCATGGCAGATTTAGAACAACGCTTCCTAAACTCCTATCCACTCAAACCTCTCTTGTACCTGCGATTCATTGATGATATTTTTATTATCTGGACACATGGTCAACAGACCCTGGACACCTTCCACCAGAAATTCAATGACTTTCACCCCACCATCAACCTAACTATGAACCAATCTATGCAAGAAATACATTTTTGGACACTACTATAAAAATACAGGATGGGCGCATAGACACCACCTTATACCGTAAACCTACTGACCGACAAACATATCTACATGCTTCTAGCTACCATCCCAAACATACCAAACAATCCATTGTATATAGCCAGGCCCTACGTTACAGCCACATCTGTTCCAACTCTACAGACAGAGAGTCTCACCTAAGAGATCTACAGCAAACCTTTTTAGAACTAAAATACCCACCGGATGAAGTTAAACAACAGATCAACAGAGCCAGACTGATACCCAGAGAGAACTTGCTGCAAGACAGACCCAAAAGAGAAAACAGCAGAACACCACTAGTAATCACGTACAGCTCCCAAGCTAAAACAGTACATCATCAGAGATCTACAACCTCTCCTAGACAATGACAGTTCTCTTTCTCAAGCTCTGGGAGGAAGACCTTTCATCGCCTACAGACAGCCACCCAATCTTAAACAACTCCTCACCCACAACAATACTACAACCAGACTTAACACAGACACTGGCACCAGAGCCTGCAATAAACCCAGATGCCAACTTTGCTGCCACATACACCCGGACAACACCATTACTGGCCCCAACAACCTCAAACATACCATCTCAGGACTATTTAATTGCTCATCGTCTAACATTGTGTATGCCATCAAATGCCAACAGTGCCCTTCAGCTCTCTATATTGGACAAACAGGCCAAACCCTATGCCAAAGGATAAATGGACATAAATCTGACATCAGGAATCACATGACAGAGAAACCAGTAGGAGAGCACTTCAATCTCCCAGGACACTCTATACAAGATCTCAAAGTAGCTGTCTTATTGCAAAGGAATTTCAGAAATAGACTGGAAAGAGAAGTTGCTGAATTGCAACTCATTACCAAGCTTAAAACCATGGAGAGACCTGGTCTGAACAAAGACATTGGATTCTTATCTCATTATACATGACAAAGCTTTTTTAACCTTCTCACCCCTTGCTTTTTCCTGTAAGACTAATTGTGGTCGTTAACAGTCGTCAACAGGTTTACCACAGCTATCAGCCTTTCACCCATTCCCACCACCCCTCTGAGTAATAACCCTCCCCACCCTCTCACTATATAAGGGTCTGGTGACTTCTGTTTCAGTGTATCTGAAGAAGTGTGCATGCACACGAAAGCTCATACCAATAACAAACTTAGTTGGTCTCTAAGGTGCTACTGGAAGAAAAAAAAAATTTATTTTGTTTTGATTATGTTTTGAATCATAGGCCTTCCCCTTTCTCAGTTGACGAGATGGGCAGGTAAATCACAGATGTGCCTTAGGCTGCCAATTGGAATGTGAGCATATATGGGTCCATAGAGGTGCCCACTAACACTAGGTAAGTAGTGAAGGATATCAGACACAGAGAAGTGGTAGGATATAATTGCTCTCCATCCATCCACACTGAACTCCTGTCCCACTTATGGTGGTTTCTCACTCTCTCAGGTCAGTGACAGAAGCTTGTCTTCCTTCCTCCTGAATGATGCTTTCATCCAAAATGTGTGCTGGCATATCTGATGTTAGCATAATGTTGTGGCAGCACAGTAAAAATTCTGTCTTTTGAAAATAAATGTTTACATAGCTGTTACTACACACTAATGATCAGTTGGTTCCAAAGGTTTACTTCCTACCACAGAAGGAGCCATTCTGTCCAGAGAAGACTCTTTTTGTCAGATTAAGGAACCACTTAGATCCAATTTGTTATGTTCTTGCATAGATAGACTTCTAGTGAAAACATCATGTTATAAATGTAGCAGCCATGTATGTATGAGTGACTGGATGAATTAACACTTTGCCTGAGTGTTATGTGTTTCTGGTATATGACTGCTATTTTCATCTGGTCAGCCCAGTCCACATCACAGGTTGGGGAAAATGTTGAAAAATTAGGATTTGTTCTACTTCATGATTGAAAAACTAGTAGCAGACGTTAAACAGATGGCCAGTTCCAACCAAACCGGACACTTTCCTCTTGGTGTTTTATTTTTTAGGATGTTGTGGCCTCCTTGGAACAGCAGTTCAGCCCCATGATGCAGGCTGAATTTTCGGTGTTGGTTGATGTATTGCACAGCCCTGAACTTCTTTTCCCTGAGGGAAGTGATGCTAGAATCAGATGTGGGGCTTTCATGTCCAAGTAAGTGCCTGAAGCTATTGAAGACAAGGTTTGTCTTGGTTTTACCCATTGTGGTTTATTCTGCTGCCTTAGTCATCATAGTGAAAGACACTTTGTTCCCCTTGCATCAGATACATAGGATGTCATATATTAATAGAAAATACTCAAAGTTGTTGGGGATGAGGCAGGCACCAGAGCACCAATTTTCCCAGTTAATGGTGTGCAAGTGATCCAAAATACATTTAGTTTGGTGAGATTTTCCCTGTATAGGGAAGGCTTTTAATGTGTAATGTTTAATTATGTTTTTATATATGTCGGAAGTCACACAGAGTGGCTGGGGCAAGCCAGTCAGATGGGCGGGGTACAAATAAAACAAAAACAAAAGCAAAAACAAAAATGGAAAACTGTTAGGGAAAGAGCCCCCCTGTAAATAGCTGAAATGAATAGAAAGACAAAGCAATGTGTGCTGGATTTTCTTCTACTTAACTGCACAACCTTTTAATATCACACAAGCTTTCTAAAATCAAGTAGATTCCCCCCCAATAGATATACAAGGATTACAAAATGTTCTGAGCATTTAAATTTAAATATATTGCAGTGAAACGGCATTTAATTCTTTTTGTTAAAGCATTTGATCTAGGGACTGAGACAAAACCAATATCTTCCTTGATTTTTATTATATATTGTTAAACTCCAACTTGTAGCGTATTCAGTCTTCCACTATCTATACTTGGCCTTGACTTGTTAAAGTGTTTATTTGCAGTCTGGGTGACTGCCCATAGCCTTTAATATTGGCATCTTGGCTTTCCCATGCCCTTGATGTCCTTGAGGAAATCTGCAAATTTTAAACAGAGCAAACTTGCAGAAGCAAACAAATTTGGCAATTTTTCTGTTTCTACAACAAGTGGCATACTGTATTTTGCAAAGCCAAGGTGGTAGCATTTACACAAAGGTTGATGGTTATGCCAATAAATCAATGGCAGCCTTCCTCAAGGGGCAAATAGCAGCTTTGGGATGTGTGTGCATTTTTACTGGGCAAATTGGGCAGGTTATTCTTCCCCTGCCCCCG
Organism: Darevskia armeniaca; assembly: GCA_034641395.1. Lineage (NCBI taxonomy): Eukaryota > Metazoa > Chordata > Lepidosauria > Squamata > Lacertidae > Darevskia > Darevskia armeniaca. Next base: position 6,881,765 of record JAWWNF010000019.1, on the reverse strand, counting down.
TGCATGGTGATCCCTGCTCTTCTTTATGGCTACCATTCAAGTTTTTCTTTTTTAAGAAAAACTAGAAAACAAGATAAACCAATCACAGGTAGTCCGTTCCCTTCTCCATTGGTGGGTATGACTTTTGCCTTCAAAGCCGGACTTGGACCAGTTGTTTCCCAAATAGATTTGTCTAGTAATGGGGTGGTGCCGAGCTCCCAATGAGCTACTCATTCTTCTGGTAAAGTTAGCTAACATCTGTTCAGGCCGGGCCAGGGCACCCCAAACTGTGATCCATGGACCACAACTTCACTCAGGTGATCCACAGCATGCTTGCTGAGTTATGGTTGAAGATGCGGGATGGCACATCCATTGCATTAAATAGACTGATATTTAACTGTATTTTATTGCTTTTTACATTTCTTACATTGTATTTCATTCTATGGATTTCAAATTGTAATACATTGAAGTCAAATATATAAGATATGAAAAGCAATAGAACTACAACATAAATCGCAGTTTTCTAGCACAGTTCATTAAAATTGCTGTAATCGGCAGAAAAATCAAAAACCTGCTAAGACCCTTAGCAATTTTCATTTGGTTCTTTTGGGGGGGGGGCGAGTGAGGGAACCACTGGTCAAGGCCATCTGTGTAAGAATTGCAAATGTATATGTAGTTACAGGTAGGTAGCCGTGTTGGTCTGCCATAGTCGAAACAAAATAAAAAAATTCCTTCCAGTAGCACCTTAGAGACCAGCTAAGTTTGTTCTTGGTATGAGCTTTCGTGTGCAAGCACACTTCTTCAGATACCTGAATACTTCAGATACTTCAGGTATCTGAAGAAGTGTGCATGCACACAAAAGCTCATACCAATAACAAACTTAGCTGGTCTCTAAGGTGCTACTGGAAGAAATGTATATGTAGTTAGATATGCATTCTTTTGCATGAGTAGAAATGTGAAGCCATATACATTTAACCTAACAATTTATAAAGTGGTTGTGCAGCCTAAACCTCATTAGTTTCTGCCAATATAATGAAAAGCATCCAAGTGATTAGAAAATCATCAGAATGAGAGTAATCCCATTTGGTGTGATATTTGGTCTCATGTTTTACTTTAAGGCTGATAAATCATACAAAAAGGCTAATGGAGAAGGAAGAAAAACTCTGTATTAAAATTCTCCAGACATTACAAGAAATGCTTGACAAGAAGGAAAGCTTTGTGGAAGAGGTATGTCTGTTCTCTTTGATCTAAAGAGCAAAAATATATCTGTTGTACAATATTAGCTGTGGTATTTCATGCCATATTTATAGTAATGTAATGCATAATGAGCTCCCGTTGCTTGGTCCCAGCTCCTGCTGTCTGCGGGCAAACGTTGGCTCCCTCGGCCAGTAAAGCGAGATGAGTGCCACAACCCCAGAGTCGTTTGCAACTGTTGTACAATATTAGCTGTGGTAATAAAAGGGGTTCTTTGCCTTTTCAATGCATAAAGAATGACAAGCACTTCATGCATTACATTTGTACATATTCTTATGGAATGTCATGGCTAGTATGTGTCCATGTCATACTTTGAACCATCTCCCATTGCAAAAAGGAGAAGACAAGTAGTGATTATCATTACCATAAGATTGGCATCCTGTACACATATGGATAAGCTAAGCTGGCATTCATGCTAATTCAGGAATTCATGGAATATGAATTTAACAAATGGAATCTGCAGCAAAATGCTGCCATATGGAATGCTCCTATTCAGGGTGCTGGCCAACCATGCCTTCTCTTAGGACACCCCATTGCATTCTTCTTTCCCCCTCATTTTCCATTCCCTTCCTAAACAGTATTGCAATAGCCTGTGGCTACTGAGCAAGCTGAGCCCTCCTTGGGCTGTTTTGTTTACTCCCACCTTTTAGTGGGTTTCCTCACCCAAGTTGGGGGGGGGGGGACTTCTGCAAAGTTTGTGTGTCTCCCAAGCCTACTGATGCCTCTTTCTTGCATATGGATGGTGCCATTTTAGCTGCATGAGGATCTGTTTTCAGAGAACTAATACTGTATATATGAGGAAGTCTAGCTCTGCTTGCAAAATAATTGTTTGGGAAGATTTGTTTCTTAGTAAACGCTAAGATATTCCATGTCATTCTCCGTATATCCTAGTCATATCCTTTCTCTGGCTTAGTGTGGCCACTAAGTCTATTCTGGGAATCAAAGATTCAGGAGTGGGAGTGGGGGCAGGACTCCCTGAAATTCTAAGTATTAAAATAATCACATTGTTGTCATTGTTGTTTCTTGGCATCTATCTGTCTCATGAGACAATGGAGTGCACCTCTAGGGCTTACAGTGTGAAGTCCAACACAGGGGAGATAAGAGAGGGAGAGATGGAAGAGGGAGGGGAGGGTAAGCAGGAAATAAAAGAAATCCAGTTGATTATACATACTAGGCATAGTTTCAGCAGAGGATGAGGACTAAGGGGTTGTGCCAAAGCCATTCATGCCTGGCAATCAAAGTGGCAATCAAAGCCTTGGTCTGAGGGAAACAAAATTCAGGACTGGAAAGAGTTTTCAAAATTACAGCATTTCTATAATCCTAAATACTGAGTTTCTATGAATGTTAGTCAGTTGCTATCCCATTCAAATACAAGAGAGGCTTCTGAATCAGGTGTAGGACTTTTCAAAACCTCCATACAATTGTTTAATTTAGAACAAGAACACAAACACTTCAGTTTGTGTGCTAAAGCTGAGATGTGAGAAAACCACTAGAGGGGGTTGGTTTCACAGCAAGAGGCCGGTGATAATGCTACTTGTGGGGCAGGAGCCAAGGGACCTTATATGACCCCAGTTGCTTTCTGTGGTGAAGATAGCGGTTGTGCATGTTAATATTTTTCAGACCAAGAATTGTTTCTCTTCTTTTTTAACCCACTGAATCTCTCACTTCAGAAACATAATTAACGATGCGAAATTGTGAAATGTTCTATCACTTCCCAAGACTTTCCCTCACTTCTCAGTGGTGTGAATCACAGCTGTTGTTTTAATAGAGTTTGAAAGTGGTAAAGAATTGCTCATTAGATTGCCCATTGTGTAACCTCTGCAATTTCTTCTGATAAATACATCAGAACATGCTGGTCTGCACCAGTGGGTGACAACGGGAAACATCCCATTAAGTGTTAAGTGTATAGCTCTATCTGCCCACAACTCAATATTTAGGCATAAGGGAATTGCTTGAACTTTAGATCCAAATGCCAAAAGTATGTATAGTCTATCACATGCCATACATTTTGCAGAAACAGGATAATTGAGCAACAAAAATATCATGAGAGAATGCAGAGTGCAAACTGTTAACAAGCTTTCATTGTAAAAACCAAATATATGATTTATTCATTGTGTAAAACTGGATTAGTGCAGGTTGGCACTGCGAGTCATAGAATTGTAGAGTTTGAAGGGACCATGAAGATCTAGTCCAGCCCCCTGCAATGCAGGAGGCCCCCTGGAGCATCCTGCCCCGGCTCGCCCTGCCCCACAGGGGGCTGCCCCCCCCCACAGGTGAGCTGCCCCGGGCCTGACCAGCTTGCTCTGCTGCTGGGCCAGGAAGGAAGGAAGGTGCCACACTGGGCTTTCTTGTGCTTGCTGTGTGCAAGGCATGCTTGGGAGCTGAGTGCCTGGGACCAAAGGGGAGCCTTTTCGCCACACAGGCCCAGCGGCGCCTTCTGCTGCCACTTCTCCCTCCCAAAGTGAGTAAGGTACTGGCCTCGCCTTCACCTTCACCCGTCTCCATTGGGCCCCTAAGGCTTGGGGCATCCTCTTCCTAGGCCTGTGTGAGGAGGCCCCTCTCTGTGGGTTGGGCAGAGGGGGCGGCAGGTCAGAGACCAGGGCGGTGGCGATGCAGAGGGGAGAGGAGAGGAGGCTGAGGGAAGACTCCACAAGAGAGGATGTTTGAAAAAGGGTGAGGGGTTGCTTGCTCTGCAGGCAAGGGGGGACATAACTGGGATCCTGAGGCTTGGAGTGTGTTTCCCCACAGGGGAGCCACAGAAAGAATGTAGTTGGTCAAGGGAGCCATGGTCTCAAAAAGTTTGAAAACCTCTGCTTTAAAATGTTCATTCAAGGAGCCTAATATGCATTTTTAAATATTAAAATGTATGTTGTGTTAATGGTAAAATCTAGTGAACTTTCTTTAAAAATTAGTTTTAAACTTTTAAAATAATTTTTATTACATTTTCTGTTAGAATAAAATATAAATGCTAAATTTTTCACAATACAGTGAAGGGTGTTTTTTTTTTTTTAAACACCCCAAAGAGGCTTGAAAAATACTTGTTAGACAGCTCTGCTATATACCTGCTTATATGTATTAAAATGGACAAGGGCTAGAATGCAGAGTAATGCAAGGGATTTTCTTAACTTGCTAATTCTTTCCTTTCAAACATATTCTATGAGCACCATTTCCTACAATGCAGAACATATTGTTGGCAAAGGGGGATCATAAAATATTCCAGTTTGACAGTTTAAGGCATAGTACAGTCATACCTCATGTTGCGTCCACTTCAGCTTACATCTTTTCAAGTTGCGTCCCACAGCAACCTAGAAGTACCAGAACGGTTACTTCCGGGTTTCGCCGCTCGCGCATGTGCAGAGGCGCTAAATCACACCCCGCGCGTGCGCAGACGCAGCACCTCTGGATGCGAACGCTTCAAGTTGCGGATGTGCCTCTGGGATGGATTACGCCCGCAACTCGAGGTTCCACTGTCCTATAGAATCACAGACTTGTAGCTCCGGAAGAGACAATGAGGGTTTTATCATCCAACCCCCTGAAATACAGGAATCTTTCATCCAATGTGGGGCTTTAACTGATGACCCTGAGAATAAGAATTTCATGCCTTCAGGTAAGAAATGTGACTGATTCCATGTCTTGCAAATGTTGCTTATTACCCTCTTCCCTCTTTAATACCTCTTATTGAGATAAAACTTTTGATCTCTTACTAGGAACAACAAATGTGTTTAATCTTTCAAAGTAATACCATCACAAATTGTTTATAGCTCTTGTCTTTCAGTGGGTTCATTTGTGGCAATGCTACTCCACTAACAAGAGTGGTCTTGTTTCTTAGGACATGCAATGTCTTGGGAAAGGACAGATGTGAAGAGGTAAAGTTTAAATCCTAAACTGAATCGTGGTCTAATAAATTATTCTAAGAACATTCCGTTCATATTAGCATTTATAGAATTGACATTCAGCACACCATAGCATATATTTTCAGCTAAGGTGCCATACTATTTAAATTTCTAAAATATTAGATCTTCATATTGAAATAGTAGGGGGAGAAATCCCCCTATAGAAAGGAGGAAAATAATGTGCATTGAGTAATTTGACCCTAAGCAAACAGAATACTTATTGCAGAATGCCATAAACCAGGGGAGGCCAACTCTCAAGAGACTGTGATCTATTTTCAGAATTAAAAACTGGCAGTGATCTACCCCTGTTTTTTTTTGGTTCAGTTCAGTTTTTTAGGGAGGAGGAAAGCCCTGTTTTTTTGGGGGGGGGTGGCTCAAAGTTGCCATAGCAACAGTTAAACATTACAATATACACGGGGGGGGGGAGGAAATTTAGTATAAAAGCACAGTTTTGGGTCCTGAATCAACAGTCAGATAGTGAAATGGCGTTTCTCATGTGGGATCTTTTGGAATCGGCCCTCAAGTACAGCAGATGGCAAAACGTTCAGTCTTGCAAGTGTGGAAGCATGTTTGTATTTTGGGATAGCTAGTTTGTGCAGGTATGGAGCTAGAGAATCAAAATGGGAAGATGGAAATTGATCATACCATGGGCAGAATTTCCTTATAGTGGCCAGGTTGTTCTGATGCTCGATATCTTTTAGACGTTTACAAATTAGACTGTTTGCTTTGGTAAGGCCCATAGTGAGTAGGTGCAGGGGCATAGCAAGGGGGAGGCGATGGGGGCGGGCCGCCCCGGGTTCCAATTTAAAAAAAAAAAAAAAAAATTTAAATTTTAACTTTATTGAAAAAAGAGATAATAAACACACACACACAACCCCCACACATCACAAAGTGGCACCATCAGAGGGGGATGACACTTTTTAATTTTTTTTAAAAAAAATTTAATTTTAATTTTTAATTTTTTGAAATTTTAACTTTATTGAAAAAAAGAGATAATAGACACACACACAAAAAACCCCACACCTCGCAAAGTGGCACCATCAGAGGGGGGGTGACACTTTATTTTTATTTATTTTTATTTTTTATTTTTTTAAAAAAAAAGTTTAAAATTTAACTTTATTGGGGGGAAAAGAGATAATAGACACACACAAAAAACCCCACACCTTGCAAAGTGGCACCATCATTTTTGGGGGGTGGGAGTGACTTGCTATGCCACTGGGTGCAGCTCTGCCAGTGCCCTGGCAAAGTGGTGGGGGGGTGTGACAAAAAAAATTCCGCCCCGGGTACCACCTGGGCTTGCTATGCCTCTGAGTAGGTGTTGTGGGGACAGGCCACAAGAGTAGAGTTTTTGGTAGACGGTTTTAAGCCAGGCACTTTTGTGGTAGTCTTGAAGTACTAGGGATAATATACCGGAGGGATTTGAGTTTAGGCAGAGCCAGAAATTTAAAGTTCTTTGCCAAATCTGTACTTCTTCCGAGGGGAGACTTGCCTGAAGTCACAATGATGCATTTGGGACTCAGGGCGGTACAGAAAAAAATCTGCCTTAAGAACTTTGATTGAACAGCTTCCAACGTGCCAATGTGGTTACCAGTCCAAATCTGAGCCCCGTATAATAGCTGTGCTAGGGGTTTAGCTTGGAAGACTTCTAGGACAGAGGGTATGTGTTTGCCACCCTTTGTGTGGAAAAAGCCTGTCAGAGTTTTGGCATTTTGGGATGCTTTTCTTTTGCACATTTTGGGTGTGCTCCCCATGACCCCATGACTGGAAGATAAGGCCCAAATATTTGAAAGCTTTGACCTGTTTGATTGGCTGATTGTCCATACGCCAACTGTGGGGCCTATAGTTTCTTGAGAAAACCATAACTTTGGTTTTCTTGTAATTCTCTCTGGCAATCCACTGAAAATTCCCTTATCAGTCTTTTTAGGCCTACTTTTGTTTGGGATAAGATGACCACATCATCAGCATATAATAGTACAGGTACAGAGATTGGTTTTGAGGTCAACTTAGGGGCATGGAGATATTATACACTGAACCATGTCGTTTATGTATAGGTTGAACAGTGCCGGGGCTAGAATCATAGAATAGAATCATAGAATCATAGAGTTGGAAGAGACTTTCCTACTGTCAGGAAGTTCTTTCTAATGTTTAGGTGGAATCTTCTTTCTTGTAGTTTGAATCCATTGCTCCGTGTCCGCTTCTCTGGAGCAGCAGATAACAACCTTTCTCCCTCCTCTATATGACATCCTTTTATATATTTGAACATGGCTATCATATCACCCCTTAACCTTCTCTTCTCCAGGCTAAACATACCCAGCTCCCTAAGCCGTTCCTCATAAGGCATCGTTTCCAGGCCTTTGACCATTTGGGTTGCCCTCCTCTGGACACGTTCCAGCTTGTCAGTATCCTTCTTGAACTGTGGTGCCCAGAACTGGACACAGTATTCCAGGTGAGGTCTAACCAGAGCGGAATACAGTGGTACTATTACTTCCCTTGATCTAGATGCTATACTCCTATTGATGCAGCCCAGAATTGCATTGGCTTTTTTAGCTGCTGCATCACACTGTTGACTCATGTCAAGTTTGTGGTCTACCAAGACTCCTAGATCCTTTTCACTTGTACTGCTCTCAAGCCAGGTGTCACCCATCGTATATTTGTGCCTTTCAGTGGTACTAATACTTCCTATTGATGCAGCCCAGAATTGCATTGGCTTTTTTATCTGCTGCATCACACTGTTCACTCATGTCAAGTTTGTGGTCTACCAAGACTCCTAGATCCTTTTCACTTGTACTGCTCTCAAGCCAGGTGTCACCCATCGTATATTTGTGCCTTTCATTTTTTTTGCCCAAGTGTAGTACTTTACATTTCTCCCTGTTAAAATTCATCTTGTTTGCTTTGGCTCAATTCTCTAATCTGTTAAGGTCATTTTGAAGTGTGATCCTGTCCTCTGGGGAATTAGCCACCCCTCCCAATTTGGTGTCATCTGCAAACTTGATCAGGATCCCCTCAAGCCCATCATCCAAGTCATTGATAAAGATGTTGAATAAGACTGGGCCCAAGACAGAACCCTGTGGCACCCCATTAGTCACTTCTCTCCAGGATGAAGAGGAGCCATTGATGAGCACCCTTTGGGTTCGGTCAGTCAGCCAGTTACAAATCCACTGAATGGTAGCATTGTCTAGCCCGCATTTTACCAGCTTCTTTACAAGAATATCATGGGGCACCTTGTCAAAGGCCTTGCTGAAATCAAGATAGGCTACATCCACAGTGTTCCCTTCGTCTACCAGGCTTGTAATTCTGTCAAAAAATGAGATCAGATTAGTCTGACATGACTTATTTTTCAGAAACCCATGCTGGTGATCACAGCGTTCCTTTCTAGGTGCTCACAGACCGTTTGCTTAATGATCTGCTCTAGAATCTGTCCTAGTATTGATGTCAGGCTGACTGGGCGGTAATTGTTTGGGTCCTCTCTTTTCCCCTTTTTGAAAATAGGGACAACATTTGCCCTCCTCCAGTCTGCTGGGACTTCGCCTGTTCTCCAGGAATTCTCAAAGATTACTGCCAGTGGTTCTGAAATCACCTCTGCCAGTTCTTTTAATATTCTGGGATGTAGTTCATCTGGCCCTGGAGACTTGAATACATCTAAACTAGCCAAGTGTTCTTGTACTACCTCCTTACTTATTCTGGGCTGTGTTTCCCCTGCTGAATCATCTGCTCCATATTCTTCAGGTTGGGCGTTGTTTTCTTTTTTGGAGAAGACTGAGGCAAAGAAGGTATTGAGGAGTTCTGCCCTTTCTGTGTCCCCTGTTCGCATTTCACCTTCTTCTCCTCTAAGTGACCCCACTGTTTCCTTGTTCTTCCTTTTGCTACGGACATACCCATCAAAGCCCTTTTTATTGCTTTTAACCTCTCTAGCAAGCCTGAGTTCATTCTGTGCTTTAGCTTTTCTGACTTTGTCTCTACATGTGCTGGCTATTTATTTGAATTCCTCTCTGGTGGTTTCCCCCTTTTTCCATTTTTTGTACATATCCCTTTTAAATCTTAACTCAGTTGGGGCTTCCGGTCGGAACGGGGAGCCGAAAGGGAGACGGGACTCAACCCTCCGGGGAGAGTCCGGTTTTCAGTGAGAAATAGGGGTGTTTGTTAGGGCGCCACAACCCCCTAAAAGCTCCGGGAGGATTGTCCTGGAGACAGGGTCCAGCAGTGCCGAAGAGGAGCCTCTCCGTCACCCGGAGGCACCCGTTTTCGGGTGCTGGAGGGCGGCGAGATCGAGGCGCCGGCACGGATTGCCATCTTCTGCTCACTGAGAACGCAGCCTCGAGTCTCCGCGGCTCTCCTAATGACTCTCAATAAAGAAAAAACCCGAATTCGGACTTATAAGGTTAGTACATTTTAATTGGATAAGAATTCGGAAAACAACAGGGTCCAAAAAGGAGGTCAGCCCTGACTGCGGCTAATTGTATATATATAAAGACTGCGCAATCGCCGGGAGAACTTTTACAAACTTAAAAACTACGGCGAAAATCTGGGATATAAATAGGCGTCTTGCCTTTGAACTAAGAGTGAATGAGAGAGTGTGAACGTGAGTTATTTTGTGTCTTTTAAGTCTCTGTGGAACAATGGAGACCCGCTGGAGAAGGAGTACTCCTTTTACTTTCGCTTTTATTTGAACTGCGTAGTAGCAGAAAACTGAGAAAAACTGCTCGTAAAATTGACGGATTGCCTATCCAGCAGAGGAAAATAATTGGTGAGAAGGTGACCAACATCCTGGACTGCTTTCCTTTTTTTTTATAAGTTTAAGTGTTTTTCCCTGCGAATTTGGCTGGAATCCGCGGTTGCTATTACTTTTACTCCCTCTACTTCGAACAGATACAAAGTATCCTCTTCAAACTCCCTGTGCTGGCCCCATCCGGGCGGTCTGGATTAAGCCGAAAGGCTGAAGACTTCAACCTAAACCAGATCTTTCTGTAATTACCTTAATTGGAATTAGCCATTCAAGTGGCAGAAGTTTGAGGTGGATTTAAAATATTATCTCTTGGTGGAATATTTGGTGGAATACCTGCGGATTTCAGGGGTGTGGGCCATTGTGGATTACAAATTTGGTGACTAAGTGTTGTTCCCTCTTGGATCTGGCCAGGCAAGTGGCAGAAAAGTTAATAAACGATAAACAATTTAACTTTGATGATAATAGACAATATTGACAATATTGAATATTGTGATTGATTCTGTTTTTGTACTCCGTGAATTTGAGTGTGGGTGTGGAGGAGGGATTCCAGGTGTTGTGAGATGGCAGGAGAAAAAATTAAAAAGAAAGGACTGGAGGGTGGAGCAACACCTGGGGATAGTAGAAGGGGTTCAAAACAGGAGGAATCAGGTGAAATAATTAAGATGCTGGCCGAGCTAAAAAAGGACATCAAAGAAATAAAACAAAGTGAACAAAATATGGAAAGTAAATTAGATCAAATGGACCAAAAATGGGATCAAACAGCAAAAGAATTGAGAACACAAATACAGGAGGTTGATAAAAGAGTACAAAAAAATGAAGAAGGAGTTAAACGTGTACAGAAAGAAGTTAAAGAATTAAAAAAGGAAGATGAAAGGCTCAACACTGCCGTGACAGAGGTAAATAAAACCCAAGAAGAAATGTTGGACGCTATTGCGATGCAGGACCTAAGACAGAGGGAGACGAACTTGAGATTGAGATCCATCCCGGAAACGCAGGGAGAAAATATCGGAGAGAAAATCATCGGTGGGCTGGCAGAATGGCTTGGAATGGAAAAAGATGACTTGGCTATGAATGTGGTAAATGTTTTCAGAATCAAACCAAAGAACAAGAAAGGGAAAAAATACGTAGGAGATTGTCTGATAATCTTCAAAGATAAAATAATGAGAGACACAATCCTGATGAAGAGTAGAGAGAAAAAGTTTTATATCGACAACACGATGGTAATCATTTTTAAAGACATTCCTCTCCGTCTTCTGAAGAAGCGTGATCCATTTAAACCCTTGACACAGATGCTAAGAAAAAAGAAGGTGGATTTCAAATGGGAATTTCCAGAAGGAATATCTTTTTATTACAAAGAGAAGAAACACAGACTGAGAAGTAAAGCAGATACCACTAAATTTCTAAGGAAATATAAGGAACTGGATAAAGATCTGGAAAAGGAAGAAGAACAGCAAGATCTGGAACAACTAGAAGGAGCCTGTGCCGCACCGGTGAAGGCCAGGACGGGAGAGGAAGAAGAGGAAGAAGATAATATAAATAAAGAAGAAGAAGAAGAAGAAGAGGAAGAGGAAGAACAGTAAAAGAAACAGACCAAGAAACAGAAAAGACAGAAACTATGGCATTAAAGACATTGACGTGGAATGTGAACGGAATTAATCAAAAGCAAAAAAGAAACAGGATTGAGCACATATTACAGAAGAAAAATGTAGATATAATTTGCTTACAAGAAACACGTCGCAAGGAAACATAGAAGAATTCTGATCAAAAAGAAATTGGGAAACGAATTTATTTCATCAGACAAAATGAAGAAGAGAGGAGTTGTTTTGTACATTAAACAGCATTTGGAAGCTAAACAACTTTTTAAAGATGAAGAAGGAAGAATAATTGCACTCCAAGTCACCATGCAAGGCGAAAAACTAATTGTCGTTGGAATCTATGCACCAAATGAAAACAAGTCGGAATTTTTTAAGAAACTGGAAGAAATGCTCTTCGAATTTATGGATCAGAAGATGGTGTTGTTGGGAGATATGAATGGGGTGATCTCATTGGAAATGGACAGAATGAGGAAAAAAACTGACTCTAAAGAAGGGAAACTTCCGAAATCATTCTTCTCATTGATGGAAAGTTGTAATCTGATAGACATTTGGAGATTGAGACACCCATTAGACAAACAATTTACACATTTTTCTGATCCTAACCAATCAACAGCGAGAATAGACTACGTTATGGTATCCAGTGAGTTAGCACCAAGAATTGGAAAAATTGAAATTCAGCCAAGAACATTATCTGATCATAATTCGATATTTTGTGAAATAAAGGGATTGGAAGAAAGAAGTTTTAGATGGAGATTAAAAGAAAATCTGTTGGACGACAAGGCAGTGGAAGAAAAAGCAAGAAAAGAATTGAGAAACTACTTTGAGAACAACAGAAACAAAGGAACAAAGGAAAGTGTTGTCTGGGACGCAAGCAAAGCAGTGATGCGGAGATTTTTCATACAGCAAAACAGCATTAAGAAGAAAACAAGAGAAAGGAAAAAAGAGGAGATTCTGAAACAAATTATGGAAAATGAGAAAAGGCTTTCGCGCAAGCCAAATGATGTAAAAGCTAATCAGAATATAAAAGTGTTACAAAGTCAGTTTGCGATGATTATATATCAGGAAGTTGAATGGAAAATAAAATGGATGAAGCAAAAGAACTTTGAACACGCAAATAAACCCGGAAAATGGCTTGCATGGCAGATCAAAAAGAGGAAAGAACAGAATATAATAAATAAAATTCAGATTGAAGATAAAGAGGTATGCAATCCAGCTGAAATGAGAAAAGGCTTTGTGAAGTTCTACAGGCAACTATACAAAAACACTGGAGAACATAACTTAAATAAGATTGAAGAGTATTTAAATAAAAAAGAGGTGCAGAAGATCCCGACGGAGAAAAAAGAAAAATTAAATGAGAAAATTAAGAAGGATGAAATTATAAAAGCAATCCAAAATATGAAGAGTGGAAAGGCCCCAGGACCGGATGGCTTTACGGCAAAATATTATAAAAAGTTAAGCGACACCCTAATTGATCCCTTGGAAGAAGTCTTAAATAACATATTGGACAAATCAGAGATACCGGAAACATGGAAAGATGCATATATTACATTAATACCAAAGCCAGACTCTGACTTGCTCCAAGTTAAAAACTATAGACCTATATCATTATTAAACAATGACTACAAGATCTTCGCCAGCATCCTTGCAGGTAGAATGAAGAACATGTTAAAAGAAATAATACACGAAGATCAGGCAGGCTTTCTTCCTGGCAGGCAGATTAATAACAATACAAGGAATGTGATTAACATAATAGAATATTTGACTGTCAGGAGTGAAAAGCAGGCAGCAATGATTTTCGTGGATGCAGAAAAAGCATTCGACAATATATCATGGGACTTTATGATAAAAAATTTAGAAGCAATGGACGTTGGAGAAAGACTTGTAAGAAGCATAAAAGCAATATATTCGGAACAGAAAGCAAAAATAATTGTGAATAACGTCTTGACAGAGAGTATAAAAATAGACAAAGGAACAAGACAGGGGTGTCCACTATCACCGCTACTATTCATCTCGGTCCTGGAGGTTCTTTTGAATGCGATAAGACAAAGAGAAAGCATTAAAGGAATTGCAATTGGGGAAAAACAACATAAAGTAAAGGCCTTTGCAGATGACTTGGTATTGACAATTGAAGATCCTATAGAAAGCTCCAGAGCAGTGTTAGAAGAAATGGAGGATTTCGGCCGAGTGGCAGGATTTAAACTGAATAGGAAAAAGACTAAGATGTTGGTAAAAAATATGGACAATCAAAAGATGAAGGAATTGCAACAGCAGACAAACATTGAAGTGGTTAAAAAGGTGAAATATCTAGGCATATGGTTAACAGCCAAAAACATCAATTTATTCCAAGACAACTACGAAGCGGTGTGGAATAAAATAAAGAGAGACCTGGAAGTGTGGGAAAGAATGAAATTCTCATTATTGGGAAGAATTGCAGCAATTAAAATGAGCGTGTTACCAAAAATGTTGTTTTTATTTCAAACAATTCCAATAATCAAAGGGACAAAAATATTTAAAGAATGGCAAAAAAGAATTTCAAGATTTATCTGGCAGGGGAAGAAACCAAGAATAAGATTCAAATTGTTAACAGAGAGTAAAGACAGGGGTGGATTCGCCCTGCCAGACTTGAAATTATATTACGAAGCAGCTTGTCTCAGTTGGTTAAAGGAATGGATGACATTAGAAAAACCAGATCTTTTAGATCTGGAAGGACATGACAACAGATTTGGTTGGCACGCATACTTATGGTACGATAAGACAAAGGTACATAAAGATTTTGGAAATCACATCTTCCGGAAATCTCTCTACGAAGTTTGGGAAAGGTATAAAAAAGGAAGACACCGTGGTGGCTGTCACCATTGGAAGCTATGAGTGTAAAGAAGATAAAGATAGGAGAAAAATGGTCAACATACGAAACATTATTACAACATGATGGAGTGAAATGGAAACTAAAGCCGTATGAAGAGGTGAAAGAGTTTGTCAGCGATTGGTTGCATTATCTTCAGATTAATGAAATGTTCAAAAAGGACATGAGGAGTAACGGATTTGGAGATACTAAATCCAAATTCGAAGTAGAAATATTAGGAAGTAGATATAAAACATTGTCCAAAATGTACAAAATATTGCTGGAATGGCATTTGAAAGATGAGGAAGTGAAGTCGGTGATGATACATTGGGCACAAGATATTGGACATAATATTATGCTAGATGACTGGGAAAAACTTTGGAGGGAAGGTACGAAATTCACTGCGTGTAATGCTTTGAAAGAAAATGTGTTAAAAATGGTGTACAGATGGTATATAACGCCGGTCAAACTAGCGAAAATGTATAAAGTAGATAATAAGTGTTGGAAATGCAAAGAAAAAGACGGTACCTTTTTTCATATGTGGTGGGAGTGTAAAAGGGTGAAAAGCTTCTGGGATATGGTATATGGTGAGATAAAGAAAATGTTGAAATATACATTTGTTAAAAAACCAGAAGCCTTTCTGTTAGGAATTACAGGTACAGACATTAAAAAACAAGATAATAAGCTTTTCCACTGTGCAGTAACAGCAGCGAGAATGTTAATAGCACAGAATTGGAAACAAGAACAAATGCCGACAATAGAAGAATGGAGAATGAAGTTATTGAACTATGCAGAAATGGACAAAATGACAGGGAGAATCCGAGAACAGCGGGACCAGAAGTTCATCAAAGACTGGGCTAAATTTACAGACTATATAAAAGAAACTATCGAACTGAATACGTTGGTAGGACTTCAAGAGGCATTGTAGAGTAAAAAAAGAAATATTGTTGCTGAAGGTAAATTAACCGTGATAATTTATGAGTGAGATGTAAAGCAATGGTAGTTATAAGAAATATAAGAATGGAATATAGAGATTATAAAGCCGTTTGAAAGGACTGAAGGAAGTCAAGGCTGTAAAAAGCCAAAGAGAAATAAGATGTGAAAAAGTATGTATATGGTGTATTGCAAAAATGGTTTGAAAATAAATAAAAATGATGTTAAAAAAAATAAAAATAAAAAAATCTTAACTCAGTTAAAAGTTCTTTAGATAGCCACCCTGACTTCTTTAGGCACCTTCCATGTTTTCGTCTCATTGGTACTGCTTGAAGTTGTGCTTTTAATATCTCCCTTTTAACAAACTCCCATCCATCATGAACTCCCTTCCCTTTTAGTATTACTGACCATGGGATCACACCCAGCGTTTCCCTACGTTTTCTGAAGTCGGCTTTCTTAAAGTCTAGAATTTGAGTCTTAGTATGCTTGGTTGCTCCTTTCTGCTGTATAATAAACTCCAGAAGAGCATGATCACTCCCACCTAATGATCCTGCCACTTCTACCCCACTAACCAGGTCATCACTATTGGTTAGGACCAGATCTAAAATGGCTGATCCTCTTGTTGCTTCTCCCACTTTCTGGACCATGAAATTGTCTGCAAGGCCAGTGAGGAATCTGTTCGACCTTATGCTCTTGGCTGAGTTTGACATCCAACAAATATCAGGATAGTTGAAATCCCCCATTACTACTATCTCATTTCCTTTTGAATGCTTGGTCATCTGTTCCAGGAAGGCATCATCTGTGTCCTCAGTTTGGCTTGGGGATCTATAGTAAACTCCCACAATGAGATCACTGTTATTTTTCTCTCCCTTAATTTTGACCCAGATACTCTCAATTTGGCTTTGAAGTTTGAAATCATGGATCTCTTCACAGGTATACACATCCCTGACATATAACGCCACTCCTCCTCCTTTCCTGTTTGGTCTGTTTCTCTGAAATAGATTGTATCCCTCTATTACCACATTCCAATCATGAGACTCATCCCACCAGGTTTCAGTGATGCCTATTATGTCGTATTTAGTTTGCTGTACCAAGAGCTCAAGTTCATCTTGTTTATTTCCCATGCTCTGTGCATTTGTATACAGACATTGAAGACCATTGATCATTCCCCCATGTCTCCTACTTAATGATTTTTTCCTCCCACCACTGGGTCTGTGTGCTGTTTGCTCCATTTGGTCCTTGACATTTGGATGATCATCTTCAGCATTTGATAGACTCCTACCTTCAGAACCACTGTCTCCCTCCCCCACATAAGTCAGTTTAAAGCCCTCCTGATGAGGTTTTTGAGATTGTTGGCAAAAACATTCCTCCCAACCCTTGTGAGGTACAGCCCATCACTTGCCAGAAGTCCATCTTCAAGAAACTGCAGACCGTGATCTAAGAATCCAAACCGTTCTTGCTGGCACCATTTGCGAAGCCAGTTGTTCACTTCCCCTATTTTTCCCTCTCTCCCAGGGCCACGTCGTTCAACTGGGAGGACAGATGAGATGACAATTTGTGCATTTAATTGCTTCAACTTCCTGCCCAGAGCCTCATAATCACTTTTGATCTTCTGGAGGCTATGGCTTGCAGTGTCATTGGTTCCCACATGGACTAAAAGGAAGGGGTTTTTGTCAGTGGGTTTTATGATTCCTTGCAGCCGTTCTGTTATATCTTGGATCTTGGCCCCGGGGAGACAGCACACCTCTCGAGACGTCTTGTCAGGCCCACAGATCACAGCTTCTGTACCCCTTAGTAGGGAATCCCCTATCACCACTACACACCTCCTCATAGGCTTGGTCGGGATTCTTACATGTGCTGTCCCTTCCAAGGTCACCTGCACATTCCCGGAGGACTGACTTTGCTGCTCGTCTTCATATACGTCATCAACTGTGATGAGGGAGAGATCTTCCAATGGAGTCTGTTCTTCATCTTCCATGTTAAGGGAGAGCACTTCAAATTGATTGTGTAGTTCTAAACACTCAGAGCGATCCCTGGGCATTCTACTTCTGTGAGTCACGTTCCTCCATACATCTGGCTCCTGTGTTGGGGAACTGATCTCCTCCTCAGGGATGTGCCCTGAATGCATCCTTGCTTAACTCCCTTGTAGGGTTGAGCTTTTTTTAGGGAGGAGAAAAGCCCTGTTTTTTAGGATTTTTAAAAAAGCTTTTTTGGGGGGAGTTCCATTTTGGGGGGGTTAAAGGCAAGGGACAAACGAGTAAAGTTACTCACAGAATGATTGCTATGGATCAAAACAGCGGCACAGAGAAAGCTCCGTCTTCCCTTCCAGAGATCATACAACAATGGAGAGCGGGGTGAGGGAGCGGGGCAGGAGTCAGTTTTAACGACGCTAAGGAAAGGGAGCCAGAGATCGACCGCGATCTACCAAAACCTCGTGGGGATCTACCAGTAAATCGCGATCAACCTGTTGGACATCCCAGCCATAAACCATGAGGTTGCAGGTCAGGTGACTTGGATTACTGAAGATAAGCCATAAATGCCAAGAAATGTGCCTCTTGAGTTGCAGCCTCTATTTCTGCTGTTGTAATGTTTTGTGGTACACTGTTTTTTCAAAAAACAGCAAGTTCCAGGGGACAACCTTTATGCGTGGTCGGTTTACTTGCAGAAAGAAATATTGAAGACATGGTGTTCTTTGCAGTGTCTGTTTTCAAATTTATAAGTTAAGGAATAGGCAACCCCCAGAAAAGGCAAACAGACAGGGCTACTCTTGCAAGCAGCACCAGTCAGGGGTGTAGCATGAGGTGGGCAGAGGGGCCATTGCCCCAAGTGTATGATTTTTAGGGGGGGAGACAAACCAGACACCCCCCTAGGGATCCCCATCCCACCTGGCCTGCTGCCTGGGGTCTCAGGGCCCTGGAGCCCAGCCTTGCCTTGCCGCTGTGTCCCCAGCCCCTCACTGAATGGCCACCTGGCCACTGTTGGGTGGGATGTGCCTGCCAAGGGCTATGTCAGCTGGCTGGGCTCCCCCTTGTGCAGGCCCTTGAACCCTCTGTGCCCCGTGCCCACCTGGCGGTGAGGGCTGGTCTGGTGTGGGGTTTGTTCACCCTCTGCGCCCCACCCCTGGGAGTGGGGGAGTAGGGTGTAGACTGAGACCCTTCTAATTCCTGGATACAACTGCTGGAATAGCCAGGCCAGGCTGGTAATGGCCCACTAAGTATGGGTTGTTAAGGTGACAAATGGAGTGGGTTTGTGTCAGAGGGGAAATGGGTGCCCCCCTCCCCCAGCTTGTGGTTGGTTTGAAAGTCAAAAGGGGAGAGGGGAGAGGGGAGTGAGGTGACCTAGAAGAAAAGCAGCAGGCTGGTTGGCCACCTCTGCATTGTGCTTGCTACTCTTGAGGACCACCCATATTTTTGGTTGTTATGAGGGTGTGTGTGTGTGTGTGTGTGTGTGTGTGTGTGTGTGTGTGTGTAAAAGGAACCACAGCAAATGCTTTTAAAATGAGTTGCTCTTTGAAATGTAATATGTATTTATTTATATATTTATTTGTCAGTCATTTTATCTTGCTCAGGGGCAACCCGAAGCGACTTACAACCAGACAAAGAAACGCCACATAGATACATTAAAACAAGAGGAAAAAGAAATACATTAAGAACATCCTACCCACTTCTAAAAGGCCACAGATAATAATAATAATAATCTAATAATTTATTTATTATGGTCGGAGACCAGCTTGCAGGCCACAGATAGTTAAAGGCTAAAGGCCTGGTTATGGTGGAAAGTTGCTTTGTTGTTATTGTTATTGTTATTGTTATTCCCTGCCCATCTGGATGGGTTTCCCCAGCCACTCTGGGTGGCTTACAGCAGGATTTGAAATATGAGCAACAGTAGAAGTCATTAAGGCTAATGATCTAGGATGTACAGTATATATGGAGTGTTATAATTTAAAAAGTGCAACGTTAAAGGATAAACATAGAGCACCACGGGGGGTGGGGGGTGGGAAATTAATGGATAAATTAAATGTATTGTTGATGGTAAAGTGTGTACTTTTTTGAAAACTATTTTTTTAACTCTGCACTGAGCTCTTGGAAATTAGGTTTGGGAGAGAGAAAGGACCAGGTGACTGAAAGGACCAGGGACAAATCTTAACATAATTTCTAGATTCCCTTTGTCTGCTCTTTCCTCTAAGCTCTCCCCAAAAGATAAGGCAGCCTACTGACAAACCTGTTGAAGCCATGATTATTTTGCACCTAAGATTGATTGGAAAATGGTAGCCTGAATGTAGGACACTTTCAGACCATGTGATTGCTGAATGTATACTTTCAATCGACATCTAGGCATGATAAGAATTTAGATATCTTGTTATAGAAAACCAATTCAACACTGAGAAGGGCGAAAAGGTGCAGTGACACCACACTGGTTTTGAATTCAGCTCACAGATTTGTGTTGGTTGTGCTGTTTTCTGTTGATTGTCACACATATATAGTTGCTATAAATGATAGCCTCCTGTTCCGTAACTCAGGATTGCACAAGAATCAGCAGTGAGAAGAATATGAAGCACTGCATTAAGGATGGTCAATGAATATTTATGATAGACCTAGGGAGTCAGTAATCAAAAAAATGAAACCAGCATGATGCCCTACACAGCAATCTTTGATCTTGCTCTAAAGAGAAAGTGTAATAAAAAGAGTATAGCGGTGTTATTCTAATAGGGTGTTTAGTTTGCACTGGCTACAGCAATGGGAATAGTTAAGCTTTTGCCACTTTTAACATGAGTCACCATAGCTGGAGATTTCCAGCTCAGTAGTAGCTTTGAGGCTTCAAGTTAACACAGTGCTCCTCGGTTCCTTTTATTATTATTCAGTACAGCAAAGATGGAGAGCTTGTGGCCCTCCAGATGTTGCTGGACTTGAGCTGCCAGCCGCTCCAGACAGCATGACCAATGGTCAGGGATGATAGCAGTTGTTGTCTAGCAGCATCTCAACGGCCACAGGTTTTCCATCCCTGCAGTAAGTTTATTAAGGCTGCATTCCTAAGCACCTTTAAAAAAGGAGCAAGTCCTATTGATATCAGTGGGATTTGCTTCTGAGTAAACTTGTTTTGGCTTAGGCTGTGCATTGTCTCCCCTGCTTTTAATATATGCACAAGTTGTGTAAGGACTCTTCATGAACAAAAGCCTAAGGTATCTCTAGCCATAAAGTTATCTCTCTTTATGTTGTTTCAGAACAGGTGGTATTTTATTTGATAAAATAAAAGTTGTTTTTTGTTAATTGTTGCTTGTTATTACACCGGAGCCTCGACAATTTGTGGCTGGTTTTATTTGCTAAGAAAAGCGAGTTTCAAACTTGTTTTAACAAACCATAGTTAAAATTAATCACAGTTTTGTGTTCAAAGTTAACATGAACTGCAGTTAATAAAAAACAGAAGGGAAAGCTACCCATCGTCTCATAGCCATGCTTGAGATTTTCAGGATTGCTGCGGCTACTTCTCGTAACTGTAAGCCATCATTTATCCCTATGTCTGAAAACTGTGTGTGGCTTCACCCTCTTGTCCCTATTCCACATTGAAATGAAACTGAAGCACATGTAACGAAACTTACTCATATTCCTACTTTGGTTAATTGTGCTTTCCCCTTTCATCCATTTGCCTTGCCCTCTGCAGAAATTTAGATTGAAAGCTGAGAAGATCTATTTTTGTTATGTCACTCTGTTAACACACCATGAACACTGAGACTAACTGACAAAGTGATAAAGAAATAATGTTAGCACACCAATATATTACTAACTTCTTTTAAAGTGCAGATCTAGATAGATCTATTCTAAAAGCAAGAATTGTGTGCTCCCCCCCCCCTTTTCCTCTCTCTCCTCCTGGATTAATTTTGATTTCATCACAAGTCAAGGGAAGGCAGTTGTTGTGTGTGGCTTGATGTTTTCTTTTGAACAAGGCAAATTTCCAATGGCCGCAGTTGCACATAAGTCATGATAGTGATCAATGTGCATTGGAACTGGGCCCTTCCCATATGCCAGCTGTGACTCTCAAATCTAGTCATTGTTGATGTTGTTTCTGTTGGCACCTCTGAGGGAATACTAAGATTTAAAATGCTGTGCTATTAATTTAAGCAGGTGTCCTTCCTTTGAAATTCACTGTCTTTTGCAGGAATGTTAAAAGAATACTAAGTGTTTTCAGGGAATAAAAATCCAATAGCACAATGGTTTTTAAAGCCATTTCTTGTGTTTTCTCTGAAAGATGCATCTTGCAGCCCCAGGAAACATTGTAGCTGAAGATCCATAGAGATATGATGCTGGAACTAAAATTTTCCAAATGTATTTTGTAGAGAGGGAAAGTAATCTGTAAGAGGCACTGCAGTGTCTGCTGTCATCTTTTCAATGTAGTAATAATAATGGCTTGTGGCAGGTTTGAGATCAGTAACCATTGAAGTAAGATCAACGGGTACAGAGTGGGTCCTATTTGGAAGTAACATCTGCACTTGCCAGATCATCTGTTCTTTCTGGTATCACATTAAGATGTTTGTAATTCAGAGAGCTTTTAACTACTGGAATTTTGGATTGAACTTTCCCTCAGAAATGTGGAAAATGACCATACCCCATCATCTCCACTAAGTACCTCTTTTGAGAGCAATCCCATCAGAAAAAGGTCCCAAAAGAGATAATCCTAGGAGGGGGAAAATGTGTTTCAATATTTTGACTTCATGCCGGTTTACCTTTCCTCCTTGTTTCTATTCACTGGTCCCGCCGCATCTTTATTCATCTGGTAGAAATGAGGTTAATTACTGCACTCTGAAAAGAGAGCACAAGAAACCAAGCAGTGGTATACCTGGGAGTTGGTTCTGAGGTTTCAGAGGTCAGCTTGCACAAAAGTGCTAATCAGCATATTATTTATGGGAGCGGATAGCATTTGTGGGAGCAGTGACATCTTGAGATTTACTTGATGTTTTTCAGTTCATGGAAGGGAGCAGACAAGTTAAAACAAAGTGCATTTGCTCAACCACTGTATTGTTCAGATTAGTATACTGCTCACGTATATGGACTCTAAGATGTAGCTATGGGACAAAGAATGAGCTTCGTGCAAAAATGTGCCATGTTGAGATACATATAGCTCAAATATATTATAGTACTGAGCTTTGAGATTTTGATACACCAAGCTTCCCCCCCCCCTAAAAATTTCCTTTGGATGCTGCAGTCAGAACCTCTAAAGTCAGCACCATTCAAGAAGTGAGTCATCTTGGCAATTTTACCAGAAAGCTAAATAGAAAAACAGTGATGTTTTCCCCCTTCCAAGTTTGGAAGAGTGCTTGAGGAGAATTGAAAGTCAAATTTATTCAAAATCAGTGCTCCATTGAGACAACATGTCATTTTAAAATGAGTCTTGATTCAAACGGTTGTGCTATATGTTTGGCTTAAGAGGAGAACAGAATGGTCAGAGCCAGCTGGCCACATTGTAAACAAGGCTCTTCACTGACATGTGGGAGGACCCATTTTCCTTGCCAGAGTAATGTAGAGCCAGTTCATCCGGGCTGTGTTCCTGCTGTCCTCAGAAAGCAGCTCCCCTATCTACCAACAGTAACAGAATTCAACCAACTGTGATGGGGACAGGGACAAAAATATTTAAGGAGGAGTCGCCCCCCCCCAGCAACATTGAAAGACCCACTCTTGGGCATATTCTGTATTAAATTGTGACACCCATTCTACTCTTCTCCTACATTCTGCCACTGTTCCGGGTAACAAAACTTCCTGAGTTTATTCTCTAATCAGAATTGCCAACTCTGCCTCTCTGAGGAGTACTCAGTTACAGTTGATCTAGCTCTGTACAGCTTTTGAAGTACAGTGGTACCTCGGGTTAAGTACGCTTCAGGTTAAGAACTCCGCTAAGAACAGAAATCGTGCTCTGGCGGCGCAGCAGCAGCAGGAGGTCCCATTAGCTAAAGTGGTGCTTCAGGTTAAGAACAGTTTCAGGTTAAGAATGGACCTCCGGAACGAATTAAGTACTTAACCCAAGGTACCACTGTATATCTAAATTCTGGTTATGACATTTCCCCCTTGTCTATTTCATTTTCACTAAGGTTCTCTAAACTATTAAGCAAGGATCCACAAATGCCCATCACGGTTACTAGGACAACATCCTGGTCCATATGTCTTGATTTCTGTGTGGTTAATCTTAACATTGATTTATTAACAACCCAGCTTCATAGACCAAGATTTGAAGTTGGCTTGTTTCAATAAACAGTAGTTAAAACTAAGGCTTTATCGTAGGAGCAGAGGGGAGCAGGAGCACTTGGACCTGAGTGTCACCCAAGCTCATTCACATAATTATAAAGTATAATGACATCTGAATTAGGCCTGGGCGATGTGGGGGCAAACCACAAAGGCAGCTTCACTCAGTGGTATATCTCTGGTGAAACCATCACCGCTCTTGAGTCCCTCTGCCTCCAGCGCCCAGTGTGCTGAAGGAGAAACAAACTAGCCAGGAGCTGGAGGCAGAGGAACTCAAGTGCAGCAGTTTCACCAGCCATCACAGTCTGCCCCAACAGAGGGAGAATCAAGCTGAATCTTGAAGTGCCGATACAGCTTGTGCCTTCCTCCACTTCTTTAAACTGCTTGGCTGAGACACAGACCAGCAGCGGGATGGGGGATCCGCTAAAGCAGGCATCTCCAAACTCGTCCCTCTAGCTGTTTTGGGACTACAATTCCCATCATCCCTGACCACTGGTCCTATTAGCTAGGGATGATGGGAGTTGTAGTACCAAAACAGCTAGAGGGCCGAGTTTGGGGGTGCCTGTGTTAAAGTGCTCCCCCTCCCCAGCTGAGAGAGCCCTGCCCCTGCTCCTTCTTGAACACAAGTAGAAGAGGGATTGGGGCTGCTCAGCTGCGGAGCATGAAGCCTGTCCTTCCCAGCTGAGAGAGCCCACCTTGCCTGGCTGCCTTCTCCAGGAAGGCAGGGGCTTTTTGACGTTCATGGTGGGCCCAGCACTCGCCAGCAGCTGCCAGCAGCCCCTCTCTCCTTTGTACCCCATGCCTTGAAGACTTTGCCCAGGATGGTGGGCTGTGCCATTCCTTCTGGGGTGAACAACCCCCTCCCCACCAGAGGAAAGAGATAGCGCACCTGCATGGGCAAAGGCGAAGGCAGTCAAACACATGGAGCCTGACAGGTTCCACGTGCTTGGCTACTGCCGCTTGGTCTGTCTTCGGGGAGTGGGGGGCAAGGTAGCTCACTCACCCCATGCCAGCAAAGGCATAGAGAGCTTGGCCAAGATCCCCCAAGGTCCTTGCTGCTCCAACAAGATGTTTTAAAAAAACTTTGTTGAAAGAGTGTGTAGGTAATAACAAGGTTGTGCGCTGCACATATTGTCAAAAGTAAGATTCCGTTCTGGTTGCTGTTGCCAGCTCCTTCTTCCCCAATAGTCCCAGGCCACAGATCGAAATCTCGCCCAACTCTTGCATTAAAATCACCCAGGAGGATAATTTTATCCTCATTATGCATCTCTGATAGGATGGTATCCTTCTGAAAGTAATTTTTTTTCTTTTATGTCTTCATCGGCATCCAGTGTTGGTGCATAAGTGCTTAGAATAGTAGCCTATTGGTTTTTGGTGAGTTTTATTTGAAGGGGTGAGAGTCGCTCATTAATGACAAGAGCTTCACAAGATCGTTTCTGATAGCAAAGCCTGCTCCATGTATTCAACGTTCTTGTTCAGGTAGACCTTTCCAGAAGACTGTGTAGCCTCCTTTTTCTTCCTTCAGTTGTCCCTCACCTGCGATTCACGTTTCTTGAAGCGCTGCAATATCAATGTTAAAATGTCGCAGCTCTCTTGCAATGATGGCAGTTCTGCATTCGGGACGCATTATCTGTGTTATCCAGGAGAGTCCATATATTCCATGTTCCAAAGTTCAATTGTCTTTTACGACGGCTGGGTGGTGACTGCACTGGGCGCGGCAATCCAGTCAGGGAAAAAGGAAGGCAGAATATGTTTAGGGAGCCTTTTCTAGCCCCTCCCCCTTTTTGGGGGTGAGCAGAGTGGATCCTAAGTAGGGTTGCTCAGTCATGGATACAGCTGCTGAGCTGCTCAACTTCCTCATTCCTTGAGTCAGAACGACTGAATCTGTATCCACCGCCCATGTGCCGGTTCATGACTGGGGGCTTCCAGATTTCACGGTCCTGCCCCCGTTACCATTTGCCAATTTTCATGGGACTTTTTTGGGTTTGGAATTGGTTTTTGGAAGCCTGTGCATGAATTTGTTTTATGTGTGTAGATCAGTGCACACTGACCAACACACAGTCTTTGCAGTAAGGCTCTATTCCAATGGCATGAGTAATCATGACGACCAGTAGGTTCTTATCTGCTGCAGCCTTCATCCGCCTTTGCAGCTGTTGCAACATACTGCTTGTTATCTTCTGCCTGTTTTGCCATTGAGGACTTTTTGGATCATTCTTTGTCTAGCTCCTCCCTTTTGACCTTACCACCTTGGGAGACCCTGCTAGCTTCGAGACTCCCAACGGCTTCGCTCACAAGGGTCATAGGAATGTGCAAGCCCACTCACCACAACAAGGTGCTGATCCAGCGAGTGTGAGATAAATAGGTACCACTGCAGCGGGAAGGTAATGGCATTTCTGTGTGCTCTGGCACGTGTCATGGTCCTCCATGCGCCAGAAGTGAAGTCATGCTGGCCACATGACCCAGGAAGCTGTCTGCGGACAAATGCCGGCTCCCTCAGCCTGAAAGCGAGATGAGCACCGCAACCCCATAGTCACCTTCGACTGGACTTAACTGTCCAGGGGTACTTTACCTTTTTTAAAAACCTTACTTTTTGAGTAATTTAATGAGCTGGAGATTTGGAATGTTTTTTTACCTTTCTCTTTTGTGAAAGCCCCCCCCCTGTGATTGGCCATGTGAAGGCTGTGTTTGCAGATTGAAGCAATGGGGCCTGATGGGAGAAGACACCAGCTGCCAAGTTGATGAGGCGGCAGAGAGTGGAGCACTCCCAGCCAACAACAGTCTGTGATTATGTAACGCCTGCAAGTGTCTGGCACGGTGCTCTGTTGGAGACACATCACATGCCATACAATGCTCTCTGCTCTAAAATTCAATTAGGCTGCTTTCTGAACGATCTGTGAGTCTGCATGAGATAAGCTTCCCACTGTTGTATGCTAGAAAGCAAATGGGTTGATTAGCTGCTGCACAGGAACTGATAAATAGCTTCTTATAATTCTAGCCAGGATATTTTTGCATTGCTTATACATCATTGTGGCGCCACCGGGAAGGTTTAAATTTAAAGCATTATGCAACCAGGCTGCAAAACAAGAAAAGAACCCTTTTCTCCTTTCCCTTTTCTCCACCTTTCCCCAACCAAATTATTAAGTAGTGGGTATAGCAGGCGACACAGAGATTTCTCCAAGTAGCTCTTTATAAGTAAGCTGTCTGGAAAATGGTGACTGAGGATGGCGCCGATGCCAAAGGGCGAGGCGTCGCAGGTGAGGACCAGCGGCCTGGCTTCACTGTACCGTACCAGCACACTGTCCGACAAGAGGAGGGCTTTGACTGCGTTGAAGGCCACAGTTTCCCGATGACCCCAGGACCATGGTACCATGGTGCTGAGGAGGTGGTGGAGAGGCTCGACTAGCATTGCTTTGTGGGGCAGGAACATATTGTAGAAGTTTAGCAGCACCAGGAACACCTGCAACTCGGTCTTGCTCTTTGGGATCGGGGCCTCCTGGATGGTCCGGATCTTGGATGCGTTTGGGTGAAGACCGGAGGTGTTGATAAGGTAGCCCAGGAACTCCACCTGCGGAACGGCGATCTGGCACTTTTCTTTCTTTACCTTGAGCCCGGCCTCCTAGAACCTGGTCAGCATGGCGCTCAATATATAGCTGACATTGCCTCATATCCTCATTATTAAATCAAGAAGTGACCAGAAGATCAGAAAGGAGAAGACATTATATAAAATTCTACTTTAAAAAAAATATAATTTAAAAATATAATAAAAAAGAGAATATATAATGTAAGGACAATCTTTTTGCAACTGTTTCTATTCCTTTTCAATGTGACACAGAAAGAAATTCCTAATCCATGCACTGTAATGGGTTAAGGTACAAATAAAGGTAAAGGTAAAGGTACCCCTGACTGTTAGGTCCAGTCGCAGATGACACTGGGGTTGCAGCACTCATCTCGCTTTACTGGCCAAGGGAGCAGCTTCCGGGTCATGTGGCCAGCATGACTAAGCCGCTTCTGGCGAACCAGAGCAGTGCACGGAAACGCCGTTTACCTTCCCACCGGAGCGGTACATATTTATCTACTTGCACTTTGACGTGTTTTCAAACTGCTAGGTGGGCAGGAGCAGGGACCGAGCAATGGGAGCTCACCCCGTCGCAGGGATTCGAACCGCCAACCTTCTGATCGGCAAGCCCTAGGCTCCACAGTGCCACCTGCGTCCCAAAGTACAAATAAAGCACTGCTAATACTGTTTTAGAAGAAAAGAAAATGTCATGTCACATTTCTGCTAACTGGCAAGGATTAAATTTAACTCCAGTCTTTAAATCTCTGGCTAATGAGTAGATGTGCTAGTTTGATTTAATGAGTTGGCAGTGCAGTCAGTTCAGTGACTGCTCATTATAATCAGGGAATTAAACTTACTGCAGCAACTCTGACAATAAATAGCCGTAGCTGTAGGTTGGACTTCACCATAATTGAGTGCAGGACCCCCCCCCCCCCGTTCCTTTCACCCTCACCCTCCCTCTCTCTCCCTCCCTGCCCCCCAACTATAACCAACTATGTATTTTGGGTTGGTCTTAAGTCACAAGGCTGCAGTGCTGAATGGACTTTATTCAAAAATGACTTGCATAGGGCTAATACCCCCCACCCCAAGATAAAAGCAGCATTTCCATGAAATGGCAACATTAGTATGTGGGCCCCTTTCTGTTATTAATTCAATGGAAGATGTTTAGGATTGACTACCAGTCCTTTGATTGTCGGCTCTGAGGGTCATTTCACAAATAATGCAGAAACAAACTTGTGTTTTGGCCTGGTGCTGCTTTGCTCCTCTTGTCGACCTTGCTATTGCTTGGCGCATCATCTGGAGCATTAAACCACAACACAAACCTTGGTTACAGCTTGTTCTGGAGCCATAAAGCATAACTCAAATGTTGGCTACAGAGCTGCAGCCAATCACAGCTTCCTGAAGTCTACCTGCAGATTTCATGTGTCAAGTCTCATTCACACTTTCCAAGGTTGGGTGCGCAACCTCTTTGGATAGCTTCATGGAAGATAAATTAGTGGAATCAGCACCTGACCTTTGTCTGCCTCCCCGCTGATTGACGCTGAGATCAGCCAATGGACACTGAGAGCCATCCCCATGGAGGTTCATTTGAATACTGTTTGCAATTGGACAACAAAATGGATGGTTCTCAGCAGCTGATCAGTGTTGAGAGCCCCATTGGCTGCCCTAGGGAGTTCCTGAAGGGGAATGCTTTAGTGCAGCTGATCCCAGTGGGGCTCTCTGTCAACAGTTGCCAGCTGATCAGCATTAAGAGGGAGCCTCACTTTCCAAAAAGGGCACTTTTAAGTTCCTGGTTGTTCTTTTCCAGCCATGTCTTAACCTGCCCCACACCTGATGTCACATTTGGAAGGTCAGTAGTTCAAATCTGGTTGGCGGGGTGACCTCATGTTGCTCTGTCCCAGCTTCTGCCATACCATGAATAGAATAGAATAGAATAGAATATATTTTATTGTCATTGTCATCCCCTTCGGGGACAACGAAATTACTTGGCTGCTCCATCCACCCAGATAGGGCACTCCACGCAAAGACAAAACAACTACAAAAACACTGATTAAAACCATACACACTGATTAAAACCATACAATGATAAAACATAACAGGTAAGATTAGATGACTTCAAAGTCCAGGCTTCCCATTCAAGGCCGAGATCGCTCTGGAGAAGAAGCTGTTTCTAAGACGGCTTGCTCTTGTTGTCATCGTCCTGTATCTCCGTCCCGATGGCAAAAGTTCAAAGAGACGGTGACCAGGATGCGATGGATCTTTCACTATGTCCAGTGCCTTTCTGTGGCACCTCATGGCATAAATCTGCTCTAAGGTGGAGAGCGAGCAGCCAACAATGCTCTCTGCTGCCTTAACAACTCTGCACAACCCCATCCTGTCCTTGGTAGTACAGCTTCCGTACCACACACATAAGCCATAAGTGAGCACGCTCTCAATTGCACAGTGATAGAAGGCAAGCAGCAGCTTTTGTGGAAGATGGTTTTTCCTTAGAACTCTCAGGAAGTACAGTCTCTGCTGCGCCTTCTTCACAAGCCCCCTTATGTTTGCACTCCAGGACAGATCCTCCTGTAATTCAGTGCCCAGAAATCTGAACATTGTTACCCTCTCCACACAGATTCCATCAATCAAAAGTGGTTGGACATTGTTCTTCTTTCTCCTGAAGTCCACCACAAGCTCCTTTGTTTTCTTTGTATTTATGAGCAAGTTGTTAGCTCTGCACCACTTCGTCAGCTGCTCCACCTCATCTCTGTAGTTCGTTTCACCCTCCTTATCAGAGATGAGCCCAATCACGGTTGTGTCATCTGCAAATTTGACAACCCTATTACTAGGGTGAGCATACCATGCAAGTAGATAAGTAGGTAAACGGCATTTCTGTGTGCTCTGGCACCTGTCATGGTCCTCTGTGCACCAGTAGCTGTCTAGTCCTCCTGGCTACATGACCTGGAAAGCCATCTGTGGACAAAGCCAGCTCCCTTGGCCTGAAAAGTGAGATGAGCACTGAACCCCATAGTCACCTTTGACTGGACTTAACCCTCCAGGGGTCCTTTACCATACCTGTTAGTATTATTGCCATGGTTTCATTTTTAGTGTTTATTTCATTATAATTTCTTTTAAATCACTGTTATAAAGCATATGCAACTGACAAAATAACCAATTCTTCTTTTTAAATAAAAAGCTGGGTTGTTTCAGTAATGCACAATTTTGCAGGCAACCAGTTATAGATGTCCTAATCCATGGGTTTGCCGTATTTCAAGAGGTAAACATCTGGACACAAAAAGTTGTATAGCTTTTTTAGGGCAATCACCCGAGAGCCCCGCCACCAAGTCTGAACCACTCACACCAGAGCCCAAGCCTGAGCATGGCCAGAGCCCAGGTCGCCCATGCCAGAGCCAGGGCCTGAACCAGAGCCACCCATGCACAATTTTTTTTTAAAAAAACCCAACGTCCAGGACATTTGCTTTAAAATGTAAAATTCTCCCTGAATGTGCATGTAGGACCCCCCCAAAATAGGACATGTCCGGGATTTCCCGGACATATGTCAACCCTAGCTGATCATTGCATCCAAGCAAGTTCAGCAGCCCCATTAGAACCATATTAAATGTAAAGGGACCCCATCCAGCTGAAGTTTCCTTCCTGTTTATTTCAGTTACTGATGTTTTATATGTATTTCATTATCTCCCACTGAAATAAATGGGAATTGTGGAATACACCCAGCATGCAGATGTGTAAGGGAGGAAATAAGGATAACAGAGAGAGAACAGACAGAAAGACATATGTTGCCCTCCCTCATAATGCTACAAGCAGGGGGTCAACCAATAAAAGTGATTGGCAGTATCATAGACAACAGTAGTTAGGCTATCCCTATCCAGATATGGGCATAGCTGGGCCACCAGCTAAAGCTGGTGGAATGCACTCCAGGCCACTGAGGCCACCTGAGCCTCAGGTAACAGCAAAGGATCCAGGAGGACCCCCCCCCCAAGCTATGAACCTGCTTCTTCAGAGGAACTGTAACTCCATTAAGAGCAGGCAACCTCCCAGCCATCTGCTCTAGGGAACAACCCACTAATCAGGCCCAACAAGATGGGCCCAACATGGGGTGGGGCAGTCACGTGTGCATGATGTCACGTGTGCGACCCCCCCTCCATTCAGCCAGGCCTGCCGGGACGCAGCAGCCAAGTAGAGGGGTGGCAACGCTGCCACGGTTCTCCTGCTTATCTCCGCCTCCTGGGTCAGACCTGGCCCAGGAGCGGAGCTGCAACTAGGCACAAGGGAGCTGGCAGTCAGCCTGTCCTTAAGGCAGAGAAATGGCCTTCCCCCAGCCCTCCTGCACAGCCTCCCTAGTTTGCCGAAGCATATTTCACACAAACCAGTTTGTGTCTCTCAGTGAAGCAGCAGCAACATGGGAAGATCCTCCAGTTGAAAGCCTCATGTTTCTCCCTCAGTCCTTCACTCCGGAGAAACTACTTCTCCATTCCCCACCACTTGTCAACGGTGAAGGGGGTGACAGTCCTCAGCGCAACTGCTCCTCCTGAGGCGTTCAAACTGGGAGAGAGCATCATTGCTCCAAGAGAGAACTTGTCCTCTTCCCCTCATGAGACCCATGACATGGCAACATGACTGCAGCCCCGTCCCCTTTAATGAAGGAGGCCTTTCAGCCACTCTTGCTCAGCCCCAAGTTTCCTCTAATCACCTTGTCTGTGTCAGTGGAGGTGGGGAGGAAAGCAAGAAATCTGGATCAGCAAGTTTCTGGCGAGGGCAGGGTGGGAACCACAATGGCGAGGAGAACCAGTGGGAAGTCCACATTACTTCTATATAAGATGCACACTGGTACACTGCATATGAACATAAGAAGAGCCCTGGTCAATCATGGGCCCATCTAGCACAGCATAGATTGCCTCCAGGAAATCCACACATGGAGTCTGGGAGCAATGGCTATCTCCAAGCATTTGTCTTCAGCAGCTGGCATTTAGCATTATGCTAACTCTGAAAATGGAAGCTGAATTCCTCTTGCTCCTGGCTACAGCCAAGGCTGCTTTTTTTTACAGCTGCAACTCAGTTCCGGCACCTCTCAGGTAGGCACCATTGCCATTATAAGAGAACAAAGGAGGTGTTCATTGTGAGTTCTAGTACCTCTTTTTCTGGAAAAATAGCACTGGCTACAGCTCATGGTTAGTGAGGAGAGAGCTTAACCCTAAGTCTGGGATCAGACACCATGCTCAGTTTAGCTCAATGTGGTGAAGCTGTAAAAAGGACAAAGGGGGGGGGGGAGCAGCTGCAAGCACCCCTCTAGAAGCTCACATATTTGTGTAGTCCTGGAAAGCCTTACCTGCTGCCTTGCCAGACATCTTCAGGAGAACAAAAAACTAAGGAGTACACCCTACACAAATCCAAAGTAAAGTCCCTAAACTGGTTGGATTGTACACCTTGTACACCTCCTTCCGGTAACTCCTGAAGCCAAGCTGGTGCCAAGCATATTGCTCTGCTTTCCTTTGGACCACATCAGCGAGGCCGAGAGGGGGATCTCCTGGCAACAGCTAAAATATACCTATTCCTGGAAAAATATGTACCATGTGATTATTTTTTGGGGGGGCAGTAAGAAACTCTAGCCCTCTGAACGTTTACACAAACGTAAATTGCACAGTGTCCTGGGAGGGAGGGGCTTGCTCCCTCCTAGAAAGTGTAGGATGGAAGCCTGAACCCCTTGATAACTTTTAGAACAATTTCCCTTCCTTCAGTTTGCGACACACCCTGGGGCCCCAGCCTTGGGAAGGTGCGCCAAAAGGAGCAGCAACTGGCCCAATCAGATTTGAGCTTCCTTTTTTTTTTTTTTTGCATTTAAAAATAGCTTTATTAAATTTATATCCTTCCAGTTCTGCCGCTGGTTGCCGTCGGGTGCGCTTTGAGGGAAGCTAACTCCCTCAGTGCATCCACTGGGGATAGGGGGCGAGCTGAAGCCAAGCAAGCCCCCCAAGGAAGGCTCGGGAGGCGATCCTGACCTGAAGAGTCGGTAGTGTCTGCAAGGGACAAAATTTTGTATTTCCCCTTCTTGACTTAAGCTGAAACATTATTTTCCTCCTAGAAATATTTGTCCCTTGCTGTCAATGAGCTTGTTTCTTAGAACTCTTTAAAACCACATATAAATTACTGTTGCTTCCCTGAGCCTTTGTTTATATCCCTTGCAACTATTGTCAGAGACAAAAGAATGGTATTAATGGGTAACAATAAGACTCTTATGCCGTCTCTTCAAAGCTACACTATGTGTCCTACTGTTGTTACATAAGAACTTAGAGTCAGCTGAGCGCTATTTACATTCCACACACATATAGTGTTAAGCGCTATAGACGTCATTCTAGTCATTGTGACCAGCAGATGGGGAGAACTTGTGTTCCTACATGTGAATTGAGATGAACATGATGTATGTTTGCTTTCTCATCGTTATTGTTATTAATTTGCTTAGCTACTGTTGCAACCCACCTTGGATCAGGCCATGGCCCATCAGTTGAAGACCACTGTTATTGGGTACTGCAGAGGTTTTTTGGCCTCTTTGAGTCCACGGCTCCCTAATCCAACTACATTCTTTCTGCGGCCCCCCTGTGGGGCTCAGGAGCCCGGTTATGTCCCCCCTTGCCTGCAGAGCTGGCAGCCCCTCGCCTTTTTCAAACCCCCTCCCTTGCAGAGTGTTCCCTCAGCCTCCTCTCCCCTCTCCATGGGAGTCCTCTGGGCTGCTGCTGCTGCTGCTGCCGCCCCTGGTCTCTGAGCTACCCCTTCCCTCTGCCCCAAAGAGAGGGGCCTCCCAAAGGCACCATTCGCCTGCGGAGCTTATTGCCAGGGCTGCTGCAATGAACAGCTGTGCAAGCCTTTGGGAGGCAGAGACATGAGAGGGCATCAGAGGAGGGAGGGAAGGGAAGAGGGACAGAGGCTGGTGTTACCTGCCGCATCCTGACCATCATTCAAGGCACCACAGGGTTGAAAACCGCTGGGGTGCAGTCTTTGTTCATGCAGAGGCATGTGGGATGTATAGGTCTCCAAGTCCTACTCAGAGTATCATTGAATCATAGAATGTCACACAGGACATTCATCACCTCACTGATTCCAATTTAAAGGAGAGGTAGAGCTGAGTATAATTCGCATACTGGTGAACACCCAGCCCAAACCTCCTGATGATCTCTCCCAGCGGCTTCAGATAGATGTTAAAAAGCTTGGGGGAGAGGACAGAGCGCTGAGGCACCCTACAAGTGAGAGCCCAGGGCTTTGGACACTCATCTCCCAACTCCACTTTCTGGACACCCCAGGAGGAAGGCACAGAGCCAAAGCATAACAGTGCCCCCACCTCCCAACTCCTCTAGACGGTCCAGAAGGATACCATGGTTTGATACCATGTTATCAAAAGCCACTGAGACATCCAGCAGAACCAAGAAACAGCTTTCACCTCTGTTCCTAGCCTGCTGGAGATCATCCAGGGGCATACGAAGTGGGGGGTGGAGTGAGTGGGTGGGCCGACCTGGGTGCCACTCTGGGGAGTGGCAAGATGGCCCCTGCCTCTCCCCAGCTGTAGAGTGGCCGAGGGCGCGCGCTGTCCATATGGCCTCTCGCACAGCGACCATATGGGCAGCCGCTCGTGCGCAGTCCATACGGAATGCTGCACATGCATACTCCTGGTGCAGGAGAGGGTTCCTCCGCCACTGAGATCATCAACCAGAGATACCAAGGTGATTTCAGTCCCATGATGGGGCCTGAATCCTGATTGGGAGGGATCCAAATGGTCTGGATCCTCCAGACATGCCTGGAGTTGTTCAGTGATCACCCACTCAATCAACTTGCCCAGGAATGGAAGATTTGAGACTGGGCAATAATTGGCAATAATGTCTGCCCAAAGATGTTTTTTTAATAACCAATAAGTGATTGGTTTCACTCATTCAAGCAGCACATCCTCAGAGGTAACAGGTTGAAATTGATCCCATACAACTTGACTAGACAGAGCTCTGGCATTCTCCCTCCCCAGGTGCAGTCTGGCCTTTTCTGAACCTGAGCAAAATCATTGTAGTGAGGGCCCCAAGATCTGCAATCATTTTGTTTTTCTGCAGATAAAGTTATCTCAGAGAATGTGGATAGGCTGCTTGGATGGGTGAAACCAATCACCTGTCTTCTTGATCCTTGCCAATCCTACCCAGACAGTCATTAGCTCTGGTTAACTCCGCATTCCAGCATACCACCAGGGAATCAGCTGACAGGCCATCAGCATGGGATAATACATCCCCTACCACTCTCTGAAAATCATTTGGATCCACTAAGTGGTGAGAGCAGACCATTCAAATCGGTCCCACCTCCCTGCATAGGGGAAGGTCACTGAGAAGTCTAGTTGCACCAGGAAGTGATCTAACCATGACACTTCTTTTGTTCCACTTAAGCTCTGTGGGCAAACCCATGCCCACAGAGCTAAACACCAGATCTAAGGCATGTCTGCAGCTAAGAGTAGGGCCAGATTTATTCAGAAGCAGCCCCATGGAGGCCATGCTTTCCATTAAGTCTTGAGCAGCCCCTTGTAGGGTCATGTTGGCCTGGTTGTTAAAATCCCCAAGGACCACCAGACTAGGTGTCTCCAGAAGAACATCTGCCACAACCTGAAGCAGCTCCCCTCCCCTCCCTCTTTCATAGCTCATATATGCACTTCCTGGCTGTATGTGACTAGGTGCATACCGTATATGAGTTATGAATGGGAGGAATTAGATCTTCCTGTGGATTCTGAGCATGAAAAGAGCATAGGGGGCTGCCTTATCTTGAGTCACATTTTTTGGTCCATCTAGCTCAGTATTGTCTATGCTGACAGGCAGTAGCTCTCCAGAGTTTCAGACAAGAGACATTCCAGGCCCTGCCTGGAGATGCTGGGATGGGGATGGGGTCCTTCTGCAGGCAAAGCAGATGTTCTACTGCTGAGCTATAGCCCACTGGTAACAAAAGATCCAAGAATATGAAACTACTTACTGGTGTGTTTACCAAAAACTGTGACTTTTCCTACTGTTTTTATCTTCTTAAAGGGTAGCAACCTGAGGAAAATACTTCTCAATCGCTATTTTAAAGGTGACTATGGAACCAGTGTCAACAGTCCTCTGTCCAGCAACTACAGCAAAGCAATGCAAGGAGGAGGTACAGTAAATAATTATAATTAACAAATCAGTTGTTGAACATCTACAATAAGAAACTATTTCTGTTCAAAACGGAATATGACTCAAGCAAGGAAAAATGCAATTTGAAAAATCAAGCATACACACCCATTGATTTCCATGAGAGAAAGTAACTCTCCTATTGAAACCAAGGGGGTCTGCGGCTTGATTCAGAGCAGGAAACAAAATCTGTTCTGTGAAATCTTGTACATGTCTGCTTAGTTTTCAGCCCCATTGACTTCAATGGGATTTAGTCCCTGGAGTGTGAAGGGTTACACACACAGTATGGAACTTATTTTCAGATAAGTAAAGTATCAGATTACAGGGTTAAAGTGCTTAGCTTTGACCTGACCTGACCTGACCTAAAAGCCTTACACAGAACTTAGTGCATTCAGCACTAAGATTAATTTTAAAATCAATGCCACCCTCCAACAGAGAGTGCAGCATATTTAAGTCTATTGATTTCAGCAGGCTTAAGCATCCTCAGTGCCACACTGGATTTTGGCCTAAATGTACTTATTCTTATTCATTGAATTTATATACCAGGAGGTCTCAGGGTAGTTCACAGACTAAAATCAAATATAAAACCACAAAAGACATAATCAAAATAAAAACACCCCCCCAAAAAACCCACATTTTAAAAGGACATAGGATGTCAATCAAATCAATCAAAGGCCTCGTTAAAAAGTAACGTTTTTGGCACCAGGCGAACTTCCCTGGGGAGAGCATTCCATATATGGGGAGCCACTGCAGAGAAGGCCCGTTCTTGTGTTGCCACCCTCAGGACCTCTCGAGAAGGAGGCACACAAAGAAGGACCTCAGATCATTCTCAGGGACTGGGTAGTTTCATATGGAAAGAGATATTGCAGTCCTGATCTGTTTAAAGCTTTATAGGTCAAAACCAGCACTTTGAATTGGGCTCGGAAACGAACGGATAACCTGTGCAGTCGAACCAGGATTGGTGTAATATGCTCAAACCACACTGCTTCGGTGAGCAACCTGTCCACTGAATTCTGCAGTACCTGAAGTTTCTGAACCGTCTTCAGAGGCAGCCCTACATATAACGCATTGCAGTAATGTAACCTTGAGGTTACCAGAGCATAGACAACAGTAGTTAGGCTATCCCAGATAGGGTGAGCCACTAGCCGAAGCTGATGGAAGGCACTCTGGGCCTCGAGTGAGAGCAAAGGATCCAGAAGGACCCTCTTTCAGAGGGAGGGTAACCCCATCAAGAGCAGGTGGTCTAGGGAACAAAACTGCAAGAAGACAAAACTAAAATCTGTGACCTTTGTAAACTAAACAAGTTAAGCCAATTTCAATATTTTAATTATTTTGCTTAATTCATACTTATTTCCCAGTCAAGAGGGGGAAACTATACAGTGGAACCTCGACTTATGAATTTAATGCGTTCCGAATGCACATTCGGAAGTCGAAAAACTCGTAAGTCGAAACGCGATTTTCCCATAGGAATGCATTAAAAACTGATTAATGCGCTCCTATGGGAAGAGAAATCGGGGGTCACTTACCTTGTCGATGTGGACGGCCAGGCTCCCACAGCTCTCCTTCTCTTGCAGGCGGCTCTGAGGGGTGCTCGCCGCCGCCATGGCGCGGAAAAAAGCCGCGCTGGGCCGCTGCGGCCTGGAAAAAAAAGTTGCGCCGGCGTCCCCAGCATGAAAATAAAAGCCGTGCCGGGCGTCCCCGGCATGGACAAAAGCCGCACCAGGTGTCCCCGACGTGGGAAAAAGCCGCACTGGGCCGCACTGGGCCGCACTGGGCCGCTTTTTCCAATTTAGTTGTGCCTTCAACTGTTAAGATTTATTGAACATGCATTCTTCATTAGTAAATCTAAAGCATATTGGTGGACCACAGGGATTTAGAAGTTTAAATAAAAGACAATGACACTCAAGTCAGCATATCCCCTGGGGTAGAGCACTTTATACATGCTGAGAAGTGCTCTCATTTTCATTTCCCTCCTGCGTTTTAGAGCTTAGCCCTGATTCATATTAGAGTCTGTTGATTATTTGAATACTTTTATTTTAAAAAGTGGCACTCTCTTATGCTCGTATGTTAGTATAGTAGTGTGTCCACAAGTGTTGTAGCCAGGTATTGAATACAAGAAAATTAGGCAATTACACTTACCTAGGAATGATTTGATTTCAAAATGAATGCATATTTAAAATGTATCTGAATCTTGGCTTTTATTTGTTCTTATTCCAGGTAGCTTTTCAGGACAAGATTCAGATAAGTCTGGTGTGTCAATGCAAGATATTCAGTGCCTTCTGGATAAAGAAGGAGCATCAGAACTTGTCACGGATGTCATAGTTAGTACCAAAAATGACAGGATATTCTCTGAAGCCATCCTGCTTGGGATTGCATTGCTTGAAGGTGGAAACACACAGATCCAGGTACTTACTTGGTATTGCTTTGTTCTTTCTATATATCTGTCAATACTGAAAACCTGTTCAAATATGAAAACAACTTAAGGGTGCACACAGATAAATGCACAAGCAGGAGTCAATGCATTTCAAGGTGAGCTTCTCTTCCCTTTGCTTTCACTCCTGAAACATGCATTGCCTCCCACTCTAGGGCTTTTACTCTTCCAAGGGCATCGACTCCCCCCCCCCATTGTGGGGGCACATCATGTCACATTCCATGTCATGTGACACATCCCACCCCCACCGAGCACTCGCGTGCCAAGTCAGGACACACGGGTATCTTGCCGCTGCAATGATGGTGTTCGCACGGACCTGGTGGGGAATGGGCTCCACACTCAGCCTGCTCCTCCCCACTGACATTGGGCGGGGAGGAGGCAGAGTGGGGCCACTGGGCTCTGCACTCTGCCTTCTCCTCCCCGTGCAACATTGGCAGGGAGCCAGAGTGGACCACAGGATTTTGGAGGAGCCCTCCTTGAAAAATTTGGGGGTCCTGAAGACCCCTCAGCCCCTACCACTTGGCGTGCCTGTACTCTTCCCCTCATGCTTTAGCAGACCGTCTGCTCTTTCCCCTCTAATGCCCTTCCAAATATCACAAATTAGGGAAAGCATCTGGACCTGACAGACTCCCAGCGGTCTATTATAAAAAATCAGAAGAGGTTGTGGCTGAACCATAAAAGACAGTAATGAATAACATCTTGGAAAAAGGTAGAATGACAGAATCATGGGGGGAAAGTTACATAACTTTGATTCCAAAACAGGGAACTGATTTGACCCTCGCCACAAATTATAGGCCTATATTCCTATTAAACAACGACTGTAAGTTATTTGCCAGTATCTGACAGGCTAAAGAATATCCTCCAAAATATTATACATGAAGATCAAGCGGGCTTTCTCCCTCGACGTCTAATGCAGAACAATATTAGAAACATCATAAACATTTTGGAATATTTGGAAATGAAAATTGACAAACCAGCTTTATTAATATCCATTGATGCAGAGAAAGCATTTGATAAAATTTCTTGGAAATTCATGACAACTATGATACAACAAATGGAATTTGGAGAATTTTTCTGTAATGGAATCCAGGTAATCTACACTAAACAAAGGGCAAGAATAATAGTCAATGGTAATATAACTGAAGAATGTGAGATATACAGTATAAAGGAACCAGACAGGGATGCCCCCTCTCACTGCTAATATTTATTCTAGTGATGGAGGTGTTAAATAAGAAAATCGGAGAAGAAAAGAGTATTAAGGGAATAACACTCGGAACTAAAACCTATAAATTATGGGCTTTCACGGACAATCTAATTATAACAACGGATAATCCAAAAGAAAGTATTAAAAAATATTAGAAATAATAATTATGGGAGGGTGGTGGGGTTTAAATTAAATAGTAAAAAAACCAAGCTTATGGCTAAGAACCTCACGGCTGAAGAGAAAGAAGATATTGAGAGAATAACACAATTGAGGTTTTGCCAAAAAATGAAATATCTAGGAATATGGATAACATCGAAGAACATTAATCTCTATCAAGATAATTACACAAATACATGGTCTGAAGTTAAAAAGAATATAGAGATCTGGAGTAGATTAAACTTGTCTTTTTGGGGACGTATCTCGGTGATAAAAATGAATGTCTAACCAAAACTTTTATTCCTCTTCCAAAATATTCCAATTATTAGTGGCACAGGCTCATAGTTGTCAACCCTCCCCTTTTTTTGGCGGGAAACTCCCTTATTCCAATGCCGTTTCCCGCTGCTATCCCGGATTGTTGATATCCCTTAAATTTCCCGGATTTCAAAGGAAGCAGCTCCTCTCCCTCCCTGCCGGCCAGGGAGGCTCCTCAGCTGTGTTGCTTGGCTGCCAATAAGGAGTCTGAGACCTACTGGGGGCGGAGCTTGCATGCCTTGTGCAGCCAGACCCTCACGCCCAACCAGACAGACAGCCTGCCTGCCGTCTATGTGCTCGCTCTTTCGCTCACCCGTTCGCGCGTAGCCTCTGGAGCGCAGGGTGGCGAGGCTACTTGGTGCCATTGCACCGCCCTCGCAGCATCCCTTATTTTCAAATCTGAAAGTCTGGAAAAAATCCCTTATTTTCAAATCTGAAAGTTGACAGCTATGCACAGGCTGTATAACAAAATGGCAACAGGAAATCTCTAAATTTATTTGGCAGGGGAGTAGGCCAAGGATAAAACATACCTTACTCATTGATATCAAGGAAAGGGCATTCCGATTTAAAATTATATTATGAAGCTGCATGCCTCTCTTGGATAAAAGATTGGTTCCAACTCAAAAACACAGATGTACTAGATCTCGAGGAGCATGATCTACGATTCGGTTGGCATGCCTACCTAAATTATGATAAATCTAAAGTACACAAGAGTTTTACTAATCATATTATAAGAAATTTGTTGTTTAAAGTATGGGCAAAATATAAAGCTCTGTTGGAACCAAAAAACCCTCACTGGATTTCTCCCTTAGAGGCTATGGCAGTTAAAAAGAAAAATATGAAAGGGAACTGGCTGACTTATAACTTGTTATTAATACAAGAAGATAATCAAGTAAAACTAAAGAGTTATAAAGAAATAAAAGATCAACTATCAGGTTGGCTAGAGTACCACCAGCTTCATGAAACATTTAAACAAGATAAAAAAAAACGGATTTAATGACAAACCCTCAAAATTAGAAAAAGAACTGCTAAATAATAACACCAAAGTTGTTTCCAGAATGTACCACCTCCTCCTTGACTGGGAAGTCAAGGAGGAGGAGGTGAAGGTAGTAATGATTAGATGGGCAAAGGACATCGGATGTACCATCATGATGAGTGAATGGGAAGCCCTCTGGAAAACTAATATGAACTTTACGGCGTGCTACACAATGTATGATGAAAATGCAATTCAGATGGTACCTTACACCATCGAAACTCTCCAAGATGTACAAAAATATATCAAACAAATGTTGGCGATGTGGAGAAACAAAAGGAGATATGTACCATATGTGGTTGACCTGCCGAAAAATCAAAGAGTTTTGGAATCTCATCTATGTTGAGATGAAAAATTAACTTTTGCAAAGAAACCAGAGGCTTTCCTTCTTGGAATCCCAAGCAGCAACATCCCAAAAAATATAAGAGAAATATTTTTATATGCAACAGCCACTGCCTGGTTATTAATCGCATCAAACTGGAAAGGGGGGGGAAAGAACCAACAGTAAAGGAATGGCAGAGTAAGTTATTAGACTATGCAGAGTTGGCTCAATTGACAAACACACTAAGGGGAAATTGTACAATTATTTGTACAAAAATGGGATATGTTCAAGAAATATTTACAAAAAGATAATAATGATATAATTTCCATGGCAGCACTTGAATGACTCTTGTATAAATTATATATTATCATATAAGGATACATGGTACGAAATGTTATAAGAATGGACTGGAAATTATAGTAAGAATAAGTAAGAAATATAAGTACATTCAACATTGGAAATGTAAAGTACTTCGGGAAAGGACGGGAAGTCTGCATTTATATCTATATGATTTACCGGTAGTTTAGTGGCATTTAGATTAGTGAATTTATTACTTTAATATATCTTTGTCTAGTATAATTAATATAAGAAAAGAGCATGTGCATTTATAAGTATAAACTAATATCTAATGGTGTAAATATGTAAAGTTGTATTAAAGACTGTATGGATTTAATTTAATAATAATAATAATATTTTTTTTAAAAAAGAAAAGCTCATTGAAACACTGACTGTGCAGAGGCGGTGATGAGGTAAAACCTTGTGTTGGATTTATTAGGAAAAGTTTTGGACTTAAAAGTATTATAATCCCATGGTGTGGCCATATTTAGAATACTGTGGGCTGTATCCAACGTGCCCATTGAAATCAATGGACATGTCCAATTTAGGCTTGGGAAAGGGGTAGAGCATCTGCTTTGCACACAGAATGCCCTAGGTTGAATCCATGGCATCTCCAGGGTTGAGAAAGAGGTCCATTGGAAATTCTGGAGAGCCACTACCAGTCTCAACAGGACTTAGTTGGATACAATGCTGTGCAACGTTCAGGTAGGGGCGTTTCTAGCCCCTTGGCTGCCCGGGGCGGGAAGCCAAGAGGCACCCCCGGGGGCGGGGCGGCGCGGTGTGTGTGTACGTCATGACATCATGACGCACGCACACAGCGCGACACCCTGCCCCCGGGGGTGCCGGGCGGCGGCTTCGGGAGTCTCTGCAGCCCGCAGAGACTCCCAAAGCTGCCGCCCGGGCTCCCT
Organism: Darevskia armeniaca; assembly: GCA_034641395.1. Taxonomy (NCBI): domain Eukaryota; kingdom Metazoa; phylum Chordata; class Lepidosauria; order Squamata; family Lacertidae; genus Darevskia; species Darevskia armeniaca. The sequence continues at coordinate 6,838,896 of JAWWNF010000019.1, read as the reverse complement.
CGGCGGAGTGCAAGTCGGGGCAGGGAGAGGGGCGGGCCAGCGAGGAGGGGTGTCACCCCTCCTCGCTGACCCGCCCCTCTCCATGCCCCGGCTCCGCAAGCCAGCCAGGGGCGGAAAAAGCCGCTGGGAGGGGGGGCTATATTCGGCGCTGCCGGGGCGGCCAGTGAGGGGGGGTGACACCGCTCCTCGCTGGCGGCCCCTGCGGCTCCACCCCGGCAGTGCCGAAAATAGCCTTAAAAAAATTTTTAAACCAAAAAAAAAGCCCAGGGGGCGGGGCCACCACCCAAAGTGTGCTGCCCGGGGGGGCCTGCCCCCCTTGCTACGCTCCTGAGTTCAGGTCACCTCCATCTTCAAAAAGATGTCATAGTGGTGGCAAAGGTATAAAGGGGCAGCTGAACTGAACAGGGAGCTGGAGCACCTCCCATGTAAGGAAAAGCTAACTTTTTTGGGGGGGGGGGTAGTCTATAAAATTGTGAAAGAAGTGGAGAGGGGCATTTTCCCCCCCTTCCTCTCTCATGCTGTGAAAACTGTGATTTATAGTAGGTTTAGGAAAAAGGAGCACTTCCCACAACAAATCAGTAACTTATGGAAAATATCACTGTAAATTTGGTTTTGGCCACTAGCTTAGATGACTTAAAAAAAGAAAGGAAAATGGATTACACAAATTCATGGAGAGCAAGTCTATAAACTGCTGTTAGCCATCACATCTAACGAGAACCTCCACATTCAGAGGCAGCTGCTAGGGACCAGCAACAAGGAAGGGCCATCATCTTCCCACTCTGGTTGTGAGCATCCAGGGGTATGTGTAGGACAACCTTCTTCAACCTTGGGTCTCCAGATGTTCTTCAACCACCTCTAGTCATTGGCAAAGCTGCCACGGAATTATGGGAGTTGTGCTCTAACAACATCTAGTGACCCAAAGCTGAAGGGCTCTACTGTAGGATTCAGAATGAAGGGTTAGATGGACCTTGATCTGACAAAACAAAGGAATTTCTTGTGTTCTGAGTGACATTGACAATATTTATTTGCCACCATTAGAAATAACCTATCAGCCTTGCATTTTGCTAGTGCTCACTAGTGGTAACAATTTCATTCTGATGACTCTGATGCGCAGATCTGGAAATAAAGCACATTTCTATGTAGGCTTTCTTTTTCTCTGGCATAAGACATTATTAACTACTACCTATAGTCTTTGTTTGTCAAGCTGTAATGTGTTATTTGTATGTCCAGTACTATGATAGCAAATATTTCCCCATTATTAATCTGCTGATATCTACAAGGTTACTTTCCCCCTTCAGTATTCCTTTTACCAGCAACTGAATGAGCAGAAAAAATCGGAAAAGTTTTTCAAAGTTCTGTATGATAGAATGAAAATGGCCCAGCAGGAAATCCGATCAACTGTAACAGTGAACACAATTGATTTGAGCAGCAAAAAGAAAGACGATGACAATGACCTGACCATATCAATTCCAAAAAAAAGAGGTAAAGAAAACTGGGGCTGTATTTCATCACCAATATTCATTTCACTAGACTCAGAACAGTCCAAACAACTACAGCTTCTTGCAGGGGGAAACAGGATAAAGGCAACTTCTACATTTGGTAGGGCAGTGAGATTAATGACCCACTTCAAAAAGTCTAGTCAAGATTGGAGGGTTCAGAAACTCAAGCAATAACAATGTCCATAAAAACATACGAGAAACTTTATTAAAATAAACTCTGAAAAAGGAAAAGCTTCAAGCGATTATACAAATTAAGACTGCTCAGAGGCTAAAAAATAACAAAAACAATCTTCTCTAGCTAGCTGACTGAAACACTTGTGCATAAATCTTAGCAGGCTGAGTGACAAAGCAAAATACCTTCCTAGGTACGAACAGGCGCTGACTGGCCATGCTGAGAGCTCCCTATGCTCGCCACAGCCCAGGTTTTTAAGGGAATGCTGATTCACCCCTTTCCCCCAACGAAATCAGCACCTGCTCCCATTATGTGTCTTTGATTACTATTTGACACTGGCCTTGAGGTCTTAATGAGATGTAATGATCTCTGGCAGGCAAGCAAGCCCCAATAAGAAGTAATGGCTCTCCAGAAGTTTTATGTATGTTTATTTACAACAAAACACATTCAGAGCATGACTTCTCACCTGCTTGCATTGACGATAGTTGGTCGATCTAAGTCTTCGTCCCTCCCACAGCAGGAAGGATGCCAAACTCCCGCCTTTCCCCTCTTGCCCTTCCGTTGCCCTCTGATCTTATCCAGTCTCCTAGAACAGGAACTGAAAGGCTGGCCTTTCCCCTCCCCACTTTCACTTGACATAGTCTCAGACCTCTGCTTTGCTGCTGATTGCCTAGCAGCGCTCTGGCTGCCTTCCAACTCTCCTGCTTCTTGAGAGCTAACAGTGTCTTCCTCGAGAAGGGGGGTCAAACTGCACTTTCTCGACTCTGTCAGCCAGATCTCATCTGCAGAGTCTTTCACTTAGCTCAATTTCTGTGTCTGACTCTTCCCCTGCGCTCTGGTGAGCCATGTTCCTGACATGAGAGGCATCTCTGTTTAGGCTCATTATTCCAGGAATTCTAACAAATTTCCACACAACCCGCAAGCTAATCTTAAAGGGACTACATCACCACAGGCAGCTTTAATATTCACTACTGACACATTTAGAGGGACCAGGTGGCGCTGTGGGTTAAACCACAGGCTTGCTGATCAGAAGGTCAGCGGTTCGAATCCCTGCGACGGGGTGAGCTCCCGTTGTTCGGTCCCAGCTCCTGCCCACCTAGCAGTTCGAAAGCACGTTAAAGTGCAAGTAGATAAATAGGAACTGTTCTGGCGGGAAGGTAAACGGCGTTTCCGTGCGCTGCTCTGGTTCGCCAGAAGCAGCTTTGTCATGCTGGCCACATGACCCGGAGGCTGTCTTCGGACAAACGCCGGCTCCCTCGGCCTATAGAGCAAGATGAGCACGCAACCCCAGAGTCGGACACTACTGGACCTGATGGTCAGGGGTCCCTTTACCTTTACCTTTACTGACACATTCAACATTATTCAACTACCAACTCAAAAAAAAGGAAGTAAAATAAAATAAATTAGTACTGTATGTAAAAGAAAGAAAAAAATATTATAATAGAATTGTAGGATTGGAAGGGCCCCAAAGTGATCTCACCTGCTAGCTCTTGGGAGAAACAAACCATAGTTCCTGGGTTAGCATTACATCTGATCGTGGTTCACTTTGTTCTGAACGGACCATAATCTGTAGCCACAGTTGTTTTTAGCCTTCCGCTTGTGGTTTGTTGGAGTAGAACAAACTATGATCCCCAGTTCTTACTTAACACTAAACCAGGGATTATGGGTTGCTTCTCTGTACACTACTGGAGTGTTTCCTGCTTGGCAGGGGGTTGAACTGGATGGCCCTTGTGGTCTCTTCCAACTCTTGGATTCTATGATTCTATGACAAAGCAGGCAAGGTCAGTGTGTTCATTGTAAACTAGTAACTGTGGTTAACACTGATGTCACAAAAGAGGCCAAAGTCTAGGCTGGAAGCCTCCTTAACTTCAAGTTTTATATGTGCAAGGAGTTTCTTGCAATTTCTACTTGTGGTACAATCTAGGAATAATTTTACCATATGATAAGTAGTTTATCTGGCTCAGACCCCTAAAGTGATAAGTTTAAGAACTGTGGCACAGATATCCAAAATGTATGTGCTGTAGCTGACCTGAATTATCACACAGCTCAATGTTGGCTATTGTGATTGGGTTCTCAGTGTGTTCCTTGCCAAAATCTTGACTCATATTCATGCCTGCCACCATGTGCTGGGAAGATCTACCACCTTTTTTATTGATACACCAACAAGCCAAAAGCATCATAGAAGAGACTAAAGGATCACTTCAAATTCTAATGATGTATTTCTGTATCTAAATGCTTTACAGTTTTATTTATCCTTACAAGAACTTGAGTGTAGCTCAATTATTTATATTTTATGATAATCATACATTTGTTATCTTATGTATAGTAAGAGATTCAAATCTGCATCTGAAAGAAGGAATGAAGGGGCAATTAACAGAAGCCTCAATGGCAACATCTAAAGCTTATTGCGTATACCGCCGAGAAATGGACCCTGAAATAGATCTCATGAGTGCTGGAACAGATGCCGGGAATGTAGATGAAAAATCTTCAGAAGAAATGACAATGAGTCTTGCTATTGTGATTATGCAACCAATACTAAGGTTTCTTCAGTTATTATGTGAGAATCACAATCGAGAACTTCAGGTATGCTCTTGACTGTTTTTATCCCTAACCTTGCAAAAGGAGTAGCCGCCATAGAAGTATGAAAGTAATACAAGTGGAGGAAGCTCATTGTATGAGCAGGCCTTAAAACATCTGGTAGAGATTTGAAGCTCTTTTTTATGATATTTTGCAGCCCCTGCTTTCTACCCTACATCTCACTGAAATTTAAATACCCGTATATACTCGAGTATAAGCCGACCCGAATATAAGCCGAGGCACTCAATTTTACCACAAAAAACCTGGGAAAGCTTCATAGGAGCCACTGCCTGCCTCACTCGAGTATAAGCCGAGGGCGGCTTTTTCAGCACAAAAAATGTGCTGAAAAACTAGGCTTATACTCGAGTATATAGGGTAGTTTAAAACAACCCACCATACATTTTGCAAAGCTGCTTGTCTGTGCTCTATGCATTTGGACACCTCTTAAGAGAGTGTATCCAAATTTTGCATGATGGCTCCTGAGGGGAGTGCAGTGTGTGGCACTGGGAGTGCCAGAATGACTCTACTGCCACACGCCACACCAAGTGCCCTGCACCTCACTCTGTACCTCAGTAAACACCAGCAACCTGCTATCTGGGAAGCCAGGAGAGCACTGGTGCCTCACCCAGGCTGCCTCACTGGCCACTGCTGGACAGGACTAATTTAGGTCCATTGTTTTCAATAAATCCACTCTGAGTAAAACTTAGTTGTCTACAAGTGATGATGATAAGGAAGCATATTTATCTTAAAAACTTAAATAAACTTGTTGATATGGTTTATGCAGTCAGTGTACTAACATGTTTTAAGCTTTAAAGCTTTTTTAAAAATTCAGTGCTACTCCCTAGATATATGACTACTTGATTTGAATGACTTTAATATTTTTATTTTCAACCCTGGAAATTAATTTGGAGGAGAGTTATGATAATGCAAAATTTGCTAATTTGTGACAGTTTGTTCTTTACAGCTAGTACAGGTATTTGTTTTCAGTATTGGCTCAGTTCAGACCATAATTTGCACTAACCATGGGTTTGAACTTTACAGCAAGCTTTGGTTTAGAGCTGGTTTCTATCTGCTCAACCCCCAATCCAAAAAATTCCCAAATTCACTCCTGGTTCTGTGATAGCACAGCTTCTAGCTGTGGAGCAATGGTCCTTTTGCATCCAGGTTCAGTTCCCATCATCTCCAGTTCAGGCTAAGAGAGACCCTTTCCTTGCCTGAAACATTGGAGAGCCACTGTCGGTCATTGTTGACAATATTGAACTAGACTGGGGGAGGCGAGTCTTGAGATTCGGAGAATCTCTTTACAGTATATAGATATACTTTTTTCTCTCTGTATTTTGTATTTGTAAAACCAATAAAAATGATTTTTTTTAAAAAAAGATAAATAATTTGACTCACTATAAGGGAGCTTCCTGGGTTCGTAACTATGGTTTGTCAATTTAATAATGCAATAATGCAAAGTTATACTAAGTGCAGACCACAGTTTACAAAACCTATTCAGACTGTGGTTTCTAATTTTTGTTTATCAGTTGGTGGCAAACCAGTGAATATCACTTCAGACATCACATGAAACTGCAATAATTAAGCTACTTTAACAATGGTTTAGGATAATGCCTGACTGAATTGAACCAGCATGTTTAATATGTCTGCATATGCATAAGGGTTTTTTTTTCTATTTTTCAGAACTTTTTAAGAAATCAGAACAACAAGAACAACTACAACCTAGTATGTGAGACACTTCAGTTTTTGGATTGCATTTGTGGAAGTACAACAGGTGGACTAGGACTTTTGGGCTTGTACATCAATGAGAAGAATGTCGCTCTGGTGAACCAAACACTTGAAAGCTTGACTGAATATTGTCAAGGTCCATGCCATGAAAACCAGGTAACTTAAAAACTTCCATTGAAGAATCTTCACTGAATTTCGATCTGCATCCTAAAAGTGTCATGACCTAATTAATAGCATGATAATATCTGATGCTTTATGCTTCATTTCTTTATGCTGCTAGGAGTGCCATTGGAAACTCAGGTCTGAAAGAAACCTAGAATTTTTTTTCCAACCTAGACCAGGCCTTTTCTGGTGTATTTTTTCAACTGCATGTTTATTTATTTTATAAAATTTATACACTGCTTGATTGTAAAAAAAAAAAAAACAACCCTCAAAGAGGGTAGACTTGTTTAAACAGGAATGTTTTTAGCAAAAAACATTAGCGCTGAAAAAAGTACAGTGAAGACGCCTGCATGAGCTCAGTATGCAGGGAGTTCCAAAGTGTAGGTGCTGCCACACTAAATGATTGAGTCCTTTGAAATGCATAACAGCTATTATGTGGCACCTGTAGCAGTGCTAATTCCACAAATTTAAGTGGTTGAGTGGACACATGTAAGGTAAGTTTTCTGGTTATGTTATCAGTTACTATTGGTATTTGTAGGGTTGCTACTTTGCAACCTAGTGAACCTGATTTTACATTTCATGCTAAAGATTGAGTGAGAGGTTTTGTAGCGGTTGAACATCCCTTGCTTCCGTCTTGCTTCCATTCATCATCCTTCCATGCCTGATGTGGAGTGATGCTATAGTCCTGATAGCTAAAGCAAGCAAAGGAGAGAGAGAGAGAGAGAGAGTGAGAGAGAGAGAGAGAGAGAGTGGATGGATCAGAGATGGATCATGTAGCAGGCATAGCATCTGCACTGTTTCCTTCTGCATTGTCATAGGTCAGGCATGTCCAACTCCCAAGCGACTGCGATCTACTCCCACTATAAAGAAATGGCAGTGATCTACCCATTGGATTTCGGTTGTTGAGCTTTTTTGGGGAAGCCAAAGTTGTTGATCACAGGATCGACCAGGGGCACCCATGATCAACCAGTAGATCATGATTTTCCCTGATGACAACCTGGCATCCTTTACACCTGGGTATTTGGAGTGGCAGGGCTTCCCACTCTGAGTCTTTAACCACACCATCTTTGTTCCTGCCCTAAAGTGCATATATGAATGTGTGTGCATATGTAAGATGGTCACTATCATAAACTAACATGGTGACAACCATAGCAATATTTTTTTCTTACAGAAAGCATGTTTATGCGCATGCATTCACATTAGTATATAAGCAAAGATGTGTGTGACAACAGAATGCACAGGTGGTCTTTGCAGAAACACAAGAAAAACAAATTAACTACCCCATTGGCAATGAAACCAAGAAACACATTTCTAGCTTTTCTTTTTAATCATTCTTCAGCAGATGTCTTGGCTGTGCTGCAAAGGTTTTAGCAGTTGTATCATTCTGAGAATTCTCAGGCTTTATAAATGTTGAAGGTTTGGACTGGGATTTGAGTGTTTAGCACAAAACCTATCACTGGGCAATGCAGGAACAGTTTTAATTTGTAAAATGCCTTTACAAATGCTCTTGTGTTTGGATGTGGTCCAAAAGTTTTCATGTCACAACTTGTAAAGCTGCAAAACAATTTTTACAACACTAACAATTCTTGGGTACCAAAGTAATAAATATTAATCTTAATGTTCTGTATTATGGTTCTGTATCTAAGCAAAGCTAAGCATGTTAAATCCCATTCATTTCACATGTTTAACTCTCCCCCATTGGAAATAAATATGTCTAGTTGCTGAAACATTAGTTAATTATTGCTCTTTTGTAATAGAAAAATCTTCTAATACTGTATGTGTTTTTAGGAGCTTGATTTTGGGTAGATTATGCCCATAATACAATATTATTGATTGACTGCCACATATGATCTAAAACCCTTGAATACCTTTCACAAGTGATTTATTGATAATGAAATCTACATAATCTAACACCATTAGATTATGTAGTTTACTACTTTCTGCTCTGACTGCCAGGGTTTCCCAGACCTGCCTGGTGTTGTCAGAAATTGAACCTGGGGTTTTCTGCCATCGAAGCATGTGCTCTATCACTGAGCCATGGCACTGCCTGATTGAGGCACAGCTGTTGCTGCACTGTAGGTTGCCTCTACATGCTCTGACCTTCCTCCACCTCCTTCTCCTCCTCTTTTTGCTACTGTTTCAGGCTCTCCAGAGCCCCTCCTGACAATGGCTTGTAATTCAGTTTTACTAGCAAACCAGAGGTTAAACTAACCCCTTTCCAGCCCCAGGAGGAGCGCAGGGAGCATTAGTGTGACACATCTACACACTGCAGCCAACACACTAAAGTGTCGCGACACACAGTTTGGAAAGCTCTGTTCTAGAGTGAGGCGTTGTAGGAGAGGGGGTCCTGTAGAGTCTATGGTACTCTGTCATAGTGGCACAAAATACTATTTAAAGTTTGAGAATAGTAAAGTGTTGCACTGCAGAGCAGCAGTAGCACAGTCTCTGGGGTCACCTGACCCCAAAGGTTGTGGGTGACTTGGGACCACCTGTAAGTACACTTTGCTGCAACGGGAAAATGGGGGCAATGCTCTGAGCATGCTAAGTGGAGGTGGGGAGGTGGGGAGTTGAGGGGAAACATGCCAGCTGCCACCTTTCTGCCTGAGGCAAAGGTCTTAGTTTGACTAAGATCCAGACCTGGACCTTGTATGATACATAGCATTTCTGTAGTGCTTTAGAATATTTACAAAATTCATGAAATATCATTTCAGGATTCTGGAGTGGGGCAGTATCAGTGTAGGACATTGTGCTGCTCCGTGCTACAGAGTTATCGATCAAGCTCTTAGATTACATTTGCTAGTGCTGCTATGGAATAAGTAGAATTCAGGCTGTTATAACATATAACTTTTAAAGGGGGGGCTTAATTTGTTTTTGGGTGCTTTGTGGTGAGTTTGCACATGTTTGTTGCTTGTTCAGACTGTAGCTCTGTATCCTTCTCCTCTCCAAAAAAGTATATTAAATTCATATATACTGCATCACTAATAGACACAAACAGTTTTGCATGTCCATTCGACATCTGAAAATCAACTGAAAAGTTCAGTTTCTATCAACTTGATGCTAAAAAGAAAAATGGTTTGGATTTCAATAATAATAATAATAGTAATTTCCTGTTGCTATTCTATTCTATTCAAGATTTCTCCTCAGTGTCTAGGGGTAGTATTCAACTAGTATTTTACTCAGAGTAGACCCATTGAAATTAATTGATGTAACTCATGTTCATTTATTCCAATGAGTCTGCTGTGAATAAAATGTAGTTAAATACCACCCTAGACCCTGATTCAAAACACTAACTGTGTCACCTAAGACCCCAAAGAAGTATTATATAGCTGAAAGCTGTTATCTGAAAATTTGCAATATATACACTGTTGTCTTTATAATTATTTTTATGTTCTAGTCCTGCATAGCGACACATGAGTCTAATGGCATAGACATTATCATTGCCCTGATCCTGAATGATATCAATCCTCTTGGAAAATACCGTATGGACCTAGTGCTTCAGTTGAAGGTACAGCATTTACAGGGATATCCTATACATATTTTCTCAGAAATGAGTTCCACTGAGTTCAGCGGGACTCACTTCTAGGTATGCATATATAGGATTTCAGCCTTAATCACATATACTCATCTAGTATCCAATGGCTCAAACTCACAAACCGCTGTACTTGCACAGCAGCTCATAGAACTGGACTTAAGATTTACATTGGTGCAGTAGCGGTTGGTAGGGTTGGGTGCCAGCATGTGCCTGACCTTCCACCACTACAGTAGTATCATGGCAGCTTTCTGGAAGGGGCAAGGCAGCCACAAGTTTGGTGTGGTGTAAATGTACCAGTAGGAGCACTGGATTTGCCCCGCAGTTGCACTTTCACCTTGCTGCCACCTCGCCTCTTGCAGTAATCCACAATTATGCTGGTAGCAGGAGGTCAGCTTGCATGATATTGCATGATGCATTTCTTTAAAAAAACATCCTCTGCAGTAAATTCTTCAAACTAAGGAGCATTCCCTTCCTGGGCAAAACACGCTCCTAATGGGATATGCACTCGGGGGTTGGTGTTGTTTGCCAAAAAGCATAAGCTAAACTTTGCACTTACTGTACATGAGATTTTAAAAACATTTAACCCAAATATTTCCAAATACTTAATATGGGGTTTGTGCACACATTCACAAAAGTGTGTGTAACAAACACAGGATGAGCTGGAGTGCTTGCATGTGTGCTCATGCCCTGGCAGCTGTTCCATGTACACAATAGGGATTGCATGTTTGGGGCCAATGTGTTTACATACGTATATGTCTACACTACACTTGGATCGTACTGTGTACATGAGCTGGCAGGTGGTGCACAGTGAGCGCCCTGTCAGCCTGCCATATATTCAGCATACATTTCAACGAAAGGTGGTGGGGCCAGTGGGGGTCTAGCATGTTTCATCTCAAAGTTGAATGCAACTACAACAGCCATGCTAATATGAAACGGTATGACAGAGGGTGATCAGCCCAGGGAATACACCCACTTTTCAAAGCATGGAGGCAGTGTGATAGATTATATTGAGATCTCACAATTTGCATATAGGTTTGTCATGGAGTTTGAGGTGGGCCATAATATTGAAAGTGATCATTTACCTCATTTACCTCTTTAAATAGTCTTTAAATACCTCGGCCTTATTTTTCAGTCAACAGTGTCATGGGGAGCACATCAGAAATACTGCATGCAAAGGAAAAAGCATCTCAAAGCGCCAAAATTCTGACATGCTTTTTCCATACAAAAGGTGGCAATCGCATACCATCAGCCCTTGAAGCTTTTAAAGCTAAACCCCAAGCACAATTATTGTATGGGGCTGAGATTTGGACAGGCGTTCACCTTGGTTCTACTGAAGCTGTTCAATCTAAGTTCCTAAGGCAATTTTTTTCTGTTCCATCCTGTGTTCCAGATGCTTCATTGTGTTAGAGGCTAACCTCCCCTATGTTGAATTACAGATTGGCATTGGATATTTAATTATTGGCTTCGCCTAAATTTAATCCCCTTTGTATCGCAAGGTTGTCATGAGAGCACTTGGACCAAAACTGTCAACAAAAAGCTTTACTTTTCTGGTTTATCACCACAAAAGTTTATTAACACTGGGTTTCGTAAAGCAAATAATTTAATTAGACAGCACCTATATGATATTGAGCGACAGAATAATTTGGCCACAATAAGGAAATTTTGTCCATGGTATGATTATTTTCCACCTAGTCATTTTGACACGTTGACACCCTATTTGCAAAATTTAACAATTCCAAAATACAGACACACTTTCACTTTTGCATTTTTGCACTTTCACCTTCGGCTGTACTTGAGGGTCGGTTTCAAAAAATTCTGCTGGGAAAACGGTCATGTCCCTGTGGAGATGGCAGGATTGAGTCAGTGGCTCATGTGCTTCTGGCTTGCACTCTTTCTAAAGATTTGAGGAGTGAGGTTGTTACCCCTCTACTATTGTCCATGCCGGGTCACTCAACCATTGCTACTGTGTCCTTTCTTCTAGCAGATCAAGATGATCAGGGGACAGAAAAAACTGCAAGGTTTTTAGTGGGGGCAATTAAAATAAGATCTATTATTTGATTATTGATGTAAACCTCCAAAATGCATTTTTACAGATAAGTTTTTACCTCTATCTTCAGTATATTTTATTTTATTTTATTTTATTGCTATAGCTAGCGGCTGATTCATTTAAAGATTCTTCTGATCTGATCTATTCAGCATACACACTTGCAAAGAAATCAGTTAATTAGCTTTACACTGCACTGATGTTATGTCTTTAAAAAATGCCAGCAGTTTAAAATCTTATCTAATAAAGAAAGCAGCCCTAGCAATATCAATTAAAGGAAATACAGGGATCATTAATTCATGAAATAAATTTTAACTGCATCAATTCAATTCTGTGCCCTCAGAACAATGCCTCCAAGCTTTTATTGGCTATTATGGAAAGCAGGCATGACAGTGAAAATGCTGAAAGAATCCTTTTCAACATGAGACCAAGAGAGCTGGTAAGCAAATATTTGTATATTCTTTATCTTTTTAATTGAAAATGTCACCATCATTTTGTAAAATAAATTATTTGATATCGCTTAATGGTTTCGGCATCCAGACAGTGACTGGATGTCACATCAGGATGGGAGCCGCAAGTCACAAATAGTTCTTTAAACTGGTCAAGCATTTAAACAGGTCTGTCTTTACTGTTCTTCATTCTAAGCATTATTTTCTATAATAGTTTTCTTAACTAAATTATCATACTTCAGTAAGCTCTCTTGGGAGAACATTACAAGCTGAAGAACCTAAGTTAACCATAAAAACCTGTATTATAAAATAAAATAGGCTTAAATTCAATAAAACATTTTTGCTGTATCTCTCCCCACCCTTCCTTGCAAATAGAGGCTGTGCTGTCCCAAGGGCCCAACATACCGGTAGGTTATAGCCATTTTATCGATTATTTTCCAATATAAACCCAATTATACAAATTAGTTCCAAATTAATACAATTTTGTTAAGAGGCCTCCCACGCACCATTCTTGATGGATCTTTATGATCTAATATTACTGCATTTCATATTCTTTCTATTACATTCCATTTTTGAAAATTATCATATCATTAACAGCTGCACTCTTAATCATTTCTATTCATGTTATTATATTATTTAAGTTCCAAAAAAAGCTTCAAGTGAGGAACCATAGCTTTTTCCTTTTCATCCTGCAAGTGCCACATCCAAAAGTCAGTTGTTAGTCTCTTGGCCTTATATGTCTCTCTGGTGTTTTCCTTTTCCCTGCAGCATTTGGGGCTATCTCCTTACTCCCACTATTGTTGTATTCCAGCCTGGTTGTGGCGAAGCAGCAACTTCAAGGTTAAACCCTCTTGTTTCTCTGGCTCAGCTCCTTCCCATAATACTCAAGCAGTTCCAAATTGACAACAGCAGGTCCCTCCCTTCCACTGGCAACAAGAATCAACAAGTTCCAGAGATTCACCATTTCTTCCTCTGCCTGGGGAGGGAGGCAAAAGGCAGCCCCATTCCTCTTCCAACATCCAAAAAGCCCTCATGCCACTTTCCTTTTGCCGCTACCATAGCATTTATTTTTATTTTTTAAAGGTTATATCCAGTGCTTTTTTTCAAAAAATAAATAAATGATTAGGGGTACTCTCATTATAGTGGGACGCAGGTGGCGCTGTGGTCTAAACCACTGAGCCTAGGGCTTGCCGATCAGAAGGTCGGCGGTTCGAATCCCCACGGTGACGGGGTGAGCTCCCGTTGCTCGGTCCCAGCTCCTGCCAACCTAGCAGTTCGAAAGCACGTCAAAGTGCAAGTAGATAAATACCGGTAGGTACCGCTCCAGCGGAAAGGTAAACGACGTTTCCATATGCTGCTTCTGGTTCACCAGAAATGGCTTAGTCATGCTGGCCACATGACCCGGAAAAACTGTCTGCGGACAAACGCCAGCTCCCTCGGCCTATAGAGTGAGATGAGCGCGCAACCCCAGAGTCGTCTGCGACTGGACCTAACGGCCAGGGGTACCTTTACCTTTACCTTTACTCTCATTATCCTACTCATATGGAAATACTGCCCCTCAATGAGACCAAACTTATTCACAAAATGTTTAGGGGTATGCGTACCCCTGCGTACCCCCCAGATAAAAAGCACTGGTTATATCTCAACCTCTCCAGTCTTTCAGTCTTTTTTAGGGTCTTTTAGTAGGCTCTAACTCCCAGCGATATCTTTCCAAAAAAACCAGGCTGTCCTCCCGCCTTTACTCCTTTCAAGCCCCACACAGCTTTACATCTTCTTTTACATGTCTCTTCTACATCGTACATCAAGCCATCCTCACTTGTATATCTTAAAATCCAATATTATGAGAGAGTTGCCGAATCCAAAATGTAAAAACTTCCATAAAATATAGCAAAGAGCCCTCCTCTCCTCCATCCACCTCCAGCACAAAATAGAATCTTCTCCCAATTTCAAACCTCTGTTCCATGCAGCTGATTGTTCGCAGTTACAATGTCCATCCCCACACTGATCTGTGCCAGGGCGAGCCATTGAGGCGATGGTGGGCTGCCAGTACCTCCCGTACCCCAAGAAGAGATTGTTTAACCCCTTCCATCCCCCCTTTTCAGCCTGTGCCTCTCTGATGTTGAGAGAGTCATCGCCATGGCACAGGACAGGAACTGGAAGCCCCATGGCCATTTTGTATAGGGCAGGTCTCAGTCCTTTTTCCTTTGATTTGCAGGTGGGCAGGACTGGAGTCAAACGTGAGCAGGGCTACAGTCTCTTTCTATTTTCCTTATTCATTCCTCCACTCCACCTCTCTCTCCACCAACAAACTTTCAGTTTGCACTGGGGGAATCCACTCCAATAACAGTCCCCTCCCATGAAAATTGCAGCTACGGAGGATCCAGTCTAGACTGGATGAACCAGAGCAGCGTACGGAAATGTCGTTTACCTTCCCGCTGGAGCGGTACCTTTTTATCTACTTGCACTTTGACATGCTTTGGAGGTCTTTAAGCAGAGGCTTGACAGCCACCTGTCAGGAATGCTTTGATGGTGTTTCCTGCTTGGCAGGAGGTTGGACTGGATGGCCCTTGTGGTCTGTCCCAACTCTATGATTCTATGATTCTATGCTTTCGAACTGCTAGGTTGGCAGGAGCAGGGACCGAGCAATGGGAGCTCACCCCATCACGGGGATTCGAACCGCCGACCTTCTGATCGGCAAGTCCTAGGCTCTGTGGTTTAATCCACAGCACCACCCACGTCTTGGCATGGGGGTAGTGGGGCTTTAACCTTGGTGAAGTCTTAATCCAGATCACTCTCCCACACTTGCAATTTACACTGGGTGTGTGTGTGTGTGTGTGTGTGTGTGTGTGTGTGTGTGTGTGTGCATCCCATTGGAGTAATTCCAGATGAGAGACTGTGAGAGAGTGGCTTGCCTGAGGCCATATAGTGAGTTAATGGTAGAAGTGAGATTTAAACTAGAGTCTTCCTGATTGACAGCTCCTTTTCTGAGCTACCGTACCACCCTTTGGTCATGTGGCTGGAGCACCATTTAAATATTGCAGCCATGCGGGCAGGACCTAATTTCACTGGGTCATTTAGACATTGCGCAAGCCACCAAAAAACAAAACAAAAACAGTTTTAATGGTCTGAGGCAGCCTTAACCAAACTGGTGCCCTCCAAATGTTCTGAAAGGTTGATGGAAGTCATAGGAGGGCACCAGGTTGGTGAAGGCTAGTAGAGAAACATCTCAAATACTCCCTTTAGGGTCATTCTTCAGGTGCTGAAGATAGGCAGCTCTCCAAATGTGTAATAAAATTCCCCCCAGCCCTGGCCACTGGCCACGCTGATTACTGTGGTAGTCCAAAACATCTGGAGGCAGCCACGTTGGCTACCTCTTCCCTAACGCATTGACATTAGCTGTGTACAATGGGGGTTCATGTAATGTTTCTACTTGTCAAGGCACACATGAAGTCAAGAAAAGGCTGTGACTGCTTGTGTGTTAGGAAAACCCACTGTGTGAAGCAGCTTTGCATATCCAAGCTCTATCAGCAATTCAAGGGGTCACACGCCATCTTCAACAACACAACATTTGTAGTTTGGGGACACTTTTGGAACCATCATTGCCACGAGATGCACAAATAATTGGGTGGCTAGCCCTTTCAGCAGTTGTGGTTTGTGCACCAACTCCACCCTTACGTAGACCACAATGGTCTAAATCACTGCAACTCAGGCACTGATCACCTCAAGTCTGGATTACTGTAATCCAGTATATGGGACTGCATTTGGGATGGATGTACAAACTGCAGCTGGTGAAGAATGCTGCCACGAGGTAGAGTATCCAGTTGTGTACATGTTACACCTGTGCTAAAAGCACTGGCTGCCTGTTAGCCACCAAGCCATTTTCAAGGCTTTGTTGCTGACATAAAGCTCAGGACCAAAATACATAAAAGATAGCCTTCCCCTATGTAGACCTTTGGGGACACGGGTGGCGCTGTGGGTTAAACCACAGAGCCACAGAGCCTAGGGCTTTTGCCGATCAGAAGGTCGGCGGTTCGAATCCCCACAATGGTGAGCTCCCAGCTCCTGCCCACCTAGCAGATCGAAAGCACGTCAAAGTGCAAGTAGATCAATAGGTACCGCTCCAGCGGGAAGGTAAACGGCGTTTCCGTGCGCTGCTCTGGTTTGCCAGAAGCAGCTTAGTCATGCTGGCCACATGACCTGGAAGCTGTACACCGGCTCCCTCGGCCAATAATGCGAGATGAGCGCCACAACCCCAGAGTCGTCCGCGACTGGACCTAATGCTCAGGGATCCTTTACCTTTACCTTATGTAGGCCTTTGGCAGGATGTAAAGATCATCAGAGGAGGATTTGTTAGTGGTGACATTTTTTTACCATATGTTATTTGCAGGTCTTCTCTGTAGTGGTGGAACTCTTTGAAACACATTGCCTCACTCCACCCCCGCACCCACAGTAGGCTGCAGCCAAAGATTGCTAAAAACACATTTGTTTGCTCAGGCTTTCCCCGACTAGGTTATTGGCTCATTTTGGCATTGTGTATATTGCTGACCGTGATTATTGTTTGTTGTTGATTTTATTTAGATTTTTAATGTATATTTTTATACTTCTTTGATTTTACATGTTTTTAATATTTTAGTGTTGGGATTTCATTTTGTAAATCATTTTGGGATCCTTGAATGGGAAGTGATTTTGATATTGATAAAATTATTTTGATAAATAAATAAGATGAGCCAGCAAATTATGCATTACTTTGCATTTTGTTGATTGAATGTTGGTATTTGGGGATTTCTCCAACATTCCTCTAACCTCAGCTTCCACCCACCCACCTTTTTATTGTTCAGATCAGCTGCTTTTTCTTGTACAATTCAAGATGCAGGGGAAAGGTTATTTCACCCAGTCTTTCCCAGTATGAACTGCAAGAGGGCTTGGACAACTCCATCCCCATTCTCTGCAGCTCTCTTCCAGCATACAACTACAGACTTCTCCCCCCCCCCCTCTCTCTCTCTCTCTCTCACACACACACACACAGAGAGAGAGAGAGAGAGTTGACAGTGACAAGAGTCTCCGTCAGACTTCTTAGCCTGGATCTCCACTGGTGACTCCCAGCCAGTGTCAATACTGAGTGGATGTGAATAAGGGAAGCAAAAGATGAAGGCTGTAGACCCCACATGTCAGAGAATCATGGAAAAGTGGCTGCAGTCAATGTTGCTGGCCTTTCATCCCCTCCTCCATTTCAAAAATTAGTTGTTGGCCAAGGATTTAATAGCTCAAGCAACTCTTATTCACAGTTTCTTACCAGAGAAAAATCTGGTCAACATTTTTGTCACACAGACTACTTTTCCTGTAATACTTTGGTTCCCCAACTTCTTAAAATTTCCATTGTCTGATTTTTCCCCCCAAGAAAAAACAAAAAAAAAATCCCTTCTTTGTGATGTTTCCTGATAAAACAAAGATTATCTGACCTTTATGCATTATTTATTTCTCTGAAGGCAAGCAGTTGGATACCCCTGTTGATCAGCAACTCTGGTGTCCACTTATTTTTCCTTTTAATGGGCACCATTATGCTTAATAAGAATAACTTAACTCCATCTCCCCCACTGAAATTTCTTTATACAGTGGTACCTCCGATTACAAACTTAATTCATTCCGGAGGTCCATTCTTAACCCGATACAATTCTTAACCTGAGGCGTGCTTTCACTAATGGGGTGCTGTGCCGCCGCTGCGTGACATCCACTCGCATCCTGGAGCAAAGTTCATCACCAGGAGCACCTGCTTTTGGGTTAGTGGAGCTCGTTACCCGAAGCGCTCGTAAGGAGGATGGTACGTAACCCGAGGTTCCACTGTATTCAGGAGAACTAGATCCCCCCGTCACACACACCAATGAAGTTTTGCACATTTCCTCTTCATTTGAAAAAAAAAATATGTAATGGTATGTCCTCTCTGAAATGAACTGTTGGAATTTGATTTGTTACTTTAAAACTAGCATCAGTATGTTTCATGTCAACTGCATTTCAATTTGTTTTGAAGGTGGATGTAATGAAGAATGCATACAGTCAGGGTCTGGAGAGTGAACATGATGAGGAAAACGGGGGTGACAGTATTTCACCAAAAGATGTTGGACATAATATCTATATATTAGCTCATCAGGTATTGCATTGTGTTGCCCTGTGAATGCTTTAATTCTGTACCCGTCTACTGAAAAGTAAGTCCCACTGAGTTCAGTGTGGCTTAGTCCCAGGTGAGTAGAGAAGGGATTGCAGTTAATACCTTACCACTGAAAATTGTTACAAAAAATATTTCTCTGTGTGTCTGTGAAATATTGGCCTGTTGCAGTGCACTCCCAAGCAGTGTGCCAGTACTGCCAACACTCATGCAGCAAACCACATTGGCGGCACTCTGGGAAATGAGAAAGAATCAAAGGGCAGAGACCTACTAGGTGGCAAAGGAGGCAGGGACCTCCTTCCACTGCTGCCCACCACCAGATAAGGGGAGGGGGGAGAAACCTATCGCCATTGTAGTAGCAGCAGCGTTCAACAGGAGTCCTGGGATTTGGATCCATTGCACTCCTGAGACGTGGTATTTTCTGACTTCATAGGAAAATAGCTTGGTTAGCTGAGTCCTGTATACCAATCAAGCTTTGCCCATCTCTCCTGAAAAAGCAGACCTGTCAGCTAGAAAAATGCATTTGATAGGCTTCCTGTATGCATATCATCCTTGGCCACACGGCTGTTATTTCCAGGTGGGGGAGGGGCAGGGGAAGCTTGGCTGCAGCAATATGCAACCCTGCCGCTCCACTGGCGCAACAGCGTTCTGCGTGCACAGTGGAAATTCCTCTTCCTCTCCTATCCCCTCTACTCTTCCATTGCCCCTCAAAATCACCTCCAGATACTTGGGGGACCCTCTGGGGCAGATTTGGGGGACGTGCAGGGGGAGGAGATGAAACAGAAGTCTCGTTGCATCAGTGGCACTACGCCTGCAGAGCAGGGGATACAATCCATAGGCTGTGATTTCATTAGCTGAGTTTTCTCAACTTGTTGTCCCACAGAAGATCGTCCCATATAACCAAATAATGACAATGCAATCCCTGAGATGATTACTGTATGTGATGTAACCCCTATGTCAGCATTTCCTGAGTGTTAGTTGAGCAGCACTGCTGACTCAGGTTGCCTAACATAACTAGAAGTGGCACCCTATACACCAGAGCTTTCCAAACCTTTCGTGTTGGTGACACTTTTTAGACATGCATCATTTTATGTTGCAATGTAATGTGGGAGATAGGATAGCACCACATGCTCCTAGATGAGACATCGGCAAGACACACGTGTTTACTCTCCCATATGCAAGCTATTGTTTCTTCTCAGTATTTTCCTGTGCTGCATCTTCTCATCCATTTCTTGCTTGCTGTTTTTGTGTTATTGTTTTCCTCTCTTTTCCATCCTATTTCCACCTGCCATTTAAGGTCACTGTTTCCATAGATCACAAATGATTAACTTAATTCCCCCCTAAAACTGCTGCTTCCAGCAATGCCACATCTCCTGTACTAGTGGTTAGAGCCCATGACGAGATGCAAATTCTAAGTAATAGGGCTGAACCATTTATGTGAGTTTAGCATATGCAACATCATTTCCACAACCCATGGTAAAATACTGGCAAAAGTGGCAGAATTGATGGGAAATGCAACCTGTTTGTTGTATACAGCATCACTAGATGCTTCCTATGACCTCCAGTAAAAAGGAAAAGATAACTTGCATGAGATGAGCAATGTTTACTAAGTACTAGGTAAATGTTTGTTGTCATAACTGGGGAGGTGCATGTGGCTTGTGCATTGCAGGTGGGGGAGCAATGTGCCTCGTGTGTCCTGTGCATGGAGGCACATTGCACCCTCCATGAGATGAGGATTGGTTGGTAGGCTTGTCATCCTGTCAGAAGTAGGGAGCAGATTTTGCCCCCCCCCCCGCGCATTGTTTTCTCCAGATGCAGGTCCTTCTTTTTCCTATATGAGAGAATGGCAGATACCCACTAGGATGGATGAACCTCAAAGACGCAGGGGCGCCAAACCTACCTGCTGTCTCTCCAGTGCTTTGTTTTGTCTATTGTTAACTGTGCCTGAAATTTCAGGAGAACAAAAAGGAAGGAGCAAGTGACACTAAGAGGAAGGTAAAGGAAAGGAAAAGCTCCAAATGATGCTTGAAATAGAGACATGTGTTAGAAAATACAACAGGTGGTAGTCAGCTAAGTTCTACTCAGAGTAGACCCATTGAAATTAATAGACATGGCTATTCATTCAATTCAGTGAGTCTACTCTGAGTAGGACTTGGTTGAATGCAACCTGTTTCACAAGTTCAGAGATTTCTCTTCCATTTATTGTGGTCATTCATTCAAAGCATGTTGAGCATCGTGCATTTTATTGCCACCACGACACATTAGGCTCTAAAGCAGGGGTGGGGAACCTGCAGACCTCCAGATGTTGATGGACTGCAACTCCAGTTGGTCTTAGCCAGCAGGGATTGCCAATGGAAAGGGATGATGGGAGACATAGTACAACAACATCTGAAAAGCATTGGGATCTCCACCTCTGCTTTAAAGAGGCTTTGTCCATTTGCATTAATACGGTAGTATTAAAAATACTGTAGTTTAAGAACCATGAGCCAGCTTTGAGAGCATGTACTCTCTATCTCTGTGCCTGCTTTTCTCTGAGGCAAATCCCTTTGCACAATTAACCATGTGAACCAATTGACCTTAAGTACAGTTAATGTCGGGACGCGGGTGGCGCTGTGGGTTAAACCGCAGAGCCCAGGGCTTGCCGATCAGAAGGTCGGCGGTTCGAATCCCCACGATGGGGTGAGCTCCCGTTGCTCAGTCCCTGCTCCTGCCAACCTAGCAGTTTGAAACCACGTCAAAGTGCAAGTAGATAAATAGGTACCGCTCCGGCAGGAAGGTAAACGGCGTTTCCGTGCACTGCTCTGGTTCGCCAGAAGCGGCTTAGTCATGCTGACCACATGACCTGGAAGCTGTACGCCGGCTCCCTCGGCCAATAACACGAGATGAGCGTGCAACCCCAGAGTCGGTCACGACTGGACCTAATGGTCAGGGGTCCCTTTACCTTTACCTTACAGTTAATGTCAGAACTCAGAAATTGCTTAATCACAGTTAAGGTCAGACTTCTGCTCTATGCAGCTTACAAATCTCATATTTGACAGTGGGAGAAACCACAACAGAGGAAAGGGAGAGGTATGGCTTGAATACATGCAAATGCAATTAAACATACCGAGATTTCATTTCACTTTAATTGGAATGAGAAAACACACCTCAAGGAAACATACAGGGGTGTGTGGGTGTGTTGATAGATTTAGATACAGATACACACATAAATACGTTCGAACTCTGGACTATACTTTTTTACACCTGAAAGCTGTGCTCCCAACTTTCTTTAGGTAGGCACAATAGCTGTACATAGCAGTACCTCTTTCTTATTTGCTGGTTTTTATTTTTTATTTTTAAATAATTTTTATTAAATTTTATAAGATAACAAACAAAACACAACACACAAACAAAACACAAAAATTTCACAATCCGTCACATTGTTACTTTCCCTCAGCCCCCCCCCGAGCTACATTGTCCTGTTTTCACATTTTAGCACGTTCATATTCTAAAGCCTTGAACTACGATAAAAAGAAAGTCAATAACAGTCCATTCTATCCAAAAGTTAACTCATATATATTATCAAAAACCTATCTATACTTCCTTAAAGGTAAATTATATATTGCAATACTTCTTCATATATTGTATAAATTTCTTCCAATCTTCTTCCACCTTCTCCTCTTTCTGGTCGCGGATCCTTCCAGTCATCTCGGCGAGTTCCATGTAGTCCAACATCTTCATCTGTCAATCATTTATTGTGGGCATCTCTTGCATTTTCCAGAATTTGGCTATTAGTAGTCTAGCTGCTGTTGTAGCATACAAAAAGAATGTATAGTCTTTCTTTGGAATCTCATCTCCTACAATTCCAAGCAAGAAGGCTTCTGACTTTTTAATAAAGGTATTCTTAAACACCTTTTTCAGTTAATTGTAATTTCCCCCCAGAAGTCTTTTATCTTGGGACATGTGGTAAAAGGTACCTTCTTTTTCTTTACATTTCCAACACTTATTATCAGCTGCATGATGCATTTTTGCCAATTTCACAGGTGTTAAGTACCATCTATACATCATTTTCAACATATTCTCTTTCAATAC
This sequence comes from Darevskia armeniaca, assembly GCA_034641395.1. Taxonomy (NCBI): domain Eukaryota; kingdom Metazoa; phylum Chordata; class Lepidosauria; order Squamata; family Lacertidae; genus Darevskia; species Darevskia armeniaca. The sequence goes on along the minus strand of JAWWNF010000019.1, from coordinate 6,816,502 downwards.
ATGCAGTGAATTTCATGCCTTTTTTCCACAATCTCTCCCAGTCATTCAACATAATATTATACCACACATCTTTTGCCCATTCAATCATCACTGACTTCACTTGCTCGTCTTTCATGTGCCACTCCAGCAACAAATTATACATCTTAGATAAATTTTTTGATTTTGTATCTAGCAACTCTATTTCCAAATGTGACTTTTCAGACGAAAAACCAACATTTTTCACATCCATTTTAAACACTTCATTAATCTGATAATATTGTAACCAATCATTGAACTTATTTTTGAGCTGTTCATATGGCTTTAACTTATATTTATCTTCTACTTCAATCAGCAAATCTCTATATTTTGGCCACTTGGCTTCCCTATTAGGCCTTTTATGGGCCTTGGCCTCCAATGGTGAAATCCACAAAGGAGTTTTTCTTTCTAACAGATCTTTGTATCTAATCCATACATTAAACAGAGATTTTCTAATTACCGTATTTTTCTCTCCATAGGGCGCACCTCATTTTTAGAGGAGGAAAACAAGGGAAATTTTTTTTTTCTGGTTTAACTCCTCTAAAAGGCTAGGAGGGGTGGCGGAGGGATGCTGCTGGTTCTTCCCCGTCAACCCCGATCGCAAAAACAAGCCTGCTTTGGCGAACAGAGTTGGTGGGGAACAACCAGCAGCATCCCTCCGCCACCCCCTGCCTCCCCGCAATCATGGGGGGGGGAGAGGAAGAGCAGCCCGGGCTGCTCTTCCTCCCCCCCCTCATGCCGCTGCCGAAGCCGCCGACAGTGCGCTCTGCTTTTGCGAGCGGAGTGCGCTGGCAGAGCCTTCACTCTATAGGACACACAGACATTTTCCCTTCCTTTTTAGGAGGGAAAAAGTGCGTCTTATGGAGTGAAAAATACGGTATATGATTTTTAAAACCTCTGTGGGCCTTTATCTTATCATACCATACATAAGCATGCCAACCAAATACATTATCAAAACCTTCTAAATCCAAGAGATCTGTGTCTTCTAAAGTAAACCATTCTTTCAACCAACAAAATGTTGCAGTTTCATAATAAATTTTTAAATCTGGCAGGGAGAATCCACCTCTTTCTTTTATATCCGTTAGCAATTTATATTTAATTCTTGGCTTCTTCCCCTGCCAGAGAAACTTAGATAACACCTTCTTCCATTCGCTGAAACATTTCACTTTATCTATTACAGGAATCACTTTTAACAAAAATAACATTCTTGGTAGCACATTCATTTTAACTGTTGAAATTTGGCCCAACAGAGATAATTTCAGATTTGACCATACTGTATATCTAAGTCTCTCTTAATTTCATTCCACAACTTTTCATAATTATCTTTATATATATTCAAATTTTTAGAAGTCAGATTTACACCCAGGTATTTCACCTTTTCACAAAACTCAAGCCAGTGGTTGCTTCCAATCTGGTTATCTCTTCAATTTTAACATTTTTGCTGAAAACTTTGGTTTTACTCTTATTTAACTTAAAGCCGGCAAAATGTCCAAATTCTTGAATCAGATCCAGTGCTTTAACTGCACTGGTCTCTGGTTCTTGTAAAGTCAGAAGCAAGTCATCGGCAAAGGCTTTTAACTTCTACTGCTTTGACCCTACTCCAATACCTTTTACTTAATCATTCTTTCTTATCATATTCAACAAGACCTCCAGGACAGTTATAAATAAGAGCGGGCACCATTGCCTGGTACCCTTTTCCATTTTTAGCTCCTCTGAAACCACATTATTAACTATAAATTTTGCTTTCTGTTCAGAATAAATTGCATTAATACCATTTTTTAAAAAATGGCCAACCTCCATCTTATGCAAATTCCTTTTCATGAAGCTCCAAGAGATATTATCAAAAGCTTCCTCTGCATCAATAAACATCAAAATTGCCTTATAATCCTTTTTTGCTTCCAGCAATTCTAAAACATCCACAATATTTCTAACATTATCTTTTATATGTCTGCCGGGCAGAAAAACTTGCCTGGTCTTTATGAATAAAATAACTTAAAACATTCTTCAATCTTCTAGCCAGAATATTTGCGAAAATTTTGTAATCCACATTTAATAGCGAGATATGATTGTGTTCAATTTCTGTCTCTTTTTCAGTTGCCAGGCAAGTAACTTGCCGCATTTATTTGCTGATTCAGATGTCCTCTGTTTCATCATTTTGATTTTCCATTCAATCTCCTGGTTAACAATTTGAGAGAATTATATTTGCAAGGCCTTAATCTCTTTCTGTACTTGTTGATTTTTTGGATTTTTCCTTAAATTTCTTTCTTTTTCTTTCAACTGCGATAGAATATTGTCCTTTTTAACATTTTGGGCCTTCTTTCTAAAAGCATTTTGTTGTATTAAAAATCCTCTCATCACTGCTTTGCTTGCATCCTAAACAACCCTTTTCCCATTTCTGTACTTAAATTCAATTCAAAATAGTCCTTAAGGGTCTTTTGGGCCTTCCTGAGTATTTGTTCATTCCTAAGCAATGCATCGTTCATCCTCCATCTAAAAGAACCCTGCAGAGAGAACCTAATTTCCTACTTATTTGCTGGTTTTTAAATGCACTATAAATGCACTATAAATAATGAGAAATAGAGTGATAATGTCTTGAAGTCTTAAAACAGCTTCTCTGGCAAGCCACTCCAGCCATCCTCTTGGGAAGAAAAATCCCCTAACTCTTAGGACTCAAATCATTGCTTGCCAGGCCTGATGCTTGTCATAGAACTTTTTATGTTCTGCATATTTGTTTTTGTAGTCATCATCCTGATGAGACAAGATAACAGTGTCATTCTGATTAAATGCCAGCAGAATCAGAAGCTGTTGCAAGGCACTTTGACTTGGACTGGTAGGACTGAAATAGGAGCCAAGCATATGCATCACCCACCTTGCGGTTCATTAAAATGGTATATAACACTACTTTCCGCTCTCTCTAAAGATCCAGTGTTGAAGGTGCAACAGGGGCTTGACACTAATGAGCCCCAGAAATATGAAACAAATGTCTGAAGGTGCTGTTCTGTTGCAAAGAGAATCCATGGCAACTTTCTCTCTCTGCATCTTTTTGACTTTTTGCCCATTAGAGCATTATCCTTTAGTGTCGTAACTTAGCCCAGAGTCAGACATGTGACCTGACAATGCATATCCTGTTGACATACCAAGAAAAAACTTAGTTGGTCTCTAAGGTGCTACTGGAAGAAAACTTTTTATTTTTTATTTTGTTTTGACTGTTGACTTCAGTGAGACTCTGGTGGAGGAGAGCAGGCATTTGATCTCTATGTATGTGGGTTTTTGTTACCAGATTTTCTTTTTCAGCGACCTGAGTTGACTCAGTTCTGTAGAGGTGACTTGGTGAGTCCTTTACTCCTTTACTAAAGAGGCCTGGGGCTCTTCTCATCATTTGCTAATAGATTTTCAAATTTACACATGGACCCATGAGGCCATGTACCATTTTTCCTAGCTGAGAGCTGCATTTCTTAGGACTTTGAGAAAATCTGATGAGGTATAGAGCAGCGTTTCCCAACCGGTGTGCCGCGGCACACTAGTGTGCCGCGAGACACCGGCTGATGTGCCGCGGAAAAAGGGACCTGCAGCCCAGGGCTGCACAGGACCATGGCGGCGGCGCTGCTGGAGCCTGGCGGCGAAGCGGAAGCCAGGGCGGCGCTGCTCCCTTGGCTGCTGCTGCAGCAGCAGCAACAGCAGCCTCGCGCGAGAATCCCGACCGGAAGCCTCGCGCGCGCCGCGCTACAGCTGATCCCAGAGGTAACTCTGGGTCAGGAGACCCAGCGCAGCCGGGTGGGGGAGGAGCGGTGTGCCGCGAGATTTTTTCATTGATTCAAGTGTGCCGTTGCCTAGATTAGGTTGGGAAACACTGGTATAGAGAAACACTTCAGAGTTGGAAATGGCCTCAGAGATTATATTATTGCTTATGTCCAGTATAGAATCTTATTAGAAAACATTTCCGACTTACTAAGCATTCTTGCTATTGTGTATGTTTAATCACATCTGGGATTGGTGCTGAACTAAATGTGAGGCAAGAAAGGTTCCTTTGATTAAGGATTCAGCAACCTTGACCTTCAGTCAAAATGAAAGTTTACCTAGAAAAATACTGCTAGGAGACTAGATAAACCATTTCTTCTTTTATCCATCTTTTTTTTAAAAATCAAATATATCATACATTCTCTGTATGAGTGTCCATAATGCCAGCCTTAGATAAAGAAATCATTTATTTGGAAGAATCACCTGTTGCTGTATCTAGAGCTAGATTCCTGTTGCAAAATTTGCTGTTCAAAGCCTAACAGTATAGTCACCATAATGAATCCGTACATTCACTGATTTACGTATGCTGCAGATATTGGACACAATCCAGCAGCATTGTCCTGCTCAGGAGGATATTCAGCTGGATTCTGCCCATTATGTGGTTTTTTTGACCCTGTAACTTTTACAAGATCAAAGATGCCATTTTGTAAGGTTGGATCCCCATTACTGGCAAGGGTGCATGGACCTGAAAGAAAACAACTTTCACTTTTCAGTTCAGATTTGTGAAAACTTCAGGGAAGAGGTGGAAGAGATGTCTTTTTTGCTTGTAGACCACCTGGAGGTTATTGAAAAGCAATAAATGTTGTATTCCACTTTAATAAATGCCCCCTTTCAAAGTAGCCTCACCTAAAGTCACCTTACACTATAGCGCATCTAGGTAGTGTGCTCAGAGGGACATGCAATGCAATAAACCAGACTCATTGTTGAAACAATATATAGTTGATGATATTGCAGCAGGTGCCCTCTGCTAAGCTGAAACACGCTGTACGGGATGAAGTCATAATCTAAAGACAGAGCTTGCAATTTTGTATTAAAGGGAATCTGCAAGAAGCTTTACAAAAAGTTCTACATTTTAATTTTAGGAGAGATCAGTAATTTGGAGTGGGTTTCCTCCTCTCAGATATAGTATGATCTCCTGATCATGTATGAGAGATTTCCTGACTAAGATTCCACCTTGATTGAAGGACAAGACCACACAACCTTTCATTGAGAAATCCTTCCTTGCATCACACTTAGTTCAGCAGTCCCTGGAGTAATTAGGTATTAGCATAGCAAAGATCCCAAGACCATAAATGTGCAGCATAACCAGAGGAGGAGGAGGAGGAGTACTAGGTTGGGTATATGTATTTATTATGTAGTTTCTCATATTTTTACTCCACCATTGGACAACAGTCCTTATATTGGCATACAATAAAAACAATAAGGAGCCATTTTCCATCAGTCCCCTGATAAGATTTTAGAGACAGGAAACAGAATAGGGGAGGGAAAATTCAAGGACAGGAAGGACTTAAACATGGAATTTACAGGTCAGGTATAAATAAATAATTTCAAAAAGGATATATAATATGGGGGAGGGGGGCAAGGATGCTGTCAGACCTGGATCATGTTCAGTAGAGGGTGCAGTGAGGGAGACGGAGATGAAGGCCATCTGTATACAATGGCAGCGGCAGAGCTAGGTGATCAGACTGAGTGAGCAAAGCTGACTCTGCTGCTTTTAGAGACTGTTTAGAAGCACCAATTTTTCAGTTAAGCATTATATACCTTGATTAAACAAACAAATAATTGTTATGAGGACCAGGGTTAGAGAAGGGGGCAGATAGAAAAGAAAACAGGGTCCCTTCACTTTTAATAGTTGTATGAAACTATTGACGGAGCAGGGCCCTGTCCTCTCCTCCCCATATTCTGGGAATACCACCTAGAATGCTCTGACCTGTTGGTGCAAGGAGATTTCTTCCATTGGTGTGGGCTGGTCTCCCTGCAGAGCCCTCCTTTGTTCAGAGCAGGGTTGTGATGCACAAGTTAACTCCTCATCTGACATCCCTCAGATCACCAGTTCGATACCAACTGTAGGCGTCTTGGGGCTCACATAGCATGCCGTGTCCAGAAAGAAGGCAAGAGCATGGAGTAGGTCAAGGTGACTGTGGGAAATAACTCAAGGATGGACAAGGCAGTGGACTTAACAAACAATGACAGATATACCAGAGCAAATCCCAGCCTGGGCCAAGTGAAATTATCTGAAGAAATGAATCAGAAGGGAGGTGAGGCCTGGATTCCAGTGGCCTAGCCATGCCACTGCTTGCTAGGGAAAGATTGGCTCTTTCGGTTGCTACAGAGAACATAATCAGCCTAATTAAACCTCTCAACATGTGATTCCAGGATCTCCCATTGTTCAGTGATTCATAACCTGCTGTTTTTAATGTTTGTTAACAAATTGTTTTCTGTGTGGTAAGGTGTTAAAACAATACTAGATTTTGGATGGGAAGTTGCTACATGCATAATAGAAAGCACTATTCAGCTTTGATGGGACACAGAGAGTGGAAATAACTTTATAACTGTTATTACAGGGAGTCTAGCTAAAAAAAATTTTTTTTTTAATTACCCAATTCCATCTTGCTTTTCTTTTCTTGCTTTGCGTTTCCTTCCTTCCTTTTTTAGATGCACCTTTTCAAACTATAAGTGTTGGCACCCTCATTCAACATTCTCCAGCCACTGAATTCTTAACCAAACACAAGATCTCACACAATCTCCCAGGACATACACACACTGTGGAGAAACCTCTTGGCAAAGCTCAAGAAGGAGAACTGTGTTGTAGCAAAGATGGCAAAGGGTCTAAAGGAATCCTTAACATGAACACATTGCACACCTTGGTTTTTGAACAGCTTAGTTTTCGAACATTTTGGCTCCCGAACGCTGCAAACCCAGAAGTGACTGTGCCAGTTTGCGAACTATTTTTGGAAGCCGGATGTCTGATGGGGCTTTTGTGGCTTCTGATTAGCTGCAGGTTTTCAAACATTTTGGAAGTCGAATGGACTTCTGGAACAGATTCTGTTTGACTTCCAAGGTACGACTGTATTGGGCATGTGCTTTGGTGGACTGCTGCTTGCTTTGTCAGATGTATAAAGTGAAGGGTGATTGGATGCAATGGAGGACAGGATTCACTTAACAATTGTGTAGAAGAGGGCACGGGGCAAGCATCATCGGACAACAACCAGGACTCACGGTTGACCCTTGAGGATGTATGTGTTTATGGATTAAGCAGAGATGGGGCAATCTGAGAGCGTTCTGACAGGGACTGAATCAAATATTTTCCACCCTTTGCCTTCTAGCTGGCTCGCCACAATAAAATACTGCAGCACATGCTGAAGCCTGGGTCTGATCCAGAAGAAGGAGATGATGCTTTGAAGCACTATGCTAACCACACAGCCCAGATTGAGGTAAAGATTGTTCACTGAATGCAAAACATGTAGAGTCAACACACTTGGACCTCTGGAAAATGCCTCTGGACCTCCCAGTTCCATGAATGTCAAAGTTAGCCATCTTGTTAAGAATCTTGCCATTGCAGGGAGTGGAGTAGATGAAGATGGAGATAATTTCCAGTCCTTTATTTAAATGAGGCATCCACTTGAGATCCACTCTGAGGGACAGTGCATAGTACATTAAAAGGGGGAGTGGGGATGTGACAGCCACCATTCAGTTCTGAACAATGTGAAGAGACTGAGAGAAGGATGTGCAGAGTAGACAAAATGAAGTACCTAATTTTTTTGTGTATAACACGCCCCCATGTATAAGATGCCCCCTCTTTTTGGGGACTCCAAATTGAGAAAATGGGGGGAAATTGCCCAGAGTTGTTGAGCTTTTTTGGGGGGATTGCCCACAGTTGCTGAGCTTTTTGGGGGGGTTGCCAAGAATCGTTCACCCACAGGACCACCACAGCCAATCGCATGCACGTCGACAAATCCACCAATCGTCTGCACACTCACAGAAAGCAAGTGCCAATCGTCCGCCCAATTGCCGCAGCAGCCAGTAGCCAGCAGACCTTGCCTCACCCACAATCTCATGCTCGCAGCCACCACCAATTGCCCTTCCTACCTCTCCACTATCCATGTATAAGACGACCCCCAATTTTTAGCATAATTTTATAATTTTTAAATAAAATAACCTCATCTTATACACAGATAAATACTGTATTTCTTCACACAACACACAATTAATCTAGAAATTACCAGCACAAGGTTTGGTGGTGGCCACTAGCCTAGGTGGATTTTGAAAGGATTAAGAGATGTTAATGAGTTATTCACTTTTTTTATTTGATTTTTAATTAGTGATTAGCAAGACTTTTCTTCAGTCAGAACTCACCGCTCAAGTGGGCACCATTGCCATTATAAGAGAACAAGGGAGGCGTTCATGGCAGCGGCATAGTGTGAAGGTGCCCAGGGGCAGGGTACGGAGAATGGCCATGGCAACCCAAGCCCTCTCCACTGACCAAGCCACAGGGGTCTGACAGGAGATGGAGGAGACTAGGCAGTGCGCACAGAGTTAAGCCAAGTGAGGGGAGGGAGAAATAGGCTTGAAGCTGCCCAGCAAGGAGGGCAGAACTGAAGGCTGTGGCACCCTGTTCACGAAGAAGGAGGCAGCTGCCAGAGCCTCTCTTGGTGGGCGGCAGCAATGGCGCCCTCCCCCTCCCTCTCAGCTGGCAAGGGGTGGGGCATGTGCGGGCGTCCCTTCACTGGCCCTGAGCAGAAGGATGTGGGAGCACCGCCCTAGCCCTGAAGGCCCAGCCAGGGATTGTCTTGTCTTGCCTCCTCGTGGCTTTGGTCTTGATGAAGGAACCTGTCATTGGGGTGCCTGGGGTGCCCCCTTGCACCTCTTCAAACATCTGTGCCTGCAGCCACGGTTCCCCTGACCCTCCACATGCTACACCCCTGGTTCATGGTGAGTTCTGGCATCTCATTTTCTAGAAAAACAGCACAGTAGTTATAAGCCCTTATGACTAAATGCAGTCTCCATGTTTAGCACCAGTATACTTCAAAGTATCACATGCTAGGGGCAGACAATTCTTAATGGCCAGCACCATTATGTCCCAAGCTTCTGCCCCCGTGTTCTCCAAGCTGGTGGCATCAGCCCCAGCCAGCATGGCCCAATGACTTGTGGGAATTAGTGCCTAGAACATCTGAGGACACCAGCTTGGGGAAGGCTGGTCTAGACAATCTGGCTGACCTTTGCTGAAAACAAAACAAAGGGCCTTGGTGTAATCCACCAAGGCAAATCTTATGTTCATATGACTATGGCAAACTACTTTTGGACTTGGAGCATGGGAATTTCATGCCAGAGATTTTGAAATGGGCACTGCTTTTCTAAGATTTTAGCTCTGAGGACACTGATCCCAGTGTCTTTAAACTGGTTTGCATGTACCACTCACAAAACTGCCACAACCAAAGAAATGCATTTTTCTTATAAAACTGGTGTTTTAACTTGCATCAAGAAGCTTGAGCAGCTGAGAAAGTGTTGAGCGCATTTATCAAGATAGTCAAAACTGAATTATTTGCATCAGTATAGAATGAATTTAGCATTTACTGGGACATTTTAATTGTTTACCTTGTGTATCAGTTTTGGCCCAAACTGAAGCCACTTTTCAAACCTTAAATTTCAGGTGTTGACAATAGGACCTGGAATGTCACGATCTTCTTGATTAAGTGTTCAGATGGCAAAACGTTGAGACTATTTGCTCAGGTTCTGAATGCTAATTAGGAAAATTTGTCCTAGCAAGTAAACAAATCAGCGCGGAAGGACTTCGTCCTGCATAATAATTTATGTCCTTCCTGTACTTCGGCTTTCACTGTAGCATTGCATTCCAGCTGATAAACCTTGGTCCACACTTTAAAGTTTGTGGAGGGACACCATTTCAGTCCTTAGCCCTGGAGCATGTGAATAGGATAGACTCCTCTAGGGCAGAAGTCCTCATAGCTGCTCTGAAGAGCAGAAGTCCTCATAGCTGCTCTGAAGAGCAGATGAACCTAATGCTTTGTTGGGCTCACCACAGCTTTTCCACATCGTGCTAAACCATGATTTAATGTTACATACAAATACAGTCAGTATGTTGCTTTTTAGACATTCAGGGCCACACATTAGAGAGAACCTCTGGCTCATCTCTAACAGAGGCCCAGTTCACATGTAATACCAAGCCAAATCATGCTTTAACATTCATGATTTATCTGGAGTGAGACAAACCATGAGCCCAAGTTCAAACGCAATGCTACAGTATACCAAAATACAGCTTAGCTCTGGATATTTGCTCATTCATGGTAAGTGAATTCTCACCATTAATTCTCATTCTTGGCTTAGTGTTACATGCGAGCCAGGTCAGTGTAGCACAATGTGTGAGATGCAGAGACCACCTTTGTATGTGAGTAGGTACCACTCACAAAACTTGCTCATCCCTTTTTTAATGGGGACACTGATCACATACAGGTACGTTGTTTTTTGTGCATGGAGGGCATGAGGCAAAGCCTCCCTCCCACATCTGGCAGCATGTTCACCAGCACTTCCAGCTCATGTTACTTTCTTTAAAAAGAAATCATTTTAATCATTGTGTAATGCTTAGCATTTTACTGTTTTCTGCAATTAAAAATAAGCTTTGCTGTGCTTTGGGGATGCATCATTTTCTAAACATTTCTGTCTACCAACAAGGGATGCTTAGGATTTTGGAGGGCAAAGATTGAAGTTGAAAATCTCCCAAAGTGAAGCTTGCAGAATATCTGTTAAAGAAGAATCACTATGCAACCCTTGAAATTAATATTTCCCTCTTTCCTACTTGTAGACAAACTGTAACTGTGCCAAATTATATTGTCTGGAAGATGGATAGAATTTAGCTGTATCTATCATCTTATTTGTCCCTTTCCTCAGCCCATAGAAGCAAGAATCAGTTTATATATGATATTCAAACCTTGTATGCATCTAAGTGAGAAACATATATTTGCAGATCGTCCGTCATGATAGGACTATGGAACAAATAGTCTTCCCTGTGCCAAATATCTGTGAATTCCTCACGCATGAATCCAAGTACCGTGTGTTCAATACTACCGAGAGAGATGAACAAGGAAGCAAAGTAAATGACTTTTTCCAACAGACAGAGGATCTGTATAATGAAATGAAGTGGCAAAAGAAAATCAGGAGTAAGTACAATAATTTGAGAGCTTGATACATGCTATTGGCCTAGTTCACATACCACATGAAGCCAAACAATAGCTTTGCATGAACACATGGGAGAGAAGATTGTGGCTAATTCACTCCTTCCCTCATCATTTTGATGTTGTTCAGCACCAAGCTAAGCCATAATTTGACTTTGGGTGTCATCCAGATCCAGGCTTGTGGTTTAGGTCTCCCGAGAATAGCCACAAGATGTAAACCAAAGTTTGTCCCATTCTAAGATCAAGCAGTGTATGTCAGGATTCTGAGCAGAATTTCTGTGTGTCCATGTGATACTGTGTAGAAAAAAGGAGAGACACTCATGTGACATGGCTCCAAAGCCTTTTAGATCCAGAAGTCAACAACGACTCGTGCTTAGTCACAAGTGAAATCTGAAAAGCTGATCTGTACTGACTCTAATTGCAGATTCTGTTTCAGAAGTTTTCTACCCGAAGACCACAAGCACATCTCTCTCCATAAAGAACAGTGACAATTAGAGTCAATACCTGTCTATGTGGGATAGTCTGTATGGAATATTAATGAATAGCACCCAAAACATGACAGGATTTCTAATTTCCCGTGTGTGTTTGTGTGTGTGTGTGTGTGTGTGTGTGTGTGTGTGTGTGTGTGTGTGTCTATCTGAAATTGCTGTAAACCCAGTTACAGGTAGGTAGCTGTGTTGGTCTGTCATAGTCAAAACAAAATAAAAATTTAAAAAATTCCTTCCAGTAGCACCTTAGAGACCAACTAAGTTTGTTCTTGGTATGAGCTTTCGTGTGCATGCACACTTCTTCAGATATCTTAGTTGGTCTCTAAGGTGCTACTGGAAGGATTTTTTTTATTTTGCTGTGAACCCAGTGCAAGCCAGTGCAATGAACCCAGGCAAGCCAGTAACTTGCACCTATAATTAGAGGATAATAATGCTAACTTACTTTACAAGTATGTTATAAAGAATACTGAGCTAATAATGTATGTCATTCAGGGCCCTGCCCTGCTAGGCCAGACAATATGAGCCAGACAGAGAAGCACAGACCAGGGACTCAGCTACACAGCTGCAAATAAAACGTTTTAAATGTTTTGTAAAGTGCAATATACAAATGTGACACAAGATGGCAACTGAGCTATGCAAAATTCAATGTATTTTTCAAAACATTAAAGCATTTTCACAGCATTTTTAAAAATGTGTGTAGATTCCACCAGGACTTGCAGGACTCACAGCTAGATGGAAATGAGCCAGTGGTGACCAAGTTCTTTGAAAAAGCAAATCCAAAATGGCCAGCATAATTTCTCAGGGAATAATTTCTCAGTGCTGGCTCAGTAATATATATATGTTGGAAGCTGCCAAGAGTGTCTGGGGCAACCCAGTCAGATGTGTGGGGTATAAATAGTAAAATTCTTATTATGGAGTGGAATGTCCCTATTTTCATCAGAGAAATGTTGGAGGGTATATAAGAACAGGCAAAGGGATGTCCATGTGTACATGCCTCAACCCTTAAGTCTAACCCATAACCCTCAATGCTCAAGTTGTTCTCATGATGGGAGCTCTGTCCCAATTTCCAGCAGTGTTTAGAGAATTTTCAGTTGATTTTAAATATATGAAGCTCCTAAGGCCTTCTAGTTCTGATTTTGAGGACTATTGTTATTTAGCAGGTATGCTGCAAAAAAAAAAAAAAAAAAATGGCCTTGGTGCTCAAGTGTTGTTTCTTTATGCCAAACATTAACTTGGTTGTATATGCAGAAGCCTGAGCTGCAGGCAGGTGCATTGCTGTTTTACATATTTAAAAACTAAAGCACAAAATAACACATGAGTTAGGAAGAGGAGGGACTGCTGTCTTTGCTGCTATGGTACCTTTTGTTTTGGGAAAGACATACTGCTGTCCAGTTGCAGGTATGCTGAAATCCTACATTCATCATTGATTGCCATGAGCATATTTCTTTCCCTGGAGGAAGGGAGGTGTACAGCAGTACCTCTGGTTACGAACTTAATTCGTTCTGGAGGTCTGTTCTTAACTTGAAACCGTTCTTAACCTGAGGCGTTCTTTCGCTAATGGGCCTGCCACTGCTGCCACGCTGCCGCCACGCGATTTCTGTTCTCCTCCTGAGGTAAAGTTCTTAACCCGATGTACTACTTCGGGTTAGCGGAGTCTGTAACCCAAAGTGTTTGTAACCCAAGGTACCACTGTATTCTGAAAGAACCAGAAGGTGAGCACTGTATAGAAATTAAATCTGTGCCTGCCACATCCTATTGATTCTTCCTGCCTGTGCATAGGGAATGCTAGAGTTTCTTGTACAGGTTCCCTTCAGTTTCAACACTGTGTCTGATTGGCTACAGCAAATCTCATTAGATTTTACAGGGTATGGATATGTAGTTGCCGTGAAATAAATTTGCATACATATCAGTAGTGGCTGGTGTGGTAGGAGAGAGCCATGGAGCAGGATGCGCCAGCAGAGCCCATCCAACATGTCTGCCAGGGCGTCTGACCAACCTTGACCTTCTCCCCACCCTCTGCAGCATTGTCAGAGTCAAGGGGGGGGGCTCCAGCCCACTGCACAGCCGCTGCTGATGAATATCCTTAAGCATGATGTAGTAGCATTGAAGCAGGTTACAAGTATAAATCTACAATTTAGCCTCAGTTGTTTCCCTCATGGTAATGGGCTTGAAGCCTAGGCTAGGCCCTCCTGGATACCTTTCCCCCTTTCTTGGTCTCTGAGTGACTTGGCCTCCATGGTTCATACTCATCCCCTCTGTTCCATAATGTGTAGTTTTACTCGCATGTGATGTCACAGGTAAATAAAACAACTCTAGGTGGGAAGCCAGCATCACCCAGCAGCTGCCTCTGCTGCCTCTTGTCTAATGACCTTGATTGGCTGTCCAGGGCCTCTTTTCATTGTGAGAACAGAGCCTAAATTTGTTTCATTTCAAACCCCCTGGTGCCCACAGATGTTTGAGTTGTTTGCTGCTTCATTGCAGGAGATTTTACATCACATCACTCCTAGAAACTGTTATATTTTTGATTATCATAATTCTGCTGCCTCCTTGTCAGAATGCTGCTCTTCCCTCCCCAGATAATCCAGCTCTATTCTGGTTCTCCCGTCACATTTCCCTCTGGGGAAGTATATCTTTCAATCTGGCCGTTTTCATCAACCTAGCAGTAGCTCTTTTCTACCCATTTGGAGATGATGGCGATGAAGGTAAGCAATTTCATTTCTAAATTTTCAAAACCCAGCATAAACTTGGAGCCAGTGTTACCTAATTTCTTACTTATTTGTTTATTTTTTCAAGTTTTGTCTATTCCCATCCCTCTTCTTCAGCTAAAGAGATGGCAAAACAAACTCAATACATAGGTGTCAGGAGGCAAAAAAAATCTAGGATAAGCAACAAAACTCTCTACAGACATGGGATGGGAATGCCTAACTTAATGTTAAACTATGCTGCTTTTCAAATCAAATCCTTGATCCCATTGCTCAGCAGAAGGACACAGGACCCTTGGGTCCACCTTGACATGGTCCCTTTGACACCTTTGTCCTTGAAGGAAGGAAGGAACATAGGCAATCCATTTACTGGATCAGTACTGATGGTGTGGAGAACATGGAGCAAAACAGTGGCCCTTCACCAGTGGTCCCGTTCCTGGATCATCCAGCTTTTAGATACACAGATAAATAGCAACTGTTTGAGGATTGAGAGGACGTAGGCATTTACACAATCTGTGACCTGGGTTCCTGGAGGGAAGGCAATTTCCCAAGAGGAACTGCAAGGTAAATTAAAAGACACTCATACTACCTGGCTTCAAGTAGCTAAGGCTCATTCTTTGGCACTTCATTTGGAGTGCAGGGCAGAGGGCCTATAGACACTGCCCTTCTTTGAATATGCCCTGAAAGGTGCTGCTTCCCAAATATACAGCAATCTGTATATCAGGAAGTGCGGGTGGGGGTGCTAGAAGCCTTCAAATTGTATAGGAATCAGATTTAGGCCACCCAATTGAAAGGCAATGGGTATCTGGACCAGTCCCCGTTCAAAACCATCTCTGCTCGCTAACAAGAGGCCTCCCTCAAGGTCATCCTCTGATGGCACTGGATGCCAGTCAGGCTGGAAAAAAGTAATCCCTCCCTTTCCCCTTTATATTGGAAGGGCTGTGGAAAGCTTGGTTCGTTTATTCATGTTTGGTGGGAATGCCCTTATGTTAAAAAACTTTTGGAAGAGAGTAATTTCCATTATATCCGCAATTACAGGCCAACCCCTTTCTCCAAATCCTGCCTTAGCCCTACTATCTTTGGACATAGACTTAGGCTCCACCCTGTGCCACAGTGAACTAGTAGGCTTCTTACTGACTGCAGCACGATTAGCAATAGCTCAGCAATGGAAGAACCAGGCTGGAATACCCCTGGACATAGGGGAAAATAATACCCCTGGACATAGGGGGAAATAATACCCCTGGACATAGGGGAAAATAATATCTGGGATACAGCAATGTCTGAGAGTCTCACTAACACAGGAGGGCAATTGAATGCATAACGAATAGAGAAATGTGGGCCCCTTTCTTTAACTATGTTAATGACCAAAATCAAGACCTTATACAGTACCAACTGCTCAATATTATCAGTGGAGAGGTTACATGAAGTAATATGGTTGAATGTGTAAGTGTAGGTCTAGAGACAATGGATAAAACACACACGATTAGCTATACTGCTGGGTAAGTGTTTAATGGTTATTGTATTTGTTTAAAAACCAATAAAAATTGTTTTTAAAAATGTCTGCAAGTGTTTAAAAGTGAGAGGTCTTAATTTGTGATGTTTGGGTCAGCAGATAGGGCAAGAGGAGAACTAGTGCTAATAGTTGTTAAGTGAGAAGTTTGGGTGTCATGTGCTTGATTTAAAGTTTCTTTTTCATTTCATTCAGAAACTCCTGCGCCGACATGCTCATTAAGATGCTCACATCCCCCGAGGCATATGATTTGCTCCTGTCATATGTTCTGATTGCCTTCTTCAGCTCAGTGCAGCTGAATAACTCCCATCATGTGCTCTTGGAAGTACATTAATTCCAGTATTCTTGGAATTAATAGGTTAAGCTCAGCACCTAAAATGTGTGGGCATGTCCTGAGAGTCAGCGGGGAGCAAAGGGAAATACCTCTTCTGGTTTAGGACTAGTTTTCTTGGGGGAGGGGAAGAACATGTCTCATGTTTTAATCACTGCTAACCGTGCCCATGTCAATTGTTCACATACTTTTAATTATACTGAGTAGGGCTGGAAAGGTTACCGGTAGATGGAGTACAAAACAGGGAGTTGCATCATCACTGAAGTGGCAGCTTTATTTATTAAGAGTTAAGATTAGCCAGAGGGGCCTGGGTGGCGCTATGGGTTAAACCACAGAGCCTAGGGCTTGCTGATCAGAAGATCAGCGGTTCGAATCCCTGCGATGGGGTGAGCTCCCGTTGCTCGGTCCCTGCTCCTAGCAGTTCGAAAGCACATCCAAGTGCAAGTAGATAAATAGGAACCGCTCTGGCAGGAAGGTAAACGGCATTTCCGTGCGCTGCTCTGGTTCACCAGAAGCTGCATCTGTCATGCTGCCCACATGACCCGGAAGCTGTATGCCGGCTCCCTCGGCCAATAATGCGAGATGAGCGCTGCAATAATAAGTGGTAATAATGCTTTTTTCTAGAAAGTTCTATTTCAGCTGGAAGATTTTTTTGGGGGGGGAGGTTGTCTATTTGAATGCTCTCTGCATATAAATAATCTCTCTCTCTCTTTCTCTCTCTCTCTCTCTCTCTCTCTCTCTCTCTCACACACACACACACACAGAGAGAGAGAGAGAGAGAGAGAGAGAGAGAGAGAGAGAGAGAGAGAGAGAGAGAGAGAGACTTTTCTCTGATGTACTGTATTTCTATTGCAGGGATTTATTTTACTTAGAGAGGAACATTAAGACACACAGTCCTCTCCCCCCCCCCAACATTCTGTTTTGCGTTTATTCATCTTCAAGTGTTTGGGATACTTATGAGGATAGGACCATAAGGGACAAAAATGGCTTCATTCGACTACTTCATTGATGATTCAGGAGCTAGGATCCCTTGTTGCTATTCCATCGCCTGCTCAGCACCACATGGGCTGAAAGGAAAGGTCACTCCACTTTAATCCTTGGCTGAGCCAGCCTGCCAATAAGAGTGTTTGTAATCTTCAAGTGTGGTGCAGGAAGGATTAATGAGGAACACGTGTTTCTCCTTGAAACTGGATTCACTCCACTGATGGTGGTTCACATGAACTTATCAGGTGAAAGTCACTTCTGGTCATGTTACTAGCTGGACTCATTATGAACTCATGACCGAGAGGTAGAAGGGTTTATATCCCTTTACCAATCCCTTTAGCAAAGTTTTACCATAGCATGTTTAAAAGCAGCTTTAGCTAGTCTGCAGCTTGTGGCGATAGGGTCTTCCTTCTTCCTGCAAACTATGACAACACATAAACATATCCACTTCTACTTTTATTGTGAACTGAAGCATGCATGAGTCCATACTATATCCACTTCTACTATTCTCTTGACCTTAGCCCAAGTTTGCAGTTTTTGTTTATTTATTACAGCACAGCACAAGGCAGTGTAGAGCAGTGTTTCTTAGAGCAGGGGTCCCAGGATGTTCCAAGGCGGCCACAGGCACGAGGCTAGGGGACCACAGAGGGAAGGGAAGATTGACTGGCTGATCCTGATTGACTGGCTATCCGCTTGGCCAATCAATCCTGATTTCTTTCCGGTGGGAGTGGGTGATTGCTGTGGCTCCCCTTTTGACCAGTAGAGCCTGCGATCCAGACCCCAGGTCAGGTAAGGGCAGTGGTGGGGTGGCATTGTGGCAATGGGGAGGGCTGGGTGAGCCAGAGCTGCTTGTTGCTGCCACCAGTGCTAGGCCTGGTGGCAACCTGGGCCTGACTCTGCAGGGCATGGGGTGCAATCCATGCAAGCATGTAGCGGATCAGGGCCTTTGGATGTTGCCAAGGAGCACAGGGCCCATCGGCAGTGGCAGGTGCAGGGTGAAGTCCACCCCAGCGTCTAGCTGAGTGGGGTCGTCTGGTGCTGCTGACTTGCATCTACTGTAGCAAATAATTAAGTGTCTACTCAGAAGAAAGCCGCACTGAGTTCAGTGGGCCTTATGGGAGTAAGATTAAGGGTGTGTGGGGCTATAGTGTTTTTTCTAGGCAGCCAGGACTCCTCCAGATGGCAAGGTCTTTTTTGCACCAGGTCAATAAGGACCACTAGCTTTTTAATTCCCCCCCCCCCATATACAGAACTCCCTGTGCACATTTTGGACTTTATCTGTAGCTTTCCCCCTCTGTGTCAAATAACAGGGGTCACATAAGTGCTATTTACCTTTTATAATACATGGAAGATAGATCTCCCTCGTGAGGTTCTGGATTCTCCTGCTTTGGAGGTTTTTAAGCAGAGGTTGCATGACCATCTGACATGGATGCTTGAGCTGAGTTTCCTGCACTGCAGGGGGGGGGGTTGCACTCGAAAGATGACCCTTGGGCTTCCTTCCAGCTCTATGATTCTATGTTTTTCTGCTTCAACAATATTTCATTATGTTCCTATCATTTTATGTAATTGTATTTTGTATAAATTAATATATATATATTAATAAAACATGTTATATGTACAAACAAAACATTTAAATAGCTACCTTTCTACCAGTAGGATGAGGAGGCATGGGTGTAGCCAGATTTTTTGGGGGGGGGGAGCAGAACCTAAGATTTGTATTGATTTGTATTGATTTTTACATATTTGGGGGGACAGCTGCCCTCACCCCCCCCCTTGGCTACGCCCAAGGAAATAAGGTTGGAAGGGGGCCATGGTTGGGAAAAGGTTGGGAAACAGTGGTGCAGAGAGCCTAGTCGCTTTCTCAACAGCTCCTGGATTCTGACTGTGTTCCAGAAACAACCACACTCACTTACCTACAGGATAGGTACCCACCTGCAGTTGGGAATGGCCCAGCCTGTTTAGTGCTTTTGCCACAGCTTGATCTGCTGAAATAATTTCACTGCAGGAAAAAAAATGTCTACAGATCAAGACACTGCTAAAAGCACAAGAAAAGGGCTCCCAGCCTTGTTGCCATCTTGCTCATTTTATCTTCTACATCGTTATGACTGAAAAAGTATAAATGTGTAAATACAATTGTTCCTATACATACTGAGTTGGACAGGACACTGGTATTATATCAGTAATACAGTTTTTACGTTATAAAGTTATAATGACTTTTTCTTTCTTGCTTTTTCTTTCTAGGCACACTTTCTCCTTTATTTTCAGTTCTTCTCTGGATAGCAGTAGGCATATGTACATTGCTGCTTTTCTTCTTCCCTAAACCTGTTGGTATTCGCCCATTTCTGGTGTCTGTAATGCTCAGGTCCATATACACTATTGGCCTTGGGCCTACATTGATCCTTCTTGGTGCTGCTAACGTAAGTACTTAAAAAACATAACAACAACAACAATTTATTATTTATACCCCGTCCATCTGGCTGGGTTTCCTAGCCACTCTGGGCAACTCCCCACAGAATATTAAAAATATGATAAAGCATCAAACATTAAAAATTTCCCTAAACAGGGTTGCCTTCAAATGTCTTCTAAAAGTCAGATAGTTGTTTATTTCCTTGACATCTGATGGGAGGGCATTCCACAGGGCGGGCGCAGCTGCTGAGAATGCCCTCTGCCTGGTTCCCTGTAACTTCACTTCTCACAGTGAGGGAACTGCCAGAAGGCCCTTGGCTGGACCTCAGTGTCTGGGCAGAACGATGGGGGTGGAGATGCTCCTTCAGGTATACTGTGCCAAGGCCATATAGGGCTTTAAAGGTCAGCACCAACACTTTGAATTGTGCTCGTAAATGTACTGGGAGCCAGTGTAGCTCTTTCGGTACTGGTGTTATATGGTCTCAGCGGCCGCTCCCAGTCACCAGTCTAGCTGCCACATTTTGGATTAGTTGAAGTTTCCAGGTCACCTTCAAAGGTAGTGGTCCAAGCGGGAGATAACTAGAGCATGCACCACTCTGGTGAGACAGTCTGCGGGCAGGTAGCATCTCAGCCTGCGTACCAGATGCAGCTGGTAAACAGCTGCCCTGGACACAGAATTGACCTGCGCCTCCATGGGCAGCTGTGAGTCCAAAATGACTCCCAGGCTGCACACCTGGTCCTTCAGGGGCACAGTTACCCCATTTACCTGCCTGCCCCCTGTCCCCCCAAAACAGTATTTCTGTCTTGTCAGGATTCAACCTCAATCTGTTAGCTGCCAACCATCCTCCAACCGCCTCCAGACACTCACACAGGACCTTCACCGCCTTCACTGGTTCTGATTTGAAAGAGAGGGAGAGCTGGGTATCATCCGCATACTGATGAACACCCAGCCCAAACCCCCTGATGATCTCTCCCAGCGGCTGCATGTAGATATTAAAAAGCATGGGGGAGAGGACGGAACCCTGAGGCACCCCACATGTGAGAGCCCAGGGGTCCAAACACTCATCCCCCAATACCACTTTCTGGACACGGCCCAGGAGGAAGTAGCAGAACCACTGTATAACAGTGCCCCAGCCCCTCTAGACAATCCAGAAGGATGTTGTGGTCAATGGTATCAAAGGCTGATGAGAGATCCAGCAGAACTAGGAAAGAGCTTTCACCTTTGTCCCTAACCCGCCAGAGTTCATTGACCAGCACAACCAAGGCAGTTTCAGTCCCATAATGAGGCCTGAATCCCAACTGGAAGGCATCCAAATGGTCCGCATCCTCCAGGTGTGCCTGGAGTTGTTCAGCAACCAGCTGCTCAATCACCTTGCCCAAGAATGGAAGATTTGAGACTGGGCAATAGTTGGCCATATTGACTGGTTCCAAATATGTTTTTTTAAGAAGCAGTTTAATAACTGCCTCTTTCAGAGGGGCTAGGAAGGCTCCCTCACAGAGGGAAGCATTCACCACCTTGCAGAGCCCATCACCCAGTCCTTCCTGGTTTGCTTTTATGAGCCAGGATGGGCAAGGATGAAGGAGATAGGTGGTCGGTTTCACTTGTCCAAGCAGCCGTTCACATCCTCGGAGGTAACAGGTTGGAATTGATCACATGCAACTTGACTAGACAGGACTCTAGCACTCTACCGCCCCGACCCTGCTCCTATGGTTGCCCCGACCTCTTTCCAAATCTGAGTGACTTTATCTGCAAAAAACTGCAAAATCATTGCAGGAGATCTTGGGGTCCATACTAGGCCCCGATGACGCAGGTGGTTCCGTTAAATTGCAAACCACCTGAAAGAGTCTACTGCTGCTGTTTTCTGCAGATGCAATAGAGGCAGTGAAGAAGGTCCTCTTCGCTGTCACTATCGCCACTTGGTAGGCTTGACGTTGAGCTCTAACCTGTGTCTGGTCAGATTCAGAATGAGTTTTCCAATAATAATCACTTTATCTATAAAGTTGGCTGTTTGTCTCTTTTTTCATTCATCTTGTGCCATTAAAAAACTAAGGTAGCAGGGTGTATAAATAATCT
Source organism: Darevskia armeniaca (assembly GCA_034641395.1). Classification (NCBI taxonomy): domain Eukaryota; kingdom Metazoa; phylum Chordata; class Lepidosauria; order Squamata; family Lacertidae; genus Darevskia; species Darevskia armeniaca. Next base: position 6,795,007 of record JAWWNF010000019.1, on the reverse strand, counting down.
GTTCAATTTCAAGCCTCAACTCAAATTAAAGAAAAGGGAAGAGCGAACACATTTGGGCTGCAACCACATTCCTAGGCCTACTTTGTCCAAGCACTTCAGTCCTTTGCTTTTCCATTATGAAAATTCAGACTCTACACTTGCAACCATTTCAGTATGGAGTTTAAAACCCTGAAATTAAACTGTGATATGCTTCTCTTTCCATTGGCTCATTTGAGATCTGTAGAACCACCAAACTGGGCATGGGGATCCTTAACTGAAACAGAAACAGCTCTAACTGCCAGTGTAGTAGCTTCCATGATGCAATGCTTCTCCTGGTCAAAAGCTGCTTGACTGGTGGGGTGGAGCCACATCACTAATGTCCCAGTGGCTATATCACTGCTACTTACCGGGAAGCAAAGGAGCCAGGGAGGTCAGCGCAGTGCGGACACACTTGTGGAGTCAATCCAGTGCTTCTGCTGGTGTGCCCTCACCATGGCAACTTCACCACTTCACCTCTCTCTGTCCTGGTAAACAGCAGCAACATACCGGTACCTACCAGGAAGCTAGCATTACAGCTTCACCCCACCAGGTCAAGTTTTTTGGGGGGGCAGTTGGAGATAATATGTGGTGTTGGGTGGGATGTGCACAGTTGATAATGTGGAGTTGGAAAAACTTGGGAGGACGAATGGTCATGCTAAGTGTATGTGATTATTAAATGCAGGGACAGCGTGTACACAAATTATAGAAAAGTAGAATGCATTCAGTTTCCATGCTCAATTTGGCCAGAACCTCCAGTTCTTCATCTCCAACTATGCTTTGTCACCTCCTTGTAAATACCCTTAAAATAGTCCTCTTTTTGTACCTGTTAGTTAATAAACTAAGGCAGATTAATAAATGAATCATCAGTAGATAAAAGCTATTGACTCTTATAGCCTTAAAAAAACAAATTAGTGTGAGGTGTCTGATAGGGAATTTGTGCAGTTGGAAAATCCACTCAATAAAACCTCTGCGCCATGCATGCGCCACCAGTGTGTGCAGTGGTAACCCCTGTGTAAAACGAAGATTGACTGTATATAAAGGGGGGGGGGATAATATGGTATTCTAAATATCTTGGATAAAACACAGTGACTGCCTAGTAATGTCTTTTCCATATTTCTGCTGTACTTTGCTTTCGAAATTGTTTTTGCTGGTGTGATATTCTAAAGAGATATGGTTCAGATTATTTAAACATAGCAATTTTTGTCCATGTTGTCATCGCTCCCCCAGCTTTGTAACAAGATTGTATTTTTGGTGAGCTTTGTTGGTAATCGAGGCACATTTACTCGTGGATACAGAGCAGTCATCATGGATATGGCCTTCCTCTACCACGTTGCCTATGTCCTTGTCTGCATGCTGGGACTCTGTGTGCATGAATTCTTTTACAGCTTCCTGGTGAGTATAGCTCTGGAGTGTGACTATTTTGCCACAATGAAAAACACAACTCTTTTGATTATGAGCACTTTCTGAATATTGTGCCAAAGTGTATAGTTATATATGTATATGTTAGACCAGTGGTTCCCAATTGGTGGTCCGTTCACATAACAAAAACTACTATAGAGGTACCAACATTTTCAAAATAGCTTGACAGGGGGTCTGCAGTACTTGGCTAATTGGGAACAACTACAATAGACCACTAGGAGCAATTTTTCATATTAGATCTCAATTCTCACATCATGCAGCTCAGCAGGGAATGGCAGGCAATCCTGGTGTTCTGACACTATTTGTATGACAAGTGTTTGTCCACATATGTTGGTCATTAGTCACACCCATATTGCATTTTTAGATGTACAATTCAATCATCTTAGGATGATTGACACCATGAAGGATGTGTCTCTTATTGGTTTGTGTGGGTAAAAATATGTACATATTTTAATACCATTGATTAATAGCAAAAGTAGTGATGCAAGCTTAAAGAACATCATTCTTTAAACTGACGTTCCCTCTACCTTCTTTAAACAAGAACTCAAAACCATGTTCTACTTATTTGTATCCTTCACCTCTGTTTGCAAAATGTACTTTTTTGTAGAATACAACACATGCATAGAATGAATCTCTGCAGATGCTTGGAAATGAAGTCATAGTATTAGATCATATCACTCTTATCATTAACGAAGATGAGGCTGCCATCTCAGGCAGCAGATCTAGAGCATTGTTCATGGTGACAGAGGAGATGGACAGATCTGATGCATGAGCATCAGTTCCATGCTCATGAAACAGGAAGCCTTTAGTTGCATGGTAACAGATTTGCCTACTAGGCAAGTCCCATTGAAATGAAAGGGTACTGAGCACGTGTGTAGTAATATGCATTTGAATTGGATTTGGGCAGACTACCTCACAAAGTATTTGTGAGGATAAAATGGAGGGGGGGTAAGTGTGTATGTCACTTTGAGTTCCTTGGATGATAGAATCATAGAACTGTACAGTTGGAAGGGATTCTGAGGATCATATAGTCCAACCCCCTGCAATGCAGGAATATATAGCTGTCCCATATGGGGATTGAACCTACAACATTGGTGTTGTCAGCACCATGTTCTAGCCAACTGAGCTATCCAGTGCACAGATGGGATATAAATCTAATAATAAATAAACATACAATATTAGTGAATGCCATTTGGGTTTTCTACCTGAGTTGCCAAAATGTTTTGAGCCAGCCTTATGCCTTTATCCCTTAGTGCAGAGGTTTTCCACCTTTTGGAGTCCACGGCTCCCTTGACCAACCACATTCTTTCTGCAGCTCCCCTGTGGAATACAGGGGAATCCCTACTTACTTGGGAGTTCCATCCCAGGCCACCGCGCCCATCACCAGGACACCTCCCCCTCCTTCCTTGGTTTTGAAGGTTGCTGAGGAGCTCCATTTTGCTGTGTTATAACCCTCATAGGGTCTGAACACATTTGTTCCTGCTCACAGTTGAACCAGCCCATACATCCCTGGTGCATCCATCAGCAACATTGGGAGCTTTCTCTAGCTTTTGCCATGGTCTAGTTTGGTGCTTGGGGACGCGGGTGGCGCTGTGGGTTAAACCATAGAGCCTAGGGTTTGCCGATCAGAAGGTCGGCGGTTCGAATCCCCGCGATGGGGTGAGCTCCCGTTGCTCGATCCCAGCTCCTGCCAACCTAGCAGTTTGAAAACACGTCAAAGTGCAAGTAGATAAATAGGTACCGCTCCGGCGGGAAGGTAAACGGCATTTCCGTGCGCTGCTCTGGTTCACCAGAAGTGGCTTAGTCATGCTGGCCACATGACCCGGAAGTTCTTTGCAGGCAAACGCCGGCTCCCTCGGCCAATAAAGCGAGGTGAGCGCCTCAACCCCAGAGTCATCCGCGACTGGACCTAATTGTCAGGGGTCCCTTTACCTTTACCTTTAGTTTACTGTATAAAAGTAGTTGCGTGAGGCAGTCAGTGAGATCAGAGTGGAGCTGCAGCATTTTTAAGCTGCTGCTTCTGTTACCATGCAGCTAAAGGCTTCCTGTTTCACTTTGACTATCTTCATTTTAAGTATTGATGATTCACCCATAATACTGGATTTGTTAATAGTCATAGTTATTACATTACTAGTTGTTACATGATTAAAACGCCTGTACTCGGGTGGAGTTCTTTTAAAATATTTTTTTTTCTGAGGTGTGCATATGGTGTCTCTATCCAGTCCCATTTTTTCTTCCACTTTTTAAACTTGTGTGCCTAGGATCTCTTTGTGATGGATTGCAATGATATTTTCCATACTGTTTTGTTGTCCCATTATAACAGAGAGCCATACAGAAGTTGGTTACTTGCTGGTTTAAGCATTTCTGTCCAACTGCTTCCAGTATTCAAGACAGCTAAGAACAAGCAGTCATCCACATAAAAATATATAAATAAAACCATAAAAAATAATCCTATGTTAAGATTGCTTTAATATCATTAACATAAAGCAATTAGTATGCCATGGAAAAATCTTGATGCTTTAGGATTAGTTATGTGAATTGACAGAAAGTGGTGTCTTGGGCCAGCTCTGGACAATGACCGCCGAAATCATTGTGCTGCTTATTCCTCTAATGCAGTGGTTTTTAAGTTCATGCAAAGCACTGAGCTATCAATTAGTCCCCTGCATTACTCAGTCAGAACTGAGAGTGCATCCTAGAACACACTCAGCAGACATGTGGCTGCACATAGGCAGGGAGGATACGGTAGATCTTGGTGGGCAACCTGCCTTTCACAGAAGCTTGTTCTGCATTACTGATTTTCTCATTGAGAAATCTGTAAGTTTTTAATTGATCCTGGGATCCCCCAGATCAGAGCTTGAAAATGTCTGCACTACTGCATTACTTGAGTTCAGGTGGCAACCGCTCTAAGGAGCTCTGCTGATCACTTTTCTGTTTTATGTTGTGTCCCCCCCACCCCAGTTATTTGACTTGGTGTACAGAGAGGAGACTTTACTGAATGTAATTAAAAGTGTTACGCGGAACGGACGCTCCATTATTTTGACTGCGGTATTAGCTCTCATCCTTGTGTATCTCTTCTCCATCGTTGGGTTCTTGTTCTTGAAAGATGACTTCATCATGGAGGTGGAAAGAACACCTATCACAGGTATTGCTCCTACTAGCAAAACTTGTTCCTTAGGATTCCACTGTAGTGTATTATTAATTCCAGATAAGATCCATCTCCATTCCAGTGACAACAGAATGTTAGATAAATAATGGAGTATTATTTGACCCAGGTGGCGCTGTGGGTTAAACCACAGATCCTAGGGCTTGCTGATCAGAAGGTTGGCGGTTCGAATCCCTGTGACAGGGTGAGCTCCCGTTGTTCGGTCCCTGCTCCTGCCAACCTAGCAGTTTGAAAGCACGTCAAAGTGCAAGTAGATAAATAGGAACCGCTCTGCGGGAAGGTAAACGGTGTTTCCGTGCACTGCTCTGGTTCACCAGAAGCTGCTTAGTCATGCTGGCCACATGACCCGGAAGCTGTACGCCGGCTCTCGGCCAATGAAGCGAGATGAGCGCCGCAACCCCAGAGTTGGACACGACTGGACCTAATGGTCAGGGGTTCCTTTACCTTTACCTTTATTTGGATAGTATCATTTTGTGAACTTTGCTCCTTAAAATCCTTTCTTTTCAGCACAGATTCATCATTTGTGATGCATAAGGCAAAATAGGTGTTTGATCAAATAAAGCTGATATATACGTCGTTTACTCACTTTAGAAATGTTAAATTAGTGTTTTACTCAACTCCATACATATTTACAAATGAGCATCAAACAAACCTTTCATCTTTGAAACTCTTTAAATATTCTGGATTTTAAAAGATGATGCCTCAGCTCAGTGTCCTCCTTGTCATTCTTTGTGAATACTTAAATGATTTTTTAAAATTGATGTTATTTTCATATCTGACAGTTGTTTCTAGCTTTGAATATATTTCATCCTAACTAGATGGAGTTCTGTTTGATGTCAGTTCTGTAATTTAGGCAGAAGCAACAGTAAAATGCCTGTGATGTATATTGTAAATGTGAAACACTGATCTCTTCATTACTGCAAGTGCTTTAGTCTTCTTCCTCAACAGTCTTCTTTCATTGTTTCTTCTGACACTAAGTGAGAGATTTGGTGACTTGTGGGTTTTATATCATGGCCAGAACACACAATTATTTAGGAGTTCAAATGTTATTTACATAATTGTTGTTAAGTAAAACAAAGGTAGAGATATATCTCAAGCTGTCTCGTACAAATTAATAAAGCAACAAAAGACTTTTATCCACAGATTTTGCAATGTATTTAAATGTAGGTCCTTGTTCAAGTGAGTATATCTGAAACCAAAATTTGCTTCCAACATGTGAAATTGTCAGCCTATTTCTGTCCTAATTTTTAATGTGTCTGCTGATACATATATTTTTCACCAAATCATTCCATTGCCAACATTTTGTTCTTTGTTCTCTCAGAGAGTGGCACTGTTCCTACCACAAGATTAACAGCAATGATGGACACATGTTCAAAGGAGAACTGTAGTACTACAATACCAGCTTTAAAATTAGGTTAGTAGAATGCTCACAAAACATTTTCTGTTTTTCCCTGAGCAAGTATCTGCTGCTTAGTTAGACCAAAATTAGATTATATGCAGAACACATAGTTGCCCCTAAAAGCAGCCACCATGTGTATCCTCCTCTGCTCTACCCCGGTCTCTGTATAATGTCCAGAAAAAGAAAAAAGCATGGCATGACATAATCACAATGAGAGTTTCTCTGTCCGTGCACCATTTCATTAGTTTGAAGGGATGGGGGAAATTCTCAACACAATGATGTTATGTCAGGCATTTTATTCTACCACTCATGACTGAAAGTGGAGGCGTTTGTCTGCCAGTTTGGCAGCAACCACATGTTCTCTACATTTGTCTAGTTCTGCCCTTAGTCAAAGCTTAGTGGAATCCTGTATCATGTACATACATGTGTTCCATCCACAGATGAAGAACCAGATGAGGATGGGATTGAGAGGACATGTGACACTCTTCTAATGTGTATTGTGACAGTTCTGAACCAGGGCCTGAGAAATGGTGGCGGAGTGGGGGATGTGCTCCGAAAGCCTTCTAAAGATGTAAGCATTTTGTATGATGTAGCTTCATGCTCATGCATGCCAGATAGATAAATAGATAGACAGACAGATGCCTTTCGATTTTATTTGGAGTGTTTTAAAGGGAGTGTCTTGATCCCATGCCTTGCTTTGGCTGGATAATACCCATATTCACTTAATAGATTTTCATGTCACCAAGCTAATTCATCAGTGTAAACCAAACTAGATGCACTAGAACAGCCAAGGGTGGGTGTGGGGTGGGGTTTATTTTTTAATGTGGAAATATAATACATATTTCCCTCTGCAGCCATATAAAATGAACAGGGTGCAATTGCTTGGCTTGAATGGATGCTCTGAAAACATGGATGATCCAAAGTAAATGTTTCTCATCTGGGTGCAAATTGACATCACGTACAGGAGTGTCTTGCCTGTAGAGGCAAGTGGTGCGGGGTGCCAGGGCACCAAGTTCTGGAGGGTGCCAGGGAAGAGGCGGAGGCTGGACGCTGTGCCCTCACTGCCCTCACTCACCTCCGCCATGCCGTGCCGAAGCAGCACCGCGCCCGGAGCCTCTGCCTGCCATGGCCACCACGGCAAGGGCGCCAGGGAAGAGGAGGAGGCTGGGCACGGCGTCTCCCAGCATCAGCTCACCACCCTTGCCCGCTTCGCTGAAGCAGCGCCACGCCCGGAGCCTCTGCCTCTTCCCTGCCAGAAGAGCCACCCTCCAGCCGCTGCCCGCCTCCTCCAGCCCTCCAGCGCCATAAAAAGGTTGACAACTCTGGGAAACGGGGGGGGGGCCGCCGGAGGGATCTTTGCACCATGCACCATATATTTAAGACAGCCCTGATCATGTAGAAACATTATTGTCATTTCAGGAGCCCCTCTTTGCTGCTCGAGTTGTCTATGATCTCCTGTTTTATTTCATTGTCATCATTATTGTCCTGAACCTCATTTTTGGAGTCATAATCGATACATTTGCAGATCTCAGAAGTGAAAAACAAAAAAAGGAGGAAATCTTGAAGACAACCTGTTTCATCTGTGGTATGTGTTAGCGAGCTATTAAATTGGGTGAGGGGAAAGCAATTTTAAAGAGTTTTATTTAAGCTTATTCCTTTCCTATAGTAAACCAAATGGCAGTCAAAATATCACATCAGTGTTCACTTGCTCTAGGACCTAAGTTAGTCTTGTGTTGCCATTGCGACTAATAACTTATGTCCGGGTGCTTTCAGTTATTACCTGATTAATCCAGTATGAAGAGTCTGTGGTCTGGTTCTCCAAACTTCAACATGTATGTAACTGAATTATTTCAGACCTGTTTACATAGGAGCTGTGCACGCCAACCCCAACCCCCTTGTCAAGCCCCGCTTTACACCTCACCAACCCCTCGCCCAACCCATCACAGTTTGCCCAGTCCAGATAAGATAGAGGCATTACATGTTCTCAGGTCCAAAAGGTGAGGAGATGACCTGTTCCAGACAAGGTTGCACTTCCTTTGAAGGAGCAAGATTACTAACAGTGATACTTTTGGAACCAGCACTGTCCAGAGGGGTTTGGTGACTAGGATTGGCTATTTCCAGCTGCAGCTGGCTCACTAGTTATGGCTCCTTTTAGACAGAGATGATGGCCACTGTTCTCTGTGGTCTGGTAACCTTCAAATTGCAATGCCAATGAAGATGCTTTGGAGACTTCAGCTGAACCAGAATGCAGTGGAAAGGTTACTGGCTGGGGTGATCTCTAGAACCCAAATAACTCCTGTTCTAAATCAGCTGCACTGGGTGCCAGTTTATTTCTGAGCCCAATTCAGGTTGCTCACATTGGTATTTGAAGCCACGCATGATGTGGGCCACAAATATCTAAAAGACTTCCTCCTTTCCCAGAGACCACCCTGGGTGTTAAGGTTGGGAATTCAAGGAGTGGCCAAGAGCTCAGCAGAGGACTTTCTCTGTGGTAGCTCCAAAATTGTAGAACGTCCTACAGAGGTGTGTTTAAGGTAAAGGTAAAGGTACCCCTGACAGTTAGGTACAGTCATGAACGACTCTGGGGTTGCGCACTCATCTCGCTCTATAGGCTGAGGGATCCGGCATTTGTCCACAGACAGCTTCCGGGTCATGTGGCCAGCATGACTAAGCCGCTTCTGGCGAAACCAGAGCAGCGCACGGAAACGCCATTTACCTTTCCGCTGGAGCGGTACCTATTTATCTACTTGCACTTTGACGTGCTTTCGAACTGCTAGGTTGGCAGGAGCTGGGACCGAGCAAAGGGAGCTCACCCCGTCGCAGGGATTCGAACCACCGACCTTCTGATCAGCAAGCCCTAGGCTCTGTGGTTTAACCCACAGTGCCACCTGGGTCCCTTCAAATATTTTAGATAACTCTTAATAAGAATTCTCTGAAAATGCTGGAAAGAACAAGCCAATTCAGAAACAAGATGGGGAAAGTACCTTCTCTGGCGGGAAGGTAAACGGCGTTTCCGTGCGCTGCTCTGGTTCACCAGAAGCGGCTTAGTCATGCTGGCCACATGACCCGGAAGCTGTACGCCGGCTCTCGGCCTATAGAGCGAGATGAGCGCCGCAACCCCAGAGTCGGACACGACTGGACCTAATGGTCAGGGGTCCCTTTACCTAAAATCTTTGAAAGTTCTGACTCATTTCAAATACTTAGCAGCCCTCTATTGGTGAAGGCACAGCAAACAGCCCCCACTTTCACAAAATCATTGTTGCTGAAAGGTAAGTTTCAGGGGATGAGGACGAAGGGAAATGGGATATTTGGCAAAGACCGACACATTTATAATCCTGGCTGAAATTCAAAGGGATTTTCATTCAGATCATAAAACATCTCCTGTTTCCCAGGTCACCAACCTACCGTAAGTTCTGAAACTCAACATCATCACTTGTTCGTCATCATCTATTGTTATAGAAGTTTTCCCTCTGAGAAATCGGATAGTGAGCATTCGGGCAGACTGGTAGATGTTATCTTCATTTCCATCCCCTTCATTTTAGATTTCTTTCTTATTGTACATCATCTGGAGCCTTTTCTTTTTTCTTTTTGCAAAGATAGGAAACCCATACTAGAAATAAATATCATATCTGATGTATGCCTTAATGAAGTTGTTGGTCTTGAAGACTCTGCTTTTACACGTGTGTGAGAGAGAGAGTGTGTGTTGTGGTTATTTTTTTTAAAAAGAACTTGTAATTAAGACAAGTGTTGACAAGATGATGGAACCAATGAAATATTGTTGGTGTGTTTCTCCTTTTTTGCAGGGCTTGAGCGAGACAAATTTGATAATAAAACAGTTTCCTTTGAGGAGCACATAAAGGCAGAACACAACATGTGGCACTATTTATACTTCATAGTTCTGGTCAGAGTGAAAGACCCAACAGAATACACTGGTCCTGAAAGTTATGTGGCTCAAATGATTGTGGTGAGTCATTTTTATATAAGTCTTACTTCAGAGAGGTGGGCCTTTCAGGTGTGGCTTGCCTGGCACCATCATTACATACTTTAGGTGCCAAGTGCAAAACGTCCTCTTTACCTAGGCCTTTTAAGGGGGGGGCTGTTATTATTAATTTTTCCTGTGATAGTTTTATTGTATTTTATTATTATGATATGTAAATTATGTTTTATTGTTGTACACTGCCCTTGGATCTTCAGATCTTTAAGGATCTTTAAGGGTGGTATATACATTGAATAAACAACAACTGTGAGAAGCTGCCAACTGTATAGTTACAAAGGTATTTAAATGCATTTGCAGTAACCCAAGGCAAAGGCCCAGCTCTGGGCAGAATGAAAATATGAAGGCAAAGTTCACAGTTGCCCTCAAGCTCCTGCACTCTCATACTCAGTATGCTTATCCAGTTTGTAAGTCAAACTTGCTCCTTTTTTTGTCCTGAATCACTGGCTGATGTTTCATAAAAGAGAAAAATGTCCGCTGCCAAGCAACAGTACAAAGAAAAAATAGAAGCCTCCACTTCTGCAATGCATAGGATTATTCCAATAGTATGATGTACAAAAATGACAACAGCATGAAACTGGGTTTGGTAGCCTGTGAAGTGGTCCAGACATTTAGAAGACACTCTGTGTGCAAACCTCATTGTCCCAAGGATGCAGCTATTTTGGAGGTAGGAGACTTGGGAACGCCCAAGATACAGCTGCTGTTTTTCTGACACACTTCATGCAGATAAATTGTACAGTGGTACCTCGGGTTAGGGACGCGGGTGGCGCTGTGGTTAAACCACAGAGCCTAGGTGTTATGTATTGGTTTAATATGTATGCATGAGTTTCACTGTTAGTTCTGTAACTGCTTTTCCCGCTCCAGGGAGATTCAAACGGGTGCAGGGACAGTTGCTATTGGTTAACTTGTTAGCACAATTTGGATCCTTACTCTGATTGGGTCCCGCCAAAATATAAATGTATCCTTTCCCCAACTCCTGTGCCTGAGAGTATAAAAGGAGCTCGCCCTTTCCCTCCAGTCAGTCATGTTCCTACTGCAATAAAGAAGATTGTTCTTGTTAGACTTGACTCCTAGCATATCCTTGCTAGCATGCTGAATCACTATTCAGAGCTGATTACACGAAGAGCTGAAATCATATAGATACTGAACCCACGACAGAACACTAGGGCTTGTAGATCAGAAGGTTGGCAGTTCGAATCCCCGCGATGGGGTGAGCTCCCGTTGCTTGGTCCCAGCTCCTGCCAACCTAGCAGTTCAAAAGCATGCCAAAAAGTGCAAGTACATAAATAGGTACCTCTCCAGCGGGTAGGTAAAAGGCGTTTCCGTGTGCTGCTCTGGTTCGCCAGAAGCGGCTTAGTCATGCTGGCCACATGACCCGGAAGCTGTACGCCGGCTCCCTTGGCCAATAAAGCGAGATGAGCACCGCAACCCCAGAGTCGTCCACGACTGGACCTAATGGTCAGGGGTCCCTTTACCTTTTTACCCCGGGTTACATACGCTTCAGGTTACAGATGCTTCAGGTTACAGACTCCGCTAACACAGAAATAGTACCTCGGGTTAAGAACTTTGCTTCAGGATGAGAACAGAAATCATGCTCTGGTGGCACAGCAGCAGCGGGAGGTCCCATTAGCTAAAGTGGTGCTTCAGGTTAAGAACGTTTTCAGGTTAAGAACGGACCTCCGGAACGAATTAAGTACGTAACCAGAGGTACCACTGTAGTTGTAAAGGTCAGACCTTTCTTTCTTCTTGTGTTTCAGCCCCCCACCCCCCATCCCAAGAGATTAGTAAAAGCCTTGAAGGGTAAGAAGCTGCATTAGACTTGGTGCACATGGAGGCAGTTAGTATCATGTACATCATCTTGATCTCTTATTGCTTGATTAGTCAACTCTTAACTTGACTTGAGGGGCCTTAGCACAGTGATTGAGCCCATACTTTGCATGCAAAAGTTGTCTGGTTACGGTGCCTGGCATCTCCTGTTAAAAGGACTGCAGGTTGCAGGTGATGGGAAAGATCCCTTTGTGCCTGAGACCCTGGAGAGTCACTACAGATTTGCCTGGACAAATTATCTGATCTGGAAGAAGGCAATGTCCTAGGTTCCTAACCTCACGGCTGTATATACCGGTAAGACCTGCACCAATGGGCAAAATCTTCACAAGCATATTTTTCATGGATCCCTATCCCTTTAAAACATGCAAGTGGTGAACAGAAAAAGATTAAACATCAGCACTGGATTAAGACAAAAAATTGGGGGGAAATGTAGCATAATTTTGAATCTTGTGTCATTCCCTGGAGAATATTTGGCTAAATGGCTTCCACTGCCATTTTGTCATCTGCAGATTTTGGCCACAAATGTGACTCAGTTTTTAGTATTGTTTAGTAGCATTTTTATATTATTGAAGGAAGCACTGGGCTTTTATTCTTCCTCACTTCACCCACCGTTTCTTTCGTTAGTTCAGTCTGAACTAACAGTAGTAATGCATTAAACATTAAGTGTATCTCTAGTGCCCGCAGTTGGAAATTACTGGTGCAATGCACTAATGCAGGGGTAGGCAACCTAAGGCCCAGGGGCCGGATCCGGCCCAATCGCCTTCTAAATCCGGCCCACGGACAGTCTGGGAATTAGCGTGTTTTTACATGAGTAGAATGTGTGCTTTTATGCATCTCTGGGTTATTTGTGGGGCATAGGAATTCGTTCTCCCCCCCCCCCCATATAGTCTGGCCCCCCACAAGGTCTGAGGGACAATGGACCGGGCCCCTGCTGAAAAAGTTTGCTGACCCCTGCACTAATGTACTTTTCATTAGTGCTAATGGTGGGATCTCTGGAGTCGAGCCTCTAAAATATTAACACAGCCACTCTACGTACCCCATGCTTTGAGTATGAAAAACCAGTTTTGGAAGTTTAATGACTTAAAATGTTGGCAGTAGATTACTGGGTTTTATTTGAGACTCTCTGGGATGAGCTATATTGTGGAATATATTGTTTGAGTTGGAATGCTGTACTAAACATAAGTCCAGTTTGAAGAGAGGCACATGGTATTACCTTTTTAAAAGTGATGGGCAGATTCCTCATCCCAGCTTCATGGTCTGCATCAGAAATAATTTGCAGATACCAGATTCTGCTGCTCTGTGCATATAGGACATTCCCTCCACCGAGTCTCCCAGGCCACTGCATCCTTCCTTTTCCCTTGCCTGGATCCCGCAGCATTGGGGGAAACTGTGTGATGTGTCCTGCCCTCCTTCACCTTGCCACAAATGGGCAACTGTAAGAAAAGTGTTGTCAGCATCGCAACGGTGCAGAGAGCTCAGCAGCTGGGACAGGGACCTGCTCTGAAACATATAAGCTGCTTGCCAGGGTGGGGGAACTCTGGCAACTTTGCAGCCGGAAAAGCAGGTGAAGCTGTGGGAGCAGGGGTGCCAGGGACAGCCTAGCGGGGGGCAGCTGCAGCACCGCTTGCGCCAACTGCAGGCTAGAGAGTGGCTGGGCTGGCAGCAGTAGTGGCCGCATCAGCTCTGGCATAGCCCCATTCCTATGCACGTTTACTTGGCAGTAATGTCCACCTTCTCCTGAAGAAGTAAGTAGAGATGAAGGGACTTGAGGCAGGAATGCGGAGGGACCGTCCAGGACATCAGTAAGACCACAAAAGATACAAAAAAAAAAAAATGGGGTGGAGGGAGTTCGCACTAACATTGCCAGAGCTTTCTTTTCCCCCTCCTCAGTCCTAGCAGTGAAAAAGAAAGTGCCTTCTGTTTGTGCTCTTGACAGCTTGCTCACTTTCCATAGCACCACAAATCAGAAGTGATGGGCAGTTTTATTCGGCCATGCCCCCCACTCCCTCTCATAAAGTGCTTAGTCGCCTCCATGGTGCCAAAGCATGTGCGTGCATCAATGTGAAGTCACGTCATGACATCATGTGATGTGGCGCACACATGCTGGGCACCCACAATCTGGGGCCCAAGTTGGCGCTCCTGTCTCCGTCAATGCCACAGTTGTTAGTCCTATTTTAGACATGATGAGGAGCTATGAGAGGGAAGGGTACTCACCTAAGACCATCTCTTGAATTCATGGCATAGATAGAGTTTACATTGACCTTCTGTAGATGTTGAAGATAAGTCCTCTCTCATCCTCCATCAGAATATTCCAGATTGCAGAGAGAAGATTGATTAGACAGCCTTGAATCATACACCATCTTTGGTCTTATAAACAATACCTCCTTTTGCTACCAGAATGGCCACAAGACTATATTTATTGGCTTGGGATAAGTGCATTGAATTTGAATTTGGTTGTTTGCCATTTGTCTTTCAGAACATTTTATTATAAACTAGCTGACCCGGGCCACATGTTGCTGTGGCTGACTTTATGCTTATTACCAGCAGCAGCAGCCGCAGCCAAAATAAACCCCCACCTACCCCCGTCTGCGTCATGTGCACTCTGCACGCACTCAGGTGCCCTCTCGCGGCCTGTGGCAGAAAAAGCTGAGGAAGGAGGCCTCTGACGCCGTCTGAGGGAAAAGCACTATGGAAATGCACAGATAAAAAACACACATCGGGAGATCACTGAGGGACGATCATGGTGGCCATTTCCCGGCGTGCCTTGCCTGTGGCCCTTTCAAGGGGAAAAGTGCTAGTAACCCTCTACAGAGAGGATTTGATTCCATTTCCCAGAGTGCCTTGAGCGCGTGGTTGGTTGGGATAATAAGCCCACCGTTTCCCAGCATGCCTTGCGGTTTGGGCGGAAGAGCTTAGTTCACCCACAGGGCGCCTTGACTCCATTTCCCAGCGTGCCTTGCTGGTCCGGCTTAGTTAACTGCAAGAGTCAGTGGCCTCCATTTCCCAGCGTGCCTTTGACAAAAGAGATATTTGCATTTCCCTGTATCCCAGCCAATTTAATCACATCCTTGTCTGGCACGCCGGTATCAGGAAGCCACTAACACAATCAACCCCTCCTTCCTTGCAGAGAAACAGTTTGTCAGTTTGGGAGTGAAAATGGAGACAGGCCTGCCGTTATGTCATATGTGCGCAACAATTTCTTGCGTTTGTAGCTGTAGTACCAATATAGCCGTCGCTAGAGGGCGCTGTTTTGCTGGTGGTGTCATATGTCTGCGACAGAATTTTTTGCGGTTTTTCTTTATTTTAGGTATGACAGGTGTGGTTTTTCTGAATTTTTATTACGCCAGATTAGAATGCCATGGTAATGGAAACTCTGTGTCCAAATTTGATGCGATTTGGTCCAGCGGTTACGGAGCAAGGGTGTTTCGGACAAACGCGCAATGGGAACATTTTTATATATATAGACTAGCTGGCCCAGCCACGCGTTGCTGTGGGTTATTTTGTGAAATTGGATAAGTTAGAGTAAGTGCATGGATACTCACAGGTGGAGTAAGTTCATGTTGCATGGTTTGTATGTTGTTGCGTTTCTTCTTTGTTGTTGTAGATGGATTAGTAGGAGGGTGATAGTGTTGTTGTAGGTAGATTTGTTTGGCGGTTGGAGTTTGAATGAGGTAGTTTTTTCATTCAAGTTCAGCTTATCCCGATGAACTTCCGCCTGGCTTCTCTCAGTCTTTCCCCCTCCGTTTTCGCCTGGCTTCCCACAGCTTATCCTGATGAACTTTCGCTTGCCTGCTCTCAGTCTTCCCCCCCTTTTCGCCTGGCTTAGCACAGCTTATCCCAATGAACTTCTGCCTGCCTCCTCTCAGTCTCCCCCCCTCCGTTTTCACTTGGCTTCCCACAGCTTATCCCGATGAACTTCCGCCTGCCTCCTCTCAGTCTCCCCGTTTTCGCCTGGCTTCCCACAGCTTATCCCGATGAACTTCCGCCTGCCTCCTCTCAGTCTCCCCCGTTTTCGCCTGGCTTCCCACAGCTTATCCCGATGAACTTCTGCCTGCCTCCTCTCAGTCTCCCCGTTTTCGCCTGGCTTCCCACAGCTTATCCCGATGAACTTCCGCCTGCCTCCTCTCAGTCTCCCCCATTTTCGCCTGGCTTCCCACAGCTTATCCCGATGAACTTCCGCCTGCCTCCTCTCAGTCTCCCCGTTTTCGCCTGGCTTCCCACAGCTTATCCCGATGAACTTCCGCCTGCCTCCTCTCAGTCTCCCCCGTTTTCGCCTGGCTTCCCACAGCTTATCCCGATGAACTTCTGCCTGCCTCCTCTCAGTCTCCCCCCCCGTTTTCGCCTGGCTTCCCACAGCTTATCCCGATGAACTTCCGCCTGCCTCCTCTCAGTCTCCCCCCCTCCGTTTTCACCTGGCTTCCCACAGCTTATCCCGATGAACTTCCGCCTGCCTCCTCTCAGTCTCCCCCCTCCGTTTTCACCTGGCTTCCCACAGCTTATCCCGATGAACTTCCGCCTGCCTCCTCTCAGTCTCCCCCCTGTTTTCACCTGGCTTCCCACAGCTTATCCCGATGAACTTCCGCCTGCCTCCTCTCAGTCTCCCCCCTGTTTTTGCCTGGCTTCCCACAGCTTATCCTGATGAACTTCCTCCTGCCTGCTCTCAGTCTCCCCCCCCCCCGGTTTTTGTCTGCCTTCCCACAGCTTATCCCGATGAACTTCTGCATGCCTCCTCTCAGTCTCCCCCCCCCCCCCGTTTTCACCTGGCTTCCCACAGCTTATCCCGATGAACTTCTGCCTGCCTCCTCTCAGTCTCCCCCCCCCCGTTTTCGCCTGGCTTCCCACAGCTTATCCCGATGAACTTCCGCCTGCCTCCTCTCAGTCTCCCCCCTCCGTTTTCACCTGGCTTCCCACAGCTTATCCCGATGAACTTCCGCCTGCCTCCTCTCAGTCTCCCCCCTCCGTTTTCACCTGGCTTCCCACAGCTTATCCCAATGAACTTCCGCCTGCCTCCTCTCAGTCTCCCCCCTGTTTTTGCCTGGCTTCCCACAGCTTATCCTGATGAACTTCCTCCTGCCTGCTCTCAGTCTCTCCCCCCCCCCCGGTTTTTGTCTGCCTTCCCACAGCTTATCCCGATGAACTTCTGCCTGCCTCCTCTCAGTCTCCCCCCCCCGTTTTCGCCTAGCTTCCCACAGCTTATCCCGATGAACTTCCGCCTGCCTCCTCTCAGTCTCCCCCCTCCGTTTTCACCTGGCTTCCCACAGCTTATCCCAATGAACTTCCGCCTGCCTCCTCTCAGTCTCCCCCCTCCGTTTTCACCTGGCTTCCCACAGCTTATCCCGATGAACTTCTGCCTGCCTCCTACAGTCTCCACCCCCCTGGTTTTCGCCTGGCTTCCCACAGCTTATCCTGATGAACTTCCTCCTGCCTGCTCTCAGTCTCCCCCCCCCCCCCGGTTTTTGTCTGGCTTCCCACAGCTTATCCCGATGAACTTCCGCCTGTCTCATCTCAGTCTCCCCCCCCCCTCCGTTTTCGCCTGGCTGATTTTATGCTTATTACCATCAGTAGCAGCCGTAGCCAAAATAAACCCCGCCCCCCGGGCTATGGGTTTCGTCCCCCCCCCCCCCCCGTTGTTGTCTCATCCCTGTGATTCCTCCCATCCTGGGTCAGCCCATGACCTATTCGGGCCCCTCCTCCCCCACCCCCCCACTCAGAATAGTCTGTAAAGTAAAGCCGAGGCCTGGCTGTAACATAGAGGCAAGGCCTGGGAGGGGGGAGTGTTTTTGGGTTGCGGCCTGTGGCTGTGGCTCTTGGTTTGGCAGTTTGCCAAATGGCCACCTTGGTGGTTTCAGTTGCTCGGCTGATGACGTCATTATTTGGCGCCACCCTTCAGAGCTTTTGCAGGTGTCAGGGCACGATCTGCCTTTGTATTGGATGCTGCTGGTGGTCTTCAGAGCTTCTGGTGGTGATGTATAATTCCTGGGACAGAATTTTTTGTGGTTTTTCTTTATTTTAGGTATGACAGGTGTGGTTTTTCTGAATTTTTATTACGCCAGATTAGAATGCCATGGTAATGGAAACTCTGTGTCCAAATTTGATGCGATTTGGTCCACCGGTTACGGAGCAAGGGTGTTTCGGACAAATGCACAATGGGAACATTTATATATATATAGATTCTGTGTTGGTCATCCTACCCCCGCCCTGTTTAGCTGCAAAGCTAGTTCATTTCTCCCTCATTGGATGTACACATGATAAAACAACAACAACTAGGCTTACATCATCTTTCATAAAAGGGAAGATACATAGCATGAAGACATCTGATTAGCTGAAGAAAAACAAATCAGTCAAGTCATATCTAAAGTATAAAACGTTTTGGTCCATGCAGCATTTAATGAAAATTTGTTTGGAACATGATGTAAAAGGGTAGATCAAAAGGAAACATTTTGTTCAGCATAAATTGTCGAACAATTGCTGAACATGGTTAGTGCAACCCTACCTATGTCTACTCAGATGTAAGCCCTATTGAATTCTGTGGGGCTTACTCCCAGGTAAGTGGGGTTAGGATTGCAGCCCATGTACATTCAGTTGGTGACCATTTTAGGCACGTCCAATTGACGCATGATTGCCGGTCCTTTTGGATGTTGGAAAAGGCAGGACGGGGGCGGGGCACACTGATGCGCACTCTACTGCCATGCACAGATGCTGGGAACAGAACCCCCATGCGAAATGGTCACCGTCTTTGTTTGACATCATGAAATATTGTAATATTAAACAAAAGTTTTGAAGATCATTTTTAGAAGCCATACACTGTAAATCAACTACATTCGTTTTTTATAAAATATAAAACTCTACAGTCTTCTTAAGAATTCTGGAGTCATACTACTGTGTTGAGGTCCTCTGGCTGGGCCGGGACGATATGGGGTTGGGGGGCCAACTCCCATCTCTTGCGGGGGCTCAATTAGTGCCAGCGCCCTCTGTCAGGAGTTTGGGTGTAACCCTCGACGCCTCCCTCTCTATGGAGGCGCAGGTTGCAGCCACAGTAAAGGCGGCATTTTTCCATCTCCGCCGCATTAAGCAGTTGGTCCCTTACCTTTCTCGCCCTGATCTGGCCACAGTGATCCATGTGATGGTCACCTCCAGACTAGACTATTGTAACTCGCTCTACGCAGGGCTGCCCTTAAAACTGACCCTGAAACTCCAACGGGTGCAGAATGCCACGGCGAGGCTCCTTACAGGGTCGTTGCCGTGGGATCATACTCATCCAGTACTTTACCAGCTTCACTGGCTCCCGGTGGAATACAGGATCAGGTTTAAGGTGCTGGTTTTGACCTTTAAAGCCCTACGCGGCTTAGGACCCTCGTACCTACGGGACCGCCTCTCCTGGTATGCCCCGCGGAGGACCTTAAGGTCCACGAATAATAATACGCTGGAGGTTCCAACCCATAAGGTGGCTAGGTTGGTGTCAACCAGGGCCAGAGCTTTCTCAGTTTTGGCCCCAATCTGGTGGAATGCACTGCCTCAAGGACTTCCGCTCTAGCGCCACCGCAGCCGGCTGGGTCTCCCGACGCTCCGCGGGGGGGCTGGCTGAAGAACGGCTGGGAGCTCCGTTTCCGCGCAACGGACTCCCGTTAAACTTCAGGCACGGAAGCCTGAAGACCTGAGGAGCCGGCGGGCGTTCCAACGACCTCCCCAGCTCTTCTAGGGACCCCGCAAAGGGTCGCGGAAGAGCGGTCGGGTTGAGGTCGGAGCGCTGCGGCTTCAGAAATCGGCCGCTTCAGTGAAGCAGCGTAGCGGGCTGCCTTGAGCGCTGGATCCCTCCTTCAAAATAAAGGATCAAAAGACTCCAGAATCGTGAGTAATTGGATAATTAGAGACAATTGGATTACAATTTGAATTTGAATCCCGGGAAAGATTCAAAAAGGAGGTCCGTCTTTCCTGACTGTGGGCTTTGTAGTGCAAGTAGTGACTGTAGGCAAATAGAATCAGTGTGAAAGATCAGCATTGTCGACGTTTGACAGCTAATTGACAGATATTTGACAGACAATACCCCCCAGACTTTGAAAGGTAAGGGGGGAGGATTAATAGTTGGAGATTTATGGTTGCTATTGGAGCTGTTTAAACCCACTGCCACCCTCTGGAATAGCGGAGACTCCGGGACAGAGCGGGGGTTTAAACTGAACTAAACTTTAAACTCTGCCTTTGGATTTTTCGTTTCCATTTTGGACTACTGTAACTGTATTTGCTACAAACCCTGAGGATTACAAAAAGGTTTTGAAAATTTATGCTACTTATTTACATCCTAAAGAATCTGGCTAAAATCACTGCTCCTCTTGGGACAGTGGAAAGAGAAAGTAACTTTTAAAAACTGCTGAGAACTGTAACAATCCTGTGAAGCCCTCTGAGGCTAGTGCAGCTGCAGGAAGAACTCTGAGAGTGACCTTGAATTGTGGTTAGATAAATGTCTGGAGCTGGCAGAGGAGTGTCAACAAGAAGCAAGACAGATAAATTAGAGAAGGAGGAAAAAAGAGAAAGGAGGCCTTCCCAGCAAATAGACACAGCAGTAATGATGCAGCTATTGGAGTCAATGGAAGCTATGAGAAAAGAACAAAGAGAAACTGCAGAGAAACAAAGTAAGGAAATAGCAGGAATAAACCGTAAATTAGATGAAATTGCAAAAATAAAAGAAGAGCTCCAAGTAACTAAACAGCAAGTGACCCAAGTTGAGGCACAAGTGCATACTCTAGAAGCAACGCACAACAGAGACCACTATAATACGCAGGTGGCTCTGGCCTTTCTGCAGATGCGCCAACGATCGTCAAATCTCAGGGTGAGACATCTTCCGGAAGGAGAGGACGGAGATCTTAAAGCTTACATAATTAAGATTTTGGTGGAATATTGGGGACTGGACCAGGAAAGATTGAACAATACAATATTGAAGGCCTACAGGTTTGGACCAAAAGACAAAAAGAACAGCAAAACAGTCAACGATTGCTTGATTGAGTTCCAAACCAAGGCACAAAGAGACGAGATTTTGAATCTCCACTACACAAACAACCTTCAAGTGAATCAGAGAAGGGTAGTCCTATTTAAGGACATCCCGAAATTTTTCCTGGATCTAAGACCCAACTACACAGACTTGACACAGGCCCTGAATAAAAAGAAGATCAACTACAGGTGGGAATTTCCACAAGGCCTTTCTTTCAGATACAAAGAAAAAATCACCAAAGTCAAATCCGTGGAAGAAAAAATAAAGTTTTTCGAGAAAAACGCTGCGGACTTTCCAGAAGCTCTCCCTTCTGGACCTGCACCAGAAGGCGCCACAGGAGGATCAGACAACTAATTAGAGATGGCACTGCGGGCTCTAACTTGGAACGTAAGAGGTTTGAACATTAAAGCACAAAGAAACCAGGTCTTCCATACCCTAAAAAAACAAAATTTGGACCTAATCTGTTTACAGGAAACACATGTGGTAAGATTGCATAGAAGAGTTCTAGAGAACAAAAAGTTAGGTCAAGAATTCATCTCATCAGCAAAAGTAAAGAAAAGAGGAGTGGTGATCTACGCCAAGGAAAAATATAATCCTAAATTGTGTTTTAAAGACCAGGATGGAAGATTTGTAGCAATTGAAATAACAGTACAAGGCGAAAAGTTTCTAATTTTGGGACTGTATGCGCCGAATGATGGAAAATCAGATTTCTATAAAGAAATTCACGACAGGCTATTGGACTATTTGGATTACAAAATTTTGATTCTGGGAGATTTCAATGCGGTAGCCTCCACCTTAATGGACAGATCACAAAGAGCCAAATTTACGAATGATGGCAGATTGCCAAAAACGTTTTTTGATCTGGTGGACAATTTAGATTTGATAGACACATGGAGAACAAAGAATCCAACAGATACAGAAGCTACTTTCTACAGTGAAGCAACCAAAGCCTGGAGTAGAATAGATCAAATATGGGCATCCAGGGAGTTGTCACCCAGGATGCTTCGAGCTGAAATACATCCAAGAACTTGCTCAGATCATAATCCAGTACAATTGGACTTAAAATTAATCCAAAAGGGTTCCTTCAGATGGAGAATGGACGATTCACTGTTAAGAAACAAAAAAATCTGTGACAAGGCTCAAAAAACTATCAAAGACTTTTTTTGAAATCAACTTAAATACAACGGTGGAAAAGAGAACAGTCTGGGACACAAGCAAAGCAGTAATGAGAGGATTTCTAATCCAACAGAAAGCAATAAAAAACAAAATACAAAAGGAGAAAAAGGATAACATCTTACAACAACTCAAAGAAAAGGAGAAACAATTGAGGTCAAAACCAAAAGATGAAAAATTAAAAAAGGAAATTAAGCAACTCCAGGTGGATTTCTCCAGAATAACGAATTGGGAAATTGAATGGAAAATCAAAATGCTTAAACAAAGGACCTTTGATTCGGCAAACAAGTGTGGCAGACTGTTGGCCTGGCAACTGAAACAGAGGCAAAAATCAAGCACCATCACTAATATTGAAGTAAATGGAAAGATAATAGAGAACCCGGCGGAAATTAGGAAAAACTTTGAAAAGTTCTACAAACAATTGTACAAAAAGAATGAACAGGAAAAAGGAAAGATCGAGCAATTCCTAAAAGAAAACGGCCTACAGGCAATCCCAGAAAATATGAAGAGCCCCCTAAACCACCCAATAACAGCAACGGAAATAGATACAGCAATAAACAACATGAAACTGGAAAAGGCCCCAGGACCGGATGGACTAACAGCAAAATATTATAAGACACTAAAAGGATGGTTGATCCAACCGCTAATGGAAGTTTGCAATGAGATATTGAAGGGAAGTAGGGCACCGGAGTCTTGGAAGGACGCATATATCACTTTGATACCTAAAACAGATGCAGATCGGACTCAGATGAAAAACTATCGACCTATCTCCCTCTTAAACGTGGATTACAAACTATTTGCAAGTATAATGGCTAGCAGACTCAGGAAGGTTCTAAAAGAGGTTATCCACAAAGATCAAGCCGGCTTTTTACCGGAAAGACACCTAAACAGTAACATAAGGAATATAGTGGATATCCTTGAAAGGTTGGAACAAAAGAAGGACTGTAAAACAATCCTGATGTTTGTGGACGCCGAAAAAGCTTTCGATAATGTATCGTGGAACTTTATGAAAGGAAATCTACAACAAATGGAGGTGGGAGAAGGTTTTATGAAGGGTTTGGAAGCGATCTACTCGGAACAAAAAGCAAAGATCATTATCAATAATATGGTATCGGACAATATAAAAATAGAGAAAGGAACAAGACAAGGTTGCCCACTTTCCCCTTTACTGTTTATAACGGTCCTGGAGGTACTTTTGAATATGATAAGAAGAGATCAAGACATCAAAGGGGTGGCGGTGGGGGCCAAAGAATATAAACTAAAAGCCTTTGCTGATGATCTGGTATTAACTTTACAAAATCCGGAGACCAGTGCAGTTAAGGCACTGGAGAAAATACAAGAATTTGGGCAAGTAGCAGGATTTAAATTGAATAAAGCCAAAACCAAAGTTTTAGGGAAAAACCTGACAAATGAAGAGAAGGAGGAATTAGAGATGGCGACGGGCCTGCAATTTACAAAAAAAGTAAAATATCTGGGAATTAATATGACAGCTAAGAATCAGAACTTGTTTAAAGATAATTATGAGAAAGTTTGGAAGGAAGTGAAAAAAGATCTGGAGATTTGGAATAACTTGAAGCTGTCCTTGATGGGCCGAATAGCTGTTATTAAAATGAATGTGCTGCCTAAAATGCTGTTTCTCTTCCAAGCGATACCAATAGTGGATAAGATGGAACCATTCAAGAAGTGGCAGAAGGACATATCAAGATTTGTCTGGCAGGGGAAAAACCCAGAATCAAGTTCAAGATATTAACAGATGATAAGAGAAGGGGGGGCTTCTCCCTGCCGGAATTAAGTATATATTTTGAAGCAGCGGCCTTCTGCTGGCTGAAAGACTGGTTCCTATTGGAAAATACAGATGTGTTGGACTTGGAAGGACATGATAATAGATTTGGATGGCATGCATATTTGTGGTATGATAAGGTCAAAGCTCATCAAGGCTTCAAGATACATATAATCAGGAAGGCTCTATTTAGAGTCTGGATGAAATATAAAGATCTAGTAGAAAGGAAAACACCCAGATGGATTTCTCCACTGGAAGCTAAGGCCCAAAAGAGGATAAATACGGAAGAAAATTGGCCGAAGTATTCCGAAATTTTGATACATGAAGGCGAACAAGTCAGGTTGAAACCCTATGAACAACTAAGAGAAAAGATTAAGAACTGGTTACAGTATCATCAAGTAAACAAGCTTTTCAAGATTGACAAGAAGATTGGCTTTCAATTGGAAAAGTCAAAACTGGAAACGGAGCTTTTGGAACCCAAAGAAAGAAATTTGTCAAGAATGTACACCCTGCTGCTGGAATGGCACACACAGGATGAATTTGTGAAATCTGCAATGATAGACTGGGCTAAGGATGTCGGACATAACATCATGATGGCGGACTGGGAAAGACTTTGGAGAACAGGAATAAAATTCACTGCCTGTTAAGAGAAAACATTATGAAAATGATGTACAGGTGGTATCTGACGCCAGTAAAGCTTGCCAAAATCTATCATTTGCAGGATAATAAATGCTGGAAGTGTGAGAAGTCGGAAGGAACATTTTATCATATGTGGTGGACCTGTCCAAATTTGAAGGCCTTCTGGGAAATGATATACAACGAGTTGAAAAGAGTGTTTAAAAACACATTTGTGAAGAAACCAGAGGCCTTCTTGCTTGGAATGGTAAACCAAGAGATACCAAAAGAAGATCACACCTTTTTCATGTATGCCACGACAGCAGCAAGAATACTGATTGCAAAGTATTGGAAGACAAAAGACTTACCGACTTTGGAAGAATGGCAGATGAAGCTAATAGACTATATGGAACTCGCCGAGCTGACCGGGAGGATCCACGACCAGAGGGAAGAAGCAGTGGAAGAAGATTGGAGAAAATTCAAAGAATATCTGAAGAAATATTATAGAATGTAAAAAGGAGAGAATGTCGAAGTTATAGTAGTTTACAGATTAAGTTTTGATTAATATTAAGATAAGATGTATTAAATTAGAAGGTATAAGATATAAATAGAAGATATATGATTAACAAGTTAATGGAATGAATTATGAAAGTTTAGGACAAGAGAAGAGATTTTAATATTATATGCAGGATAAGAAATGAGGTCAATGTTTTTAGAATATAGTAAAATAGTATCTTAAAATGGAAAATGAAATTGCCAATTGATGCAAGATAATATAAATTGAAACACAGAAGGATAGATAGAAGGAAGTCAGTTTTGGAAATGTTAAGGAAATTAGGATAAGAAGTTAATGAATTTTATTTAGTGTTGTTTATGTGTTTAGGTGTTAGTATGTTAGTTTTATGTTTTTTTTATGTTAATGTGAGTTTAATTGTGTTTATAAAATCAATAAATATTATTTGAAAAAAAAAAAGGAATGCACTGCCTCAAGAGACTAGGGCCCTGCGGGATCTGATAGCCTTCCGCAGGGCCTGCAAGACGGAGCTGTTCCACCTAGCTTTCTGTTAGTTCGACCCAACCTGACCCTCGTGCTATAATATAATACTGTAAATAAGACTCTCTCCTATTCTTTCATATTCATGGGCTGCTACGTTAAGATGGTTGTAATTTTTAATCTTTTAATCTGTACAGTTAATTAATTGTTTTTCTTTTTATGCTTGATGTTTTATTGTGATTTTAGTGATGTGAGCCGCCCTGAGCCCGGCGTTGCCGGGGAGGGCGGGGTATAAATAAAAATTATTATTATTATTATTATTATTATTATTAATTATATATTCTCGTTATCCTTATTTTGGATCTTCTGCAATCTGGTTACCAACCTGTTTGCATTTATACTCTTCAGAGGTACAAAACTCCTTAGAAGTTTGGTGATTAAGTGGTATCTAAAACTCCATAAACCCCACACTGAGGTACCACATGTGACTAGCTCAAGATGAGGCAGTGATTCCACAGCACAGTGAATCAATCTCCCAGTTATTTCATTACACTACTTTTTTTTAACGTGTTGGAATTTCTGTTTGGTTGTCCTTTTGCCTGTTGTCACTGGAGTTGGGAGTTCACGGGTAAAGCCTGGGAAGTACAGCTGTATTTTTAAATCTGATAACATTTGCCAGGTAGTACAAATAGCATAACTATGGAACTGATAACAGTTCAGTTCTTTTTTTCTTGAAGATGTAAATAGATCAATAAACCATATTTATTAAAGTCTCGTGCCTCAATTCTCCAAAGGAATACAGATCCTAAGTGAGAACCCCCTGGAATCTTGCTACTGCTCAGCAGAGAGTTGGGTGGCACTCGATTTTTGTAACAGTATTATTATGACATAGATTAAAAAAGGATCCTTTGCTAGAAGGCATATGAGACACCTACATTTTCAAAGGTGTGAAGAGGAAGGAGCCATTTGCCTCAGAATCCTCTCTCTCTCCCTGGAACCCTGGTGCCCCCTCCAGGAATGCCATATCCACCACCCAGATGGTCCAACCACACTCGGAAAACCAGTACATGTTGCTGCTGAGTGTAAATTGGATAGGGAGCTTAAGCCAATGACAAGTGTGTGTATGATCCAAACCTTTCACATTTTTCATTCTTGCAAGCCTATGGCAGCTGCCTACCCACTGGGAGAATATCTCAATGACCCAAAAACATGGGCAGGCACCAGTCATGTGAGTCATCTCACAGGAACTGCCTACAGATAAGCAGCTACAAGGTGGCTAGGAAAACAGATAAATTCCTATGCTAATCTTGGGTCTTCTACAGTCAGAGTCACTGAGCTGGGCGAATCCTTGAGAAATCATTCAGACTATCACCTCACTCCACCCCATCTCATTTTATATTTAAGTCACAACTAACATTTTTCTACTTGTGTGTGCAGGAAAAGAATTTAGATTGGTTCCCTCGGATGAGAGCCATGTCCTTGGTCAGCAACGAAGGCGACAGTGAACAGAATGAAATCAGAAACCTACATGAGAGATTGGAGTCCACCATGAGCCTGGTCAAGCAGCTCTCCAGTCAACTAGCTGAGCTTAAAGAACAGGTTGGTTCTTTATTCATTTATATTTTACATAGCAGAGTTTGAGTAGACAGCTTCATGCATGTAAAAAGAATTAACCTCTCAGCTACCGGTAGATCACAGTGGGGTTCTTCCAGTAAAAATCGCCTTTTGTCAGAAGTCTTCATCCAGCTTCACAGAAATTAAATGCAATCGGTAGTAAAGAAGAGATTTCCATAGAGCTAACATTTTGGTTGATTAATCTCATTAATCAATCAGTGAGTTGTCTTGATGCATTGTTGAAGCTAAGGCGCTGTGGACCTGATTGGTGCCTAAATGGGAGACATGGAGAGCTTTCTGAAGAAAGAGTGGGATGTAAAGCGGTATCAAATGATTGATTAATCAGTTACATAAAATACATTTGACTGTTAACAAATACATCATTATAGAATAGAATAGAATATATTTTATTGTCATTGTCATCCCCTTTGGGGACAACAAAATTACTTGGCTGCTCCATCCACCCAGATAGGGCACTCCACGCAAAGACAAAACAACTACAAAAACACTCATTAAAACCATACAGTATGATACAGCATAACAGGTAAGATTAGATGACTTTCAAAGTCCAGGCTTCCCATTCAAGGCCGAGATCGCTCTGGAGAAGAAGCTGTTCCTAAGATGGCTTGTTCTTGTCCTCATCGTCCTGTATCTCCGTCCTGATGGCAAGAGCTCAAAGAGACGGTGACCAAGATGCGATGGATCTTTAACTATGTCCAGTGCCTTTCTGTGGCACCTCGTGGCATAAATCTGCTCTAAGGTGGAGAGCGAGCAGCCAACAATGTTATCTGCTGCCTTAACAACTCTGCACAACCCCATCCTGTCCTTGGTAGTACAGCTTCCGTACCACACACATAAGCCATAAGTGAGCACGCTCTCAATGGCACAGTGATAGAAGGCAAGCAGCAGCTTTTGTGGAAGATGGTTTTTCCTTAGAATTCTCAGGAAGTACAGTCTCTGCTGCGCCTTCTTCACAAGCCCCCTTATGTTTGCACTCCAGGACAGATCCTTCTGTAATTCAATGCCCAGAAATCTGAACATTGTTACCCTCTCCACACAGATTCCATCAATCAAAAGTGGCTGGACATCATTCTTCTTTCTCCTGAAGTCCACCACAAGCTCCTTTGTTTTCTTTGTATTTATGAGCAAGTTGTTAGCTCTGCACCACTTCGTCAGCTGCTCCACCTCATCTCTATAGTTCGTTTCACCCTCCTTATCAGAGATGAGCCCAATCACGGTTGTGTCATCTGCAAATTTGACAACCCTATTACTAGGGTGAGCAGCGACACAATCGTACGTATAGAGAATATAAAGGAGCGGACTGAGAACGCATCCCTGTGGTGTTCCTGTGTTCCTGTGTTAGTCCTGAGCATATTAGAGGTATAAGGGCCCAACCGAACCCTCTGAGGGCGATCTGACAAAAAGTCCAGTATCCACCCACAAAGTGATAGCGGGAGCCCCCGATCTCCCAATTTAGACATAAGAGGTTGCAATAGAATGGTATTAAATGCCGAGCTGAAATCTACAAAAAGCAGTCTGGCATACCCCCCCCCCCCACTGCTCCAAATGTGCAAGACAGCATGGAGGGCAATCACCACTGCATCCTCTGTCGATCTTTTCGTTTTATAAGCAAATTGGAATGTGTTTAGTCCCTCTGGTAGGCAGGCAATGACATAATTTCGTAAATCCCACTTTTAGATAGCTGTCAATGGAGGGGTTTTTTTAAAGAAAAAGCTAAGGGGGAAGGGGGAAGGGGGAAATACATTTTTCTGTGTATCACAGTTACACACCAGAATCAATGTTAGTCTCAAGAAATATACAAGCATGCCCTTACCTCTCTGCCACACCAATTACAACTTACATTTATCTATTATAATTGGCTCCCATCAAGTAACACAAAGGTGGCTAACCCCCTGGCCTGGGGCAGGCAAGCAAATTTTTATGGACCCCCAGCATACCCACCCAAGGGACCCAGGTGGCGCTGTGGGTTAAACCACAGAGCCTAGGGCTTGCTGATCAGAAGGTCAGCGGTTCGAATCCCTGTGACAGGGTGAGCTCCTGTGGTTTGGTCCCAGCTCCTGCCCACCTAGCAGTTCGAAAGCACGTCAAAGTGCAAGTAGATAAATAGGAACCGCTCTGGCGGGAAGGTAAATGGCATTTCCGTGCATTGCTCTGGTTCGCCAGAAGTGGCTTTGTCATGCTGGCCACATGACCCGGAAGCTGTACGCCGGCTCTCGGCCAATAAAGCGAGATGAGCGCCGCAACCCTAGAGTCAGACACGACTGGACCTAATGGTCAGGGGTCCCTTTACCTTTACCTAGCATACCCACCCACCTGATTTTGGTAGCAGTGGCAAAAAGCAAACTAAATAAAAACTGTATTTGAAACTCTGCATCCAGTCCAGCACCATGATGGGAATGCAAATTGCCATTATGGGGTGCACACAATATTTGGACCATTCCCAAATCAAGACCCCCAAGCGAGGCTGTTCAGGGCACTTTGGCAATTTGGATGTTTTAAAAAATTCAGCAGACAGCATGTTTGCAAAAATGTAAAAAATCTTGTCAGTTTGCCATATGAGGAAGATGGCAGGCTGAGATGAAGGGAAGGAAGAGCTCTTCTGTAACCAACGGGTTTTGCTTCTAACCAGAGGGAATAGCTTATACAGTATAGGCTTTTCAATTATAATGCTTTGGGGGAGGAATGTTAAAGCAATAAAACTCATTGCTAGTTCTGCTTGCTTGGAAAATTGTGGATACAGACAGTGACCATTTTATGTGCGATCACATGCATGCTTGTCACTGCCAACCCAGAAAATGGGGCAGAACGGGACAGAGGTAGAACGGGGCAGACAATGCGTTGGTCAGGAGCAGAACCCTCACACAAAATGGTCATTGCCTGCACTGAGGTACTTCTGCCTCTGTCCCACCTAGCCACATTTCAAATCAGTTTTACACTTAGTTTCTGTTACTTTTGGTACAAATTGACCATAACGCCAGCATGAAGCTCCCCCCCCCCCCCCCGCATAATCTCAGCTCTCTAGTCCTTGTACTCGCCCTTCTGGCCCTTTGCTGGCTGCTGTCCTGGGAGAATTTCTACATTGAATGTAGTCTTGGATATGAAATCATTTCCCACAAAACCACAGGGAGTGAAGCAAATCCCTTTGAGTTCTCCCTCCCAAAAAAGGGCAAACTGCAGGTTGCTGCTCTTGCAGAAAACTTGCTATCTTCTGAAATATGGCAGGATTCTTCTGCTTAGAAGCAGCTACTGTGCCTGCACATTTAATTAAACTCTGCCAGAAAGAAAAAAGTTAATAGTTGTGTTTTTATTTCCATATAAAGTTGAACAGGGGGGGGGGAGGTGCTTCTGACCAGCTCTTGCTCTGAATTCAATCCTGAGCTTGGTGAATACCCCTTGGAAAAAGCCCTCCTCTTCAGCCTTGTAGCAGTAAAGTCCTACAGTATGTATATTTAGTTGCAAGTTTTTTTCATTCTGTTCAATAGGACTTATTCCAAGCTAAGTGTGTGTAGGATTGCAGTTAAATCTGTTAAATCTTGCATTTCATATACAGTCATACCCTGGGTTGCGTACGCTCCATGTTGCGTACATTCGGGATGCGAATGCCAGCAACCCGGAAGTAGATTTTCACCACGCGGGCGCTTCTGCGCATGTCCGCGCAGTCCGTGGATGCGCAGAAGCGTTCTGCGCAGTTTGCGCTTGCGCAGAAGCGTGAGATCGCTCTCTCGCGCATGCGCGAAAGCACCTTCCCGGGTTGCAAACAGCACCCCGGAACGAATTGAGTGCGCAACCCGGGGTACCACTGTATATATTTTTATGATGGCAACAGTTGAGACAGGTGAACACGACATTTAGATTTGAGAAGGGAATGTAAAATCCATCTTCCCTGGGTAATGAGAACACTGTGAACGGGTGCGCATTTCTAATCTTTGTGCCAATAAATTGCTGTGAAGAAGGGGAAATTGCCCTAAATTAATGTGCCTTAAACTTGCCTTCCAGAATTTACATTAAAAAAAGAAAAATACTCACTTGCAAGGAACCCCCTTTTTTCTTTAGCTTTTTGGTTTCAAAATAATCTTGATGGTTTTTCTCACCTTTTTTATCTTGTAAAATGAAATGAAATAAATGTCACAGTATTATGTTTGTAATTTTTGCTAATATTGCTTATATTGTCTTTGTCTCCCTCTCCACCTTTAGATGACAGAACAAAGGAAAAACAAGCAGAGACTGGGCTTTCTTGGATCAAACGCAGCGTCCCACGTGAACCATCACATGCCACCCCACTGAGGGGGGGGGCATGACTAGCGTTTCATCAGTATTCTCACTTGATTACAGAATGAAAATCAGGAGTGGGGAACAGCGCCTGTTACAAAGTTACAAACAACAGTGTGCCAGGATGTTAAGTGGTTTAGCTCTGGGAACTATTCCTAACTGTTTTTTCTTCACTGTTGAAAGGGGCCACCAGCTCAAATATTACAGATAAGGTTGTGGTAAGGGGAGCTCTTCTGCATCTTTCCTCAGGCGAAACAATTAAAAACTGGCAGGGGTGGGGTGGGGGTGGGGAGAGATAGTACAACCTTGATTTACTCTCTTGTAATTCATTTGGCTGCCGGCAGATGCAAAGGCATGGCAGAATTTGGTTCTGTTGTTTTGAATGTCACTATAAGAATCCTTGTAAAACTAATGGAGCAACCAAGAAACAGAGGAAGTAGTTTATTAACACAGAATCCAACAGCCTCATTCAAAATCTGTAGAAGTCCTTTGTTGTCACCTTTGCTGGCCAGCATCATTTGTTATGTTTGTTTGGAATTTTTGCTCTCGCTCTCTCTTCATTCTAATTACTGTAAATATGTCATTGGAGGAGGCAATAATGTTATGGCAAGTTAATTTGCATTGAAAGATGAACAAAATCACCCTCAAAAAAGCATTGTTTTTCTCTTTTAAAACAAGGGTTGCAGAGACAAGTATTAAGGCTAATAGAAATTTTGCTGTCAGCTGTGCAATTCCTTATTTATAAAATAGAGCACAATGGACCTGCAGCTGGGAGAACTTGAAATTTATGCACTTAACCACTGACAACATTAACTGGAAGTGATTTCTTTACTCTTGAATTTAGATATTCCCTATTAATGTGGCTGCAAGTAGAGAATTCAACTAATGGTCGTCTTTAACTGTGTTTTAAAATTCATGCTCCAAGGAGAGAGTTGAGGAGAAAATGTGATATTTTAGAACTAGTGTTAGAGATTAATTTCAGGGGGTAAACAGCTTTGAGATGAACTGTCTAGAAAAAAATGTAATGATATTGCTACTGTCCATAAACCACAGGAAAAAAGCTATTTCTTTTGGCTTCAGCTCCTCCTTTCTCTTTTCCTATACAAAATGTTTCTCAGATAGGGCTCCCCTACTGTATGAATGGACAGCCTCCCACCATCCCTGACCACTGGTCATGTTGGCTAGGGCTGATGGGAGTTCGAGATGTACAGATTCCCCACTGACACAGGAATATTTCCTCAATATGCATCTTCTGACCCACTAGATTGTGGCCATCATTGGTTCCGCTTGGAATTCATGTGACTTCGCTGTGGTGAAGGGAGATCAGCTCTAGTTTCCAATTCAGAATCAGGGTTATACTATAGGCAGGGCCTTTTGTTCTTTCCTTTGACAATCCAAGAGACTTCAAAAGTGCAGAACTCACAAATGAGAGTGAAAGGCAAGCAGTTTGCACTATTTCTAAGTAAATTTGCTCTTCTCTATGCACTTGTCTCCAGCTGAGTGTTTTAGTTCAAATGCTGCTAAAGAATTGTGAAAAGGTATTGAGCAAAGCAAAACAGAGGGACGCGGGTGGCGCTGTGGGTTAAACCACAGAGCCTAGGGCTTGCCATTCAGAAGGTCGGCGTGACAAGGTGAGCTCCCATTGTTCGGTCCCAGCTCCTGCCCACCTAGCAGTTCGAAAGCACGTCAAAGTGCAAGTAGATAAATAGGTACTGCTCCAGCAGAAAGGTAAACGGCGTTTCCATGCACTGCTCTGGTTCACCAGAAAGCTGCTTAGTCATGCTGGCCACATGACCCAGAAAAACTGTCTGCGGAAGCGGACAAACGCCGGCTCCCTTGGCCTTTAAAGCGAGATGAGTGCTGCAACCTCAGTGTCAGGGGCTGGCCGGGTTCTGAAGCGGTGCCAGAGGAGACAGCGGACCTAGGCAGAGCCCCGCTGATGCCCGAGGAGTTATTGAGGGTCTGGGATCAGGAACAGGCACAGCCCCTGCTGACGCCAGAGCAGTTAGTGCAGCAATGGGAGGAAGCCTCCACCAGAGGGCTAGCACAGCCAATGGGAAGGGATCAGAATAGGGAGTCCGAGGAGGAGGTGAGGCTTAGAGAGCCTGCCGGAGCATCAGACACCACCAGCGGGGAAGGGGACAGCGAAAGGGAAGGGGGAGCCGTAGGGCCGCCCAGGTCAAGGGCACGGAAGCGGAAAAAGGAGAGGCGGAGACTAGGGTTCCCGAAGCTGCTATGCTGGGGGCGGAGCCGCAAATCGGTACTCGAAGGATCTGACTCCGAGGGGTCGGATGCATAGCCGTAAGGTCTGGACTGTTCAATGTTATAAAATAAAGTGATTAGTTTAGTAGACGGCGTTTTGTGGATGCTTACTTCCGAGGAGACACACATCCGTCTCACACTCAGAGTCATCCACAAATGGACTTAACAGTCAGGGGTCCCTTTACCTTTACCTTTAAAGCAAAACAGGTAGCCTTGATTGCATATTATAAGAGCTAATCTTGGAATAAAGCAATCCTAATTTGGAAGCCATAAATGCAATTCTAATGCAGTTAAATCAGTGAGATTACAAATGAATTTTCAGGATTACACCATACAATGCAATTCTACATAATACTTACTTTGCAAGTTCCATTGGCTTGTAAGAGAGAATTTATAAGAATTGGTGCTCAGCCTTTTGTTAGTTTTCAAGATGCATATGTGTGGTCAATATTTAGCGGCTTGTGGTCAATATTTAGTGGCTTGTATCCCACACCTTTTTTAGGGACCCAGGTGGCGCTGTGGGTTAAACCACAGAGCCTAGGGCTTGCAGGTCAGAAGGTCGGTGGTTCGAATCTCCGCGACGGGGTGAGCTCCCATTGCTCGGTCCCAGCTCCTGCTCACCTAGCAGTTCAAAGGCATGTCAAGTGCAAGTAGATAAATAGGTACCGCTCCAGCGGGAAGGTAAACAGCGTTTCTGTGCGCTGCTCTGGTTCGCCAGAAATGGCTTAGTCATGCTGGCCACATGACCTAGAAGCTGTACGCCGGCTCCCTCGGCCAGTAAAGCGAGATGAGTGCCGCAACCCCAGAGTCGGACACGACTGGACCTAATGGTCAGGGGTCCCTTTACCTTTACTATCCCACACCTTTTACATGTTACAGTGAGTTGTGTAGACTACAAGGTCAGATCTTAACATTATAATATGTTGGGTTTATTGATAGAATGAATCTCTCTCTTTGGGCCACCTATATGGGTTCAAAGTGGAAAACTGATTCTTGGATGCCTTAACAAATTGCAAGCCGTTTTATCACCTTAACAAGCTCAGACTTAGTCCTCTTTAGTTTGAATCATGCAAAAAGATCGAAACAGCTCAGCAAGAGATCAATAATAGATTGCAACTGCCCATATTCAGATTGTGCCTGGATTGAGGCCTTGCTCTGTCCTTCCCAGCCACCTTCCCTGTGCGTCTCGCTCTGAGGATATGGAGGTTTCACTGACAAAGTGCCTGCATAAACTGAAAGCCAAACTGCAGAATCTGTTCCAGCCCTCGTAGGAACTCATTGAAAATGTTTTAATGTTAACCAATTGATTTATGCACCTCTGTATGGTAGGCTCTTATAGTAGGCATATAGTAGCTGTCACTTACAGGTTTTGCTTGTATAAGGACGCAGGCTCATTCCCTGGCATTTTAAGTTTATAGAATCTCGGACAACAGGACTGGGAGAGATTCTTGTCTGAGACTTTGCCAGTCAGAGAGCCAATGCTAGTCAGAGTAAATAGTCCTTAGCTAAAAGAATTAAGAACCTATTCCATACTATAAAGCAGTGTTTCTCAAATTTGAGCCTCCAGCTATGTTGGACTACAACTCCCATCACCCCTAATCAGTGATCAGGGATGTTGGGAGTTGTAGTCCAACAACAGCTGAAGATCCAGGTTTGAGAAACATTGCTACATAGTATAAGTATGTTTGAGCTAGTTATATCTCCTTTCTGCCTCACCTACACCCAGTGGTGTAGGAAGGGGATGCAGGCCGCCCCGGGTGTCATCACTGAGGGGGTGACAAAATGGCAAAAATATGTGGTTTTGGAAGAAAAAAAACTCCCACACCCATCACACGCCCCTTCCTATGCCATTGCAGCACTCTCCCCTCCAGAAGCATTTCCAACTTTGCAGGCAGAGCACAGCCTTTATGGCTAGTAGCCCTCTCCTCCATGAATCTGCCTAATCCAGAGACATAGCTGGGTGAGGCAGGGGGCACTGGGCGCCACACAGTGGGGCCTGCGGTGTGCCTGAGCCATGCGTCTCTCCTGAGGGGGTGAAGGGTGGACTGCCTGCAAGCTCCACCCTGCTTTTTCGAGCAGCACTGGGCTTGCATCTGCCCACCGCCTCAGCCACCCTACAGCTGAGGGGGAGGCTGCAGAGAGGCTCCGCGCAGTGTGCCCTGCCTTGGCTTGTCCCTGGCTGCAAAGCGCGCACGCCACCCCGGGCACCCGAATGGCTAGCTACACCGCTGCCTACACCACAGAAATGCACGCTGTGCCCATTGGCTTTGGGATGGGGGGAAGCAGGGAGCTCAACAGTAGGCAGACAGCCAACTAATTCTAGCTTTGTCAATGCTGAGACTAAGGAGCAGGAAGCTGACGGGTAGTTGGATTGTAAGGGAAAAGACAGGCAACTGAGGGCAAACTAAGGTTGGTAGGATGGTGCCCTGTTTATTGTAAAGGACCAGGCCCCACTGCCATGGAGCTGAGGCAATTTGTGCTCTCACAGATGTTGCCATTCACCAGGGGCGTTCCGTGCCTCTCGGCTACCCGGGGCGGGAAGCCAAGAGGCACCCCCCGGGGGCGGGGCGTCGTGGCGTGTACGTGCGTCATGACGTCATGACGCACGTGCACAGCGCAATGCCCCGCCCCCGGGGATGCCGGGCGGCGGCTTTGGGAATCTCCCGAAGCCGCTGCTCGGCAACACCCCCTTGCAGCGCCGGCACGAGCGCCGGCGCTCCAAGGGGGTGTCGGGCAGGCAGCGGCTTCGGGACTCCTGAAGCCGCTGCCTGCCCGACACGGCGACACCCCCTTGCAGCGCCGGCACGAGCGCCGGCGCTCCAAGGGGGTGTCGGGCAGGCAGCGGCTTCGGGACTCCTGAAGCCGCTGCCTGCCCGACACCCCCTTGCAGCGCCGGCACGAGCGCCGGCACTCCAAGGGGGTGTCGGGCGGGCAGCGGCATGCAGGAGAGGGGCGGGCCAGCAGCCAGGGGGGTGTCACCCCCTCGTGGCTCTGGTCCGCCCCTCTCCTGCATGCCGGGGCTCCGCCCAGGGAGCCCAGCCAGCGGCGGAAAAAGCCGCTGAACGGGGGAAAGGAAGACAAAGCAGGCGCTTGAAAGCGCCTGCTTTGTTTTCCTTTTTCGCCCCCTTTCAGCGGTTTTTTTCGCCGCTAGCTGGGCTCCCTGGGCGCAGGCTCGGAGCCCCGGCATGCAGGAGAGGGGCGGACCAGAGCAGGGTTTGTCACCCCCCTGCTGGGTGGTGCCCGGGGCGGCCCGCCCCCCCGCCCCCCTTGCTACGCCCCTGCCATTCACAGGTTGCAGGCTACACCAGGGTGTGCGCTGGATTTTTACCATGTGCCAGCTTCTCCCATAATGTGTGCAAAGGCTCTCTCGAGTGGAAGGCAGCTTCAAACAAAGCTTGATAGAAGCAAAGTGAGAAGCAAAGGGAGAAACCTGAAATGTAAGTGATGAGGGTGGAGGGCAGGGTCCTCAAGCAAATCCCCCTGCCCTGAATTTCAATTTTATCCAGCATTGATAAAGTTGGACTGGAGTGCATGGAAAAGAAAAAGTGCAACCGTACTGAATTTAGCCATGTTTAATATTATTGCTTTCAGAATTAAAATTTAGGAGCAGGATCCACCCACAGTTAAGGTTTTAGGTAATGCTACACCAAATAATTCAGCCCAGATATGGATTAAGCTTTTTTTAAAATAATTTTTTTAATTAGTTCTCAATTACAGTCCAATAATAGCCTCATTATAACAATACCAATTTATGATACAATTATTAATACCAATCATTCAAATACCAAATTATATAATTTAGATAAAGTGGCCCTCGCATGCTAGATTTGATGATTTTTTTTCTTTATTTCTGCGTTCCAAAATCGTATTAATTTCAATTACATTCCAGTCATAATAATAATTCCTCATACAACAACTTGTGCTTCAGGGGGCACAATCTATAAGAATGTTTGAGTGGACATGGACCAAACACACGGTGGCCAAAGATCCCCCCCATTTTCTGATGGTGGCTTGAGGCATTCCTTTTGTGATTTGGGACACAGTGCTTCATGGGAACAATGGTATGTCCTGACAATCTGAAGAAGGGGAGAGATGTCTTCCTCAGAGCCATATACCGTACTCCAATAGGATGAGTTGAAGCATGTTTATCTCATTGGGAACGATTACAAGTACTTACGGTTAGATCGTGTTTTGTTGTTGTTTGTGTAGCCCTGTAATTTAAGCCTCTAAAATGAAAGTTCAGCAAGATTCAAAATTCAAAAAAGCTGAACTGAAATTATGTCCTAGAATCATAGAATCTTAGAGTTGGAAGTCACCCCAAGGATCATCTAATTCCTGCAATGCAGGAATCTCGGCTAAAGCATCCAGGACAGACCCAACCTCTGCGTAAATACCTCCAAGGAAGGAGAGTCCACCACCTCTCATGGGAGTCTGTTCCACTGCCGAACAGCTCTTGCTGTCAGAAAGTTTTTTCGAATGTTTAGTCGGAGTCTCCCTTCTTGTAACTTGAAGCCATTGGTTTGAGTCCTACCATCCAGAGCAGGAGAAAACAAGCATGCTCCCTCCCTTCAGATATTTGAAGATACCGGTAGCTATCATATCTGCTCTCAGTCCTCTCTTTTCCAGGCTAAACATACCCAGCGCTCCTCATAAGACTTAGTTTCCAGACCCTTTATCATCTTGGTTGCCCTCTTAAATTGTGGTGCCCAGAATTGGACACAGTATTCCAGGTGTGGTCTGACCAAGGCAGAATAGCATTAGCTTTTTTTGCTGCTGCATCACACTGTTGACTCATGTTAAGCTGGTGTCCACCAAGACCCCTAGATCCTTTTCACATGTACTGCTAGTAAGCCAGGTGTCCCCCATCCTCTATTTGTGCAGGTGGTTCTTCCTACCTAAGTGCAGAACCTTACATTTGTCCCTATTTAAATTCATTTTGTTAGCTTGTGCCCAGTTCTCCAATCTGCTAAGGTCATTTTGAATTTTAATTCTGTCTTCTGCGGCATTAGCTACCCCTCCCAGTTTGGTGTCATCTGCAAATTTGATGAGCATCCCCTCAATTACTTCATCCAAGTCATTTATAAAGACGCTGAACAACAATGGGCTCAGGACAGAACCATTGTGACACCCCACTTGTCACTTTTTTCCAGGATGATGAGGAACCGTTAATGATTACTCTTTGGGTTCAGTCAGTCAACCAGCTGCAAATCCACCTAACAGTTACCTCGTTCAACCCACATTTTACCAGCTTCCTCACGAGAATATAAAGGGGGACTTTGTCAAACCTTACTGTCTTTATGCCCATTCTGGAGTTGTGCAAACTTTTGTAGATGTGCAGAATTTTTGTTTAAGGCTCTAGAGAGATAGGTGCCTGCCTTCAAGCTTATTAACACTAGGACTAGGATCTTTAGCAACTTGCAGAGGGACATTTGTGTCCTCTCCCTAGCTTTCTCCTGTCCCATGCATTAGTACAAGAAAGTACAGAAGCAGGAAGCTCAGTTTTTAAAAATCTGCAACAAACTAGTACACTGTAAACATATAATTATGGTGTGCACTGGTGCTTTGGCTACATATTTTAGGTTTTTGGAGAGAGAGCACTTTGTAGTTTTGAGGTCACTTTATATTGTTTTTAAAGCTAAGCACAGGTCAGTCCTACTTAGCCTTTTCCTTTGCACTCATCATTATGATGATCTTGCTGGATGATGGGGGGGGGACATACTGGAATATCACAAAATTCCTATAGAGTGTTATTTTTGCTCAGGAAAGGATAGATAGATAACTCCAAAAATAGCTAGTGCTTTTGTTATTGAAGCTTGCTTTAAGAGTCTTGCTTTAAGAGTCAAAAACTTAAGACTATACTTACTGGTACTTGCTCTGCTGATTTGTGTGCACTAGATTCCCAGTTGAGAGTGCAATCTGTAGTTGTCATGGTCACTACCAGCAATCCTCAATAGTCTTTCCGTGTCCTACAAAGAATTCATGTGCACATGGGGCACAGAATAGGGTTGCTATATTTCAAAAAGTAAAAACCAGGATTCCCCAGTGGTTGCGCTTTATTTATAGAAACCCCAAAGTTATTGAGCTTTTTTTAAAACAAAAATGCCCCCCAAAACATGATTTTTGGGTTTACTTGCCAAAGATCCAGGACAAACCACCGCCTTCCAGAAATGGCCCCTTCCAGAACTTCCACCTTTGAAGTCCCAGGCGTATGGCAGCCCTAGCACAGAATGTGCAGAGTCTCTTGTTGCTCTTTTTAAAGCTGTGGTAAGGCAGACTGAATCTAGTTCTCCTGCTGCCACTTCCCAGATGGTTGAATACCTGTTTGATTGGGCTGGGGGGATTGTGCACCCAGAAAGAAGCCTGGAAAACATGCTGGACTGAAGCAAATATTTTTGAGAGTTGCCATGCATGGAGATCAAAGCCGTGGAATATTGGTTTTAACATTCTATTAATGTTTCCCATGATGCAATATGCAATATTTAGAGCTTCCAAGCCAGTCTGTCAATTCAGATATTTCTATAGTCTCAGGCTGTAAATGTGTGACACTTTTTACAGTGTCAATTTTTTTACAAATTTGTGGAGCCTGGATGTTCAGGGTGAGTGAAACTTTCATACAAATGAATAATACTTTCTAAAGTTATGAGCATCAATCTGTAATTTTGTACAAGGTGCGAAAAGTTTAAGGTCCTGATCCAGCAACTCCAATGCACAATTGGGCTTCAATACAAACCCTGGAGTTCTGCATTCAATCCCATGTCAGGAAAAGCTCTGCATAGCTCATCTCATAGTTCTCTATTTTCAAGATACTTGGGTAGCTTCATATCATGGTGAAAGTACCAGATCTTAATTAAGTTGCTGGGAGGGGAATCACTGTTTTTATGCCCATATTAGAATCATAGTTGGAAGGGACCCAAGGATCATCTAGTCCAACCCCCTGCAATGCAGGAATATTGGTGTGAGCATGGCTATTAAATGCAACTCAGATTACTATAACGCCTCAAATATTTATGGGCATGGAGAGCAAAGAAAGACTTATTTAAAGCCTAAGAGAGAAAAAGTAACTGTTTCTACTTAAGTAAATATGCCCATTGCTGCTGAATGTAACTTTTAATAAACTTT
The DNA here is from genome assembly GCA_034641395.1 of Darevskia armeniaca. Lineage (NCBI taxonomy): Eukaryota > Metazoa > Chordata > Lepidosauria > Squamata > Lacertidae > Darevskia > Darevskia armeniaca. The sequence continues at coordinate 6,754,357 of JAWWNF010000019.1, read as the reverse complement.
TTCTCCTTTTATACATATTTGTGTCTTTGTAGTCCATTGTGCAGCTGTGTGCAATTTTTGATAATCAGCTTCTTAAAATAATTAGACAAGCAAATCTAGATCTAGTTCCTTCAAATCTACTTCAACTTAGTGTTCAATGTTATGAAGCCTAGTTAAAACTGGAAAAGGAGAGGAAGTGCTAGACACAGTCTTTTCTTAATTATTCACAACTTTTCTCCAATCTCCATTTAACCGTTCTTAGTGTGGGTGGTGCAATTGCCATGAAAAACCATTTCTACCCAGCTGCTCTAACATATCTCTGTGGTTGACTCTTCACATGATTTCATCCTATTGCATGAAAAGTGGTATTGATGGAAACTGACATGACCTGATCAAATGTGCTTTCCAGTTAACAGCAATGCTGTTCAAACAAACCCCTTCTCCTAGATGGGTTGGAGAGGAAGAAGAAACCTGCCAGGAGGGCAGGGACAGCATCTCTATGGGACCCAGGGTGCCCAGGTACCCATAAATATTTCAATGAGGGGTTGGGCCCCCTCAATATTCCACAACCAGGTGGGCTCCATCAGGCCCTCCTCCGCCTGTGGCTGGCTCAAAGCCTGTTGCAGCAACGGGAGGACCCGACACAGCCCATTGCAGAGGCAGCAGGCCCCACCAAGTCTCTGGGATTAACTCTTTGAAAGGCCCATTAGGGCTTTCTGCGGCTGTGACGGGCTCCATCATAGAATCTTGGAGTTGGAAGGGATCCAAGGGTCATCTAGTCCAACCCCCTGCAATGAACCTCAGCTAAAGCATCCATTACAGATGGCCATCCAACCTCTGCTTAAAAACCTCCAAGGAAAGGTCTACAACCTCCTAAGGTAGACTGTTCCACTGTTGAACAGTTCTTACTGCCAGAAAGCTTTTCTGTATGTTTAGTTGGAATCTCCTTTCTTGTAACTTGAAGCCCAGAAAGAGGGGGAGAGGAAAGTGAGGTCATAAGAGAGGTTGCCATGGAAACACTCCCAGGAAGAATAGGTGAGTGTTCACATACCAAAGGGGGACAGGAAACAGCAGGCGAAAGCCTCTCAGAGAGTACACCAGAACCAATGAGCTTACAAGCTCGTAGAAAGGGGGGGCTACAAGAGAGGGGATGTCACAGCGTCCAAGGAGAAGGTACCTCCCTCGCTGCTTTCGTAGAAGGAAGTGCAACGCTGAAAGTTCAGTCGAGTTACCTTGAGGAATGGAGACTGTCTGGAAGCGGAGAGCTCCCAGTTATGTGTTATTATTTGGAAATAAACCAACCTTTCTAATGAACTGGACTCGTGTGCTTCGCTCACATGTACACATTATTTACATATAATGCTACTCCTCCTCCCTTCCTGTTTGGTCTATTCCTTTTGAACAGGTTATACCCCTCAATTCCTACATTCCAGTCATGAGTCTCATCCCACCAGGCTTCAGTAATGCCTACCAGGCCATATTTGGTGGCGCTGTGGGTTAAACTACAAAGCCTAGGGCTTGCCGATCAGAAGGTCGGCGGTTCGAATCCCTGCGACGGGGTGAGCTCCCATTGCTCGGTCACAGCTCCTGCCCACCTAGCAGTTTGAAAGCATGCCCCAAAGTGCAAGTAGATAAATAGGTACCACTCCAGTGGGAAGGTAAACGGCGTTTCCGTGTGCTGCTCTGGTTCGCCAGAAGCGGCTTTGTCATGCTGGCCACATGACCTGGAAGCTGTACGCCAGCTCCCTCAGCCAATAATGCGAGATGAGCGCCGCAACCCCAGAGTCGATCACGACTGGGTGGACCTAATGGTCAGGGGTCCCTTTACCTTTACCTTTACCTTTCTAAAAGCTCCAATTCGTCTTGCTTGTTTCCCACACTCTGTAGAGACAACTGAAACCACAAGTCATTCCCTCCAGCTGGTTCCTTCCTGTAGTTTCTTGTCCTTTAGCAGGTTTCTGGAGTACTGTCTCAGGTTCCTGTGCATCAAATTAAACTATTATCGCCAGTGTCAGGTGCTCTTCTGTTGTTTGTAATGTTGTCTCCCTCCTCCTCAATATTTAGATAAAACTCTCCTGATAAGGTTCTTGCCAACCGCTGTGAGGTGCAGCCCATCTTTTGCCAGAAGTCCTTCCTCAAGGAAGCAGAGACCATGGTCCAAAAAGCCAAATCCTTCCTGACGACACCACCTGCACAGCCACAGTATTTTCTTCTCTCTTTCTTGGCCACGTCCTTCAACAGGAAGGAGTGATGAAAAGACTACCGGTGCCCCAAGTCTCTTCAGCTCCCTGCCCAGTGTCTCATAGTCCCTTGCTATGTGTTGCAGGCTGTGTGTCCCATCAGGCCCTCCTGCTGCAGTAGTGGGCCTTTCAGAAGCCATGCCAAGGCTCCTCCCAGCGTGTGATGTGACACGTGGTGCATGACATCACACACACATTGTAGGGTGAAACCCAGCACACCTGCAGGAGGGAAAGGTCTCACTGCTCCAATGTTATAATAGACATTAACTAAATGGTCCAACTCAGTCCAGCTTCATGGGTCTGGAGCTCAGTCACAGGACAGCCCCATCGTGCTTTCTACAGATTTCTAAAGAATGTGTAGCTGTCCACGTTTAAATTGTACACATTTTGTATGGACCTTTTATGTAATATGTGTTTTCCTATAACTTGTGTATTTTTGTGCAGACATTTTACAAATGAAACTACATTACAAGGGTGCAATCCAACTGGGACTGTGTGCAATTCAGTTTGGGATCTTTGGTTCAGGTGCTGTGCTTGGAAAAGGAGGGTGGAATGAATTTCTTCTCCATCCCTATGAAGCAGCCACTGGGGAAGAGACTTTTAACATGAAAAATGTTCACAGTTTTGAGAGAGGAGGAAGTGAGGCATAGCAAGGGGGAAATACCCACATGCCTTATCACTGCCAGCAGTTCTATATGTATTACTCTTGTAATCAAAATAAGCAACAACAACAAAATATACGTCTCTGCCCAAGGTAGCTTACAGTCTATGTCTCAACACGAGAGCAGGCAACAGTAAATGGAGTAAAGCATAACAGGAAGACTATGCACAAAACTAGTTTCACACACTCGGAGTGTGAGGACTAAGGAGCTGAGCCAAAGGCATCATAGAATTGCTTGTCTTGAGGATGGATTTGCAGGACGGCACCAGGCACCTGTTTGCAGGGTAGTGGTCCAGACATACAGGGCAGTAAGGAAGAACAGACACAGACAGTTTTAAAGGAGAAGGATGGCAATGAGTTCCTGACAAAATTATGGTATAAAAGAAACTTAACAGAAAGAGGTCTGTACCTCCTGCCCTTGGTATTCTAAACGTTTCCTCTTCAGGAATAGTCTCCAAGATTCAAGAAGCATTCACAGAAATGAAATATTTTTTATTAAAAAAATAATACACCAGCTTACAGACTCCTGTCGATTTGTATTCTTCACCTTACAAACAGAAAGCCACAAGACAAATTGCCTTAGAACTTTGTAATCTCAAGAGCTTCGCAATTGTTACAGTCAGCCGTTACCTTTCCCTCTGCCCAGAACATTACTTATTCAGTTACCTTCTCTCCCTCTTCCCTTCTGCACCCACCTGAGCCTCGCCTCTCATAGAACTGAGAAATCAGCTGCTTAGAATTCACAGAATGGAACACTGAAGTTGTAAAATCCAACAGAAGTGGTCAGGAAATACAAGTCTCAGAATGAATGCTCAGCCTTAATTCCTTCTTCTGTCTCAGTGTTTCTTCCAAAAACCAGCCTGAAGGATCTAACCATAAATGGCCTGTGTGATGGGATGCAAAGCTGGTGGAATTTCTCCACCAACTTTATCTGCACTGAATTCATTAACAGTATGCAACGCTGTGTCCCAATTTTTCAGTCCAGCAAAGATTTAATGTGCTGCTAGCAGAATGCTTATCATTGTGCAGAATACCCACATTGCAGGGATCCTGTGCATTGTACCATAAGGGAGGTTTTTGTCCCGTTGGTGGAAGCTGCGCCGCACACTGTCAGGGCTGTATGATAGGTTATGCCCCACCAGCACAACAGTGTAACCAAAAGCACTGCAAAATGCAATGCACCACCACCACACTCAGTGGTTGGCAAACTATTTCCTGGTGCAACACTTTGGTAATTAGAAAGGGCAGATGGATAATCTTCTTAAGGGAAAGAAAATTCAGATACGGCGGCTTAGAAGAAACTAGTAGGATTTGTATAGCTTGCTTTCTTTGCCATAGATCAGCACAAATTTGGGGCATCACACCATAATAGCTGAGCCTATTATTACTATTTTCACAACTTTATCAGAATAGATACATATTTTCTCACTTCTGCTTACCATACTGCTTACCTACCTGGACCCTGAGGATCATCTTCTAAGCCTCTTCTTTGTGTGCCTTATCCATGAGAGGTCCGGAGGATGGCAACACAAGAACAGGGCCTTTTCTGCAGTGGCTCCATGTCTGTGGAATGCTCTCTCCAGGGAGGTTTGCCTGGCACCATCATTATACACCTTTAGGCACCAGGCAAAAACATTTCTCTTTAACCAGGCCTTTGGCTGATTGTCACCCAATGCTCTTAAAATGTGTGGGTTGGTTGTTGGGTTTTTTTGGGGGGGGTGTTATTCAGTTGTTTCTGTTTTTTTATTATTATTATGTATTCTGTGTTTTTGTATTGTGATTTTATCCTGTGAACTGCCCTGAGACCTGTGGATATAGGGCAGTATACAAATTTAATTAATACTACTATTACTAATGGGCTAGACAGACGACTCTGGGGTTGGGGCGCTCATCTCGCTGGGACCGAGCAATGGGAGCTCACCCCGTCACAGGGATTCGAACCACCGACCTTCTGATCAGCAAGCCCTAGGCTCTGTGGTTTAACCCACATCACCACCTGGGTCCTTTTCCATGTATTAGACGAGTTTTTTTGACTCAAAAATCATGTCAAAAAACTGGGGTCGTCCTATACACGGATAGTGTGGTGGTGGGGGAGCTGTGCGCCCCCAGCCAGCTTGTTGGTTTGTGGGCGTGCAACTCCCCCCCCCAATGGTGTTGTGGGAGGCGTGTGCTCTAGGGAGCGTTTCCCACAGCAGCGTGGAGGGGAAGCTGGTTGGCAGTGGCATGGGGGGAGCGGCTGGCCACTTTGCTGGGGTGATGGCGCACATGCAATTCCCCCTAAAAAAGACTCAACAACTTTGTGCCATCTCCCCTCATTTTCTTTAAATTTAGTCCCCCAAAATAGGGGGCATCTTATACATGGGGGCATCATATACACGGGAAAATATGGTATCATGGGGGTTGTAGTCTACAGGGCACCAGGTTGATGAAGTTGTCGTTAGGGTAAATGTTGTCCAGGGTGCTGATCAGTTACACTCAGTTCTTGCTTCCTAAATACTTAAAGTTCTATGTTCAGCTCTGAGCTCAGGGACACATTTTCCTCCTGGTGTTGTATACAAACTCGGCCCTCCAGATATTTTGGGACTACAACTCCCATCATCCCTAGCTAACAGGACCAGTGGTCAGGGATGATGGGAGTTGTAGTCCCCAAACTACAGTTTTGGCCGAGTTTGCCTATGTCTGTTGTATACTGTGCCAACCTATGAGATCAATGGAACAAAAGTGTTCTAAATCTAAATACAGTGGTCCCTTGGTTCTCAATCTTTATCCATTCCAGAAGCCTGTTCCAAAACCAAAGCATTCCAAAACCAAGGCGCGCTTTCCCATAGAAAGTAATGCAGAATGGATTGATCCATTCCAGACTTTTAAAAACAACCCCTAAAACAGCAATTTAACATGAATTTTACTATCTAACAGGGACGCGAGTGGCGCAGTGGTCTAAACCACTGAGCCTTGGGGTTGGCAGTTCGAATCCCTGCGACGGGGTGAGCTCCCGTTGCTCGGTCCCAGCTCCTGCCCACCTAGCAGTTCGAAAACACGTCAAAGTGCAAGTAGATAAATAGGTACCGCTGCAGCGGGAAGGTAAACGGCGTTTCCGTGCGCTGCTCTGGTTCGCCAGAAGCGGCTTAGTCATTCTGGCCACATGACCCGGAAGATGTTTGTGGACAAACGCCGGCTCCCTTGGCCTATAGAGTGAGATGAGCACCACAACCCCAGAGTCGTCTGCGACTGGACCTAATGGTCAGTGGTACCTTTACCTTTTTACTATCTAACAAGACCATTGATCCATAAAATGTATTGTGTGACTGCAGTACATTGTTTATTGCTTTCATTTTACGGATAAATTTATTGCGTGTGTAGGGCACCCAGTCACTCCCACCAATAAACTCACACTGGAGACATAATTTTGGTTTGGGTTTTTGGGCATATTTTGGCCACAACTTTATTGAATACAAATCACGTGAGTGGTTGCGTAGGCATTGGTTCACGCTGTCCAACGGGACAGAGCTGACCCTAGTCAGCAGCAAGACTAGCTGTCGCAGCGGGACAGAGCTGACCACTTGTCAGCGAAGGGAAACCATTAGCTGGGGAGAGTTAACGGGGCCGGATCACATCGTGCCTCCCCCTCCCCAGGGGTCCCAGGGACTCCTGCATGGCCCTGCACCCACCGGGTTTGGACAGCAATGTTGAGTCCCTGGATTCCTTTGCGGAATTCCCATTACCAACATCACTTCTTGGGGGGCACCGCCCACCCATACCACAGAACCAATGCCTAAACGCCAACCTTACAAGTTGTGACTATTTGCTATGTAGTAGGCAAAAACCAAATGGCTCGGCCAATCTGCCAGATGGACAAAATTCCTACCAGGCCCCTCCTAAGCAGAGGCGACCCCTAACCGGCACAGCAAGGTCAACGCCAACCTATACCAGGGAAGGGGGGGTGGGAGATCCGAAGCTCCGAAAAGAGTGACCCAAGATCCACGTGGGGATCTATATAAGGACGCTGGGCCGTCCTACCAAATTGCAACATGCAATTCTGCCTCACAACAAGCAGGTCCTGGAAGCTGTGGCCACAAACCCTACCCCCCAAACCAGGAAGAGTGAATTCTTGCCCACCCCGCAATGGCAGCTCTCTGCGAGAACTTTGTCATTGCCTGTATATACACAGTATACACAACAACGAAAATCAAACACCCAAAGACCGGAATGTGTACGGTAAATCTGGTCTTTGGGTGTTTGATTTTCGTTGTTGTGTATACTGTGTATATACGGGCAATTTATCCGTAAAATGAAAGCAATAAACAATGTACTGCAGTCACACAATCAATGAATCAGTAGCTGAACTGGGTTCCACATAGACATAAAAACAAAACAAAAGAGCCGCAAAAACAAAAACGTGAAATAAATAGCAAAAACAGACAGACCTCAGTGTAACACTCAAAACGGAGCACCTTCGGCGTCCGAAAAAGGTTCGCAAACCGGAACACTTACTTCCAGGTTTGCAGTGTTTGGGTTCCAAGTAGTTTGGGTACAAAGGTGTTTGAGAACCAAGGTACCACTTGTATTCAGATTAACTGAATCAGAAATCATAAGTTATAGGCTTTTTTAACTAACAATGTTTGGATAGTGTTGTTACCCTTCAAAATGCCAGAGCCCTCATACTTTCCCTGGATTTCAGATGGCTTCACATCAAAACTGCAGAAAGTGAATTGTTTAGGGAACCAGCATTTCTACCCTGCTATTAAAATACAAATACTGCAGAGTAACCAATATATGTTTCCTTCATGGAAGCAACTCCAGCATTGTGGGCTCTCAATGTAATATTGACCCGGGCAAGATACAGTCAGAATGGCTGCCGTCTTGTTTTGAGGCAGGTCCCTACTCATTTCAGTCAGTTGCACAAGAAGGGTCATACTCTGAGCAAGTGATTTGCCTGTTCCTCTGAGCAAGTGATTTGCCTCCCCCATTTTCAAAAAAACACAATGAGTACTAATAAACATTAAATATTTTTTTTAAAAAAAAGCTCTTGGCTATCTCTATATGGAGATTGTCTTGCTTTTAGTCTGTGGCTGCAGACACAAACAATCAAAGAAAGTCTTACTGTAGCACTAATATTGTGTTAGGTAATATTGTGTTAGGTAAAGGGACCCCTGACCAACATTGTGTTGGCAAGCAATTACTAAGTCTTCTTTATAAATAACTCACAGCCTCATAACCAGTGTTTCTGAGGAATACTAAGAAACAAACAAACAAAAACAGTGCTGTTTCAAAAGGTTCAGTTCACCATCTAGATTTAAAATAGAACGCAATACAGTGGTACCTGTACGCTTCAGGTTAAGTACGCTTCAGGTTAAGAACTCCGCTAAGAACAGAAATCGTGCTCTGGCGGCGCAGTGGCAGCAGGAGGTCCCATTAGCTAAAGTGGTGCTTCAGGTTAAGAACAGTTTCAGGTTAAGAACGGACCTCTGGAACAAATTAAGTACTTAACCCGAGGGACCACTGTAGTATCCACAGATGAAAAACTGTTCCTTGATCTAAGGAACCTTCATGCAAAATTGGGTTACAATACAGGCAGCGACAATTTTGTTGTTGTTTTTTAGTCATGTCCGCCTCTTCGTGACCCCATGGACCAGAGCACGCCAGGCACTCCTGTCTTCCACTTCCTCCCGCAGTTTGGTCAGACTCATGTTGGTAGCTTCGAGAACACTGTCCAACCATCTCGTCCTCTGTCGTCCCCTTCTCCTTGTGCCCTCCATCTTTCCCAACATCAGGGTCTTTTCCAGGGAGTCTTCTCTTCTCATGAGGTGGCCAAAGTACTGGAGCCTCAGCTTCAGGATCTGTCCTTCCAGTGAGCACTCAGGGCTGATTTCCTTCAGAATGGATAGGTTTGATCTTCTTGCAGTCCATGGGACTCTCAAGAGTCTCCTCCAGCACCAGAATTCAAAAGCATCAATTCTTCGGCGATCAGCCTTCTTTATGGTCCAGCTCTCACTTCCGTACATTACTACTGGGAAAACCATAGCTTTAACTATACGGACCTTTGTTGGCAAGGTGATGTCTTTGCTTTTTAAGATGCTGTCTAGGTTTGTCATTGCTTTTCTCCCAAGAAGCAGGCGTCTTCTAATTTCGTGACTGCTGTCACCATCTGCAGTGATCATGGAACCCAAGAAAGTAAAATCTCTCACTGCCTCCATTTCTAGCGACAATTGTATGTGCAACCAATTGATTTGTAACCACCAATGCATGCATCGTTTTCGGCCCTGGGTGGGGGTAGCTTATCGTATGTGCCATTGCTGAAGCATACCTGGAATGCATCCCTGGAGTTGCCTGTATCATAAAATGCACAATGAACTTTCCAAAATATATCGTAGATAACCATGTGATCCAGAGATATGATTTACAATTGAAGTCTCTACTAAGTCTCTGCATTAAGGTATAGTAGTTGATGATTATGATGATTAACAGACAGAATTTGTTGCTGCTTCTTATTAAGACTTAATAATGTATCTGAACAAACCTGTGGGGAAAATGGACTTCTGGGGGCAGCAAAGAGTTAAATGTAGTTATTAATTTTATTTTTAAGCATAAGCTGTTTTGCTGGAATGTAATATGTATATAGTATAAGACAGTCTAGTTTAGGGAGGCTTTTAATGTTTAATATATTACTGTATTTTAATGTTCTGTTGAAAGCCGCCCAGAGTGGCTGGGAAAACCCAGCCAAATGGGTGGGGTATAAATAATAAATTATTATTATTGTTATTGTTATTGTTATTATTATTATTATTATAGTTCTAAGCATGTTTACTAAGAAGGAAGTGCTAATGAGTTCAGTGGGGTTTTCTCCCAAGTAATTAGGCTTTCATTTCAGCTTTTATTTGGTTCATAGTTTCCCATCTCCACTTAAGGGCTGGATCAGAGCCAGCCCTACCATTAGGGAGAAGGAGGTGGCCTGACTCAAGTGGCAGGTTGTGGAAGCACCTTCAAAGGACAGGAAGTTGACAATTATTCAGTTTCTTATTATGGATTGTATCTGACTGAGTCATACTCAGGGTAGACCAGTCTGATAGAGATATATAATTTTACAACTGGGGATGATAATATTTTGTTTCTTTTTTTGCCTCAGGCTCCCAAATGACCCTTGACTGACTGTATTCCTAATTTATTCTGATCAGGTAATTTTGTTTTCCTTATCAGAACATTTGATGGTTGGAGCAGTAGGTGGTTTGGGTTTCTTGTACAGAATCCACAGCCATTCTATGGGGCACTTTGCTATGTATTTGCAGATGAGTACACATTTCGGCTACAAGGGCATTTGCATTAGAGAAAGGCTACTTTTCTATTTCTCCTTCCTGACAGCTCCCCTATATGAAACAGCTTCACTTTTCTTATTCTGTGGCTTTAAAAAACATATGGAACAACATTAACTCCATCCAAACCTGTGGTTTAGTTTTTTAAAAATGAAATTCCAGTAAAGTGCTTGTACATCTGGCAAAGTACAGCTGAACCAGTGTGGGTTTTTTTTTGTTAAAAAAAAAACCCACCACGCACATGTGCCTCCATGTACACAAAGAGCCCTGTGATTCACCACCATGGTAAATCACAACACCTTCAAAACCCAGAGGAATTTGCTCAATGCCCAAATGAGAATTAAGGCTGGGGACGGGGACTAGATTCTTTATGACTGGAGACCTCTACCCGATGCTATTTTAGTCAATTACTTAAACCAATAATTCCAGTAACAACTACACATACCTTTAAAAAGGAAGCTGGGGGCCTGCAGCCAAAGATTGTGCTGGTTGCTTCCTTTTTATTTATTGTTTTGATAATAATTTTATTAGTTTTCAATTACAATCCAATAATAGCCTCATTATAACAATACCAATTTATAATACAATTACTAATACCAATTGTTCAAATACCGAATTATATAATTTAGGTGCCCCCCACCACGTGCTAGAATTGATGATTTGATGATTTTCTTTATTTCTGCGTTCCAAATTCTTATTACCGGTAATTTCAATTACATTCTGGTCATAATAATAATCCCTTATACAACTAATAACTTCTATTCGTGTTGACACATTAAATGATTTATAAAACTGCAAGTGAGGCACTCAAACTATATCCTTGTTCTTCATGTGTGTGGCAGTTATTCTGTCTGCGGTGTTTCCTCTGTCCTTGTAAAATGTTATATCTCTCTTTTCCTGGTTGTTGCTGTAAGGGCCGTCTTAAACATATCCGGTGCCGTGGTGGAAGGATCCCTCTGGTGCCCCCCCCCCCCCGTTTCCCAGAGTTGTCGACTTTTTGGCTGGCGGGGTGGCATGACTTGGGGCCAGGACCTCTGTGATGCAGGGGGCAATAACCAGAGGTGTAGCAAGGTGCGAAATTTTTTTTGTCAACCCCCCCACTGAATTTTTTTTTTTGCAGAGGGTACCCCAAAGTTGTTGAGCTTTTTAAAGGGAAGGTTGCACAGAGTTTTTGAGCTTTTTGGGAGGCAGGGGACACCATAGTTGATCAGCTTTTTTTAGGGAGGGTTGCAGCGCGGGACCGATCCACCCACGGGGGTGCAAGCACTGATTACCTTTCTCTGGCAGATCAGCCTGTTTAATGCAATTAAGCCCTGGAACAATGCTAGCCATGCACCCTTGCTCACTTGCAGATTTTTCGTAATTTGCTTTGCAAGAAGGGGAGAGCACAGCTTAGAATCATAGAGTTGGAAGAGACCACAAGGGCCATCCAGTCCAACCCCCTGCCAAGCAGGAAACACCACCAAAGCATTCTTGACAGATGGCTGTCAAGCCTCTGCTTAAAGACCTCCAAAGAAGGAGACTCCACCATACTCCTTGGCAGCAAATTCCACTGTCGAACAGCTCTTACTGTCAGGAAGTTCTTCCTAATGTTTAGGTGGAATCTTCTTTCTTGTAGTTTGAATCCATTGCTCCGTGTCCGCTTCTCTGGAGCAGCAGATAACAACCTTTCTCCCTCCTCTATATGACATCCTTTGATATATTTGAACATGGCTATCATATCACCCCTGAACCTTCTCTTCTCCAGGCTAAACATACCCAGCTCCCTAAGCCGTTCCTCATAAGGCATCGTTTCCAGGCCTTGGACCATTTTGGTTGCCCTCCTCTGGACATGTTCCAGCTTGTCAGTATCCTTCTTGAACTGTGGTGCCCAGAACTGGACACAGTATTCCAGGTGAGGTCTGACCAGAGCAGAATATAGTGGTACTATTACTTCCCTTGATCTAGATGCTATACTCCTATTGATGCAGCCCAGAATTGCATTGGCTTTTTTAGCTGCTGCATCACACTGTTGACTCATGTCAAGTTTGTGGTCTACCAAGACTCCTAGATCCTTTTCACATGTACTGCTCTCAAGCCAGGTGTCACCTATCCTGTATTTGTGCCTTTCATTTTTTTTGCCCAAGTGTAGTACTTTACATTTCTCCCTGTTAAAATTCATCCTGTTTGCCTTGGCCCAGTTCTCTAATCTGTTAAGGTCATTTTGAAGTGTGATCCTGTCCTTTGGGGTATTAGCCACCCCTCCCAATTTGGTGTCATCTGCAAACTTGATCAGGATGCCCTCAAGCCCATCATCCAAGTCATCGATAAAGATGTTGAATAAGACTCACCCTCCATCTTGAAGCTTGAAGTAAGGACAAAAAAAGAAGAAGCCTAGAATAATAATAATAATAATAATAATAATAATAATAATAATAATAATTTAGAAGCCTAGGTTCCCCCCAATAAACGTTTAAGACTAGCTCCCCTCTATCTAGAAGATGGGTCAAACTTATTAGCACTGATTAGCTCCGCCCTACAAGCTCAGCTCACCTTTTGCCCACTTCCTCAGTCGCTGCCCTCCAAGCACTGGTTAGCTCCACCCACAGCTAGTCACACACACAAGCCAGAAACAAACACACACACACACAAGCCTGGACAGTCACACAAATCCAAGAGGCAGAAGCCCTAGGAAAGAAACACACAAACAAATAAGGAAACAAATAAGCACACAAACTTAATCACACACAGCCCCAAAAAGACAAACCCACAAAACCTACAAGCTCAGCTCACCTTGTTGACTCATGTCAAGTTTGTGGTCTACCAAGACTCCTAGATCCTTTTCACTTGTACAGCAGTACAAGCCAGGTGTCACCCATCCTGTATTTGTGCCTTTCATTTTTTTTGCCCAAGTGTAGTACTTTACATTTCTCCCTGTTAAAATTCATCCTGTTTGCCTTGGCCCAGTTCTCTAATCTGTTAAGGTCATTTTGAAGTGTGATCCTGTCCCCTCCCAATTTGGTGTCATCTGCAAACTTGATCAGGATGCCCTCAAGCCCATCATCCAAGTCATTGATAAAGATGTTGAATAAGACTGGGCCCAAGACAGAACCCTGTGGCACCCCACTAGTCACTTCTCTCCAGGATGAAGAGGAGCCATTGATGAGCACCCTTTGGGTTCGGTCAGTCAGCCAGTTACAAATCCACTGAATGGTAGCATTGTCTAGCCCGCATTTTACCAGCTTCTTTACAAGAATATCATGGGGCACCTTGTCAAAGGCCTTGCTGAAATCAAGATAGGCTACATCCACAGTGTTCCCTTCGTCTACCAGGCTTGTAATTCTGTCAAAAAATGAGATCAGATTAGTCTGACATGACTTATTTTTCAGAAACCCATGCTGACTTTTAGTGATCACAGCGTTCCTTTCTAGGTGCTCACAGACCGTTTGCTTAATGGTCTGCTCTAGAATCTTTCCTGGTATTGATGTCAGGCTGACTGGGCGGTAATTGTTTGGGTCCTCTCTTTTCCCCTTTTTGAAAATAGGGACAACATTTGCCCTCCTCCAGTCTGCTGGGACTTCGCCTGTTCTCCAGGAATTCTCAAAGATTACTGCCAGTGGTTCTGAAATCACCTCTGCCAGTTCTTTTAATACACTTGGATGTAGTTCATCTGGCCCTGGAGACTTGAATACATCTAAACTAGCCAAGTGTTCTTGTACTACCTCCTTACTTATTCTGGGCTGTGTTTCCCCTGCTGAATCATCTGCTCCATATTCTTCAGGTCGGGCATTGTTTTCTTTTTTGGAGAAGACTGAGGCAAAGAAGGTATTGAGGAGTTCTGCCCTATCTGTGTCCCCTGTACGCATTTCACCTTCTTCTCCTCTAAGTGACCCCACTGTTTCCTTGTTCTTCCTTTTGCTACGGACATACCCATAAAAGCCCTTTTTATTGATTTTAACCTCTCTAGCAAGCCTGAGTTCATTCTGTGCTTTAGCTTTTCTGACTTTGTCTCTACACGTGCTGGCTATTTGTTTGAATTCCTCTCTGGTGATTTCCCCCTTTTTCCATTTTTTGTACATGTCGCTTTTAAATCTTAACTCAGTTAAAAGTTCTTTAGATAGCCACCCTGGCTTCTTTAGGCACCTTCCATGTTTCCGTCTCATTGGTACTGCTTGAAGTTGTGCTTTTAATATCTCCCTTTTAACAAACTCCCATCCATCATGAACTCCCTTCCCTTTTAGTATTACTGACCATGGGATCACACCCAGCGTTTCCCTAAGTTTTCTGAAGTCGGCTTTCTTAAAGTCTAGAATTTGAGTCTTAGTATGCTTGGTTGCTCCTTTCTGCTGTATAATAAACTCCAGAAGAGCATGATCACTCCCACCTAATGATCCTGCCACTTCTACCCCACTAACCAGGTCATCACTATTGGTTAGGACCAGATCTAAAATGGTTGATCCTCTTGTTGCTTCTCCCACTTTCTGGACCATGAAATTGTCTGCAAGGCCAGTGAGGAATCTGTTCGACCTTGTGCTCTTGGCTGAGTTTGACATCCAACAAATATCAGGATAGTTGAAATCCCCCATTACTACTATCTCACTTCCTTTTGAATGCTTTGTCATCTGTTCCAGGAAGGCGTCATCTGTGTCCTCAGTTTGGCTTGGGGATCTATAGTAAACTCCCACAATGAGATCACTGTTATTTTTCTCTCCCTTAATTTTGACCCAGATACTCTCAATTTGGCTTGTCTACAGAGCGGTCAGTGCAAGATTAATGCTGAAACACAAACCCCACAGCAGCCATCACTGGGGGGGGGGGGGACTGCTCTAAATTTAAGGGAAAAAAATATGCATTCTAATATTTGGAAGGAAACTGGAGTGAGAGAATCTTCCCCACTCTCCCCCCCCCAAAAAAAAAAATTGACAAAAGGCTCAAGAAAGTGGAGTCTAGGCTTAGGCTGAGTGCACACCGTACATTTAAAGCACCTAGAAAAAGCAGCACCAAGGAAGCTGTAGTTTGTTAAGGATGTTGGGAGTTATAGCTCTTTTGGGGTAAGCTACAGCTCCCAGAATTCTTGGAGTGTGTGTGCTTTAAAAGTATGATATGTATAAAGCTGGGGAATATAACAGTTTTATAGAGGACAGAGATCTACCAACAGTCCAAAACATTCATATTAATATAGGTAAAGGGACCCCTGACCGTTAGGTCCAGTCACGGACGACTCTGGGGTTGGGGCGCTCATCTCGCTTTACAGGCCGAGGGAGCCGGCGTACAGCTTCCAGGTCATGTGGCCAGCATGGAATATATATATAATTTTCTCTTCCTTTATTATGCTGTTGCTCTAATAAGAAACTGTTTTGTTATGAAAAACTGTATTCCATTGTGCATTTATTATTACTATAATAATTTGATTTTTTATATCCATTTTCATTTCATCAATAAAAGAAGTTACACACAACTATTTAAAATATTTAAAAATAATTACAAATGAACCATATGCTAAAAAGTAGATTAAAATACATGTCTACATTTTACATGTCTGGATGGGCTTGCCTAAACAAACATTTATTTATTTTTGCAGGCACCAAAAAGAAAAGGAAAAAAGTAAAAGTAAATGAAGGCGCCTGCCTGGTATCAACAGGCAGGGAGTTCCAAAGTCTACCTGTGCTGCCACACTAAAATATTGATGTCTCACAAGTGCAGGTGTTTTATGTGGAACCAGTAACTGTGCCAGTTTTCTCAGATCAAAGCAGTTGAGTTGGGAATACATGGGGGAAGACAATTCCTCAAGTAAACTGATCCCAAACTATTAAGAGATTTGTAGTCCAGCATAAGATGAGTGGGATCAGGCCATTGGCCCATCTAGCCCTAGAAACAGAGCTTGAGGGGTTACAGTGGTCCCTCGGGTTAAGAACTTTGCTTCAGGGTGAGAACAGAAATCATGTGGCAGTGGTGCATTGCTCTATCTGCAGTTTCCCCGCCCGCCCCCAAGGCATCTCTGGTTGGGTGAGGAAACACTGGATTTTACCCAGGGGATTGGTGGCAGGGGCAGCAAGGATGTGGATTGGTGGCAGCCTCATAATGCACAGTTGGGCCCTGAGATGGATATAGCACATTAAGAGGGTAGTGAGATAGAGAAAGAGAGAAGACGGGGATCAGGCTACAAGTGAAGCAACCCTGATTAGCTTAATTAGCAGGCTCAATACCAGCTGCCTAATCACAGGCACAGATTTTCAGCCAGAATGTTCCGTGTCTAACCCATGAAATTTACTTGAGGGCAGGTTTCCAAAGCCGCAGAAGACAATTCCTTGCTACAGGTTCATGCTGACAGCAATTCAAGACTGAAGAGACACCTGTGATTACTGAGAACATCCTCTTTTTAACACAGAAAGAGCTGGCCCATCTCCAGCAAAATGTTTTCAGTCTGTGTGTATGTTCAGTGGCTTCATAACACAGAGGCAGTCTGACCCATGATGACATGCAGGAAATGTGAAATGTAAGGTGCTCCAATCTAAGTCCAACGTGGGGGAGGTTTTTGAAAAAGAACTATGTCAGTCAATTTTGTAAATATTTCACGTAAATTCACGTCATCGTCTTTTTGTTCCTTTTGCAATGAAAACTTTGTCATTCTTTTGCATGGCTTATTTAAAAACACACACCAGAATCCTGATCCAGTTTGAGTCATAACAATTGTCATCAGAAAATTCATCCAAACAGCTCAGTTGGGACTGTAGTAGCGTGGGGCTAGTGATTTCAGCTAGTGATTTCAGCCCTCTGACATTGCAGGCAAGGAGACAGTGTCTTCATGTAACAACTCTTTATTCAGGCAACAAGACAAGACTGAGGGAAGGAGGGAGGGGGGCTACATTTATAGGGACAGAGACATGGCAAGGAAAAGATACATTTTGGAGAGAACAATCTCAAGCAATCACACAGCAGCTTTTTGGTGGGAACCAATAAAGCTGAGGATCCAAATACAGCAGCTTGAATAAACCAATAGAAGCTGTTCCTTCTGGAACAGGAATGCAGTTACTTTACAGACAATAGTAATACAGAGATAACCTTTGAATCAATACACAACAGGGACTAAATAGCTCCTGCATCAGATGCACACCTCCACCGGCATTGACATCAACCTCCTTATGCAAATAGATCTCCCTTACTGCTTGGTCGCTCAGTTAACCAGTAACTTAAAACCCTGTAAAAGTCCCAGCATCTTTAATCAGAAGCATCTCAGGTATCAGATCTGAGAAACACCTATGCTCAAGACATTGGAGAGCTGCTGCAAAAAACCTGGGCTAGGAGGTGGACTAATTGCATGACCCAATATAAAGTAGTTTCCTATCTCCCTAAAGTTTGAGCTTATAACACCATGTTCCCACCCCTTAATAAGTTTTTTTAAGTGGCAGTTTGACACTATGGATATAACAATTGCCGGTTGTTTTGGAATCTGTATGCAACTGATGGCAAAGAGTGGCAGGATGAGAAGCAAAAGTGACTCATTAAGATTGCAATTCTGCACATGCATACCTTGGAATAATTTCCATGAAATTCATTATGACTTCAGGGTAGGATTGTACTATGGATAGATGTGGGGACCTACCACACTGCCACAGGCTCTGGCAAGCCATTGCCTCAGCTGCCAAATCTTTCTGCAGCCAGCCCTGAGTCAATGGGATGACTCACACAATGTTCACCTAAGAGCAGGCTGGCCAACTGCCTGAAGGATCTCTTTAGTGAGCTGTGGGTATGAAGCAAGCCTCAATCACGCAGCTTTCAAAATAAGAGCAGGCCGGATTTTATCCAGGAAGGATTCAATACAGCAGAACAGAACGTAGGGTTTGTGTTCCAGACAAGAACCACTCAGACCTACAGACTCCTCTTAGGCCATTACAGCTACCTGGAACTTGAGAACTTGTAATATCCATTCCAGCTCCTAAATTGCCAGAGGATCTTGGCAGCAACATTAACAACAAAGCTTTTATTGACATGTTTTCTGCTTACCTAGATAAATTTATTTGGAAAACATTTTGATCAAGATAGAGTTATCTGTTCATATTTTCTCCTAGAGAGAATCAAATTTATAGATCAGGTGCCTCAAATTAGGACCTGCTTGAGTCATAATTTGTCCCATAAGGCTCTTTTCCCCGCCCCACCCCCACCCCCGCAAGCTGTGCTCACCTGCCCCACAAATAAAGGCATGGCTGTAAAAGAACTTTGGGGGTCCTTAAAATGTGCTCAGGTTTGTTCCTTGGATGCAGGTGGCGCTGTGGGTTAAACAACTGAGCCTAGGGCTTGCCGATCAGAAGGTCGGCGGTTTGAATCCCCGCGATGGGGTGAGCTCCCGTTGCTCGGTCCCTGCTCCTGCCAACCTAGCAGTTCGAAAGCACGTCAAAGTGCAAGTAGATAAATAGGTACCCCTCCAGGCGGGAAGGTAAACGGCGTTTCCGTGCGCTGCTCTGGTTCGCCAGAAGTGGCTTAGTCATGCTGGCCACATGACTGGGAAGCTGTACGCTGGCTCCCTCGGCCTATAGAGCGAGATGAGCGCCACAACCCCAGAGTCGTCTGCGACTGGACCTAACGGTCAGGGGTACCTTTACCTTTAAATAGGACCTGGCATTTGGTGCATTGTGCATTTGTCCCTAATTGCAAGCACCACTTGACTGGGTCTGGTGCAGGAGCTTCTGATTAGAGCTCCCAAGCAAGGCCAATTCCTTCCAAAAGTGGGGTTTGCAGTCAGTACCAAATGTTTGGTGCATTAAACAGTGGAATAAGGACCACAGTTCAGTGACAGCACAAGCTTTGCGTACAAAAGGTCTCATGTTCAATCCAAGCAGGTTGGAAAGAATTCTGCCTGAAACCCAGGAGAGCTGCTGCCAGTCGTTCTTGCTGTTTGTTGTGTAATATTTTATTTTATTTTTTAGGAAATTACACAGAACACATCAAAAAGGAAGAAGAAAAGTGGCACCACAAATATATACAAGATTGCTCAACTAGTTGTAATGGACCCCGATTATTTGACAATACAGTGGTACCTGATACAGTGTGTTAAGAACTTAATTCATTGCAGAGATCCGTTCTTAACCTGAAACGGTCCTTAACCCAAGGCGTGCTTTCGCTAATGGGGCCTCCTGCTGCCGCTGCTCCACGGATAAGATTTCCATTCTTATCCTGGGGCAAAGTTCTTAACCTGGAGCAACCACTTCCTGGTTAGCAGAGTTTGTAACCCAAAGCGTCTGTAACCTGAAGCATCTGGTCCCAATCTCTGAGCAGTGAGAGATTCCAGGGGTTCCAGAGTCTGGCTTCCATGGAATGAAGGACAGCACATACACATATACACAACCTGAGCCTATGATGGAATGGCTCATATGTGGCATTCACACCCCAGAAGGTCTTGCTTCTCCCAAGCTTCTGCCTGCTTCTAGCCGAGCCAACCTTATAATAATAATAATAATAATAATAATTTATTATTTGTACCCCGCCCATCTGGCTGGGTCCCCCCAGCCACTCTGGGCGGCCTCCAACAGATATTAAAATACATTAAAATATCACAGGTTAAAAACTTCCCTGAACAGGTAAGTTTTTATACCTTGAGGTATTTTCTGAATGTCAGATAGTTGTTTATCTCTTTGACCTCTGATGGGAGGGCATTCCACAGGGCGGGCGCCACTACCAAGAAGGCCCTCTGCCTGGTTCCCTGTAGCTTTGCTTCTTGCAGTGAGGGAACCGCCAGAAGGCCCTGGCGCTGGATCTCAGTGTCTGGACTGAACGGTGGGGGTGGAGACGCTCCTTCAGGTATACAGGACCGAGACCTTCTTTTGTCTTTCAAATTACCAGTCAGGTGAGGGAGGGGCTAGCACAAAGCCACTTTCTTTGTCAGACTAAAGACCATCCTTAGGCCCATTACTAAGAAGCTGGCCTGGCTAATTTAGCAATTGATTTCTCCTTAGATTTTAACCCTTGCTGGATACAGGACTCCAGGGATTAGAAGGGATTCAGGCAACATGCAGGTTAACGCCCCCACCTCCCAAATTCACAACAGTATTGTATCCATTGTGGAGCATGGTGTTCATAATGGTCCTTGTTTGTTGTCTCATCCCATTGTCCATGGACTGATGGTGGTTCCCAATCAGCTATCTACATAAAACACTGCAATGTCTTGTGCAATATGTCTCATGTTTTGGAATTTCTTAACGTCCCAACTTCTTTGGTTAGCTTTTCCATTAGTGTAGTAGATGGTACCAATATTCCAAGGCATCATTCCAAAATTGTGCAATGGTTGCTACCCGTCATTTTCAGCAGTATTGAGCTGGATGGACCAATGGTGTGGCATGATAGAAGGCTCTTTCCTATGTTCCTTTGCGATGCCTTCAGATAATGACCCGACAAGCTATAAAATTACAAGGGTTAGAGAGGGGCTGGAGCTTCTCTACATACAAATTATTTGAGATCAAGTGGTGTACTTTCTAATGGCCAAGCCGAACCACATTTAATTTATTCAGCTCTCCCACAGGACACACCCAGGCTGGAAATGGAAACCAAGAGGTCTTGCAAATGACCTCTCATCCTGCAGCTGTTTCTCTGGAAAGAGATGCAGGACTTTCCAAAATGAAACCCTCATTAGCAGAATAAATGACTCTCTGGGAAGAATCTGAACATTTAGTTGGCAATTGTGTGCTCCCAAACCCACGTCTGCATGTGAGGCAGGCCAGGTGACATTTGTAGGGAAGAATCAGTATGTGGGAGAAAAGAGCATACACACTCTTCACCAGCTCATTTCCCACTAATGTGCCTTTCCCCCCTCAGATGGGGATTTAGAGCCACTTGTTTGGGCATTGTCTCCTCTGACTGGCAGCAGCTCTCTGGGGTTTCATGCAGACGTGTTTCCCATTACCTTATCCTTCTAACTGGAGATGCCAGGGATTGAACCTGGGGCTCTGTGTGCACCAAGTGCGTGGTCCCCCACTGAGCTTTGATCCTTGCAGCCAGGAATCTACTTAGCTGAATTTTGTGGCATCCCTTACTCTCCATGGCTTCTGCCAAAATGTCTCCATGCCGGTCAGGGAGCTTCCTTTCCCCTTGGCTCGTGCCCATTAGGACTGGTAGGGTGGGAGACAGGGAGCCCTAGAGTATGGGGGAGTTGCTGTGGGATCATATTGATGCCATTCACTGGCGGAGGAAGAGGAGTGGGGGGGAGCGCACCGCCCCCGGCAGCGTGATCCCGGTGGGGTGCCATCGCGGCTGCCCCCCACCCGTGCTGGGTGCCACTCCCCCAGGACACGCTCCAGTCCCGCCCCCGCCTGCTCTCCGCCCCCTGGTGCCGGAGCATGAAGCTCCGCCACTGATGCCATTGTCTGTGTAATGCCATTGTGTTCATGCCATAATAAATTTGCCAGTCTTTAAAGTGGCACAAGACTCTGTTTCTCTTTCTTCTTCTTCTTCAGCAAAGGTTTTGCTGACTCACCTATGCTTCACTAGTTCTTTCCCTACACCACCACCAGATTCTCTCACTACTCGTTTTCCATTCCTTGGTGGCAATCTCTAACCTTTTCGCCAATTCTTCTTTTTTCTAAGCAACATGGATTGTAACCACTTGGGGGCAGGGAACCTGCCTCTTCTCTACTCTGCACAGTGCCTTTGGTTGGAATATCCTCCTCAGAGAGACTTGCCCTTCATGTCTTTGGGTGTCAGAATGTGTTTTTCTTTTCCCAGGCTGTTTCAACCCTGGGTTGAACCTGGT
The DNA here is from genome assembly GCA_034641395.1 of Darevskia armeniaca. Taxonomy (NCBI): domain Eukaryota; kingdom Metazoa; phylum Chordata; class Lepidosauria; order Squamata; family Lacertidae; genus Darevskia; species Darevskia armeniaca. The sequence goes on along the minus strand of JAWWNF010000019.1, from coordinate 6,732,451 downwards.
TTTTATTCAATTGCTTTAATTTTTCTCCTCAATTTTTTGATATCTGACTTATTATAAAGAAAAAGTACAAGGTTAAGGATAAGAACTCTGAACTATTGTTGCTGCTTCTTTGGTGTTTGTGACTCTAATGCCAATTGAAATATGATCTGCAACCGTTTTTTGGTTGGGGGATGCAATAACATAATGTTACAGAAATCTGATTATGCTAAGACCCCCCCCCTCCATTGTTGGTAGAAAATGCTCATTATCCAGAGTTAGGAAGATTTAAGTGAGAAAACAATCTTTTCATCTTGAGTGGCTGACACCTCTGCAGCCAGCTGATGAATGTCAACCCGAGAGCAAAGGAAGTGTCCATGGATGACTTGTGGGGGATGAATGCAGAAGTCATGAGGTCTTGCAGAAGTTTGCTCCCTGATGTGTCATCAATATGTTCCTAAGACTTGGCAACAGTGGGAGGATGTAGGTTCTGGGTGGTTTCTCTCTCTTTTTGAATTCCCTCTAACGTAATTACCTGACATGTTGTTGCCTTACGAAATTTGGCAGGAGTTCAGGACTAGCAGAATCTGCCTTGCATAGCAGGAAACTTTGAACGCTTAAAGCTCCTCCGTCACCTGGAACACTTCCACTAGCTATCTGGGACTGCAAGATCTGGGAACTTACTTGGTGCACACATGCTCATGGTTAGTTTTCACTCTTTCAGCTGTAGAAAAATACAAATTAATCTCACTGTGGGACACTGTGCATGTCCAGAATCTGGTTTACTATCTCATAACACTAACCCTTACACTTCTCTGATGAAAATAGGGATGTTAATAATAGTAAAAGTAATAGTAATATTGTATACCCCACCCATCTGTCTGGGTTGCCCCAGCCCCAACACATATAAAAGCATAATAAAACATTAAACATTGGGGAAAAAACTGCCCTATATAGGACTGCCTTCCAAAGTTCTTTCTTAAAATATACTGAACATGTGTGGTTTTGCATTTTGGTTGGAAGGGACTCAGATCTAGTCCAACCCCTAAAATGCAGGCCCCAATGTATTTAATATGTGTTTCTTAAATACGTATATTTCAACAGCTGGTTTTCTTAATATTTTGATTCTTTTAAAACAAAATAAAAAATAAAAAAAATTCCTTCCAGTAGCACCTTAGAGACCAACTAAGTTTGTTCTTGGTATGAGTTTTTGTGCGCATGCATCTGAAGAAGTGTGCATGCACACCAAAGCTCATACCAAGAACAAACTTAGTTGGTCTCTAAGGTGCTACTGGAAGGAATTTTTTTATTTTTTATTTTGTTTTGACTATGGCAGACAAACACGGCTACCTACCTGTAATTGATTCATTTAGTTCTATTTGTTTTTAACTTCTGGCTTCTTATTGATAATTAAATGTATATTTTCTATTTTATGCAAATAGGGATTGCTATTTACAATATACAGTAAAGTAAAGGTAAAGGGACCCCTGACCGTTAGGTCCAGTCGCAGACGACTGTGGGGTTGCACGCTCATCTCACTCTATAGGCCAAGGGAGCCGGCGTACAGCTTCCGGGTCATGTGGCCAGCATGACAAAGCTGCTTCTAGCGAATCAAAGCAGTGCACGGAAACGCCATTTACCTTCCCGCTCACCCCATCGCAGGGATTTGAACCGCCGACCTTCTGATCAGCAAGCCCTAGGTTCTGTGGTTTAACCCACAGCGCCACCTGGGTCCCACAATATACAGTACAACTAACTAAATAAAAGATAAATAAATGTAAAAAGTATTACAGTTCTGCCAAACATTAGTTTTTTAAAAAATTGTAATCCACAGTCAATACTTAAAGAAAGTGCTGATCTGTACAAAAAAAGATAACCGCCCCACTCCAAGTCAAACATATTGTTACAAGAGCGCGTGGGGCCACAGACACACCGAGAGAAGGTATGGCGGAGACTGGCTTCGCCCATTTACACCTTCAGTCTGCATGGAGGGAGTCCAGATCTTACAGCAAAGCATTGCAGGGAACCTTTCGTCTCTCCCACAAAGATGGATCTCAGCCCTGCTTCCTCCTCCTTCTCCCAGGAATCCCTGCTTCAAAACTCCCTTTTCCTGCCCCCTCAAATACACTGTTACCCCGGCAACCTTTGTGCCATCTGACTCCCCAGGCCAAAGGATCCTTTTATGACCCATCAACACCTTTTTACTATCCCAATTAATCGAAATCCCAGTATTTATTCATTCCTAGTGTGTAGAGGAGGGACCCAGGTGGCGCTGTGGGTTAAACCACAGAGTCTAGGGCTTGCTGATCAGAAGGTTGGCGGTTCGAATGCCCGCCATGGGGTGAGCTCCCGCTGTTCGGTCCCAGCTCCTGCCCACCTAGCAGTTCGAAAGCACCTCAAAGTGCAAGTAGATAAATGGGTACCGCTCCGACGGGAAGGTAAACGGCGTTTTCGTGCACTGCTCTGGTTCGCCAGAAGCAGCTTTGTCATGCTGGCCACATGACCCGGAAGGTGTCTGCGGACAAACGCCGGCTCCCTCGGCCTATAGAGCGAGATGAGCGCGCAACCCCAGAGTCGGACACGACTGGACTTGATGGTCAGGGGTCCCTTTACCTTTTACCTTAGTGTGTAGAGGGACCCCCCCTCCAGTTCTACAACACCAATAGGGGTAACTCTATCTCCCTCTCTCTTTCATGAGTTAGCATAATGCCCAGGTATATTATTACATACATCACATATCCACAACATTCATAATACAAACCCTCTTCCCACCCTCCTGGGCCTCCCCCAACTTCCACTTCTGATTTATTTTACCTTATTACACACTGCTTTATCTGAAATTACACTATTTTACTACGTTATCTACTCTCTATTATTACTAATAAAATTGTAAATGTTTATTTAAATCCTGCCATCAAGTCAATCTTCTTGTGTTTCTGCAAATAAACTATAAAAGGTTCCCATTCTCTTTCAATGTCACTGTTGTCTTTCTCACAAAGTCTGTCTGTCAATTTTGCCATTTCTGCATAGTTCATCAGTTTTTCTTGCCATTTTTCTCCAGTCTTCCAATTTTGTGCTATCAAGATTCTCGTCGCAGTTGTAGCATACATGAATAATGTCCTCATCTCCTTCGGTATGTCTTGGCCTAGAATGCCTAGCAAAAATGCTTCTGGTTGTTTTACAAATGTTATTCTCAACATTTTCTTCAATTCATTATATATCATTTCCCAGTACAGTTTTACCTTTTTACAATCCCACCACATATGCTAAAAAGTACCTTCCGCCTCACACCTCCAACATTCTTTCTTTTCATTTTTGTACATTTTTGCCAATTTCACCGGTGATATATACCATCTATACATCATCTTCATGTAATTCTCCCTCAACAATATACAATCGGTAAATTTCAGATTTGCCTTTCACCATTTTATCCAATCATCAAATTGTATATTGTGTCCTATATCCTGTGCCCACTTGATCATTACAGATTTTACTTCTTCATCTTTGGTTTCCCACTCCAAAAGGATGTTATATGCCTTTTTAAAATAATTTTGTGTTTTCTTCTATCACTTCCTTTTGGAATTTGGAAACCGAATATGAGAAGCCTTTTTTGTTATCTTCTTTAAATATGTCCTTCAGCTGTCTATGGTGCAACCAACTTTGGAGGTGTTCTTTTATTTTATAACAGTGACCTCATATGCCACACATTGTGGGTGCGAGTGACATGATGCACATTATAATGCGCCCCCTCAATATTTTGAGCAAGGCACCAGTGAACCATCTTCACAAATAACAGAGAGAGGGTGCTTGAACCTTGGTTCCCACTTCCATCAGAAGCATGAGCTGGCACCGTTGTCAATTGCAAATGTTCTTCATCGGAGTTCATTCAATATGTTATGGAAATGACAGGGGGGCACATCTTTATAGTTGTTACAATGTTACAAATATTATGCCTGAATGTATCCTTTTGACTTGACAGCTCAGGGAAGATACCTAGCTTTATAAATTTGTAGAAAATCCATACATTAACCGACTCTCCTCATTCCAATGCCATTTTAGCCCCAAAAGAAAGCTGAATTTGGGTTCCACCTCCCTCCATGAATCAAGAAGCAGGAACAGGGCATCCTGCCATAATTCACCAAGCGTGAGAGCACATACAGGGCACCCCCCCCCCCAGGGAGTGATGGGGGGGGCAACAATAGAAATCCGCAGAGGCAAATGTTCTGAAAGCCCATCTCCAGACAAGTCCTGAGGGCAAGGATATGTAAAGACTTTTATTGTTCTTTCAGTGATGGGTACTTAAGAGGTGTTGGGAAAGGTGTCTGATAAAGTGACCTAATGTTGAATTTGTGTAACCCTAGTATACCCCTCCCCATTTGTGACAAATGAGGCCTTACAAATAGCTGGGGGGGGGAGAATATATTGTCTGCAGGCAGTGGTGGAGCTGGGTGCTCCGGCACCTGGAGCAGCACACATGCGGGGCAATCTGCCCACAGGGGTGGGGCGATCCTCCCCAGGGCTGGGGGGTGCCGAATGTCTCCCCCCTTCAGGATGACACCCGGGGTGGCCCACACACCCCTTCCTATGCCCCTGTCTGCAGGTCATGTTGTTAAAACTGGGTCAAACAATGAATCACTCCAGTTCCTCAGAGCTGTGAAAGCTAAATGTAAATCTGCCATTCTCTATATGTCCAGTCACTCAAGGTCATCCTGGTACTTGCCATAAAGTACTTACTTGACAGGCAGAAAGGTGAGTTTTTTGCCTGTTGCTTTCTTCAGTTTATTTCCTCTATTTTTGCCTCCCAAAACCCACAGCCTGACATTGACATGGCAGCCGTGAGATTTATTATTAGTCTAAACCACTGAGCCTCTTGGGCTTGCCGATCATAGGGTCAGCAGTTCTAATCTGTGCAACAGGGTGATCTTCCTTTGCTTTGTCCCAGCTCCTGCCAACCTAGCAGTTCAAAAGCATACCAGCGTGAGGAGATAGATAGGTACTGCTGCGTCGGGAAGGTAAACAACACTCTGGCTTCTGTCACGGTGTCCTGTTGCACCAGAAACGCTTTCATCTTGCTGGCCACATGACCTGGAAAAGCTGCCTGTGGACAAACACTGGCTCCCTTTACCTGAAAGTGGAGATGAGTGACACACCCCATAGTCAAATTTGACTGGACTTAACTGTCCAGGGGTCCTTTACCTTTACCTTATTAGGAATAAGCAAGAGGTTGGTGATCATGAATCAAGGAATAATTAGGAATAAAGTATTTAAAAGTGATTTTTTAAACAGTGGTGTAATGAGAATGGAGTGAAAAGGACACATGCTCTGGGCACAACCTTGACAAAATGGGCAGCAAAGATTGTATAATAAAATATGTCAGGGGTTGCCAACTTTTTTGGGCTCGTGGGATCATTTGGAATTTTGATAAAGTATCCTTGGTGCCAATAAAAAAGTCTGTCATGGGGTGTGGCATAACAAAATTTAGCTTCCACATCTAAAAGAGCAGAAAAAGAGGTATGACCACAGAATGGTGTAGGCTTCACCAACAGAATCCTGGCACCCCATGAAATGTTTACAGGGAGTGGAGATGCTGAGCCAGTACAAACAGGAATTGAGAAGGAAGCACAATCTGGCTCTCCGGCACTGTGGGTTTTCTAAGGGGATCTTTACTCCTTAAACATTTCCCAAGTGCCAAGGAGGTACTGGCGAGCAGGGCACTTGTCATCTGTGGATGCTGCACTGGTGACAAAGTCAAAGGACACCTGGCAGTTCTTGCTCAGTAGGAAAAAAAATGTTCCAAGAAGGCTATCAACTTTTCTGCGCATTCTTGGTTCTGTGTATTCCTCAAAGTTGCCACTAAGTTTTGCCTAACATGGAAATTTGACGGAAATTTTAAGCTTTCTTCCTGCGGAAATCTGAGGATAGTAAATATGTTCTATAACATCACTGGAATTTATTCTCTCTCTCTCTCTCTCTCTCTCTCTCTCTGTGTGTGTGTGTGTGTGTGTGTGAGAGAGAGAGAGAGAGAGAGAGAGAGAGAGAGAGAGAGAGATGATGTGTCCCAGTAGCTGAGAAAGGGGGGGTGCAGTGGGTGCAGTCCGCCCCAGGTGCCATCCCTGAGGGGGGGTGACATTGATGCTTGCCGCGGGCAGTGCCCCCCCAGACGCCACAGGCAGTGCACCCCCCCCCCGGAGGCTTGCAGCCATGGCTAGCCCCACCTCCACGGGTGGCTCGCCCCGCCCCTGGGTGCATGCCACTCTGGGTGCCAGAGCACCTAGCTCTGCCTCTGATGTGTCCAAGAGAGGGCAGACATATCTGCAGAAAATAATGGGTATCTGAAGAAGTGGGTATCTGAATGGGTATCTGAAGAAGTGTGCATGCACACGAAAGCTCATACCAAGAACAAACTTAGTTGGTCTCTAAGGTGCTACTGGAAGAATTTTTTTTATTTTGTTTTGACTATGACAGACCAACACGGCTATCTACCTGCAGAAAATAAAATGGTTATTCTAATTAATGAAATACACACTGTACACATGGCTTTAAAAATAACTATCTGAAGTGTTTAATGCATCCAAAGGCATGAAAAGCACCACAGTAATAAACAAAAAGCTGCTGTGTATACATTTTGCAAGTTTTCCTATATTAGTTAATATATATATTGTGCATATAATGATTATAAATGGACCTTACAGATTAAAATGTATTGTATGTAGTTTGTGGCAGGTGTTAATAATGAATGATTTTGTTACATTAATAGACTCCTTTAAGAATTCATCTTCGTAAGGCTGGGGAGCAGTGGCGGGAATTGAATGTGGATAAATATATGGCATAAGGGGTATTCACCCGCTACATTCAACAAGAGTACAGTCTATGTACCTGTGTACATAACTAGTTGAGCTATGCAAAGCAATAAATGTACACACTTTCACTCAGACACTTGTACATGTGTACAGGTAGTGTAATAGGTGAAGAAGCCTATGATTTCATCCCATGATGACCCCTTCCTCCTTAGCTGCTGGGCTGGGAAAGAAACCCAAACACTGCCAACATATGGGTATTAGCCAAGCAGCTTGGGAGGATGCCATGGGGCAAGTGGTTCCTCTGCTTCTTTGTGGGATGAGTCTAAGATCTTTAAGTACTACCAAAATAGGGTCAGATCTGCTCCCGAGAGTCTCATACCACTGGCAAATCATTTTGGCATGTTGTACATGCCCTTGTGCGGACTGTGCCATCCATGCTGACCCTGTTATCTCTCTCCTTTCCCACCAACCCCCTGCCTGCTCCTGTGACTGCTCCTTTTCTGCCATCAGCAGATGTGGCAAGGCGTGTGGCGGAGCAGGAGCAGGAGCAGGTAGGTGGTGGTCAGAGCAGCGGCAGGCAAGGTGGCACTTCCCATTTCACCTCAAGCTGTAAAACAGGACATGCCTGCCCCTGGTCTGGTACAGTGTAAGGCAGCTTCCTATGCCCCTGGCAAGCTCAGTATAGTTGTCATGTGACTTACCAGGGCCATGTCTAATGGAAAGATCACATCTAAGCTCCAACTAGAGCTCTGTGTAGATGTGCTGCAGAACAGCAGTGGTCTTCAACCTTCCCAGAGGTGGGGTCTACCTGCAATCCCAATCTGCAATACACAGTTGTTTATTGTAGAGGACCTTGGACCACAACGACCAGCTTGCAGAGCTGAAGCAGGGGCGGTGAAGACTGATGGCAACTCAATCCCCCCCCCCCCCCTGTCTGAGTTCTGGAAGCAATCAGCATAGCAACAGAGGAAACTTCCTTATGGTGAGTAAGACCATAATCCATCTAGCTCACCACTGACTATACTGACAGGCAGCAAGACTTTGAGGTTTCAGGCAGGGGTCTTTTCCTAGCCCTACCTGAACATGTCAAGGATTGGACCAGGGCCCTTCCTCATGCTAAACAAGTGCCTTTCCACTGAGCTATGGATCCCAGCCACTCAATTCTCAGGTGCCTTTTGCTTTGACAAGGGAAGTACTTCCTTCCCAGCATGGTTTTTCTTGACAGGCAGAAGCTGACACCAGAGGTGTTCTTCAGTTGTTATTGCCCGTTTAGCTCCACACCATTTCTCTATCTTTTTTTATGCATGCAGAGTGTGAATATTATTAGAATGTGGGGAAAGCAGAACATTAACTAACTTATTCCAAAAGAAAGTTCCTGATCTTTATGCTTTTGCAGTCCTTGAGTGTTGTTCCTCACTGACTCCCTTGCATGCCCCTTCCCAATCCACACCCTTCACCAATAGTTAAAAACACATTCCAAACATAAGCACAGGGGGGACAGAGACTGGAGAGATTTCAATAGGCAGGGAAGGATCCTGGTAGACTGCTCTTTAAATATAGAATAAATAGCACAGTAGCTTTTTCAAGCAAATACCAAACATAATATTAAGAAGCTCCAAGAAAATGCCACACAATTTGGCAGGGGTGTGTGTGGGGGAGAGAGAGAGAGAGAGAGAGAGATTAGTCTTGTACAGAGTTTTCAGAGTTCTACTGTAGCTCTGCTTTTCAGGCGGAGCTCCAAGCAGCTTCCCACACAGAGCAGCAGGACTGAGTTGGCAAGGCGCAGATGGCAATCACATGAAGGCACAGTCTGGAGTGTTGGGCACCACCAGAAAACACTGCAGCAGCAAGCAAGTCTGCTTTCTTCCTCAGCTATCACAGTGAGAAGTCTCTCCCAGCACTTCCACTTCATCCCACAGCATAGTGCTTCCATTGGTGACTGTGGTTTGTGCAAGGCTGTATTTTATGGCTTAGGCAAAACAGTCACCATCTTGGCATGTTGTCAGATGATGAGGCAGATGTTCTGTTGCCGTGGTCATAAAAGCTGGCATCTGCAGGACAGCAGCACCAGAAGACCTCTGACCAAGGAGTGCTTTTCTCCATGCTCCCTGAGTGTCCCTGAGTGTTGGGAGAGCACCACTGCATGCAGCTGAATTGAGCCCTTTTGTTTTAGAAAGGTTCTCCTGAAGTAGCCAAGAAAAGTGAATCTTTTGTAATTTCTTAGAATTCAGTGTTGATTCTGTAGCTCAGCAGCAAAAACAGATATTTATCTAAGTTTTCATAGTATCTTAGAATGCAAGTCTTAAGACATGCATCAGTAAATCATGTTGGACTAGCCCTTGTATGCTACCAGCCATGGAAGTCTACAGTGTAGGATAGTACTTGATTCACAATACGTACAGTTAAGGAGAATTGGTTTTGAATGGAAGTTAATACAACCTGCCATCCTCAACATTCTTACTTGGAATATAAGTTCTTTTATGAGTAGGGCTTATTTCAAGGTGAATGCGTTTAAGATTGGAGTGCAAGTCTCATTGCCTGCATGGAATCATGTATTTAGGAAGACAGGGGGTCCTCAAAAGCATATTACCGTATATATATATAAGCCGTATATATATATATATAAGCTGACCCGAATATAAGCCGAGGCACCCAATTTTACCACAAAAAACCAGGGAAAGCTTCATAGGACCCACTGCCTGCCTCACTCGAGTATAAGCCGAGGGCGGCTTTTTCAGCACAAAAAGTGTGCTGAAAAACTAGGCTTATACTCGAGTATATAGGGTATACTCCATTGCAGCAGCATTTACACATGACTGTCTCTAGAGGAGGTAGAGAGACACAGCTGTTTCAGGTGGCAGGTTTTGAACCCTATAAAAGGGAAGCAAATCAGGTTTTCTAGTGTAGCCTTTTCTCCAACTAAGTTCAAGAAGTCACCTTTCATATGTGGTCATACAGTCTGGTCTGCAAAATGGGGTGATTTGGGGTTGTGTGACTGATTCTAGCTGTGTTACAGTGATGGAGATGGTAAAGGAGAGGGAATGCAAATATAGAAAGTCTTGCCACAACAGCAGCAATATTTGGCTATTAGTCAAGTACTATCTTTCATATGCCAGCTTTGGGATCAGAAACAGCTATATGATATTTTCTGTGAGTTTAGGTCCAGCTAATCTTATAGGTTGGGACAGGAGGGTGGAGCATATGTACCGGTAAACTACAAACATGGTCATTTAACTTTAATTCCCTGTCCCCAGTAAATGACAGGACCTGTAGGAAGGCATCATTAGCTGATCATTCTTAACATGCTCATCAAGCTACTACAAATCCCATGGTTCTTTGGGAGATGCCTGGGCAGCTAAATTAGTATAAAACCACTATAGGTTTGTATATATAATTAGTGCTTTTTTTTTCTTTAAAAATGCTTAGGGAGTCATTTTGACTCAAGAAAATCACCATTTTATAGTTCAAATCTGGAAAAATAAATATAGTAAATGGACAAAAGTACAAAGATTCACAGAAAAAAGCACTGTATATAATGAAATAAAAAAAAATTAGACATATCTCAATTAGAGTCAATCCCAAGACTTTGCTGTGCATGGTTTTTTGTTAACCCTACATGGTTTTGCACCACTGTAAATAATATTATAGAGTAAAGCCAACAGGTTATCTGGGTTAAAAAAAAGCAGCTCTAAAGAGACAACTTTTGGAACAAGGTAAATGGACAGAAGAGAAGATTATGCTCTCATCTGCTATGGATTTGTGTGACACAATTTTTAAATAGAAATACTTCTTTCTTAAGTATTAACATTTATGTTAATGTCATTTATTAACACTCTTAGGTGCTGACTCTTAAGGGGCTGAGGTCCCTTTGCCCTCCCATAAAATATTGCCCCCCTCAAGGTGAGGACAATCAGGGTCAGAGAAGGCTTATCACGGAGCCAACTACGGTGTGGCCTGGTTTCAGTTGCTGGCAGCTCCTCCTCCTACCCTTCCTGCTGTGGGATCCCACAGCATTTGGATCGGCCCCCTGGCTCTTCCTGCCATCCCACACATCATTGGTGCCCACAATCTTCTGCTCAAGTTGGTGCCTCTGTTGGGGAGGACAGGAGGTGAAGGGTGTAATTCAGAGACAATATAAATGTGCTTTAACTCCTATCAGTAGTGTTCCTAGTTTTGTTGTTTTCACAGGGGCTTAAAATACAGTCTAGATCTGGTAAGTCAATTGAATCTTTGTTGTTAGTTTCAGTGGGATCAAGATACTTAAGCAAGTTTCTGCTGCGTTTTTTTTTTTAAAAAAATCTGAATTGTGCTAATGACTGATTTTGAATATATTGTTTTAACATGATGATATTTTAAGTGTAAATTAAAATATGTGGTCCTGGATTAATGTAAAGTATAGCATCATTCAAATGGGCTGGACAAATACAATAGTTTAGATAAAGTGGATTGGCACAGGAGTGGCAACACTGTCTTGTGTTACTGAAGGTCACAGATGATCATCCACACATTCAACATTTAGAGGTACTGAGTGACCATAACCTGGTTACCTGGATCTACAGGAACAGATTTAAGGCTAGGAAACCACTTTCTAGAAACTTCCTTTCATAATAGGTCTGGTTTACATGTTGCACTGTAACTATCCTCCATCCAAGCTCTTAGGACACATTCCATGGCTATGTTCCACTGGCAAAACATAATGGGATGGCTCTATGCCCACCATTGTACATGACCACACAGTTTGACCTGACCATTTCAGCAGAGGATATGCATGTTATTTTGAGCAACCTTGCCTTTTTGGCATTTAATCCTGGGGTACTTGCCCTTGGTCCTCATATTATACTAGAAGTAGCCCCCCTGAGCTACTGCTGCCTATAGGTAAGTACAGTAGTTACCTCTTGGCTCAGTAACCTTAAGCTTAACTTTAAAACATAACTACTCCAATCCAACTTGACTTGCACCTTAAAAAAAGTATTTGCCCATGACTAGTTGCACCAGAAAGTAGATGGGGAATGTGCAATGAAAGCAATACGGATAGATGACATCCACATTTCAATGTATAGGCAAATAATGCCTGCAGTGCCTGATCTAGAAAGGGAAACAGGCAGGGATCTCCTTGGTGCACCTAGGAGATGTGGCAGAGGGTCTGGTAACTGTTATTATAGAACCTTCACATAATTTCTCCAGACCAATAATATTAATTGAGCACATTCTCTCTCCCTTCCCCAGTTTTATGAACAGCCATCCATTGGGTGGCGGGATGATGATGTTCTTCTCAACACAGCCTGGATGCCTATACTTTCTGTTGTTGGACATCAGTAGTAGTTAATGACTGTAGCCAGATGCCCACATAAAAGACCTGGTATCTGTCTTTCCACATCACAAAACACGCTGCGAAGCCCACAATTGCTGCAAGGAGGTTAAGCACTATCTGGATCAGCAAGTAAAGGTTGAAAGTATTGGTGATGTCGGTACAGTCAGAGACATTCTTGTACATGAAGGTTCTGCTGAGGGGATCCACCGTTTCCAGTTTACACTGACAGGCCTCAGTGATGGTTTCGCAGGTAAACTGTGTGATCTGTGAATAACAGTAGGCAGCAAAAGCTACTGCCAAAACACAGACAATCAGACTCAGAGCGCTCAGCAGAAAGTATGCAACCTGGAAAGGAAACACAAGGAAATTATTTTTAGCATTACAAGCAATTTTATATGGGCTTTACAGTGAATGTTTGTAAGTTGGTGAGGGTTGCCATGTATACGAACTCTGACAGCCCCAGATGACTTTCACAAAAGTCCAGAAATAGGTGATGACTTTCCTATGTTTTGGACAAACACCAATGAGTGCTGCCAATCACATCTGGGTACCTGTCAAAATTCACCAATCCATCTCTGAGTTTTTGGACATTTACAAATTTTGTCTAGCTCACAGATGCATGCCATCACTTGATGCTGCAATCTATGAGCAAGAAAGCAAACTTCAATCAAGGGGGGAGCAGAGAAATATTCACAATATTGACCTGAGTTTAAAAGGGTTACATCTCCAAAGTGAGATGATTCTGAACAGTTAATAGAGCTAGCGTAGAGTATTGGCTAAGAACCTTCCAACTCTATGATTCTATGATGTAAGCTATATGCTAGGTGGCATTAGAGAAGCTGATAAGGCAAAAAATAAAGATAGCAGGACTAGATCCTAAAATCCAATAAAAGGAGAGGTGTACCTCAAGTGATGCTAGAAAAAAACAGGTTCATATAATTTAGCATTTTGTCTGCAAGTCTAACTCTTCATTGGAGCCAATATATTTTTGTTAAAAATAGTGCTTCTCTTTTGTTAATATCTCTCAGCTTTAGCCCCATCTCTCAATCTGTATGCTGATGATACATTTTGTAAAGTAAGCCTACTTTACAAGATTACAGATGTAATATATTTTAAGCACTTTGAACATTCAGGAAATAAGACCATAAAGAACGAAAGACGATTCCGCTGGATCAGATCAAGAATCCACCTAGGCGAATAGCCTCTTTCCTGTGCTGGCCTATCAGATGCTTCCGGTAAACCATGAGCAGGTACTGGTAATTATATTTAACTGATGGGTGTCATTGCTGTACCAACATGCCCCAAGCTTGGGACTTTGCTTGAATCACTTAACTTGTTTGTGAAATCACACCAAAAGGCTGTGGAAGCATAACATGTTGACTTATTTAGGCACATGGGTGAATGTGGATGATCAGCCTGTTTCAAGACTTCAGTGTGGGGTTGATGATATAACCTGAGATGCAGTGTAACAAAATCAGTGTGTTGTTGCAACATTGTAAGGGAGCTGCTTATCGCATACTGTGTGCCTCCATCACAGAACGAGGGACTTGATGAACTTCTTTGTATTCTTAATTTATGTAAGGGTAGGCCTCTTGACTTCCCCTGCCCCACGCACACAAACATCTCTTTGCTGCCCTCCCCACTGAAACTCACTTGCATCTGTTTGCTACTTTATGCAGAGAATGAGTACGGTACATTCTAGCACCTGAGGTGGACCACAAACGATGCCCCCCTCCCAGCCAGGGAAGAAGGGGTGAGTAGAGGGGGGGAAATAAAGATCTACATTGGGATCTGCTCCCCCTGTGGATCCTGCCACCCAAAGCAGTCTCCTCACCTTGCCTCATGGGTGGGCTGGCCCTGAGTATGAAAAAATTTTTCCGTTTTGTTTCACAAACCTAGTAACATCTCATCAGATTTTCATGTGTTCATAAGCTGCTGTTTTGCTATTCTGCACTAACGTTACTCTTTTTGCCTACATAACATAAGCACTACCTTCTAATCAGTTACTATTGTTACTATTGTTAACAGCTTGCCCCCCCCCACACACATCACATGACATGCTTCAGGGAGGAGGAGGAGGAGGGTGGCGCTGTTTTATGCTCCTCCTCTTCCATGTGACATGCAGGGGGGGGACATGTGCGGAGGGCAATCTTCGCCCTCGCTTGTCCCAGCTCCCAGGTGGGAGGTGGGGCACACGGAGGGCACCTGGCGCTGGATGCTGGCCTCCTAATTCAAATTATTGAGGGGGCTGGAGCCCCAAGTGCCCCCTATACCCAGCAACAGTGTACTCTAAGCAGTCATTGTACATTTAAGAATTGTGATTAGAGCCCTGGTAGTTAAGACTACCATAGAGTTAAGAATATATAGTTAAGAATCCATCTAGTTCAGCATCCCCCTCCCAACAGTGGTCTGCCAGATTCTACCAGGAATCAACAGAAGCGAGGCATACAGGCAATAATCCACTTGATTCTTGTTCCTGTCATCTAAAATTCAGAGGCATGTGGCCTGTGAATAAGAAGACTTCCTTTAGCCACCCTTCTCTCTATTTCCAATGTGCTGCCACTGCTCCTTGGGCCAAAGCAGAGCCATGCACACACAAGGATGATGTTTGCTGAAGTATACAGACTCTTTAGTGAGGATGGAAGGAACTGAAACAGCCCAAGGAGGACTGAGCATGCTCAGTGACCACGTAACATTGACTAACCGTTGGTGGTGGAGGAATTGTGTGGGAAGGGAAATGGAATGGAGTCTTGCGGAGCAGTGAACAGGAACACTCCACGCTGCAGCATTTTGTTGCAGCTAGCCCTACTTTTCACAGCTGCTGTTGATGAAATTGTCCTGCATCTTTTAAAAATCTGTTTGAGTTAATGGCAGAGAATCTCATAAGTCAGATTTGGGGAACCTGTGGCCCTTCAGATGTTGCTGGGCAGCTCCCATCATCCCTGATCATACTTGATGGTGGAGCTGGAGTCCAACAGCACGTGGTGGTCCGCAAACTGCCCACCCCTGCATTATACGGAGAACTACTTTCTTTTGTTTGCCCTGAAACTACTGCCAAGCAATTCCACTGGATGACTCAAGTTTTGTATTATGAGAGAAGGTGGAAAATCACTCTCTAGTCAGTATCATCCTCATTTTTTCCAGCTTCTTATGTCAGCAACTTGACATGGAGGAAGAGAATCTTTTTTGTGGTCACAGCATGAGCAAACCATCAATACAAAAGCAGTTTTGTGACCTTGATGTTCCAAGTCTGTATGCCTTGATAAAATCCATAGCATCTTCCATCGACTGTATGAATCAATCTTCCTGTTTGTGACTCCATTTGGTGGGGAGGGGAATAGCCAGGTTTATGGACAACATTTGAAGTGGCTATATATGTTCTGCCCCCCAAACTAAGTTAAAATGCGCAGAATTTTATTTTGCAGAGTCTTTTGAAATAAAATGACTATAATGTGGAAGCTTTTTTAAAAACAAAAACTGGGGGCAATTTTAACTGAACTCTATTCTTTTGGTAATAAGGCTGCCGTGAGAAATATGATACAAATAGAAATCGAAAAGCCCCTGTGTCGCAAACAGTAAACACCAGCAATAAGGGCAACACAATGACCAATAATAAATCAGGCACTTCAAAAGATGAACAAAATCTGTATCAGGAAATAACAAAGTAACAAAGTAGTCCGACAGTGACTGTAACACAGTTCCAATAATAAATGTAGTCAGTCAATGACTGTAATAAGTAGTTCCAGAAGTACAGTAAGTAGTAGTGTGCACAGCGATCCCAGATAATCCAAGCTGTATCGTAGAATTCTTCTTCAGCACAACTACAAAAATAATAATATCAAAGCGATGACCCACAGGTTAATATAAATACAAGGTAATGAAAACAAATTATCGAAAGAACATGATACATACCGATTCAAATTGTAAAACATACATATGTAACCGTATTATGAAGATATAAATGTAGATCCTTCTGTGGAGAAGTGGTCATAAGGCTATGTAACCACTCCTGCTAGCTGCATGAACCCCAAGGTTTAAGAAGCCATACAATCAGAAACAGGTGGCACTCATGATCAGAAAATGGTGGATTTAAAGATATAGTACCTGTGTATGGCATTCAAACATTAAATGAAACAATTCAAATCCAGTTCAGAATTAAGTCCCCCAGGATGCATAGACTTAAACATAAAGATGAACTGGGATTCTTTCTGTCGCAACCGCCTAGCATAATCTTGTCTATTATTAGCCACTTTACGATTCACCCACAGTACCATGAACAATAAGTCTGTATCAGAATGGTTTTTAGACAAAAAGTGTTCCACCAGGGGTGCCTCCAGAACGGCATTGCGGATGCGGGATTTCATGATTGTGTGGTATCATGATTCGTATAATCATGATTCCATGGTATCGTGTGTGAAACGTGATATACAAGGGGTATGTGGTGTTATGGGAGAGGTAACGTATTGGCCGAAATATAAGATGCACCCGTAAATAAGCTGCACACTTAAAATTAATGTCGGTTTCACTTGTCCAAGCAGCCTGTCCACATCCTCACATGTCACAGATTGGAATTGATCCCATGCAACTTGACTAGACAGGGCTCTAGCACTCTCCTGCCCAGGCCCTGCTCCCATGGTGAAGTCTACCTCTTTATGAATCTGAGCAACTTTATCACTTTGCAAAATCAGTGCAGGAGATCTTAGGGTCCTGACCAGGGCCTGCTGGTGCATGTGGTTCCGTTAGATTGTGAACCACCTGAAAGAGTCTCCTGCTGCTCTTTTCTGCAGATGCAACAGAGGCGGTGAAGAACGCCCTCTTCGCCATTGCTATTGCTACTTGGTAGGCTCGACGTTGAGCTCTAACCCGTGTCCGGTCAGATTCAGAGTGAGTTTTCCACCACCGGCGCTCCAGTTGTCTCAACGAGTGTGTCATCGCCCTCAGCACCGGGGGTTCTGGGTTCCATGCAATCCGGGCACTGTCTGGGTTCCATGCAATCGGAGAGGGCGCTTCAGAGCCAGCAGGCCACCAGGGATAAAACAGGGGTGGCCAACATCCAAGAGACTGCAATCTACTCACAGAGTTAAAAACTGGCAGTGATCTACCCCCTTTTGGGGTGTTCAGGTTGAGGTTGTTGACCTTTTTTTAGGAAGAAAAGCCCTGTTTTGGGGGCTTCAGGGTAAAGATGTTGAGCTTTTTTTAAGGGGAGTCAAAGTTGCTGAGCTTCTTTGTGGGAATCCAGTGATCTACCAGTGATCTACCACAGACGACCAGTGATAGAATCATAGAATCATAGAATTGGAAGAGACCACAAGGGCCATCCAGTCCAACCCCCTGCCAAGCAGGAAACACCATCAAAGCATTCCTGACAGGTGGCTGTCAAGCCTCTGCTTAAAGACCTCCAAAGAAGGAGACTCCACCACACTCCTGGGCAGCAAATTCCACTGTCGAACAGCTCTTACTACCAGTAGATCACGATCTACCTGTTGGACATGCCTGATCTACAGACCACAGAGCTTGTTTATTAGCCATCGGCATTATTTTTTCACTTTGAATTGGATTGCTAAGCTATATAGCACTACTGCCGTTTTAGTCCCTAACCACATCCCCAATATAAAAGGAGGACTTTATCAGCATATGAACCAAGCATTCAGGAAATGTATATTAGCATGCAGGTGCTTCAAAGAGCTGGAGAACATAGGAAGAAGTCTTATTCAGGGCCATTTCAGTTTTTCATTGCCCCTGGGCAGAGTGTGTGCCTCAATGAGCGCACCTGAAGATGTGTCGCTTTCCGTCTGACAACGCAGTGCAGGTATCTCCACGTTACGTTGTTGTTTAGTCGTTTAGTTGTGTCCGACTCTTCATGACTCCTGTCTTCCACTGCCTCCCGCAGTTTGGTCAGACTCATGTTGGTCGCTTAGAGAACACTGTCCAACCATCTCGTCCTCTGCCGTCCCCTTCTCCTTGTGCCCTCCATCTTTCCCAACATCAGGTTCTTTTCCAGGGAGTCTTCTCTTCTCATGAGGTGGCCAAAGTCTTGGAGCCCCAGCTTCAGGATCTGTCCTTCCAGTGAGCACTCAGGGCTGATTTCCTTCAGAATGGATCGGTGTGATGTTCTTACAGTCCATGGGACTCTCAAGAGTCTCATCCAGCACCAGAATTCAAAAGCATTCATTCTTCGGCAATCAGTCTTCTTGATGGTCCAGCTCTCACTTCCATACATCACTACTCTCCATGTTATAGTTAAAATGAATATGAAACCCCCTCCCCACTTTTCTCTCTCAGACCCCCCCGCCCCGTTTGCCCAGCTCCAGGGGCAGCAGCCTCTCTTTCCCGCCTCCGCTCTTTCCTGCCTCGTTGCCTCCTTCGAAACCCACTCGGCTCGCATTCCCTTTTCAGGCCAGCTCTGCTACTCTTTCCCCTCATATTTATTATTGACATTATTTACTAATACTTATTTATGATGCTCCAAAATACAAGCAGATATTACATTGGATTCCAAAGTACATCTATGATACATTTGTTTACAAGAACAATAACAAGAATCCATCAACAACACTCCTGTCTAAGCTTCAGTTAACCAACATAGAGCAATTGATCTAACAAATTATTTGACAGGCCACTGATGCCCATACCAACCTGCCCACCTGTTAAGGTCAACCATGGAAGTTCTTCTCATTTCTTTCTCCATGGTGGCCCCATGACAATGGAATTCACTGTCAGCTGACTTCATAAAACTAGTACACTTCAGGTACTACACTTCTTCACTTGAAGATCCACTTATTTCTACTGGCTTATCAATTAGCGACTCTCTATATTGATATCAAATCCCTTCGGGACTTTGTGAAAAAAAATATGTGTTTCATCATTGTTACTGGCTTTATTAATTGTGTGAGCTTTCAACATGAAGTTTTGTATTACCGGTATATTCATCTTTTGACTAAGGTGATATATACATTTAATAAATAGTAGGAGTAGTAGTTGGAAAGTTTTTTTAAAAAGTATTTTATTGTGTAAAGTCCCCTTAGCGAGTTTGACTCAGAAAAGGTGACCCTGTCAATATGTTTGACAAATAAATTGATGGCTTTTTAGCAGGATGGCCATATGGAAAGTTGAAGTTCAGAGAGACAGTATGTAACTAAATGGCTGTTGCCAGAAAACAAGAGCAAGAGAGGTCTATCGGAGCCTTGCTTGTGGGCTTCCCAGAAGCAGCTTATGGGAAACAGGGGTGATGTTCAACCACACAGACCTTTGGTCTGATCCAGCAGTGCTCTTCTCATATTCTTATGAAATCTTGGTACATCTATAATAATATTTTTAAAAGAAATGCCTCCAAATGCAGTATTTAGGTCATCAGCGACTGTAAAACATATACAGTGGCACCTTGGTTTACGAACTTAATCCGTTCCGGAAGTCTGTTCCAAAACCAAAGTGTTCTAAAACCAAGGCGTCCTTTCCCATAGAAAGTAATGCAAAATGGATTAATCCGTTCCAGACTTTTAAAAACAACCCCTAAAGCAGCAATTTAACATGAATTTTACTATCTAACAGGACCATTGATCCATAAAATGAAAGCAATAATCAATGTACTGTGCTATAAAATAAATAAAACACTATTGTAGATGATAAAAATTAAAATTATTTTTTTTTTCTTACCTGCACTGATGATAGTCACTGTTTGGATGAGGGGGCTTTTATCTATTTCCGCAGTCACACAATCAATCAATCAATCAATCAATCAGTAGCTGAACTGGGATCCATACAGATCCCCCCCATGCTGCTGCGGGAAATGCTCCCTATTGCACGCACCACCTACAGCGGCATGGGGGGGGGGGTTGTGCACCAGCAAACCAGCTGACTGGTAGGCGCACAGCTTCCCTCCCTCATGGCTGCGGAAACACCTTGATGACCCCTTTCTCCGCTGCCAGACAACGGAAGTGTGGCACTCAAAATGGAAGTGCACCCCAACGGAGTACGTTCGTATACCCCCCCAAAAATACGCAACCTGGAACACTCATTTCCACATTTGAAGTGTTCGTAATCCAAAAAGTTCGTTAACTAGGCTGTTCCTAACCTGAGGTACCACTGTCTAGGCACCCTTCCAGGCAATCCTCAGAGACACAGAGAATCATGTGAGCTATTACCCTGTGAATGTTTATTGCGTGGTTTCAGGCACTGGAAGGGCATGTCAGAATGAGGAGCTCAAAGGAGGGTTACCCTGAGATCTCATCAGCAGATCCGTCACATGGCAGACTAAGAAGCAATTCCAAAACTGCACACACACCAAAGCAGGGAGCTAGCAAAGGAGTTTGGATTTGCTGTTTTTCACAGCTTGACATAAATACAGGCTGGTGGTTGCTATATAAACAAAGAGGAGAGGAGAAAGGGATGTGTTGGACTGTGAATGACATCTCACACATGTCTCTTTTCAGTTCTACCGGCAAAAGATAAAAGGGGGAGAGGGGAATCAAGACTTTAAACAAAATCCTAATCATGCCTTGGTTTCTTTGTACACATGCTATCAGATCAATAATGAATAAATATGTCAAATTTACTGAGCCAAAAAAAACAAAACAAACCCAGCAATCCACAAATAGCAACAAGGTTGCCCATGGCACACAGAAATTTAAGGCCCCATTGAGTGACAGCTATGACCCTCGGCTTGAATATAATAATAATAATAAATAATAATAAATTTTTATTTATACCCCGCCCTTCCCAGTCAAGACCGGGCTCAGAGCGGCTAACAACCATAAAAACCACAACAAAACATACAAAACAATCAATTAAAATGCAAGTTAAAATACAATTTAAAATTTAAAATGCAGCCTCATTTTTAAGTAGCCCACCAATAAAACCATAAAGGAATAAAACATCAGGGTTAAACTAAAACCAACCCAAAGGCCAGGCAGAACAGCTCCATCTTGCAGGCCCTGCGGAAAGATGCCAAATCCCGCAGGGCCCTGGTCTCTTGCGACAGACCGTTCCACCAAGTCGGGGCCAGTACTGAGAAGGCCCTGGCCCTAGTTGCTGCCAGCCTAGCATTCTTATGGCTCGGGACCTCTAAGATGTTATTATTTGAGGACCTTAAGGTCCTACACGGGGCATACCAGGAGAGGCGGTCCCTTAGGTACGAGGGTCCTAGGCCGCATAGGGCTTTAAAGGTCAAAACCAGCACCTTAAACCTGACCCTGTACTCCACCGGGAGCCAGTGCAGCTGGTAGAGCACTGGATGAATGTGATCTCGTGGCAAAGACCCCGTAAGGAGCCTCGCAGCGGCATTCTGCACCCGCTGGAGTTTCTGGGTCAGCTTCAAGGGCAGCCCCGCGTAGAGCGAGTTACAATAATCAAGTCTGGAGGTGACCGTCGCATGGATCACTGTGGCCAGATCAGGGCGAAAGAGGTAGGGAACCAACTGCCTAATACGGCAGAGATGGAAAAATGCCACCTTTGCTGTGGCTGCAACCTGCACCTCCATGGAAAGGGAGGCGTCAAAGGTTACACCCAGATTCTTGACAGAAGGCGCTGGCTTACTCAGTTTGTGGGACACTGCAAAACACTGGGAAACAATTGTAAAACTTTGATACAGATTTGGAGGGGATCTCAAATTTTGGGATTCATAGTTAATAAGCCTGAAATGTAATTCTGGAATCCAGCAGAGAAAACTTCCTGTGCATTGTTCCATAGGAGTATCAGACTTTTTTCAAAGTCATCAGGATGCAAAATGGCAGCCTTAGTGTTATCGGCAGAAAGAGAGGGGTTTATCCAAGCACACAAACACATATTGTTAGGGGAAAGGCCATAGCTCATAGGTAGAGCAGAAGGTCCCAGGTTCAATAGTTGGAATCTGAAAATGGGCTGAAAATGGAATCTGAAAATAGGGCTGAAAATGTCCCCTATCTGAAATTCTGGAAGGCTACTGCTGGTCAGTCACTTTGAATGAGGCAGCTTCTTATGCTGCAACATCTTCCTCCCAAGAATTTCCATAGCATGTACAAAAGGGACATACATTTTGCCTCCATAGAGAAAGAAGGAAAGTGACAAAGTCACCTTGGCTACTCAAAACAATGGTTAGCTACCAAGCCCAGTAAAGATGTGTGAACCCTAGCAAGAAGCTGAATTATTTTATCTGTGTATCACAGGTGTGCAGGCTGGAGCTGAAGCGAGTTGTAGTTTAAAATGTCTGAAGGGCACCAGGTTGAGGAAAGGCTGGCATATCACATTTGCACTTATCTACCGGTACCTACTTATAAAATCTATTCTGCTTGGAAAAGACAAGGAGCAAGGCAGGACACCAAGACCAACACTCTGATCTCCGGAAACCCACCGCCCTTTCTGGCTTCTCAGATATTTGAGGTTAACAAGGAAGAAAAAACAGTATCAGGCAATGTACCTTGATGGCAAATTGTATGCAGGTCTTCTCATCCGGTTGGTAAGAAACACATAGCATCACTAGTCCCAATAAGGCCGCCACGCAGACCTAAAAAAGGGAAAGCTAGACTGTAATTACTAGCTAGACTGGGGGGGGGGGTATTACAATGTTGCACTATTGTCTCCCTGTGGTATCCTAGAACAGTTGGGGGTGGCAGTCTTGGCCTTGGTGCAAGATGCTGAACAGTTGGGATCAGTGACCAGAGTGCTATCAAATTCAACATATAACTAAGTAGACGATTGCCAAGAAAATCCAACACATTTAACTTCAAAAGAGGAAACTTCCAAAAAATGAGGGGATTTGTAAAAGAAGAAGAAGAAGAAGAAGAAGAAGAAGAAGAAGAAGAAGAAGAAGTTGAAAGGTAAAGAGGGCCACATCTCTTACATCTCTTCAAAACGTTTGGCAGTTGTTCAAAACACAAAATTTAAACTCATCAGGAAACTCATCACCAGAGCCAAGAGGATGCCAGCATATTTAATGAGCAGAGTCAAAGAAGCTACCGGTATGCTTTCCATATTATACATGTCCATAAATTTCAGTGGTTCTGCTCTGAGTATGACTTAGTAGGATACAACCCCTCATCTATATTGTCCTGCAGGGGTTCTCCTCAGATCTGCACAGTGCTTCTCAGGTTTAATCCTATGTGTCCTCGTTCTTTACCATCTACATGAAGCCTCTAATTCAATTAACATGATCTGCCTAATGCTCAAATCTTAGTGAGATCATATACTGTACAACTATAGCCAAATGGTAAATAAACCTCAGCGACAGAAGCACCTGAAGAGCTGAGCTACGTATGAACCAGGTTGAAAACACTCTGGGCTGCATTACACAGGGCTCTGTTGGCACCACAGTCCTATACACAGAGGAGCCTAGGAGTGAGCCAGGAGTAGGTCCACCTGTCCACCCTATTCATAATTCATGTGACATGGAATCCACATTTGCATAGGCCCATCCACATAATCCATCCTTGCAGAAACTGGCAAGGTCATAGCCAACTACTGATTAATTTGACTGACAGAAATATTTAAAATCAGCCTTGCCTTCAGCAGTTTCCAAGATGTCTTATAATCTTGAAACAATAAAGGGATTGCATCTCTGCCCTATTCCACTCATTGATTCTTCTTCTCAGTTGACAGACACCATTGAATACCACTTAGTAAATATAAAGAAACTACAATATAAAATAGCCTACAAAATATGAACCATAAAGCAGTCATTCCCCTCCATCAGCAGGGGAGACCCTCTGGTGCCACTGCTGGGGGCTGCTGCCCTGTTGGCTTTGACCCATGACTGGGTCTTCTGTAGTGGGATGGGTCAAGCCCTCAGGAGTGTCAGGCTCACATGCTGTGCATTCTATAATTTTCACCTGCTTGCAAACCAGGGTTTGACTTTGGTTTGCAGGCAAACACAAACATGGTTTGCTCTTTAAGTCACAAACAAGGATTTGAAGAGTGGAAAGCGGAAAGTTGCAGGCAAGCCCTCTTGGAAATGGCAAATATGGTTTAGTACTATATGTGAATGAGCCCTAAATGATAGAGAGAAGTTTCCAGACCCACTATTCTTGCCCCTGATATAGAGGGGAGGGGGTTGTGCAGGGATATTTGGGGGGGAAGGGGGATCATGCCAACAGACACCTGTCATTTGAAGTGGCACTGCCCAGACACAATTTTACCACCAGAAGGCTTTGTCATCCCTCCTAGTCCACAAGTTTTAAAAAAAATATTACTCCTTCTTTTTCACTGTTCAATTCCATGTCAAAAATCCAAAATTCTGCAGCAAAATAAAGAAGGAAGAAATGTGTTCAAATTGCTTCATTTATTCTGACATCAATCTTTTTAAAAAAATTAATGGCAGTACCCTCAGTTCCTCCACTTGTCCCCCTGCCCTCACAGTCCTATTTATGACCTTGAAAGCATAAAAAAACACAGTTAAACCATAAATTATCCCATATTTTATTCTCAAATTTTTGAATCTTATTACAGAAAGTCAAGATTTTTTAAAATGAGTAATGAATCCCAGTTCCAGTTTTGGCGTGTTGAGAACATTTTGCTCTTGTTGCTTCACTGGCTGAATTCCCCTTTATTCATACTAATGGACTACAGCACTTGATTTTCAGCATGGAACAGTATGACAGTTTTGCCACTAATAAAGCAAAGATCCCTTCAATAAATCAGGCTCTATTTAGCACATTAGAATTCTCCCTTCACTCTTCTGTCATAGCATGTTAGCAGCAGTCATGGAGACAAAGTCACCCCTGAGGTAATCCCAACAGGGATGAGCTGAGCCTATTATGGGCAGCTAATTTTGCAGAAAAAAGTACTGGTTTCAAAGTTCTTCTATGGTTGGCCAAGTGGAATGTTAATCAAATACTGGGGTGGGGGTGCTGCAGCGAGGGGAGGCACTTGAGGGGGATGTTGCTAAAACAAGCACACTGATATTTTACACCATGCTGCCTCTGTGTTCACTGCCAAGAAAGGAACCATTGCTCATTTCTGCCTTAATGAGCGGACGCCAGAGAGCACAATCTGCTCCAGAATACATATTGTTTTCAGAGTCAGACATATGATATCTTAATTCCCCCCTTTGTAATGCTGCTTGTTTGGTCTTTTTGGTTTAAAAGTCAGTTAGCAAAATTAAGCAGAGTGCTTTCAGATAAAAAGTATTTTTAGAATTTTGTTCCCTTATGCTGAAATTGCAGATATGGCTGGAATCTAGTATGTCACTATCCCAACATACACACATTTAACTTCTAGTTGCTTGGGGGATGGGGCTAAAACTAATTTGAGTACACATATGCACCATTAATGATGTTGTTGTTGTTGTTGTTGTTGTTGTTGTTGTTGTTGTTGTTGTTGTTGTTATATGCACCCAAATTTTCCCAAGACAAAAACAGAACCAGGCTTTACCAAGGACAGGTATTAGAAAACACAGACAGCTAGAGCATATGTCAGAGATGACAAGAGGCATGGAGGAGAACAGAGAGAGAGAAGTCCAGATTGTCAGAAAGGTTTGAAGATGTGGTCTTGGGTATATTCAGGATTAAATTGCTAAATGGCAGTACATTTCCAGAACTTTAGTCTTGTCCAACCAAAAGGCACAGCTAGCTCAACTGAAAGTTGCCCAAGACCCAGTCCTGGTCTATATTTTCAGGAAAAACTGGCTTAGAGGTTTGCCTGTCCATTTTGCTTCATAACTTTTCTTCTAGGATTTTCTCTCTCTCTCTCTCTCTCTCTCTCTCTCTCTCTCTCTCGCAATATATTTTTATTCTGTTTTCAGCATACCATAACAAAACACTTCAAAAACAATTCTAATAAAACAAATACATATACATATACTCCGCCGAGTATTGTGACTTCCCTCCTTTCCCACCCTGGTTTTCTTTTTTCACTTCATTCTTTCGCCTTCCTATATATAAATTTATTTTACATTATTACCTTATTATCTATATAAACCTCTCTCTCTCTCTCTCTTTAAATGAAAGCTCAGAGCCTAGCCGGCCCCTTGCATGCATTTGCACCAGTAGAATCCTGCCCTTTGAGCCAGTCACTATTTCTCAATTATACTCTACCTCACAGGCTTAGAACGATGAAAGGAGGAGAGCCATGCAGCAAACCACCTTGATCTCGATAATTAATATAGAAATGTGACAACCAAATCAACCCATATATCTCCCCCAGACAATTCTCACACCCAGCTGTGAATCATCACATCTCAAGTAATCCAGTATACAGGCAAGTGTATACATGCAAGCCTTGAATTTGGGTGATAATCTAACTCACTCCCTACTACTGCTGGATCAAGAGTTCTTGATTGAAAATAGAAAATATTTGGATATTTTAACTAAAGCACTTATTGTACTTTAATACTCTGTTCAGAGACTGTAAAACCTAAATTGGCTAGGAAGTGGAATTGATTTTAAATGTCTATATTGCAGCAGCAGCATTCACAATTGGCACAAATTGAGGAGAGGGGCTGAGGCATTTTCAGCATCATTTATAGGAAACAATATAAGAGCACAAGAGCCCTGTTGGATCAGATCACTGTCCCATCATAGAATCACAGAATTGTAGAGTTGGAAGGGACCCCGAGGGTCATCTAGTCCAACCCCTTGCAACACAGGAATGTCAACTAAATCATACATGACAGGTGGCAATCCAACCTCTGCTTAAAAACCTCAAAGGATGGAGAGCATCCTGTTTTCAAAGCAGATCATGAAGGCAACAGAGCTCTTCCTACACCTTACACTGAGTCAGACCATGGTTGCATCTAGCTCTGTACTTTACACTGACCGCCAGAAGCTGACTGGGGTTTTGGATAAGGTTATTCCCCCACCCCCAACCCAGCAGGACCAGGAGATGTGAGGAAATGAACCAAAGTACATATTCTGCAACTGAGTTACACCCTAGTCATAGAGATGGCACTGATTCGATGTCCTTGCATTCACATAGCCTCACATCAACCAGATGTGGTGGATGGAGGGCTGAACATGGACAAGGTTGAAATCTGCACTCAGTCAGATTTGCCCTGTGATCTTGGGCAATCACAATTCCTCAGCTGAATCTGCTTCACAGAACTGTTGCAAAGATAATTAAAATGAGAGAGAAAGGGCAGCCCAATCTACTCTGCATAGCTGCAGACTAAAATGGGGTATGGGAAGGGAGGAAGGGAAAGAGATGTGTGCAACTAAGTTTTACTCAAGAGTAGACCTATTGAAATCAATGGCCTTAACCATGTTCATTAATTTCAGTGGGTGTAATCTGAATTTTTTTTAGCTGAATATCACTGTGAGGGAGGCTGCATTGTGCCGCCTTTTGCTCCTTGGAGAAAGGATCAGATTAAAAACATATACAACATGCCATTCTCCAACATAGTCAAGAACCAGGAAAAATGGGCAATATTGTACTGTTATGCAAACAGGATATGGCTGGGTTATCAGCTTCTCCCACTGAGTTTCTGGCACTTGAAAAGGAGTGCTGAGATTAACAAGGCCACATTCAGGGCTCACTCTAATTTTGCCCGAGTTTATGCCCTTTATTTTTTCATTCATGATTCCTGGGGGCCTCAGTGAGGCAACACCCTCCAAGATGGATGTAAGGGAGTGGACGGCACAGGCTGGAGGAAAGACGGGCACTCCACCCCACCCGCTGTCGCCCCACCATGGCAAAATTTATATTTAGCTAATATAAATAATAAACTCAGTAGCATATGGCACATGGAGAATCCATTGAATTTTAAAACAATGTGAGTGTGGTGGGCCCTGATGATCTATTTGTAAAATTCAGAATCATCAGCCCCCAGAATCTGGCAGGAACTCACTTGGAACGAGCACTGAACAAAACATTAAAAAATGCATTAAACAGCAAAGTAGCTCAAGAGACAACGATACACATGGCCTAATTCCCTCCTCTCTATTTCATTAACAACAAATCAGCTCTGAAATGCAACCCATGACTGCAATGAGCGTGCACGACTTTGCTGGGTTCATGTGGTCTGTCCCCGTGGATCACGTGTTTTAAAGGAAAAGGTACCCCTGACCATTAGGTCCAGTCGCGGACGACTCTGGGGTTGCGGCGCTCATCTCGCTTTATTGGCCGAGGGAGCCGGCGTTTGGGCGCAGACAGCTTCCGGGTCATGTGGCCAGCATGACTAAGCTGCTTCTGGCGAACCAAAGCAGCGCACGGAAACGCCGTTTACCTTCCCGCCTATTTATCTACTTGCACTTTGACGTGCTTTCTAACTGCTAGGTGGGCAGGAGCTGGGACAGAGCAACGGGAGCTCACCCCGTCGCGGGGACTGCCGACCTTCTGGTCGGCAAGCCCAAGAGGCTCTGTGGTTTACACCAGTGTTTCCCAACCTAATCTGGGCAACGGCACACTTGAATCAATGAAAAAATCTCGCGGCACACCGCTCCTCCCCCACCCGGCTGCGCCGGGTCTCCTGACCCAGAGTTACCTCTGGGATCAGCTGTAGCGCGGCGCGCGCGAGGCTTCCGGTCGGGATTCTTGCGCGAGGCTGCTGTTGCTGCTGCTGCAGCAGCCAAGGGAGCAGCGCCGCCCTGGCTTCCGCTTCGCCGCCGGGCTCCAGCAGCGCCGCCGCCACGGTCCTGTGCAGCCCCGGGCTGCAGGTCCCTTTTTCCGCGGCACATCAGCCGGTGTCTCGCGGCACACTAGTGTGCCGCGGCACACCGGTTGGGAAACGCTGGTTTACACCACAGTGCCACCCGCGTCCCATCACGTGTTTTACATGATCACAAATAGCCTTGTCAGTCGTGCCCACCCTCTGCTAGTTAGCGTATGGCAAGCATGCCGCTGGGCGATTCTGAATTTCCTGGATTGGCCCATATCACCGTCCTTCCCTTCCCTCTAAACTCGCTTATCTGAATTTCAAATTTAACCCTTCAGCTCGGCAAGAGCCAAAGTGCCCTCGGCTGTGGCAAGGGAGGCTTGGGCGAAGCGCAAAACAGATCACGGACAGTTCTTTAACAAACACCACCACCAACTCATCGCAGCGTGGAAGCAACAGGAGCATTCATTCAGTTCTCCTCTGTCATTTCGGATCAAAACGTTAATTCTCGTCCCTTGCCTCTCATTCCCTTTCCTTTGGCAAGGGTACAAGCGTGCATGAGCCAGAACCACATAGAACCCCCACCTTTCAGCCATGGAGCAATCCTTGCATTGCAATCCAAATCTAGAAGTCTGCTAAACGATGCACGCAGCAAATCTAAGTGTGTTCTTTCCCCGGCTTCCCGGCTTCCTATGATGCTTGCTCTAAAATAGCACGTTATTTCCACTTCCTCTTTTTTTGCATGTTAAACTAGTTCCTAGAAACAAACCACTGCAGGGCAGTTTTGTTTTTGTTTTCGAAAAGGTTAGCTGAGCTCCCGAGCGAGGCAGGCAGGCAGGCAGCTGGTTAGTGCGGCGCCTCGTGCGCGTTGGCCAAGGCGCTCCGAAGGGGAGAAAGCGACGGGGATGCTTACGAGGATGCCCGCCCAATATGGAGTGTCTCTGACGAGCAGAGACGAGCTGATGGCGGCCATGAGGAAGCCCAGCACCGAGGCCGAGGCGCCCAGAGCCAGCTGCAAGAGGGCCGCCAGCAGCGGGAAGCGGCAGCCGCAGCACGTGGGCGCGTCCTCCTTCGCCTTCATGGCTGCTCCAGCTCCGCGTCTCTCTCGCCTGAGCCTTCGTCTCTTCTTTGCCCAGGCTGCTCAGCTACTTGAAGGAATTCAAAAAAAGAAAAAGGCCCGTAGGCGGGATTGGTGGGTTTGGCCCCCCCCCGCCCCCTTGGGGGCTGCTGGCTGGCGGACTTGTTTCTGGGAGTTGACTCGAAGAGGCTGCACAAATATGGAAAACCTTGGGAGCTTCCAAGCGCCACATATAGCCCAGAGAAGAGGGGGGATCCGAGGGGGTAGCGGACTGCCAACAGCCTGAGCAAGCCGACCGCCGGCTCTCCGGATGGCGGGCCTGACGTGCCCGAGGGAGGTTTGCACGTGAGAATGGATGGGCGCTCGAAATTGCGCGCTCTGTTAGGAATTGTTCTGGGATGACAATTACCGCACACGTTGAGACCCAGCGTTGTAGAGTATGAACGGGAAAAGGGCGGTGAGATTTGGAAAGAGCGAGGGTCAAAGTACTGCATGTATTTTTTTATTTTTATTTTGTGCTTTTATGCTGTGAACCGCCCTGAGATCTTTGGATGAAGGGCAGTATACAAATTTAATTAATAATAAAAAATAAAATAAAATGTGTTTTATGAAATACTAAAATTTGAGAAAGAGGAAGCTGTAATGCCTTTTTAAAGTTTCATTGTAATTTAGTAGCAATATTAACATGGTATTTCTAAAAGAATTATGGCACAGATGTTTGGGTTGCTCCATTGCCATTCAATATCAGCCTAATGCAAACATTTAAATGAGGTACAGGTAGGTAGCCGTGTTGGTCTGTCATAGTCAAAACAAAATAAAAAATAAAAAAATCATTCCAGTAGCACCTTAGAGACCAACTAAGTTTGTTCTTGGTATGAGCTTTCGTGTGCATGCACACTTCTTCAGATACACTGAAACAGAAGTCATATATAGCGAGAGAGAGGGAGAGCTTTGGCCCTGTATGTCCAGGAAAGCTCTTCCTTATCCAAGCTCTGTGGGTGTTTGGTGTGGGAATAGATGCTCCACATGCACATTTTTTGAAGCATCTGCACAATGTCATTGGCATCAACATGCCGGCCTGTGTCCCCTCCCCCAACTGTTTAATATGGATTTACCCTGGGGGAGATCCGTTAAAGAAACAACAGCTGTTGCCAATGACTCATTAACACCCTGCATGTTGGACTATTCAGGAACATTAATTCATTTCAAATATTTATTTACTTGACCTTGCCCATCACTGGGCAAAGAAGGTGGACATAATAAACTATATTAGAACAGTAGGGTGGCCTATTTGGCAAACGTGCTGCAAGTCAAGCTCAGAGCACAAAAGGAGTAGTTATGTCTGCAGTCCCTCTGTGCCTTGTCCAGTGGCAGAGCTTCATTCTCTGGCACCGGGGGGGGGGGGGGGGAGCAGGCGGGGGGGCATGCGTCCCGGGGGTGGGGTGTGCCACCCAAAGGGGCAGGGCACGCATTCTGGGGGCGGAGCGTACCGCCCGCAGAGGCGGGGCACCCAGCACGGGCAGGGGGCAGCCGCGATGGAACCCCCCCCCCGGGATCGCACCAATGGGGAGGGTGCGCTCCCATCGCCCCCACCTTCCTTCGCCCCTGCCTTGGTCTGCTGTGGAAGGGACCTGACAAAACGCACAGCACTGAATACTCAGTATGTTAGTGACACCACATAATGCATATGGAGTTGAGAGGGGAAAGAAATCCTGAGAACACTTTACTGAGGAAACTGAACAGAAAATGTATAATCTGAGGAGAAAAGGAACAGAGGGGCTTTGTCCTTACTTCAGGTCTTGTATATAGCAGGGAGACATTTAACCAAACACAGAGAGAGAAAACTTCTGAAGACCTACAAAAGCAATCAGGACAGGTGCTACTTCTGCAAACATCATTCCACTCTGCCTGGTTGCTAAGCAACACAATCCACCCCCTCCATTTGACTTCAACACTGACATAGTTGCACATGGAATGATCTCTGCTCTTGCACTTTCAACTCACGAATGCTGCCACAGGTAGATCCACATGGCAGTGTACCATGAATAATGGGTTTTAAAATATTCTGAATAAATACAATTGTTTGAGCTTTTACAATAATTATGCAGCCTATGTGAGAGGCCAAAGTCATAGTCTTTCCATGTTGGCATCTGCAAAGAGGATCTTCATACATGCTCAGATTGCAACAAGGAAGTCTTTCTTTTGACATATTGGCAGTACTTTGTGAGAAACTATACCATTTCCAGCTCTTTATGGTGCTTAACTACAATGAAGGATGCCTTTGGTATTAATAAATTACTGTGTCAATTTGTTTTATGGCTTAAACAATATACTCTTCAGTCATTTATATTTCATATGGAAACAAGAAAACTGGAAACGAGGTGATTTCACATGCTTTTCATTCACATAACTTCAGTTAGATCTACATATTTTCTGAAAGATAGAAAGGTTTGTTTGCAGGTAGTGGGGAATACTGTGAAAAAACAAGAATCATAGAGTTGGAAGAGACCACAAGGGCCATCCAGTCCAACCCTCTGAGACTAAAATATGAGAAAATATCCACCAACCCATGAGGGATGTGGACTGTTTCACAGTGTTTCACAAATATTTAACACTTAGGCCTGTAATTCCTTCCTGCGATATTCAAGTAGTCCATCTCTCTTGCTGCTTTCTCCAGTCAAATCCCCCCTCAAAAGCCATATATATGGTGAAACATTTGCCTTAGCATAGATCCCTTGTTAGCATGGTTTATCCCATCTCCACTCTCCCTATAGTCTCTCCCCACTGCCAAACTTTAAAGTGTAAGCCGCATGGGGTAGGGTGCACGGTTTCCTTAAAATTTTTTGCTGTAATTCTATGAAGGGTATATGGGGTGTTAGGGGAGAGGTAGTACTTCTGGTGGGGGACACGTCATGCTCCTTCTGAGGTAGTTTGTTCACCTTTCATCTTATCTACTCAGCTCTAACCTGTGGCTCCTAGAAGCCGTCAGCATGCAACATTTCCACACCCTAGGAATGGCTTCCACTGGCCGGCTAAACCATGTGAGGGGAGCTGATGGGTCTCAAATCCTCAGTGAGTTTCCCCTGCATGCAAAGACAGACTCCAGCATATTGAGCAGATGAGACCTACAGTGGGTCCAATGGTTAAGAAGGCAGTTTCTACATTAGGTCCAGTCGCGGACGACTCTGGGGTTGCGGATTCGAACCGCCGACCTTCTGATCAGCAAGCCCTAGGCTCTGTGGTTTAACCCACAGCGCCACCTGGGTCCCTAACTTGGAAGGTTACTACAGCTCAAAGCTACAATTTGCACACAATAATTTTGGCTTCAATAAGCAAAGAGGAAATCACTCTTTCAAAGCCTCCTCAGGTTTTATTAAGCTAGAATAAAGTCATTTCTGCTGATGATGTGAATGTGTTCTTGACAGGGGAATGAAGTGAAATACAAAGATGTACAATTAAAAATGATCAGGGGCTCTCCTATATGCTGCATACCAAATTGCAACACTAAGAATACAGCCATCTATACCTTGTAGATTTCCAAATTCTTGTTGATAAAAACTGTTTGTGATGCCAGTTGTGTAAACTAATGCCATAGTCCATCTGCAGAGAAATGACTAGAAAATAATGTGAAAAGTACTAAAGATGCAGGGAGAGAAACAAACCCATAATATTATTTAGCTACCTGTGAAATAAGGACGCGGGTGGCGCTGTGGTCTAAACCACAGAGCCTAGGGCTTGCCAATCAGAGTCGTCCACGACTGGACCTAATGGTCAGGAGTACCTTTACCTTTGAAATGCCTAGCCGATGAGGTGACCAATGCAGATAAATCCAAATGGGCAATTAATAAAGGGAAGCCCCCCTGCGGCACTTCTGTCATTGACATATACTTTTATTTTTCTGTCAGAGATCTTAACATGTAGGGCACAACCCTCCCACCTAGAAATATCATTTGCCCCTTCTATGCGCTACCCCCCATTATTGTTTTCTAGTGCTGCCACTGCCATGCACAAAGACTAATGAGTTGAATGCTTGCATGTATGTAAAAGAGAGAGAGAAACTAGACCTATCTCAAACATTCAAGAACTTCCCATATTTAGATATTGAACGTGACTGGAGTTTTCCAAGGGGGATGACAAGAGGCTGATTTGAAAAGGAGTTTGCTGTGGCAGTTGCTGTTGAATAGCAGAGTAATTTTGCTTGCAAACTCATATACTGATTGTGTTTGTGTATATAGATTACAGTTATTATTTGGAGCTGCCAAAAATGCATTTTCTTTCTTTGTCCTTTTCCCACTAAGATTTGGTTTGGGGTTTTTTCTTTACGGAGCTTCGTGTCTCAGTAGGGATTTGAACCAGAGTTTCTCCACTCCTAGTTCAGCTCACCAAGAGACCACACTGTCTCTTTTCTAAAATTTATCTAATCAGTTGAAAACTGGCCATGTAAAAGTACATTTGGATTTAATGCATTTGCAAATGCCTCAGCTCTTCTTAGGAATACTATTATCTTTCCTCACCCTCTATTTCCAGGGAAACAGTTATGAGAAAGGTGAATTTCGGCTTTCCTACCATCCCTTGGGAGTTCTTGAGGTTCCCACCATTGTGCACTCAGAGCTGAGTCACAGCTGCCCTATTCCACCCTCAGACTCCGGGGAGATCAAGGTTACCTCTGAAACTTCCTGCTTTCTTGCAAGAGCTGCCTGCCCACCAGGGCTGCTTCTAGACACATCAAAGGAGCGGTTCAGTTAAACGCGTTGTAATCGTCAAACAGGGAAATCCCGTTGGCGAAAGACGGGACTCCACAGCGCCATCTGGTGTCACAGTGTTAAAAGCGCTTTATCTTTACGAATGTAGCTGAGATATGATGCACTTCGGATGACCCGGCCTAAAGCACACAACCCTCGCTAGAGAAATGGGCGTGCAGGTACATCTTTATTTTCTCGGCAAAAGAGGCTTCTCCTTTTCTGCTTATTCTCAGAGCGTTTCGTTTCCTTTTGGGAAAAAAATATTCTGCAGTACCTCCAGAAGCGCTGAGTATATTTCCATTAAAAAAACAACAACTATAAACGCTCTAAAGCGCCCCCCCCAGCAGCTAGAAAACAGAGGAAGGTTGACTCTACCGAGTCATTTGCATGTCAGCGTTGCTTATGCGCAAGACCTTTGAGGCATCCCCGGATGATAGTAATAGCTGAGCAATTCGATCCTATGCATGCGAGCCTCACTGGGGCTTAGGCTGCCTAAGATGAGGCACCACCAGAGTGGGGAGCGTTTCGCTGGGTTATATAGATCCAGCTGCAAACTATGCGATTGCACCCCCAGTGCAGCTCAGTTCGGCTGCCTCGCAACTGCTCGCATGTGCCCACGTGGCGGCTCTCCTGCTGGGGTGGCGAGGCAGGCGCTCTCCGCTCGCTGCAACGTGTTTCCTCCTGGGCTACAGGGGACGGCGGCCAACACGTTGGCGCGGCGTTCAAAGGCATCGGAGAGACCAGATTCCTCCTTATGGGAGCCAGCCAGCTCATCATGTTCTGTAGCGAGCGAGGCCATTGTGACTGTGCGCGCGCGCGCAAAAAGAAAGAAAGAAAAGAAAACAGAAAGAAAAAGCTCGGCTAGTCCTGCAGTCACGTGCATGCTTACATGGGAGTTCGCCTCGATTCAACCTGGGTTGGGCTCGGGATGCTGCTTTCCGTGCGATGGTTCCCTATTCAAAGCTCAGTAAATGAATCTTAGCCACGGAGGGGAATCTGGTGCCGGAGCAGGCGCTTTCTTATGCCACGCGTTTCGAGCATGGGATCTGGATCTCGCGTGTACCGTGCACACACTTGGTTGGCCACCTGTGAGTCCAGCAAGGCTGAGTCTCCAGAGGAGCAGGACTCAGTCTCTGGGCCATAAGGAGCATAAGCAACCAAGTCGTGCCTCGGAGCACAGGACACAGCAGCAGCAGCAGCAACCTTTCCCATTCGCTTCATTGGTGGCGCTGAGTTGAGCTTAAGACCTTGACGCGCGCGCGCCCCTGGCTCAAGCTCTGTGCCCAAGTGCTTTGATCCAGGGCTAACACACTATTAGCATTTCGCGGCGGGGGGGGGGGGAGAGGATGCTCCCTAGCCAACGCCAAACCCAGGCGAGCTTCCTCGCGTTTCCCGCGCCCCCGCCCCCACGGGAGAATCCGCTCCCCACGGGTTGTGTTCGCGCTCTGCAGGAAAGCCGCTGCCTCGCGCGGAGCTCCCTTTGCAGCGCAGTGGTGGCGGCAGGAGGCGGCCGGATCACGTTGCTAGCCTTGTGCTCGTACCAGTTGGAGATGGGATTAAAGAGGAGGGCGCTCCGGCTCGCTCCGGATTTTTCTTTTTTTAAGGGGCCAGCAGCCGGAGCAAACGTGGGCTTGCACGAGCACTAGTCCGCCTTCGCCAGCGGCAGGCTCGGAAAGGTGTCTGGAGCAGCAGGCGAGGGCGGCGTCAGGTGCACCATCACATTCTGCCGCCAGACGCGACACATGGCTCGCTGCAGTTCCCTTTCACAAGGCATGGTTAATCATCACCACCCTCCTGGGACGACGCTTCCCGCTCTCCCTCTCCTACCGGCTTTTGCCAACCTCACCCCGGCTAATTCCCACGCGCGACCGTACACTCGTTGCCTCCTGAAGAAGCCCTGCTTGGCAGGAGGACCTTTTTTATGACTCCCCCCCTCTCCATCAGGGAGGCTCGAAGTCACCCCAAGCCACCCCCTCGCTTTGACACATAGGCAAAATGCGCTCCTTGCGAGAAGTTCCTGAGTCCCGTCCCCCCCCCCCGTGCCTGTGACACAGTTTTAGAAGAGGATGCTCCTTTAGGCAAAGTTGGGCTTTTCTCCTCCGCCTGCTGTCCCCGCCCCTCCTCCTTCCGCGCCCTCCCCAATCCCGGAGCCGGGAGGTTGCGTGGTACGTTCTGCACGTGAGCTGGTGCTGGTCTGTCTGGCAAGCGCGTGCCCGGTGGCCAAACAACCAGGCAGCAACACAAACTGCCAGCTCGCCCTGAGCAAGAGGGGAAGAGACGGGGCGCGAAAAAGGAGAAAGAGAAAGAGGGGGGAACTGCTTTCCCACCCGCTCTCCTCACCCACCCGGGCGGCAGCGCAAGAAAAGACCAGGCTGCATGGGCGACTGTGTGGCTTTGTTGCCCGAAGGTCTCCCCAGACTCTGCACCATCATCTCACAGGAGCCATCCAAAGCGGCGACCGCCCCCCAAAAGCTGCTGCCAAACATGGATGAAGGGATCTCTCCTTTGCCCGAAAGGCAGTTATTGGAGCATCGGGAATTCATAGGGTCAGATGGCAGGAACTACGGCATTATTGTTGTCATTTTAATTTAGGAGAAAAACCCCTGGTTTTTCTTCTTCTTATTTTTCCTTTCTGCAAAAGGAAAGGGGAGATAAAGAGATGGGTTAACTCTGGTTCTTTGGCTGGGCAGCTTTCAGCATGCACGTGCCCCTCTCTACCCCCCTTTTTAAAATTAATTTTTATTAAAGATTTTCTTGATTTACAGAAGTACATGAATTGTCTCTTTTTCAGGTTATAGTGTATTTTCTGCAGATCAGTTACATTTGATGTGAGACATTAGCCGCTTTTGTGAGATTTCTTGCAAAGTAGTAGCTAATGAGACCACTGTGTATGTTAAAGGCAACGGGTCTCTTTTTCCTTTTTCTGTTCCTGCAGACTGGGATATCCATCCTTGTATATGTGCAAGCCCAAGAGAGGCATGAAGAGAGACGAGAGCAAGGTAAGAGAATAAGCTTTTTTGATGCTCTCCAGCACTTGCACAATACTTAGCAGGGACTTCTGATAAACGGGAGCCCAACTTTATGCAGAAGGTCTCTTCTTTCCCCCATTCCTTTCTGTTATCTGTAGTGGGCAGTTTTGTTTTATTTATGTTGGCAAAGAACAGTTGTGGAGGGAGAGGGGTGATGCCTATGGCAGTAGATGCTCTTGAAATGGGAAAGAAGGGTAGGTGGCAAGACAGTTGCTTAGGTGCTAGTTGGCATTATAGTGAAACAAGTGCTTGTCCTTTTTCTTCCTGAATAGGAAACATACAAACTGCCACATAGATTGATAGAGAAGAAAAGAAGAGACCGGATTAATGAGTGTATTGCTCAGTTGAAAGATTTATTGCCTGAGCATCTGAAACTGACAGTAAGTCCAGTCTGTATGAGTCCATGTGTATATGCTTGCCTGTACATCTATCTAGGTATTTTTCCAACACCATAAACTCTTAGTGAAGTTTTTACTATTCAGACTGTAATCCTATGCACACTTACTTCAGTGTAAGCCCATTTGGCACAGTGGGATTTACTTGAGATTAAGCCTGGATATGGTTGCACTGTAAAAGATGTACATACAGTCGTACCTCGTGTTGCAAATGCTGCGTGTTGTGTTCGACACGGGTTACGAACGCGCCAAACCTGGAAGTACCGGAACGGGTTACTTCCGGGTTCAGTGGTTCACGCATGCGCAGACGCGCAAAATGATGTCATGCGCATGCGCAGAAGCGCCGAATTGCGCAGCAAGCATGCACAGATATGGCTCTTCAGGATATGCGTTTTTCATGATGCAAACGGGGCTCCGGAACAGATCCCATTCGCATCCAGAGGTACCAATGTATTAGAAAAGAGTGTGATTATTTTTGTTGTCTTAGAAGTAAGTCACTGAGTTCAGCAGTGCTTAACCCTCACTACTACTTCTTCTTCTTCTTCTTCTTCTTCTTCTTCTTCTTCCTATTATTATTATTATTATTATTATTATTATTATTATTATTATTATAATACTGCCCTATACCCAGTGGTATCAGGGTGGTTCCCATAAAACTTTCTAGAGTACATCCTTTAAAACTGGGTTGAATTAAAAGTGATTTTTAGGATTCCAAGACATCCAGTAGTCTAATAGAAATTCCTTATATGACAGCACTTCTGTAGAACTGCCAGAGAAACACATTAGACTTATTTGTGAAGTTTCAAAATGGGTGTGATTTATCAGTATGGTAATATCACCAATTCGAGCAAGGGCAGTAATAAAACAGTATTTATTCCAAAGTGAGTTTAGTGAAGTTTTAGAAAATAGGATACAGTATAAGATTCTGTTTGATTGTGTGTCCCTTTCCCTCCCTTTGCAGACACTAGGGCATCTGGAGAAAGCTGTGGTTTTGGAATTAACTTTGAAACACTTAAAAGCTTTAACAGCCTTAACAGAGCAGCAGCAGCAGAAGATAATTGCTTTACAAAATGGTAAGTAAACCATTCTCTCTCTCTCTCTCTCTCTCTCTCTCTCTGATTATGAAGGACATAATCTGTCAATCTGGTTATTGACAAAGTCTTAGCAGTTGGTGAACTGTTAGCTAAAGTTGCCAAATTGAAATCTATAGAACTGCTTCAGAGTCAGTGACCTGTATGGTCATATTTACTCAAACTTTAGTCCCCTTAAATTTAGTGGGCCTTAACTCCTATGTAGGGACGTGGGTGGCGCTGTGGTTTAAACCACTGAGCCTAGGGCTTGCCAATCAGAAGGTTGGTGGTTCGAATCCCCACGACGGGGTGAGCTCCCGCTGCTCGGTCCCTGCTCCTGCCCACCTAGCAGTTCGAAAGCACGTCAAAGTGCAAGTAGATAAATAGGTACCGCTCTGGCGGGAAGGTAAACGGAGTTTCCGTGTGCTGCTCTGGTTTGCCAGAAGCAGCTTAGTCATGCTGGCCACATGACCCAGAAAAACTGTCTGCGGACGCACGCCAGCTCCCTTGGCCTATAGAGCGAGATGAGCGCCACAACCCCAGAGTCGTCCGCGACTGGACTTAACAGTCAGGGGTCCCTTTACCTTTACCTAACTCCGGATTCCTTTTGGTGTACCGACCTCCCCGCTGCACCAAGGATTCCCTGCCCGAGCTGCTTCAGGTTGTGGCGAATGTGCTCCTGGAGACACCTAGCTTGGTTGTCTTAGGAGATTTTAATATCCATGCCGACTCGACCTTACAAGGGGCCGCTCGGGACTTCGTGGAAAGCATGGCCTCCATGGGGCTGTCCCTGAATAAGTTTGGCCCAACTCATAGCCGCGGACATGCCTTAGACCTGGTGTTTACCTCTACGGATGTTGGTGATCTGACACTAAGTATAAGTGAAACAAAAGACGTGCCATGGTCAGATCACTTCCTGGTGCAACTAGACTTCTCCGTGACCCTTCCCCTCTGCCGGGACGTGGGACCAATTCGGATGGTCTGCCCCCGCCACTTAATGGATCCAAATGGCTTCCAGAGAGTGGTAGGGGATGTTTTATCCCATGTTGATGGCCTTTCAGCTGATTCCCTGGTGGCCTGCTGAAATGTGGAGTTAACCAGGGCTATTGACTGTCTGGCTCCGAAGCGCCCTCTCCGATTGCATGGAGCCCGGACAGCCCCGTGGTTTCCCAGAGCTGAGGGCGATGAAACAGTCGCTGAGACGGCTAGAGCGCCGGTGGCGGAAAACTCGTTCTGAATTAGACCGGACACGGGCTAGAGCTCAACTTCGAGCCTACCAAGTGGCCATGGTGACGGCGAAGAGGACTTCTTCACCGTTTCTATTGCATCTGCAGAAAACAGCAGCAGGAGACTCTTCCAGGTGGTTCGCAATCTAGCAGAACCACCTTCGTCATCGGGGTCTGGTAGGGACCCCAAGATCTCCTGCAATGCTTTTGCAAAGTTTTTTGCAGATAAAGTCGCTCAGATTCGGAAGGAGGTAGACTCCACCGTGGGAGCAGGACCGGGGCGGGAGAGTGCTAGAGCCCTGTCTAGTCATGTTTCATGGGATCAATTCCAATCTGTTACTTCCGAGGATGTGGACAGACTGCTTGGACAAGTGAAACCGTCCTGGCTAATAAAAACTAGCCAGGAAGGGCTGGGCGATGGGCTCCGCGGGGTGGTGAATGCTTCCCTCTGCGAGGGAGTCTTCCCAGACCCACTGAAAGAGGTGGTCATTAAACCACTTCTTAAAAAAACATCTTTAGACCCGGCCAATATGGTCAAATCCCTGCGACGGGGTGAGCTCCCGTTGCTCGGTCCCAGCTCCTGCCCACCTAGCAGTTCGAAAGCATGTTAAAGTGCAAGTAGATAAATAGGGACTGCTCCAGCGGAAAGGTAAACGGCGTTTCCGTGCGCTGCTCTGGTTCGCCAGAAGCAGCTTTGTCATGCTGGCCACATGACCCGGAGGCTGTCTTCGGACAAACGCCGGCTCCCTCGGCCTATAGAGCGAGATGAGCACGCAACCCCAGAGTCGGACATGACTGGACCTGATGGTCAGGGGTCCCTTTACCTTTAATATGGCCAGCTATCGCCCAGTCTCAAATCTACCATTCTTGGGCAAGGTGATCGAGCGGGTGGTTGCTGAACAACTCCAGGCACGCCTGGAGGATGCGGACCATTTGGATCCCTTCCAATCGGGATTCAGGCCTCATCATGGGACTGAAACTGCCTTGGTCGCGCTGGTTGATGATCTCCGGCGGGCTAGGGACAAAGGTGAGAGCTGTTTCCTAGTCCTGCTGGATCTCTCAGCGGCCTTTGACACCATCGACCATAACATCCTACTGGACCGCCTAGAGCGGTTGGGAGCTGGGGCCACTGTTATACAGTGGTTCCGCTCCTTCCTCCTGGGCCGTGTTCAGAAAGTGGTGGGGGGGATGAGTGTTCAGACCCCTGGGCTCTCACTTGTGGGGTGCCTCAGGGTTCCATCCTCTCCCCCATGCTTTTTAATATCTATATGAAGCCGCTGGGAGAGATCATCAGGGGGTTTCGGCTGGGTGTTCATCAGTATGCGGATGATACCCAGCTCTACCTCTCTTTCAAATCAGAACCAGTGAAGGCGGTGAAGGTCCTGTGTGAGTGCCAGGAGGTGGTTGGAGGATGGATGGCGGCTAACAG
Organism: Darevskia armeniaca; assembly: GCA_034641395.1. Classification (NCBI taxonomy): domain Eukaryota; kingdom Metazoa; phylum Chordata; class Lepidosauria; order Squamata; family Lacertidae; genus Darevskia; species Darevskia armeniaca. The sequence continues at coordinate 6,690,900 of JAWWNF010000019.1, read as the reverse complement.
ATTGAGGTTGAATCCTGACAAGACAGAAGTACTGTTTTTGGGGGACAGGGTGCGAGCAGGTGTGGGGGACTCCCTGGTCCTGAATGGGCTAACTGTGCCCCTGAAGGACTAGGTGTGCAGCCTGGGAGTCATTTTGGACTCACAGCTGTCCATGGAGTCGCAGGTTAATTCTGTGTCCAGGGCGGCTGTCTACCAGCTCCATCTGGTACGCAGGCTGAGACCCTACCTGCCTGCGAACTGTCTCACCAGAGTGGTGCATGCTCTGGTTAGCTCTCGCTTGGACTACTGCAATGCACTCTACGTGGGGCTACCTTTGAAGGTGACCCGGAAACTGCAATTAATCCAGAATGTAGCAGCTAGACTGGTGACTGGGAGTGGCTGCCGGGACCACATAACACCGGTCCTCTGAGATCTACATTGGCTCCCTGTACGTATCCGAGCACAATTCAAAGTGTTGGTGCTGACCTTGAAAGCCCTAAACGGCCTCGGTCCTGTATACCTGAAGGAGTGTCTCCACCCCCACCGTTCAGCCCGGACACTGAGATCCAGCGCCGAGGGCCTTCTGGCGGTTCCCTCACTGCGAGAAGCAAAGCTACAGGGAGAGGGCCTTCTCAGTAGTGGCGCCTGCCCTGTGGAATGCCCTCCCTTCAGAGGTTAAAGTAATAAACAACTAGGGAGCTTCCGGTCGGCGCGCCGAAGGGGAAGGTCGGGGGGACGTGTCGCTCTTGACATTCCCCGACCCGACCGGACAAAGGGGAGTCCGCGACAGCGACGCGGCCCCCAAAACTCCCGGGAGGGTGTTCCCGGGACCTTAGATCCGGCGGCAGCTCGGAACGCCGCCCTACTCCCCGGTAGAACCGTGCAGGGTCTGCCGAGAGCGAGTGGGGGTGGCGGAGCTCAACGGATCGCTAACTCCCGTCGGGTGGAAGCTGCGGCAACCTTCCCCTCTTGAGCGCGCTGATTTCTCCAAAGGATTAAGATTTGACTTACAAAACGTAAGTAACAAAGGAATTTGGACTAAATTAGGACCTAATTAGAGCGGCATTGGGATGCAAATTACGGAGGTCCGTCCCTTGCCACTGTGGCACTAAATCAGGAACTTTGTTACCGATGCGGCTGAAATGGAAGTGGAAATTTAACTTTGTAACAGAGATTCAATCCTTCTGACACCCCTGGTCGTGGGGGTAACTAGCTGATCAAGTGGATATAAGGATTTGAATCGGAACTGTTGGACTCTGATTTTGAACTTGGATTTCGAACTTGGAAGTGTTTCTGTTTTTAATTTTGCAAAGCTACGTTCTTGAATATGGCGGATGACTTGTGTACTGGCGGCTGGAGGAGGGTCCTTGAAAAAATATGGGAAATAAGGAAGGAACTCCGAGCCGAGACAGAGAGGATAAGAGGAACTGTAAACAAGAGTGATGTTCAGCCAGCTGCACCAAAGATGGAAGGGGGAGCAGTCCCCCTCAAGGTCAAAGACAAACCTCGTTGCAGGAAAAACATTTTTCGACGCAAGAGACCCAGATTGGAGAAGAGAAAGAAGAGGAAAGTACCAACAATGAAGATATATTTTGAAAGAAAGGAGAAGGAGCTGCGGAGAAGACAAGAGGAAGAAAAAGTCCAAGTGCAAGCAAGCACTTGGACATGGACCCTAGAAAAACGGGGGGGAGGGGTGAGAAGTGCAGAATGGTAGTTTGGGGATTGACTATGTATTTGTTTTAGACAATAATTTCGGACATGGCTTACGTTATGATTAAGTAAAGAACATTTAAAAGCTAGGAGCCTGAAGACTAAGGGGAGTCAGAGGGAAAACGTATAGATGATTTAGAAGTTATACGCTGAGGTGTGAATTATATAAGATTTAATAGATATATGAATATGATGTGTAACAGTGAATTATGAGCCTGAAAGGGAAATATGTTTTGATTCATGAAGCCAGTGGGGAGGGACGGAGGAAGTCATTGGGAAAATGTTGTATAATTAAGAATGGTCTACCCGGTAATAGGGTTAGATCCAGGCAAGATGATGTAATGATTAAGGTCAGGGGAAATAAGATAAGGTTTCCTCTGTGAGAGGGGGGGTAAGATTAAAGCCCTCCAAGGTGAGAGGTGGGGGGCAATGAAACCTGACCGAAGTATAATGTGATGTGCCTATAAAATTGTAAAACCAATAAATATTATTTAAAAAAAAAAGTAATAAACAACTATCCTACATTCAGAAAATACCTGAAGGCAGCCCTGTTTAGGGAAGTTTTTAACTTGTGATTTTGATGTATTTAATATTTGTTGGAGGCCGCCCAGAGTGGCTGGGGAGACCCATCCAGATGGGCGGGGTACAAATAAAAAATTATTATTATTATTATTACTATGTACATGTGAAAAGGACTGCAGCTGTGCAGTCTGACTCTTATCTATATACACATATATCCATGCATTGCAGAGGGTTGGACTAGATGACCCTTGGGGTCCCTTCCAACTCTACAATTCTATGATTTACTTGGAAGTAAGTCCCATTTTGTTTGAGGCTTACTCCCAAATAAGAAAGTCTTGTATTACAGCCTTAACATGTTATCTCTTGAGATACTTTACCCTTTTCCAACTGATTTCATAAATCGGAGTCTTAGATTGATAACTTTGAACCAGAAGATTAGTACTTTTAACACAAAGCAATTACATTATAAAGGAATTTTATTAATAAAACAGTCAGATTCTGTGTAACACTAGATCTAATGCAAGTGGTATTACTAATGCCTGCTATTTTGCATCCCTTCCCCCCCCTTTGCAGGGGAGAGATCTTTGAAGTCTCCTCTGCAATCTGACCTGGATGCTTTCCATGCAGGATTCCAGACATGCACCAAAGAAGTCATGCAGTACCTCTCCAGATTTGAAAGTTGGACTCCAAGAGAGCAGAGATGTGCTCAGCTCATCAGCCACCTGCACTCTGTTTGCACACGGTTCCTCCCCAGCCCCCAGCTCCTGACTCCAAAGATTTGTGCAGGCAAAGGTCCCTGTCCCACCTCCTCCGCCTCTTCCTATGTGCAGCAAGATCACACTGGCCCAAAGCTGGAGAGCCAGCCAAATTGTGTGCCGGTCATTCAGAGGACTCAGAATGCGAGTAGCAAGCATAAATTCAGCCCCCATCCGATGGGTCGTGTGGAGCTTGGTGGAGAGAATGACACGGATACAGATAGTGGCTATGGCGGTGAGTGCGAGGGAAGACCGGAAGGGGACAAAAGGCAAGGCAACCTGGTGATCAAGCAGGAGCCCTCTGGGGATGAGGCGCCTCCAGCAGCCAAAAGGCTGAAGATGGATTGCCCAGACCAAGCAGCCCTTCTCAGCTCCCTGGTGGCTTTGGGAGGTCTGGGGGGAGGAGGATCTCCCTTTGCCCAACAACCTGCTGCTCCCTTCTGCCTGCCTCTCTGCTTCATCTCCCCCTCAGCAGCAGCTGCCTACATGCAGCCCTTCCTGGACAAGAGCAGCCTGGAGAAATATCTTTACCCAGCAGCAGCAGTCGCTCCCGTTCCCTGGATCTACCCAGGCATTCCAGCTCAGGCTGCAGCGGCGGCTGCTGCGGCTGCAGCCTTCCCCTGTTTCTCCTCAGTACTGGTACCAGGAGAGAAAGCCAGTTTGGCCTCAGCAATGTCTACTGACGTGGCTTCTTCTGGCCAGTGCCTCCCCCATCCATTTACCTGCAACCCAGCTGGGCTCAGTGGGGACATGGACCTCCCTTCCCAAGAGCAGCATTTGCAGTCTGCAGAGGAAAGTCCTTGAGGGATGCGACATCATTTCTAAAGGAAACCACACAGTTCCTGCCTCCTACTTGACAGGAAGGATCCATCACTGCCAAGAATGAGAAGCAACCCTCAGCCCAGACCCATTTCTTTGGGTGTTTAAGGGAAAGCTTACTAGGCTGACAGTTTATTATTTTTCTTTTATTAAAAGATTAGGTTCTCCCTCCCCCACAAATATTTTTGAAGAGCTCCCATGGTGTGTGTGTGTGTGTGTGTGTGTGTGTGTGTGTGTTTAAAACTTTCTTTACACAAATGTTGTAATGTTGCAGAATTCCCTGGAAAAGATTCCCTTAGGGGCGGGGTGGGGGATGGGGGAAGTGGATCTTTCTTCATAAGAGAAGTTTGCTTAACAATTCAGAAGGCCTAAAGAAAAGGGCAGGGGCTGCAGCATCTGGAACTGGGGAGTCAGGATGCGAGATGTATACTGTACCACTTTAATAATGATCATGTATAGAATAGACTGTAATGGAACTTACTCAAGTGGGCATAACTCAGCAGGAAGCTTTGCACAAGCCCCAGTGAAATAAACAGGAACTATTTTAAAGTGCTCTTGAATTTTAGTGGGGTTTAGTAGATTGTGCTCCTAGCAGGGCAAGCTTCAGCATAAAATGCTTCCTGGTCCAGAAATCCAGGATTCGGTTTCCTGGTAGTAAATGCTTTGGGGCTTGTATTGAGTAGATCTGGGTACTTCTGAGTAAGCATACCTAGGATTGGTTTGTCAGGTTGCAATTTTAACAACACTTGCTTGGAAGTCAGTTCCAATGAAATCCAAGGAGCTTGGTTCCCAAGTCAACAGGCAAACTGCTTACTTAAGAACGGTCCAACTCTGGATGAGAGGAAGTTGTCTTGAGAATGGTAGCCTAAGAATTACAGAGAATTTGCTTCTGACTTCTTACCGTAATTGGTGGCTCCATACAAGAATCATTGGGCAGAAGCCAGTCAAATTTAAGTGCAACGCAACTGCATTGAAATCACTGGAGTTGCCATCTGATTCTGCCAAATAGCAACTTTATTTTATCTTTATTCAGAGCTTTGGAACCATTTATTTCAATGGGCTATATTTTGCAATGCTTGGAGGAGTTTGGTTAGTTAGTTGGGAGTTTGGGGAAATGGAGTTTGGGAGAAAAAATGAAGGTAAGCTAGCACTTTATTGAGAAACAGACCATGGACAGACCTTGTTCATGTATTTTTATTGTCTTGCATTTTTAGAGCTACCCCTGGCATTTGCTCCAGGGATACAAGAACTATCCCATTATGTAGTTTATTATTTGCTAAAGGAAGTGCATTTGTCTACATCTTAATGCTTAGTTTTGCTGTGTTCCTGATATTAAATTAGCTTGTTGTATGTGAAGGAACATCACTGCACTGGACTGAAAAGAAAAAAGACACCCACCCCATTAACAGTGCGATCCTATGCCTATTTACTCAGAAATAAGTCTCGCTGTCTTCAGTGGGCCTACTCCCAGGTAAGTGTGCATAGGAATGCAGCACAATCTAACCTTAGATTGCATCCTGAAGGAAGAAATGAGTTTGCTGTCCTGCTCTTGTGCCTTTAACCATGGCCTAAACACGAAAGCCCCAAGCCAGCAAGTAGTCCCAGAGAGGAGTCTGCCTTCCCATAAGCAGTAAAAGACACATCCAGTCCATACAGTGGTCCCAGAAGACCACCATGTGGTGAATAAGAACAGCGAAACCAGAATCTCCATCCGTTCAGTGTGTGATTAGGGTGAAAGAAAGTGCAGCTTTTCCTAGCATGGAGGCAAAAGCTAACTGAAAAGCTTCACTTACATAATATATGTGCCCGAGGCCTCCGTTGAAAGGCACAGCCACTAAAATATGCTAAAAGAGGTTACAAATCATCATTAAAAATGGTGTGTTGGTAACTGGGTAAAAGTGGGATAAGGATTCCTTGCAAGGTTTTTCTGTCTCCAGATATCCCAATTTCCCTTTCTGGAGACTGTTGCCAGACACCAGATAATCACACAGCTAAAGCTTTGTTAAGAAGGCTTAAGCCAAGAACCTTGCCTAGATATTTTTAGTTTGTTGCCAAGGTAGCACTGTGAGAAATCTCACTTGAATGTTATGTAAGAGGTGAGACACAACAGTCTGACTATGAGTGAATATGCCTGGGTCTGTTAGTCATTTTGAGTGAATTGGCTGCTATTGTTGTTGCTACTGTTTGCCTCAAACACTGTTTTTAAACAATGTTGGTCCTTTTTTCTTTTCTTTTTTAAATCTTACTAGCCTACAGAGCGTCTGTATGTAAATAGTTAATACATTCAAGTAATGATGTCCGACATGCTATTTTTGTAGGAAGAAGATACATGTTAATGATAATGAGTTTAAAAATATCTCTTTTGATGAGGAATTGCTGAAAAACAAAGTTGCACTTTTGTTACAATGCTTAATGCTTGGTACAAGCTTATGCTGTCTTAAATTATTTTAAAAATAAAGTAAATACTGTCTGCAAGAAACCAGCTGTTTAAAGAACAGTTTAAGTATGAGAGATAATAGGAATCAATCTTTATATTCGTTATTTTCCAGCACTCCATGAATTCTACTATAAAAAAATATTTCCACAATATTTTGTGATTTAAACAAAAAAAAATTCTTACTAAAGAATAAAAAATTTTTAATACAGAGTATGAGTTGTCTAGTAATTAAAGCTCTTAAAAGCCTCAAAACTTGTCATTCCTCAAATATGCCAAGTGAGCTATGATGTCTTCACAGGACTTTAGGCAGGGCTGTTGGAATTTCCTTGCTTTTGAATAGTTATTCAGAGTCTCTGCCAACACCATTGTTTGCGTGGTGACAGCAGCCCTGTGACAGAGGCGAGGCTTCCACACAAAACTTCACAAAACCTGTTTTGAAAAAACACCACTTCCACTTGAGCCCCCTCAAGGACGCCAGTAAATAGGAGGCACCCTTATTTGCACCATCACACATTTACACCTGGTTCTTCTTTATTTATTTTCTCATACAGACATTGTCACTTCCTTCAGAACAGCTCTCACTTCCCTGCATGAGAATGTACCACTTGAGTCAATTCAATTATTAAATTGGTTAATGGATGAACTACTGTCTTTCACAAAGGATGGGGGCAAAGGTAGGCAGGCCCTTAATGAAATTGGCAAGTTCCATTTCCTTAACCTATTTTAGTCAAATCCTGCCCCTCTGTTGCCTCCTGAAAACAAGAGCTATGGGGCTGCCCCCAAAGGTCAGAAGCTCAGGCACCAACCTACCACCCCCTGCTAATTTGAGCACTGATACTTCCTTTAAATACTGCCTTTGGCCTGTGCTGCTTCAGTTTTTAGCCTGCATGGTAAACAAATGTTAGAGAAACCCTTTGGGAACCCAAGCTGCCAAGCACACCTATCGCACAACTATTTGTGTGTTGGATTGCTCTTATTGGTGTGTGACCTATAGATATGACTGGAGAACCTAAGTTGTGCCATGGACCTTGCGGGGGTGGGGGTGGCTTTGAGCATGCCCAGAGTTCCCTGCATGTCAGAGAGGTCTGTCAAGTAGGTTTCATGTGGGGGTTGAGGGGAGAACGGCATACTGCGCCTGACCCAGCTGGACCCAAAGCCCTGTTTGGTGGCCCTTAATTCTGGACCAATGCAACCAAGTAACAAGTTGGTTAGCTAGGATCTGCAAATAAATAAATAAAAAGAGTATGACTTTTGGAGTGGTTTTTTTATCAGACCTAACTTGAAAATCAATCACCCTTTGTCAGACATACACTAAAATGCCCTGCAGCCTGCAGCTTATGGAAGGAATGCTTATCCAAAAATATGGTTCTGGGCTCCCCCTGCTGACTCATTGGTTTCAGTTGCCCAATTACGTACGGACACTGATGTGATGAAAATGGAGCTATAGGAGAAATTGGATACTGAAATATCAGGGTGCTTTCTGTCCCAGTGATGGAGGCTCATCCTTCAGCGTGGTGCAGCCACAGCCAATGGGCACGCAGGCCATGTGTCTGGCCATTTGCACCATGCCTCCACACGGAGGTTACAGACCGCTGATGTGCAAGAAGAAGGCCCAAGGCCAGACGTGGTAGACACCTTTTAAACATTGCATCAGCAGCATGACGTTTGTTAATTATATTTAATTTAAATTGGGCCTTTGCACTAGTCCACTAAATTGCCACTATGAGAGATTGGATAACGGCTTAGTGTAGGGCTGCCATATGTCTGGAATTTCCTGGGCATAACTAGGATTTGGCCGCCGGAAACAGCGCCCAGGTGGAAATCGCTTAAATATCCGGGAAAATCCAGGCGTAGGACAGCCCATACGTATGGCAGCTCAACAACTTTCCCAAAAAAGCTCAACAAAATGGTAACACTAGCTTAGTGGCAGGATCTTGCTTATGCTACAGGTTTTATCGATCATAGTATTTGGGTTAAGGAAGGAATGCTGTCCACCTGCTCTTGTCAGATACATTTGCAATCCCTTTTTTTGCCAATTAATTTTTATTGCTTTTCAATTTTTTTAAACAAATTAACATCAAATTAATTCAAATTTAATACAAAATTTACTTCCTATCCTGCTGCCATGATGTTTCTCTTTGCCCCCTTACTCGCTGCTCATTGTAACATATATTTCCTAATTCCAATACTTAATAATGACAAAATGATAAACTATTCTATTTTCCCCCTTCTTCATTTCCTATCAGCTGTACATATTTCAATTCCTGCTTAGACTTCTATTTACAGTAACTATAACATATTCCCAAATATCAAGTTGAGTTACTCTTCACTTCATCCCTTCCACTGTTCTACATGCGCAAAAGACTGACTGGTGATGGTAAATTAGGCATCCTCTTCAGTCACTGCATTCCAGTCCTACTCCACAGAGGTAAGCCAACTCCAAGGTTTTCAGGTGTTCATTGTTATGCAGTGAAACAATCCTTGGTGTCTGGTCTCTCCTCTGTCCATGTTAACTCTGTCATCACCAAGAACTTTATTCCCATGGAGCTATATATAAAAGAATTAACAGTAATGCTTTCCTCTCCCTCATGCACAGCAAAGACCATAGAAACCATCTTTTATCCTTCACAGTTCCAGATTCATTTTTCTTTGCAAAATAATACTTCATCTTGTGTCTCTGAGTGCTTTGGTCTGTCATCTCTAACTCCAACTTTAATCTTCAGTCTCTGTTACATTTTTTTGTTCCATAAGTCTGGGGAGGATAGGGAGACATCCCTCACAAACTTTTGTATATAAACAACCCTTTCCTTAGCCAGGCAGATCTGCACACACACCAACCAGTAATTCATTTGCTTACAAAGTTAATTTTTATTTTAAAGTTCTTTCTTCTTGAATTCTTACAGTTCAATTGCTTGAGAGAGGGTAGTCGCAGAGAACCTTTGGGAAGAAAATAATACGTTGAAGCCAGCTCCTTTCCTGGCAAAATCTTCCAACTCCATCTGAGACTGAAGCAGGCATCAAAAGGATGTTCACCAGAAGCGGCTTAGTCATGCTGGCTACAAGACCCGGAAGCTGTCTGCGGACAAACGCCAGCTCCCTCGGCCTATAGAGTGAGATGAGTGCCGCAACCCCAGAGTCGTCCGCAACTGGACCTAACGGTCAGGGGTACCTTTACCTTTACACAGGTTCATGGCGACCCCTGACTTCATCGGGGGATTCAGGGGGAAGCTAGTCTCTGCTGTTCCCCCATTCTCTCCATTCTTGCACCCCCGGGCTCTGGAGAGCCCCGGAGAGTGACTTTCCAAGTAAATGAAAGTAGATATATTTGCTGTCTTGAAGGATTTGATACTTCCCAGTTCAATTTATGCCTTTGTTTGTTTGTGATAATAATCTGGAGTCATTTAATTGCCAATGTGGTGCATGCACCTGCTCTTTGCTTGTAAGCAGACTGTCATCTGGATTTTGCTGTAGAGATGGAGTAGTCCTGCCTTTGGGAGAAAGTTGCACCAGCTGATCTTTTCATCTTTTCCAGCTCTTGATTCCTATTATATTAGGTGGATGGAGCATATAAAAGGTAAAAAGGTAAGTCCAGTCGTGGACGACTCTGGGGTTGCATCGTTCATCTCGCTTTATTGGCCGAGGGAGCCGGCATTTGTCCGCAGACAGCTTCCGGGTCATGTGGGCAGCATGACTAAGCCGTTTCTGGCAAACCAGAGCAGCACACGGAAACACCGTTTACCTTCCCACCGGAGCAGTACCTATTGATCTACTTGCACTTTGATGTGCTTTCGAACTGCTAGGTTGGCAGGAGCTGGGACCGAGCAAAGGGAGCTCACCTCATCACGGGGATTCGAACCGACAACCTTCTGATAGGCATATAAAGTGCAGCAAATGTGATGCAGTGTTAATATTTACTAATATAAAATAAATAAAATAATATTTTGCTATATTCCTGAACCTATTGTACTCTTAGTCTAGGGCACACTGTTGTTAAGAATAGTGTGAACACTTTAAATCAGGGGCTTGCAGCCCAACAGTGAATAAAGGTAAAGGGACCCTTGACCATTAGGTCCAGTCGTGACCGACTCTGGGGTTGCGGCGCTCATCTCAGGTTATTGGCCGAGGGAGCCAGTGTACAGCTTCCAGGTCATGTGGCCAGCATGACAAAGCCGCTTCTGGTGAACCAGAGCAGCGTACGGAAATGTTGTTTACCTTCCCGCTGCAGCGGTTCCTATTTATCTACTTGCACTTTGACGTGCTTTTGAACTGCTAGGTTGGCAGGAGCAGGGACTGAGCAAAAGGGGCTCACCCCGTCGCAGGGATTCGAACCGCCGACCTTTTGATTGACAAGCCCTAGGCTCTGTGGTTTAACCCACAGCGCCACCCGCGTGGATAGGCAAGGCACAATTCCCTAGCATCTCCTGCAGCACAACAAATTCAATTTGTCATTTCTTCTAATTAATGGAAGTGAACCCCAAGGATTTCCCAAGAGCTGGACTGGGTTATGTTATCTTCAAGGATGCTCCTCACCTTCACACCTGGATCCAGCCAGCATGTGGTTGCTATGTAGATAGATCAGATTAGAGTTAAATTCTTGAAGGTATGCATCACTGAAGACCACAGGGTTGGAGGAGGCATGATGCTAAACGGGGCATCACTAAGGAACAGAAAGGCTTTGTGTGGGGATGGAATAAAGCCACTGATCTTGCTGAAGGGACAAGATTTGGAAGAGGCTGGTGAGTGTAGCAGTGAATCATTCTCCTCCCAAGCTAGTTCAAAGTACAGGGCTTGTAGCAGAGGCCAGAGGCAACTGTGGCAGCCTGTCACATGGCTTCGTGTGTGACTGACTGCTTGGCTGCTCCAAGCCAGCAAACTCTTGACAGGCCTGTTCCTCTGCTGCTGGGAATAGTGGGTGGGGATGGGAGAGATGAGCATAGGAAAGAGCCGTGGTTTCCGCTTGGAGAAGAGAGAGTGAGAGGGAAATGAAGGGAGAATTAAATCCTTCCACAGCTGCATAGTAAGAATAAATCAACAGTTAGAAGGTTTTTCCCTTTCAGGCATGGAAAGTTGCACCTGCTGAATTTCTGCCAGTTGTTAAAAGGCACAGGGGACACCTGGCATGTTTAGTAAGTGAAGGAGCCAGTTTTGGCCTGAAATATTGCTAAGTTCACTCCCCTCACCACTGTCCCATCCAGAAGCAGATTTCAATTTGTTTTGTAATTTCAGGACAGGAAGAAATGGAATAAGATCATGCCCTCTACTGCTAGGAAAGCATCACCTATTGAATGCTTGCCTGTCATGCAACTGCCACAGGCACAGAGCTTTCTTCTTATGCTCATGTGGTTTATATCACACCTCAAATATGAACAGCTTTGTTTAGTCTTGGAAGACCATGCTGGGCACTTTGAGTGCCATTGCCTGGAGCAAGACTGCTGTCTTTAAATAACGTTTTAGATTCAAGGCAGGCAACATTTCAAAGGAAGCTATTAAAATCCAGCATATGAAACATATTTTTAAAAATCTGCCTTTAGCAAAAAACCCTCCCATCTTATGCCAAGCAATAGCATACATTTCAGACCTTCAGATTAGAGGAAGGACTCTTAAAATATCTGAATCCAGCACTTCTGGAACCTTTGTAGGCTTCCCAGTATTATAATGTCCCCACACCGCCAGGCATGGGCAAAAACCAGATGTTGTAGGCTGCACTAAGCTTGTGTGGAAACTTCATAGAGTTCTAGAGTTAGAAGGGTCCCCCAGAGTCATCTAGTCCAACCTGCACTGTTGTGGCATGATATGCCTAGCAAGGCCAACAGGACCAATAAAAGTTTTGATCCCAGCAGAAATATTAACTTACTGTGATTTTGAAGAAGTCCTGTTTCTGGATTAGCCCTGTAGTTTTTAGGGAACTCAAAACTACCATTATTGATGCTACTAGAAGCCATCTCCTGAAACACAATATTGTGGTACTTGGATGGGGCCCCAGAGCTGGAGTGCAGCAGAGTCAAAGCGCAATGTGAAAAGGTGTCGCTTGCTCAAACCATCATCTTACTCTAAAATGTACAGATTTCCCATGTGGTTGCAAGCTTCTGGCTCCCAAATATCAATGGGAATGGGTTAGAACCTCAGAAACATATACAACTGTCTCCTGGTAAGGCTTCAAGGCTGGTGTCACAAGGTAATTGAGTGGAAGAGGCAAACACCCGTGGTCTAAGGCCCCATAAAACCTGGGCTGGTGGGAGCTCTCGGCAACCAGCCAAGCTCAGGTCAGTGTCTATTTGGGCTTTTGACAGCATCTTGTTCCGTTGCTCAGTCTACTGAGATTGAAGTGTAAGCATTTATGTTAGTTAGCTGGATAAGTTAGTGTTTGTTGTTTTCTTACCTTCTGAGCTATTTTAATCTGGAGAACTATTTGAGTTTTTCTTTCTTGTAGAGTTTTGTTTTAGTCTGTGCATGTTTTTATGAAAAACAGAGGACAAACAGGCTGTAGCCTGGGAGAACTCCTGGATTCCAGCTGGTCAGTTGCAGCCACTCCTGAACTGGGATAGCCTGGCCTCAGTTGCCCCTGCTCTGGTGGAGTCCCAACTGGACTAATACAATGTTGTCTCTGTGAGACTGTCATTGAAGGTGCTCTTTTGGAAGAAAGCTCAGCTATAAATGTAATAAATATGTGATATCTTTAAATGAGCAAGGGAGGAATGGAAGTATCCATCTCAGCTATCTGCTAAAGGTAAGTTGCCTTGCATATCACAAGACACTAAAATACCATTTTGGTACCAGGGGAGCTTATGCATATATGGAGAAGCTGTGCCTCCCAAATACAGAAGCGTCTTGCTGCCCTCTTGTGTTAACTACACTGCACTTCGCCTTTGCCAAATCTGCGCCTCAGCAACTTCTTTGGCACATTCTTTCCTTACCACTTGACAGACCAACATACTGGTAATTTTGTTCATCCTAGTGCAATGTACCAGAAAGCCTGTCCTGTTGGAACCTCTTGTTCATTGCCTTTATTTGACAAACACAAATGCTGAAGAAACAGCACCAGAGCAGTCCCTGGAACACTTGAACTCTCAGGGATGCAGGTGGCACTGTGGTCTAAGCCACTGAGCCTCTTGGGCTTGCCCATCGGAAGGTTGGCCATTCGAATCCCTGCGATGGGGTGAGCTCCTGTTGCTCTGTCCCAGCTTCTGCCAACCTAGGAGTTCAAAAGCACGCCAGTGGAAGTAGATAAATACTGTAGGTACTGCTGCAACGGGAAGGTAAACGGCGTTTCTGTGCGCTCTGGCTTCCATCAGTGTCCCATTGTGCCAGAAGCAGCTTGGTCCTGCTGGCCACATGACCTGGAAAGCTGTCTGTGGACAAACACTGGCTCCCTTGGCCTAAAAGTGAGATGAGTGTCGCACCCCATAGTCACCTTTGACTAGACTTAACCATCCCAGTTGTGTGCTGTCAACAAATGAGCATGATTTTTTTGTGGTACAAGGACCTGTATGTAGGCAGGCCTTAGGATTCAAACATTAATTTTGAAAAGAAAAATATTTTCCTCTTACGTTGCAAGCAATCACCATCACTCAGCAAAGGAACTTCTGAAGGTTAAGGTCAAGGGCCTTTTCTTTTCTGGAAAAGATTTACACCAACTTTTCTATGGTTCTCCTTCCCCAACTGCTGGCCCTGCCAATGCAATCCTCTCCTGCCATTTCTTAAAACTGCGGTTACCTCACTTTCCATATGTGCATCAGCAGGGGCATCTTACCGATAGACGCTAGTGGCGCAGGGCACCAGAGGGCAAGGTTCTGGAGGGTGCTGCCCCAGGCGAGAGTCCGGGGAACACCTAAGGAGTGTTGCAGGCGCCAGAAGGCTAAAAGGGAAAAAACTGAGCCTCACTTGCTGGGTCCCCTTGCCCGTCCTGTGCAGCTACATCTAGCCCGAGTTGTTGTTGTTGTTGTTGTTGTTGTTCTTCGGTGGGCTCCTTCTCCACCCCCCCCAACAAGGTCCCTAGGGGTTGTAAAGCAAGCCAGACCATTTAGCACCGACTCCATTCATTCCAGCAGCTGGCCATCACCCACTCCAAGCCCTGCGAAAAATATCACCATTACTACTTCTACTACTACTACTATACTACTACTGCCCTCCACCCATAGATATCAGGGCGGCTCACAGCCTGAAACTACGGTACTACCGGTAAGCACATGCTAAAAACTAGAACAAAGGCAAACCAAACCAAGCCAGCAACCCTCCTTCTCCCTTATTTGTGAAACAAGCCTGTTAATTGCCTATCCAACTAAAAAAAAAGGCACTGAAGGTTTTTGAGATCAATGCAAGCTAAGAAGCATTGCAGGGGGTTGGGCTAGATGACCCGCAGGGCCCCTTCCAATTCTATGTTTTTCTGAAAAACACACCCGCACAACCGAACTATGGTCCCTCTGCAGTCCTCGCCCCAAGCAATGTGTGAGACTTGCTGCCCAGAAAGTGTGCCTTGTCTTGCTACCTGTGGTTTTTGGTCTCTACTCAGCCCCCTCCCCCCAATCTATTCATATTCCTTTCTCCCTAATCTCCAATATTACATTTTCCTCTGGTTGAGACTTAAAACAGAAAGCCCTAATTCCCAACTGTGTTTCTTGCTGCAGTCCTACTGTCTACTGAGAAGTAAGGTCCTATCAGATTGAGCTGGGCTTACTCTCAGGTAAGTGCAGTTAGGGCTGCAGCCTTTGTGACCCAAGTTTTGGGTCCCTTTTAGGTTCAGGGTGTCACTGCTTTACACCCCCCCACCCCACCCCCACCCCCCACAATATTTGAAAGCGTCAGCTTTGTACTTAAACACAAATTGGCCAGGAACTTCATTGTCTGTGTCTTTATTAATTTATTTAAAGAACAACAAACTGGTGATTGCTTTAATTTTTTGATATGTGGTGATTTGAATCATGAGGATGAATTAGAAGAACTGTTGAGTCTTGAATGAGTCTTGCTTTGGAATTGAGGACTAAATTAGATTTTGTTCTAAGGGCTTGTGTAAGCGTGGTGTCAGCTCCCTAAAAAAAGGTAAACAACTCTGGGGGGAACCTTTCCTAAAAAAGGTCGACAACAACGGGGCGGGGCGCCGGAGGGATCTTTGCACCACAGCGCCGGATATGCTTAAGACGGCCCTGTGCATCAGTACTGTGCTATATCCCCCATAGACACACATTTAGTAATGTGGAAATGGGTAGTGCATAGCAAGTTAGGTGGGAGCTTGTTGGCTCTTCTCAGACAGCCACATTGCTTTCTTTACCTCCTCTCTGGCTGGCACCTCACCTCCATGAATCACCTGTGCATAGTACGGGTGGTGCAGGGTAATTTTGGGTCAAATGCCTGGTTTTGTTACACAATGAGAACACACAGCAAGAGACGGGGGAAAGCAGCACAAAAAGAACTGGAAATTACTGAAATGCAATAGATTATGAGCGGCATCCTCTATTTACATTCACACTTGTGCTAAAAATAAAGTACAGGAAATTACCGGTACCAGGTTTATTTGTTTTAAATGTTTGCTACCACCTATTGCCCATTTCTAAATTTAGGACTGATATGATACTCCCACCAGATGTCAAAGAGAAAAACAACTACCAGACTTTTAGAAGACATCTGAAGGCAGCCCTGTTTAGGGGAGCTTTTAATGTTTGACGGACTATTGTATTTTAATATTTTGTTGGAAGCCGCCCAGAGTTGCTGGGAAAACCCAGCCAGATGGGCGGGGTATAAATAATAAATTATTAAGAATAATAATAACATTTTCCTCTCAGGTCGAAAGACTATTATACTCCCTTAGATAGGTCAGCCGGCCATTCACAAAGCACAGCTTCCTGGTCCGAGAGGTGTCCAGGCTGCAGGGACACAAACACACACACACACACACACACACACCACTTGCTTTCTCATTGTATTTCTGTTTTGTTCCCCCTTCAGTTGCCTATGAGGCTTCCTTTTCAACTTCAGTTCTGTCACTTTTATTATTAGAAATATTTTTACTAAGAAAAATTTAAATCCATACATTTTATCAAAATTACAACCAATTACATTTTACCCCCTTCCCCCCTCCCTCTCCCCCCCTCCTTGGACTTCCCTCAGTTCCCTTTTCTGATTTACTTATTCATGTTGTTTCTGCATGTTATAAAAATTGCACATATCATTTCCCTGATTATTCATATTCTACTAATAAAAAGTTTGTGTATGTCTATTCAAACCCTGCCAATGGGTTTAAGTCTCTTTGTTGCTTTTTCAGATAATTTGTAAAAAGTTCCCATTCTTCCTTAAAGTCCCAGTTGTCCTTCTCTCATAGTTTATATGTTCGTTTTGCCAGTTCCGCATAGTTCATCAGCTTTTCTTTGCCAATGTTCCGTAGTTGGAGTTTCTTCTTTCTTCCATCCTTGTGCTAGCAAAACTCTTGCCGCAGTTGTAGCATACATGAACAAATTCTTTATTTTTTTGGCAGATCTTGTCCTAAAATCCCTAATAGAAATGCTTCCGGCTTTTTAGCAAATGTTATTTTAAACATTTTAAAAAATTCATTGTATATCATTTCCCAGTATTTTTTTACTTCTCTACATTCCCACCACATATGATAAAAGGTCCCTTCTTTTTCTTTACATTTCCAACACATTTTTGACCAATTTTTACATTTTCACCATTTTAACTGGTGTAATGTACCATCTATACATCATTTTCATATAATTTTCCTTCAGCATAGAACAGTCTGTAAATTTCAAATTCACTTTTCATAGCTTTCCCCAGTCCTCAAATTGTATATTATGTCCTAAATCTTGTGCTCATTTAATCATTACTGATTTAACCTCTTCATCTTTCGTTTCCCATTCTAACAGAAGACTGTGAGCTTTCTTCAGTAACTTCCTCTCTTGTTCTACAGCCTCTTTTTGAAATCTGGAGATTGTAGAACTGAACCCTTTTCTGTTATCTTCCTTGTACATCTCATTTAATTGTCTGTAATGTAACCAACTCTTATTTATTAAATTTGTATATCCATAAATCTCAGGGCAGTTCACAACATAAGAATACAAGATAAAAAAACACAAACTACATAGTAACAACATGACAAATCAATAACCCCCCCCCAGCTGTGTTCTCTCTCAGAAAGGGTGGAGGGAAACCTCTCAAGTTATTTTCACTTCCACATGGTGCTCCCCAAAAAGGAACAGCTGTCTACTTCTACCTCCTTTTCTTAACTTTATTCTCAACAAGAACAGATTGAGGTTGAATCCTGACAAGACAGAAGTACTGTTTTTGGGGGACAGGGTGCGAGCAGGTGTGGGGGACTCCCTGGTCCTGAATGGGCTAACTGTGCCCCTGAAGGACCAGGTGCGCAGCCTGGGAGTCATTTTGGACTCACAGCTGTCCATGGAGGCGCAGGTTAATTCTGTGTCCAGGGCGGCTGTCTACCAGCTCCATCTGGTATGCAGGCTGAGACCCTCCCTGCCCGCAGACTGTCTCGCCAGAGTGGTGCATGCTTTGGTTATCTCCCGCTTGGACTACTGCAATGCGCTCTACGTGGGGCTACCTTTGAAGGTGACCCAGAAACTGCAATTAATCCAGAATGCGGCAGCTAGACTGGTGACTGGGAGTGGCCGCCGGGACCACATAACACCGGTCCTGAGAGAGCTACATTGGCTCCCAGTACATTTCCGAGCACAATTCAAAGTGTTGGTGCTGACCTTTAAAGCCCTAAACGGCCTCGGTCCTGTATACCTGAAGGAGCGTCTCCACCCCCATTGTTCAGCCCGGGCACTGAGATCCAGCGCCGAGGGTCTTCTGGCGGTTTCCTAATTGCGAGAAGTGAGGTTACAGGGAACCAGACAGAGGGCCTTCTCGGTAGTGGCGCCCGCCCTGTGGAACGCCCTTCCAGCAGATGTCAAGGAAATAAGCAGCTATCCTATTTTTAAAAGACATCTGAAGGCAGCCCTGTTTGGGGAAGTTTTTAATATTTAATGCTGTATTGTTTTAACACTTGACTGGAAACTGCCCAGAGTGGCTGAGGAAACTCGGCCAGATGGGCGGGGTAAAAATAATAAATTATTATTATCCTATATAATAAAGTCCCTGTGTCTCTGCGTCCAGTCCGTGTGTCAGTGGAATTGCGCTACTGTGCATGTGCCTCGCGGACACAGGGATTGGACGACGCAGAGACTTCGGGCCTCGGATTGGCCGGGAGCGGACGAGGGCGGGGCTGTGCCTTTCCGGGGTTGGCGGCTCCTCCAGCGCTGTTGCCAGTCGCTCGCTGAGCGCAAGAGGAGCACCCAAATGCTGGCCCTCCCTCCCTCTCCCCCCCCAAAAAAAGTCTCCTGAGAAATAAAACTTCGCCCCGAGAGTTTCTTGCTGGAGTTTCCCGGGCAGGATTTGCAAGGCACCAGCGCCGCGCACGGGATTCGCCTCCTTCGGATGGCAGTGGCTGTTACAAGTGGCGGCCAACTTGCTTGGATCCCTCTAAGGAGGGAGCGAGAGGCGGCGGCGGTTGGGATCCTGGGAGGCAGAGCGAGCGAGCGGGAGAGAGAGGGGGGGCAGAGCGAGCAGCCGCGTGAGGCCGCCTCAGCCGCCCTTCCTTTCCTCCGCGTAGCTCCCGCCGGCGGGCTGCGATGTCTCCCGTCTGCGAGGAGGTGGGAGCGGGAGACGCCGTCCCGGTTGCCCCCGTAGCCCCTTTCGAGGGGGGCGAGGCGCTGGCCGACGAGCTGAAGCAGAACGGCGGCGAGTGGTGCTCGCACCAGACGCTGCTCTCCTCGCTGGAGGCAGCTGCCGGGGAGCCTCTCCCGGTGATGGCGTTCACGGCGGCTGGGAGCCCCCCGGAGAAGAAGGTGCAGATGCCGCCAACGCCGCCGCCGAAGGGAGGCGAGGCGCAGTTCGAGCCCCCCGAGGGCGGCTGGGGGTGGGTGGTAATGCTGGCCTCCATGTGCGACAGGGATTTGGGGGTGAGAGGGGTGCGGGTTGCGGAGGGGCCGCCGCCACTCGCTCCGTTTTTGTTTACGGGGTTCCCTCTGCCGAGGGAGGGATGGAGGCTGGAAGCACACGGAGGAGGAGGGACGGACTTTTCCCACCCAGATTTGGCTGCAGCGGGATATACCGGTTGCATGTGTAACGTGTGTTGTGTCTCCCCTCCTGGAACAAGTCTGCTCTAGCGCCCGTAGGGATTGGAGCGCAGAGACCAATAGGCGATGGCGGTTACTTAAACGACGGTGTCTCTCTCCAATCCTGCTTCTCCTCTACCTCCCCACCCCCGCAGCTCCGAGCCCTTTCGCACGCTGTCTGGCTTTAACGGCCATTCTGCGAGCGACCGTTTTGCCGCTTCCTGACAGTAGCTTTCTGCCGTCGTTCGCCTTTTCCGCCGCCGTTTGTCTTTACCTCCCCACCCGCACACCTCCGAGGCCTCTCGCACACCCTGTCATCGTGCGCCCTGTCAGGCTTTAATTACCTCCCCACCCGCACACCTCTGATGCCTCTCGCACGCCCTGTCATCGCGCGCCCTGTGAGCACCCGTTTTGCCGTCGCCCAAGCGGAGCCTCCCGCCGCCGGGCCCTGTGAGGCTTTAACGTTAATTTGGCTCTCCTCAGCGAGCGCCCGTTTTGCCGCCGGCCGAGCCGAGCCTCCCGCCACCCTCCTCGCTCCTTCATTAATAAGTATCTTCCCCACACGTAGAGGCATCCGCCATCCATCACGGCGCAGTGCCCGCTACGATCCTCGGCCACGGAGAAGTCCTGAAGCGCGGGGGAAGCGGCGGCATCCGCCGCCACCATCTTAGAAAGGAGATCAGGCAAAGACAGTCTTTAAAAGGCACCTCTCTGAGGGTTTGTCTCAGTCTGAAGCGCTTTCTATTGAACTAATATCACAGTGTGAACTACACACTATATTATTCCCAAGTTTCTCACCAACTCGGTAGAATTTGATAGTATTTTTAAAAGTACTAAGAAGCACTCTACCTTTAAGGTTCTTTTGCAAACTAAAAGTGATTGTACTATCAAAACACAACTGTATCTTACTATATCAACTTCAAAATCATAATACAAAATAAAGGTTAAAATAAAAATAACACAGGCAACAGAACTAAACCAAACAGATACATACATACAAGATTCACAATAAGCGTGTTCAACTCTGCAAGATTAGTTAAACAGTACAAAGACCAAATACAAAGAATAGAAAATATATATATTGAAGAGCAGAAAAATGAACATACAAAGAGGAACAAATCTGTCTCCTCAGGAACTACAATCTTTACGACAACAAAAGACAGAAAGTGAAAGACAAAGAAGAGCCAAAAAAAACCAAAAAGAAAAATATTATGAGCGAAATAAAAACACAGAAACACAGAGAGCTAAGAGAGCAACTCAAACCGCAGATGAACGACTAAAAATACGTCTGCAAAACACTGAAAGACAAAGACAAAGACGATTAAATAGATCTATTGAAGAAAAGCTAAAAGATCAAAAGAAAAACACTGAAAGAAAAAGAGCTAAAAAAGCAACTTTAACTCATGATGACCAACAAACTGTACATCAGGAACAATACACAAACATTACTGACAGGATAACAGAAAAAAAACTTTTACATGAAGATGCAAAGACACTCACTCACAGACAAAAACAATTACTTTCTATAGAGAAAAGCAGAAATGCTACAAAAGAAATTCAAAAATGACAGCGAGATGCTGAAAGACAAATAGCAAGGAGAGCAAATAGAACTCCACAGGAAAGAAAAATTGAATGTCAAATACATGCCACACTAGAAAGAGAAAGGTTAACACATCTGCCTAATGATGAACGCCAAGTACGCAAAAAACAACTAACACAGAGGAAAAGAGAATTACGACAAAGGAAAAACATAGAGAGGGAAATAATAAAAAACCAAAAGTCCAGGCCTGCAATACTAACAATGACACTTATGAATGAAATGGACAACTTTAATGAGGACATCATTAAAACACACACGTGTGGACATTTAGATCAGATATGCCAGTTTTGTACTGAAAAACATTTTGAAGCTGAAAGACCTTCAGATCAAAAATTTACACAATGTTGTTCAAAAGAAAAAGTAAATCTTCCCTCAATTACTACAAATCCATTAATTCAGCAGCTCATGACTGGGCAGCATTTCTACAGCAACAATTTCTTCAAAAATATTAGATCTATAAATAGTGCATTAGCATTTGCCTCCATGGGAGCAAACATTACTCCACCACCTGGCAATGGCCCATATTGTTTCCGGATCCATGGATCAATTTGTCACAGAGCAGGCACACTGCACCCAGAACAGGGACAAAACAGACAGTTTGCTCAATTATATATTTTAGATCCTTCTGAAGCAGCAGAGGAAAGAATGCACATTTCCGCAAATAATGGAATAAATCCAGAGCTTATGAAAATACTAAGCACACTCATTGCTGAAACAAATCCATTTGCAGAGGCCTGCAAAATGTTGTACCAAGTTGAAAAAGAATATGAGGAGGATGCTGCAACAACTGGAAACGTTATTAAGGAAGTGTCCATGACAATAGTGCAAGATCGTAGAAATGACAAAAGACGCTACAATGCACCAAAACATAATGAGGTTGCTTTCATTTTTCAAAATGATGATGGCGAACCTCCACTAGAAAGAGATCTTCTAATACACTGCAAACCAAGTACAGATGATATAAACACAAAGGATTAGTGTCCTTGACCCCAATCTGGAACCCATGGTTTATCCATTACTCTTCCCTTATGGTGATCAAAGCTGGGGAATTGATATACCTTTGCAACACAGACCTCAAGCCTTACAAAGTTTAATAAATCAAACACGAAATCCTAGAATTCGAGTTACACAAATGCAATATTACGGGTATCGTCTTTCCATCAGAGACAATTTTAACCCCTTTTTAAATGCTGGCCGTCTTACACAACAGTATATACGGTAGTTGATGCATATGTCAAAACTGAATCCAACAGGCTCAACTACGTACGACAAAATCAGCCAAAATTGAGAGTTGAAAAATACTCAGGATTGATGGACCACTTAATTAATGAATCCAATCAGAAAGGCCTAATTCCTGGTAAAACATATATATTACCTTCCTCATTTGCAGGTAGCCCAAGAAACATGCTTCAAAATTATCAAGATGCAATGGCAATTGTTAGAAAATATGGCAAACCTGATCTTTTCATTACAATGACGTGCAACCCCAAATGGGAAGAGATTGTTGAAAACCTACAACATGGCCAAACCACTGATGCTCGACCTGATTTAGTTGCAAGAGTATTTCATCTAAAACTGAAAACTTTAATTGATGATATCTGTAAAAAACATATTTTTGGAGTACCAAAAGCAATTGTTTACGTAATAGAATTTTAGAAGAGGGGTTTACCACATGCACACATACTACTTATTCTTAAAGATGACTGCAAACCAAAAACTGAAGAACTGACAGATAAAATTGTATCTGCTGAAATTCCAAATATAACCAACACTCCTCGCTTACATGCAATTGTTACAAAACATATGATTCATGGACCATGCGGACCACTCAATCCAAAATCACCATGTATGTCAAATGACAAATGCACTAAGGAATTTCCAAAACCATTCCAGGAAAAAACGTCAGCAAATACAAATGGTTATCCAAAATACAGAAGAAGAAACACAAATGAAACTTCAATTGTGAATGGCAGGAAAATAGATAACCAATGGGTTGTACCATATAATCCACATCTCGCCCTCAAGTACAATTGCCACATTAATGTCGAATTCTGCGCTTCCATAAAAAGTGTCAAATACCTGTTTATAATAATAATAATAAATTTTATTACGGTCGAGGACCAGCACTTAAAAGTAAAATAAAGTGAGAATAAAAAATAGATAAAACGGCTCCCATTGATGAAACAGTTTCCGGGAACGTAACATATGTTAAACGCATTGAACAAGATTTAAAAGAGAATTATTAATTACATATCAATGTTAAAAGTTCAACTCTTAAAATAGTGGCTACAGAAAACTGAGCCTAGCTCGCTCGGGGTTCCATTGTGGGGGAAAAAAATATAGACGGGCTAGGAAGAAAGTCAGTGTCTGCAGATTTGGGCACAGAATCTGGCGACCGTCCTGGTTATCGTCTGGTCTTTGCCTAGCAAGAGCAGGTTGTATAATTGCTTCTCCAGGAGGCTTGCTAACCTCACCAGTATGGGATCCAGGAACTCCCTTCGAGCTTCCTCATATAGGGGGCATCTGAAGAACAGGTGCTCAGGGCTTCCTATTTCCCCTAGTGGGCATACACAGAGCCTTTGGGCGTATGGGATTTTTTTGTAACGCCCCTCCAGCACTGGCGTGGGTAGTGCCGCGCTTCTGGCAAGTGTAAACGCCCTTCTTGTGTTTTTTGACAGGAGAAAGGAGAGGTAAAGAGCCGGGGCGGCTATGTATCTCTTGATTTCTCCGGTTCTGTATTCAGGGCATCTTGAGCAGTCCTGTTGTCTTTCGATATCAATGAGTCGTTGTCTGACCATTGCTTTGGCTTGCCTTAGATCCATCCTTAGGAGGGCTTGGGGGGGCAATGCCCATATTCTGGAGAGAGTTCAGAACCGCTAGCTGCCAACCGGACTGGAACTGGTCGCAAAGGATCAGTGGTACAATCCCTTGGGGTTTCAAATTTAGAGCCAGCCATTTAAAGATTGATGATAGGCAGATTAAAGCCTCCACTCTCGTCGTTCCCGTTTCGAGTCTGACCCATGCGTTGGATACGCATTTGGGAACGTGTAGGAGGGCTCTGAGAAATTTGGATTGTACACGCTCCAGGGGAGAGAAGGAGGAGGACAGGCCTAGAAAGGCTCCATAGAGGAGCTGAGCCAGCGCTTTGGCCTTAAATAGCTTAAGGGCCGCTGGAACGAAGAAGCCCCCTTGTGTTCTGTAGAATTTGAGAATACAATTTGCTGTTTTTTCCGCTGAGCTTCCAATAGAATTTATGTGCATTTTATTTGATCCTGTGGCCTGTACTGCCATTCTGAGGTATTTGTAGCTGGAAACTTGCTCTAATCTATGTCCTTGCAGTTCCCAGCTTCTGGGCTTTGATTTTTTCCCAAACGCTATTACCTTAGTTTTTTTGGTAGTTAATTTTGAGGCATTCTGTTTCACAATATATAGCAAGCCTCCTTAGTGCCCTTTTGAGACCGATTGGTGTTCTGGATAGGATGACCGCGTCATCGGCATAAAGAAGGACGGGGATGTGCCGATTTGCGAGCTTTGGTGGATGGAAGTCCAAATCAGTTAGTGCAGCTACTAGGTTGTTAAGGTAAAAGTTAAAAAGTAGTGGAGCCAGAAGGCACCCTTGTCTGACGCCCTTGTAGGTTTTGATGGGATCTGTTAGGTGCCCTTGGTGGCTGCACCTAACTCTGAGGGCCGTGTTTGCGTGGAGTGCCTGAAATAGTAATAGGAGCCGTTTGTCGATTGATGTGTCCTGCAGTCTGTCCCAGAGTCTGGTTCTGGACACGTTGTCAAAGGCTGCTTTTAAATCGACGAAGGCGGCATACAGAGAGGCCTGCTCTCTTGATTTGTATTTGTCTATGAGATGTTGTAACGTGAGACAGTGGTCCAACGTGGACCGGCCGGGTCTGAATCCCGCTTGTTCGATTGCAAGAATGTCTTCCTTCTCTAACCAGTCTGAAAACTTGGTGAGAAGGTGCTTTGCATAGAGCTTACTGGTCACACTTAGTAGGCTAATCGGCCTGTAGTTTGCTAGGTCCCGTCTATTACCCTTTTTGTAGAATGGCACTATTATGGCTGTTCCCCAAATCTCTGGGGATGCGGCCAGAGTCATCTATATGTGTGAAGAGGGCGGCTAGGAATGGTGCCCACCAGTCCACTTGTGCTTTTAACATTTCTGGCGAAATTCCGTCTAGGCCAGGGGCTTACCTGTTTAAATATGTGTACAACGGTCATGATTGTGCAAATGTTGTGATTCAAGAACAAGGCACTTTAAATCATGATGAAATTAAGACCTTCATGGATTCCAGATATGTCAGCGCTCCAGAAGCAGCATGGCGTTTAAATGGCTTTGAAATGCATTACCAATCACATACCATACATAGGTTAGCAGTGCATCTGCCTGATGAACAATCTGTTTTTTTCAATCCAAACGACATCAATACAGCGGCCCAGAGAGCTTCAGCAAGAAATACTCCATTAACAGCTTGGTTTAAATTAAATCAAGAGCAAGAGGAAGCAAGGAATATTTTATATTCAGACATTCCTATACACTATGTATTTCACTCTGAAACCTGTACATGGAAATTACGACAGCGGGGTGCAGAAAAAATCATTGGACGAATGTATTCTGTCAATTTATCATCAGATCCAGAACGCTACTGCATGCGTCTCCTACTGCTACATGTTCCCGGTGCAATATCATTTGAAGATCTGAGAACTGTCAATGGAAATATCTATCCCAGTTTCCAAGATGCTGCAAAAGAAAGAGGCCTCATCAATAATGATCAGGTGTGGGAGAACACTTTAGAAGATGCTATCCAATATAGCATGCCAAAACAACTAAGAGAGTTATTTGCGTACATTTGTGTATTTGCCTCCCTACAGAATATGAATGCTCTTTTTGTAAAATATGAACAGTACCTCACGGAAGATATTGTTCAAAAACATATGCATCACAACGATGAATGCACAATATGCTGTTCTATCGCGTTACAGGAAATATGTAACATTCTAATACTCCATGGAAAAAAATGTGAAGACTTTGGATTACCACCTATACTACCAAATTCATACTTACTTTCAGATAACTACAACCAAGTTTTCAAAAACCAAAAAGCTAAAGAAATGACAAGTACATTAAACAAAGAACAAAAAACAGCTTTACAAACAATATTGGAAGCAACTGAAAATGACAACCTTAAGAACCATTGCTTTTTCATAGATGGCCCAGGAGGTAGTGGTAAAACATATCTTTACAAGACCCTGCTCAGCACAGTTCGTGGACAAGGAAATATTGCACTACCTGTAGCATCCACAGGTATAGCAGCCAATCTTCTTGAGGGTGGAAGAACATACCACTCCCAATTCAAGTTACCTGTGCCTATAGTTGAGAATACAACATCAAATATACGACTCAATTCTGTTGATGCTGAACGTTTAATAAAATCAAAAATAGTAATTTGGGATGAATGTACTATGGCCCCCTCTGTAGCTCTTTCAGTGGTTAGTAGACTGCTGCAAGAAATAATGGACAACAAAAAACCATTTGGAGGAAAAGTATTCTTACTTGGAGGAGATTTCAGGCAAACACTTCCCGTGGTACCTCACGGGGACCAAACAAAAATTGTTGAGGCCTGTGTTAAGAATAATACACTGTGGACCAATTTCCAAGTACTTACACTTACAAAAAATATACGCTCAGTTGATACTGATTTCAGCATTTGGCTAATCAAAGTTGGCAATGGTGATATACCACACATTGACGGTTTGCCTGAAGATGTAATTGAAATACCTTCCAAAATTTTATGCACAGGAGATATTGTAAAAGACTTCTTTGGAGACAAAATTCCTGTTACACATGTCCCTAACTTTGCACAAAAAAACTATTCTTTCTCCAAAAAACTGTGATGTTAACTCCATAAATGAAGAGGTGCTTAACATTTTAGAAGGAGAAACAGTTACATACCTCAGCTCAAATTCAATTGATGACGCAAGTGAGGAAGATATTCAAAACTATCCAATTGAGTTCCTCAATGAATTAACCCCAACAGGTATGCCTAAGCATAAACTCCACCTTAAACTGGGCGCTATCATTATGCTCCTTAGAAACCTAAATACTAAAAAAGGATTGTGCAATGGCACCCATCTCATCGTCAAACAACTTAAGAACAACCTCATCATTGCTGAAGTAATAACAGGTTCAGCGGAAGGAAACATAGTCTTTATTCCCCGTATGGATTTGGCTCCATCAACAACTGATTTACCGTTTATCTTACGAAGACGACAATTTCCAGTAACATTAGCCGTTGCCATGACAATTAACAAATCTCAAGGCCAAACCTTGCAAAAAGTTGGAATTTACTTGCCAGAACCGGTATTCAGCCATGGTCAGTTATATGTTGCATTATCAAGAGTAAGGAGTTTTAATGATGTCATGGTTAAGGTCGTAGAAGGTCCTGACCAAGGCAAACTGCTGGAAAACTGTGACACAATATTCACAAGGAATGTTGTCTATAAAGAAATTCTATAGAAATTCAACATAACACCCCCCCCAAAACAAACACCAATAACAAATATTAAAAAAACATAAATATAATGCTTCTGTATATTTACCATTCTTTGAAAAAATTTCCACTTCAAAAACATTTGCTGTACCTTAATTGTTGTTGTTTACTACATCAAAACACAACCATTACAAAAGTGAACTTTTCCACATTATTCTACTTTAACACTTCTACATAATAAATACAATAAGATAGAAATCAACTGCATGGTCCTCTACTTTCTTTTGCAGTAAAACAAGTCTGTTTATACTGCTTATAAACATATTTCACCACATATGTTCTAGCGCCCGTTATTTTAACGGGCTTAATATACTAGTTATTATATAAAGCCCCAAGTGTGGTTGATCGCACCTGACGCACTCGTCAATAGGGAAATGACACAAGCTGAAGGAAATGGCACTGCCTCACAACACACAGCCATGTGACGTGTCTGTAACCTTTTTTGCAGCTGTGCGGAATAGAGCCTGTGAGGACTCTGCTGAAGAGGAATCAACTTTACTTCAAAGTTCCAAGCAAAATCGTGCACAGTTCTATTGTTGTGTAGCATTAATGCTGGTTTTAACATTGAAAATGTCAGTTTTATTTTGATACCTGCACAAATACACAATTAAATGGAGTCGTTTTTAAATTTGCTACTGTATTGGCAATGAAAACTTTATTTTGAAAAGTAAAGCAGCAAAAATACTGAATAAATAAATTGACAGAATGGTTTGTTTTGTCATCTCCATATAAATGACAGCCTTCATACAAAACATTAAAATATTGTAATGAATAGAATAAACCAATGGTCTTTAAAAAAAGGCTAGGATATAAAAAAGTAACACTTTTTGACATAAAAAATACAGCACAGAACTAAAATAAATGTGAATGCAGTTTTTTCTATTTACATGGATAATTAAGGCCCAATTAACATATGGCAAAGCACATTGGGAATTCATGTAAATTTGAGAGTTGGGGTAGGGGTGGTGGTGAGAAAGTATTATTCATTCTACCACCCCATAAGCGTACAATATTGCAGCTACAAGGTACAAACCATGTTACCAACCTAAACCTTCTCATATTACATATTAGAGACACAAAGGTTCTTTTGAAAGCTGCTGTTCTTAGGATTCATGTGAATGAGCAGACCCATGAATGATGAACATTTGTCTTCAAGTCTCATACATATGTAGGGCAATGGTCACACTCTGAGCCGGCCCACTGAAATCAATGGACTTCAGTCATTTGCTTTTATCTCAATGGGTCTAAATCAAAATACAGCAAATATTCTCAGAAACGAGTGCCTCATACCAGTGTCACCATCTCTTTAGAAATATAAATATTTCTTCTCTGAAAACCTGTGTGCTCTTATTCACAAAGCAAAATGTCTATTTGAGGGCACACTTTAACAAACATAATACTGACTGAGGTAATGTGAATATTCCCAGAGGCCCTTGACCCTGAGATCAATAAGATCAGCTGCTCAATTATGTCCCTAACACCCTTGGAAATGTTTGTGGTTAATTTCAAGGCAAGGGTGCTGCTTCTTTGTTTTTTAAGTTGGGGGGTGAGCCTGGGCCGAGTCTATTTGCACCCCCGGGCCAAACACAGGCTCCTGGAGAGACTTCTCCAGGTCCCTCAGTTGTCAACACAGTGGCAAAAGGAGGACACCAGTTGCCCCAAAGGAACTTGGCCAGTGGTCACTTTCCAGGTGGGGCTTCCTACACACAGGTGATGGACCTGGCACTCACTCCCTTTTCCAAGAAGTCCTCCACTCCTAATGCTGCCACAAATACTGACTTAAACTCAAAAAATTAAGTTTGCTCTTGTATAGGACTTGACAAGAAATGCATATATGCTCAAGAAAAATTGGCTACCACACCACTCTCAGTTGATTCTGTGTCTCATGCTTGACTATTTTTCTCCTCCCATGTTAATGCCAATTTGAGGAATCCAAATCTGAACCACCCAGGGCTTAGTTGTTCTGACTAACAGTAGATTGATGCAGTCTATTGTCTCATTTGTTGACGGGGAGGGAGGGGGAATAGTGTCTTCTACAGGCTTTTTTATTTTAAGAAAGATATTTTATATTTTCATAGGTTTATTTGAAGAGTAACAGTTCTAGTGATAACCATTTCTGTGTATTTTGATAGATTTGTTTCAGTTTAAACTGCATCTTATTGATTTTTAGAATATAGCAATGAATGAGGAGCATTCTTAAATGGAAATGGAAGCATGATTAAAATTTTGGTCTGCTTACTAAATTAATCAAGCTAGGGGTTTCTATAAACTATTTTATTTTTAAAGGACTTTAGAGATATACCCCTTCAATGTTCTGCTTTGTGAATAAATAGGTGCCTGCATACCATACACTGACCTCTGGGCATTCCTTGAAGTAAGAAAGAACCCTGTCCTGCAATGAAGGAGGGTCTGAATAGACTGTGTGGACCTAGGGGCATGATCCATATAAAACAATCCCCTTAAATCCTAATGAAATGAATGAGATTTAAGCATTTAATTGCATGCTAAAGTCCCATTTCACTGAGACAGATTCCAATTTCTGGACACTTCAAGGCTAGCATTTGGCTTAAAAATGATTCCTGAACTTATGGGTAATGATTGCCAAATTGTCCGCAGGAGCAAATCCTAGAATGTTGCCAAGAAAGTCAAAGAGCCCTTCATGAATCTGATGATACTAGTTGTTCACGCAAACTGAAAAATAGGTGGTCTGGATTCTAGTATGTACCTTGTAATCTCTTGAAATACCCAGAAATAATTATGATCTTACAGTTCTGCTTCAATACACAAGTCAAATAATCATAGATCCAGTTATCAAAACAAAACTTGCCATGCACATGGATTTTTATGCACTTAATCCTATTTTGCTTGCGCATGCACTTTTCTTCTCTACACCTACCTCTATTGCTCTTGGTTTCATAAATGAATGACTTCCCCTATTAAAAGGGGACAATTTCATTGGAGTCTTTTTTGCATTGTAACACAAGGACCAGAAAAGTTTGGGGTGGGGTGTTTTTTTTTTGCACTTTTACATAACTTAAAAAAGGAAGACTGTTTGGTTATTTAAGCAAGCCATTAGACTGGACCTGCACAATAGCTGATCTCTCTCTCCCCTCCCCACCCCGCTTGCTGGGAGCTGAACACCAGCTGTGTGTGGCAAACACCATCATATGGCTTGATAAAGCTCTTGGTTTTGCTGCCTATCTGGTACTGCAGAAACAGGAGGGTTTTCAAATGCCTGCCTGGCTCAGTGAGTCAAAAGTAGCACGTGACAGCATTGTACTGAGTTATTGTGTCTTTTTGGACAAGCAAGGCTTACGACGATACAAGAATGCTGTAGTGGGGGGAAATACTATAGTGGAAAAAATGGTAAACAAAAAACCCAAAACAGTGATAGACTCCTTTGGCAAGACTGAAGATGTCTCATAGTGTTTTGTACTTAAGTGTATTTATTGTGGCAAAAGATTTCAAATATAAATTTAATAATAAAATCTACCTACAAGATCTTCACATACTGAACGCCTCCTTATGAAGTGAGGATTAAGTCCCATGGAATAAATCACTGTAAAAATCCTGCAATGATTCCAACATAACATAACTTGCAGCAGAGCAAGAATATCAGAGGCTATTTTAAAGACTGCATCTTTCTCCCCAAACAACATTCTGTCACTGTGAATCACTGTAGTCTGTTCTCATTCTAAACTCCTCATGCACGTGCAAATTCTCTCCCTCTTCTACACATAAACACCCTTTCAGGCTGCAAACACCCTTTGAGAATGGAATTACAAATAAAGCTTGGCACAGGGCTTCCACTGAAAACGGCAGCCCTCTGTTGCATTCTCCCATCTCCCCTGTAACGTGCAAGATTCCTTATTCCAGGTTGTGAGATTAAACTGAATGCAGGAATGGATGTGTAGACAGGGGGGTAATTCACAGCATGGTGACATCAGGGAATGACACAAGTGATTCTACAGGTATGAGTGGAGATGGGGAGTAATGAATATGGGGTGCTGTTTAAGGCAGCAGTCCTGGGTTGGGCTTAATATGTAGTCCTGCTCTTAGGCAAGAAGTGTTCATATGTCATGGCAACATCCACACATCCACTGATCAAATGAAATAAATTAAACCCCCGTTTCTTGCACTACGACCAGCCATTTAGGCTGCTAAGAAATAATACTTCTCTAAATGCTTCCAAAATAGCAATTAAAAAAGATAGGTATTTGTACTATAACTATTTTGCAGCATTGCTGAAGTGCTCCTCCACAGTCCCGTTTGTCCTTCATTGTCATCAGCGCATGGGGCAGGATTCCATGTTTATTGTAGATCTGGTTTTGTAACCAAAAAAACAAAAAACAAACCACTCACAATGCTTGGCAACTTCTGAAAGGAAGTTTTTCTCTCCCCACACATCTCTGGGAGAACAGATGCAAGAGGGAAGTGCATCTGGCCCTCAGTTCCTGCCTAGGTCCTTTCCAGCAGGGATATATACTGTCATACATAAATGCCCTCTGGGTTAAAACCAGAGGACAGTGGATTCTGCAGGATCCGAAGATTGCTAGGAAGCTGTCTAGATGAACCGGGGCGCTTCAGGGATCCAGTCTGAAAAGTTGTTTCTGTGAGAGAAGAAGATACTTGTTAGCACAAAGGACAGATGAAAGATGTCTGCATCAGCTGCTCTCCCAAGTCCATTGTGATCTTTCCATGGACTAGAATCCCTCATCACATGCATTAACAATTATCCTCCAATGCAGACATAGTCATGATGATGATCATTTTATTATTTGTACTCTGCCCATCTGACTGGGTTGCCCCACAAATGTACACACAGGAAAAAAGCTGCTTCTATGCTCCCCGCCCCCGCATGAAGGGGAAAAGGTGGTGTGTGTTTTGGATTTTTATTTCTTTTTCCTTGGGAAGGGAAAGTGGGAACTGTCAGGGGAAGGGGCAGCAGGCCTCTCCGTCAAATGCGTGAAAAACCCAGGCTTTTTGTGCATTTGACAGAATGCATTTGTGCAAGGCAAGCTGGGAAGGCCGTCACCCATTCCAAACTAGAGATTGGGGGAAAGAGGAAGAGATGAGAGAGAGGCTTATTTACCCCTCTCCAGCTCTGTTTGGGAAGCCTCCAATTCCGTCGGTTCTGCTGGCAGCACAGTCACCTTGGTCCCCGTCTGCTGGATGAACTGCTGGAGGTTGACCTGCCGTAGCTCCTTTGTCAGCTGCTCTAGTTCTTGTTCTCTTTCCTAAAAAGAGATGGTAACAAGGAGGGTGTGGTTTCACTTTGAAACAGAAAAAAACCATGGGTGGTACTCAAGAAAGATTTCCAATATCTGTGTTCGAGATCATTATTCAGAATTTGCCATTTCCTCACAAAACAATTACCGTCTTTTTTCTGTGTATAAGACTAGGTTTTTTTAAACCAAAAAATTCTGTTTAAAATTGGGGCTCGTCTTATAGACAGGTAGTGCTGAGGGGTGTTTTCTTAATTTGGAGTACCCAAAAATAGGGGGCGTCTTATACATGGGGACATCTTATACACAGAAAAATACGGTATTTTATGATGAACTTTATACAGTGGTACCTTGAGTTAAGTACGCTTCAGGTTAAGAACTCTGCTAAGAACAGAAATCATGCTCTGGCGGCGCAGCATTAGCTAAAGTGGTGCTTCAGGTTAAGAACGGACCTCCGGAACGAATTAAGTACTTAACCCGAGAGACCACTGTACTGTACATGCACATACTTCACCACAGCCCAGCACTCAAGGACCCAGAAGTCTTCTTTAGTGATAATCAAATGGTTCTTTCAGAAACTCATGCACTGACATTCTGCCCCTACCTTGTCCTGGAAGCCACATGGAGGTATTTTAACAATTCCACGCCTGTGAGTTATGGAAGCATTAGCTTGCACACACGGACTAAAGCGAATGTGCAGCTCATTAAGAGAAGGGAGCACATTATGCATCAAGAGGTGAAGTAGAATTTGGTTCATCATATTGCCTCAGATTTAACCCAAATCTGTCAAAGCAGTCAAATTCCATCACCTGAAAAGATTGTGGAAAAACTGAAGAAATTGAGAAAATGTGCATAGTGAAAATGGTTCCAAAGCTGATGTACTGACAACTTTTAAGGTCCTAGTATCTATACTGCAATAGGGGCAGAAGCTTCCTTCTCCAGTGATAATGCTACCTATAGCGCTATGAAGACTAAGATTGTGCCTTGCTAGATCATCCCAGTCCAGCACTCACGGAGTCCAGCATATGCCTCAACTTGGAAGCCCACACTCAATTAATTTCCAGCATCTGGAAGTCAGAGGTATTATTGCTGGTAAACAGAGCTGCATCTTTTTCTGTTTCTTTTTGAAAGCTACTATGATTTATCCATCCTCTGTGACAGGGGTAGTTAACTCATTCCCCCTGGCACAAGACAGCTGCATTCTCACACCCTCTTGGCTGGCACTGGCACACAGAGTGTTAGGAACTCAGATATATTTAAGCGAGGTGCCCAATGGCTCCTTAAACCAAGGTCACAGTTGCAAAAATAGAATATCTAGTTGCTATTTGGAGGGTAAGATGGTTGTAAAATCTTATTTTTCAAATGATGGATTGACTGTGATTGATTCTCAGTTAAACATCTGGCTGGTTCAGAGAACAAAGAAATGTCACTTGATCCAGGGACGGTCCACATATATATTGACCTATTTCTACTTCTTTGTTAATGGTGACACAGACCATTTATAATGTAGGGATATTCTTCACAAGTGTGAGCAGGGCAGCGGGGTGGGGTATGTGAGGAGAAGCTACAATAATTAACTATAATGTTAATTATACCCTGCTCCTGCTCAGGCTGCACAGAAAAAGCATTTTGGTTCCTGAAATTCATTCCAATTGTGCAGATTAAATATAACTGATAGAATCCTACAGGATGGGGCATTCGTGTGTGAAAACAGTAAAGATCCCAAGATCCCCAGCCATGTAGCTCCAGATGGTGGAGATGCCAGGCGCCATCCTGGCACCCAGGCATCTTCGCTTGGTTGCAAGTGGCCAGTAGCCAGCTGCAAAATGCGCCTGGCTAATTTCAAACAATACACACACCGCCATCTCCTCAACTGATCACCGGGGGAGGGGGGTTGCATTTCTTCCCACCCCAGCTCAGGTCTACTTCAATTTTCTCTCTCTTTGCTGCTACCAAAAGCCGTGTCCTTGGCACTGGGGGGAGGGGAGCAGGATTAGGTCCCTTAACTGGGATTGAGCCAGTAGGGTTTATGATGCCATGCCATCAAGCATTTACTGGCCAGAAGTATGATGTAACATGTGATATCTACATACAGTATTTCCTCCATCAGGGGTGGGGGGGAGAAGTGTGTGAACTGAGTACACATCTGTGCATTGAGTTCCCTGTTGCATCATGTGTGGGATACAATGTCACCCCCCCACTTAGAACATCTGCAGGATTCTTACTCATGTATTTGATCCAGACTATAATTCTTTCCACCAACATTTAAAAATCTTGTCTCTGGAATGATGAAATCTTGAAACATAAAACAGAATTAAATGGAATTCTCAGGATTTTAGCAAAGCCTAGAACATACACAAGAGATCTTTCATATCATATAAGAAATGGTGGATATTTTTGTTCTAACTATATAACCTTGGGTAGCATTTTGACATTTTCAGCAATTCTGTTTCCATGTAAGAATGCAGTATTTATGAAATGTATGAGATATGGCTGCCAAATCCATACAAATATTTCTAAATAATTTTTTATCAGCAGGAAAAGTATCACTAGGTTTAATTTTATGGACTCCCAGGACTCCCAAGAGTTATTTGCTTGGTGGTAAAGGTAAAAACTCAAGCAACTAAGTAACTCTCCCTCAAGAATATGCACAGAATATGATGACCTCCCCACATACCTCTTGGACCAATGGCTTGCTTGCTCTCCCCCCCCATTTGTTTTTCTATGCCATTTTAAAATTATATGCAAGAGCTCTTGAGTGTGTAGAAGGTTACATTACATTACAATTACCAGAGCTCAAACTCTTGCCGCTTTTGCATTATTTTGTCCCCACACAGGGAGAGGAACTGAATCAAGGAAATACAAAGTTACTGGTATGTGGAAAAAACGAGCGATATATCATGCCTGCATCAGAGGGAACCATGGGATGAGGAGCGTGAGGCCCTCCAAATGTGGCTGGCCCACCATCAACTCCGACCATCCTCCAGTATCATCTGCAGGGACACAGGTTCCCCACAGCTGACCTACATAGTTTGTAATATACCCTTCACCTTTACTCAAACATTAGACACAGTCTACTATTCCGTATATGACATGGTTGAAATCATGTCACATTGAATAATTTAGCTGACATCAAGAATTAAACCTGGTCCACGTGAGATGGACCCACTCACCTGTAACCGCTTGCTGGCTTGGCCCAGAGACCTGTCAACAGCTTTAATGCCGTTTTCCAGCCTGAGACTTTGCTGTCCCTGAATATCGATTTCACCCTTCACTTTTTCAATCTTCTCTTTGACTTCTTCTTCGTTTACTTTTAACTCCTGCACTTCCCGGTGCAACTTTTCCGCCTCAAGGCCACTTTCCATGCTATGGATCTGGGCCACATATTCCTTCAGCTTGCTTTCGCAGTCCAAAATCCTGTGCCTGATCTCCTGGAGCTGCTCCTTCAGTTGCTTCTCATTTTCTTGCTCGATCTGGAGTTCGTTTTCCCAGAATTCCTCCTCTTCAATCTCTACCTCATTCCTTTTAATCTTCTGCTCCAGTTTGACAATTTCATCTTCCAGGCTGTGATTAAACTTGTGCTCCCAGTACTTGACTTCAGCATCATTGGAATCCAGCTGTTTCTCAATGGACTGCAGCTTCTCCGTCTGGAAATGAATCAGCTTCTTCAGCTCATCAACTGTTGCCTTGCAGTTGAGAACTTTCTGTTTGAACTCAGACTCTTTGCCTTTGCCAAAAATGTCCATTAATCCTTTTGCCCCTCCTGTGAAAGTTAACGATTTCCGTTTTGGCTCCCTCCTTTTTATCAGCTTATCATTCTGAGGCCTTAACTTAGCCAGCGGAGGTAAGCTCTGGCGGTACAAAGTTCTTTCCGGTATCCGAGCAACACTGTCTGAAGTTGGCCTCTCACTGAGAGATGGCCCAGTACGCCGCAATACTAACTGCACATCACTTGCATATTGCCCCCATTTGTTCAAGGAAATGATAGGATTCTCATGAGGTGCCAGGTGTCTCTCTGTGTCTCTCCATTTTTCTATCAAGGTATACCTTCCTGTACGGCCTAGAAAAGAAAATACAATAATGTCTGAAACTTTGGGTAAAATATCTAGAACAGCCCAGTAGAGGGTGCCATTGCACAGTGAGAGGCATAGGGCAGTCAGTCAAACCAGTGCTTTTTCCCTAGGAAAATAGGTGCTGGTACTTGCCATGAAGTTTTTACAGTAAGTGCCACACTTTTTAACAACAAAAAGAGGTGCCAGTACTGCATACCTCTGAGTACCCACTGAAAAAAGGACTGAGTCAAACCATATTATCAATGTAGGCTGGACTCACATAACCACCTATTTATGGAAGCTAAGGAAGACACCATCTTTAACAGATGCACTACAGCTGGCTTATTGGGTCACAAGTACAGTCATACCTTGGGTTACGACCGCTTCAGGTTGCATGGTTTCAGATAGCGCACCGCGCTGAACCTGGAAGTACTGGAATAGGTTACTTCCATGTTTCGGCGCCCGCGCATGCGCAGGAGCACTGGAAGGCGCTTTGCGCATGCTTAAAAGTGCTGAAACGCGATGCTGCGGGTTGCAAACGTGCCTCCTACACAGATCACGTTCGCCACCCGAGCGTCTAATGTTCCATTACAGTGGTACCGTTGTTCTCAAATGTCTTGCTTCTCAAACACCCAAAACGCGGAAGTAAGTGTTCCGGTTTTTGAACGTTTTTCAGAAGCTGAATGTCCGATACGGCTGTCGGCTATTGTTTCCGGGGCACCTGCACCAATCAGAAGCTGCACAATCGTTTTCGAACATTTCGGAAGTCAAATGAATTTGCAGAATGGATTAAGTTTGGCGCTTTTGTTTTTGGTATTTATTTTCCAGTTTTTGTTTTTGAGGCTCTTTCGGTTGATTTGTTTTTGTGACTGCGGAACCCAGTCAGCTACTGATTGATTGACTGTGTGACTGCAGAAATGGATAAAAGCCCCCCATCCAAACAATGACTATCATCAGTGCAGGTAAGAATTTTGTAAAGTTTTTTTTTAAAACATGTTTTATTTATTTAATAGTACAGTGCATTGATTATTGCTTTCATTTTATGGGTCAAAGGTCTCGTTAGATAGTAAAATTTATGTTAAATTGCTGTTTTAGGGGTTGCTTTTAAAAGTATGGAACGAATTAATCTGTTTTGCATGGCTTTCTATGGGAAAGCGCGCCTTGCTTTTGGAATGCTTTGGTTTTGCAACGGACTTCCAGAACGGATTAAGTTTGAGAACCAAGGTACCACTGAACAACTTTTTAAACTGAACCCCCCCCCCTTGAGCTATGGCAATCTTCATAAAAATTGAAGGGGGTTGGAAGTCTTGCTTGTTCTTCCTCATGAAAATGCAAGCTTAATAATGAACAGAGCATGAATTTGGAGCCAAAAATCCTGTGGGTTCTTTGCAGTGGGGCAGTTTTCTTCATTGCTTTCTAGTGGCCCTCCCATTTACGTTTGAACTCCTCTGAGCCTGATAGTGACCAACTGTCAGGGCTAGCAGCTGAAATGAAACATAGCAAGAGGAATACATGTAACCACTAAAGAAAAAGTGCACGGGTACAGGTGCAAGGAAATACGTTTTTTTCATGGCAGTGCTAAGATAAGGTTACCAGATTTTTTTCAGCGAATCCGGGGACACTTTTCAACTTCCTACTAAATAGATGAATTTTGTCAAGGGACTGATTTGTAAATCCGGGGACTGTGCCCGGGAAACGGGGGACATCTGTTTCATATACAAAAACAATCTGTAGAATACCAGCAAATGTGGTGGTAACTACTGTTACTACTAGTAGTAAGTTTACTATTAGGAAAATACCCTATTATATATTCAACATTTTACTGATATCAGCTCCTATAGGGCCTGTTTTTATGGTTCAGCATTATATGCACTCATCTCGGTTTCAATGTTGCAGTTAGATTCTCACAGTCCAATAGCTAAGCAAACTCTAAGCGGCTGTGTTAACTAGAATGTGCAAGATTACCCATAATGAACGTGCAACTGTTATTTCCTGTAGGTCTTAGTAGGTGTTGTACTAACACAATAATCAAGTTACGTGAGGATTTTATAAAAAAAAATTACTTCCAAGTATCAAAAATATTTACATAACAAGATATGACATGAAAATATAGAACACATGCAAAAAAAAAAAAAAAATCCACCATAGCTGTAATAAGCACAAGTACATTTCAAAAGTGTTCTAAGAATTTTAAGCTGCTGGAGATGGCCTTTCTTGGAGAATTCTTACCCAATGATTTCTCTGACTTGTCCCAATGGAGAAGAAGAAAAGCCTGCCTGATACAAGTCATAGAGATGGCTGAACACAACACTGAATTTTCTGTCTAATGTTTATACTCTGAAACTTATGAACATTGCTAGTAATATCCAAATTAAAAAGCTCTCGGATAATCAGGAACAATTGAGTTATTTAGTTTCAGGTTATGAAATATTATGTGATTATATATTATATTGGTTCAAAATTGGGAAAGGAGTACGACAAGGCTGTATATTGTCTCCCTGCTTATTTAACTTATATGCAGAATTCATCATGCCAAAGGCTGGACTGGATGAATCCCAAACCGGAATTAAGATTGCCGGAAGAAATATCAACAACCTCAGATATGCTGATGACACAACCTTGATGGCAGAAAGTGAGGAGGAATTAATGAACCTTTTAATGAGGGTGAAAGAGGAGAGCGCAAAATATGGTCTGAAGCTCAACATCAAAAAAACTAAGATCATGGCCACTGGTCCCATCACCTCTTGGCAAATAGAAGGGGAAGAAATGGAGGCAGTGAGATATTTTACTTTCCTGGTTTCCATGATCACTGCAGATGGTGACAGCAGTCACAAAATTAAAAGATGCCTGCTTCTTGGGAGAAAAGCAATGACAAACCTAGACAGCATCTTAAAAAGCAGAGACATCACCTTGCCGACAAAGGTCTGTATAGTTAAAGCTATGGTTTTCCCAGTAGTGATGTACGGAAGTGAGAGCTGGACCATAAAGAAGGCTGATCGCTGAAGAATTGATGCTTTTGAATTATGGTGCTGGAGGAGACTATTGAGAGTCCCATGGACTGCAAGAAGATCAAATCCATTATG
The DNA here is from genome assembly GCA_034641395.1 of Darevskia armeniaca. Taxonomy (NCBI): domain Eukaryota; kingdom Metazoa; phylum Chordata; class Lepidosauria; order Squamata; family Lacertidae; genus Darevskia; species Darevskia armeniaca. Next base: position 6,651,058 of record JAWWNF010000019.1, on the reverse strand, counting down.
AAGGATACACCAAGAAAAAACTTAGTTGGTCTCTAAGGTGCTCCTGGAAGGAATTTTTTTATTTTTTATTTTGTTTTGATTCTGAAGGAAATCAGCCCTGAGTGCTCACTGGAAGGACAGATCCTGAAGCTGAGGCTCCAATACTTTGGCCACCTCATGAGAAGAGAAGACTCCCTGGAAAAGACCCTGATGTTGGGAAAGATGGAGGGCACAAGGAGAAGGGGACGACAGAGGACAAGATGGTTGGACAGTGTTCTCGAAGCTACCAACATGAGTCTGACCAAACTGCGGGAGGCAGTGGAAGACAGGAGTGCCTGGTGTGCTCTGGTCAATGGGGTCACAAAGTGTAAGACACGACTAAACGACTAAACAACAACAACAACATATTAAACGCTTTGTACTGAAGCGTTTTTCTTCTGGGCTCTTAAATTTATGATAAAATTAGATATCAAGCTAAGACTGCAAACACTCAAAGATAGGTCTGCTCTGAATTAGTAGTACCAATACTATTTATTCTATATAGCATTTTTCTCAAGTGCACAAAAAACTTCAATGACCACCTCAGAAATCTTTACAAACAACTCAGGCAGATATTACCATCCCCATGTTATAGCTGAAGAGTCCTCACTGAGGCTCCATCTGCACCTACAGTGAGGAGGGAAAGTATTTGATCCCCTGCTAAACTTTCCCGTTTGCCCTCTGACGAAGAAATGACCAGTCCATAATTTTAATGGCAGGTTTATTGCAGCTGTGAGAGACAGAATAACAACAGGAAAAACCCCAGAAACCCAGAAGACAAAAGTCAGAGATTGGTGTGCATTATAATGAGTGAAATAAGTATTTGATCCCCTATCAAGCAGCCAGATGTCAGGCTACTTGGTATCTTCACTGTATGTAATGAGCTGAGATTAGAAGCACCTGCTGTAAGGGAGAGGTCGTACCTGTAATCGCAGCTCGTTACAGTACCTGTACAGAAGACAATCAATCCAGCAGATTCCAAAGTAGCCACCATGACCAAGACCCAAGAGCTGTCCAAGGATGTCAGGGACAGGATTGTAGACCTGCCCAAGGCTGGACTGGGCTACAAGACTATTGCCAAGCAGCTTGGTGAGAAGGTACAACAGTTGGTGCAATGATTCGCAAATGGAAGAAACACAAAGTAACTGTCAACTTCCCTCGGTCTGGGGCTCCATGCAAGATCTCATCTCGTGGAGTTGCAATGATCATGAGAACAGTGATGAAGCAGCCCAGAACTACACGGGGGGAACTTATTAATGATCTCAGGGCAACTGGGACCATAGTCACCATGAAAACAGTTGGTAACACACTACACCGTGAAGGACTGAGATCTTGCAGAGCCCGCAAGGTCCCCTTGCTCAAGACAGCACATGTACAGGCCCGTCTGCAGTTTGCCAATGCACATTTGAATGACCCAGAGGAGAACTGAGTAAAAGTGTTGTGGTCAGATGAGACCAAAATCAAGCTCTTTGGCATCAACTCAACTCGCCGTGTTTGGAGGAGAAGGAAGTCTGCCTACGACCCCAAGAACATCATCTCCACCGTCAAACATGGAGGGGTCATATGCTTTGGGGGTGTTTTCCTGCTAAGGGGACAGGACAACTTCACCGCATCGAAGGGACGATGGACGGGACCATGTATTGTCAAATCTTGGGTGAGCACCTCCATTGAAAATGGGTCGAGGATGGGTATTCCAGCATGACAATGACCCAAAACACACGGCCAAGGCAACAAAGGAGTGGCTCAAGAAGAAGCACAGTAAGGTCCTGGAGTGGCCTAGCCAGGCTCTAGACCTTAATCCCATCGAAAACCTGTGGAGGGAGCTGAAGGTTCGAGTAGCTACACATCAGCCTCAAAATCTTACTGACGTGGAGAGGATCTGCAAAGAGGTGTGGGACAAAATACCTCCTGAGATGTGTGAAAACCTGGTGGCCGCCTACAAGAAACATCTGACCTCTGTAATTGCCAACCAGGGTTTTGCCACCAAGTAACACCAAGGGACCCAGGTGGCGCTGTGGTCTAAACCACTGAGCCTAGGGCTTGCTGATCAGAAGGTCGGCGGTTCGAATCCCTGTGACGGGGTGAGCTCCCGTTGCTCAGTCCCAGCTCCTGCCCACCTAGCAGTTCGAAAGCACGTCAAAGTGCAAGTAGATCAATAGGAACCGCTCTGGCGGGAAGGTAAACGGAGTTTCCGTGCGCTGCTCTGGTTTGCCAGAAGTGGCTTAGTCATACTGGCCATGTGACCTGGAAGCTGTACGCCGGCTCCCTCGGCCAATAAATCGAGATGGGCGCCGCAACCCCAGAGTCGGACACGACTGGACCTAATGGTCAGGGGTCCCTTTACTAAGTCATCTTTTGCAAAGGGATCAAATACTTATTTCACTCATTATAATGCACATCAATATCTGACTTTTGTCTTCTGGGTTTCTGGGGTTTTCCTGTTGTTATTCTGTCTCTCACAGTTACAATAAACCTGTCATTAAAATTATGGACTGGTCATTTCTTCGTCAGAGGGCAAACGGGAAAGTTTAGCAGGGGATCAAATCCTTCCCCCCCTCACTGTATACATTCAAAGCAGTACCATATCACTTTGAACAGCCATGGCTTCCCCCAAGGAATCTTGGGAATTATAGTTGGCTGAGACTTGCTAGGAGACCCCTAGTTCCCTCAGAGGTACCATTTGTAGAGTTCCCTTGGAAGAGCAATTGATTGCTAAACCACACAAGGACTGACTAGTGCTCACCACCTCGCTGGTAAGAGGGAAAAGTATGCCCCAAACTGAACACTAAAAAACAGAAACCAAACCATCAGGGGAATTAATAAAAAGGGAAAAGACAGACAAATAAAAATAATAGACACATCATAATTATACTACATGTCTAATGTATAGAAAGCACAAAACGTTTCAGTAAGTAAAAAAGTACCACATCATTTGTTAGCTATTTAAAGCACAAGCAAGAGGGCAGAGTGGAATCAGACAATCCCTCAAAATTCATGCTAAGAGGGTTGTGACCACACTGTTTCAGTAACAAATCATACCGTGTCGTATTTTGCAGTCAGTGTATATCCATACATGTCGAAATATCAAATACCTTCAATAAAAAGTTAATATTTAAAAGGAAGGGGGGAAACTGATAAACCAGCTTAAGTCTAGAGTATATATGCTCACAATAACACTTTATGAGGCCGACACTGCATTCTGCTTTAATATTTATTGGAATTGCAAAATATTGCCTATTAAGGGTTACTATTATGTACTAGTAAATTAAGCCCGTTACAAAAACGGGCCCTAGAAAGTATATGTGGGGAGCGGCGGCCACCCTCCTTTTGTTTTTTAACCCCGCCGCCCTCCTTCCCCTGGAGCCCGGCGGCCGCCTCTCTCTTCTTCCCCCCTTTTTTATTTCCCCCCTTGTTTTTCCCTTCCCCCTTTTATCTCCCCCCCTTTCATTCCCTTTATCCCCCTTGTTTTTCCCTTTCTTCTTCCCCCCGTTTTCTTCCCCTGCTTTTCCCTTGTTTTCTCCTTTTCTTCTCCCCCTGGATTTCCCCTTTCTTTTCCCCTTTTTCTCTCCCCCCTTTCCCCTTTCTTTTTTCCCTTTCCCTCCCCTTGATTTTCCCTCTTTCCCCACTTTATTCCCCCCCTTGTTTTCCCCTTTCCCCTTCTCCTCCCCCTTCCCCCTTTCTTTCTTTTCCTCCCCTTGATTTTCCTTTTAATTTTTGCATAAATAAATATAGGAGGAGGCCAAGCTTCCTTGGCCCGTGTGAGGGGGACTTCTAGGGGGCCCTGCTGCGGGCCTCCCCAATGCTGCTGCTGGGCCCTCCCCACAGCCCTCCCCACAGCCAGGGACCCACTTCAGGGCAACGGAGGGGCGTTTTCCCTTCTCCACACCTCCTCTGCCCACCGGTCCCCGAGAAGGCCTGCGAGAGGGAGGGTGTGTGTGTGTGTGTGTGTGTGTGCGCGCGCGTGGTCCCCTCGGCTTTGGGCTTCGCTTGCCACGGCGGAGGCTCCGTGTGTGTGTGTGTGTGCGCGCGCGCGCAAGGGAAGCAAGAGAGGAAGAGCCTTCTCGTGAGTAAGCGTGCGTGGGAGGGTGGGTGTCTCTCTTGTGGGGGGGCGGGGGAGGGAGAAACTATTGCGGCCACTGAACTCCCGACTCCGCTCGCCTCTGTACCGCTCTCTCTCCCCGCTGTTTCTTTTCCGCAAGAAGGCGACCTCCCTCGCACTCTGCCGGGCTTAACGTGCGGCGGCCGAGAGCTTCGGAGGCTCGCGAAGCGCAAGCGCTTCGCTCGCACTCCTGTTTCAATAGACTGAGGTGATTGAAGCAGAGAGCTTAGCTTCGGAGGCTCTGCTGCGCTCCAACCAATCAGCCTCCTCCTCCTCTCTGCGCTCCAATCCGTGTGTCAGTGGAGCGCACGCGCAGTTGCGATTTCCACTGACACACGGACGGCGGACGCAGGGACATAGGGAGATTATTATAGAGGATGGTGCCATACATCATTATGCACTGTTTGTTTGTTCTTACCTGAGAACAATTGCAACCTATATATTATTTGTTAATATTAATAATCTTGACAATAAACCTAACTGAAATTATTGAGTCACATGCATAGCCATGATGTAGACTGGAATCAGCATATACTTTGGGAAGCCAAAACATCTATTTGTGGGTTGCAATGAACAATGTACTTGTGGTAAAAAGCATCCTATCCTGGGAAATGCAGCCTATCCTGGCAATTTAAGCATCTCTTTAAAAATTAAGGAGGGAAACAATAAAGCGGTGTTGGTGATGTTCGGGGGGGGAGGACTATGATCCAACACTCTCAGTTAATTAAGGTTCAGAGCTTTTAGACTATTTAATAATGCTACTAAAGACTTCTTGTGCCAACCAGAGAGAGATTTAACTGTAAGCTGTGTTTCAAATCAAGCCAACTGCTTAGCGTAGTCTGCAATTTCAGGTTGGTTTGTTGTTAAAAACCATTACAGTGCTAAAACCAAAAAAATGAAGAAAAACAAGGGGTAACACCTACATTTGTAAAAGAATCAAGATATTAAGTAAAGTGCAGAACAATTAAGCAGCTGTTCATGACTGGGATTATAGTTTGAGAGCTTTGAGTTTTCATAAGAAACTTGTGTTCTACTTTGCAGAATTAAAATATACAGACTTTTAATTAGAGCTGGTCTATAAGTGGCATTCACCATAGATTCAGGTCATGTCCTTCCCCACACAATCCCAAGTCCTACTGCACTCCCTTTGGAGCCGGAGGTAGTGATTTTGCACAACTCTGCCATTTCTTCCGATGGTTATAAACATACTAAGCTACCGCTAAGTCTCCAACTCTATGCATGGTTATTAATATTCATGATAAGCAATATATGAAAAAGCTTTGAAAATACCATGGTTTCATGATAGCTTTCCTCTTTTCTAGTTCTGTAGTGGCTCAATGTGCTTTTAAAACCACTGTGTTGGGACTGCTGAGATGTGTGAACTGCAGGTTGACTCTTCAATAATGCAACCAAAACCAAACTTTGATTCAAGATGTTTCCCTTTACTATCATCCCTCTAATGGGGTACATGGAAGTTCAGCAGAGGCCACTGGAGTGTACATTGCAAGGCTTTGAAGGGTATACGTTAATCTACTGTAGGGGTGGGGAACCTTTGGTCCTCCAGATGTCAGGCCCAGCCAGCATCACCAATGGTCGGGGTGATGGGAGTTGCAGTCCAGCAGCATCTGGAGGGCCACAGGTTCCCTTTCATAAAGCATCATGTTCTGTTCTCATTGGCCTCCACTACCAAGAGAAAGGTTGATTTCCTTATAAGAGGATTTCTTCTATGGGGCTTCTTACTGTAGACTTGCACTTGGATTGCAATGGATAAGAAGCTTCCTAGAATTTAAGGTTTAGTCACCAATGAGGTCTGACCATTTTGAATGAATGAATGAATGAATGAATGACCCTTTATTTGTGTCAGCCATCGGCCATAGCAATAAAACAACAATACGATATACAAAGAATATAAATCAATTATATAATATAAGTCATTTGTTATTTGTATATATTTGTTATATACAAATATACAAATATTTGTTATATTTGTATATAATATAAGTCAATTATATAAAATACATTTTAGGGTTTTGAATCCATAGTCAAATAGTGGACCTTATTCTGACTGCCCCAGCTAAAAACCTTTGCTGTCACCTGGCTCATCTTGATCTGCCTAGAGAAAGGACACTGTGGCAGTGGCCACTTTATATACACATTGCTTACACTTATTGAAAACTGAATAACCTCTTTCTTCTTTCAGGTGTACTTTTCCTATCCTCTCCCTTGTGGTGGTGAAGAGGACTTTGATTTATTTTACTTTAAAAAAATCCTAGTTTTGCATTTTGTTCAAATGAGGAACCCTGGTTTAGGTTAAACTCTAGATAGTTAGCAAACCATATTCCTAGCCTACGATTTGAAGATGGCTTGTTAATGAAACTTATAAAGTTTCTTTTAAATCAGAATCCTTGGTTCAAATAAACACTAAGCCAGGATTCTTTCACGTTCTCTTCCTGGCCATGTGGAAGGAAGAAAATGAAAGGGGAAGAGTGAGCCTGGTGCTTTGCTCTGGTTTATTCAGGTTCACCCACATAGTTCTAACCCATTTTAACCAATTGTGAATGTGATCCATGTTAGCTAAAACAGTTCAGATCGCCAAGAAGAAAATGTAGGTGTACCACTGCTGCTTGTTTAACAGCCCACACAATCTCTGTGATAAAACAAAAACTCAGAGGAAGTGGCTTAGCACTGCTTCAGTACTTAACAACTCTATATTCTGTGTGCTGCAGATTATGATCCTTGAAGCTCTATTTACCTATTAATATTCCCACACGGACAAATGAGACTTTCAATTCCTTTGCTATTGTGAACCTATTACCACTGCTACACTGTTTAATGTTGCAATTTCTTTTTCTTTTATAAATCTTTTTAAGAAGAGATTTGGGTGAAGGGATTTAAATCTAGAATTTAATTTCTTTAATATATCTTCCTCCAGAGAGAATGAGTGCTATCAGGTTATGCATCCTCAACAATTTAATTTTCATATCTATTCTGACATAAATTGGATATGTATTTGTGTACCTTTTTTACCTACGGAAGTCTTTGCAGCATTCAAGCTGCTGTATCCATAATGTGATTTAAAATATGTCAGTATCTCTGTTTTAATGGGAAATTGTGCTTAAAATCCTGTTTCATGCTGTGCTGATTCAGATTAAATTCAAATAGCTATTCTGATAAGCTTTCTGAAATGTGCATATGCAATACTTCCACTGTTTTCACTTTGAAATCCTCAGGTAATGCTTTGTAATACTTACATGAAAATTATAGGAATTTTGCATAGTAAGGGGGAGAGTTGCGAACATTTTTAATGGTGTATCAAATACTTTCACCAAATAAATAGAAAATGAGGGAGGAAACATCTGATATCTGAGGTTACATTATTCAGCGTTAAGTGCTAAAACATCATTTACTGTGCATTCTTAGTTTTACATACAGATTTTATTCTGAACTGCATATCAGGTAAGAATCACTAAACGGTCTCTACTCACAAGTAGAGCCTTGGCAGAGACACACGCCCGACTGGCATGTTCCCTCCTTCCTGGGCGATCGTTCGGGAGCTTCTCAGCTTCTTCAGCCCGAACATCACAGTGACTGGTGTCAGACGACATCCAGCACACTTAGGGATCCGCAGAGTGTGCGCAGTAGCGTAACAGACCACAGCAGCTCAGCATCTTGGCTAAATCTACTTTATTACATATCTACACACACGGAGCTCTACATCATGGCTCCCTCTCTCTCTAGCATCAGGCAGCAGAGAGAAAGAACAATGGACAATAGTCCTACTTAAGGGAAACACAGTAAGGCAAACATCCTGTCTTCCGTCACTTCCCACTCTGTGGAATGAAAACACATACCCAGTCATGTGAAAAACAATAAACCCATGACTGCACACAGGGAATGAATCTCACAACAAGTTTTACATATAGATTTTATTCTGAACTGTATATCAGGTAAGAACTCATGTCTCTGCTATGGTAGTTAAATGAACAGTTTCCCCCTTTTCCTCCTTGATAAAACTTTTAGAAGGGATGGGGTAAATTTACTTTTGTGTATCCTTACACAAAACGCGGGTGGCGCTGTGGTCTAAACCACAGAGCCTCTTGGGCTTGCTGATCAGAAGGTCGGCGGTTCGAATCCCCGCAACGGGGTGAGCTCCCGTTGCTCAGTCCCTGCTCCTGCCAACCTAGCAGTTCAAAAGCACGTCAAAGTGCAAGTAGATAAATAGGAACCGCTCCGGCAGGAAGGTAAATGGCATTTCCGTGCGCTGCTCTGGTTCGCCAGAAGCGGCTTAGTCCTGCTGGCCACATGACCCGGAAGCTGTATGCTGGCTCCCTCGGCCAGTAAAGCGAGATGAGCGCCGCAACCCCAGAGTCGGACACGACTGGACCTAACGGTCAGGGGTCCCTTTACCTTTACCTTTTTATCCTTACCAAACTGCTATTTCAAGCCGTGTGACTGAGAGACAACTGCAGCCTTTTAAGCAACAGCAGCAACTTGACAGACCAAAATGAAATGAAAAGAAGAAATGGAACAGAGTTGCAAATATGCTCAATGTACATTTGGTCATGGTAGACTTTCATAGGAAGAAGAATCCAGAAGACCTGTAAGTGCAAACTCATATAAGAAAAACATCCTCATCCTTGTGTTGTCATATAATTTTACCTTCAGGTAGGTGGCCGTGTTGGTCTGACCAGGGCAGCCTTAAGCATATGCGGCGCCGGGATGCAAAGATCCGCCCAGTGCCCCTAGGTTGCCCAGTTGTCGACCTTTTTCAGGAAATAGTTGTTTACCTTTAGAACTCTTGTGGGACGCAGGGACTCACAGTGCCAACCAACAGGGTGCCAGCGCCCCACGCACAGGGGCGTACGAAGGTGGGTGCGGGTTCCATGCTAGGGCGGACATAAAATGTCGGGCAGCACAGTCACTGCGCTATCTGCCTGCTGCTCCTCCCCCCCCCCCACGCTGCATGGCAGCTGTTTCGGCTGTCCACGCAGTGCCCGTAGCACCGTGTAATGTTGTGGGCGCTGTGCGACGCATCCTGTTGCATGCGCTGAGCTGCGGGTTCCTTTGCTGGCTTTTCCGCTGTTGCTGCATGCTCCCAGCGTGGGGTGCCAGCGCAGAACAACGGGGAATGCAAGCGGCAGCGTAGGAAACATCTCCGGATGGGATCCACCATGCACCGACAGCGCTGATGGCAGCAACAAAACCTGACAAATAGGAGCACGCGGATCCCATCCGGAGATCTTTCCTCCACTGCCGCTTGCATTCCCCATTGCATTATTGAAGAGTCAAACAAATGGTTTTTAGCAAAAGTGACCACATTGGAAAACGTCCAAGAATGTTCATTTGTTCAAGCAAGTCAAGTCAACAGAATTAGTTTCCATGGAGAAGAAGCAAATGGGCAGGGACCTTTTCAAGCTTTCCTCAATAGCCATGTGGTAAGAAAATACAGAAGTCATTGAAGTGCAAGCATACCTGAACAGTTGACTTCAACAGAAAAAGTGCCCCCACCCCCACAACACACACTGATGTATGCACGTGGAACACAAGGAGATTATTTCACTTACCTATTGCCTGAGCAAGAGCTATAACAACTTCCTGGCAAGTTGTAATTTCTGTGACACCACAAACGATCCTCTGGACTCCATCCACCCATACTTTCAGCTCCATGATTTACCAGGTCACCCAACAGCCATGGATGCAATTGAGATGAGAAGTCACGTTTACAGTTATGCCAGATAGTGTCAACATACTGGTGGGAATTATCTGGAAAATAAAATAAAAACTCTGCTTATGGTGGCCTAGAGAGACAAAAGGACTTCTCCCCTAGGTTAAACAATTTATATCTAAAATGAAATGTAAGTAGTAAAACTTCCAATATTCAACAAAATTTATCTTTTGAAGGCAGCACTTTCTATCCTCCTCCCAATGCCCTTCCAAACAACAGAAAGGGTAATTAACTCATTTTATTATTTGATTGGGTACACATTTCTATTAAAAGGGACGCGGGTGGCGCTGTGGGTTAAACCACAGAGCCTAGGGCTAGGGCTTGCCGATTAGAAGGTCGGCGGTTCGAATCCCCGCGACGGAGTGAGCTCCCGTTGCTTGCTCCCTGCTCCTGCCAACCTAACAGTTCGAAAGCACGTCAAAGTGAAAGTAGATAAATAGGTACCGTTGCAGCGGGAAGGTAAACGGCATTTCCGTGTGTTGCTCTGCTTTGCCAGAAGTGGCTTAGTCATGCTGGCCACATGACCCGGAAGCTGTACGCTTGCTCCCTTGGCCAATAATGCAAGATGAGCGCCGCAACCCCAGAGTCGGTCACGACTGGACCTAATGGTCAGGGGTCCCTTTACCTTTACACATTCCTTTACACATTACAGTGGGTCCTCGACTTACGAAGATAATGCGTCCCGACGCGATCTTCGGTTGTCGAAAAAAAACGGAAGTTGAATCTCCATAGGGATGCATTGAGCGGTAAATCTTCGTAAGTCGAAGCAACCCGCATCAAATATTCGTAAGTCGAAGCAACCCTATTAAAAGCGGCCGCGACTTCCTTTCAGAAGTCGAAAAATTCGGATGCGGCGGCCATTTTTTTTCTTCCGGAAGTCATTCGGTAGTCGAAAAACACGGAAGTCGAAGCACTCGTAAGTCGAGGACCCACTGTACTAAAAATGAAGCAACATATAAGGCTTAAAAGTAGGACATGCTATTTCATAATTTAAAAAAGCAAGATTTCTCTATATTTATACAGTTTTTAAAATTAACCTCCGTTTACAATTTGCTTCTAAAAAGGCCAAATTCCATTTTGTTATCTCAACAAAAAATATGACTAGAAATTAGTTCCATTATTTGTACAACATAACTATTGTCAGCACTTGTTCAGTTATTTATTAGGCCTCTTATGAGTATGGACAGACAGGGGCCACCTTTAACACGTCTCAGATCCTTCCTGAGACAGTGTAATTCAGGTTGATTTTGCAAAACTTTCAAGCACTATGAATGACGTACAATGTCTACCACAACAGTGTTCTGCTTGCAAGGAAGACAAATCCCGGACCAACTAAGCAGCTATGCTACCTTAGGTTTTCCCTTGTTTATAAAATAGGACACACTTATTATAATACAGAACTGACTCAGAACAATCCATCTGCATATCACTGGGTAAAATGTACCCCTATCCATTTATTTATTTATTACATTTGCATCTTTATTTTTTTGTTTGTACCTCATTTGCCTGGGATGCCCAAGGAAACAAACATGGCTTTTAAAGTGTCTTACATATAGGTTGGGATCCAAGAGAAACCCAAGTCCTACAGGTTCAAGGACATTTTGCATTCACACTTCTTAAGCAGTTTTCCAGGTCATTCATGTGAAAAACTGCTTTTGAAATTAAGATTTAAATCACTAGTCAGTAAGACTTGATTTAAATCATTTTTTTTTACAGTAAGACTCAGTCTTGCTGGTATAATCTTAATATTTACAACCAGATGAAGGTTTCATTTTTGGAATAATAAATTTTCAGATTAGTTTTTAAAGTTGTATCAAAATTACTGATTTGGTTATACTATTAAAATACATTGACAGATAATTATAAAATTATTGTGTGGTTTAATAAGTTAACTGCTTATATTTGGACAACTTTTCTGCTGTACTTTATTGGAAGGAGAAAAATAATCATTTCCTTAATAACAATTTAAACAATTTATTTAACTAAAACAATAACACTATAGCATATGTATCCATGTTTGTTAACTGATGTGGTTAAACGATTTTTATTTTTAAAAAAACCCAACAACAACCCCTTAGACTGAGTTTTAGCACACATGAAAAACTTAAAACAAATCCTTATTTCCTGAGGAATAGCCTTTGGGCTATAATGTAACTTAAATAGAAAACTATCTTTAGAAAGATTTTCCCTTCAAAAGCTTTTTATTTTAAAAATCCAATTTAAATCAAAAAAATCAGATTTAAATTTTAAAAATCTGATTTTTTTAAAAAAGAAAATCATTGATTCTTATCCACCCAGGTCTACAGCCATTTTGTGATATGGGAGAAGCACAAATTGCTTAAAAGAAGTCAATTTCATTGGGCATAATTGCCAATCTCTTGGTCATATATGAAGCAGGCCTTTGGATTGTAGCCATAAACTAGACTTCTTAAAACACCCGTTAGCACCAGAGATTAATCTACAGTGATTTCCACACAGTAGTTAAAAAGGAAAGAAATGTGTTTGCTTTATTTATTTTTATTTTTTAAATATTTTTTTAATAATTTATTTACAACACAGTCCACAACTCATACATACATACATACATACAAACAAACCCATCACCATTGACAATTAAATTATCAAAATTAAACTCCTAGCCCCTTACATAAAGAAAACAAACATAAAAATAAAAGACTTCCTTTATCCTGTAAATGGCCTCCTTATTTACTTCTTGTATACTGTTTCTTTTATATGTGATTATTACATTTTTTCCTAGTTATGACTCAAAAAACTGCAAAGTCTCCTGTAGAAATTACGGTAATCAAAACAAGTCCAGGTGTTTATTTTGGGTCACTGTTTGGTAAAGTATTCTCTGCACTTTCCCCATTCTTTTTGAAATTCTTGTCTGGGTTGTCCAAATGTGTTTGCTTTTTAAGAAGAAGAACAACAACAACAACCCACAACAACTAGGATGTGGCTGCTTTGGCTAAGCAGCTTTCATAAAGTTTGTTATAACTGACCTGTCAGAAAGCAGAGAAAAGTATCATTCCAGTAATTTACTTTTATGTTCTGCTGATGCCAACATTTAAATTTCTAGTTGGATTCAATTGGGTATGTGAAGAACAGTCTGTTAAGTTATGATTGCAAAGCCCCAGAATTGAGGCCTGGGTGAATTTAGCCTTGTGTGATGTATATGTATAGGCTAATAACACCATTGCCCAATGGAAGCTGCAAGTACAAGCAGTAGGTACAATACCAAAATCAAGGAGAAAGCAGACATCCTATATCCTTTGCTTCTTCAAATGGGTACAGAAATATTTGTCTAGTGGCTGTGTGAATACATGAAATGTCAATAAAAAAATCAAAACCAAATTATATTTACCAAAAGCAGATTAAGGCAGTGTTTTTCAACCTTTTTTGGGCAAAGGCACACTTGTTTCATGAAAAAAATCACGAGGCACACCACCATTAGAAAATGTTAAAAAAATTAACTCTGTGCCTATATTGACTATATATAAAGTAATTCTCTTGAATAGGAATCAAATAAACACAAAGAAAGTATTTTATAATTACTTTATTATGAAATAGTAAGTAAACAGAAATATGAAAAACACAGTCCGGCGCCCGCCTAGTGGGCGAAAATTTGACATTTTTTTTAAAAAAAAAATCTTTCGAATTTTTCAATTTTTCCCACGGCACACCAGGCAACACCTCGCGGCACACTAGTGTGCCGCGGAACAGTGGTTGAAAAACACTGGATTAAGGAAATGTTGTGCACAGAATACTACCCACCCTCGTTGACAACAACAGTGAATAAATCAACATCAACAAGCGGCCAGCAATGAATTTTCACAATTCACTATTACTAAAGGAAAAGGTACCCCTGACCATTAGGTCCAGTCGTGGATGACTCTGTGGTTGCAGCTCTCATCTCGCTTTACTGGTCGAGGGAGCAAGCGTACAGCTTCCGGGTCATGTGGCCAGCATGACTAAGCCGCTTCTGGCGAACCAGAGCAGCGCACAGAAACGCCGTTGACCTTCCCGCTGCACCTGCCTGTATTTATCTACTTGCACTTGGACATGCTTTCGAACTGCTAGGTTGGCAGGAGCAGGGACCGAGCAACGGGAGCTCACCCCGTCGAGGCGATTCGAACCGCTGACCTTCTGATCAGCAAGCCCTAGGCTCAGTGGTTTAACCCACAGCATCACCCGCGTCCCTTTCACTATTATTATAATGTTGCTTTCATATACTAAGGCTTGTGTAAAGAACCACTGTTTACTTGACCCTGTCCACTGCATGAAAGAAACGGAGTGTTCAATACTAAAGTGCTTTATGGGCCCATTTAACGTTGCAGTGGGCAGAAACACTAACATGGCTCTGTTGCACTGAAGAACTGCTCAATGTTAAGGGGGGAAATCAGGTGACCCCATAATTCTAAATTGGAAGAAACCAATAATTTGGGCAGATTAACAGATTAAACTGAAGACTTATGGTAATTACCGAACACAGCCAGCACATGAGTACACAAAACTCATATGGAGGCCCTACTTCAAACAATAGCACCTCAAATAACTAACAGGAGTCCCACATATTGCACATGGGTGGATACATTGTGTTGATCAGCCCACAAGCATTTAATCCAGAACTGCTAACCCCACAGCTAAGCAAACACTCAGTATAGCCATATGTGCAATGAAAAACTACAATCCTCCCCTTTTCCCGCAGTGAATTATAAAAATAAAACATCAGCTAAAGCTCAAAGAGTATGATGAGGCAACCAATCTCCTTTAAGTAATCTTAAGTAAAAAACCAGAACAACCTCCAAGGAAGTAATATTTTATCCAAAATAACCCTTGTCTTTTTAGTAAAGTCACATTATTGAGTCTCCTGATTTTCTCTTGCTCCATTTTGTGCACATTCCATGCCCCACCCCTAGTAGCATGCCATTGTTGAGTGGTGAAACTTGATGAGATCAATGGAACAAAAGTGTTCTAAATCTAAATACAGTGGTCCCTTGGTTCTCAATCTTTATCCATTCCAGAAGCCTGTTCCAAAACCAAAGCATTCCAAAACCAAGGCGCGCTTTCCCATAGAAAGTAATGCAGAATGGATTGATCCATTCCAGACTTTTAAAAACAACCCCTAAAACAGCAATTTAACATGAATTTTACTATCTAACAGGGACGCAGGTGGCGCTGTGGTCTAAACCAGTGTTTTTCAACGTCCTCGGGGCAACGGCACACCTGCCCCATGGAAAAAATCTCGCGGCACACCACCCCACATGCACCCCGACCCCCCCGCCCCGGGGGGCGGGGTGTCCGCGCGCCCTGGCGGGAGGGAGGGGAAGGACCCAGGCGGGCGAAAACGGAGCGGGAGATCGGCGGGCCAGGCGCCCGCCCCCCCTCCTGCGCCCAGCCCCCCGGCAGCACCTCCACCCGGCCCCGAGCGAGCCCGGTGGCACCGGCACCTCCCGCCCGTCCCCGACCGCGACCGGGGCGGCAGAGGCAGCGGGCGAAGCGCCCGGCAGCCCCGGCGAAGGCGGCGGTCGGCGAGCGGAGCCGAGGCGACGCCAGCCCGGGCCGACCCGGAAGCGGAAGCGGCCCAGGGCGGTACAGCAGCCGGTGTCTTCCCGCGGCACAGGAGCCGGTGTCTTGCGGCACACTCCTGTGCCGCGGAACACCGGTTGGGAAACGCTGGTCTAAACCACTGAGCCTAGAGCTTGCCGATCAGAAGGTTGGCAGTTTGAATCCCTGCGACGGGATGAGCTCCTGTTGCTCAGTCCCTGCTCCTGCCCACCTCTCCTATGCTTTCCTCATCTTAATCAGAAGCCTAGAGGCCTAAACAACATGTCTTAGTTTATTTTCTTTCTAGCAGCAATGGTAGTCAATCCATTGATTTCTTCCCTCACGAATAGCTGGCTAGTAGAGGTGAGCAAATCCATTCATTCCACATTCTGAAGTGAAGTGATCCAATTTGCTTTCCCTAGACATATATGCAGTTTGGAACACAGCTATAAATTGGATTACACACTTTTGAATTCTGTGGTGCGGTTTCAGTTTTTAAAATTGCACAAATATAAATCTCATTTTCGGGAAGATGGATTGGACCACATGAAAAATGTGCATTTTGGGGGGAAATACATATGCATACAATTGAAATGCAGTGTGTGTGTGTGTGTGTGTGTGTGTGTGTGTGTGTGTGTGTGTGTTTTAATGGAACAAAATGAACTTACGAATTAGCTCGGGTGAAATTGACTCAGAACAGAAATACACTGATCCATCCATACCTACTGGCTAGAGCACTTAGTTTGACACCAGTTCAAGGTCCAGCACTTTCCCACCCTGAGGAGTATTAACAAAGAGACAGGTAGGACTCTGGGTGCCAAAGCATCCAAAAAGGATCCTCACAATCTTTCCTACTTTCAGAACATCTCTTCCTTTCAACCCATCCTGGAGCATTTCAAAAGCTGTTTGGCTCATCACACTGGTTGGTACCTCAGCACACCCTAAATCATCACAAGTCAGAAGAAAAGGAAAAAGAAACCCCAGACGGCAAACTAATGGAGCAGATGGCTCATTTAATTCAATTTTTTAAAATGCCACTCTTAGGCTTAAAGTCTTAGCACAGAATGTCCAGTGCCTAATCCAGGAAAAATGTCAAGTTTAGGGTTAAATGTTCCCTCTGAAGCCAAGATGCAATCGCAAAAGCCTAACTGACCATCCACATTCTGTAGAACTCTGGCACAAAGGGAAGAATGTTGTGGCCATAACTGGACTCATCTATAGGCAGCAGCACTCAAGGCAAGTGGGACTTTGGTTTCAACATACATTATCATGGCCCAGATATTACTAGAGGAATCTTGAGCATCTACCCTGTCACCTCATTATGGAAATAGGTGAGAGCAACACGTTCTTAACACCATCTGATTTTAAGTGAAGTATCTGCTTGACATTCATGATCCAACTCTATTTTTTCAAGAGTATTGGGAAGAATTAACGTTTTCTATTGTAGTTTCAGGAAACCACCAGATTCACACAAACAGGGTACTAATCAGATACTACTTTCTTCCTATGTGGTGTGATTGTGGGGAGGTTCCAAATTGTATTTAGGAAGAATTTTGGCTCTGGTGTCTGAACAGGCTTCCAAATCTTTTTTATTTACAGTTCTGAAATGGAACTATAAAAAGCAATGAAAAAGTGTGAACCTCACAATGAAGCCATAGATGTCGGCAAAAAGCAACCAGATGCTGGACTCTTGCTTCGCATTAGGGTGTACCCAACACCTATACATTTTAGGTTTAAGTAACATGCTTTTGCTGTTCAAAACATGAAGCCCTTGAAGTCCTATCGAAATAATAGCCAGCTCAATGATAATTGCCTAGCTAACTCACATGGAAAGAAAAACATTCACACAGCAAAAGGAATGGTCAGATCAGCTTTTATTAGACCATGTTGCTGAGTATTAAAGACTCAATCTCAAGTCCAGAAAAACGGCATTACTCTTGCTTATGCAGTAACAACATTTTGAGCATTTGAACATTTGCCAGATTTCTTGCCCTTCCCCCTCCTGGTTGATGCAGTGGACTTATTGCTGGGCAGGGCGCTCCCCTGGGGGAAGGTGATACCTCCAAGCAGAGACTGGAGTTCAGCATCATCACTGATGGCTCTCTGTAAGTGCCGGGGGGCAATTCGGCGCTTGTGGTCGTTTTTAGCAATGTTCCCAGCTATATCCATAATGTCATAGGTCAGGTACTGAAGCACTGCGGCCATGTACACAGACGATCCTGATCCAATGCGCTCTGCGTAGTCTCCCTTCCGGAGAAATCTTTCAATGCGGCTTACAGGGAATACCAGCCCAGCCCGGCAAGAACGGGATGTTTTCGGCTTCCTTGCATGGCAGGATGGCTCAGCTTCTTCCAAGCTTTCTGTATCACACGGATCATCAGACATGTCTCAGTCCAGCGTGCCACAGCCGCCAACAGTCAGTGATCTGCTCCAACTCTTCAAGTCTTGCTCTGACAATTCTTACCTTGTTGGATTTTTGCTGTTTTGGAGGGGGTTTTTTGGCTGTTCTGCTTTGCTTGCTTCAGTTTTCCTACCCCGCCCTTTTTGGATTGCTTCCTGGTCTTGCAGGTTAAGCTATCATTTGAAAGGCTGCCACAATTAAAAAAATACTGTGTGCAGAGTTTTCCATAGCCTCTTTGCAGTGAAGATAGTGAGTGCCGAATTTGGCTCCTGATAGGCTGGGGTGGTGGCCAATAGGATGCTGTGTGCATTGTTAAATCATTTCTATTATCCCAATGTTTGAGCTGAAATGTCATCCGGTTCATCACACTTCCCTCCCTGAAAACCTCTGTTGCCCTTCTTCATGTGCCTCCGCTACGAGAGGTCCAGAGGGCGGCAACATAAGAACGAGTCTTTTCTGCAGTGGCTCCCTGTTTGTGCAATGCTCCTCCCAAGGAGGTTCAGCTGGCGCCTTCACTATGCACACCTTTAGGTGCCAGGTGAAAATGTTCCTCTTTAACCAGACCTTTGGCCAGTTGACATCCAATGTTGTGGGGGGGGAGGGAGGGAGGGGGGGAATGGATGATTGGTTTGTTTTTGCTC
Organism: Darevskia armeniaca; assembly: GCA_034641395.1. Lineage (NCBI taxonomy): Eukaryota > Metazoa > Chordata > Lepidosauria > Squamata > Lacertidae > Darevskia > Darevskia armeniaca. Next base: position 6,632,627 of record JAWWNF010000019.1, on the reverse strand, counting down.
ATTTCTGATTATGTATTTCAAGTTTTTATATTGTAATTATTATATTGTGAACTACTCCGAGATCTATGGATGAAGTGCAGTATGCAAATTTAACAACAAGAAAAATTTTGGTTACTAAATCAAGTTTGCAAACATTTGACATAGTGAAGAAGGCCAAAATTGATATGTTCAGCATACAACTTTCAGTCTGATGAGGAGATACCTAGAAAATTGGCCCCAGCTTTATACTCCCCTTCATAAATTGAAGGTTTATAGGAAAAATCATAAAGGAAAAAACTTTGAACCTTAATTGAGTCTCACTGCAAAGTTATAAGCAACATGAGATGCGTTTCCTATACTCAGAACAAGGTGAAAAAATCCAGCTGCTGCGCCTGATGCTGTGAGCCAAACTAGAGAGACTACGCAATCATGTAGGATTCCAGAGAGGAGCTCACTGTGCTTTTCTGCTCCATAGTACTTTTGAGTGCCACACCTCACTGAGGTTTGGCTTAGCGTATTGTCCAAAATAAGTACCCTTTATCCTCATGAGCCAAAGGACACACGAAGAGCAAACTGGCTGCAGAGCCCCCCTCCAGAAGCACATGCAGTCTCACTAAGCCATACCTTGGTTTACTGAGTAACGCAGACCATGTCAATAAATTCTTCTGACAAACAGAAAGGGATGGACATCTATATCAACCAACTCACATATCTATCTTCAATTTTAAAACAACTACTGCCACCCCATCCTATTTCCCCCTTTGTGTATTCCCTTAAGATTGTAACCCTTCAGAATTCAGGGTAAAACACTTTGATTATTTTAAGCATTAAACAAAAAGATCAATTAAAATAATAAAAAGGAGGTGAGTGGGAGGTTTTATCTTAGCAGCAGGGTTAGGAAGGAGGCCTAGTAGAATTGTCTAGGGAGGAAATTCCACAAGGTGAATACTCAAAAACAAAAACAAACAAAAAGCCTGCCTCAAGAACAGGGGTCCCCCAACTAAGGCCCCCGGGCTGGATAAGGCCTGAGGGACTTGTTTATCTGGCCCGTGGCGACCCCTGCCGCCCGCTCTTACCAGCGGATCCAAACAGGATCCAAGCACAAGAGCCCTCTCCCTTCCTGCCATTCCCAGCAGCTGGGACTCAGAAACATGGACACCTCCAAACTGCAAAAGAAGAGTGCAGAACAAGGAAGAATCAGCAAGAAAACATACTGGAACAGTTCTAAGATAACCCTTTAAAGGTAACAGCCATAATCTTGAATTGGGTCTGAAAGGAAATACCAATCCAGGTGAGCCAGAACTGGAGCATCATGCGCTACAGAATTCTGTGTCAGTTGCAGCTAATGGAAGCAAGTTCCCTTATAAAAGAGAGTTAATATTGTGATACTAAAAGAGAAGATCAAACGGAAACACAAGCAGTTTGGAGAATGTGCAGCAATGCTTTCAAGAGAATAGCAACCAAGTATTTACTAGCTATTGGGACGTAGGTGGCGCTGTGGTCTAAACCACAGAGCCTAGGGCTTGCCAATCAGAAGGTTGGCGGTTTGAATCCCCACGGTGACGGGGTGAGCTCCCGTTGCCAGGTCCCTGCTCCTGCCAACCTAGCAGTTCAAAAGCATGTCAAAGTGCAAGTAGATAAATAGGTACCGCTCCAGCGGGAAGGTAGACGGCGTTTCCATGCGCTGCTTTGGTTCGCCAGAAGCGGCTTAGTCATGCAGGCCACATGACCCAGAAGCTGTACGCCAGCTCCCTCGGCCTATAGAGTGAGATGAGCGTGCAACCCCACTGGACCTAACGGTCAGGGGTACCTTTGCTCACTGGAAGGACAGATCCTGAAGCTGAGGCTCCAATACTTTGGCCACCTCATGAGAAGAGAAGACTCCCTGGAAAAGACCCTGATGTTGGGAAAGATGGAAGGCACAGGGAGAAGGGGACGGCAGAGGATGAGATGGTTGGACAGTGTTCTCGAAGCAACCAACATGAGTCTGACCAAACTGTGGGAAGCAGTGGAAGACAGGAGTGCCTGGCGTGCTCTGGTCCATGGGGTCACGAAGAGTCGGACATGACTAAACAACAACAAAATTTACTAGCTAAATGACTTGGGAGTAACATCTGATTTGACACATCATGGATTTGATAGCAGTCTGCAAACCATGGTTTGCAAGCCATCTACAGTTTGCTGTGACGTCTAGACTGGTACCGTATATTCCGGCGTACAAGACGACTTTTTAATCCCAGAAAATCATCTCTAAAATCGGGGGTCGTCTTGTACGGCAGGTATAGTTTTTCAGGCGACATCACGCGACGCGGGGTTCTGCCCCGCCGCTGGCTGGGTGCGTGCGCCGCCTCAGCCGCCATGCAGCGCGACGGGCTCCTGTGCGGCGAGAGGGGAGGCTCTCCCTGCCCAGGGACGTCTTAGCCATTGAGGTTAGTGGCGCACGGCAGCAAGTTCTGGGGGGCGCCTCAGCCATGCTGCGCTGCGCCGGGAGCCGCCTTCCTGCCGGAGGAGCTGCCCTCCAACCCCGCCAGCAGCGCCCCCCTGGCCCCCCTCTTCTCGGGCTGTGGGCACCGTTGCGGGGAAGCAGGTGGCGAGCCTCCCATCGGCACGGCAGCCAGGGCTCCCTTAATGGCAGCGCGCGCAGCCGCTTCAGCCCAGCAGGCGGAGGCGCGGAGGGACCCCTCCAGCTGTCTGCCGTGCCTGGCCAGCCCCGCCAGCAGCGCTCCCCTCGCCCGCCTCTTCTCGGGCTGCGGGCACTGTCACAGGGAAGCCGCGGCAGGGGATGGGGCGGACGGGGAGATGGAGGCGGGGAAGGATCCGCTTGGGATCCCGGCGGCACAACAGAAGCCGAGATTGGCGGCCCGGCAGGAGGCCAGACCGCTGCCGGGGGGAGGCGATCCCATATTTGGGAGCCGCCAAAGCCCTTCCCTTCCTTCCGCCCGGAGGAGGTGGGGTGGGGGTGGGGGGCGAGCGCGACGGGCTCCTGTGCGGCAAGAGGGGAGGCCCTCCCCGCCGCCGCCATCTCAGCCGCCATGGAGCCCGGGCTGGGCGAGTATACCCCAAACTCTGTTTTTTAACATGAAAAGTTGGGGGTCGTCTTATACGCCCAGTCGCCTTGTACGCCGGAAAATACGGTAGACTTGCTTCACTGGAAGATTAAAGGTAAACAATATGGTTAGCAAACATGGCTGGGTCAGTGGAACAAGAGACCAAGCAAAGTTTTGAAATGCAGTCTGGAGAGTCATCTGTGTATTATGGTTCAGGAGAGATAGCTCTGCTTATTAGTAATTTATGACTAAGGGATTGGCCACTAGAAGAATACAAGAAAGCATTAAAGGATTGGCAGCTCTTCCTCTCAACTTGCCCAATGGTGCCTGACACATCCTCTCCTCCCCTCACCCCTCTGGACTAACCAGGCCCTTCAAGCAAGAGAGAATAGTACTGGTGAAAATAGCCTGTTCACTGAGTGAGAGCATATCTGTGGTGGATGTGGCCAGGGACAGAGTGTGCCCTTTAGGCATCATCTGCTGACTTATCTCTTTCCTCATCACTTGGCCCTCACACTGTTGACATCATACCTTCCTTTTACAAAACGGCATGGGGCAGCCTCATGGGGAAACCTGCTTTTCTTCTATAGAAAAGCCACAAACTAATCTACATACTTTTTGTACATCCCCAATATATGTAATCTTTTGCAGAAGAGTGAACGTTAGCACACACAAAAACCAGACTTTCCAAAACACAAGATTATTTGCATCAAAAATTGTTCACCTTATAATCAACATCTATTCTCTGCATCTACCGGTATATATAAAAATCGTTTCTAGCCAAGAACTTTATGAAAACAATGATGTTTTCTTAGCTGGGTTTACAAATCATGTAGAAATGTCAGGCAATCTTATTTTATTCATAGTGTGTCATAAGCCACCCCCCCCAATGTAAAAATGCTTAAAACTTTAGGCAGCAACTTGATTGAAGACATTTTGTACTGTTTTTCCTCTGAAACACTAATGAATGGATCTGCTTTACTTCAGCAACAAGCAATTTAACTCTTCTTTTTTTTTTATAATTAATATTTTTTATTTTAAAACACAAAAATAAACAAACAATAAAACAATGAAACACATACTTAAACACTCACTACACTAAACTACTCTACATAACACTACACTACACAAATTTATATTAATATTCTTATCCTTTATCCTTAACATTCTCTTATGACTTCCTCCATTCTTTCCCTCTATGTCGATTCTCCTTATCTTTTAACTACCAGCAATTTCCTGATATTTATTCTTATCATTTCTATTCAATTTCTAACATTATTAACATTAATATTATTCTATTCAATTTCTAACATTATATACATTATTAAAATCAAAATGTAACTTCTTAATTCTTTTCCACTACCTTATAATTTCTAATGAATATATATGTTAAGAAAAGAAAAAGCTTTAATTCAGTAATACTTAAGACTTATTCCTATAATCTAACTACCATCATATTTACTATATCTATCTTTTATAAACTGCTTTAATACATTGACTTTTCTATTTATATTGGTACTATACTTTATAGTGTTTTTTAAGATAGTCTTTAAATTTTCTCCATTCTTTTTCCACTTCGTCGTCCCTCTGGTCGCGGATTCGCCCGGTCAGCTCAGCGGTTTCCATATAGTCCATCATTTTCATCTGCCATTCTTCTAATGTCGGTAAGTCCTTTGTCTTCCAATATTTTGCGACAAGAATTCTTGCTGCAGTTGTGGCATACATAAACAGGGTGTGGTCATCTTTTGGTAAAACTTGGTGAGCCATTCCCAGGAGAAAGGCCTCTGGCTTCTTCAGAAATGTGTTTTTAAACACCTTCTTCAACTCATTGTATATCATCTCCCAGAATGCCTTCAACCTTGGGCATGTCCACCACATATGATAGAATGTTCCTTCCATATTGCCACATTTCCAACATTTATTGTCCTGCAAGTGATAGATTTTTGCCAGCTTCACTGGGGTTAGATACCATCTGTATATCATTTTCATTATATTTTCTCTTAACAAGGTACATGCTGTAAAGTTCATTCCTGTTTTCCATAGTCTTTCCCAGTCTGCCATCATGATGTTGTGTCCTACATCTTTTGCCCAATCTATCATTGCAGATTTTACTAACTCGTCTTGCGTATGCCATTCCAACAGCAAGTTATACATTTTTGACAAAGTCTTATTCTTAGATTCTAACAGTTCTGTTTCCAATTTTGACTTTTCCATTTGAAAGCCAATCTTTTTATCCAATTTGAAAAGTTCATTAATCTGGTGATATTGTAACCAATCTCGGATCCTTCCTCTCAATTGCTCAAAGGGTTTCAACCTGACTTGTTCTCCTTCATAGACTAGCATCTCGGAATATTTCAACCAATTTTCTTCTGCATTGACTCTTTTATGGGCCTTTGCTTCTGCTGGTGACAGCCATCTGGGCGTTTTCCTTTCGAGGAGATCCTTATACTTCATCCAGACTCTAAAAAGAGCCTTCCTTATTATATGATTTTTAAATCCTTGATGGGCCTTTATCTTATCATACCATAGATATGCATGCCATCCAAATTTATTTCCGTAACCTTCCAGGTCAAGTATATCTGTGTTTTCTAATAGGAACCAATCTTTCAGCCAGCAGAGGGCTGCCGCTTCAAAATAGATACTCAATTCCGGCAGGGAAAAAACCCCTCTTTTCTTATCATCTGTTAGTATTTTGAATTTAATTCTGGGTTTTTTCCCCTGCCAGACAAATCTTGATATAGTCCTCTGCCACTTCTTGAAGGGCTCCATCTTGTCGAGTATTGGAATTGCCTGGAAAAGAAATAATAGTTTAGGCAGCACATTCATCTTTATTACAGCAATTCGGCCCATCAAGGACAATTTCAAATTGTTCCAGATCTCCAAATCTTTCTTTATCTCGTTCCATACCTTTTCGTAATTGTCCTTAAACAAATTTTGATTTCTCGCAGTCATATTGATGCCCAGATACTTTACTTTTTTTGTAAACTGTAGGCCTGTCTCTTTCTCCAGATTTTCTTTTTCATCTTGTGTCAGGTTTTTCCCTAAAACTTTGGTTTTGGCTTTATTTAATTTGAATCCTGCTACTTCCCCAAAGTCTTGTATCACCTCCAGTGCCTTAGAAGCACTGGAGTCTGGATTTTGTAATGTCAGAACTAAGTCATCTGCGAAGGCTTTTAGTTTATATTCTTTGGCCCCCACCGCCACCCCTTTGATCTCTGGGTTATTCCTTATCATATTTAGTAGTACCTCCAGGACTGTAATAAACAATAACGGGGATAAGGGGCAACCTTGTCTTGTTCCTTTCTGTATTCTAATGTTATCTGATACCACGTTGTTGATAATAATCTTAGCCTTTTGTTCGGTGTATATCGCTTCGATGCCATTCATAAAGCCATTCCCCACCTCCATATGTTGTAAATTCTTTTTCATGAATGTCCAGGATACATTATCGAATGCTTTTTCGGCGTCCACAAACATCAGGATTGCTTTGTTGTTCTTATCTTGTTCTAGTTTTTCAAGGATATCCACCACATTCCTTATGTTGGTATTTAAATGTCTTTCTGGTAGAAAACCAGCTTGATCTTGGTGGATAACCTCCTTTAGAACCTTCCTGAGTCTGCTAGCCATAATGCTTGCGAAGATTTTGTAGTCCACATTTAGGAGGGAGATAGGCCTATAATTCTTCATCTGTGTGCGATCCACCTCTGGCTTTGGTATCAGGGTTATATATGCATCCTTCCAAGACTCCGGTGCCCCTCTTCCCTTCAATATCTCATTACAGACTTCCATTAATGGTTGAATTATCCAATCTTTCAAAGTTCTATAATATTTTGCTGTAAATCCATCAGGTCCTGGGGCTTTATTCAACTTCATATTGCTAATTGCAATTTCCACTTCATTTGGCGTTATCGGGTGGTTTAGGGGGCCTTTCATGATTTCAGGGATTTTCTGTAGGCCATTTTCAACTATATATTGCTCTATTTTGTCCTTTTCCTTGGTTTCTTCTTTGTACAGCTGTTTGTAGAACTTTTCAAAGTTTTTCCTTATCTCCGAAGGGTTCACAACATTATTTCCATTAACCTTGATACTTGTAATGGTATTCAATTTTTGCCTCTGTTTCAATTGCCACGCTAGCAATTTTCCACATTTATTAGCAGATTCAAAAGTCTTTTGCTTCAACATTTTAATTTTCCAGCAATTTAACTCTTCTTTCTCTGAAGCCAAAATTTTATCTTTGCTTTCTCATTCAGGAAACCTGCCAAAAGTTTGTTATATTACAGTTTTGAGTTCAAATGCTAAAAGGAAAAAAGTTACCGCCTGCCAAAACTAACTAACTAACTAACTAACTAACTAACCCCCAAACAAGCCAGCAAGGTTGAAAACAATGTTTTGTTTTGCAGAAAAAAGACGGTATAGTCATTTTAGAAACCAGATTTTAAACAAAGGATACCTCACCTAACCCCAATTCTCCTTAACAAAATATATTTCTACACAAAATATATCCAAAACCTTTGGGAGCAGTGGATAAAGAAGAAAAGAAGCAGACCCTAACATAAGCCATGTTATTTCAGGTTAATCAATACAGGAAAAAGCAATAAAATCAATGCATATTTTTAAAAGTATTAGGGAGGTGACTTCAAAATGTAAAGCCAATTTAACATGGTGGTTTACAAGCTTTGTTTGTTTACAAGCTTAGTGAGAAAATATGCAGTGTGCAACAATAAAACAAGTGTGGTTTACAGACCAGAAATCCTCAACTCAGCATTTCATTTTATTTAAAGAAAGTTCAGCAAAATGTAACTTCCATAAGGTGGTGTTTAGTCAGGAAGATGATTCTCAAAAAGTGCTTCCTTATCTTGGCTAGGCTACAGCAGCCCCTCCCCCCCTTCACCAATATTTTCCTTCAAACTTTGCGCATCGAGATCCCAGAGCCCACCCCAAATAATTCACACTTCAGACATAATTTTGGTTTGTGTGGTTTTTGGGTATAATTTTTGGCCACAACTTTATTTAAATACAAATCAAATTGTGAGTGGTTGCTTAGGCATTGGTTCCGACTTATCTGTCACCCTAAGGACAGAACTGACACACAGTCAGTAGGGAAAACCTTTGGGGAAGAGTAATTGGGCCGGGGGCGAGCCCCAATTCTCTCCCCAAATGCTCCCAGAGGCTCTTGCGTGGCCCTTGCCCCCTACCGGGGAATATGGACAATAGCATGGCGAGCCTCTGGATTCTTTAACAGAATTCCCGCGAAGCAGCATCACAGGAGGGGAGACACAGCCCATTTTCTCCCCTCCAAAACGAACACAAATAACCAATGCCTAACCGCCAACCTTACAAGTTGTGACAGTTTGCTATGCAGTAGGCAAAAAACCAGAAGGCAAGGGGCCAATCAGCCAGCTGGCAAAAATTCCTACTGGGCCCCAGCCCCAAGGCCGACGACCCCACGACGGGCACAGCAACACCAACACAGGGGCCTAAGAAAAGGGAGGGAGGGTGGGAGATCCGTCGCTCGCTGCAAAGAATGGCTGGGTCAGAGCATGCAGGGGGTTATAAGCCTGCATGCCGTCAATCAAAATTAGATACATTTAAAACTCCCCAACAACAGCCCCTTGCCAATCAATTGTTTGCCCCAGCCTAATTACCCCGCCTTTCCAAGGGTGGGGGTGCTCTCCAGGACCCGTGCGCAACACGTGCTCTCTAATTAAGGAGAACACGCTTTACAGTGCAAAGCTCAGAGCACAGGCTGCCTGAGAAACGGCTCTGTGGAACTTGAAAGCTAGGATACTCTTGTGTTACAAACCAGTTCAACCACTTTAAAGCCTGGCATATGGAAATGCTATGAGATTTAAAGAAGTTCTAAAAAAAACAACCCCACATCCAAATAAAAAAGTTATGCATTTAGTTATTATTCTCGGTCTAAAAAATATATATATGCTACAGGGCAAACAATTAAGCCTATGCACTTCCAATGAAGGGGGAGGAAAAGAGTCAAACATAATTAATTAATATTCATTTTATTATGAGTTGTAGAATACAAGAATCTAATTGATGGTTATACTCAGATGTGGTATAATATTTGCTGCACATACCTTGGAAATACTCTTTTATTGTGATTTATTGTCAAGCTTTTAAAACTACACCTGATGAAGTACACACAGTAATAAGGTTTTAAAATGGCAATCATGCATACATGTTACAGATTAGCTTTAGTATAGGTACTTTATTTCTATACAGAAGGAAATTTATCTCAAGAGCTGCAATCATTTTTACACAATAAAGAGGAAATTGCATATATATGACACTCTTCTTTCAAATAAGAGGCCTGTATCATTTAGATAATCAATTTTTAAAAATAATTTATCCTAACTTTTAGGATAAAAGTAACACTATTAATCCTCAACTAGGGGGCTAATTTTTTTGTTTCTCAAGCATCGTAAGATTTCCTGCTCTTGTAAGTTTATATTTACCCTAATCTGTATGTTATACTTTCCAGGCTATAGTTTCAAATGTTTAATTAAACAGAACATGAAAAGGGAGGGTGCACACATTATCCTAACCTATAGTTCACTCCTGGTAGATATTTTTCAGCTAAATGCTATTAATGCAAGAAAAACTTCGCTATGTGGTGTTCTACATCAGTTGCCATTAAGTAACATCATACAGCTTGATCATGCTAGAAATCCAGGGCCGAGGCTGACCCCAGAAGCTCAAGCATGCATAGCAGTTCATACAGGTAAGTTCTTCTTGCATATTGTCATTTTAAAATCAGGTCTGTGCAGAGTCATATCAGTGGTTCATCTTACTCAGCATTTCTGTTTGCACTGGCTATGGCTCTCCAGAACATCCTTTTCATGTATAGATGCCAATGATGGAAACTTGTGGCTTCATATGGGTGAAGTATGTGCTCAACCGCTCCGCTCCTTTAGAACAATTAAAGAGTATGTGGCCTTTGAAACACTACTCATTCTTGGCAGTTTGCCTGAAGTGTTGTTGTTTGGTGTCGAGAACTATTTGGCTCAGAAATAGAAGACACCACAGGACTTAAAACTTCTTGTTGTGTAAATGAGGACACATATAGAATATTATGTACAATATTTTTTGCATGAGTGACGCCAAGCAAAGCTTTTCACATCAGCATTATTAACTGTTTTGTTTTTGTTTTTTGTTTAAATTTCTGTTATTTTTTATAACAGTTCTAAGTTATAAGAGTTCTAAGATGGCGGCACGCATAGACGCAGCGGCTGCTCAGTGCTCTTCCTTATTTTTAAGTGTTTCGTATGGCTTTTACTGCTGTTACTCGTGTTGAGTACATTTTTGGTTGGTGAAACAATTGTTTAAATGAAAAATGAATTTATTTATTTTTTTAATTATTTTATTATTATTATTATTATTAAAATCCAATTTCGTTGTACTTGTACAATGACAATAAAGATATAAAGATAAAGATAAAAGATAAAGTATACCAATGTGCTACTTTACCAAGAGAAAGGCAAAAAGTTAGCACTCTAGCTTGACTACAATCCTGCTCTTTGTTCTGCAAGTTTCCTTTCTAATGTTAATCTTTGAAAGTATGTTTTGTTTTGTTTTTTAAAATAATTTTTATTAATTTTACAATTTTATAAGCACATCTCATTACATTTCGGTCAGGTTTCATTGCCCCCCACCTCTCACCATGGAGGGCTATAATCTTACCCCCCCCTCTCACAGAGGAATACCCAATCTTATTTTCCCTGACCTTAATCAATACCTCATCTTGCTAAGGTCTAACCCTATTCCGGGGTAGTCCAATCTTAATTTAGTAACATATTTCCAATGACTTCCTCCGTACCTGCCCATTGGCCTCATATTTCAAAAACATATTTCCTTTTCAGGCTCATAATTCACAATATCACATCATTTTCACATATCTATTAAATCATATTAAATTCAAACCTCAGCGTAAATCCTTTAAATCATCTATAAATTTTCCCTCTGACTCCCCTTAATCTTCAGGCTCCCAGCTTTGAATGTTCTTAACTTAATCATAACATAAGCCATGTCCGAAATTAGTGTCAAAAATCCATATACATAATCTGTCCCCAAGCTACCATTCTGCACCTCTCACCCCTCCCCTCGTTTTTCTAATGTCCATGTCCAAGTGCTTGCTTGCACTTGGACCTTTTCTTCCTCTTGTCTTCTCAGCTGTTCCTTCTCCTTTCTTGTAAAAAATTTCTTCTTTGTTGGGACCTTTCTCTTCTTTCCTTTCTCCAGTCTAAGTTTCTTGCGCCGAGAGATGTTTTTCCTGCGACGGGGTTTGTCTTTGACCTTGGGGGGGATTGCTCCCCCTTCCTTCTTTGGTGCAGCTGGCTTAACATCGGTCTTGTTTACTATTCCTCTTATCCTCTCTGTCTCGGCTCGGAGTTCCATCCTGAATTCCCATATTTTTTCAAGGACCTTCCTCCAGCCGCCAGTACACAAATCATCCGCCATGTTCAAGAACACAGCTTTGCAGTATTAAACACGGAACCTCTTCCAAGTTCCAAATCCAAGTTCAAAGTCCAAGTCCTACATTTCAAAGTCCAAGTTCAAAATCCAAATTCAAAGTCCAAGTCCAACAGATCAAAATCCAAGTTCCAAATCCAAATTCAAAATCAAAGTCCAACAGTTCCGATTCAAATCCTCTTTATTTCCAATTTATCAGCTGGTTACCCCCACGATCAGGGGTGTCGGAAGGATTGAATCTCTGTTACATAGTTAAATTTCCAATTTCATTGCTGTCGCATCGGTAACAATGTTCCTGATTAGACGCCACACTAGCAAGGGACGGACCTCCGTATTTTACGTCCCAATGCAACTCCAATTAAGTCCAAATTCTTATGGTACTCACATTTCCAAGTCGGATCTTTAATTTAATGGAGAAATCTAGCGCTCCTCTCCGGACGGCAATCAGCGGCTTCGCTGCTTCGGGAAAGCAGCTTTCCCCGATGCGCTCCGGACTTCAACCTCCACCGCTCCCAGGAATGCGTTCCTGGGGGGCTAGGGAGTCCGTTCGAGCGCCGCCGGGATCCTCGTCTTCAGACCCCGCGTCTGAAGTTTTTTCGGAGGTCCGTCTTCGCCGTGACGAGACCTCCACCCCCGAAACAGCCGGTCTGCTTCGGAGCGAAGCAGATCGCAGCCATCCGGAGAGCGCGCCAGACCGGAAGTCCCGGAAATCTTTGAAAGTATGTTTTGACAGAGTACTGCTGGTATTGTGCAGCCGACAGAAGATTACGATACTGTTTGTTCGGGATTGAGAAGTCTAGTATTAGATTGCTAGTTGTCAGCAAAGGACAGGATATAGCAACATGGTGTTTTTGAACTATATGACACCAGGTCCAGACCTGGAATACAGATAAAGCAACACTGTTTTATCAAACTTTTACATTCCTAGTACCATACAGAAACACTATGCTCCCCACTCATTTTGAACTCAGGTTTGTACTGAAAACAGAGAAATGTTATGCTGTGCACTTTGGGCAGGATTCATTGCTCTGCTGAATTTTCCCATTTTAATAAGCTTTGATACGCAAAGTACGGCTACTACAATCAACATACAGAAGAAGAATAACCTTTCAGGAACACCTCCCCAGACCCAATACAAAAGATAACCATGCCCTTTCCAAAAATATAAAGCCAATCGGGGGTGGGAAATAAAAAAAATATCCATATTGTTCACTTTCAAGTCCTTCCCCCATAACGGTACAATTGGCACCCCTGGTTCATTTTTTTTTTAATGATGAAGCATACACAGGGAACAGGGACACAGAATGAGAGGTACCAGCAGCCACCTTTTTAGTTAAAGTCCACCCCCCAAACTGCAGTCTACCACCCAATTTGGGGGGGGGGGGATTTCTGTTTTTAAAGTCAACAACTGCCATTTCCACCACTGAGTGTCAGATTTCAAAGTACTAGTGCCAGACCTTTGGCAAAACTACAGAAAGCTGAAATCATGCTTGGCAAAAACCAATCAGCAACCACTCTTGGAATATGGCTGTGCTGTCCTCATTGCTGCTAAGGCATTGCTATTATGCAGTTAACTAGAATGTTGTGTATTGATTCAGAGTGTTATCATATCTGTATTACTATTGTCTGTAATCACATTAGGGTAAAGTAACTGCCTTCCTGTTCCAGAAGGAACAGTTACTATTGGTGCATTCAAGTTGCTGTATTTGGATCCTCTGTCTTATTGGTTCCCACCAAAAAGCAGCTGTGTGATTGCTTGAGATTGTTCCCTCCAAAATGTATCTTTTCCTAGTCAGTCCTCTGTCCCTATGGTAGCTTCCCTACCCTCAGTTCCCCCAGTCTTGTTTGCCTGAATAAAGAGTTGTTACATGAAGAAGCTGTATTCTGCCTACTATGTCAGAGAGCTGAAATCACTTGCTGAAATCATTAACTCACGCTACAACATAGAAATTGAATTAAAATTGTAGTTCCACAAAGTAATTATAGTACTATATTCCCCACTACAATCTTATGCCTCTCCCCATGTACTTATAACCACTGGGTATCAGGGGTGCTAAGACAAATAAACCTTCCTGCCAGTGTTTGAAATTAGCCAGGTGTGTTTTGTGACTGGGGCAGGTCCAATGGTGACCAAGTGGAGATCTCTGGGTGCCAGGTTGGCGACTGGAGAAAGCAAAATGTCGCTTAGAGAAGGATCTGAAATATTTTCCTTGAATCTTGAATCAGTTTTATTCTGAATTGTTTGACTGATGTTTCAGTGAGATTTGTTCTTTAATAAAATATAAAGTGATATAGAAACAGAATGAAAAATGACGATGATGCCATCGGGGGGACGGTGCCTAGACATTCCATTGTGGCGACCGCAGCCATTTGGCGATTAGATTAAATATCTGAGTTTCTAACACTGCTGCCTGCATTTTGTGGATCAGGCCAAAGGCCTATCTGGTCTAACATCCAAGGACCCAGCTACATTAATAAAAACAAAACAAAACACTGTTATAAGTGTGTTATAGCACTGTGACACCAGATGGCAATGAAACCAGAACATATGAAATTTTCCGTTGTGAGCTTTAAAATGTTTTCTTCAGAGTCTTTTTTTATAGCTGTGTAGATGCAGCTCTAGTGTCAAGGTGCCCAACCAGATGCTCACAGGAGTACCTGAGCATCTGGAAACTGACATTAAGAGACATACTGCCTCCAACAGGGCGGTCGAACGTAGTCTTATCCTCCAACAATCCTGCAAAGCTGACTTGTCCAAGACAAGAAACTGCATTCAAGAGGAAAACCTGCCCCCTAATTAATGGCAGCAACCCATCTATCTCTGTTCTAAATTTTATTTTTATTAATGGAATTGAGCTTTACCACTAACATAAGAAAGAAAGCGAACAAGGGTGTTCTGCCACCTCTCCTCTTGACTTCCTTCCTGCTGAGAGCACTTTCCCATTGCTGTGCCCTTCCTGGCTCCTGCCTGCCTGCCTGCCTTTCCCCTCCCCTCCCTGCCCCATGGTTGGTTTAGGGGGCCGCTTCTGGCTTTGTTGGGAGGGAGGGAGGAGAGGAAGAAAGGCCTGTGTGGCAGCTTTCATCCCCCCCCCCCCAGTCATCTATGCACCATAACTGGAAAGTGACTTAAACCTTCCTTTTGCACATCAACAGCAATTTGAATTGTGCGCCCATTTGTAAGTATAGATTATATAAAACTTCCTTTTTTAAAAAATTTATTTTTGCTGTTATCAGATTTCAGACAATACCAATATTTATTCGCCACACTCCTAAAATGTCAATCCAGATATATGCCCATCTTGGTAGAGAAATCCAGTCAGTCCACTCTGTGTACTGAAGTTCTGCATTTTCTCCACAAAAATATGCTCAAGCTCAAATTGCCTTTCAATAGCTAATTTTGCATGCTAACTTCATTTTGCCAACTACCTTTATTTAATTTGCCAGGATTCCAGCCTTATGTCAATTTCCACTTTTTAATAGCTTTGTTTTCCAAGCTTTGCTTCCGTCTCTTTAGCTGAAGTACAGCTTCTCAAACAGTGGCATAAACTCTGGCAGTGCTCTACTGCTGATAAGAGAACTAGCAATAGCTCTCTCTCCTCTGTGGAAGGACAGAGTGCAGAGGAGAAAAAATAGATGTCGTTCTGTTAAAATAATCGTAATTAGAGGAATTGAATTCACACTAAGGCAGTTGTTCTATGGGGTGGGTGGGTTGCTCCTGACCCTCACAGAGACCATTGGGGGGAGGGCACAGGGAAGGAGGAGAGGGGAATCCCTGCCGCGCAACCAGAAGTCATTGTGCAGAGGTTCTACTGAAGGACTTGTTAGTTGAATCCTACCCAAAATATCCTTCCACCCAATCCACATATATTTTTGAACAGCAGCAGAATGTATGCAAAGGACTAATAATAATAATAATAATAATAATAATAATAATAATAATAATATATTTATACCCCGTCCATCTGGCTGGGTTTCCCCAGCCACTCTGGGCGGCTCCCAATAGAATATTAAAAACACGATAAAACATCAAACATTAAAAACTTCCCTAAACAGGGCTGCCTTCAGGTGTCTTCTAAAAGTCTGGTGGTAGTTGTTCTTTTTTACATCTGGTGGGAGGGCGTTCTACAGGGCGGGTGCCACTACCAAGAAGGCCCTCTGCCTGGTTCCCTGTATGCTCACCTCTCACAGTGAGGGAACTGCCAGAAGGCCCGTGGCGCCGGACCTCAGTGTCCTGGCTGAACGATGGGGGTGGAGACTCTCCTTCAGATATACAGGGCCAAGGCCATAAGGGGTTTAAAATTCAGCATCAACACTTTGAATTGTGCTTGCAAATGTACTGGGAGCCAATGTAGGTCTTTCAGGACCGGTGTTGTCACTGGGCGCTAGGATTGGGCATGAGAGAGTCCTGGAAAACGCAACAAGGGGAGCCCAAGTCAGAAGAGTTTGAGAACAATGCCTTAAAACGCAAAAGGAAATTACTTTCACCCTTACCATAGTTCCCACAAAGCCTGTCATTAACCATAGAAGTATCATGGTGTTAAAAGGTAAGGATTCCAAACGCACAATTTGCTCTTTTGACACAAACTAGCCAGTCACCAGATGTGAAAACTTCCAAAACTTGATGGTGAAATCATTGTGTGGAAACCTAAACAAAGCCGGCCAGTTTTGAATACAGTAATTTACTGTCAGCATACTGTTTTCCCATTCTCTGAAATCTGTCAAGTAAGCATAACCTTCCTCTTACCTAATGAGAGAAAATTAATCAAACCAGGCTTAATGATATATAAGCAGTTAAGGCCAAGTGGGAGACGCAGGTCTTACAATCTGTACGAAACCAACATAATGAAAACCAAACAAAGACTGAAAAAAGTAAACATCACAAATGCTTAAACTCTCCTGGTAGTTAGAAACAGCTTCTCCATGCATTTACTGGTAGGTGCTGAATGCATTCCTCCTTATCTGAATTTGATTGCCAGTTACAAACCAGTTTAAAATACTTTCTTCTGGGATGGCTTCTACTCTCTACTTGGAAGGCTCCCCATATATCACTTGTAACAAAGACATAAAACACTGTGGAACTAGTAAACGAAAGGCTAAATGAAATGCTCCCGCCTCTTCCCAACAGTGGGTGAAAGGGCGGGACAGGCTTTTTAAAATAACAACGACTATCTTTTCCATAATGAAACTTTATTACTAGCACATGTTATTTAATTACAACTGTTTTAAATAAAATATTCATACTTTAAGATGGCAGGACACTGGGACCCTAGTTGTAATATTTGGTGTATCAAAATCTGCACAGAAAATTTGGGACTTTAAGCACCCCCTGATTCTGAAGTGATTACACATTGCAGCAAGACCATAAGAAGAGACTGCTGGACCAGGACAATGGCCCATCCAGACCAGCATCCAGTTACCACAGTGGCCAATGGGTTGCCTGTAGAAAACCAGCAAGCAGAATTTGAGCACAAGAGCCCTCTCCCCTCCTGCGGTTTCCAACAACTGGTATTCAGAGGCATCGCTGCCTCCAACTGTGGAGGTAGAACAAAGTCATTAGGTTTAGTTGCTGTTGATAGCCTTCTTCTCTTCCTCCATGAATTTGTCCTATCCTCTTTTAAAGCCATCTTGGTTGGTGGGCATCACTGCCTCCTGTGGGAGCCAATTCCATAGTTTAACGATGTGCTGTGGGAAGAAATAACTTTATCTGTCCTGAATCCGTTCAGCTTCATTGGATGTCCATGAGTGTTATGAGTGAGGGGGGGACGGGACTTCTTTCCATTCACTTTCTCCAGGGCCATTCCATTGTCACGGGTGGGACACTTGGACCATGTTTTTTGGTATTCACACATGTGTAACAATGTAAATATACATAAAAATTAACAACCAAAATTTAAACTATGTTCTTAATAAGATACTGAACATTTTACTAATTTTTTTATTATTTTTATGGATATTTTTGACAATTTTATTAAATGTTAAAGTATTGTCACGGGTGGGACAAAAAAAGGACAAGGAGCTTGAGATAAGTTTGATTTATGGAAAAACTCTGTGCGTTGGGAGGTGAATCAATGATAAACTCAGCATATCTGTTTAAATCAATGTTTATTGGTTACAACTATGCAATCAGAAATTAAGTTTAAGAAATTTAATGATACAAAATTGAGGAAAAAATGCTGTCACGGGTGGGACAATCATCAGAAAACTTTTAACTTGAACACTTCTGTGAAGCCTATGTGGGTGGACTTTTGAAAAGAAGGTCCATAAACTAAACTTCTTTTGTCTTTAGCTTTAAAAAAATGGTTAGACTGCATGTTTGGAATCATGGAAGAAAATTTTTTTCATGGAAGAAAAAAATCATTTTTTTCTTATCAGGCTCATTTTTCATGGAATGGCCCTTCATCATTTTATAAGCTTATATCATGCCACCTGTTACTTGCCTTTTCTCTGAACTAACAAGTCTCAAACACTGCAGTCCTCCTTCCTAGGGGAGTTGCTCCATTCCTTTTCCAACTCTCCAATAGCCATTTGAACATGATAATGTAATAGGATCTGGTTGCATCAACCCACAGAGTCAGTTTAGCATGGGAAAATTGATCCATTTTTTTTTTACGAGACATTATATTCCATATCTTTCTAACAGATATAATTGTTTCAAGAGAACCCCAAGTTCTAACATATTTTGATCCTATTGCTGTCCACCCAACCAAAGGAGCTGCATATACGTGGTCTAAAATTGCCCAGGTCAGAAAATTTATTCTGGTTTTAGATTTCCAATACAGTGGTACCTTGGTTTAAGAACAGCCCTGTTTACGAACAATTTGGTTTACGAACTCCGCAAAACTGGAAGTAGTGTCCTGGTTTGCGAACTTTACCTCGGTCTAAGAACAGTAGGTGGAAGGGCACCGGCAGCAGGAGGCCTCATTAGGGAAAGCGTGCCTCGGTTTAAGAACAGACTTCTGGAACAGATTAAGTTCGTAAATTTGATTTAAATCAAACCGATTTAAATCATGATTTAAATCACTAGCAGGGTGGAAATAAATCCGATTTAAATAAAAAAATGATTTAAATTTTTTTTAAAATCTGATTTATTTATTTAAATCGGGTTTTTTTCACCCTGCTAGTGATTTAAATAGTGATTTAAATCGTGATTTAAATCGGTTTGATTTAAATCAAATCCACCCTGTGAGGTACCACTGTATTTAGCATTTGATATTAAATAAGCTTGGTAATATAGTTCCAAATTTGGAATACCAAATCGTCATCGTCCTTTAATTTGTACTAGCATTTTCAATAAAGATATTCTTGGAATTGAAGAACCCCATAGACACTTCCTACTTTTTCCAACTTAATGTAACATAATGTCCTAGAAAAATAAGTGCACTTCATCATTCAAGCGGCAGTTGTAATAAGAAACTCTCCCCATCACGCCAAGATGTAGAAGCAAGATGTACGAATTTGAAAAAGGCCATTTGTTGAAGTGGATATTTTACTGTGACTTTAATGTTATTTAGCATTTCTCTATATGGTTGAAAACTCATTAGTACAATAAAAATACCATTTAGAGATTTCTATGTTGTGTAGACTTCATTATGTAGCTCTCACAGATTATACTTATTGTGAGGGGAAGACAAAAAAGTTTGTGAAACTTAGTACTGGTGAGAAAAGTTCTTCTCACTGTACAGAATGTTCCCTGAAGCCACTGGAGAAGCATCTGAATGATTCTGGATGGGTTTCTAGATTCCTGCAGACACTTTCATATTCCTACCCTATTATGGGAGAATCCTCATTGATTCCATTTTTCACACCAGTCCAAACCCTCAGCTGCATTTGAGCAGTCACAGTCTCAAAGTTCTACCATTTTATAAAAAAGTGGGAAAAGAGTACTGCAAAAGAATGCAATAATCAATTACCGGTATAAATGTAGGTTACAGGTAGATAGCCGTGTTGGTCTGTCATAGTCAAAACAAAATAAAAAAATTCCTTCCAGTATCACCCTAGAGACCAACTAAGTTTGTTCTTGGTATGCACACGAAAGCTCATACCAAGAACAAACTTAGTTGGTCTCTAAGGTGCTACTGGAAGGAATTTTTTTATTTTGGTTTTTTTATAAATGTAGGTGTTATCAAGGCTATTAGTCTGGAAAACAGAGTTTGAAACAGAAGCTTTAAACATAATCACTTTAAATCTATAAACTATGCATTGTCTCACTGGACTGAACAAATGCAAGGTCATTATAAAAGCTACAGCACACACTGCGCAGGAACAAGCACCATATTGTTTCACAATAAACTTTTTGAAATCAGGGAGAGAGTAAAGAGAGATCACAAACTCACATTCCTGAAGAACATAGCAAGAGTTCGCTTTCCAAGATAACATCATCCATTTTTCTTCTGATAGGTAAAAAAGGTAAAGGTAAAGGACCCCTGTGCGGTTAAGTCCAGTCAAATTCAACTATGAGGCGAGGTGCTCACCTCACTTTTCAGGCCAAGGGAGCCAGTGTTTGTCCACAGACAGCTTTCCGGGTCATGTGGCCAGCAGGACTAAACCGCTTCTGGCGCAATGGAACACCATGATGAAAGCCAGAGCGCATGGAAACGCCGTTTACCTTCCCGTCACAGCGGTACCTATTTATCTACTTGCACTGGTGTGCTTTCAAACTGCTAGGTTGTCAGGAGCTGGGACAGAGCAACAGGAGCTCACCCCGTGGCAGGGATTCGAACCGCTGACCTTATGATCGGCAAGCCCAAGAGGCTCAGTGGCTTAGACCACAGCGCCATCCTCGTGGTTTTTATACATGCACTTGAGCTGACTTTTTTAAATACGCCAGGCAGACTTGAAGTTCATGGGGTTTTTTTTTTACATTAAGGAATCTTCAAATACAAAAACCCTCCAAATACAAAAACACTAACATTTTCTAAAGTAGTACAGACCAAGAATCACTCTACTACCTGATTTTACTTAGTTTGCAGCTCAGCTCCAAGTCAAACTGGACAGACAGTAACAGTTCCAAAAAGAAATACGGTACGAAGAACAACTGATCTGATGGCTGAAAACAGCACATAGAGCTTTCAGAGTACAGTATTGTTTTAACATAGACAAGCAACCTCGTGATAGTAAGAAACATCACACATGAAAATTGTTAAACCACCTTTTCAGGGGTCAGCAACCTTTTTCAGCCGTGGGCCGGTCCACTGTCCCTCAGACCATGTGGTGGGCCGGACTATATTTGGGGGGGGGGGATGAACAAATTCCTATGCCCCACAAATAACCCAGAGGTACATTTTAAATAAAAGGAGACATTCTACTCATGTAAAATCACGCTGATTCCCAGACCGTCCATGGGCCGGATTGAGAAGGTGATTGGGCCACATCCAGCCCATGGGCCTTAGGTTGCCTACCTTGCTACTACATTCACTCTGCTTACTGACAGTGAAGGGTAAAAACCAACTGCTGGTGCCAAAACTGAGTGTAAAAAATGTGTCATTAATCCCATAATCCTAATTCCCCATTCTGTCTTTAGCCCCTGAGGTAACTTAATATCCAATTTCCTGGACTGTGATCTTGTCAGCTTTCCAACAACTTAAGTAGGACAGGGCCTGGTTAAGAGGTGTTCTCCCATCCAAATGCAGCGGCAGCAGGAAGTATTGGTGACTCAACAGAAGGCTGCCATCATGCTGAGAGTATCAAACATGATGCTTCTCTCCACCACAGAGTGCACTGCTGTGTATTAAGCTACTGACTAGCTGTCTCTGGAGAAAACTGTCTTCCAGAGAATCATTGTGTAGCTCAGAAGTTTCTCTGCAGTTTCTCAAATAGAATATTGGAAATAGTGAATAGCTTCTCTGAACAACAGATTGTCCACCACTGCCAGTGTTTCCCTGTATTGTGTGAAGTTGCAGGAGACAGTGCTAAGGTATGTTCCAGGTTGCACATTCAGTTAAAAGGTAAAGGGACCCCTGACCATTAGGTCCAGTCGTGGATGACTCTGTGGTTGTGGCGCTCATTTCACTTTATTGGCCGAGAGCTGGTGTACAGCTTCCAGGTCATGTGGCCAGCATGACAAAGCTGCTTCTGGCGAACCAGAACAGAGCACGGAAACGCCGTTTAAAAAGTGAAACCCCAAAGGACTGGTCAGTGTCCAATATGAACTATGTGGGATCTACTCAAGGTTTTTGTTAACAACAACAAAGCCCCAATGTCAAACAACTGCAGCAGCTGCAAATTAGTGAATCACAGCCTAGGAATCAAGGCAGAAAGCCAATTACCTACTTTCCCCGACGAGACATATACAGGAGCTTTTATGATCTATGCATAAAAGGTAAAGGTAAAGAACCCCTGGACGGTTAGGTCCAGTCAAATGAGATTATGGGGTATGACACTCATCTCGCTTCAGGCCGAGTGAGCCGGTGTTTGTCTGCAGAAAGCTTTTCTGGGTCATGTGGCGAGCATGACTAAACTGTTTCTGGCGCAACGGAACACCATGACGGAAACCAGAGCACACGGAAATGCTGTTTACCTTCCCGCTGCAGCAGTATCTATTTATCTACTTGCACTAGCATGTTTTCAAACTGCTAAGTTGGCAGAACCTGGGACAGAGCAACGGGCGCTCACCCTGTCACGCAGATTCAAACTGCTGACCTTCCAATTGGCAAGCCCAAGAGGCTCAGTGGTGTAGACCAGGGGTAAGCAACCTTTTTCAGCTGTGGGCTGGTCCACCGTCCCTCAGAGCATGTGGTGGGCCGAATTATATTTTTGGGGGGAAATGAACGAATTCCTGTGCCCCATAAATAACCCAGAGATGCATTTTAAATAAAAGGACACATTCTACTCATGTAAAAACACACTGATTCCCGGACCATCCACGGGCCGGATTGAGAAGGCAATTGGGCCGCATCCGGCCCATGGGCCTTAGGTTGCCTACCCCTGGGTTTAGACCACAGCGCCACCCACTCCTTTACCTTTTTTCTATGCACACTGCCTCATAAACGTTCTCTGACTGACTGAAAATAATAAAAACACACAAAGTAACAAAAACAACAATTAAAGAGGGGGACTAGATAAACACAATGAAAGAACTCTATACACACACCCAAAAAATCTAAAAAAAGATTTTAAAAAGACACATAGGCCCACATTTACTCAAGTTACTTAAAAGGCCTGGGTGAACAGAAAGGTCTTTACCTGGAGCTGGAAAGTCCACAAAGACGGCAGCAAGTGAGCCTTCTTGAATGCCACTACTGAAAAATCCTTCTCCTGGTACTTGAGAGTAACCATTCGGCTAGGGTACCCAGAGCAGGACCTTCAAAGAGGCTTTTAAGGCTTGAGTAGCTACTCGTGAGACAGGATTGTCTTTTGGTAGTCTGGTCACAAGCCTTTAAAAGGTTTAAGCCAGCACTTTAAATTGGGCCCCCCAAAATTGCAAGCCACTGGCACTGATAAAACAGACATAATATGGACTAACAATAATATTTCACCCAGGTTTTCCCCAGAAAGGTGATGCAGCTATGCTGATGATTTGTTGAGGTATATGGAGTCTATGGCAAGTGTTTTAGTGCTCCTTAACTGGATCACACATACTAAAAAATTAAATATCAGTCAATTGAGTCATAGATGCAAGTCCCCAGAAATTGGCCTATAGAGACCTAAGAAACAGATTAGTGGAAAGTGGAACTGCAGCACATTAAATATCAAATGCATGCAACATCTGCGCACATACAGGGCTTCTTTCACTCACAAAATGTGAAGACTCTGCAGCCTAAGTGTCAAGCTTATGATAACAGTGGTGATGTGCAAGCTAAACACATAAAAGTGAAAATTATGTGTGAACGTAATATCATTGAGCGGTATTGGCTACAAGACCATTTTCTTTCACTTCCACTGAAGAAAAAGAGTATATACCGGTACACATTGGGATAGATAAATTGTAAGTTGAAGGGCAATGTATACCCAAAATGATCCCATAAAGAAAGGGTCCAAGAAACAGTTTGTCCATTTACAAATTCACTAATGATTGTGGGCTAGTTTCCAGGATATTCTATTGTCCTGATTTTCTGAGAAGTTAAGTGGATATAATTAGTGTTGTTTCCTGAAACTCAGAAACATGCCCAAAAGGAATTGAACAAAACATCTCTAGATTCTTCCAGTGACAATAAACAAGCATTCTCCTATTCCTAACATAAATGGGGAATCTAAAGTAGCAAAGTAAGATTCAAGAGTTCTAGCATAATCATGCAAAAATCCTTTGTGTTATTTTTCAATCAACACAATTGCTTTAAGCTTAACATCCAAATAGAGCCCTGAACCTTAAAACCACCACAAAACAACATTCATTGGGTTAAACTGTAATTATACTGCAGAAAGCAAGTAGACTCAGCAAAGCCTATCAAAATTCCCCAAGCTAGAGTACCAGAGTACCCTTGGGGCTAACTATTTTTTTTAAAAAGGGTACTTGATTTTCCCATTTTTCAGCACATTGAAGAAGTTGACGATTCAGCATTACTATGCCAACACTCTTTTTACAGACTATCAGGGAATGTTGTTTCACCAAGCCATCTTCTAGCTCAGTCTCTAGTTACTACAGTCCTCATTTTTTTAAATAGAATTCTGGACACCCAATATCCTGTGCTTCTAACTGGCCTCACTGTGGAGCACCCTCCCCGCTATATTATCTTTTAGGTACTTGCTTAAAACATTATATCTGACATTTTAAGACTTCATATTTTATACCATTGTCTAACAAACCCGGAAGTAAGTGTTCCGGTTTGCAAACTTTTGGGGGGAAGCCGAACGTCCGACGCGGCTTCCGATTGAGTGCAGGAAGCTGCTGCAGCCAATCGGAAGCCACGCCTTGGTTTTCGAATGTTTTCGGAAGTTGAACGGACTTCTGGAACGGATTCTGTTTGAGAACCAAAGTACGACTGTATACGATATGAAGAGAAACCAGAGTTTGCCCCAAAGTGGAAAGAAGCAGAAGTCCCAGCAAAGGAAGAATGGATACAAAAACTTATGGAATATGCAGAAATGGCAAAACTTACCGGAAGAATAAGAAATCAAGATAACAACCTTTTATAAAAGAATGGAAATGGTTTATTGAATATTTACAGATAAAATGCAAACCAATAAAAACATTGGCAGGTTTATTGTAATAACCTGCAGTTTCATAAGAGTATATATTTAAAGTAGATAATTAAATGAGCAAAAATGAATTTGGATATGCAGAAGATAATAAAAAATTAATTTAAGGAACTGAAAAAAGAGGGGGAAGGAAGTCAAACTTTGAAATGTTAAACTTATTGTAAATCTAATGAAATGTATGAACTTGAAAAGTATAAATAAAAACTAAAAAATTAAAATTGGAACAAGCTGCTGTGAGGTCTCCTGCTGGTGGGCCACCCCCACAGGAGGGGGGTGCCAGACTGTGTGATGCATCACTCAGAGTGGCAGTCCCCATTTCACCCAGCAAATGTCAATGGGCACCAGTGGAAGGCTGGCTCAGCTGGGGGCAGAGGGGCAACTCCACTCAATCCAATGTACACAGTGTAGTGTAACAGAGATTGGGTTGCTCTGTCAGGATATCTAGAAATGTTGTTACCTCTTTGCTGTGACTGGGTGTCCTTCGGGAAAGCTGGAGCTGAGAAACATTAGTGACTAAGTTGAGAACTACAGATGAAGGCAAATTAAGATGTTTGTATGGGATAATAGTTCTCACCAATTGGTGACTTAGCTCCCTGAAAATATCATCTGAATATGCTACTGTTTTACACAACCCTACATGAATCCTGCCCCTAAGTTTTTAATTTTCTAGCATGGTGCAGCACCTGGGATATTAGGCTTTAACAGAAACATGGAAGACTCCAGCTTAAAACTCTCTTTAGCTAGGATGCGCATTGGACAGGGCCTTCGGCAAGTTGCTCTATCTCAGCTTCACCTACATGAAGCAGGTTTGCTACTAGGCCTGTGCGATGTATTGCTACATCGTTCAATACCAGTATGAAGTCTGCATTGTGGTAAGCATTTAATTTAATTTGACCAGGCAACATATTGCAAACCGCATCCAAAATTCCAGGGGGCAGTATAATTGTGGGCAATTTGAGTGGTCCTGTCCCTGTATATGGTGATTGCTGGCTGCTGTCTTCCAAGGGGCAGGAAGGTGAGGAGAGCAGCAGGAGCCAGACCAACTGGGCTCCATTGGAGCTGGTTCCCTCTGGCTGGCTGGCTGGCTTCCCTTTCGGCTCCCTTTCCCCTCCCTACTCCCGTTGATGGCAGGCTAGTGTCCCAATCCCTGCTGTGCCTTCCTCGTGGTTCCTGTCAGTCGATGGCAGAACAGTTCCAGGCTTGGCGCTTCGCCATAGCTGCCATGATCCCTCTCCCCACTCTGGCTGCTTCGTCCAGTTCACCTCAGCCAGTTGTCAGGCACAGAACTGCCAGCGCCCCCTTTCCTTGCTTGACAGTCTGCTTCCTCCTCCTCAGAGCTCCCATTTTCACCTTGGCTGCCCCTGCTCCTTCACCCACTCACCCCATCTCCCCCACCCACAGATCCCCACGGCTGCTCCATTGCCCGATCTTCACGCAAACCCTACATAGTTCCATGTTTCAGACATTGTGATATCTTGCTATATCGCAATGTTTAGCTGGTAATACAGGTGAAACTCGAAAAATTAGAATATTGTGGAAAAGTCCATTTATGTAAGCAATTGTTTTCATTAGCTACTGGAGTTTAATATATGAGATAGACTCGTGACATGCCAAGCGAGATATGTCAAGCCTTTGTTTGTTATAATTGTGATGATTATGGCATGCAGCTGATGAGCACCCCAAAGTTGAAATTGTTACTTTGGGGTTCTCATCAGCTGTACGCCATAATAATCACAATTATAACAAATAAAGGCTTGACATATCTCGCTTGGCATGTCATGAGTCTATCTCATATATTCATTTCACCTTTTAAGTTGAATTACTGAAAGAAATGACCCTTTCCACGATATTCTAATTTTTCGAGTTTCACCTGTATATCATGATGTTGAAAACCAAATTATCGCCCAGCCCTACTTGCTGCAACACACTATCTAATTTTTGGAGGAAGTGTGATTCAAATGCAACCCAAAACCTATGAAACTTACCCCATGTACCATTACTGAACTCTTCCTCAAGAATACATCAGCTATCATTTTTTAAGACTGGTATAGCACTAGGTATAGAAAAGAATTATTTAGGTTCAATGCAGCTTTTATAACGTAAGCATTTACTCAAGATTTACAGTTCACCTAAACCTAATGGGATTGTAACAGGTAACAGCCGCTGTGTATTAAAAGATTAGCCCCTGCCCTTGAACAATGCGCTGAATTATACAGGCCAGGGAGAAACTAAAGAACCGAAACTCAGGGAGAAACAAGGTCAGCTGCAGGTTTTTCAGTGTTAGAGGCAGCTGATAACGAATCTTCACTAGCCAGGCCAGTCATTTCCTTTTTAAAAGCAAGGTAGTAAAATCTAGGAGGGGGAGGGGGCTGCAATGCTTTTCAGACTGTTTTACCACATAAATTCTTCTCCCCTTTTGTTCTTCTCTTCCTCCTCCATGACCCTACACTTTCCGGTAATTGACTCTTTGTTAGCTGTTGTATACAAAGTGTATAATGGTTGGAAGCCTGAGTTGTTTAATGTGGATACAGTATAAATATCTGCTATAGTTATATTTATACAAAAACATAAATAAAAAGCATTTTCAGGGAAAGCAAAACACATTTTTTAAAAAATGAAATATTCTAATTTTAGCTGTTTCACACACAAGCAACACACAAATATTGGAATAAATTTTGTTCCCAAGGTCACAGCAACAGCACAGTATGGAGCTATGCTTCTTCAGCACTGGATGGCTCTCCATAATAATGACCTCTAATTTAACTTTTCCTGGCAATAAAATGTCTATCTGGTGGAGCTGAGGTCCAACTCATCAGTTTGCAGAAAGGGCCCAACATGCAGATGACTGCTATTCTAAATCTTTGACATTAGTTTAGAAAGGTCAAATTATTTACATTTATATGTGCTTGAAAGCCTGACTATGTTGCCATAGACACCATGCTGTGTCTACGGTGTTCTTGTTCCAGCACTTAATGGCCAGCCATGTCCAATAAGAAAGCAACATTTTTACTCTCAACAGTCCATTAAGTTTACAATTAAAACAACAAAAGACCCAGTAGCCTACATATTGCAAGCTACAACAGCTTTCATTGGCTTTAACAAGAATGTAACCGAAAGCCTCATGATATTTCCATGTTCTATGAAAACCTATGCCTGGTCTGCCCAAGTACAACATCTGAAATGTCAAGGTTACCCAGAGCATTTCCAATGGGAAGATTTCTGACCTGTGCAGACCAAGTGACCTGTAAGAAATTGGTGAAGACTTATGTGGCAACAACTGTTGGAAATGGCACATTTTAGAGAGACACAATCTTCACCTCTGGATGTTAATGCTTTCTGTAATGCAACAAGCCACTTAAATTCAGTAAGGCTTACTTGTGAGTAGACACACATTTGCTTGCACTGCTTACTGAAAAACACCCTCCCCATCGTTTCCACACAGTACCCAACCTATTTCAGCAGAAGGCAACCAGCAAATCTCTCCTCCATTTCCCCACCCCCAGAAGTCCCCCCAAAGCCTTCATTCCGCCTATCTCCCCCTTTTTATCAAAGGGAGGGAGCGAGGGCAAGCAAACAAAAAGATAATTTCATCAACAACAAAAAACTTTCCTTTTTGATATGGAGAAAAGCAATTCAGGGGGAATCAACAACATAACCACCACCAGAAAATAAAAACAAAAACTCTTCCCCCTCTTTTTCACCGTGGGGGTCTTTTGTTTACAATCTTTATTTACTTTGCTTCTGGATCTTTGATTGTTTAGTCCTGGGAGTTCCTCCTGGATTGTCAGCAGGCTCTGCATAATTAGCTAAGCTCTAAGTGGAGATATACTGGTGAAGCTGAAAGAGTTTTGCTGGTCTGTGTGATGGCTTATCATTTCTTATTGGTTATGAGGGAGGAGGGAGAGAGCAAACAAAGCTGGAGACACCTGCCTGCAAATTATCTGTAAAGTATCAGTGCAGCTGAGCTGCCCGCTGGGAAGCTGTCAAGTCTCTACCTTTTGCTCACTGTATGTTGCCTTGTTGAAACACTTATCCCTTTGTTATTTCAATACCAGTATTGATATGGTGATTTATCACATATCCCTAGCTCCCACCAGGCAGCTCCCCAAGGCCATGCAAGCTCTGTTTGGCGCCTCTGCTCGGAGTTCCACACCCTCCCTCCCCCTTTGCTTCTTGTCCAACGCCCAAGCAGTCTTTCCACAGCAAGCAAGGCAGGGCTCAGGTGGCGCTGAGGTCGGGAAAAGAAAGAAGTTCCTCCACTTCTCACAGACTGGCTCAGGCACAAAGCAAGCGACTGGAAATCTTGGCTTGGTCCTGTTTGAGCAGTTCCCAGGTGTGGAATGCACCTGATGAATGGGTAATTTCAAACGCTGCTCTTAACTCTAAAGTCACATTTTTAAAACAGTATGTTGCCATACAAGGCTTTAGGAACAGCAACAGTCCCCAAGGAGTGTTCATTTAGCTTCCTGTATGCGCCCACTAATACTGATACAATCATGAGTCCCTGGAACACAATAATTTAAATAAAAGTGAGTGGTTCAGGACCATCACTCTCCAGCCAATCCACCTCAGTGTTTAAAATCTTTGAACTTTAATCCTTTATGCACCAGCATGTGGACAAGCAGCTGACAGCAGAGCCAACTCTGGAAGTCTGAAGAGGGCTTATCCATAAAATATTTAAAAGAAACAGCAACTTGAACAGTCACTCAAGTTTTACCGGTAAAAACACAGATTAAATGTTCAGAATTCAAGGAAGAATGAAGGATAGGGAACAACTGAGGATATAGCTAAAAGACAAGAAAGAAGTAGAAAAGCAATAAGACTCGTAATTAACTAATTAGAAATAAGAATATTAACCTGGAATGTAAATGGCCTTAACAAAAAGGTAAAAAGAAATAAGATAAAACACATGATACAAAACCAGAATTTAGATATAATATACTTACAGGAGACACATGTTGGAAGAGTCTTGATACAATAAAAGACTTGGGTTGGAATTTGTAATATCAGATAAATCTAAGAAGAGAGGAGTATTATATATATAACTTAAACTGGAACCGAAAAAATTATTTAAGATGAGAAGGGCAGGTGCTCGCTTCAGCAGCACATATACTAAAAAGATGAGAAGGGCAGAATGACCGCAGTACAAATAACATCACAAGGTGAAAAAAATCATTTGTGGGTTATTTGTGGGGCATAGGAATTTGTTCATTTTTATTTATTTTTTTTCAAAATATAGTCCGGCCCCCCACATGGTCTGAGGGACAGTGGACCGGCTCATGGTTGAAAAAGTTTGCTGACCCCTGGCATAGGGAATACACATTCTTCTCAGAACCACATCAGTCCAGTGGAAGAATCGACAAGATGTGGCTCTCGAGAGAATTATCTATACAGGCCAAAAAGGTAGAGATACAACCAAGAACACTTTCAGATCACAATTCAATAATATTAGAACTAAACGGAGAAAAAAAAATACCCTGTTTAGATGGAGATTAAATGAGGAACCTGTAGATAATCAGAAAATCTTACAAAAACCCCCAGAAAAAACCTAAGATTATTTTGAATTAAATTTAAATCAAGAAACAGGTAAAAAAAGTGGTCTGGGATGCCAGTAAAGCAGTAATGCGAGGTTTTTTTCATCCAACAAAATGCTTATCAAAATAAAATTAGAGAAGGAAAAAAAGAAAGAAGTGTTGGATGAATTGATTAAAAAGAAAGAGTTGGTTAATAAACCGGGGAATGGGGCAATAAAACAAACAATAAAGATGTTACAAACACAATACTCAATGATGATACATCAGGAAATAGAATGGGGAGGATGAAACAGAATTTTTTAAAATATGCTAACAAACTAGGCAAATTGCTGGCATTGCAGTTAAGGAGAAAACAGGGCATAAATTTAATAAATAAATTAAATGTAGAGGGGAAAGTAATAGATAATGCGAAAGATATATCAAGGCAATTTGTAGAATACTATGCAGAACTGTACTGAGCGGGTCCTGAAAACAAAGAGAAAATTGAAGAATATTTAGAACAAAATAAACTACCAAAAAATTCCAAAAGAGATAATGGCTTTTCTAAATGTACCCATTTCGACACAGGAGGAGCAAGAGGCAATTAAACAAGCTAAAATAGGTAAAACACCAGGGCCAAATGGATTATCAGCAAAGTATTATAAAAATTGCAACAAGCACTTAAAGAGTTAATGGGTGAGATATTAGGGACGGGGAAAGTACCAGAATCCTGGAAATAGGCCTATAATTACATTGATTCCAAAGCAGGATGCTGACCCACTTTTAGTTAAAAATTATAGGTCAATTTCTCTATTAAACAATGATTATAAATTATTTGCCAACAGACTAGATAACCGAAAGAAGAGGGTATTTAGTCAATTTAATTCATCATTAATTCATCAAACGCAGATTACATGTTCAGAATTCAAGGTAGAATGAAAAGTATAAAAAGTTGTCAACTAGTAGATGAAGGAGTTACAAAGAGATAGTATTAGTGCAGAGA
Source organism: Darevskia armeniaca (assembly GCA_034641395.1). NCBI lineage: Eukaryota > Metazoa > Chordata > Lepidosauria > Squamata > Lacertidae > Darevskia > Darevskia armeniaca. The sequence goes on along the minus strand of JAWWNF010000019.1, from coordinate 6,601,467 downwards.
AAAATCTACCTTATAGTCCATGCTTTAAAAAAAATATTTACACCTCTGAAAACTCCCCCACTGGTCTTAAAATTGTTGAAAGCTACTAAAAAAGTTATAAGGAGGGAAGCAGGCACCCCATCTGTGAAAGAACAACAAAAAGTGATATTACACCTGTCCTTTGTCAACTTTTCATATACTGTATGGTCTTTTAAGCTTGCAGATCTTCCTCCAACTTGTTTTTATGAGAATATTCTTCTTTTTTAAAAAAAGTTTTGGTTCTTGTCTACTGGAAAACAATGCTAAACTACATAACGGAAGTTAAATGGAAGAATGCCTAGCATCACAACTTCATTCTGCTTCAGATAAATAGTTCTAAGCCACCAACCACTAGCATAAACCATAGATGAGCAGACACTTTAGAAAAACTATTCCCCAAAGAATCTCAGTACCTTAAGCAATGACAGCAGAGAAATGTATCACAAGTATCATTTAACTTAAGATCATGTTATTTCTCTCTAAGTCACATATTTAGAGTGAGCAGATCTTTCTGTATTCTTTGCACACCATAGAAACAACTAAAAGCAAGAAAAAGCAATGTATCTTGGTTTCTGGATTCTCTGCTCCTTTCCTTCCATAATTCAGAATATTTTAAACAGCCTACTATTTAATATACACACTTTGAGATTCATTTGCTGCCAAGCAGAAGTTGAAAGATACAATTTGGACTCAAGTACTTTCTGTCCTTGTAACACAATGTAGTCAGTCATTTACAGAAAACAGCAACAACTCCAATATTCCGCTATAAAATTCTAATGACTCATTCTAGGGACAGATTATGTGCTTCCTTTCTCCTCAAAGAATCAAATGGGGTTTTAAAAGTAATTAATCTATTTAAAAGAATCCAAGCCAACAAGCTTACAGAAAAAGAGCAGCATATCCAGTTGCATTGCTGTTACAAAGAACTAAAACTTTATAAAACAGTGGTGCACAAAATTCCTGAAATCCCCCCCCCCCCAAATAGCATCCTAACAATTGAACACTGGAAGAATCCGCCTACCTATGAGAACTGTTAATCATATTTCTGTTGCTTAAGTTGCATGCTAGGCAAATTTCTGAACTTTAGTGCAATATGCTTCTTGAAAAGCAAAGCACACAAAGAAAGGCAAAACACACTTGAAATCTTGAACTAGTGTGGGGTTATAGCTGAACTGGAAACATTTATTGCCTTCTAATTCAGCTGTTTTAAAAACATGTTACCTTTTGCCTAAAATGAACCCACTGTCAATGTAACTAGATGAGGGGAAATCTCTATAAACACACACACATCTCTCTTTCTCTATTAATCTTAATTCCCCCCTTCATGCATCTCACTACCTGTTTCTTCCACATATCTAGTTAAACAGAACCCACACAGAGAGATTTTTGTGAATTATAGGTAATCAGCTTGCAAGTAGGTATGAAGTAGGTTTGAATGCTCCTCATTCTTATGAGAGAAAAATTCTCCATTCATACAGCAAACTAGCACATTGGGCAGATGGCCAGCCTGGATCTCTATCTTGACATACTAGGTTTGCTAAGTTCAGTGATGAAGCCTTTCTGATGTGGGAGGATTTAAATTATAGGAAGGCCATAACTCACTAGTAGAGCACACGGTTTGCATGCAAGAGGTCCCAGGTTCAATCCCTGACATCTCCTGGTGGGACTGGGAAAACCTTTGGGGCCGGGAAAGCTGCTACCAGTCAGTGTAGACAATGCTGGCTTACTCTTGTGGCAGCTTCCTCTGCCACTAAAAAAAGAAATCCTAGCTTCTGGTTCCCGTCCTGAGCGATGGCGGCTCTCTCAACATTGGAGAGAGGCGATGGGGAAGGGAATGAAAGGGGTTAAATCATTCCTTTAAACCTCCCAGGGTACAGGAGAGCAGGCTGACCCGGTCGCCTCAAGGGCTCGCTCCTGTGCGGAGCTGCTAAGTCCCAAGCACCTTCGCCATGATGCAACCCCCCTGGACCACCATTGAAAGCAGATGTTCTCCTAACAATTCAGTCGTAATTGGCATTGAGAAAAGATTCCTGCCGAAGGAGGACTATCCAGCTGCATGGAAGTGAGGTTTGAAATCAGGAGAAGATTTTATTCTGTGCTGGTAGTGGTGGATGGAGGAGAGGGGGGCGCTCTGCTATATTTTATATTATGGAAGTCCCTACGTTTATGATTCGGCAATCCTCTCCAAATATAAGAATGGTGTTTTGTTTTGTTATTTTGATGGATGTTGTTGGAGACACCCCCACCCACCCCCAAAGAGAGAGTATGTACTTGGAGATGTTGAGACACAACTTATTTTTAAGAGGAAGAACACTGGCCAAAAAGTAAAACGCTGCCATAGAGGCAAGAGGAATTTCATAATGGTTTGGGGAAAGTGGCACAAGATCTGTGGTGATGCTTTGGATGAATCTGGAAGGGAAGGCAGTCTCCAACTGTCAGTGGCTATGCTTGGAGAGAAATACCTTTCTCTTCCCAGACCGAGGAAGAAAATGGTGAATCTTTGAAACCTGTTGAACTAGTCAACCAAAGGAAAGGGGAGAAATGTTGTTTATCTGGAATGTCCTGAGTATTATAGGATGGAAGGGATGAGCTGAGCTGAGGAGGGAGTTAACCTTGAGACTTCTGCTCTGCCCCAAAGCACACTGGAACAACCTTGTGAGAAGAATGCAGCCCAATTTCGCCATAGGAAAAAACATCAGCGGCAGATACATAAGGCCAAAGAAGTCAACAATTGGATTTATCCACACCAAGTTCAGATGCCTATGGGTACAAATAACCACAAACCTCAGCAAACTATACCTCCACAATAATCCCATACATTCTAGAAGACAAGACAAAACAATGGGCACACTTGGACAGAGACATAATCGAAAATACCCCCACCACGGCATACCCATTCCTCCCAAACAAACTAAGGAAAATCCCCACAATACTTAACAGGTTAACACAGACTATGCTTAAAGAATGGAAGAAAGAAGCAGGCAAACACACCCTGAAACTCACTTACAGATGGTACCTAACACCACGGAAACTAGCGCCGATATGCCCAGGAGCCTCACCAAAATGCTGGGGAGGATGCACCTCCACAGGCACACACCTCCACATGTGGTGAGAATGTCCCCAAATCCAACTCTTCTGGAAATCAGTCATACAAGAAATATGCAAAATAACTAAACAAGTATTAGAAGTCATCCCAGAGCAGGTCCTACTCAACATCTTCCAAGATAGTAATGCCCACTCACATTATAAAGAGCTCATAACCCACCTACTCTCAAGCAGCCAGAAGCATCATAGCCAGACGCTGGAGAGACCTGCCAAGAGTAAACATGGACCAATGGTATCAAATAGTATGGGAAACAGCCTTACTAGAAAAGCTAACCAATAAACTGAAACTGACACGGGGACAAAGAGAAGACGACGCCTTCACCCTGGCATGGCTCCCCTTTATCACATACATATGGCTAACCTGACCCAAAAACTCACCCCCTCACACACATAAACAGATCTCACTACAGCCAACGAAAGACAACCAGCCACACCCAACCTCTCTCATCACCAAGGAAATATAACAAGCAAATAGAAAGAGAACCCACACAAGTGAGCTGACACAAAACCCCACACATACACGGAGTAGAAAAATAGAAGCATTTCCACCCCACCCCACTCACCATTCCCCCTTTCCCCCTTTTCTTCCCAACTTTATACTGTATGCAACGCTAATGTCTCACAACAAATGAAACTGATCTGTAGAAAACCCAATTTGAAAAAGGAGACAATCCACGTATTTTTGTAAACTAAGAAATCTTTAATAAAAATATTTTTTTTAAAAACAACTGGATTTATCAGAACCTACATACACAGTCTGAAAAGAAAAGAACTATTGTTCTTCAATTGACATTTTATGAAAGGTTAAATATAATAATACGAAATCATTAAGAGTGCAGCTGTCGACTAAGTGATAATTTTGTAAAATGGAATGTAACTAGAAGTAAATAAGAATCTGAAATGCAGTAACATCAGATGACAAGGACGTGTCAAGAATGGCGCACGGGAAACCACTTAAACAAAATTGTATTAATTTAGAAGTAATCTGTATAACTGGGTTAAAATTTGGAAAATCAATAAAAATAAATTGGCAAAAAACCCACCACCATGGAATCCTATTGTGGTACAACCCAAGAAAAAACTTACCTGGTTTTGTCACACATGTGGATCAGTCCTTATGTTCAACACTGCCCCTCCCTCCCAAACCGTGGCCCTGCCTTCATTCCTCCACAGAACAGGAGGAGTCATTAAAATTTGTCCCAGAGAAGTCTCCGCTTATCAAAACCACTCACATACAGTAAGACATTTCTTGTAGAAGTGACTGGACAATGAGTAAGACAATTTGAAGCATACTATAAAATACATTTATTTTTTCTTAGCAGCAATGAACAGAGACAAAGAAAAAAAAACTTGGAGAAATATTGCACATTTCAGCTGGCACCAGCATGCAGGGATAATCTGTTTCCTGCTCCAATATGCTGACAGGCATTTTTCGACATTACTGCCATCATTAATGGCCCCATAAACCATCCCCTTCTCAATTCCCATCTGTTTCGTATGGCAAAGACGGAACCTTCTGGCCTTCTACTGGCTCTTTGGTTTTCTACCGAAACCATGGATATAGGAAGAGACATTCATCGCATCATAGAATTGTAGAGTTGAAAGGGACCCTGAGGGTAATCTAGTTCAACCCCCTGTCCCCATCTTGGTTAGGTTTATGAAAGCAATGCCAGACTATCTTCAGCAGAGTAAGAACCTATTTCAAATTAATGACATGAATGAACCCACTTTTTTACCTTATTTCCAATCCAACCTCATTCAGAAAGCATTTTTACCTTAGGGATATTATGGTAGCTAAGGGAAAATGTTAAGGAATTAGTATGCAACTGAAGATTCATTTTCAAAACTGTTTCTAAAGTTTTAAAGTCCTGGGCTTCTTTGGGAGGAAGAGATGGGATATAAATTAAATAAAATTAAATGCACACTCTCTCTCTTTACTTACACTCTCTCTCTCTCTCTCTCTCTCTCTCTCTCTCTCTCTCTCTCTCTCTCACACACACACACACACACTTACACACACTTTGCAGTAACATTTTCCCCCACAAGTAATCAACAAAATACATACAATAGCATCAAACTACAAAAAGTGGAGGGACGCGGGTGGCGCTGTGGTCTAAACCACAGAGCCTAGGGCTTGCCGATCAGAAGGTCGGCGGTTCGAATCCCTGCGATGGGGTGAGCTCCCGTTGCTCGGTCCCTGCTCCTGCCCACCTAGCAGTTCGAAAGCACATCAAAGTGCAAGTAGATAAATAGGCACCGCTCCGGCGGGAAGGTAAACGACGTTTCCGTGCGCTGGTCTGGTTCGCCAGAAGCGGCTTTGTCATGCTGGCCACATGACCCGGAAGCTGTATGCCGGCTCCCTCGACCAATAATGCGAGATGGGCGCCGCAACCCCAGAGTCGTCTGTGACTGGACCTAATGGTCAGGGGTCCCTTTACCTTTACCTTTACAAAAAGTGGAGTAAAGTAGATCTTCCAGTGGAGAAGGTGCAAAGTAAACGTAATTCACTCTGTACTGCTGTTAAGTAAAACTACATTAGCCAAAAATAGTAATACATGCATATTCTCCAATTTAAAAAAAAACTTTGTCCACCTCCAAACAGTTACATAACCTCACACTGCATTAACTAACTATGAACTGCAACAGACATAGAAGTGTTTACTGGCTGTTGCTATTTTACTCATGGGAAGTGGTCATATTTCAGCTACAATCCTCTTCCTAAATAAATAAAGTTAGAATACCTCAACAGTAATGAAAATTTTATTAAGCCCCACAGAGTAATAAGATCATTAGCTTATAGCTTTTTGTGGCATATTAGCTGGAGGCCACAAATGAAATAAGAAATTCAGCTGCAGTTCTAGAGTAAAAACAAAATAAAAAATAAAAAAATCCTTCCAGTAGCACCTTAGAGACCAACTAAGTTTGTTCTTGGTATGAGCTTTCGTGTGCATGCACACTTCTTCAGCTACACTGAAACAGAAGTCACCAGACCCTTATATATAGTGAGAGGGTGGGAGGGGTATTCTAGAGTATTCTTCATTCCACAGAAAGGGACAAAATAAGTTGCCATTCTCCTCAAGTGGTATCTTGGCATTTATGCAACAGCTTTCTGAAACATGCTTTAGTATAAAATACTATAACATTTAAAAAGTAAAAGTAAAAAGAGGAAGCATATTATGCTGTCTCACTTGCCCAATCCAGGGCTCTTTAGATAAGACAATCCCTCAAAACCATCTTCTGGATTACTAAATTTGTCTAAAGACAAGTCCACCTGCTAACTCTTTTTGGAAAAGTATTTCTACATAACAAAACATTATTTCAATCTGTATTGTGTTCTAGCACTGCTTAAATCATACCTCTTATGGACAAAAAAATCTATCTGGTAGCTGCTAAGAGATTGACTAGTCAGGCAGAACTTCTATGAAGATATATGAATATTTCTGGGAATTCCAGATAAAATTTACAACCATCTGCAGTTCAAGCTGCAGAATACTAGATGGCAAAAAACAGTTTGTGGATTTTCTGTTGCACCCAATACAGTGGTACCTCGGGTTACATACGCTTCATGTTACATACGCTTCAGGTTACAGACTTTGCTAACCCAGAAATATTACCTTGGGTTAAGAACTTTGCTTCAGGATGAGAACAGAAATCGGGCAGCGGCGGCGAGAGGCTCCATTAGCTAAAGTGGTGCTTCAGGTTAAGAACGTTTTCAGGTTAAGAACGGACCTCCGGAACGAATTAAGTACGTAACCAGAGGTACCACTGTGCTAGTTTTGAAAGCTGACATTTGTTGGACATATGTAGACATGTCCTGTACTTCTTGGAGTTCTGGTTCACAGTGAAGACTAGACTGAAGCAGTGGCTGAAGTAGAAATGTTGTTGTTGTTGTCTGGCTGTCTCAAGAGACAATGGAGTGTGCTTCTGGGGGTGAAATTAAACCACTGCATTAGCAGTGCTGAAGTGACCTCACCAGGGCAGTGTGTCTTGAGGTCCTGGGCTGCCCAGATGTCAAGACCCCGCCCCCCTCTTGGCCTTGCTGATGTGGTCCAAAGGAAAGCAAAGTCGTATGTTTGGCACCAGCTTTGTTGCAGGAGCTGCCAGAAGGAGGCCTACAAGATGCCATCCAACTGTCTGAGACTTCACTCCAGATTTGTGTAGGGTTTACTCCTCAGCTTTTTCTTCTCCTGAAGATATCTCACAAGGCAGCAGAGGTTTAGGATCAGAGCTTTCCTTCTAGGGATGGGCTACCTTCCCAGGTGGACAAGTCCCATCTGCCCCTCACTTCCCTCTCCATCACGTGCAGAAACTGCCTTCTTGACCACTGGACCTACTCTTGGTCTCGTCCTCTCAATTCGCCAGAGCCTGTCTTCACTGCAAAAGCCAGGCTAAAGATGAATCTGTAATCTCAGGACTTCAGAGAACCAGCACTGCCTAAAGGTGCTCCTGTCTAGAAGAGCTCCCTAAACTGCCTCAGACTGAGTGGATGGGTTAAGGCCAGAGCTTCCTTCATCTAAAAATAAGTTCCAACATACTCAATCAGAAAACATGCTAATACCAGGAGTGGTACAGAATTATCTACTGAAAGGTTCAGAGTCTTGGTGTTAAAAGTATAGCTAAAAGTAAATTAAAGGGCTAGGGGTGTTGTTGAATTTCAGTGTCCTTGTAATAATGTTCTAGGAGTCACTGAACAAACAAATCCATTTACCACTCTAGCAAAATTGAAAAGGCCTGTACCTTTTACGGTACAGAACTAGTTACTTTTAGGTACTGTATGCAGCGAATGTCGGCTCCAGAACACTGAAAAGAATAGACTGTTAGAATCTATGGTGGTCATTGTATGCATGAAAAGAGAATCAGCTAGGCATAGCATTTGTGATTAGTCTTGAATTGTTTTGTGGACAGATAAAAGAGGACATTGGAAGACTTTTAATGAAAAGGAAAATTAGTCAAAGTCTTAATAAAGAAAGACACATAAAAATATGGAAATGTTAAGGATAGTAGGAAAGGATATACTGAATAAATATTATCCTTCCTTCACTCACGCTAGTAAGCGATGTAGCAGAGCAAATTCCCCTCAATATAGCTGGAAGCTAGTCTGCAGATTTGTTTCAGTCTCTTAGTTAAGATTATGTCCTGGTGTCCCCTTTAATCCTTCTTAAAAGAATAAAGACATGAGAGTCTTTCTGAGTAAACAAAAAGTTTACTCACATTTCAGTCCACGAAAAAACTGAGTTCATCTCCTAGGGAGACTGAACTCATGGGCTGCTGGCTGAGAGCCAGCAGACAGCAAAATGACATTAATACAACAAAATGGCTGCAGGAGAGCAGCATGGCAGCAAAAGACAGAACAAGACAACACTGGAACAAGACAACTTCAAGACTGAGAAAATGGCTGCATGACTCAGCTCTTTTGTGGAGTCAGCCAGAGCCCCGTCCATCTCCCAGGTCACATGCAGGGGAAGGAAGCTCCAGACCAGAGGAAGAGGACGTTACCCTGGCTGGATGTCCCCCTGCCTGTGCCCACGCTAGGGAAATAAGGAATGTTGCATTTGACTGCACCAATGGATTACATCCTACAAAAAATGGTTATATGTAGTCACAGAATATTATGATGAGGGCTGGTCTGGAGAGCCAAATGATTTTGATTGGTTCAGGATAATGACATTGGGTTGCAACTATTAAGATTGCTGTGATCCTTTGATTGGTGAAATGAAATGGCGTGTGTGATCTAGAAGTGTATTAAAAACATTGCTTTGGATGTGGTTACTTGCAGCCTCCTCCTTATTTTTGAGGCTGCCCCTATGCACATTTGTATTTAAATAAAGGCCTATCTTTTCACTTGGAGCCTACATCCTTTTCTTTTGGGTTTCTGTGTGGGTAACCTCCAGTCTAGGAACCTCCTTTTAAATTTCCCCAACACAGGCATTAACATTCCCTGCTGCAAAGGATAGAAAAGTTTAAAAAAAAAAAAACCTACAACAGTGAGGTGGGCACAGGAGGAAGATTGGAAAGGGACTCTAAGTACAGAGCAGGGGTCCTCAAACTTTCAGCAGGGGGCCGGTTCACTGTCCCTCAGACTTTGTGGGGGGCCAAACTATATTTTGGGGGAAATATGAACCACCAACGGGGGGGGGGGGAAAGAAAGAGCCGGAGTCAGGAGCCCCTGCTGCAGGAGGAGGGCCCACGACTCCCCGCCAGCCTCCTTGCTGTTCCCTCCCCCTTCCTCAGACCTTGCCAACACCACAGGCCTCAGCCTGGGCAGGCTGAAGAGAAAGGCGCCCAGGCAGAGAGAAAGAAGGCTTCAGCCCAGCGCCTCCGAAGCAGGCGGAGAAGGGAGAAGGGCTGCTGCTGGAGGCAGGGAAGAAAGAGGTCCACCATCCGCCTGGGCACAGAGACCCCACCTCCTCTTCTGCCTTCCCTCGGCCGGGAAGCAGCGCCTCACCCAGGTCCTGTCCCCCGCGGGGCTGGGCTCTTCGGTGCGGGGCAAGAGCAACCACCAGAGCAGCAGCAGCCCTAGGAAGGAGCCCAGCAGCAGCACCGCTTCAGCAGCATCCTCAGCGCCAGCCCCACGAGCTCGCCAAATCCACCGGCCCCCTCGCTGCTCTCTGCTCAGCCCCCCGCAGCTGTGGGAGCCATGGGCGGTGGCTCTACGATTGAAAGGCCGCATCAGAGTTTACCTCAGCGCGGCACAGGGACTAACCAATCAGTCCCGTGCCGCTGAAAAGCCACGTTGGAGATGCTTGCCGCCACATTGAGGTAAACGCTGGTGCAGCCTTTTGGCCTCGGACACTTGGCGAGTTTTCAAATGGTCGTGCGGGCCAGATTCGTGACCCTTTCGGACCGCATCCAGCCCCCGGGCCGTAGTTTGCCAACCCCTGGTACAGAGCATTCAGAATCCTATTGAAGAAGTCATCAGCAAGAGCAAGTAGTAGAGAGACAATCGTTTTATCCTTTGCTGACCCACAAGGCAGAGGTTAAAGACTATACCATCCTTAAGATGCTAGACAACAACTTGAAGGTGAAGAAGGGGGGGGGGAGGGAGACAACACTGGCTTCCCCCCAGATCAAAGTCTGGGCATAAGCCAGATGCCCTGTCCCAGTTTTAATCAGACATTGCTAACAAAGGGATTTAGATTGCTCAGTCACCCTGGAGTCTGGCTACGTTTACATGAAAAGGAAGTGTTTCATATATTCATCATGGGCCTCTGAATAAACTGAGAGATCACATTGTCCAAAACCCAGACTAGAGCAGCCAGGGCCCCCACAGAACAGTAATTTGCTCTCTCTCTGAACTGGCAGCAGGAAGTGCTTTCCCCCAAACCCTGGAGAGTGGGGATTAAAAGAGAGAGAGCGCAAAAGGCCACTTCTCCGTTCCACCAGCCTTCTCTTTACCGTGCTGCAGTCCATCTGCAAGATTATGAGTGGGAACAAGCCCACATAAGCACCTTGCTTTGCTTAAACTGAAGATTATTCATCTCTTTGTTAAAAGATAGTCATCATAGAGCCTAAAAGGACCAGAAATTTGAACAGTGTAGTAAGTGCAGTATAGAGCTGGCTTGTTATCAGAAGTACCAAAAGTTGTTATCCTGAATTGATATCCCCTCCTTAGACAAGCTTGAAACAGCAATGCTGTTTTTTAAAGCCACATGTAAAAAGTCGGGCAAATAAAGCTACCTGGTTACTCCCAAGTAGGCTTGCACAACCTATAGCCCATCAACACATTATTATGGTCTGCTAGGTGGAATACTGGGGACGCAGGTGGCGCTGTGGTCTAAACCACAGAGCCTAGGGCTTGCTGATCAGAAGGTCGGTGGTTCAAATCCCCGCAACGGGGTGAGCTCCCATTGTTCAGTCCCTGCTCCTGCCAACCTAGCAGTTCGAAAGCACATCAAAGTGCAAGTAGATAAATAGGTACCGCTCCAGTGGGAAGGTAAATGGCGTTTCCGTGCGCTGCTCTGGTTCGCCAGAAGCGGCTTAGTCATGCTGACCACATGACCCGGAAGCTGTACGCCGGCTCCCTCAGCCAATAAAGCGAGATGAGCGCCGCAATCCCAGAGTCGTCCGCAACTGGACCTAATGGTCAGGGGTCCCTTTACCTTTACCTTAAGCAAAAGACACAAAATGAAACTATGAATTAAATGAAAAACTCAATTTACAAGAGGATTTAGTAAACTGATTATTTAATAGGAATTACTATTTTCAAGTGTCTAAACAATCTCGTGCATGGGAGTAGGTTCTACTGCTTTGGAAATAATATCAACATACCGTACATTACTCTTACATGAGCAACTTTGGTTGAACACACCATTATCCATAGCAAATAAAGTGGTGCCTCGGTTTTCAAACGTAATCCATTCCGGAAGATCGTTCAACTTCTGAAATGTTCGAAAACCGAGACACAAAGGGCAGTCTGCAAATTCAATAGAGAAAATTGGGGGGGGGGGGGGCTCAGTGGAAGCCGTTTGACTTCTGAGGCACGTTCAAAAACAGAAGCATTTACTTCCGGGTTTTTGGCGTTCGAAAACCGAAATGTTCAAAAACTGAGGTACCACTGTAATATTAAAATCATGTAGAATTGCAGCCTATCCCCCTCCCAATAAAAACTTCACTACTATCACAGAGGAGAGCCACTAACATGAAAGGAAATATTCCACTTTATTCTACTCCACAATCTTGCTGAATCTGTAAGTTTAATTGCAAAATGAAAGCTGGGCGATCTATATTTTTCTTGGAAATCAGGTAAGCATAGCTTTGGCCAGAAGTCAGGAAGAAATGTTAAAAGATGTTAGTGAAAGAAACAGAAATGCCAACTCTTCCCAGTGTCAGTGAGTATTTACTATAAGACTATTATACAAAACACATATGTGGCCATCATATTGGTAGAACAAGGAGATTCCTTGACCCAAGTGCTGAATTGCCAAGCAAAGCTTCTTCCAAAACACATTATCCCTACATTGTTCTAGCATGCTGATCTGAATACAGTACAAGTGTCAAACTCAAGTTATTCAAATTCGTAATTGTGCCTTCTCAAGTGCTCCCATCATTCCATATCACAGAAGATAATTTAGGACAGCTCACTCTGAGCTGGCAGTGCATTGAATTGCTGTAACTTTAGGATTTTGGAAGTCTGCAATATGGCAGAATGGATTCTGATACACTGGAAAGAAGAGACCAGCATGCAGTCCCTAACAACTGCCGATGCTCATGGATATAGAGATGCCCAGTGAAAGAAGATTTATTTATTTTTAAAAAGCTCAACACACTACAGAGCGAACTTTAAAACATTGTTTTTCAACATAAGATCACAATGCAAGTCCATAGTTTTAAGCACACAAGTGCAAGATACATGGAAATAGGATTTTTAAGTAAGTCATGGCTGATGGGCAGTATTCTAATCCAAAATCTTTTAAACACATGCCTGAGACAACTTGCTTGATTCTACCAAAATAAAAAATAAAAAACCACCAAGCGCCTTCAAGAAATATCAAAGCTGTAAGTGTATCAGTGCTTTCTATGCATAATCTCTCTTTTCTCCCCCACCCTCCAATGACTGGTACAGTTTCCACGGGGTTTGTGTAGGAGAATTTCCCAGCAGATTGTGTCAGACAGATCAAACCTGCCTGCTTCCTACTCCGGCACTCTCAACTTTGTCCAAATTTGACACATCTTGCACAAGCTCCCACAATGGCCTTAGAGCTTGGACAGTACATCTCAAGCACTAGGAGAGCTCAGAGTATCCTATATAATAATTCCCTAATGTCCCCACGTCCGCGGGTGTGTGTCAGTGGAAATTTTCCACTGCGCATGTCCCAGACGGACGCTGGGATTGGAGCAGGGATTGGAGTGGGGGCGTGTCCGAGAGGCGGCGGCGGCGCATGCACATCGTCAGTTGCCTCACTGCCACCGCCTCGCATGGAGCTGAGCGCGCTGCCGCCGCCGGCCGCCTCCGCGGCTCGGATCCGGCCGCCGCCGCCGATCGCCCTCCTCCTCCCCGCAGCAGCGCCAGCCAAAGCGCGGGGGAAGCGCCGCAGGCGCTCCCGCCGCCGCCGGCCGCCTCCGCGGCTCGGATCCGGCCGCCGCCGCCGATCGCCCTCCTCCTCCCCGCAGCAGCGCCAGCCAAAGCGCGGGGGAAGCCAACCAGCTCGCCCTGGTGCTGCTGCTCCTGCGGAGGGGCGGCGAGGTGGGCGCCGCGGAACGCGCTCCAAGCGGGGGGAGCAGGGCACGCCGGGGCCCTGCTCCCCGCCGATCGCCCTCCTCCTCCCCGCAGCAGCGCCAGACAAAGCGCGGGGGAAGCCAACCAGCTCGCCCTGGCGCTGCTGCTCCTGCGGAGGGGCGGCGAGGTGGGCGCTGGTGGGCGCCGCGGAACGCGCTCCAAGCGGGGGGAGCAGGGCGCGCCGGGGCCCCGCGAGCCGCTCGGAGGTTCGGCGAGGCGGGAGCGGCCGGAGCGTGCTCGAAGCGGGGGCCGGGAGCAGGGCGCGCCGGGGCCCCGCAAGCCGCTCTGCCGCCTCCTGCCTCCTCTTCCTCTAGAGCCCGTTAGTCAACGGGCTAACTTCAACTAGTGAGTGGTATAATGTATATTTATCCACATGCACAATCTGTGTGTTATAGCATTAATTACTTTAGTAAACAGGGAAGAACAAGAACTCTCCTCCTCCTCCTGAACTGTTGCAACCTTTCATATGACAACCATGAGCCTTTAAAGAGAGATTATAATAGCTGCCTCGCAACACAGACTCATTCACCCATAAACCAAAGTTGTGCCAAGTTTCTACAGTTAATGCCTCTCATGCACAGAAAGGTTTAATCATTAAAGCAGTGTTAGAAACTGAGATATGAAAGCTAGGAGCTAAATGACACCTTAAACCTAGGTTATGGGCACAACACATGCTTTTTATAACATGACTACAAAGCTGAAAATGAATGAACTGCAGCTAAAATATTATGTTCATTTTTTTACATGGTCTGGTCCTTCCCCAGCCCACCCCCCTAATATTCTTAAGATGGTCTTCTCCAGTCTTCAGAGAGTAGCTGGAAGTGGGGAGGCAGAAAAAGGTCCTCCTTTCCTTCCACTCTGCAGTTTTAATTTGAAATCTTAGGCGCAATACTGCACACAGAGCTCGGAAACTGCTTGCACTAATGAAATTCCCTGTCGCAAAATGTGCCTAGATCAATGGGAGTTTCAAACATTGCATCAAAGTTAAGGTCACAACAACATATTTTCTTGCTATGTTAACAATCACATTTGCATGGCCATAATCATCCCATGGTCACTCCCTGTGCAGTCTCCCTGCAGAAGATACTTTATTATGGCCTCTTTTCTTTGCTCTTTAAATAAGCTTGAGTACGGTAAGTCTATTTCTGCTATTAACTGCACATCAGAATGCAGTCATGTTTAACAACCTCAATCCTAAAAACATTTGCTTAGGAAAGTGTGATAGTTACTTTCCAACAGCCTCCAAATATTTCTGTCAACTGCAAGGAGAAAGTTGCAACTTGTAAATAAAATCTCGCAGCTAAAGGTACAAATCCAGCTGTCCTGTTCCAGGCTAGGAGCCACTGCAAGGGCACCAGCCACCTGAGACAGCTTTCTCAGCCTCCAGGCTTTTCAGTGTCTCAGAGCCTAGGGCAGGCACCCCCAAACTTCGGCCCTCCAGATGTTTTGGACTACAATTCCCATCATCCCTGACCACTGGTCCTGTTAGCTAGGGATCATGGGAGTTGTAGGCCAAAACATCTGGAGGGCCGCAGTTTGGGGAAGCCTGGCCTAGGGACTTAACTATTTAGGTTGGGAGGTGAGGCTTCAAGTTATGGTGTAGCCATTTGTGACCCATGACCCGAGAGTACAAGCAATACAGTACATGCTAAATATTGCATTCCATAAAAATGACCATTCCCTCCACCCCCATACATCTTATACCTTGATAGCACTGGCAGCTCAAGCCCCAAAGCAAAAAGGCTTCAAAAACTTATTTCCATTGAAATGGGCTTTGAAAGTGAAGTCTACTTTTAAAATAAATATGCCATGCAAATAGATCCAAACACTGAGCAACAAATATGGTTACCGGTGGCAACCGTCAATTTAGTTCTGGCAGCCATTGGCAAAAGTCTCTTATTACTCTCCATTATATGAGCAATTATTCATCAGCAATGTAAGGGTCGTTTCCAAAATGGTGCCAGGCAGCATCTTGTGCCAAGCTGCAGCCACAATGTTCTGGACTGAATGGAAAAAGTTTGTGACAATTTACTGTCCCCAGCTCCTCCCCTGTAAAACTCAACACAGATCCAGAAAAAGGTGCACTTTCTGTGCCTCTGCAGAGCAAGAAATGAGAAAGCCAAACCATATTTGTCTGCTAGTTGGTCACCTTTTGCGGATCCAAAAATACTTGGGTGAGGGGAAAACCTTCATGGATCCAGCACACTTCTGCTAGGGAAGAAACAACAACCATGAAGACTGACTGCTAGATCACAAGGACTCAAGGTCCCTATTGTCATCATTTCCCTTTTTCTCACACTAAAAGTGTCTCTTTATCAAAACATTGAGTAGATGTTACATTGGTTCCGAGCCTGATGCTGTCCTGTAAGCCAATGGCATTTTGAAGTGGCACACCTGTAAGAATACCTTGAAGTACAGAGATCCTCACCGATTCTACACACTCATTTTCTTAACCAAACAGGGTAACTTTCCATTTTAAATGCCAGCAGATATTCTGCTTCCTCCTTCTTATCCTTTTCACCAATAAGGACATTCAAAACAGTTACCCAAGGTACCAGCCATGTAGAACATTTTGTCTAGAAAGTCAGATAGACTGGCATGATCCTCTTACAACATTTTGTTTTGTTCGCATACTATAATGCTGCGTTAACACTTGTAACTAAATGTCAGAAAGGCTCGTCTTACATTTTAATACTCAAGAACTGCTCTCTGAGGATGGCAGGATTGAAGACCTACGGTCCAAATTGAAAGTGACAATAAATCAATTGGTCACCATAACAGATAAATTTGGGCTTGTGGGTCACCATACCAAAATGGCTGGGAAACCACTGCTCTAGGGGATATTCATTCTGCCCCATTCCCCACCATGCCAACCTAAGCATTCTTGACTTGAGGCAAGCTATTTTTGTTTGAGCAATTAGGGACATGCACTTGTGTATATTATTGGCCACTCCATTTAAAATGCTTGTCGTCTTGTTTGATACAACTCCGGCTTGCCTCTGGTCAAAATTTTTGACCCCAAGGAAAAGTAAGTCCACTCTGTGCCCTGGAAGACAGAGGTATCAACAGAGTTTCAACTGCTGAGTAGGAACAGATACATCACAAAAACAGTTTTACAAATACTTGCCAAAGTTGAAACTTAGAACAAGTTATGATATCAATGAAACAAATGTAGTACTCACCATGAAAAAACAGGAAGAATGCTGAACCACATGCAAGTTATATATTACTCTAAGACTGGCGACAATGCGAGAGAACAACAAACTCAGCAAGATTCCCCAATGCAGCAGACTGTTCTTATGGCACCATCTTCAGATGATCAGATTTTGTTACAGTGCTTTAATACCTTTATGAATTAACCATCTGTTCAACAACATTAGAAAGCCAGACTAAGATGAATAAAAACCCTCCCCATACAAAGTATTTTCTTTTAATATAAAACATTCTCAATGAGCAGAGAAAAGAAATTTAAGGCTTTAACAACAGCTTAATTTTATCTGATAAGCACAATGAGGAGAAAATAATGGTTTCCCTGCCCGTTGCTTACTTTTAAAAAAGTCAGTTCATGGATATGGAAACTACCTAGCAAATGAAACATCCATATAAACAAAAATCTGTAAGACTCAAGATGGCACAGACGTTTGATGGGGCTTTTTCTTGTCCTATAAAAATCCCAATGGAACAGCTGTGGGCAAGATTTAAAGATGTTAATCTAGCTTCAGTTTTAAGAAGATTTCAAAAAATCATACAACCTGTACAACTGTTTTAATGCAACTGCCACTGTAAAGGGAGAGATACACATTTTAGATTACAAAAATTACACATGAAGGAAAGATAGCATGAGGTACAAGAAAACTTCAAAATACATAAGAGCTTGAAAACATATTGATTCTCAGTTTGAAGAGGAAGGAGCAATCAAAGATCAGTCAGTATTTATAGGAACAGTAATTATATAGTCTGTCTTAATAAATACTTTTAATCGTGTAATCTGCTTCAGAGAAACATGCCATTAGGTCACTATGCAAATTTACTGGTAGTTGTTTGTCAGACACAATAATTTAACTATCAGCAATCAAACCAGACTTACTTGGGAAAAGGGCACAATAAATCATTTTAACTTAAACAAGTCAACTTCACAATTTTGTCTTAAAACTACACAGGACCGATTCTTTGTTTTCCTACATTTTCTCTCTACAGTTCACATGTTATGGCCACCTTGCACAATATTTCATCCCCTAGATCTGTGCAAGAAAACCTGCATATAATATAGCAAACATATGACAAGCATAATCCCCAGATTATGTTGGCCTACAAGGACCTGACCCAAGTACTATACCAGCATCACAATAATAATAACACCATCAACACCACTCCAAACCATGGTTCGACAAGGACTGCATCAGCACTAAAAAAAAACCTCTCACAAACTCATAGCAAGTATTTGACTCCAATGCAACTCCACAACTGCTCCATTAGACCCTCCTCCATCACAAAAGGCACTATAAGCAATTGTTGGCTTGAAAGAAAAAGGAAGCAGCAAGAAATGACTGGACACGGGTTATCTAGGCAGCCAAATCCAGTAATCCCACTCTCTTTTGGAATAACACAAGACCCTCCCAAACTAACAGACCACCAATGATAGAATGTAATATCCCGCCAAGAATCTGGAAGACATATTTTCAGGAACTTTACCAGGAGTGTCATGGTGAGAGAGGCAAAATCCCTCAAAATATAGCAAACCTCCCAAGGTGGGCCTGAGATCGAGAGCTTGGTAGCTCAACTGAAATAGAGGAAAGCCCCAGGAGCAGACTTAATACCCGCAGAGGCCATCCACAACAACCTGGATTTTTGGACACACACACCCCTTGGCATCACTTTTCACATGTATTGATACCTATGGATTTATTCCCAAAGACTGGCGACTCTCAATCATTGTCCCGATATACAAAAAAAGTAAGAAAGATGATCCCACCAACTATAGACCAATCAGTCTCCTTAACATAGGAAGCAAACTGTATGCAAGACACCTGCAACTGAAATTCCAAGATTGGCTGGAACTAGAAAATATACTTCCAGAGGAACAAGTGGAATTCAGAGAAGGTCACTTGACCATTGACCAAAGCTTAGTTCTTCAACATCTAATAGAGAAGTACTTATCTAGTAATACTTTCCCCCTCTATGCGGTCTTCATTGACCTCTGACTAGCCTTCGACAATATCCAAAATAAAGCCATGGGAAAAATTGGAGACCTCCACACTTGACAGGCGTCTGTTATACTTAATGCGTTCGCTACATGAAGGGACCTCGCTTAAAGTGAGATGTACCCCTCGGGGCCATCTATCCAACGCAATTGAAACAGAGAAAGGTGTCAAGCAAGGTACATATTGGCACCATTCTTATTCAATTTTTATATAAATGATATGGCACCCCACCTCCACAACAGGAACTTCCATCCTCCAAAACTAACAGGAAAGCACATCTCAGTGCTGCTTTATACAGCTGATGGAGCAATCCTCTCAAGAACACCTTTAGGCTTGAAAGAGCCTGGAAAACAGCAAGGAGGACAAACTAGAACTCAATTACCAGAAAACCAAAATCATGGTTTTTGCGAAAATGTTCAAACCTTGTTCATGGTACATCAATGGTCATAAGATTAAGCAGGTCACCTGTTTTAAGTACCTGGGTGTAGCCCTTCATGCCTTGGGAAGCAGAAAAGCTCATGGGGACTACGTTGCAGGGAATGCCCTATACTCAAGGACCTCAGGACTAAAGGGGGACACTATATACCTGCAGCCCTCAAACTCTTTGAGGCCAAATAGATTGCACAGTTTTTATATGCTGCCTAGCTAGACCCCTTCGCCAATTGTGTGCCACTAGAACGCGGGTGGCGCTGTGGGTTAAACCACTGTGCCACATGGGCTTGCTGATCGAAAGGTTGGCGGTTTGAATTCCCGCAAAGGGGTGAGCTCCCGTTGTTCGGCCCCAGCTCCTGCCCACCTAGCAGTTCGAAAGCACATCAAAGTGCAAGTAGATAAATAGGTACCGCTCCGGCGGGAAGGTAAACGGCGTTTCCATGCACTGCTCTGGTTCGCCAGAAGCGGCTTAGTCATGCTTTTTTTTTTTTTTCAAATAATTTTTATTGGTTTTACAATATTTGTCTGGCCCCGTTTCAGGCCAGCTCACTTTTGTTACAATCATTGTCATGCTTCCTCTCGTCCACTCCATTGTTTTCCAACTAATTACATATATCCATTTTTTTTTAACAGGTTCCTAAATTCATAATCCAATAATTATTTTCCTAATATCAAACTTCAATCTTCCAACTTATCATTTCTTAAATCCATTAAATCACTTATATTTCTTCATCTACGTCCCTCTTGCCTCCCCCGGTCCCCGGGTGCGCAACTATTATTTGCAATATTAATTACATTATCATACTTATCATAATTTTTTAGAATCCCTGGCGTGTCCATAGATCTAAAACCATAAGTCCACAAATCAGGCCGTAACTTTAACAGTTCTTATCCTATACCTGCTGGTTGTGAAACCCAGAACCAGAGGGAGTCCTGCATTGTATCCTCCAGCAAGGCTTTTTCCAAAAACCGTAACCAGCCTTCCCAATTCATACTCAGTTCGTCTCGGCTTCCCTTCCTCTGCTTGTCGATCAGTGTCTGAGTGCTGTTTTTCCTTGTGATTCTTATGATTCTTCTCTTACTTCTTAAAGTGACAGCACATTTTCTCTTTCGGTTGTAAAGTCTCTTCCTGCAGCTGATGTTTGCCAATATAGTCTTACGTTGTCCAGCCTTGACGGATCCTGTTAGTTCCTTGATTTTTTGTACATCTGTTCCAGCCGGCACGGTGTTTGGGTTTTGCCTTATCTCGTCCACAGACTTTCCCATAGCATTCCTCTCTCTCAGTTCCGCAATGTATTCCTGCATCTTCTCCAGCACAGTTTGCCAAGTAATATCCGGTTTCTTCGCCATTTTCTTTGATCACAGTTCTTATATTTTTAAAAACTTCTAAAAAACTTTTCCCAACTTTTCCTCTTATGAAATTCACAGCTTTTCAACTTAGAATAATCCACAGTTCTATCACAGTTCCTTCTGCTTCCCCCAGGACCAGGGGAGGCTCAAGGGTTAATTTAAAGCCGCATAACAAAAGAGTCAATTCAATCCTTTTCAGTGTAGCTATAGCTATTCCCTGTTTCACTGTATCAATGGAAAGGAACGGACCTCCGTGTTTTCATTCCAATCCAGTCCTAATTTAGTCCAAATTCCCTTTTTGCTGCATTTTACTCACGATTCCAATTGCAGGTCTTGGAGAAATCAGCGTGCTCCGAGGAGTCGGTCTCGCAGCTTCGCCCGACGGGGAGTTAGCGGACCCTGTGGCTCCGCCGCCCGCTCACACTCGGGAGCCCTTGCTGCGGTCTCCCGAGGAGCAGGTCTGGCGTCCGAGCCTATGCAGGTCCTGTGGACCCCGGGACGCCCTTCCCGGGGGTTTTAGGGATCGCGGCGCTGGCGCGATGTCCCTTTTTCCCAGTCGGACGGGGGAATGTCAGGAGCGACATGTCCCCCCGACCATCTCCTCCGGCATCGCCGACCGGAAGCCCCTAGTCATGCTGGCCACATGACCCAGAAGCTGTCTCCTCGGCCTATACAGCGAGATGAGCGCCCCAACCCCAGAGTCATTTGTGACTGGACCTAACGGTCAGGGGTACCTTTACCTTTAGAACTGGTAAAATCTATTTTTTTGAGATCAGCCCTACAAGTGCCTAAACACATCTCCAATGTCTTGAAACTGGATTTGTAAAAATCAAGGCCAGAGTATGGTTTGTCACACTTAATTACTGGCTGAGACTATCCTTCTTCCCGTGCGGCCTTGCTCCCTTAACTATTAAGGATGATTTCCAAACGACATGGAAACAGGCAGTGATGAACATAACGACAACTCTAGACTTCACCCCACAGATTCTACTCAACATGGGTATGAACAAGCAAAAAAAACCCCATCAAACAGTGTGTGGAAGATACAGAATGCCAAGCAGTAGCCAAGCAGATCCCCGAAACTTTTAATCAGTGAAACCAGAAGACACCTCACCTCCCAAATGCCACATATAACTAAGCGAGAAATTTCAAAACAGTGAAGGGCTTTCACTCTGGTCTGTTGCCAGGCCCTCCCTTCAGCTATACAGGAAGGCCATTTTAGGAAGACACTGTACGGAGAGAGGAAATGCCCACGCGGCTCTGGGCAAGGTGGATAAAAATCAATGATTTTAAACAATAAATAATAATAATAATAATAATCAGATTTTTAAATTTTAAATTGGATTTTTTTTTACATCAGAGGTTTTTTATTTAAATTGGATTTTTAAAATAAAATGCTTTTGGAGGAAAAATCTTTCTAAATATAGTTTTCTATTTAAGTTACATTATAGTCCAAAGGCTATAATCAGGAAATACGAGGTTTTTAAAAGTTTTTCATGTGTGCTAAAACTCAGTCTAATTTTTTTTTAAATTGTTTAACCACATCAGTTAACAAACATGAATGCATATGCTATAATGTTATTGTTTTAGTTAAATAAATCTTTTAAATTGTTATTAAGCAAATGATTATTTTTCTCCTTCCAGTAAAGTACAGCAGAAAAGTTCTCCAAATCTAGACAGTTAACTTATTAAATCTCACAATAATTTCATAATTATTGGTCTATGTATTTCTAATAGTATAACCAAATCAGTAATTTTTTATATAACTGTAAAAACTACTTTGAAAATGTATTATTCCAAAAATGAAACCTTCATCTGGTTGTAAAGTGGAACCTCTACTTATGGACATAATCAGTTCCAGAAGTCCGTCCGTAAGTCCATCCAGGTTGCTGGTAGAAGCGCCATTGTGCACAGGCATATTTGGCGGCAGCCGCTTCTGCGCATGCGCAGATCGCGGCAAACCCGGTATTTACTTCCGGGTTTGCCACGGTCGCAACTTGGATCGGGCCCAAGTAGAGGCGGTCACTGTAAATATTAAGATTATACCAGCAAGAATGAGTCTTTCTTTAAAAAACAACCATTTAAATCAAGTCTCAATGACTAGTGATTTAAATTGTGATTTTAATCAATTTGATTTAAATCAAATCCACCCTGGCTGGGCAACTGGAAACATCGAAACACGCCTTTTTTCACTGCCAATGCTATACAGATATGAGCTAGGTTCATCCTACCCAGTGTTAGAAACTGAGGTATGAACGCTAAGAGCTAAATGGCACCTTAAACCTAGGTTATGGGCACAAGAGAATGTCTTGGCACATTTTTTTAATAACAAGAATACAAAGCTGAAAATGAATGAACTGCAGCTAAAATCTAATGTTCATTTTTCACATGGTCTCGTCTTCATCTGAAGACTGCAATAAACAACGCCATACTTCCTCTGCCCACCCCCTTAATAATCTTAAGAGGGTCTCTTCTCCAGTCTTCAGAGAGTAGCTGGAAGTGGGGAGGCAGAAAAGGGTCCTCCTTTCCTTCCACTCTGGTTTCAATCTGAAATCTCAGGCATCGTAGTGCGCCCAGAGCTCAGAAACTGCTCATGCTAATGAAACTCCCTGTTGCAAAATGCGCCTAGAACAATGGGAGTCTCGAACACTGATCCTGCGTATACTACACATATTCCCAGGACATACAGAACAACTCTACTACTCCAAGATGAAAACCCAGATGTCACATAGTCAGTTGCTAGAGTTTGCACCAACATGAGGGACTTAAACCAGGCCTAAACTGAAGGCCCATAATGCAAGATGGTGCTGCTTCACAGTTGCTTTCAACCGCTTGTCTTTTGTCTCTATCTGCTTTAAGCTTATGTGAGTCATAAACACTTCTAACTATTAGCTTTTATACCTCTCCTTTTTAAATCTTATGTGCTTTTATATCATTTGCATATTTGTATCTTATGCTGGTCTGTGAATGCAACAAAGTTTATGGTTGTTTATGTCATCGCAGCAAATAGACAAGTTTTGACAGTACAAGTTTTATAATGAAGTCTGGAGGTACTGTGGGCTGACAAATTTTATGAAATAAAAATGTCATCTACAGACATTTCATCAGAGGCACAAAAGTGTTAACTTCAGCTAGCAGACACAGAAGCAGAGGAATGACGGGGTTTCTTGTTTCTTTTTCTTTTTACATTTCATGATCATTTGACTATTTGTTCACAATCTGTGACACAAAGTGTGCAAAGATTGTTATTTGATTCAGCTCTCAGATTCACATGTCCACAACAGGGGCTAAGGGGAATGTAACTGAACTTTAAACAAGATTCTGGAAGTCCAGAAATTTATGATTCACATGAACTAAACCCCTCTTTAAAACACATTTTCCCCAGGCAGTCCAGCATTCCTAAAACTTTTTCAAAAACTGGTACAGGGGTAAGCTGCAATTTATGAAGTTGCAGCACATGCTGAATATTTACCTACAGCTTACGTGGATTTGGCAGCTCTAGAGAAACAAAATCCTATGCTTTAGTACACTAATGCTCCTCAACCTAGCAGTTTCAAGATAAAAGTGAATCTGGTTTTTCCTCAGTGCAGACAATCTCTTAATTATTTCTATACAAATACAGAGGGATAGAAACCCCTGCAAAAACTTTTTTTCTCAGTTGCCACTTTACCCTAAAGTCATTTTGAAGCCAACTAAAGCACTACACAAACAAAAAAAAGTAACTATCAGTCTAAAGAAGTGTCACTAAGGATCACATGAAAAATTGTTTCAGAGTAGTGGATAATTAATTACTTCTTATAATGAAGATTAGTCAGGAATAGTTGCTTAATCAAATTCAGCTCACAAACATGCTTGAATGACATAGAACCAATAAACATGTTTCCCTAAATCTGCCTAGATGTCATTTTTCCAAAATGAATTCCGGTAAAAGGCATTTTTATGTGGTACTTTTAAAGTGGTTTTATGTTGCTTTAATTACATCTGTAAGGCACCTTGGGAGGATTTCCCTGAAAGGCAGCATACACGTTTCTTAAATAAAATTCAATACAAGTAAAAAAAACAGACAACTCTTAGAGACAATTGAGAGAACTCACACAATAATTACAATGCAATCCTAGGTATGTATGCTCAGAACGATGTCCCACTACGATCTATGAGGCTTACCACTCAGGCGTGCAGAGGGTGACAAACTTAGTGACAAAATTCTCTTGTACAATTATTTATTTTAAACCAGAGTACCTTCTATGGAATTTCCATAAGAAGGGAACCTGAAATTCTGACATTAAAAGCTGCCATTTTTTTTAAAGCTACTCTCTTCTTCAGAAATCAATGACCTCAGTCTGTCTTATGGCTTTAACTAGACTGACATTCACATGAATAGCTCCTGAACAACTACTTTGAAAAAATTGTTTTTTGAAAATAGCACTGCATGCAGAAAATTAAATGCACTGAAACCTGAAAGGTAGAGTAATTGGTCAAGGTAAATATGTGGGTGAACCCACCTTACTTCCGTTATACACAAAAAACTCAATTGCTCATCCCCTTGCTAATGCGTCCGCCTCCTACTATCGCTGGCTCTCTAGACCAGGGGTCGGCAACCTAAGGCCCATGGGCCACAAGCGGCCCACGGGGGTCATTTTACCAGCCCACGAGCTGCCCCCGAAACGAGCCACCCGCTGAGTTCCCACAAGCTGCGCTAAACCGGCACAGCGTGGCACAGGGACTCGTCTGTGCAGACGCCGAAAATCGTTCACGCGCACCCACAATCCAGCCCATGGAGGGGGCTCCGTGGCAGCCTTGCCAACCCTTGCTCTAGACAGAAGCCCTCCCCCTCCCCCAGCTGAGAAGCACTTTGTACCCCAACAGGAATTGGTGGCAATGACAGAGCGGGGAGCCAACAGCTTAGTATATAGAGCGTAAAATTCACTATGGGCACATATTTAAGTTAAAAAAAAACAGCTCAAAACTCATTCTCAGCATTGAGAATTTCTTTATTATTGTGCATTTGCCTCAATGCTTTAAAGGATTTTCTCATTAGGAAAATGAGGGTTGGTTTACAAAGGTGAGCTGCCTCTGTACAATCCCTTCTGCCAACTCCCAAGTACTTACGCAGATAAGTATATTATGCATTAACACACCATGCATACATTACTGCTGCACTTTTTGGAAATGGCACGATAATGGAAACTGTGGGCGCCCACCTGTAGAGTTCACACAGGTAGGGCTTGCATATTGCAGCCTCCCTCCTCCCCCAATCCAGGCAGCCTACTAGCATAGGATGCATAGTTACAACAGCTAACTCCCGGGACTATAGAAGGAGCCGCTTCCCCTTCCCTACCGGAAAGAGCACCTGGCTACCATTGCCAGCTGTCTTGGTACTAAAGAAGGGAAGGAAGCAGACTGTGACCTCTCCTCGCCAGTCAGAGGCATGTGGGCTGCTGGGTCATTGTGGCACTTTTATCCCTGAAAAATCACCAACTGGATACGAATGCCTGTAACAACTCACCACTTTATTTTGGCCTTGTCAAACTCCCCACCTTTTCACTTCTGTGTCATATTCTTTTTAGTTTCTGAGGGCAAGGCCTGCCCTTTAAAAAAAAAAGTGAGCCAAATTGGGATATATTTGCCTGAAAATAAAAGGGTAACAGGCACAGCACCTGGAACTGGTCATCCTTGCATTGTTTCATCCCATTATATTATAAGTATTCCATAATATACTGTTCAAGCATGATCAATAATGTGCTAAGTGAGATGCAACATCTAGTATCTAAGTAACTTCCAAAGGCCTGGGAAGCAGACATATACCATCAACCCCCACCCTGCCCCCCTATTCTGTCACCACTACTGCAGAAAGCCAGGAACCACAGACCTCCAGCTATCTTAGTGGCTGCTCCACCTCAGGACAAAGTCCCTGGGGGTCCAAGTGTGAGACTATTTTCCAGGCATGATCAGAAATATAAATATAAAATATAAAACTTGTTCATTGTGTTTTCTGTGTACACAGAAATATTTCAAATAAATAAACACTAAGTTGGTTACAGTGCAGAGTAGTTGTTCAGAGTGCCAGACAAGGACCTGGGGGAGCGAGGGCCAATTTCGCACTTAACCTTGGGCCACTCAATGCCTCTCAGCCAAACCAGCTCACAGGTTGTTGTGGGGATTAAATGAGGAGGGAGAGAACCAAAATCCGCCAGCCTGTGCGAAAAAGGTTTGATAGGAATGCAATGAATAGATTAATAAGAAAAGAAAATAATTACATTCCACAAAATATATGGAAATTAGGCAGAAATGTATAATCCTGTGCCATTTTTCCATTCAAATGATTGCTGATTTGCCTACATGTTTAGTGAACTTTCTTTGCTAGTTTAAGCTGAAGCAGTGAAGCCTCCAGCTGCAATGTCCAACAGTATCCACACAAAAACCAGACAGTAGTAAGTCTCAAATTATACCTGGTGCTCTAAAGAACAGAAAGAAAAAGATTAGGTTTCCTAATCTGTCCACATCCACAAAAGATAACATCTTAACAGAGACATAACAAGTTGCTGTTTACATTTCCCCCTCTTTTCAGGTATCTGATGTGTGCATATTATCTAGGCCTTTTCTGCTTAAATGAAGGTTACATACTGGTAATTTTTAAAGTGTTTTAGGAAACGTGTATGTGCACATTCACAGAACACACAGATTTGAGAACATCACAGACTGAAGTAAACCAACACCCAAGACTATTCAGTCATAGGCAAGATGCTTGTTCATACACACAACAGTCTATCTTGGACCGGGGGGGGGGGCGGGAATCAAACATAAATAGTAGCCTTTATCATACTGTACAACCAGCTCCCGTAAATAGTCAAAATTCTGAGCAAGCTTTCAAGTTGAGTAAAGCTATTTGTTCTTCTGGCTGGATATTAAGTGAACACACACAGTAGGAGTGGGGTGGGTACCGTATTTTTCGCTCCATAACGCGCACCGGACCATAACGCGCACCTAGTTTTTTGAGGAGGAAAGGGGGAAAGCCCCCCTTTTTGAGGATCAGTTCAAAGTTGTGCATCTTCTTTTGGAAGAAGAAAAGCCCCAGTTGCAAAAGGATCAGCTCAAAGCCCTTTCTACAGTTTCCAAACAGATAATCTAATCAGCCAGTCACATGTAGCTGGGGAAACCAACAGCCTCCTCTGCAGGAACGACCTTATCTCTCCTCCCAATCTCTTGCTGATCAGCTGTAAAGCGGCAGCCTTATCTCTCCTCCCGATCTCTTGCTGATCAGCTGTAAAGCGGCAGCCTTTCAACACCCCCTTCTCTCTTTGTAAAAGAAAAAGCTCGATCTTCTTTTGGTCCCTGGGCAATTCAGCTCCAGGGACCATGCATTCGCTCCATAACGCGCACAGACTTTTCCCCTTCCTTTTTAGAAGGAAAAAAGTGCGCGTTATGGAGCAAAAAATACGGTAAGTATATTGAAGTTTATGGTACATTTGCAGCTAGGACACACTGCACCATACACTAGTTTTGTCATAAAAGCAAAATAATTCATTAGTGACTCGTTGCTGTCTTTAAGCAGTCTTTAAAAAGAAAAAAAGAGCAGCCATCCTACAAGAATAATAAAATGAAGATCAACACTGTCACCCAGAATTGAGTCTAGACTCACAAGAGCAGCCAAGACTAGCACCCATTGGGACAGAAGGCAATAGGTGAAAGCAGATTTAGCTGCAGGTGGAACCAACTAGTCCTGCTTTTGCCACATTCTCCCTGAATTCTGCAAAGAGACAAAGACACTGAGGATGAGGAAGCTGAGAACCAGGGCTACCCCATCCCCACCCTGGACTGGTTGTAAGCAACAGGGTAGTGTGAGTTGCTGGCACCTGGTGTGGGCAAGCCGCTGGTGCTGCTGGAGCGCCCCCCCCGGGAGCCCAGCAGGGCCATGCTGCGTAGGGAGGCAGCGGGCAGACACCAGCCCCAGGAAGGTGACCTTTGCAAAATGAAATCGCAAGGCTGCGTTGCATGATCAGAAATACTGAATATAAAAGTGGTAGGCAAGAGGTGAAGGAAGGAAACAGATGGCTGGCGACGCACAAACTACGATGCTTCATCCAGCCCACATCATAGAAACAGCTCCCCCGCCCCTTTTAATTTTTTTTTGGGGGGGAGCAGGGGCCCCTTCTCAGCCGCACTCAATAGAAATCATACCCCACCACATACCCAACTATTAAAACTCCCTCTTGTCAAGCGGCACGTGGGGGGCAGGCGCAGCAGCGGAGAAGCCTCTCGGTGACACCCGTAGAGCAGGGCACGTACACAGCGCCCATAGGGGCAGCGTGCGTGGCGCGGCAGGGGGCGCAATTGGTGGCAAACTGAAACTTCTGTTTCGTGTGCACTGAAACAGAAGTCACCAGACCCATCCATATATACATATATATATTGCTATTAACCTTCACTGACTTCAAGAGGACTATATTGAGTATGTGGCCTGAAGAACATACTTAAATCTGCCATGGTGGGGAAAACCCCATTTAGAAAATTGAATAAGCATTGCCCATGCCAACCAAGAGTACTTTTTCATCATACATATTTAAGTATTCATAACATGGACACCAAAAATAAAATCCAGTGATCGTCATCACTCCCTTATGCACTTCTAAGGTAAATATTTCATGCTTGCTCAAAAGTTGGGAGAAGTCATCATCATCAGGTTCTGTCAGAACAATAAGAGAGCCGCTGGAGATGGCAGATAGCACATGCATTTGCAAATCATTGAAACTCTACACTCTTAATTTTAGAACACTTGTAGGTTACTCAGCAAACAGTGGCTCATGCATCCCAAATTTTTACTTTGAATTTCAAAGCTTTTACATTACATACCAGATTAGCTTTTACCGGTACTTTCATTTAGCTACTTAATATACTCTCCCCAACCCTTCACTTTAAATACCTTTATGGTTTTTAAATGAGAAAGAGGGGGGGGAGAGAGAGCTCATTTGTACTTACCTGAAAGCAATTTTAAATAAATGGTTGATGTGAGGAGTGTGTGGGGAAGGAAAGGCTTGTTCTGCTCAGCAAGATAGCTGCCATCATGTTAATAATACTACCAGTCTGAGGGTGGGATGCGGGTGGTGCTGTGGATTAAACTACAGAGCCTAGGGCTTGCCGATCAGAAGGTTGGCAGTTCGAATCCCTGCGATGGGGTGAGCCCCTGTTGCTCGGTCCCTGCTCCTGCCCACCTAGCAGTTCAAAAGCACATCCAAGTGCAAGTAGATAAATAGGTACCGCTGCAGCGGGAAGGTAAACGGCGTTTCCGTGCGCTGCTCTGGTTCGCCAGAAGCGGCTTAGTCATGCTGGCCACATGACCCGGAAGCTGTACGCCGGCTCTCGGCCAATAAAGCAAGATGAGCGCCGCAACCCCAGAGTTGGTCACGACTGGACCTAATGGTCAGGGGTCCCTTTACCTTTACCAGTCTGACGAGGGTCAGAGAATAAAAGCATTAACAGTTTGCTAGAAAACTCTAAATCTTGGGACAATGGCACAGGGATTATCAAATGAAAGGTACAGTGGGACCTCGACTTACGAAGATAATGCGTTCCGACGCGATCTTCGGTAGTCGAAAACACTCGTAAGTCGAGTCCCCATAGGGATGCATTGAGCGAAAAAAATTCGTAAGTCGAAAAAATCCTATTCAAAGCGGCCGTGACTTCCTTTCGGAAGTCGAAAAATTTGGTTGCAGCGGCCATTTTTTTTCTTCCGGACTTAATTTGGAAGTCGAAAAACACGTAAGTCGGGTCACTCGTAAGTCAAGGTCCCACTGTATTAGCTACTCAGGTTTTCCGTGAATCAAATCTAACACTATTTTTTTTCAGCATAGATAAAGTAACACACACGGATCTATGTGCAATTTCATATTTCCTTTTCAAACACAGAATATGTTGGGGTAGTGTATACTTTTAAAAAATACATTCTCAGGGTTTCTCAAGACTAGTGACAGCCCTTAAGTTTGAATTCGTAAGCAGAATCTTAGTTTACCTAGATCAGGTTCCCCTCCTGATCTAGACCTGCACATTTCTAAATATTGCCATACATATTTTTAACACGACCACACTTGTATTCCTTCCTTCCTCCAATGTGGATTTATTTTCCGTAATAGTTTTCTTCATCATCTTTGATAAATGTTATACGGTACAATGTGTAGCTAATTTTAGATGTAGCATTTTCATACTGCTGAATACTAGGGACAGTATTCATACATCTGAATGGACCAACTAATATATATACTTACCCCTCACAGACTCAGCAGCAAAACTCCCTTCCCTAAGCACATGCTTCAGTGTTATGTGTGCAACCCCCCTCACCTCACCACGCAACCGACTATTTGAAAATGCTAACAGAAGGATAATGTCACAGCAAGTCTAAAGGTTAACCATCTGAAGAGCTGGCTGAGTATCAGCTTCAAAAACGGGCATGTACAAATTTACCTCTCACCTTTAACTCATTTTTGTAAAGAGTACACTTTTTGCCAATGCATATTACACTAAGCAGCAAATACTTTTTTTTTTTGTTTCAAGGTTCTGAAAATTGAGGTGCACATTAGATCTGATGGCACATTGGACTTGAGTAAACCCTCCTCCAATGGTTGAAGCATCCTGAGTAGGGCCTCCAATGAAAACCTCAGCAAACAGGTGGATCCAAATGGGAGAAGGCCCCAGGCCAGTTAGGGTTTTATAGGCTAATGTCAGCAGTTTCAACTGTGCTCAGAGCAAACTCAGCAAGTGCATATCTTTAATTTGCCTTATTGGATTAGGTGTGTTTGGACTCTGAATAGAGAAAGAGGCAGCAGCAAACACTCAACCCCCAAGTCCAATGCTCCTGTCCACACTGGCTCCCAGGGTGGATTTGATTTAAATCAAATTGATTTAAATCAC
This sequence comes from Darevskia armeniaca, assembly GCA_034641395.1. Classification (NCBI taxonomy): domain Eukaryota; kingdom Metazoa; phylum Chordata; class Lepidosauria; order Squamata; family Lacertidae; genus Darevskia; species Darevskia armeniaca. The sequence goes on along the minus strand of JAWWNF010000019.1, from coordinate 6,570,243 downwards.
GATTTAAATCACTAGTCAGTAAGGCTTGATTTAAATCACTAGTCAGTAAGACTTGATTTAAATATTTTTTTTACAGAAAGACTCATTCTTGCTGGTATAATCTTAATATTTACAACCATATGAAGGTTTCATTTTTGGAATAATAAATTTTCAGAGTAGTTTTTACAGTTATATCAAAAATTACTGATTTGGTTATACTACTAGAAATACATACCGGTAGACAGATCATTATGACATTATGGTGAGGTTTAATAAGTTAACTGTTTATATTTGGACAACTTTTCTGCTGTACTTTATTGGAAGGAGAAAAATAATCATTTCCTTAATAACCATTTAAACAATTTATTTAACTAAAACAATAACATGATAGCATATGTATCCATGTTTGTTAACTGATGTGGTTAAACATTTTTTTAAAAAAACTTAGACTGAGTTTTAGCACACTTGATAAACTTAAAACAAATCCTTATTTCCTGATGAATAGCCTTTGGACTACAATGTAACTTAAATAGAAGACTATATTTAGAAAGATTTTTCCCCCAAAAGCATTTTATTTTAAAAATCCGATTTAAATCAAAAAATTCTGATTTAAATCAAAAAAATCCGATTTTTTTTATTTTTTTAAAAAAAATCCTTGATTTTTATCCACCCTGCTGGCTCCTCCTCCATCTTTGCATGCTGAACATGAAGATCTGAAGGGAGATTCCAACAGTCTTCAACTGACAATCCTCCTACTGTAGTAGCCTGTTTAGAACTAAGGCAGACCGTGGCTTCAAGCAAATGCAGGCACTCTCAGGGGGGAGATTGCAACTGCTTCACTTCGCCCCAGTAGTTTTTCTTCTGCATCATGTTGAGCTAAACCATGGCTTTGCTTAGCATGTTGCCAAAACCTAGGCATGTGGTTTAGTTCTCTCCAGACTAAGCACAAGCTGTAAAATAAACCCTGGCTTAGTGTAACATGTGAAGCAGGCATGTCGCTTCTCATTGTTTGTTCATGTCAAGCCCAATGTGGCAATCCTACAGTACCCAAAGAAAGCTGCAAGTGGGAGAAAATACTTCCACTGCATATAAGCAAAGCAGGTTATGTTCAAAACAAAAGCCAACCATGACACAGGTGGAGAGTTCCAACATTGAACCAAGTATTTTTGCACAATTCCTCAAGAGACTAAGACAGGCTAAATCTGGGATGGGGGAACCTCTGGCTTGCAGGCCAATCATGGCCAGGCAGGAGTCCCAATTTGGCCTGCAAGACAGTTTCCCCCAAACCATGTTCACTTGCCTATCAGTTGACACCACTAATTTGGCACTGGCTGCTTGATCCTGTTCCCAGGAGGCAACAAGATTGTGTGGCCAAGGCAGCAGGATTTAATCCCTGCTCATCAGCTGAGCATGGGGGAAAGCACCCTTTGCAGCCGCTAGCAAAGAGGCTCTTGCAAAAGGCTATCTTAAACCCTTTTTCAAGTTTCCCTAATTCCCCATTAAGTTCCCCCCTCAAATTCCTGATATCAGGGAATATTATGGAGGAAGGGGATGACTTAGAAAAGCTTTTTCTCCTTTTCCTTCCTTGGGGAGGGGAGCTTTTTCTCCGTTGCCAGGAATTTGATGCCCAGCTGTCAAATTTGGCCCATAATGCTGACCCTGATAAGGATATGGCCCTTGGAACCAAAACACACTTTCCTTTATAAAAAAAGAAGCAGCAGCAGCTACATGCAGGCTTGAGTTAGATCAGGGATCAGCAAACGTTTTTGGGAGGGGGCGGGTTCACCATCCCCCAGTCCTTTTGGCGGGCTGGACTGCATGCGCGCGCAGGTGGCGGAAGGGGCTTCTCTTTCTGCCCCAGCCCTCCCCTCCCCGTCTACCTTCTCCGCTCTCTGCCTGCAGTTGGGAGCTGGCGGCGGTGGCAATGCCTCTCCTTTCCATGCCGGCTTTCCCCGGGCGGGCGGCGAGGCTTCCTATTAAAGCCCAGCCCCCTTCCTCCGCAGGGCAGGGAGAAGCCAGGAAGAGGGAGGGGGAGGCGCCACCACAGTGTGGGGGGGGAATCGCGGAGGGGAATGGCGCCTGGAATTTAAAAAAAAAAAAAAAGGCGATGGCACCGATCCAGGAAGTGACTCCAGAACTGTCCGTGGGCTGGATCCAGAGGGCAATTGGGCCTGACCCAGCCTGCGGACCTTAGTTTGCCGACCCCTGAGTTAGATGAATCATAACATCCCAGGATGCAGAATGAACTCTTAGCAAAATATAATTTCTCTCGTTTACTTCACAACAGCTCTCACTAGAAAGTAAAACGAGCTGAGGTGGTCCTCAAACCAATTATCCATCTCCAGGTAAGGGTTTTTAGCCTTACCTGGATGCTTGAACTATCAGATGCTGTTCAAGCAAAGTACTTCAACAGCTGGATGGCACAGATCAATGAAACTAAGACCTCTTTTTCTCTTGCCACAGTTCCCCTTTCAGTCTTCCTTTGAAGTCTATACTACTGAAAAATCAACAACAGCTGAAGAACACGTGCTATCATACAACTCTGAATACAACGACAATATTGCACAGCTTGATGCTTTGTTCAGTAATCCCAGATTATAGAAAGCATTACAGTTTCTTTTGTTGAAGACAATCCTGTTTTTGAGTACCTTATTGGAGTAAACAGGAAAACTAATTTTGAAAACTATGTTAAGATTAGAATTACTAAGTACCTTGTTTAATGCACCAATCCATTCCACACTATGATTCTCAAGGTTTACAGACAAACATTTTTAGTGCATAAGTGTTCAGAGTCCTTCAAATCAGCAGTCTTTACCAGGCCATATAATAATGAAAGTCTGCATGATGCACCCTCATATTGCAACCGGGGAAGGGGAGGGGGAGGATTGCTGAGGCTAAAAGAGCAGAGGGCTTCCTAATATATTCCTAATATATATATACACACACACACACACACACATACACGTATATACTCTTAACACAATATATTATGTTGCCACTTCAGCAACTGCAGTCACAGTTAAATATCAAAACAAAATACCGGTAATAATAATAAAAAATTCCTTCCAGTAGCACCTTAGAGACCAACTAAGTTTGTTCTTGGTATGAGCTTTCGTGTGCATGCACACTTCTTCAGATGCATGCGCACAAAAGCTCATACCAAGAACAAACTTAGTTGGTCTCTAAGGTGCTACTGGAAGGAATTTTTTTTTTTTTTGTTTCGACTATGGCAGACCAACTCAGCTACCTACCTGTAACAGTTAAATATGTCTATTATATCAAAATTCTAGGAAGAACAGACCTAACAGCACAATCCTGATCTTTTCTACACAGAAATAGATCCTACTGAATTCAAAAGGACTTGCTGCCAGGCAAATGGGATTGGGATCACAACCTAATTCATTATTTTTTAGCAGCATGCTTATGAACACTCCATACGCAAGATGACATTTTTTGCAGGACTGCCTGTATAACTGAGCTTTCACAATCCTGTTATATGAAAGGTTCTGGGATGCCACATTTACCATGGCAAACTATGTAAATGTTAATGCATTTTGAGACCTTCCTTTTATTATCTAGAATTTGAGAATCTCTTAAAACATTAAAAGAATACTGTAAGCACCACCCTCCTTCTCCCACTTGATGGCTGCCACGTCCACTCAAGAGTGTGGATAAACAAGATGTCAGACGTATGCAACTGTGGCATAAACGAAATGAACATTTGTAGACTAGTCTACAAATGGGAGTGTCCATCCCCAATCAATATCTCATGTGGATATTATTGGGCACAAATATTACCTGTCTGGAAATGGGCCAGAAAAACTTTCAGTTTCACAATCTTATTTAAATGAACTCCAGAAAACATCCATTTGCCCTACAAATGTGCGTGTAAATGGCAAAAATGGCAACCTCAGATTAATCTGCAAAACAGACAGCAGCACTACCCAAAACGAAACCAGATTTTTGCAGATTATATACTGGAAGAGAGTAAACTATTCCATTGCTAGCCCAATTCAAGTCCACAAACATACACATTTTCTGCATAAATTGGGATCTGGCATAAATTGGCCAGATTAGAAAGCTGCAACCCTTGATAGAACAAGAGCAAATCATCTGAAAACTCTGGTGCCCAAATCAATGGACAGAGATTTATTTACTGTCTCTCCACAGTCCAGTGAGCATTCAATTCTAACTAGCAGTGATGCTGCCAAAGCGTGATGCAGAACTGGGTAAAACCACAAGTCGGACTTTGTAACTGCAGCTCAGGCAGACAGCATGGATGGGTCAGGGATGCATCATTTATTTCCCTTCAACATTCCTGCCCTCAACCCTCCCATTTTTGCACAGGCATGTTATCTCTTCTGCCATCCAATGTGTGACATGTGTTAAATCTTTCAAAAGTGCCTTTCCCAATATTGCATTTTCATTTATAAACATTACTCAAACCCATAAGCAATAGGAACTTGCAATTTAGCAAAAGCTCTGCTGACATTATCAAAATGACATGGAAACGCTTAACTGCACAGCACAGGATTAGGAGTTTTGAAACACACATAACACAACTGTGTACCATTATCAGTGACTCATAGGAACAGTCACCACAGACCTTTAGAAAGGAACTGGCTGCTGCATGGACGGACCAACAAACCAAAACCCATCCATTCAACCCTTTCTACTGTGAGACTAAACTAGACGGATTCAAACCTTCCTGTTAAAAAAAAGCCCCTGAGCCACTCCTGCAGCGGCAACGTTGATTTCTTCCCCTCGGCTGGATCCTCGGCATGCTTTTCCTCAAAGTATTTCTACCACGTTCTGCAGGAATTCCAGGTAGGTGCGCACAGGGCTAATCTTTTTTTACTGCACAGGGGTAGATGAACAAGCTGTCCACTTCGCAGAGGAGAGGAAAGGGACATGCGGGTGGTTTTCTTATACTTGAGGAGGATTTTTTTTACCCTACAGAGAAGCGACCCTCTTTACGCACCAGTAGCGAAAGATCCGCCTGACGTTTGGACGCATCACGAGTACAACCCCATGCGCACGTACACGGGAGGACGTCCCACTGAACTCCGTGGCACTTCACTTGAACGGAAGCGGGCTGCCGATTTTTATTTTTACAGTATTTAAATGGCCGGGAACGTGAGAAGGCGCCGATGTAAAAGGAGGGGTGGGGAGAGAGAAGAGGGCGCCAAAGGGGAGAAGGGAAAGGCGTCGGGTTCGGGGAGAGCGGAGACGCTGCAGGGAAAGGGGGTGGGAAGGCAGGGAAGGAAGGAGGAAGGGCGGCCAGCCCAGGGAGACGAGGGAAAGCCCAGCCTGGCCGGCGCAAGAGGGAGGAACGGGGGGAGGACGGAGAGGAAGGAGGGCGCCAGGAAAGTGGCCCGACTCCGAAGTTACGACTTACAGCGTTCCTGCAGCAGAATCCAGCCCAGCCGGGGATCTCCGGCGGCCAGCGAGGGAAGACTGCAGCAGCAGCAGCCGCCTCCTCTCCGCACCAAGCGGCGAAGCCCAGCCGAGAGCGAGCGCCTCCGCTCCCGACCCGGGCGGGGCGCGCAGAGCAGAGGACGGAGCCCCCGTCGCTGCCCAAGTTGGCGTCTTCTTCCTTCGGCAGCCCGAGGCGCCGCCGAGCTGCGGGGCGGACCACAGGCGCCCCCTCCCCGCCCCTCTCCCCCCCCGGCTGGGGCGGAGCTCCTCCCTCCTTCCCTCTGCAGCCTCCTCGCCGCGGCTCTCCTCCGGCTCAAGGGAGCTCCCCCCGCCGCCCCCTCGCGCCCTGCGCGCTCCTGCTGCTCCGGGAGAGATGCCGCGTAACGGAACTGGGACGCGAGCACAGCATTGTGGGAGCCCTTAAAGCAGCAGCCCGGGGAGGGCCCGATCCGCGCGACGCCTTGCCTAGGTTCGCACGTGCCATGGATACGTGACGCAGAGCGGGCTGGGTCGCGGGGCGCCCCTTCAGCTCCCAGGGAGACAAAACAGAAAAGGGGGCGGGAAGGGACATCGCAGCAGCCCCGCCGGCAGAACTTTTTGCGGCTCCTGCATCTCGAGGCCCCCGCGGGCTTCCCTCTCTCCTCCTCACCGCAGGAAAGCCGCATCAGACGTGAACCTTCATAGACGGGGGTTTAAGCGTTTCTTACCCTGCGGAAATTTTGTGAGAGCCAGGTAAATGGCACATGCAGCACACACGTGGCTTGCGTAATGTTCATGATCCTTCCACCTTTCAAAATGAGTCCGAGGATGGAGAAGTCCAGGAAGGGGGGGTAGGTTGCATGGAGGGGGCGGTGCCCGCCCCCGATCAAGTAAAACGATAAACAAACATACTTAACTAACTGACCAATCACGTCGGTTCTTCCCCTCCTAACAATAATCCTGGCTACGCCCATAGTGGGTTCCATTAATTACATAGGTAAACCAGGTATGAGCCTTTCATGTTTGACGTCACAATAGAAATGTGTCCCACGAGTCATATTCCTTTTTACTTTAAAAAATACCTAACATGGCTTCAACATGTTAGGTATGCCCAAATATGAAAGCTACTACTGAAGCAGGAGAAAATCTGCTAGAAGCAGGAATTATTCACTTATAAACTATTATTATTATTATTATTTCCACTTTGCAAACATTAACTTTTTAATTATTTCCTGTACTGCCCTGAGGGTAAGTGGGAGAATTGTTCTGTCATTCAAGTTCAAAATGTGCAGTGGCATTCAACCAGGATATAAGCTTATACTTTTTAGCTCTTGGACGTGGCAGATTTAACTTGTATTGCATGAAAAACTCAACATGTACTACAAAGCAGAACAGTGGTTACATGAAGGGGGACTATCACCACAACCCATCTGAAAATTTTATTCCTGCCCTCTGTCTTAATCCACTGGTCTTCAACTGGTGGGTCATGATCTGCAATTAGGATGTAGGAGGATAGAGACAGAGGCAGAAAGAGAGATGTACACTTAATGTTGACTAAGGATGTTAAGGCCAATGCAGGGGTGAGAGTGGCCATACCCAAATCTAAATCTGGAATGATTCCAACTCCAGCTCCCAAAAAACTGATTACTGTATTGAGCTAGAACCTCAAGCAGTTACCAGTGGTCACTTCATGAAATGGTCTCTAGTTCACCCTTGCCATAATAAATTAATTAGTTCTTAGGATGCCACAAACCTTCAATTGTTTTTGCTTTCATATACAAGTTTTAAAAGATCTGGGCTGCAATCCAGATGGCACAAATACATCTTAGTGGGGGGGGGGGTCCTGTTCCTCAGCTCCTTCCAGGGAACTCGTGAATTGCATTTTAATCTCCCAAATCTAAAAATAACTTTGAGGTTTTAGTAGAAGAGTTATTTAAAGGGACATTTAGGGGAACGGGAGGGGGTGTGTACAATAGTGGATATTTTTTTACAAAGAAGTCGCCATGCCCAACCCCTCACCATAGACCACTGAGTACACAGCAACCAAGGTCTGAGTCTGGCAGAACCAGGGCTATATCCAGCACCAGGTACAAAAACAGTGTCAACTACCATGTTACCAAACCTACACAGGTCACCAATTATATGTTACATGCAAGCTCAAGTATTTGCAAGGATGCCACAGGTATGTGATATTTGGTGATCTTTATTCCACAGGTAATACCACAGAGCTTATTGCACTGTATCTGCACTTGCCTTGTTACTTGGAGGAATTAACAAAAGCAATTCAGACCCAATTTAAGTTTAAACAGACTAATACTTCTTTACAGTGCCAAAATTATTGCCATTGAGTAAAAGGGTTCTGTGGCTTGAAGCACCAAATGCTATTCTGCAGAATACCAAGATGGTTAGTTATTGCAAGGGGGGGGGGGGAGAGACAGCGCCGAATATGGAAGAGTGAAATGAGGCCTCGATGCACCAAGGGAATGCTTCTGGAAAGAGACATTTTGGGACCATGTAAGACATGGGGGGAATGAAGGGCAGAATTGACCTGTCAGCTAGTTATTTCTGTTGTCTTACTTGATCGGGGGGGCTGCCCCCATGCCCCCCTTGGCTATGCCCATGGCTGGCAGAGTTACTAGTCTGCTCAATCCAAACCTCCAGTACAATGTATGGGGTGTTGGATTGCTCTGCCCATTATTTCAGAGGTTGCCACTTAAAGATTGTTAACCTGAAATAATAAATTACGCTTCTGTCGGCTTCTGTCTGTATTTAGGATTCCCATATGACTCTGTGTTCACAGGGGGGCATTGATTTCTTTGTTATTAGGGAGGGGGCATGTGGGACCCTGTAGACCTTTGGATGACAGCAAGTGTATGTCAACCATCTTACATTGCTTATTGGCTTGAGTTGTTCTGAACTTGCTGTTCTTACAGGAAATTAGGAACTTGCTCCATCTCAGCATATCACAGATATGGGTCATGTCCTCATTTTTTTCCACAGCTCCCACTCAGAATAGATAGCCAAACTAAGTCTACATGCACATTCTCCACCCTCATGTGTTCAGTGAATGTGCAGAGGGCAGAGTAATTCTCTGTCTACTGCAGTTGTCCCTTTCGCATTAACACTGAATGCAGAGAAATCTGGGGGGGGGGGGTGAGCAGGCATGGTTCTGAGCCCTGTCTGAATATTCAGTACATATTGAATTCCTAGGATCCAAACCAGAAACTCTAGGTCTCTGGGTTGATACTCCTCAAGATTGCATAACTTCACCTTGCAGATAGCCCTTTAATGCCACCTGACCTGTTATGGCTATAAATACTTCCAGGTCAAGCCTGAGGCAGGAGGCAGACTCCGGACTTCTCTGTGTCGCTTGCTGGCCTTGCTCCAGATAGTGTGCATTTTCTCCCTGCCTGCATGTTGGATCTCTGTTAGCTTTCTTATCCATTTACCTGCCATTTTGTCCGCTGCCTGCCAACCTCTTTGATCCACCAAAGCATGGGTATAGCCAAGGGGAGGCAGGGCGGGGGGCAGCTGCCGCTCCCCAAGCAAGTAAATCAATAAAAATACTCAACTAACTGAGGTTCAGCCCCCCCCTAACATGAAGCCTGCCCCCCAATATAAATCCTGGCTACACCCATGCTGCCAGCCTCTTCTGGTGGGGGAGTTCTACCAGCAAATAGCGCCTCTATCACAGGGGGGGGGGGCATTTCAGAGGCAGGGGGAAGCCAGCACAGGATCTGCTGGATTCTGAGCCGGTCCTACTGTTGGCACGGGATGGCAGTGGGCCCACGTGGAGCCTCTTCACTGTGGCAGCAAACAAGCAGTCCCGCCCCCCCCCCCGCCCCACAAATGGCAGCGCTGAGGATGCCGTGGTGACTACAGTCTCCACTGTTACCAGTCTGGGAGTAGAACTGCAGCTGAAATGAAAAGTCCTACATGCCAACATAGTGTTGAATGCAGATGATGCATTTAGATAAGAAATTTAGATCCAGTCGTATGTGTATGTGTAAACATTGTGAATCAGCAAGTGAGTGTCCATTAACATCATGGGAGCAGGACTTTCATCTCAGCTAAGAATTATTTCACCATTGGTCATTCACATAAACTGATACTGTGGCCTGATCTGCATGATCCCCATAGATATTTGACATTTTGCTGTGCAAAAAAAAAAAAAAAAAATCCACATGACTTAGTCATTTTTCCAAAGCATTGCACTTTAACTCTGATAGAATGGCTTGATTTCTGTACTCTAAATATTTATCCTGTGGTGTTTAAATGTATTTCCCCCTGATATTTCTTCCCTGACTTTTATAGCCTGCTAGTAGCAAATCCAAGAGGGTAATATTCACAAAGAATGAATCTTCTGATCCTTTTGACTGAAGCTTGCTATGCTTCCCTGCAGGACCAGGTGCACTGCCTGGGAGTCATTTTGGACTCACAGCTGTCCATGGAGGCGCAGGTTAATTCTGTGTCCAGGGCAGCTGTCTACCAGCTCCATCTGGTACGCAGGCTGAGACCCTACCTGCCCGCAGACTGTCTCGCCAGAGTGGTGCATGCTCTGGTTATCTCCCGCTTGGACTACTGCAATGCGCTCTACGTGGGGCTACCTTTGAAGGTGACCCGGAAACTACAATTAATCCAGAATGCGGCAGCTAGACTGGTGACTGGGAGTGGCCGCTGGGACCACATAACACCGGTCCTGAGAGAACTACATTGGCTCCCAGTACGTTTCCGAGCACAATTCAAAGTGTTGGTGCTGACCTTTAAAGCCCTAAACGGCCTCGGTCCTGTATACCTGAAGGAGCGTCTCCACCCCCATCGTTCAGCCCGGACACTGAGATCCAGCGCCGAGGGCCTTCTGGCAGTTCCCTCACTGCGAGAAGCAAAGCTACAGGGAACCAGGCAGAGGGCCTTCTCGGTAGTGGCGCCCGCCCTGTGGAACGCCCTCCCAGCAGAGGTTAAAGTGATAAATAACTATCCTACATTCAGAAAATACCTGAAGGCAGCCCTGTTTAGGGAAGTTTTTAACTTGTGATTTTGATGTATTTTAATATTTGTTGGAAGCCGCCCAGAGTGGCTGGGGAGACCCGGCCAGATGGGCGGGGTACAAATAATAAAATTAGTATTAGTATTAGTATTAGTATTTGTTGCCTGGAAAAATTGAGTTATGAGAAAGACTCAATATACTTCTACTACTACCTGACTTACCTGTATATTGTATGCAAGAGAATTTTATTTGTTTTATGGAGGGTATACCCCTTTACTCGGCAAACCATAAAAACCTGCACCTTAAGGATCAAAAGCACAGAAGCAAAGATAATTACAAAAACAAATTTAGAAAAAAAAGTGAGTCTAAGCTGGATAGATTTTATCTGCATCTCATTTCCATTATTTCTCTCTCCACCCTACCCCATTGAATTACTCTACTACTTTAAGGTAGTTTTTCTAATCTCTTGAGGTAAGTAATGCCATTCTTGTAATAGTATATGTATCAGTTTGGAAGGGAAATGAGTCTCCCAGAAATAGAAAACACTGCCAAAAGATAATTAGGTATATATGAAAGAGGTCATATAAGAACATAAGACCAGCCTGTTGGATCAGACCAGTGGCCAATCTAGTCCAGCAGCCTGTTCTTACAGTGGCCAACCAGACAGCCCTGGGAAGCCTGCAAGACGGACTCAACAGGACTCTGCAAGTGGTATACAGAGGCATAATGCCTCTGACATTAACATAGCCTTGTCCTCCGTGAGTTGGTCTAGTCCTCTTTTTTAAAAATCATCCTAGTTGGTGGCCATCACTGCTCCTTGTGAAAGATAGTTCCATAACTATGTGCTTTCTTCTGTCTTGAATCTTCCATAATTCAGCTTCACTGGATGTCCATGACTTCTACTAGTATTATGAAGGGAGCGGGGGAGACTTTTCTCTCCTTCAAGCCATGCACAAATTTCTACCATGTCACCTCTTACTCACCTTTTCTCTAAGCTAAACAGCCGCAGATGTATTTTTATGTTGTGAACCACCCTGTGATCTTTGGATGAGGGGTGGTACACAAATTTAATTTATAATAATAAATTATAATAAATTATTTTCAGCCGGAACTCTCCGGAACTCAGTTCCGGCACCTCTCAAGTAGTCACCATTGCCATTATAAGAGAACAAGGGAGGTTTTCATGGTGAGTTCTGGCACCTCTTTTCCTAGAAAAATAGCTAATATCATCATCATCTGCCAAAGGAACCATTTACCGTACATCTGCCCTTAATCAGAAATCTTAGGAACAAGTGAAAGTGTACTTGCTACTTGGGAAGCCATTTGTCAACTAGCCCTATGCTAATATAGCATCTAACTTTGCATGTGGTAAGTCATTTGAGGAACTGTAGGGATGAGTGAGTCACACAGCCTAGCTTCCTTCACAGCTACTCAAATGTTTAATGACAAACCTGACAAATATACAGAACATATGATGACTAGCAATAAAGGAGTGTGAAGCACCAGAAGCCACTGCATAATATTATAATACTTTTAAATAGTCTGTAGGGGTGATTTAGGGACGCGGGTGGCGCTGTGGGTTAAACCACTGTGCCGCATGGGCTTGCTGATCGAAAGGTCGGCGGTTCGAATCCCCGCAACGGGGTGAGTGCCCGTTGCTCAGTCCCTGCTCCTGCCCACCTAGCAGTTCGACAGCACGTCAAAGTGCAAGTAGATAAATAGGTACCACTCCGACGGGAAGGTAAATGGCGGTTCTGTGCACTGCTCTGGTTCGCCAGAAGTGGCCACATGACCCAAAAAACTGTCTGCAGAAGTGGACAAACGCTGGCTCCCTTGGCCTTTAAAGCGAGATTAGCGCTGCAACCCCAGAGTCATTCGCGACTGGACTTAATTGTCAGGGGTCCCTTTACCTTTACCTTTACCTTTAGGGGCGATTTAAATAAGTATGCCCCCTTTATGGATAAAGATTCTGAGTTTTTAACAGCTGCATCAGCAGGTAGAAACCAGCTGGCAAAACCTTACCCATCACTGCTTTGCTGGTTGATTTCTGCAACTGTTAAAATACAGATTGTAAATATATTCCTTTTAATCACCACAAGAAAACCTCTCCCCCACATCCAGGTGGTTTAAAAAAAAGAAGTTACCCAAAATATGTGATGGAAGTAGGGTTGGCTGGGTAGAGCTGGCATCACAAAGATGTCTTCCCACATGGTTAGTCATTAGTTCCCAGCCAAGGTGGAAGTTGGCACCCACAAGATTTTGACTTCCTTCCTGGTCATGCTTACCTGTTGCCATTAAAAGCTCAAGAGAACAGGACAGATTTCACCTGCCACTGAAATCATAGCAGCAGGGGCATTTGACTGTACTCTTAGTTGGCTGAGTTTAAAGCTTTTACTTTCCAGCACATTGTTATTATTACTAAGCTCCTGTTCCCAAAAAGCCTCTCCTCTGAGATATATTGATGACATCTTTATAATCTGGACTCATGGACTCATTTCCATAGCTTTCATCTCCACCACAAACTTGAGCCTAGACCAGTCCATGTAACAGATTCACTTTTTAGACATGATTGGGTTAAACCACAGAGCCTAGGGCTTGCCGATCAGAATGTCAGCGGTTCAAATCCCCGCTACGGGGTGAGCTCCCGTTGCTCAGTCCCTGCTCCTGCCAACCTTGCAGTTCAAAAGCACGCCAAAGTGCAAGTAGATAAATAGGTACCGTTGCAGCGGGAAGGTAAACGGCGTTTCCGTGTGCTGCTCTGGTTCGCCACAAGCGGCTTAGTCATGCTGGCCACATGACCCAGAAGCTGTACGCCGGCTCCCTCGGCCAATAATGCGAGATGAGCGTCACAACCCCAGAGTGCTCCGCGACTGGACCTAATGGTCATTGGTTCCTTTACCTTTACCTTTTTACATAGGAAACAGACTGCTTCAGATACCTGGGTGCTTCCACCCAGCACATAAAATCCACTGTCAGCAGCAGGCCCTATGATACAACCACATCTGTTCACACTCATAAACTTAATTTACATTATGCCAGGGAAGGAGAAAAACAGACCAACAAGGTCTGACTAGTACCTGGGAATAATCTACTACAGGACAAGCCTTAAAGAAAAGTGTCACTTAGAGTTCCCTGCTGAAATTACTATAACAGATCAGTGTTCCAGTCAGAATTCTCAAGAAGTGCTTTCCTACAATAAGTGTTTTTAGCCTCTGTTCTGAAACCCACAAATCAAATAAAGATTCCCTAACATTATAATAAAAGATGTCACAATGTATGGTGGCATAAATAAGATCAATTTTGTTAAACTTAGAATAAGCAAAATGTCACAAAATGGAAAGCTTGCTAGTTCATAAAAACTCTTGTTGTGAAGAGCTCTGGAGAACTCCAAAGCTTGCTCCACATTTTGTGAAAACTTTCTTTTTCTTTTTAAACTTAGTAGCCAAAACTAGTTAATACATTGCCTAGTTCATCTTTATCTCCAGCTCTCTATTCTTGCTCCTGCAAAGCTCACACAACCCTCCACCGCAATCTTTCCCTTTAACTCAGCTGTTTAAACTTTATTGTTCTTTATATATGACATTGATATCATTTTCTGTACACATTAAATAAAAATATTTAACCAACTGCATGGAACTATACTAAAAGCTGGTAGTCTTTAAATTACTGTCATACCTCATGTTATGTTCCACTCTTCTTACGGACTTTCAACTTACGAGTGTTTACTTCCGGGTTTGCCGCATGCGCAGAAGCGATCTGCGTGCTTCACGCATGCACAGAAGCGCTCGATCGCACCGCGCACATACGCAGAAGAGGCATTCTAGTTACGGACTTTTTGGGGTGCAAACAGCACCCCGAAATGATTTAAGTCTGCAACTAGAGGTACCACTGTAATAAAATGTGCTCTAATGAAGAAATAAATAAATAAAATAGATCCGTGATCTACAACCCATTCTGGACAACGCCACTTCCTTTGAACAGGCCTTGGGAGCATTGGTGTGCGCCCAGTGGACTAGTGAGACCAGGCTAGTCCCCTCAACATTCCCACTAAATTAGAGTATTAAAATGTACCTTTTACTCCAACTCGTTCACTTTTTATATCGTGATCTTTATATCTCTGAAGTGACAATCTGCTTGAGAACTGGTCTCTTGGTTCGTTTTGTGCAGCCCTGTGTTGGCTTCCGCTTATGGCTGATGAGTCCCCAGTGGGAGCAGCTGGAGCTGAGGAGCAGGAAGCCAATAGCTGGTCCATTGGGCAAAGTGGATTGCGGGCTTAATGTGTCTCCTTGTGTTCTGAAGATCACACAGGTTTTTTCTGTGGCAATTAAAAGCATGCAAGTGTGCAAGTGAAGTGTGAGGTGAACAGAAAGACCATACCGTGCGCCTGTACTTTAATTAGAAAGTATGATGAGGGACTCAGTTGAAGAAACGCGCCACTGAGCTGTGAGGCTGTGCCAAGGCCACTGCAACAGAGGAGTGAGGAGGCCAGGGCTGCACAAAAATGCACTTGGATGCTGCTGCTGTCAGTAAGTGGGGGGGGGGCAGGGTTACTAGGGCACCCCTGGGTGGCAGTTGCATGAGGGGAAGTGGGAGGAGGCGATGTTCTCCTTACAGGGAGAGCAGGGTGGAGGTGGAAAGGGTGAGGGGAAGAGGGAGAATGTACCTGGGAGGGATGGGAAGGGGAGGTAACTGATGGGGGGGCTCGCAGGGAATATGGGGAAGGGGAGGAAATTGCTGTGAGGCAGTTCATCCCGTGGTTCTTCCTGATAGTGATTGTTCTCAGCACCCAGTGGTCTTCCTTTGCCCCATCACCCATCACCCTCCCCCTTCCAGCAAATAAGACCAGGATGAGATCCCTTGGGGAAGAAGAAAGCAGCATTGGAGGAGCAGAAGGGCCAGTCCCTTGCATTTGGGTCTTTCATTTGGCCAAGTGTCACTATTTCTCTAGTGTTTTGCTTGTTCATCTTTGAAAAATTTCACCGCACACGAGTGCTTGGGAGGCAGTTTGTTGCTCGTGAGTAGCTGTCTGTAAGCAAATACAACAAGTCATGTAACATAGATTTAGATATGGGGAACCAAACCCAACTTTGTACTCTGGTAGCATTATAACAGGACTAAAGAATGCTCTCCGCAACATCAGGAGTTCGTCCACCTTTTCATCCTCCAATGGAATGTGATTTATGCCATTATCTTCCAACACTATCCTGCTGCATTCTGCATAGGACAGATAGGTCAGTCTATGCACTTCACAAAAGAATAAAGGTAAAGGGACCCCTGACCATTAGGTCCAGTCGCGGAGGACTCTGGGGTTGTGATGCTCATCTCGCTTTATTGGCCGAGAGCCGGTGTACAGCTTCCAGGTCATGTGGCCAGCATGACTAAGCCGCTTCTGGTGAACCAGAGCAGCGCACGGAAACGCCGTTTACCTTCCCGCCAGAGCGGTTCCTATTTATCTACTTGCACTTTGACGTGCTTTCGAACTGCTAGGTTGGCAGGAGCTGGGACCAAGCAATGGGAGCTCACCCCGTCGCAGGGATTCGAACCGCCGACCTTCTGATCAGCAAGCACTAGGCTCTGTGGTTTAACCCACAGCGCCACCTGGGTCCCTTCACAAAAGAATAAATGGACACAAATCTGACATCAAAAATGGCAAGAGCCATAAACCATTAGAGAATATTTCAATCTCCAAAGGCACTCCTGAACTTGTCCTTAAGATGCTTTTCCCAGATCAAAGGAACTACAGGGGAGGAATGTAGAAGAGCTGAATTCAACAAGAAGTTCAATGTCATCACTTCTGGGTTAAATTGAGACAAGTTTAAAAAAAAAATCATACTACATCTGTTATCTAGTACTGCTTCTTGAGAGCAGTTCCCTGCCCACTATAGGTATAAATACAATAATCTCAATGCTATGCAGTCAATTATCACCAGGCTGCTAGAGTACAAAGTGTGTCTATTTAGCATACATTTGAGCTCTAGTTATCACTGGTTGTAAGCTATGCATCTCAATGCCATTGTCTGCCTACCTTACAGTTTTCTCTTTTTATGTAGCTGCCACCTAAGATTTTAACACATCTATGAAAGTCCATGAATACTTATAGTATAATAAGGTTTGCAAAAATCATTTTGGATTTTTTAAAAAAATGCATTTGTGTTGTTTTGTGGTTAATCTTATTATGTTTGCTAGTCTCAGAAATCCATGAATAAGCTAAAGGGGCTAGAGGAAAGCTGTCATTTTTAAAAAACAAACAAACCTTATTGAGAACCAATAAGATGGACACATTATTTTAGGGTGAGCTCTTTTACTGCAAGGAGAATGTTACAACACATCAGGTGTGGTAAAACAGTTGTGTGTAACCACCCCTAAATTTGGCTGAGGGCTGTGCTCTAGAACTGATCTAGGGTTTTTTTTTAATTCAGGGCAGTAGCCCTTCTTAGAGATTTCTAGAAGCAGCTTAATATAATCACAACTGCATGTTCCTTCTAGATCAGCTCTGGAGTCAAAGAGTGAAGTTTTGTTTGCAGGTGCCAACATCTGCAATTAAGGGCAACAAAACATCAAATCTCCTACACAAGCAGTTCATATGGGATGCCATTAAGCATAACCTCCCAATGGATTTTCATGCCAATGGGAGGGCAGAATTCCCGCTGAGGGTATTTTAGAATCTGGAGTAAGATACTGTGGTACATTGGTAATAACAACATAGTTTATGCAAGAGGATGTTAGTCGGAAAGAGAGAGACTGAGTCCCTGTTTAGCTCATACCGGGCTCTGGATGCAAGTCCTGTACTGGAGGAACAAGTTTACATTATTATGTACACATACCAAATGCAATGTGTGACATGGATGCTCCACCTGGAGGCCTTGGCGCAGTCACTTAATTCTCACATAATGCTGCTCCTTCCCAAAAAAACAAAAAGTGGCGTGAGGGACCACTTTAAGATGCTGTATTATTTGATACTTGGTGAAGGAGGCAGGTGCTGGCTTGCTTGCTTTTCCACCACAGGAACTGCTGAGGATCAAATTGGGATGGGGGCACATGCTGATGTCCCATGGCGGATCGGCAGAATTAGTAGTAGCAATATTGGAAAATTAAAATTGCAAGTTCAGGAGGGAAGGTGCTTCCAGGGTCTGAGAAGTTTGAATACCATTGATGAGATGGTGACTCACTCTTAAAAATCTTTGGAGACTGTGGATTTTCAGTTACCGGTAGCTAATAAAACACAATTTCTGCTCCTGCAATCACGCTTCCTTCAAAGTACATCATACAAAAAACACACCCTGTGTGAACCTTTCCTACATGTAACATAGAAGACCTAGCTTTTTAGGAAGAGATTTTAACAGGAAACTAATGCAAGAGGCAGACAGCTCTCTAGCCAAATGATTTCTGACTCTGCTCCCCAAACCGCACTGTGAGCAGCACATCTGCAACATATTTAAAGCTCTGCTGGCTCATACTTGCTACTCCCTGTGGTCCTTTTTAATGAAGGGTATGAAAAATTAAACTCCTTAGCAGACTCATGCAAACTAAACTGCTCTCCCAAGAAATGCAGGATCTCCTCCCTGCCCTCATGTAAAATACTCTACCTAGAGATTTTATGACTTTTTGTGTTGATGAAAGAAAGAAAGATAATCTGACAGGATTTTCCTGTAATTTGTAATGCTCTCAAGGCCATACATTGCCTGTTTTCAAGTCAAAGTCTCCATTTCAAGGCACTGGGCTGGAAATAAGAACATTTTTACAGCTTTTCGGTGCCAAAATGTGAGTGTCTAGCTAATCAATCCTGCCTCTACAATACATCTTTAATATAAAAAACCCTCTGAACCTTCCTTCCTACTTTCCCACTCAAAGCTTACAATCAATCAACACCTAAAACTATACTTCAATATCAGCCAATGACCTAGTGAACAGAAAAGTATTGGCAAGCCTCCTAAAATTACATGCTGATGGTGATGCTAAAAAAATCTGTGTCTCCTACACACATAAAGCCGCCACAGAGAAGGTAAGGGGTAAATGGCGTTTCTGTGCACTCTGGCACTCATCACGGTGTCTCGTTGCACCAGAAGCAGTTTAGTCCTGCTGGCTGCATGACCCGGAAAGCTGTCTGTGAACAAATGCCGGCTCCCTCAGCCTGAAGCGAGATGAGCGCCACACCCCATAGTCAACCCTAGCAAAGGCACATGGCCAAAGTCTAGTTTCTGTTACATGATCCTTTAAAGCCAGAACTAGCTACATGAGACCATAGTCTAAAATAGTTCTAGATGGCTCTGAATGGCCTTATTGAATTTGAATCAAGGTTTCATGTCTTTTTAATTTTGTCATCTTCTAAACAAAGGAAAATTATTTCCAGAAGTGTTGTGTCGCCACTCTCAAAAGACCAGGTGCTGCCACTCTCAAAAGGGTTGATCTGTGATGGAAAATGCGCTATTGCTGCCCATGCACCTTGCTCACTGTACAGAGAACAGAGTGGTGCCCCAAATACAAAAGTTGGCCATTCCCATTATGAAGGAAGACAACCTCGAGCTGATAACACACAATAGATCCACACAACAGCCTGATCTGCTCTCACTGGTCATTTCTGCTGTGACAAGCGCTTGTTTCTTTCTGCAAGAATTAAATGAACATGGCCTTACTGTGAGAAATTTCCTACAACCTCATCCAGGAAATCCTAGAATCCACAGGCACTCAGCCATCTGATACAATCAGCCCAATAAAGGCAACGGGCATTTTGAAGTTGCCATGCATTAAGTTCTGCATTGGGAGGCCTTTCTCTGAGGTGGCAACAGAGAAGCACCCCCACCCCTCCCCAGTCAAGCATTTGCTTAATTTTAGCTGTTATTTTTGGTGTTTTGTTTTGTTTTTACACAAAAAGAAAAATCAGTTACATAGATTGTCATATCACAATTTTTACAAAATGAAATAAAATGTAATTAAATAAATACTTCTTGCTTACCACCAGCTTTGTCTATTTGTATTATTTTCTTTCTTCCTTTCCTCCAAAAGGAAAGAAGGGAGAACAACAACCCAGCATTACTCCCTCACCCCTACCTCCCCACCCCCCTCACACACTTCCACACAAAAAACAAAACAAAAACAAAAACAAATATACAACATTATATATATACAACAAATATACAACATTATATATATAATGTTGTATATAATGTAAATATACAATACACAGACTTCCCGTCTAACCCAAAAGCATAGTCAAGTACTAAAAGTGAATGTCTTCCTTGTTATTATTCCTCTATTAACCTCCTTTCTAATACATTCTATTATCTCTCTGCACCCTTACCACTTATATCCAACTTATACATCTTATAAGGTCACTCAAAAGCTGTCATGGTTATCATACCCTTGCTATAATTTTGAACATATATTTTATATTTACTCCCTTTATCTTCGAATTTTTGCTTAGTGTTGCCCCTCAAGCTGTTAGTAAGGTAGGCCATCTCCGCGAATTCTTGTACTTTTTGTTGCCACTCTCTCACAGTTGGGGCTTCCTGATCTTTCCACTTTTTAGCAATCAAAATATGCGCAGCTGCCGTTGCATACAAAAAGATCTCCCTTAGCTTACTGGGTATGTCCTTGTCAATAATGCTTAGCAAGAAAGCCTCTGGTTTTTTTGTTATTGTAATCCCCAACATTTTTTCTTAGTTCTTCCAATATTAACCCCCAGAATGTTTTAATCTTTTGGCATGTCCACCACATGTGGTATAGGTTGCCGTTGTTACCTCCACACCTCCAGCACCTATTTGATAGATCTTTATACATTCTTGACAATCTTACAGGTGTCAAGTACCACCTGTGCTGCATTTTTAACATGTTTTCTTTAATACTGGAACTCGCTGTAAATCTCATATTTATTTTCCAAAGGCTTTCCCATTCTGCCATCATTATCGGTCTACCAATATCCTGTGCCCACTTAATCATTGTCTCCTTCACTTCCTCCTCCATAACCTCCCAATCAAGTAGAAGGCGATACATCTTAGAAATTATCCCATGTTTGTTGTTTACCAGCACAGATTCCAAACTGGATGGCTCCTTGTTAAATCCGATCTTTTTATCTCTCTTAAATTTTTCATTTAGTTGATGATACTCAAGCCATCCATCTATTTTTGGTGTTTTATGCTCTTCCGCTGGCCTGTTTTAAATTCTTCCATTTTAAAATTTATATTTTTTTTACTTTTTTTTTTTTTGGAAGCCCCTTTGGCACATGTTTAAAAGTGGGGTACCAGTGTCCATTCTGAGGCACTAGCGCTCCCATGGGTTTTATTTTATTTTATTTTTTGCCTCTAATGTCACTGTTTCCTGCCCACAGTACTGAGCAATACTTGATGGGATGTTGGTGAATTGTTGCTCTTTGTCTCTCTCCCCCCCCATTACTCCTTTCTCTTCCTTCACCATCTGCATGTCCTCCCTTTGTCCACCACTGGAATTAGTGCTGCTATCCTCTAGGGCCTCTGTCCACATCTATCCCTCAGATGTTGCATGAATTTAAATTACACACATAACCCTCAAGTCCTCTTGGACGCACAGGAACCACAGCCAAACAAATCCTCATTCTGCATTTCTTCTTCACCCCATGAATTTACTAAAGAACTTACTCCCCTACTCTCTCTGTTCTTTCACTTCACCCTAAAATACATATTTTGTTCTTTGTGATCTACAGTCGTACCTTGGAAGTCGAACGGAATCTGTTCTGGAAGTCCGTTCGACTTCCAAAGCATTCAAAAACCAAAGCGCGGCTTCAAGAACTAGGCTGTTTGAAAACCAAGGTACGGCTGTACTGTGATGGGAATGCTATTTGCTCCCTTTATGCCCAAGTGTAGCTACCATCTTCACCTGCTAGCCCAGTGTGTGCCACCAAAGCTCATTGTTCATGTTTTCACAATGGAAGGCTTGTGTTAAAGTGGGGGCAATACCCATTTCTGTCTGATCTTAAAAAAATAATAATCTAATGTTAACAGGTTTGTTCTTCATGAAGCCAGCCAGGCTGGTTTGCATAGACCAACCCAGGAGTGTGCTGTCTGGCACAGCTCTGCAAGCTACGTTCGCAAGGCCCTGTGGCTCTGACCCCCAACTACACTTACTGAGTACTTGTTTTTTTCTGCATAGTCCACACACAGTCTAGATCTATTGCATATTTTTGGCCCTGAAAAGTGCTTATCATTCCAAAAATAAAACCTGGTTGCAGGCTATTCTGCATTATTCTTCAGTGTGTCCATTTGAAAACAGATGGAGGCAGCCTTGGCAAGGACAGGGGTTGGGCATTGTGGGTGGGCATATTCCAAGACCACTTCCTTCTTCATTCCCCTGGCTAATCTAACCAAGGGGAAGGTTTTCAAACATGTATAAGGTAAGTACCTCCACCCTTGTGGATGGCATGATCTAGAAATAATCTAAACTGAAAGCAGCATGTTGAGAACAAGCATAGATGATTCCAGATTGAGAAAAGCTACATTATTGTGCTACAAAAGGGTTACTGTGGATGTAGTCCTAGGATAGCATAATAGCTAAGAATGTGAATAGAGAGGTTCTGGATTCAATGAGCATCAGGTTCCTGAACACACTGAATGGTATTAAGCCAGCCCACCATGTGTTAAAGGGCAATAATAAGAACAGCCTCCTTTACAAGGTTGCTATTGGCAAGATAATACAGTAGATACGTGTCATTCCATGTTTTGATCATTCAACAAGTGTAGAAGATATTAAGAAAGTTGGATAACATGAGGTAAAAAAGTTGGATCACTTGATATGGAATGACCCATATGAAGCATTTTAAGAACTCCCTAAGAGGCAGTTTGGAAATAAAGGGAAAGCTTTATTGCTTTGTGAAAGAGCCTGAGTGACCTTTGGGTTTAAACACTACCCCCTCTTCCTCTGACGGGGCCAGAAGGTGACTCACAGTGGTTTGTTGTTAAAATGAACCAGGATAACTTGGTTAATTTAAGCATTATGTTCAAACAAGGCCTATCACTTGTCAATCACATCAATCATCTAAATTTCCTCTTTAATCCCACTTAGCTATGAAAAAGAAATACAGTGGTACCTCGGGTTACAGGCGCTTCAGGTTACAGACTTTGCTAACCCAGAAATCATACCTCGGTTAAGAACTTTGCTTCAGGATGAGAACAGAAATCGCGCGGCGGCGGCGGCGGCGCGGCAACAGCGGGAGGCCCTATTAGCTAAAGTGGTACAGTTTCAGGTTAAGAACAGAGCTCCAGAACGAATTAAGTTCTTAACCTGAGGTACCACTGTACCCCAATTACTGGAGCTGAAAGAAGAAGTACGAGAGTTTCAACATAAATTGGAATCACAGAAACAAATCTCTTTACAGGTCAGGATAATCATAGGCTTGCCAGAAAACTTGACTTTTTGACATTATTTTAATAGCTCTGGGTCATTATTATACATTTTTTGCCTTCTGGTTCATTCTTATATATATATATTGCCATTTTTCTGGGGTACCAAAAGTTGTGAGCTGGCTCTGACTGTTGGAAAAGCACATTCTTTCCTGGGTTCCCCCATTTGCTTGAGATCCATGGTTACAACTATTTAACATCTTGGTTAACGCGGCTCTGTAGCCTAGTGAGAATTCCAATTCACCTTTTTCAAAATGAAATTCTAGGAATCACATGATATGGGAGAGAGTTTTATACAATCTCAAGCTTTCATAATGCAAGTAAAATCTATGACATGAGCAAAAAGGACCTAAACTGGATGGCAGAGTTAAACCACACTCCAGCTGCTAATGAAGGAAAAGTGAAGCAAAGTAAAGTGGGAACTTCCATGACCTGTTGTCAAAATGTAAGACTATACATTTATATAATGTGCTCTGTTTTTCATATATCCAGTTTACAAAAGCTAAACGATAGTTTTTTAAAGAGGTTTCATGAGAATGTTTTTCTCCATCTGGACTATTAACTACCATAGTGGCTTATTAAAATGAAAATAATACCTTTTCCCAAATGTAATAAAATGCCTGTTAGCATGCTAAAGCTTCGAAAATAATATGGAAATATATGGAACTCTGGTTAAAATTAACTGCAATTGAACATAAAATTGCCAGAGGAAATTAATTGAAGTGGTGCAATTTAAAAATAATTAGATGGTAAGAAAATGCAGAGCACTGCTATGTTGGTTTCTTTAAGAATAAAAGCACACACCTGATGTGGCCATGGATGAAAACATGATTGAAACGCCATCACACACAAACATGGTAGAACCCATCCACCCCTCTTCTGGCCAATCTGTTTTAACCCCAGTGTAGCCTTGTTGAGTTGCCCTGCAGCAGGTACTTGGTGGAGGACACACCGGATTTCAAATTCACATGAGTTTATGGCTCCTATTATTTACAACAATCTTTCTTTGTACAGAAGAGGAGGCCATCTCACTTCAGTTTGTGGCTCTGATGTGGTACTACTCAGATGAGTGTGTTGCTCACGTGAGCAGTTTTTATTTTTATTTTTATGAATAGCAAATTGGGTGCTGAAAGATGACAGTAGGAAGAATATGTGCATCATGGGGAGCAATGCCTGTATCGTGCCATTTTCAGCTCTCTTTCTAAAAATATATATATGAAAGTGTCTGCAGCTCAGTGTAACCTGGGGGTGAGGACAGTTGGGTTACCATAAACTGTGCTTCTGCTTTCAACATCTGTGTTCTTTTGATAGTTTCTGTCGTAGTTAACATTGTATGCTGTGCAGAAGGACCAATGCTTTACTGTCCCATAGAAACCAATGCCATAAGAGGCACTTGCCCAGTTTGGGGTGGGTACCAGTTGCAGCCCATCACAGCTCCCCCTCCCCTTCACCCTTGTGGCTGGCCTTTGGGCTCCTCCTTGGCCAGCCACAATGGCTCTTGGAATTGCCTGCCAAAAGCTATTTGAATTTCAGCCCAATCAGGGACTTGGAGAGGGGTGAAGTTTCAGTAGTGGACCGGAGGGAGCAAGTTTACACTCTGTGTCAGGAGCTGGAGTCAAGAGCACTCGTGGGTCACTAATTAAACACCTGGTGTCAGTGAAGTTAACTCTTTAATCAAAGAAACCGAAACAGTGCAGTAGCTCTTCCCAGTAGGTCTTGCCCCAATGAGGCAGTTGTGAAGACTGAATGCCCCCTGCCTTGCCACCGCTCTCCAAGGCTCCTCTCCTAGTTCCTTCCCCAGTAGCCTAAGGCTCTATCATATTGCTTCTCATTGCTCCATCCTCTGCATTTCGCTGCATGTTCTGGGAAACCAGGGGGAAGGGAGCTGGTCACAGCAAGAGGGGGAGACCCGCTGGCTTCTTCAGCAGCCTGCTCCAACCTCTGCTTCTGCCTCTGATTCTGGACTTCTCTCTGCCACAACCACTTCCTCCTCACTAAACCCTGTTGCCTCTTCAGCTCCCGAAACCTCCTCTTCCCCGTCTGCTCCCTCTTCTCCCTACGACTGCTCATTGTTGTCCCACCACCAAGAGGTTCTCCGGAGGGTGTCTCCCACTCCTCCTCTGCATCCAGCCAGTCCAGGACACTCCAGTCCGCTGTGCTGGGGATTGTCAGTGGATAAGGCATTGAGTGGGATTCTTAGTCCAGTACTGGGGTATCAAGCAGGAGCAATCTCAAGGTAGGTATCCTGATAAAGGGATCTGAATGGAAGTTTCTGTCCTGAAGCCAAACGGGGAGCAGATAGGCCATAGAACTTCCAATAGTAGCAAGAGGACAGGCAGCTTAGTTGACTTGCATTTTGAGGTAGTCCATAATCCAGTCATGACCCTGCCCAAACCTTTGCCTCCCCCTGGGAGGCTAATAATGGATACATACCCAATGCCTAAGCCAAATCTTACATACACCTGTAATCAATAAAGTTGTGGCCAATTTTTAATCCCAGAAAGTTGCCGTGTCTAGTTTGTTCCACCTGTCATTGCTCACGCCTTTGCCCATGGGGGTGGGGCACCAACTTGCTTCTGTGGGTGGAATTGTAAAGCCTTAAATGTGTTTTAACTTTACCTGTAGTGGGAAGGGTTGTAGATCTGTGGTAAGTTCAGTAGAGAGCACATGCTCTGTAGGCAAAAGGTCCCTGGTTTAATTCCGCATTGACACTATTCTGAGCTAGAGTGGCCAGTGGCTGGATTTGGGGTAAGGCAGTTTTGTATTGTTACAAAAAGTTGGGAGCCTCCCTCTCTCTCTGCTGAGCGGTAGCAAGAATCCATGGGGTTCCAGGCCCTCACCCAGTGCCTGTGTTCCTTTGGAGAATTGAGACACGGTGGAGGCTTTCATAGCTTTAAGAACTATGGTTCCTTCACCTTCAGTCTGCATGGAGAGGGTCCAGCCCTACAGCATGGCCATTTCAAGAGGAGCCTGGCCTTCAGCCATCCTGCCCAAGATGAATCCACCATCTTTCTTCTTCCCTCTTCTTTCCAGCACCACTTGCTCAAAACCTCTCTTTTCCTGTCACCAGGCCAAAGGATTCCTTTTGTCATGGCTGGTTTGTATAAGCCAGACCAGGGATTATCTGGCACAGTTCTGTACTTTCATCCATGTCCCAATTAACCAAAATCCCACCATTGATAAATTTCTAGGGTTTAGGGGGGTCTCCCCAAATCTATAAAAGTATATTGTTCCTATGAATAATACCTAATGTTCAGATTTGTTCATTTGTTCTCTCCAAATTGGATCCATATTAAACTAGTTGCACTTAGTTCCCATTGAAACAAAATAAGTAGTAGCTTATTTAAATTCCTGTTCCTTTTTCCTTTTTCAAGTCTCAATTCAGATCCCTTAAAAGATTGTTGTTTGGGTAATATGTATCTAAATATAATTTAAATATATTCCATTCCTTGTAAATTTTTTGATTTGTTTTTTTTATATATCATTTTTATTATTTTTAACAAAGTTTTTTACAATAATAACATCACATCATTCCACTTCTTAAACCTTTTTGGCTTTTTACAGCCTTGACTTCCTTCAAACCTTCCTTATGACTTTATAAAATTCTACATATTATCTTATACTTCTTATTTCAACCATTGTTTTACTATATCTATTCCTACTTCAATTATAAGTTCATATTGACAACAGCATTCTTTCTTGATCTACAAAACCTCTTGTAATCCTACAAAAGTATTCAGTTCTGTATTTTCTTTTAGATAGTCAGTAAATTTAGTCCAGTCTTTGACGAACTTCTGGTCCCGCTGTTCTCGGATTCTCCCTGTCATTTTATCCAGTTCTGCATAGTCTAATAGTTTCATTTTCCATTCCTCTACTGTCGGTATTTGTTCTTGCTTCCATTTTTGGGCAATCAATGTTCTCGCTGCAGTCACTGCGTATTGGAAAAGTTTAATATCTTGTCTTTTTATATCTGTACCTATGATTCCTAATAGAAAGGCTTCTGGTTTTTTCACAAATGCATATTTCAACATTTTCTTCATCTCCCCATATATCATGTCCCAAAAGCGTTTCACCCTCTTACACTCCCACCACATATGGTAAAAGGTACCTTCTTTCTCTTTACATTTCCAACACTTGTTATCCACCTTATACATTTTTGCAAGCTTAACCGGTGTAATGTACCATCTATACATCATTTTTAACACATTTTCTTTCAGTGCATTACATACCGTAAACTTCATACCCTCCTTCCACAGTTTTTCCCAATCCTCTAGCATAATATTGTGCCCAATGTCTTGCGCCCAGTGTATCATCACCGACTTCACCTCCTCATCTTTCAGGTGCCATTCCAGCAATATTTTGTACATTTTGGACAATGTTTTATATTTATTGTTTAGTATTTCAATTTCAAATTTAGATTTGGTATCTCCAAATCCATTTTTCTTCATATCACTTTTGAACATTTCATTAATCTGACAATATTGTAGCCAGTTACTCACAAAGTCTTTCACCTCCTCATATGTTTTTAATTTCCATTTTATTCCATCGTGTTGAAGTAACTTTTCATATGTCATCCAATCCTTTCTTGAATTTGTTTTCTTTACACTTATTATTTCCATTGGCGACAGCCACCATGGTGTTTTCCTTTCTAATAGGTTTTTATACCTATCCCATACTTCATAGAGAGGCTTCCGGAATATGTGGTTTCCAAAACTCTTATGTACTTTTATCTTGTCATGCCAAAGATATGCGTGCCATCCAAATCTGTTGTCATGTCCTTCCAGATCTAATAGATCTGGGTTTTCTAGTGTCATCCATTCCTTCAACCAACTGAGACAAGCTGCTTCGTAGTATAGTTTCAAGTCTGGCAGGCAGAATCCACCTCTTTCTTTACAGTCTGTTAGTAATTTAAATCTTATTCTTGGTTTCTTCCCCTGCCATATGAATCTTGAAATCTTCTTTTGCCACTCTTTAAATATTGCTGTCCCCTTGATTATAGGAATTGTTTGGAATAAAAACAACATTTTTGGTAGCACGCTCATTTTAATTGCTGAAATTCTTCCCAGCAATGAGAATTTCATTCTATCCCACACTTCCAGATCTCTCTTTATTTTGTTCCACACCGTGTCGTAGTTGTCTTGGAATAAATTAATGTTCTTAGGTGTCAACCAGATACCTAAATATTTCGTTTTCTTGACTACTTCAATATTTGTTTGGTTTTGTATTTCCTCTATTGTACCATTGTCCATGTTTTTTACTAACATCTTAGTTTTCTTTCTGTTTAGCTTAAATCCTGCGATTCGGCCGAACTCCTCCATCTCAAATTTTTTGATTTGTTAATCCTCTCATGTTCCCTGACATCTTTGCCAGTTCCAAATATTCTATCATTAAGGTTTGCCAATCATCTATTGATGGGGCTGTATCACCTTTCCAATTCCTGGCTATTAGGATCCTGGCTGCTGCTGTTCCATACATGAACAGTGGTCTTATTTCCGTTCTTATTTCTCCCGACATTATTCCTAAAAGGAAGGTCTCCGGTTTTTTCTTAAATGTGACTTTAAATAGTTTTTTTAATTCATTATATAATTTGTCCCAGAAATCCCTAATCACTATGCAGTTCCACCACATGTGAAGGTAAGTTCCTGTTTCTCTTTTACATCTCCAGCACATTGGCGAAACTCCTTTATACATTTTCGCCAACTTTTCTGGTGTGTGGTGCCACCTGTAAAGCATTTTCATAACGTTTTCTCTTAGATTACTGCATAGTGTAAATTTGATGTCCTTTCGCCATAGTCTTTCCCATTGGACCATTAAGATGTTGTAACCAAAATCTTGGGCCCATCTGACCATAACTCTTTTCACCTGCTCTTCCATTACTTCCCACTCCAGCAGATAGTTATAGATTTGAGATATATATTTCCTTTTTTCATTTGTTAGCAACTTCTCGAATTTTGAGCTCTCTTTTGCCAATCCTTCTTTCTTATCCATATTTAATCTTTGGTTTATTTGGAAATATTGGAGCCAATCATTTAATTTATCCCTAATCGTTTCGTATTTTTTTAATACTGGTTGGTTTTCAATATTTTCTAATAGCATTCAATATGTCGGCCAATTCTTACCCATGTTTTTCCTTTTGACTGCTATAACTTCTGCCGGAGAGGTCCATAGTGGTATCTTGGGTTCCAGTAGTCTCTTATTTTTCTCCCAGATTTTATATAGAGATCTTCTTATTATGTGGTGTAGGAACCCTGGCAGGCATGCCACCCGAATCTATCGTCATGGCCCTCTAGGTCAAGCAAGTCCGTGTCTTCTAGTAAGATCCAATCTTTAATCCAGACTAAAGCCGCAGCCGTATAGTATAATTCTAGATCCGGTAAGGAAAAGGCCCCCCCCTCCTTGCTATCAATCAGTAGTTGGTGTTTTATTCGCAGTTTTTTCCCATTCCATACAAATTTTGCAATTTCCTTTCTCCATTCCTGGAAGCATTTCCTGCCCCCTAGGATTGGAATTGTCTGGAATAAAAAAATAAATTTTGGCAAGATATTCATTTTTACCACCGCTATTCTACCTAGCAAGGAGAGGTGAAGCTTATTCCAAATTTCCATTTAAAAAAAAAATTCGTTCCAGGTTTTGACATAATTATCCTCATATAGGTTGATATTTTTTTCAGAGAGCCAAATCCCCAAATACTTAACTTTCTTCTTTATTTCTAACCCTGATACTTCCTCCAATTTCTTTTTCTCCTCTGTTGTTAAATTTTTGGTCAGTATTTTAGTTTTTTCATAATTCACTTTCAGACCTGCCACTTTACCGTACTCTTTAATTGTTCCTAAGGTTGCTGGTATACTTACTAGTGGATCTTGGGTTGTAACAATTAAATCATCGGCGAAGGCTCTAACTTTATAAGATTTTTCACCTATTACAATTCCTTTTATTTTATTTTCCTTTCTGATGTTGTGTAACAGTACTTCCATGGCCAGTACAAATAATAATGGGGACAGGGGACATCCCTGCCTTGTCCCTCGTGCTATAGTGATGTTATCTGTAATGTTGCCATTTATTATAAGCCTTGCACTCTGCTGATTATAAATTGCCTCAATTCCATTTTTAAACTGCTCTCCCATCTCCAGAAGGTCTATTTGTTTTTTCATAAATCCCCAGGAGACGTTATCAAACGCCTTCTCTGCGTCTACTAATAGCATTGCTGCTTTTTTTCCACTTCTGATTTCTAGGTGTTCTATAATATCTATAATATTTCTTGTATTCCCTGAGATTTGTCTTTTCGGTAAGAACCCCGTTTGGTTTGGGTGTATAATTTCTTGTATGACCTCTTTTATCCTATTTGCCATGATGTTTGCGAATAATTTATAATCGCAGTTTAACAGCGATATCGGTCTGATCTCTCTTTCTTCTCTTAGAGAATTACAGATTAGAGAATTGGGCCAAAGCAAACAAGACGAATTTTAACAGGGAGAAATGTAAAGTACTACACTTGGGCAAAAAAAGTGAAAGGCACAAATACAGAATGGGTGACACCTGGCTTGAGAGCAGTACAAGTGAAAAGGATCTAGGAGTCTTGGTAGACCACAAACTTGACATGAAAAGCCAATGCAATTCTGGGCTGCATCAATAGGAGCATAGCATCTAGATCAAGGGAAGTAATAGTACCACTGTCTCTGGTCAGACCTCACCTGGAATACTGTGTCCAGTTCTGGGCACCACAGTTCAAGAAGGATACTGACAAGCTGGAACGTGTCCAGAGGAGGGCAACCAAAATGGTCAAAGGCTTTAGGGAAGCTTTTAATCTGTGATGTGTTGATGTATTTTAATGTTTACTGGAAGCTGCCCAGAGTGGCTGGGGAGACCCGGCCAGATGGGCGGGGTAGAAATAATAAATTATTATTATTATTATTATTATTATTACTTATGAGGAACGGCTTAGGGAGCTGGGTATGTTTAGCCTGGAGAAGAGAAGGTTAAGGGGTGATATGATAGCCATGTTCAAATATATAAAAGGATGTCATATAGAGGAGGGAGAAAGGTTGTTTTCTGCTGCTCCAGAGAAGCGGACACGGAGCAATGGATTCAAACTACAAGAAAGAAGATTCCACCTAAACATTAGAAAGAACTTCCTGACAGTAAGAGCTGTTCGACAGTGGAATTTGCTGCCAAGGAGTGTGGTGGAGTCTCCTTCTTTGGAGGTCTTTAAGCAGAGGCTTGACAGCCACCTGTCAGGAATGCTTTGATGGTGTTTCCTGCTTGGCAGGGGGTTGGACTGGATGGCCCTTGTGGTCTCTTCCAACTCTATGATTCTATGATTCTCTTCAGTAAGCAAGTTAATCCTCATCATAACAGAAATCCTGTGTTCTGCCCAAATCCCTTATTATTCACTTTAGATTTCAGGGCATGGGGAGGGGAACCTAATAATCTGGGTATTATCTCTGGCTGGCATAATGGTACTGAAGTATTCACAGCGTTGGGACTTTTTGCTGTGGGTGAAGCTAGACAATGCGAAGAGCGGGAGGCTGCCTCGCAAGCCAGCAGCCCTTTAACCTCCTCCCTTCTCCTTGAGTGTAAAAAAAGTGTGTTCTGATGTAATTGAGATTGGTTTACTCAGTTCTATAACCAGCAGCAAATAGAGTGAGGCAGGGAAACTCAGTGTGATCAGGCACCAAGCCTTTTTTGTTTTAATAGACATTTCCAGGGAAGGGAGACTGAGATACAGCATCACTGCTCCTGCCAGCAGCCAGTCTTTTAAAAATAATAATAATAATTATTATTATTATTATTATTATATTTACATTTTAAAAGCATTTATATTTTAGTGTTAAAATGCTTTTCCAGCTATATATCTACATCTATTTCTCTATGAGAAAATAGGCATGGTGTCATAATAACATAGTACCATGTTAGTTTTGTTTTAAAAATGATTTAAAAAAACCTTTTTCTGTCATTGCTAAAATGGTGGTGATTGGAAAGTTTTAAGTGTCATTTTTTAAAATGCAAATCATCATCATCAATTCATTTTGTGCGCCAAGAAACTGATCAGAGTACAATATAAACTCTTCAGACTTGTCAATGACTTTATATGCACTTGGATGGCTAAACCCCCCCCCCCGCACACTCCAGTCCCCAGGGGGGAGGAGCAGGCGAATCTGCAGCCCACCCTCCTCCTGCGCTCTGCTGCTGGGTGGAGCTGCTACTGCGGCTGGGCACTAGGCACGCTGTGGCCAAGGAGGGGGGGGCAGTGTTGCCACCCACTCTCTTGTTCTCCTACCCTAGGTCAGCCTCTCCTGATGCAGAGCCAGGCTCCAATGTTTGTGCCCCTTCACAAAATTGTGCCTGGGCAACCCCCAGGCCCAGCCCCCCGTTATGCCTCTGGTCGACACAGATTTGCCATAAATCCTAGGCATGGTATAGTTAACTCTTCTTCTATAGACTGAATACAGTGCATAAGAAACAAAATCAAGGCATCAGTGTTAGTGCTGGCATAGAATATTGTTGCATTGTAGGTCAATTTCTGTAGAGCGTGTTCTCCTTCATGGAGAGCACGTGTTGCGGTGGGGTCCAGCAAGACATCCCTCTGTTGCTGGGCGGATATGTTTGGATGGCCACAAATGCGATTGGGCTCCTCTGTGTTGTTAGGAAGATTTTGATGTTGCCAATTTTGATCGACAGCCTAGAGGCTATACATTCCCTGCATGTGGTGTTGAGCTTCCTCTTTTCGCTGCACGCATCAGATCACCCGCCCACCCTCCCTAATTTTAGGGCTTTGTGCATTTGTCCTTGCTATGCCTGTCATGGGGTCGTGTGCTTTGGGGGCAGGGGCCTGGTAGGAATTTTCTCCATTTAGCTGATTGGCTGGTGCCATTTGGTTTTTGCCTACTGCATAGCAAATCATCACAACTTGTAAGGTTGCGGTTAGGCATAGGTTTAATAAATTGGTTGGTAGAAGGGTGTGGATTGGCTGTGCCTGCCCCTCCAATGATGCTGCTGCAAGAGTATTCCGTTAAAGGAATCCAGGGGCTCACCATGCTCTTGGCAGAACCCCTGTCAAAGGGCTAGGGCCGCGCAAGAGCCCCTGGGAGCATTCGGGGAGGGGTGAGGGCCTGGCACCCAGCTCCATTCTGCTTTCCCTTACTGACTTCCGCAGGCTTACGGATGTCAGTTCTGTCCCTGGGCGGGGACAGATAGTCGCAACCAATGCCTAAGGAACCACTCACATTTTGTATGTTAATAAAATTGTGGACAAAATTATGCCAAAAACCTTAAACAAAAATTCTGTGTGAAGTGTGATTTATTTGTGGATGGCTTGGGGACCTCAACATGCAACAGTTGAATACTCTGTAATAATACTGGATATGTTGGGAATATTTTGTGATAGTATTATAGTGGGGTACCCTGCAGCACCTTATTGCACAATGGTGGGGAATATCAGGCCTGAGGGCCAAATGTAGTCCTCCAGCTCTATTTGCCTGGCTCTTGAAAACCTTCCTAGGCCTTCCCCTCACAGGCCATGCTTCACCCACCAAGTGTTTTTCCTGTCTGAAATGTGTCTGTGACCTCTGGCAATGCTTGGTCTGTACTGTACTGTACTGTACTGTACTGTACTGTACTGTACTGTACTGTACTGTACTGTTAGGTATCCTGACCCCAAGTTCTTTAAATAACTGGCCCATTTGGAGCTGACATGTGCAAATACTCTACTTATGGCTTATGTCTTGTCTCTTTTGGTGAGAGTGTTGGACTAGGACCTGGGAGACCAGCATATGAATTCCCACTCAGCTATGACGCTCCCTGGGTGACCTTGGGCCAGTCGCCATCTCTTAGCCTAACCTACCTCACAGGGTTGTTGTGAGGATTAAATGGGGAGGAGGAGAACCATGTGCAACCATTTGAGCTTCTTGGAAGAAAAAGATGGTATGTAAACAACAACAGGCTGAGGCTGAGGCTCATGGCCACTTGGTAAATATGTGCCTGAAGTGGAGACAGTTCACTTCACAGCTCAGTCTGTAGTCACTATGCTGTGCCTTCTAGTTATGCTCCTTACTTTGGATTACAAGACCTTTGCAAATCTTTCCCAGGATTCTATTGGATTCCTGTTCTTGGTGCCATAATGTGAGCAAATGAGCTTTTGCTACAAATGAAGTACTGCTGCTCAGTGAGTGTCTCTAACCTGGCCAGAATTAAATGTGTATTTAATATTGCATTGCTAGTAATTCCCAAAGTCAATAGATACCCTGGTAAGATCTGAATACTTCATTCACGGTTGTCTCCAGAAATAATAATATACGTAATATTTACTCAATGTCAAATAGCCCTTATTTAAATATTTATAGAGTTCCTGGGATTCTTAATTGCTTTCATTCAACACCCAATATCTGCAATAGATCCAATGTGTGCTTAAAAAGAAGAACAGCTGTTATTGACTTTTGAAGGTAGAAGACTGCTGTTGAATGGTTATTTATGAGTTTAGGGGCAGGAAACATTGCAAAACCAACACAGTTCGGGGCTCTTTGAAGAGTTATTATTGGAGATTTGTTCTGAACATGAAGATATGGATAAAAAACCGAATGTATGTGATGCTGTTGTTGCCTTCCCACAAAGTATGAGAGATCTATATTTCCTTTGCTGTAAGACATGTGTAGTGTACGCCATCAAGAAATGACAGGCCCAAGAATGCTTTTATCGCTGGTTGGGGATAGGAGAGAGGGGAGGGGGCGAGAGCAAGATTTTATTGAGATTCTGTGAGTGGTTGCATGGCAAGAGGAGATTGGCTTCTTCTAAGGAGACAGTTTTCCTTTGAGAGGACTGTGCAAGACAGGTAAAAGCTTTTCATTAGACACATTGAGGAGATGTCTGCTGAGGAACTGCTTTTCTTCCTGAGCTTGAAGTGCTGTTGTCTGAAAAGTCACCTTTTGTGTGAGCAGTTGAGATCATACCTGCTGAGAAGTAATCAGCTTTCTATCTCATGGAGGTAAAGATAAAGGCCCCCTAGACTGTTAAGTCCAGTCAAAGGCGACTCTGGGGTTGTGGAGCTCATCTCGTTGTCTACAGACAGCTTTCCAGGTCATGTGACCAGCATGACTAAACCACTTCTGGCACAACGGAACACCGTGACAGAAACCAGAGCGCACAGAAACGCCGTTTACCTTCCTGCCACAACGGTACCTATTTATCTACTTGCACTAGCCTGCTTCCAAACTGCTAGGTTGGCAGGAGCTGGGACAGAGCAACAGGAGCTCACTCCGTTGCGCAGATTTGAACCGCCAACCTTCTGATAAGCAAGCCCAAGAGGCTCAGTGGTAGACCTCAGTGCCACCCTTTATAACTTCCTCATGGAAGCCATAGTTGGAAGGACAGTTTTTGCACGGTGCCCCTGAGAGAAACTCACCACCAGGTCACCAGTAATCCTAACAGGCCATTTTCCACTTGGAGTGATCTCAGTAGTGAGTAATACCTCCCTCATGCCTTGACTCTGGCGAATATCATGGATCATGGGATTAACCTTTTAGGCTGCATATCATTGCTACGTTTCCCCCAACAGAAACCAGTTGAACCCTCAAATAATAATCCTTTCCCCCACAATTATCTTGCAGTTCACGCTGGTAAGTGAGGAGACAAAACCACAGACCCTTCTTGCTCTGGGGTCAGACAGAAAGGTTGCATGTGGAAATCAAGCCTTCTATATCCTGGACCAGGGCGTGTGGAGTGCTCCTGAGAGCTGAATAGGACACAGCTGTACGTGGCCCAAGAAACTCCATCCACTTTCATGCCTGCCCATAAAAACAAGCCTAGAGTGAGAGATGAGGGTGATGTCAGTACTTTCTGTTGCAAGTATTGGGGTACAACTATACTTGCACTGCAGGCTGATATATGTGCATGAGAAAGGGTAGATAGAGGACAGGGTCTTGTGCTGATCTGTGATGATCTTCCTTTAGTGTTAGATGGATACTCTTAGGGTTACAGAACTTACTTCCTGCTTCCCTTCCTTCCCTCTTGAGGGCAGACATATCACCTTTGAGATGCAAGACCAAGCCAGACAGACCTAGGGATGCTTCCTATCAACATATGCTTCCAGTAATAAATAGCAGCTTCCTAGTTTTCTTAAACCCAGAGTCTCAGTGTGATCATAGCCAAGGAAAATGTGCTCTTCAATATTTTCTGTTTCAGCTTCTGCCAGTATTAAACTCAAACAGTTTTCCAGGATTTGTCTTTGTTGTGAGTTAGGGTTAGGGTGAGTTTGTTTGGGCCCTGGGTGAGAGCCAAGAAGCTGAGATGGAGGAGGTATATTAGAAGAAGGAACTGATATAAGTCTATATTTACTGGGAATTTATATTAATGCATATTTGTGTATTTTTGAAACATTTGTTGTTTAGGTTGGTGGCTGCCGCTATTTTAGTTTTCTGTACACAGCTTAGAGATGTTTTTATACATTAAGCAGTATAGAAATTGCCTAAATAAATATATAAAACTGGCCAGCTTCAGCAATAAGTAAACCTTACACTTTGTCTATATTTACAATAGTGAGCAAAACGTTTAATCCACTGCTAAAATAAAAAGGCAAATTTCAATTAGAAGAGCAGAAAATTTCTTGTGGATCCCATACAAATATTTCAAAAGAAACCATGAAAACTCTCTGAGCAAGAGTTTGTCAGGTTATTTAAAAGGGAGGCTGGAACAGCCAATGTTTTGTATTTACCGTACTTTTCCGTCTATTAGACACCCCCATATATGACTCCCCCCCTATTTTGGGGGACTCAATTTTAAGAAAATGAGGGGAGATGGCCCACAGTTGTTGAGCCTCTCCCCCCATGCAGCTGCGGGCAGGAAACACTCCCTAGATCATTTCCCGCGCGCAACGGCATCAAAGGAAGTTGCACTCCTGCCAGCTTTAAAGAACAACCAGAGCCAGAGTCAAGCTGGGGGATAGTTTCTTGCTAGAACCACAAATGGACTGAATTTCCCCTGTCTTTTGTGTTCCAGAAGGCTTCACATTAAGTTCAAGAGGGTTTATAAGTGTGCTGATAAATCTGAAACTGGGCACTTTTCAAATATTGTGCACTTGAAAACAGTGGATTCATCTTTTCATGTGTATTCTAATTAATAAGGGATTAGATGATGTGGAAAGAATAGCCAAGCCATGGTTTAACCCACTTCCATTCCTAAAACTGCCACAGAGCCTCTTTTCTTTTGTTGTTCTCCCTTCCCTTGCTAATCCATATCTTTGTATGCCAGCATATCCATTTGCTGTTTCCAGTTCTTGTCCCCCTCTTGTATGTGAACCAACATCACTTGGTCACTCTTGATTCTCATATGTGTTGTGTAGGAAAACTAATACATTTCAGTCAAATTCTTGTCG
The DNA here is from genome assembly GCA_034641395.1 of Darevskia armeniaca. NCBI lineage: Eukaryota > Metazoa > Chordata > Lepidosauria > Squamata > Lacertidae > Darevskia > Darevskia armeniaca. The sequence continues at coordinate 6,533,150 of JAWWNF010000019.1, read as the reverse complement.
ATTTGGCATCAAATTCTTGATATTTTGACCCATAAAGTAAGAACAGGCTACAAAGCTGCAAGCTGCTCAAATGTTTTCATTAAAAAAAGCAAAAAGTTAAACAAACAAAAATTTAATGAACCATCCATGGAACGACTTTAAAATATACATGTGGCAGTTCACCTCTTTGGGAATTACAGATAGCAAGAACTTTTCTATTACGATAAGCATTAAAGCATCTTTGTCTTCTTAAAATTATGTTTCAGAAAATTTGACATGGCTATGAAAATATAGATATGTGGTTGTTCCAATACAAGATGAGCTATGAAAGCAATATTTTTAAATCATCATGTTTATTCCTTATAACAGTTTATTCCTTTATTCCTGACACAAATATGAATATTATCACAATTGTTTATATAATATCATTAATTTGTAAGCTATAGCAAATCAAATGCATAGCACCAATATTCAGACATGTTGAGACATTTTAAACCCAAATATGCACCTGGGACTTCTTCTTCTTCTTCTTCTTCTTCTTCTTCTTCTTCTTCTTCTTCTTCTTCATCATGCTACTTTGGAGACCCAAGGCCAGTAGTGGGCCCCAATCCAACAGCTGAAGTAAAGGATCTTAGCTACTACAACATGATTGTGCTTTGGCAGCAAGAGTCACTCTTTGTTCCCAGAATGAGCACAACTTATAGGAGGAGAGGGGCTGTCACATGCCACTGGGGGACCCTGGGATTTCAAATTTCAGCAGTGCCCTGTGCAACACCAAAATTTGGCGCACACCCACCCGCCCTTCGCCTTCCATTCTACATAATAGTTGTGACGCCCCAAGGGTCTGCGCCCAGTGTGACCGAACCAGTCATGCTCCCCTAAATCCAACTCTGCACACGCTGTGTGCCAGAGTGGACAGGGCCACCTCTCTTCTCTCTTTTACTGCCACCCCTTTTCTCTTTCTCTTTTTGTCTCCTCCTGTTCTCTCTCTCTCTCTCTCTTTTTCTCCAAGAGTGTATATGTTTATTATGGTTATGTTTTCCAGCAGTGGAGCCTTGATCCCCACCCCCAATCAAAAATGATAAAAATATAAATTAACACACATGCCCACCTCATTCTACGATACATCCTAGTTACCAAGGAGAAAAGGGCTCAAGACAAATACCAGGTTTATGAATCTATCTCTGAGATTTCTTTGTTGCTAAGAATAACTTCATAGTGAGAGTTTCAGCTGTTGTATCTAAAGCTTGCACTAGACTCCATAAAAATTGAGTGGATTTTTTAGTGGATGCACATCAATTCTGAAGACACTTCGGTTGCTGCATATCAAGAAAAACAGCTTTCTGATATGCTGTGCACCAAATTCCTGATAAGACTCTTGAGTATTCTAGATAATCTGTTCTTCATTCCTTCTCAGCACGCTGAGAATCTTTCCAGTACGTCACTGTGGAATGTACATGCACTCCTGCAGTTCCTAGCAACAATCAAAAGCAACTGGAGATAGGTATTTGGACTATGCTAATTAGGCAAGAGCATTTTTTCTTTTAGCTAGCTGGATTTACGAAAACGGACCCAAGGGCTGGCACATAGCAACAAGCTGGAAAAAAGGAGGTAGCCCCTCTCTCTGGTATGGGTCTCCTCTATTGCCAGATTTTCACAGGGTATGCTTGGGGATAACTCTTGAAGGCAAAGCATCCTTCCCTAATCCCCTCCAGCTTCTCTCCTCCAGCTCCAAATGGGTAAAGAGCAAAGGCTGAGTCATACGTGTGTACTCATTACTTGATGATTTGCAGTAAACCCTATTATGGCCTCAACAAAAACAGATTGTGTTCAAGATGTTGACCTGCTCATCTTGCCATGAAAGCTCTATTGGCAGTATTTTATCTGTGCCTGCCTCACACATGCAAGGAAATACCATTTGCTGCTGAAATCATTTAACAATTAATATACAGGTGGCGCTGTGGGACCCAGGTGGCGCTGTGGGTTAAACCACAGAGCCTAGGGCTTGTCGATCAGAAGGTCGGCGGTTCGAATCCCTGCGATGGGGTGAGCTCCCGTTGCTCGGTCCCAGCTCCTGCCAACCTAGCAGTTCGAAAACATGTCAAAGTGCAAGTAGATAAATAGGTACCACTGCGGTGGGAAGGTAAAGGGCGTTTCCGTGCGCTGCTCTGGTTCGCCAGAAGTGGCTTAGTCATGCTGGCCACATGACCCGGAAGCTGTACGCCGGCTCTCAGCCAATAAAGCGAGATGAGCGCCGCAACCCCAGAGTCGGACACGACTGGACCTAATGGTCAGGGGTCCCTTTACCTTTACCTTTATGCAGGTAAAAACACACTTAGGTCCTTTCAGTATGATCTACAGAACAACAAATATACAGTTTTTACTTATTTCCCCCCACAGGATTTAGAAGGGATTTTGTTCACTTGTTTGTTTGTTTTTTCACCTTTGCTGCTTTTTTTCCTTTGCAGAGGTTCTCACACTGGTCTGTAGACCACGGCTGATCCATTAGAGATGGATAGGTTGGAAAGGTGGAATGGATAGGTAGAAAGGTTGCAGAACACTTGAGAATATCTCTACTTGTCCCTGTGCTTGATCCTCCCCCCCCCCCCCGATGACAGAAATTGAGGTCATTTTGATCGGGGTGGATTATTAGTCAACCAATCTTCCCCTACAAATTGATCAGTTAGAGAAGCCATTCTTAGTGGCTTGATGTCAGGCTTGTGCACTGGGGTTTTTAACAATGATGCCAGCTCTGGGGGGAAAGTTATTAAAATATATGTTATATACATGCTTTTATTTCTTGAACAAAAAGGTGGTTTGTCAGGGACCCCCAGCAATTTTCAAGTGGTCCTTTAAAAAAATAGGTTTTGAGAACCACTGCCTTAAGGTATCATAGCTTTTGCTTTAGACTGGAAGCTGTGAGCAGGGTTCATGTTCTTCATAATTTTTGTACAGCAGCAAAGGGCCACCAAAGTTGATTGGCATTGCTATTCAAATGGTGTTCGTGCACCGTGTCATGTTATCAATTATGTGAGGAGGGGCTTACCTCATATTTTATTCATGTTGGCACCCCTGTACAGCACCTACCCATTATGGGCACTTCACAAATAAATACCCCAAACACCTTTCTTCAAGAGCATGCTTCTGGTCTGGAGAAACCACATTCTCCTAGCATTCAAGTTATAGCATATTGCTCTTTTGGAAACACTGTCCTTACCTGAGCTTGTGATTTGGACTACTCTTCTAGAATGAGATTGTGTGAGTATCAAGGGAACTATCCAACAGGTGCCTATTACACTATTGATGAGTATGACACAACTGTTTCTCCTACACACACACACACACCATGTTGAAACTCTACTACTCAGCCTGCATAGCAGGGTCAAGGACCACCTCTCCCCATATGAACAGACCCAGTCCCTGTGATGATCCTCTGAGGGTCTTTGTGTGCCTTCTCCATGAAAGGTCCAGAGGGTGGCAACATGGGAACATTCTTCCTTTCTTTTCTGTTTTATTTTTTCAGTCATTTCTCTGTTTCTTCACTTCTCACTTCCCTCTGTGGCCCCCTAGTCTCATGCCGTGCCTCCCCCAATTTACACAGTGTTCACCTGTGGCCCCCTTGGAATATCCTGGGGGGGCCCAGTTGATCACTGACCTAAAACATTTGAAGAGCACCAGGCTGTGGGAGGCTGCCCTAGCAGAAACCTCAAGAGTCACCTCAAATCTTGCTATAAGTGGAATTTGATGATAATCTAAAGATATAGATACCATTTTCTTCTCTTTCTATTTCCACAAATTTATATAGTCACCCACATTTCCCTTCCCAGTCTTTCTAGTCACATCTGATGATTCCTCAGAAATGTTTTAATCTTAGATTAGTTCTGCTAATTCTACACACCAGCTATATTGCACTAGGCTATAAATCTCTTTAATAAAAAAAAAAGGTTTGTTTGTCCTATCAGAAAATAATTGGGTAACCTTACCCTTAAATAGCTGTGTGAATAGATTCATCCCATATGTTTGAATGGTTCTATAAAATACGAAACACTAATGCAGTGGTGTCCAAACTGTTTTCAAAGAGGGCCAGATCTGATGAAGTGAAGGGCCGTGAGGGCTGACCAAAGGGCCAACCAAGGTTGTTGGCCTTTTTTTAGGATTGAAGTTGTTGAGGGTTTTTCAGGATTTTACCCCTGGAAATGAACTGCCACAGGGGCCAGATTAAACCGACCAGATTAGGCCCCTGAAATGGACTTTGGACATGCCTGCTGTTCTGTCGTGGGTGCAGTATCTATATGATTTCAGCTCTTTGTGTAATCAGCTCTGAATAGTGATTCAGCATGCTAGCAAGGATATGCTAGGAGTCAAGTCTAACAAGAACAATCTTCTTTATTGCAGTAGGAACATGACTGACTGGAGGGAAAGGGCGAGCTCCTTTTATACTCTCAGGCACAGGAGTAGGGGAAAGGATACATTTATATTTTGGCGGGACCCAATCAGAGTAAGGATCCAAATTGTGCTAACAAGTTAACCAATAGCAACTGTTCCCGCTCCCGTTTGAATCACCCTGGAGCGGGAAAGGCAGTTACAGCACTAACAGTGAAACTCATGCATACATATTAAACCAATACATAACACCCCTCCCCTCCTAGTGCGCAGAGCACTCAAAGTCCCTCAAGTAATTTGGTGGCCGGCGTTCCTGTTGGGATCTACTAGCAACAGGAGTGGCTGGTGTCTGCTGCTCGTGAACTTGGGGTGACGGTGGTGTAACAGGCAGGCTGGGCGGTGGAGACACATCACTGGCTGGGGGCAGAATCTCTGGGGAAACGGCGATGCTGCTACCTTCCGGAGGAGGCAAGTCCGAGTCGCTGGAACTGGTCTGGGCAGATGGCTGCAAAGAACAGGTACCAGGCAGTATTTCCTCTAGGTCAGATGAGTCTCCGTCACTCTGGTCCCCGTCACTTTGGGTACGGTTGGGGGCACGTCGGCGCAGCTGATCAATATGTCGCCGCATCACCCGACCGTCGTCCAGCGTGACAAAATACGAGACTGGTCCACTGGCGCGGGTGACAACACCTGGCACCCATGCTGGACCCCTGGCGTAGTTCCGCACCCAGACTAGCTCTTCAGGAGCAAGGTATCGCGTAGTGTCCTTTTCGGCCTCTGGCCTTGCTCGAGCAGGACGAGACGGGTTTTTGTCTGGGTGTACAAAGTCCATGATGGTGACCAGCCGACGACCCATCAATAGTTCAGCGGGCGACTTGCCCGTGGTGGTGCAGGGTGTGGCATGCTGCAAGAATAACATCCGGGCAATTCTGGCTGCCCAATCCCCCTCCAGCAAGCGAGCAATAGTCTCTTTCGCCGTACGTACCATCCGCTCTGCCTGTCCATTTGATGATGGGTGGAACGGAGCCGACGTTGCCCCCCTAATGAAGTTGTCCGCCAGGAATGCCTTAAACTCCTGAGACACAAAGGCCATCCCATTGTCCAACACAATAGTCTCTGGCAGCCCGTGGGTTGCGAACAGCTGCCTCAACACCCGAATGACTGCAGCGGAGGTCATGCTGGGAACTATTGCCACTTCCAACCACTTTGAATAGGCATCCACCACTACTAGGAATACCTTCCCTTGGTGGGGTCCTGCAAAGTCAATGTGCAGACGGCTCCAAGGAGTCCGCGCCTGCTCCCACCAGTGGACTGGTGCCCTAGGTACGTCAGGCCTCATCTCCTGACACGAGGTGCACGTTCGTACCCAATTCTCAATGTCCTGGTCCATCCCTGGCCACCACACATAGCACCTAGCCAAGGATTTCATTCGGACCATACCTGGGTGCCCCATGTGGAGTGTGCCCAGCACCCTGTTTCTGAGAGGTTCTGGAATGATCACTCTGTCCCCCCACAGCAGGCACCCCCGGTGCAGCGAGAGCTCATGCTGCCTAGTCTTGAACGCCCTGAAACACTCTGGCTGGGGACCCCCTGGCCATCCCCTCCCCACCCAAGCAAGGACACGGGCAAGGACGGGGTCTCTCATTGTACGGGCGGCAATTTCGGGGGCTGTGACTGGAGGGCCCGGCAGCACCTCCAACATCATGACGCGCTCAGCAGGCGCAGGGTCCCCATCGGAGATATGGGGTAAGGGCAGACGGCTTAGGGCATCTGCATGGCAGAGATGTGTACCCTTTACATGACACAACTCATACTGATACCCATTTAAAAATATGGACCAACGGAGCATGCGAGGAGAGAGCATCTGAGGGGTCTGTTTGTGAGGAACGAACAACCCTAGCAGGGGCTTGTGATCGGTCTGGATGGTGAAAGGCCGGCCGTATACATAATCGTGGAACTTCTTAACACCCGCCACAATGGCCAAAGCCTCCTTGTCTATTTGGGTGTAGTTGCGCTCTGTTGTGGACAGAGTCCGTGAATAAAATGAAATTGGCCGCTCACTCCCGTCAGGGTCCCTGTGGCTAAGGACAGCCCCCAGACCATACTGCGACGCGTCGCACGCTAACACCAGCGGCTTGGACTCGTCAAAATGGGCGAGAACGCTCCGGTTCGACAGCATGCCCTTAAGCGCATCAAATGCCCTTTGATGGTCCTGGGTCCAACACCAACTGCTTTTCTTTTCTAACAATCTGTGGAGGGGCTCCATGGTTGCCTTATGAGGAAGAAAGGCGTGATAAAAGTTGAGAAGGCCTAAGAAGGCCTGAAGTTCAGTTTTGTTCCCCGGCCGAGGGGCCTCCGTGATGGCCCGAGTCTTGGCCGCTGTGGGGTGGATGCCAGCTGCATCAATTTCATACCCCAAAAAATCGACCTTGGGCACCCCAAAAACACACTTCTCCTTTTTAAGCTTAAGCCCCACATCCTGCAATCTAGTTAATACAGTGCGGACGCGCTCAAGCAGGTCCTGAGCATTTTTCCCAGCAATAAGAACATCATCAAAATAGGGCAAGACCCCTGGAAGCCCCCGTAGGAGGCGCTCCATAAGCCCCTGAAAGATTCCCGGTGCCACACTGACCCCAAACTGGAGTCTTTTTACCCTAAATGCGCCTTTGTGGGTGACGATGGTCTGAGCCTCAGCAGACTGCTCTGACACTGGCAGTTGTTGGTATGCTTGAGCCAAGTCAAGCTTTGCAAACACAGTGCCCCCAGATAACGTAGCTAACAACTGAGAAACTACCGGAATGGGATATGAGTTTCCCCGTAAGGCTTTGTTAATTGTACACTTGTAATCTGCGCATATGCGCACCTCCCCATTTGCCTTCAAGGGTGTGACAATAGGGGTCTCCCATCTGGCGGATTCAACAGGTTGTAGCACCCCTTGGGCTACAAGTTTGTCTAATTCTGCATCGATTTTTGGCTTAAGGGTGAAGGGAACTCGCCTGGGCTTAAAACGGATGGGAGCAATACTTGGATCAAGGGCAAAATCAATGGGGGCCCCCTTGTAACACCCCAGGGATCCATCAAAAAGCATTGCAAACTCCTGGTACAATACATCAAATTTTTCATTAGTAACTGTAACACAATTAAGCCCCGAAATCCCCAGTCCCAATGCTGGAAACCAGTCTGTGCCCAACAGACTAGGGCGGTTCCCCCTAGCAATCACGAGCTTCAGTATGGCTGTCCGGGCTCTGAATTGTACCTTGACGGAGCACATTCCCAAAACTGAGATGCGGCCCGCTGTGTATGACTGCAGCGTGGCTGGAAAAGGCTCCAATGAGGGAAACTTACCCCCCGGAAAGAAGGCGCGGGCAGTTTGGTCAGAGACCATGGAAAATCCCGACCCAGAATCCACTTCCATGTCGCAGGGATGCCCTTCAATCTGGATACGGATGGTTGTCTTCTCCTGCGCGGGGAAGGGCACGGTCTGCCCGTTTATCACTGTGAGGTAGTTGCAGTCGTCGACAAGGTGAGAACTGGACGCAGACTTTCGGCGCGATGATCTCAGGGACACTGCAGGGTTGATGGTGGAACGACAGACCCGTTCAATGTGGCCTAACCGGCCGCATGCCCGACACGTAACGTTGCGGAAACGGCAATTCTTCCTGTTGTGGAGTCCTCCACAGCCGGCACAAGCGGGGCGATGGTTCTTGGGCGCGGTGGTGCTCTGGCGGACCAACTCAACCCCACACACAGGGCTCTGATCAGGACTGGCCACGGGGTCTCCCAAGAAGTGGGTGGTGCTTGATGGTGCTTTCACTGGCTTGGGTGCATCGGCAGACCTTTCCTTCTCCGTGGCTTCCGTAGCAATGGCCTCCTGCAGAGCGGAGGTGTGGGTGACCTCGGTTTTCGCCATGATGCAGCGGCGGGCCTTGCTGCTACTAAGCCCACAAACAAAACGATCTGTAAGACTCTCCTCGAGATTGGAGAACCCGCAATGCTGGGCGAGCTTCCGGAGTTCGGCTAGGAACGTAGCCGCGGACTCCCCTGCTTGCTGTTGCCGCTTGTAGAAATCAAACCGCCGGGACATCTTGGTTGCGGTTGGAGCCAAGTGATTGGTCATTTTGGCTGTGATGTCAGACCAATCAGCGTCATGTAGTTTAACTGGCGCCAGCAGCGCCTTCGCGAGCTCGAAAGTCTCTGGGCCACAACAGCTGAGAAACGTGGCCCGCTTCTTAATGGCATTTGTAATACCATGCGCTGCTGCGTAGAACTCAAAACGCTCCACGTAATCTTCCCACTTGTGTGGAGAGCTGAGCTGGAAGGGTTCCAGCACTCTGATGGCATCCATTTTGCTGCGGGTCTGGGTGACTGATGCTGGTCAGTGTAGGCTTGAGAGCAGGCAGCAGTCCTCGGAACCTGGGCCAAGGGAATGGCTCCTTGCAGCCTCAGAATTCCAATCCCACCTTCGTCGCCAGTTGTTCTGTCGTGGGTTCAGTATCTATATGATTTCAGCTCTTCGTGTAATCAGCTCTGAGTAGTGATTCAGCATGCTAGCAAGGATATGCTAGGAGTCAAGTCTAACAAGAACAATCTTCTTTATTGCAGTAGGAACATGACTGACTGGAGGGAAAGGGCGAGCTCCTTTTATACTCTCAGGCACAGGAGTTGGGGAAAGGATACATTTATATTTTGGCGGGACCCAATCAGAGTAAGGATCCAAATTGTGCTAACAAGTTAACCAATAGCAACTGTTCCCGCTCCCGTTTGAATCACCCTGGAGCGGGAAAGGCAGTTACAGCACTAACAGTGAAACTCATGCATACATATTAAACTAATACATAACACCTGCACTAATGGAATAGCTACAATTACTAACTTACATTGGTCATATACCAGTTTAACTGTCACAGTTTTCCTCAAGGAATTCTCAGAATTGTAGCAAGGAAAGAGAGCTGAGAGTTCTCTGCTATGAATTCTTAGCTCGCCTTTCAGAACTGCATTTCCCAGGGTTCTCAGGGGAGGGGGGAATGACATTATGTAACTTATAAGTTTGTAGTGCAGTTATGCCATATGATAGTATAGATGTTGATAATATTTTCTGAATTCTTGTTGGGAAGAGTTTCAAGGTAACATGTCATCATGTTATAGAATAAGGCATCATCAGGCAACCCCCATGCTTGTTGCTATGCCTTGATATCATAGTAACCATGATGTCATAGTATGGAATATATAGGCAGCATTTTTTTCAAAGAAAATGTAGTTCTCCCCTTTTAAAATCTCTGGTATCTCGATCCATGGCAAAAGAGAGTTTATATCCACCAGAATGGAGTTCCTTGAGACTGTAAGTGTTTTCCCTTATTAATAATCCATTTTCAAATGCATTAGCATGCTGAAGTTACGTTGTTTTTGTTCCATAAAGTCTACTCACATGTCAAATCTATTTATATGTGTTGAAATTCAGAATGAAATAATGGCACAGGTTGCATGACCAGGGATCAGATCATGACTTTTTGTGCCCCATATATTTTATGCTTGATTTATTTAACACATTTTAAGCCTACTGTTTAGGGTTCCTATCCTCCCAAGGTAGGTTACAATGCATCATTACACTACAATATTAAAATTCAAAATTTTTAAAATAACAGTAAAATGAAGAGAATAAAATGTTGCCTGATGAGATGACGGGTAGCTTTCACCTTCTCTCTTTCTAATCAACTTGATACATAAAGTCTGGAGCTGTAGTGGGGCACCATTTCAGTACAGGAAAAGGCTTTGAAGAGATTTGGGGGCAGGCAGAGAATTTTCATCAGGGTTTAAAGGCCTGGTCTTGGAACATATTCAAGATTAAATTACATAGAACCAATATTATTTGGAAAGTATTTCTTGGTTGTTAGTTGTGATAACTATAGCAATTGTATCAACACACAACAACAATTGAAAAGGGGAAAAAAGAAAAGGAAGAAAGAGACTTGTTTGTTTGGTATGAATACCGGTACCTAGTATATAAGACCCTTTGTTTACCAAGCGAGGCATGTGTGTGATTCTGAGGTCAGCTCCTGAAATGCCGTCATGGACGCATACCCCTTCCTGGCTGGACACCAGTTGGGGCCTGTTGGGCAGGGAGAACAGAGCGCACATGGCTGGGCAGCTGCTAGGAAAAATCCCCCGGCCCCCCTGGACCTCTGCTGCAGCATCTCCAATGGGCCAATCCCTGGCCTCCCCAAGTGGGTGTGCTTCGCAGGCTGAGAGGGCATTGGCTACACGCCTGCCCTCTATGGTATTCAGCATTGACTTATATCTTCACTGTATCATTAAGCAAAGTCCTGTGGAAAAGGACTTGAAACAGCAAATTTCTAGAAAACATCACAGAGTTACAGTATATGTATTTCCAAAGACTTTGTTGGCCAAGGAAGATCAGCCGTTCATTGTTCCATTTTCCTGAGCTCTCATGTGTTAATCATTTTAGATTCCTTTAATTTTAGATTCCTTTAATGTTTCTTTGTCCTGACAAGCTCACTGGTTAGCTCAAATTTCAAAAGAGAGCAAGGCAATATACCCAATTCATGCTTCTGCACTTCTCTTGTTGAAGGCAATGAGCTCGTGGCTAATGGAACAATGGCATACTGTCCTTATATAGACTTTTCACTGCTGGGCAGCTGTTCCATGCGCTGCTCACAAAGCTGTGAGTCTTTAGATGTTCCAGCATTACTGTGGGATGAATGCACAGAAGAATATAAATGTAGTGCCACTGTTAAGGGAACTACTATTTCCCCACCACAATATGCTATGCCAGCCTTTCTCAGCCATTGGTCTCCAGATGTTGTTGGGCTACAAGTCCCATCATCCCTGACCACTGGTACTGCTGGCAAGGGATGATGGAAGTGGCTGGGGAAACTCAGCCAGATGGGCGGGGTATAAATATTATTATTATTATTATAGTATATTAAGCCTGTTGCAAAAAACAGGCGCTAGCCGGAGGCGGAGCAGCAGGAACCGGGGGACCGGGAGGCTTCGGGGGCGACCGGCTGGCCCGTGAGCGGAGGCCGCCTCGCCTCGGACCCCCGCCGGCTGGGCAGCGCGCAGGGAAGGGCGCGTGCTGGACGGGGGTCTCCTTCAGGCGGCGGCAGGAGCCTCCATGGGCGGGTGGCGGCAGCGGCAATGGCGGCGGCACACTTTCGCCTGGCCGGAAGTGTCTCTGCGTCGTCCCGCCCCCCTCTCCGCCCCCTCCAATCCCTGCGTCCCCGTGTGACATGCGCAGAACGCACTTCCGTGACACACGGAAAGGCAGGGACACAGGCTCTTTATTATATAGGATTATTATTATTATTATTATTATTATTATTATTATTATTATTACTATTGTGTCCAACAACATCTGGGGACCCAAGGCTGAGAAAGACTGCCAAATGGTCACTTAGTATTTTGCTCTTATTTTCTTGGCCATGTGACTGATCTCACTTTGCCTTATTTGAGGGCTTATCCTTTTACCTCACTCTTTCTAGTCACAGGTCTGCACTTTAAAGCTCCACGTCCAAACTGGGCATGGTGCAGTTTTACACTTAAACCAACTGAGATTACACCTCTGTAAAATGGCTATCAATTTCCAATAATAGCTACCAAACTTGAGTTGCAGGCAGGTCTAAATTAACCTTAATGCCGATCTCTCCTGAAACTTGAGGCCCTGTGTCTTATTTGTGACTCTTCTCCCAACAGGCTGAATGAGCCCAATTGAGTCATTGATTTGGAAATCTTTTAAAGCTCCTCAAACCATGAATGTTTGCAGTACCCATATAATCACGTAGAACACAATTGTGTTCCTTCCATGATCATATGAAGCAAGATATTGAATAATATGCTCATCCCTTGATTTATGCAGATTAGTCCAGGTTTACCCTTAAGTCTTATATGTGCAAAGAAAATGCACTTAAAACATAAAAAGTTCAACTATTTGATTTCTAGTGTTGTCTAATGCTAACACAGTTTTCACTCCTCACTCAGTATTACTCCCTGCTGGTGGGAAATTCCATTAAATGGCATATCCCACTGAGAGTGGCAACAGTGCTGTTAGTGGTGATATATGATACTCTTATATGCTTTAGTCAAGCCAAACTACAAGGCTTGAATACTATGAGCATATAAGTTACGATAGCTGCAGTCATATGGTTTTTAACAAGTCCCTTGTTCATACTGTGGTCAAATATCAGGTGAATCTGAGCTGTTTCATACATGGCACTTCCATGAATAAGACTCTGTGCCTCATGCAGAAATTTGGCTCTTATTGGATAAGCTGTAGATAAGCCGTAGAATAGGCTTTTGTCCTATGGGAGTCATTTATAGGGAGGTTGGAATTGGGGAAAGGGTTAACTCTCCCCCCCCCATGCCCTGTCACCCTCCTACTGCCCAGGGCAATCAGGATGGTAAGCCCCACACCCTAGTCATATAGCGCTATAGCCTGTCGCAGTAGCTGGCAAGGTGCTAAGTGGATCAATGGTCTCAACTATTACACAACTTCACAGACAAAGTTGTAGCATGTGGACTTTGTTTGTGATAAATAACGTTTTATACTTTATCATCATTAAGTTAAATAAGTAAGTCAAAACATATTAGCACAGCTGTAGGCTTGGATGGGGGTAGAAAGATGGAGGAATGGCCTATGTAGTTTTGTGGAGTTGAGAAGTCACCCACTGTGGAATTGGCAGCAAACGAGCTGCTGTGTTGCACTTCTGTACCAAACCAAGTACTGAACAGGACTGGGGTCTTAAATCTCAGCGGCACCCTGTGCGATGCTAAAATTTGAGGCCCCCAATCTCTCCCGATCCGTTCTACAGCATTGTTGTGGCAGCTGAACTGGCAGTGGCGTAGCGTGGGGGGTGCAAGGGGTGCCGGCCGCACCGGGCGCAACATCTGGGGGGGGCGCGCTGGCCTCGGCGCTCAGCTGCAACGCCGGGCGTGCTTCCCTGCCTGTGCTCGGCTCCTTCTCCACCGACGCTCCGGGGTCCCGGCAGGAAAGCAGCAGCAGCAGGACAGGAGGAGGACCAGGAGAGAGGCGGCTTTGCCAAGCGGCCAGCGCCCCCCTCCCGGCACTTTTCCTCCCCCCCGCAAGTCCTCCCCCCCCCGTCTCTGGCGGGAACAGCTGGAAGCCAAGGAGGAGGGGGGAGGGAAAGGGGAGGGGGGAGAGAGCGCGAAGCTCCCTCTAGTGGCCGCGCCGGGGAAAAGCAGCCCCGGGGTCCGTCTTGGGGGGACAAGCGCCCCGGGTAAGTTTGGGGGGGAGGCGCGCCTCAGATGGGCCAGGGAGTCTGGGGACAGTTGCCAACTTCTGGCTCCGAAAGCACAAGGGCGCCCGGGGGAAGGAGAACGAAAGCTACTTTGTGCAGTGGAGGAGGAGAAAGCGCGCGTGCAACTCTGCCCGTCGACGTTTTGTTATTGGTTTGCCCAGCTACCACGGTAAATATGGTGCTGTGCACCCAGGCGAGTGAGTCCCTGCCCCGAGGAGCCTGCCGCCTGCATTCGGCCCGAGAGGAGGGATGGGAGCCGTGCCAGCAAATGCCATTACGCACACGCTCATCCAAAGTGCTCGCATCGCCCGGCTAAGGAAGTGCGGCCGCAGGAAGCCGCTTCCCACAGGCCAGACCTCTGCGCCCCGCAGTTTCTGCCTGGCGGCTCTCCGATGTCTCGCGCAAGGAGGCATCCCCAGCTAGTGCCCAGGCCTTTTTAATTTGGAGAATTGAATCCATTGGAGAGGGCCAATGGATTCAAACCAACCTTAGGGAGGCGATCTTTCTGAATTGGAGTATTTTTATTTATTTATTTATTTTATTCTACCTCCCCCCCCCCAAAAAAAAACGGGACTCAGGGTGGCTTACAAAAAGTTAAACAAGACAGATAAAATACAAAACATATTGCAAAGAAGCTAGGGTGTGGACTCTCCTTCCCTGGAGGTTTTCAAACAGAAAGTGGGTGGCCATCTGTCAGGAATTCTTGTAACTGTGATTTCTGCATTGCAGGGGGTTGGACTAGATGGTCCTTGAGTGCCCTTTCAACTCCACAATTACATTATTTTGCCTTGGAAGGTAGTGGACTCTCCTTCACTGAAGGTTATTAAACACAGTTTGGATGCCTATATGGCAGGAGTTCCTTAGCTGTGATTCCTCTGCATTGCAGGGGGTTGGACTAGAGGACCTTTGGGGAACCCTTCCAACCCTACAATCCTATGAGTCTATGTTGCAGCGGTGGGTGAGGGGTAGGATTGGAACTGGGACCTTCTTTAACTAATCTAGTGGAAGAAACTCGAGTGCTAAAATCCACGGGTTAGGGGGCGCAAATTACTTGCCTTGCCCCGGGTGCTGACAACCCACGCTACGCCACTGTGAACTGGTCACACTACTCTAAAACTGCCTCTGAACAGGCTATAGCCTCCAAATAGGAATAGTTTTTAAAACGGGGTGAGTAACTTATGGCATTCCACTTGCTGGCAGACTACAACTCCCAGCTGCCACAGCCAATAATGACAGGGATGACTGGAGTTGTAATCCAGCAATGTATGGAGGCCACAAGTCGTCCGCCCCCCCCCCCCCCGTGTTAAAGGAACAGTACATTGCAAGAAACATTTATTTATTCAAGGAAACCCTTATTATGCTCTCTAAATATGTATAATATATTTAAAAGCCTCAAGACAGACATGCTTATTGTTGATTATAGGATTATGAGTTGTCATGAAAGGGAACTTTTAAAAATAGCAATATTTTAAATACCCGAGCATATATTACTCAGAAATTGCTGTGGGTTGCCTCTTGAAACAAAATACATAATGAGAAGATGCCGTCTGGTTCAAGCAAAGAGAATGAGCACATTCTAGCAAGCTTCAGAAAGGATGTTTATTCATGCATTAATAAAAGCTGTAAACAGGGCAATGATATATTTAGCTTGGACATGTAGCATTTATTCCTGTTTCATTCCAACTCTTTGAGAAGCATGATGCTTCAGCGTCATTCTTTCCTTCTTCTGTTTGTCAGCCTTGTGATTTGACTTAAAGTTGGATCTCCAAAATGGATGAAAGGGATGCAGACAAGTCTAGAGCTTGTTTCTTCAGGTGCAAGAGGAAACCATGGTTTCCTGCTAGGAGAATGATCTGTGGTGAGCCTTGGGCTTGTGAACTCCCCTTTCACCTCTTTATAGAAGATTGAAAGCTCTGGTTTTCATTTAAAGCTGTGACATCTGAGCTTGGTGAACTGTGTTGTTTAAACTATGGCTAGCAAGTACAAAGCAAGATCAAACCGTGGTATCAGATCTCAGTTTGTTCTCAAACCACAGTTTAATGCCTTGGAAATCTGTGGAATTGGCTGGCCTTGGGAATCTGGTTAGTATAATATCGAAAACAGTTCATCCTCATGGGCATGAGAGAGGCGGCGAGAGGAGGGTGAGTGTGACGGCCAAAGGCTCACAGGCATGGTTCATTCTCTCAGTGGGAACCCAGGGATCCTTATTACATCTGAACCAAGACTAGGTATACAGTATATTATGCATTCACTGTCAGAAAGCTTGTCAATGCTGGGTTGGATGGAAAGAGGTGTATTGCAGGGAATTCTCTGTAGCTGCCTAGTGCATCCCTATAGCAAATACCAATGCAGATGCCTTGAGGGGGCAGAAAAAAGAGATGAGTGGGGAAGGAAAACTCCCTGCTCCCCTCATTCAGTTTATCTAGTGGAAAAATTGGAAGTGTTGGGGGAAATGGGATAAAACCCTCTTGTGAACTGTGCTTTTAAAATAAAATAAGAGAGAAATGCTTTTCAATGCATTTTTAAAAACTGTTTCATATATATACTTTAATCCCTCAAAATGCTGTCAAATATCTGTAAAATAATCCACGGTATCTGGCATTACAATCCTTGCACACTATAGACATGCAGAATTCTTATATCGTCTCTGCTTCAGATCCCTCCATCTTCTGCAGCTTGCGAAAGAAACTGATATTTATTTGCAATATATTTGTACACACACCAAATCATGCCAACCTCCAAGGAGGGAGAGTCCACCACATCCCGTTCCACTATCAAACAGCTCTTCCCATCAGAAAATTTTTCCTGAAGTTTAGTCGAAATCTCCTTGCAACTTGAAGCCATGGGTTTGGGTCCTATCCCCCTGTTTTGCTAAGTCAATTACAGGTTCTCTAAGGGATCTTTAATAGACAATAAAGCACTTCTTGAGGGGAAAGGTTTTTATTTGAACAAAATAAAACTTCTAATGTAAAACTACCTCCAAACAATCAATGAACGACCCTCTTACACAAAGAGAGAGGACTTACGGCCCTAAGGGAAGGGTTGATTGCGCAAGGGCAATCCTATGCCTCCTCGATCCTCTTGCGCACTTCCACTACACCCCCAGAGCAGGAGAAAACAAGCTTGTTTCCTCTTCCATGTGACAGCCCTTTAGGATTTTGAAGATGGCTATCATATCTCCTCTCAGTCTTTTATTTTCCAAGCTAAACATACCCAACTTCAACAGTTCCTCATAACCATTTCCAGGCCCCTGATCATCTTGGTCACTCTCCTCTGCAGACGTACCAGCTTGTCAGCATCCTTCTGAAATTGTGGTGCCCAGAACTGGACACAGTACTCTAGATGAGGTCTGACCAAGACAGAATGCTATTACTACTCCTGACCTGGACAATAGACTTCTGTCGATGCAGCCTAGAATAGCATTAGGTTTTTTGCTGCTGCATCACATTGTTGACTCATGTTAAGCTTGTGGCCTCCTAAGACTCCTTGATTCTTTTCACATGTACTACTGGCAAGCCAGCTGTCCCCCATCTTATATTTGTCTTCATTGTTCTGTTTTAGAGTTTTCTCCTCTGTAGAACCCCCCCCCCCAGAAGTGCTTTTGTACTTCTGCAAGTCTTGTGGAATCCCTGCTCATACCTTTGCCTTGTGTGTGGTCTGGTGCTGCATTTGGCTTTGTACTCAGAGAATGAGTTTGCTGCTAGTATATAGGATATACCTGGCCATCACTAGACCTCTTCTTCATGGTGTTACTCTTCTCCTCCTCTGTCTTTTCTCTCCTTGGTCTTATTTGCCCATTTGCCCATTTGGGGTTATAATGGGTGCTGGTAAAAAGAAGCCTAGTACTGTCTCCCATAGTACTGTGCCCATTCTCAATTAATGAGAAAATAACTTGCATTTGAACATTTGCAAAGGTGAAATTCTCACAAGGGAGGTGCTTCTCTTAGGTGGCCAAGGGATTTTTGTGAGTTCCCTTTCCTTCATTTATTCTGCAAGTCATGCCACCAACGGTCTGCCCTCTGCTGCAATCCTGGGCACCCATGCTTGAATTAAAGTCTAGGAGTAAGATATTACATGATGACTCCTCTCAAGGGATTTCTTAAGATTAGGAACCATGGGCATTCAGGGAGGCTGCTGGAGAAACGTTTACTGGAAATAAAAATGCACATACCACTCTCAGATGCTTGTAATACGAAATGGTAAGATCCAAAATTCCACACCCAGGGTGAAGCACCCTGAGAAAGAGATGGAAAGAGATAGCAGCCTCTTTCACTGGGGAGGAAAGGTTTTGAAAAACTGAAGGACAGATTTTGTCACAGCACTTTTCATCACAGCCATTCAAAGGACAGCAAATGAAGCTGAAAGACACAGAGGATGAAGAGGATGAGGAAATGATGCTAAGGAAAGGGGGGGCAAAATAGTGCTGATCTGTGTTAACTATGAAAAGGTGAATGTTATTTGTGATTTGTTCACAGAAGTATCAAATGCAAAATTTAAGGGAATGTTGAAATTCAGAATTACTCAGTGCCCCCCCATAGCTCATTATTTACTGGAATCTTTATAAAACAACTACTGTAGACACTTCTCCTTAATGGAACATAGGCTTTTAAAAAACCATACTTAATAGAGAATAAGTAGTGATAAGACAAATACCTTCCAGCTCTTCCCTCCTTTTTCCTCTTTTCATCCTCTGTATTATTTACTCAATGCCGCTACTTTGTGAGTTTACAAATACTGCTATGAAATGCTGCTTGTGTGAGTAATTTAGTAAATGATTGCTCCAGACTGTAGGGCTAAGATGCACGATATTTCTGAGGCTAGATTTGAATGGCTTTGCTGGTGGAGTAATGTCTCTGGCAGTTCTGGTATTCCTAGCTTGCTGATAAACTACTTGCAAGCCTAGAGTATACCCTCAACCATCTTACACATTGCCTAGTATCTGTGGTACTTTTAAAATAATGTGTGGTGTTGTTGTTGTTGTTGTTGTCTTACAATCACAGCCCAAAGCAGTTAGGAAAGCATTGTGGGAGAGAGAAAACAAGCCAGAGACTCTTCCTTCTCTGTAAATGGACAGATGATAGTGTATAGACAGTTTTGGTTCTGAGTCAGCACCCCGGTTCCCTCATGCATCAGAGAGCTGATAAGTCCATTGCCTGAATGATGAACCTGGGCACGTTGACCCTACTGGCAAACTGCTGCAATTCAAGCAAGATGACTTTTCACTGGCTAGCACATGTTCAAGTATGTATGGGTCCTTTAAATTCCCCCTCCCGGCTTGCTTTTCTGGCCAGAGCATGCTAAATGAAACAAGAGCAAATTATGAGGACTGAGCTTCAGGATTTCCCCACACAGCTTTTGTGTCTTTCACAGCACCTAGTGACCTCTTGGCCTCCAGTGTAAAATGGGTAAGAAGAGTCTGGAGATCTGGCACCCAGCCAACATCAAATTAATTTCCTTCCCTGTGAAACAGCTCTGGTTTCATAGCAAGGAGTTTTGTTGTCTAGCTGTCCTGGAATGAATGGGTTTCTGTTTTCCATATCGCCTGTTTGATGAAGGCAGAGCTCCAGAGCAAGGTTCTGTATTAATCACTCTTCCAAATGGCATCTTAGCTATGTGATCATCAATAACTGTGGCAATTAAGATACTTTAATATTGATATTAATGGTCATATTATTAGGGCAGTGACTCTGGGCCTATTTACACTCTCAGTGGCAATCACTGATGCAGGGCATCTGTGCCCATTGATTGGGGCACCAGCTGCTTATTACATGGAAGTTGTAGCATGTGATTCGGCCCTGTGTGTTCACACCAAATTTCAAGGACCATGAAAGAACGAAAGAAAGAACGAAAGAAAGAAAGAAAATTAAATTGCCTCTGCAGTGACCACAGCTGTAATATATATCATTAGCAATGTTTGCAGAATCACTCTCCCTTTTTGGCAACTGGGAATGTATATTTATAGTGAATATTTCCCTGCTGGTACTTCACGAGTTGCCTAACATGATTTAATCCCATATTTTCCCAACTATTGCTGTTCAGATTAGATGAAGGCTGTGTCCAGCATAAGAGGTGAACTCACAATAACACAAGTGTGGTCCAACCTCATAGGAGGTTCTTCTAGAAAAGCATTTGTTTGAGAAAGAAGGGGTGCATATTCAAATTCAAACTGATCTGAAGGAAACTCACTTCCTTCATGACTTGCAGTAAAGCTTAGGGCTCAACTCAACTCGTCCAGATGCTGTTGAGCTGTCACCCCTGACCATGGCCCATGCCGACTGGGGATGATGGGAATCCAACAACATCTGGGGGTCCAAAGGTTCCTCATCCCTGCCTTAGACTACTGTCCCATTCTTGCTAACACCGGAGCTGTGAGAGCTTGATTCACTTGCAATGAATCTTAAAATTAAAATTTTCTTGCAGTGCAAAAATGGTAACTCTAGAAGCATGTGCTGTAGCAAGGCTGCTAAAACAGCAGGGGGACAGTCCAGAGCAAAGTTCAAGCAGCTAGAGCAAAGTTCAAGCAGCAGAGCAATAAAAGTGTTGCACCAGTGACAGCCAGGCAGCTACTGAGGACCCCCCATTGCCTTATAAACCCAGCCATCAGGAGGTAACCCATGGTCTGGCTTAGTGCTATATCCAAACCAAGGCTCCTTCCAAACCAACCACAAGGGTTGTTCTTGACTTGTTCTTGTTTGAGGGGAAACAAACTATGAACCATGGTTTGGATGCTATGCTAAGTCAAACCATGGCTTTGCTTCCAGAGGAGGGGAAGAGTGAGTGGCCACGATTGCTCTTACACACTAAGCCATGGTTTAGCTTAGCATTACATGTGAATGAGGCTGATACCGGTATCTTCAGCTAAGCAGAACAGGTGCTTGCATGAATACAAAGGATTATAGCAGAGTATGAACATTACATTCCTTCCCCTTTGAGAAATAAACTCCAATCATTTCTGCAGATACATGTGTGCAGCTTGGTTAATTTGGTCGGCAAGCTACTCATTCTTTATTCATTGGCTTGAATTGATAAGTAATGTATATGGGATTCAATCTTAGTGCCTGCTTTAGCAGAAAGCAATGCAGAGCTAAGGGCTTTTACTGCAGATCTCTCTCAGCATCACAACTGCTAAAGAGCAAGAAGTGGTGAAGAAGACCTGAACACACTAGGTGAGCAAAAGTGAGGACCCACTGTGCTGGTAACCTAGCACTTTGCTCCCCATTTCAGATGAGGAATGTATTCTTTCTTATTCCCCTATTGAACTGTGATTCCTGACCCATCATTGGGCCATGCATCTTCCCACTTCCATAGAATCATAGAATCATAGAGTTGGAAGAGACCACAAGGGCCATCTAGTCCAACCCCCTGCCAAGCAGGAAACACCATCAAAGCATTCCTGACAGGTGGCTGTCAAGCCTCTGCTTAAAGACCTCCAAAGAAGGAGACTCCACCACACTCCTTGGCAGCAAATGCCACTGTCGAACAGCTCTTACTGTCAGGAAATTCTTCCTAATGTTTAGGTGGAATCTTCTTTCTTGTAGTTTGAATCCATTGCTCCGTGTCCGCTTCTCTGGAGCAGCAGAAAACAACCTTTCTCCCTCCTCTATATGACATCCTTTTATATATTTGAACATGGCTATCATATCACCCCTTAACCTTCTCTTCTCAAGGCTAAACATACCCAGCTCCCTAAGCCGTTCCTCATAAGGCATCGTTTCCAGGCCTTTGACCATTTTGGTTGCCCTCCTCTGGACATGTTACAGTTTGTCAGTATCCTTCTTGAACTGTGGTGCCCAGAACTGGACACAGTATTGCAGGTGAGGTCTGACCAGAGCAGAATACAGTGGTACTAGGTAGGCATCTTACCTTTCTATACTCCAGTGGTTCTCAAACTTTTTTCTGTGGGCCACACGTTCAGAAAACAAATTTGCTCACATCACGTCAATTTTTTGTTGATAAGAAATACATTGAAAACAAAAAGAAACAATTCTCAGCAGTGCTGAGCACACGGAAACACCATTTACCTTCCTGCCACAGCAGTACCTATTTATCTACTTGCACTGGCATGCTTTCGAACTGCTAGGTTGGCAGGAGCTGGGACAGAGCAACAGGAGCTCACTCCGTTGCTATGATTCAAACCTCCAACCTTCTGATCAGCAAGCCCAAGAGGCTTAGTGGTTTAGACCACAGCACCATCCACGTCCTTACATACATATGTACCTTAAGTATGTATACAAACTAAATTAGAGGTGTGAGCTTGCTTTTACTGGGTTATATCATTTTTTAGGTCTAATTTGACACAAACTCTCATCACCTCATCAACACAAAGAAGCCTTCTCTTTTATGTTTTTTCATATTTGTCAGAGTTCACAATCTTTGATTGTCCTTGAATCTTCCTGCCACACTTGCCATCCTCTCCTGCCACACCCTTTGAGAACCACTGCTACAGTCCATTTATATTGGGTTTGCTGTGTGGAACTGAGGGAGGGATGTATAGAAGGATGCATTACCTGTACCAGTCAAGAGATGGGAGAGGAGGTGAAAATGTTACGCCTCTCTCTAGTACCTGCCTTATGGCAGAGGATGCTGAGTAGTACAGTGGGATGGGTCAGCAGGAGGAGATGGGAGGCAGGATTAACACTCACTTCTATTGCAGACATGCAGGAAGTTCTGGATCTTTGAGGAGTACTGAACATGTGAGAATGGAAATCTTATCCCTAACACTCTTTTGATGGTTTTCATTGTGTTTGTGCTATCCAGACTTTATTGACTGTATGTGTATTTACTAATTGTATGTATTATTTACTTTGTAACAATTACATATAGTCTAATAGTTTTGTGATTACCAGGATACACATAACTTACAGATCAATTATTGATAGTGAGATCCTTCATGTGAACAGTAGAAAGGAATAAATAGTGAATTTTACAGCCCTGTTCAGCCACACTAGCCACTAAATGCTCAGGAAGAGTTAAGTGCTTGTGGAATATTCTTAGTGTTTTTTAGACCAACCTAGATGATGATAGTGTTAGAAATGCCAACTGGTCTACTAGACCACGGGTAGCCAATGTAGTACCCTGTAGACCAGTGTTTTTCAACCGCTGTTCCGCGGCACACTACTGTGCCGTGAAACATTGCCTGCTGTGCCGTGCTCCGGTTGCCACCCGGCCAAAATGGCCGCCACCCTAAAAGGAGGAGCGCTCTGCGACCGCTCCAACCGCCAGCCACCTGAGAAGCCTCCCGCGACTCCCGCCGCCGCCTTTCCAAGCCTGGGCGCTTGCCTGGAGGCTCGCACACCAGCCTTGGCAAGGACCCAGGAGTCCCGGCTCCAGCTCCGCCCTTTGTTCCATCCCCCGCGCTCCGCTCGCCAGCTGTGAAATAACTCCGTGATTTCCGTTACCATAGCGACGTTGCCGCCGCCATTTTGTGGGTGGTGTGCCGCGAGATTTTTTTAATGAAAAAAGTGTGCCTTTGCCAAGAAAAGGTTGAGAAACACTGCTGTAGACATTGTTGGATTACAACATCCCTGGCCATGCTGGAAGCAACATCTGGAGGGTGCCACATTGACTGCCCTGGAACTAGAATTTAAAAAATACTTATTAGCAGCTAGATCTTGATTTCATCTCTGGTGGCCCAAGTGTCTGGGGTAACATTTTGACTGTACCTTCCACATATAACTCTTTCTCTTCTTCCAAATAGCTTCACCTCAGTGTTCATTTCTTGCTCATATGAAACATACCCACACAACATTTTCAGACCACACTGGGCTTATTTTAGGGAGGTTGCCCCTTGCTGCCTTCTAGGGGGGGCAACTGCCCCCCTCTGCCTCCCCATGGCTACGCCCATGCTTAGGTTCCTCCCCCCTCCCAAAAAAGTCTGCAAACCTTGGGATTCCTCAGAGCATACTCATGACTCCCCCTTTTCTCTTGGTAGCCTTGCTTTGCTTGCAAAAGATTGCTGATTCCGCCTGCTGTTTCTCTTGGTAGTGTTGGGAAAGACTGCTGTCTGAAACCTTGGTCTGCAACTGTCAGTTTAGGCCTTTTTCGGTGGCCCTCAATAACATTTTATGTGCCCCCACCCCCACCCCAGCAGCCCTCACACTGCCTTCCCCAAACCAGGTAAGTGAAGCACTGGGCTTTGGAGAGGAGGTGTGAGGGCTCTGACAGGGTCTCAGAGTCCTCCCACCTCCTTCCCAAAGCCTAGTTGGCACTTGCCCAGCTTTGGGATGGAGTGGGGGGGATCTAGGACCTTACCGTCTTTCCCCCTTTTAAAGACA
Organism: Darevskia armeniaca; assembly: GCA_034641395.1. NCBI lineage: Eukaryota > Metazoa > Chordata > Lepidosauria > Squamata > Lacertidae > Darevskia > Darevskia armeniaca. The sequence continues at coordinate 6,509,242 of JAWWNF010000019.1, read as the reverse complement.
CCGTCTTATAATTTTTTCCCCTCAAAAAAACACAGGGTGGCTTATTTTCGGGGGGATGTCTTATTTTTATTACGTCAGTATGGTACGGTACAGCCTCCCCCTGCGCGCTAAGCAGGCGGGGCAGAACTCCGCAAGAGGCGCGTTTCCCCCCCCGTGCCTCTCGCTGGTTCGCTGGCTCCCTGCGCACGCAGGAGGGGCTGAGGAGACGACGGGAACAATGGTGGCACCACGGCTTACTTTTGGGGTACGTCTTACTTCTCACAAAGGTAAAAAAACCCCTGCCATGGCTTACTTTATGACTACGTATTAAAAAAGGGGAAACAGGGTAGCAGAGCCTTGCACCTCCTTCCCAAAGCCCAGTGCCTTGCTTATCTGGCTTTAGGAAGGCAGTGTGAGGGCTGGGAGGGGGACATCAGTTTTTTGCCTTGATCCCCCCCCCAAGACAGTGTGTGGCCTGCAGGTTCCGTGTCAAAGTACTCTTGTGGCACATCTGGTGCGAAAAGTTGGACTGCCCTAGTATAGACAATAATTAGCTAGATGGCCCCAATGGTCTGGCTTAGCATAAGGCCGCTTCCTGTGTTCCCATATACCTAGCAATTATAACTCAGCACCTGCATTGGTTACTAGTACTTATGATTCTATTCCATTCAGTGCAAAAAAGGGTTTGATTTTGCCTATCTGAAGGCCAATGTAAGTTATGGTCATCTCTGTCATTTGTGACTCCCACCCCAGACACAATTCTAAGGTGCACAAGGCAAATGCCACTGAAAATTCTAACACTTACTACCCACAGTGTTGTGTATACATGCCCATGTTCCTTGACATTATCTTTGATTTATCTATTATTGTTTATTGTGCAACAGTCCAGGGAGAGACCAAGAAAAAGGGAAACATTCCCCCTAGGAACTGCACTCAAACACACACCCTATTCAAATATGTATAGTAATATATGCTGTGGTATTAAAACTAGTATACAGGGAAGGCATTGGTGAGGGACCTGATGCATAACCACCAAAGGATGCTGGAGAATGCAAATATTTGTATAACACTTTGAGGTTTTTGAAGCATTTCATGTACATTTTCTAATGGTAATCCTTACAACTACATTGTAAGTTAAGTATTATTACCCCCCATATCACAGATGGTGGGACTGAGGCAGAGAGAGGCTTGCCTAACCCTTTCTCAGAGATGAGGTTTAAACCAGGGACTTTCTGATTTGCAGCTCACTACACACTACAGATGATGCTTCATATATTTCCAATTTAATGTGCATGAGGAAGCTCACATGCTTTACATTCAGAAGGTCCTCCTAGGCAGTGGCATAGCGTGGGTTGCCAGTGCCTGGGGCAAGTATCCTTGGCACTGCCCACTGATAGTCTGGACAAAGGAGCAATAGTTTGGTGAGCAACCCGAATGGAAGCCCCATGAATTTCGAGCACGACACAGAGCAGGATGGGGGGTTGGTTGGGAGCAAGGATCTTTTTGAAGCCCATGCAGTGGGTTCCTTAGCAGCTGGCCATCTCCCAAATCGGCTCCTTAGTCAGCCTACATGAACATTGAGAAATTTTTTTTGTGAAGGGTAGGGTGTACTATTTTTTATTTATTGTTAGTACTTTATTTCTTTAAAAAATGTTTGCGCCCCCTAAGAATTTTGTGCCCAGGCAACCAGCCCTATAGCCCCTCCCACACTATGCCACTGCTAGGTTCAGCCCCTGGCATCTCTAGTTAAAATGATAAGGTAACAGACTGGAGACTCTGGAGTGAGCGGTAGAGGGCTTGATGGACAAGTAACCTGACCTAGATTAAGGCAGCTTCCTGTGTATATTTGGCATGCTGCCTAGGCAATGTGCACAGTCCTCACACAGAAAATGCATGCATGGGTCAGCCAATGTGTCTAGAGCCTGCGTGACCATGACTAGAAATAATGACGTTGGCCAGGGAAAGTTCCGAATCCTGTGTTTGTGCTGCTGGCTAGTTCAGCCCATTCCCCATGCCTGTATATGAGTGAGCACAATCAACAGAGGTTGTGCCCAGTCTCCCTAAAATATCATGTCTCTTTTTTTTCAGAAATGGCTTTTTCCTCTTGCTAACTTCCCCTTTAACTCACTATATCTTCACCAGATTTGATTTAATGATATAAAAGCAATTTGCTTCATCGTAAACAGGCATTGTCTGGTCCTCTCTATCCATCTTTTTAAGTGGTTTCATTGCAAACAGCACCATAACATAAAAAATTAATTAAATGAAGAGAAGAAGCACCCACCTGCTAGTTCACTATTTATGGGGCCATCTATAATTAAGGAAGCAGAATCAGAAATATACAGAAATAAAAGAAAAACTCACTGAGCTGCACAAAACCATTCTAAAGCACTTTAAAAAAAACACTCCCTGCAACAGAGCTTCATAAAGAAAAGAGATTATGAGCAGTCACCAGGCCTAGTCATGGAAGAATCTCTTCTGGATGGTTAAATCATTTTAATGTGCCAGATTCATGTCTAATATAAATCTGCATAATGCTACTATGGTCAAGATAGTTCTCCTGTTAATCGATTCATGGTTAGCTGGCGTTATCTTTGGAAGACCAGGAGCAGTGAGGACTCTTCTACAGCAGTGATATTTAATGTACAGTTCTAGGAACCTCAAATGGTCTTTGATGCATTTTCAAATAGCTTCTGAGGCAATGACTAAGCTAACAGATGATATCAGAAGATCCTAATGTTTCTTTAAAGTTTCTACTGCATGCTGAAGAGGCAAGTCTCTTTTCCATGTAAACCCATTAGCACTACACATGACTTCACTGGACTTTTCAGAGAAAATAAACGCAGAGACTCAAATTCCAAGTGGGGGGTGGGGGTGGGAAATAATGTGAATCAAATTCTAGAGAGAAGCGTTTTTGGTCAATGGAAATTCCTGCAGGATGCTTATAGGATAGCCTATAAGTTTGTCATGATGAGCAGAATCCAATGGATTGAATCTGATTCCACCTATGGTTGACAGATAACCTAAAGTAAGGCTGGGAGAAAAGGAGGGAGGGGAGATCAAGAGAAGGCTCTTATGAGAAGAAGGTGGAAGCAATCCCTCCACAGAGTCATTGATGAAGGAGAGAAAGAAGACCAAGTTTTAACAAAAGCATCAGGTTTGGCACTGTTTGTAGGAAGCCAGATGGTGTGAGTCAGATTCTCAGACAAAGCTATGTGCCAAATATGTTTATACTAGACCTCAAGGGCAATGTCTAAGGACATTTTCCATTCTCCCACAGTAGCCATATAGGCTGCTACATGAAGAAAGGACTACAAATCCTTATGGAACAATTTAGGGTTAGAAAACAAGGAATACAGAGCAAGTGCAGGAAACTGAGGAACAGTCCCAGAAATGCTCATCTTAGGGGCAAAGCCACCATATATGCAGATAATGCCCCCTCCAACACTTAGGGAGCATTGAGGAGTTCAGGCAGCTTAATTTAAGCAGTGTGAAGTACCAACAATTGCTGCAGAAATACTCCTGAAAGGGACATGAGCCCACATGGCTGACCAAGAGGCCTCAGTGATTACTTCGCCAAAGTCCTTTTTTCAAACCAATCACAAACCATTATGGTTCTGAAACAGAGAATTAACCAAGAGCCCATCCCATAAAGAGCTAAAATATTATTCCTCCTACAGACTGAACGCTGTGACCATTTATTCTTGAAGGAAGTCAGAGATCTGGGGGTGTTAGGGAGATGCTTCAGTTTATAAGCAAAGCTGCTCACCTGCAGAGCTTTAAACTATTGTGCACCCACAAAGGAAAGGAATTAGTCATGTGACAAGGGTTTGTCCCCATCATACAGGTCATTCTAGTTATTCCCTCCTCCACCCAGTCTTGAAATTGAGCATGAAGAAAGGAGGGGAAAGCACTTTTGAAATTTTGTTTTCTTATTAAATGAAGATGTGATGAAGATAAAATATGCAAGTTGCCTAATTAAGTTTTATTATTTTTATATATTTGCTTATTTATAAGGATTTAACAAAATATATAAATTAAAACCACATGATAAATCAACTAAAATCCTTTATTTAGCTGGTGTATAGTGGGACTCAGTCATAACCAATGTTAACTGAATTTGGCACACAGTAAAGAAGAGGATTTCTCTCCATTCGGAAACATAGTGCTTTTTTACATAGATCTTGTATGAAACTCAGCAGTAAACCATAAACAAGCACTTTTTATATTTTGCTATTACATTTTTATCTCATCCTTCCTCCAAGCAAGGTGATGTGATCTGAATGTGGTATAGCAATGAGCGTATCAGGTGAACACTGTGGAGACTCAGGTTCCCATTCAGACTTGGAGCAGTCACTCTCAGTGGGGTTGTTCTGGGTATAGAATGGCAGGAGAGTAATGAGCTGAGTTCCTCAAAGAAAAAAGGGGATAAAAATGTAATAAATAAAATTTGTATCTCATGTTAAGGTGGTTTTTGCCTTCCAAACTGTTCCTGTTTATAACACCTTTGGTAGTCCTAGAGGTATGTGCAGGAGCAGTTTGTTAGATGGAATCACTGCCTAAGCTCCCTTGAATAATTGTTCAATGTTGTATTCAGACATCAGGAACTCAGCCCAGACAGATCTCATTAATCAATTTGCAGAAGTGTGGAATGAAATTCATAGTTGCAAGTTGTTGTTTTTAATAAAACAAAATTAGACAACAAATGGTTCATAAATGGAAACTCTCTGTTCAAAAGCAGTATTCTGATTATGTCGTGTCCCCAATGGTAACTGTAGCTAGCTGTCAAGAACGCACGCCACTCCAAGAAGTCAGCGGAAGAAGTCTTGAAGTTTATTGTACAGCACACAGAGAAACGTGGAAAGTCCGTGAGGATTCTGAGGAGGCCATCTCAGAATCCCCCTTTAATACACCTTGCTGGGTGACTCCCAATTCCCCCCTCCCTTCTGCCCTAAAGGTCCGGGGGTGATCCACTTCCCCACCTGGGGTGGCTTGGACAAAAGAGTTAACTGCTCTGGTCTACCTGCACTATTCATGGGTGCTTTTTACATTGTTATTGGGATGCTGCCGGTTCCGCTGCTGATGGCTCGTTAGCGGTCGTTATCGCCCATCCTGGGGTTGTTTACCCCGTGGAGCATGCCTGGGCGAGGTCGGGCCTTGCTGCACTCGGTTTAACCCCTGCGTGCCTGGCTCCGCTGTTGCCCCCTTTCCTGGCCCGCTGCATGGCGCGACCCCACTGTCTAGTCGGGTCGCGACATCCTGCCCCCCCGAAACTGACACCCCCCTCCCCTGGGGAGCGTCCTGGGTCCCGGGGCCCCCCGGCCGGTTCGGCCACTGCTGGTGGAATCTCTTGACCAGCTGTGGGGCCAAAACGTCCGACGCCCACACCCATTCTCGGTCCCCCGTTGCGAAGTCCTTCCACTCCACCAGGTACTGCAGACGCCCTCTGTGGAATCTGGAGTCCAAAATGTCCTTGACCTCATGGTGCTCCCCTCCCGCCAGGATCAGCGGGGTGGGTGGCGCTGCCACGGGGTGCCAACCGTCGTCCTCCGGGGACTTCTTCAGCAAGCTGAAGTGGAACACCGGGTGTATCTGTCGCAAGTTCTTTGGGAGTTCCAGCTTCGCAGAAACTCCGTTGATTACCTCTAACACTTTAAACGGGCCCAAGTACCGGGGCCCGAGTTTCTTGCTGGGGAGGCCCAGCTTCAGATGCCGCGTGGACAGGTAGACCCGGCACCCCGCTTTGATGTCCCCCGCCGGTCTCCTTCGCTGGTCCGCCGTCCTCTTCTGCGCCGCCTTGACCTCCAGCAGTTGTTCCCGAAGGGACTCCCAGCACCTGGCCGTCCTCTCTCTCCACTTTCCGAGCTCCTCCGGCTCCCGGGCAGTGGGCTCCCCCAAGTCCGGCAGGTGCCTCAGGTCGGTCCCGTAGACCACGGCGAAGGGGGACATCTCCGTGCTGCTGTGTACGGAGTTATTATAAGCGAACTCCGCCAACGGAAGCAGCTGTGACCAGTCGTCCTGCTGGTAGCAGCCAAAACATCGCAGGTACTGCTCCAGCACCTGGTTGACACGTTCCGTCTGTCCGTCAGTCTGGGGGTGGTAGGCCGAGCTGAGTCCCTGCTCGATCCCCAGCAATCCCAGGAACGCCTTCCAAAATCGGGACACAAACTGGGAGCCGCGGTCGGAAATGACCTTGTCTGGAACCCCATGGAGCCGGAAGATGTGCTCCATGAACAGCTTTGCCACCTGGGTGGCGGTAGGCAGTGAGGCGCAGGGCACGAAATGGGCTTGCTTGGAGAACAGGTCCACCACGACCCATATTGCTGTTTTGCCTCGGCTGGGTGGCAGATCCGTAATAAAGTCCATGGAGATCACCGACCAGGGTCGAGGTGGGACCTCCAGGGGCTGTAGGAGGCCCTGCGGCTTGCCCACTGCCGGCTTGCAGGTGAGGCAGATGGGGCAGCCCGCAACGTAGTCCTTGACATCTTTACGGAGCGTGGGCCACCAGAAGCTCCGCCGAACCAGCTTCCACGTCTTGACGAAGCCGAAGTGCCCAGCCGCTTTGGCGTCGTGGCATGCTTCCAGGGCGGCCCTCCGGAGGGGTTCCGGGACGTACGCGGCGCTCCCTCTTTGCCAGATGTCCCCTTCCAGTGTCAAGGAGTCCCGCAGGTTCTGTAGTTCCGTGTCTGTCGGATACGCTGCCACTAGTCTGTCGCGGAGCGCTGCAGAAGGCTGGCTGCGCTCCCGGGGGGGTGTTCCAACTTGACCCCCTGTCTGTCCCTCTTCCCTCCTAGCCTGGTTACGGGTGGTGACGGCTCGGGCTAAGTGTTTGTCCTCAAATAGCGGACGCATCTCTGTGCGGACGTCCGCCTCGTACTGGGGCAGGCGAGACAGGGCGTCCGCGAGGAAGTTGTCCTTCCCGGGGATGTGGCTTAGCTGGAAATCGTACCGGGAGAAGAACTCTGCCCACCGCATGTGCTTGGCGGTCAGCTTCCGCGGCTGTCGGAGGGCCTCGAGGTTGCGGTGGTCTGTCCAGACCTCGAACGGTTCCCTTGCCCCCTCCAGCCAGTGCCTCCACTCCTCAAGCGCCATGCGGATGGCCGCTGCCTCCTTCTCCCAGGTAGACCAGTTCCTTTCCGCCTTCCCAAACTTCCGGGACAGGTACGCCCCGGGCCTCAGACGGCCCTCCCCGTCCCTCTGCAGGAGTACCGCTCCCATGGCCACATCACTAGCGTCTACCTGTACCACCATGGGCCGGGCTGGATCCACATGGATCAGCGTAGGCTCGGCGGCGAACGCCTCTTTGAGCCCCTGGAAAGCCTCCTCCGCCCGGGACCCCCAATCCAGAGCCGCCCCGGGACGCTTGGCCCCCTTTCCTTTCCCCTTGGTACCTAGGAGATCGGTGAGGGGGGTCACCAAGGCCGAATAGTTGGGCAAAAAGCCCCTGCAGAAATTTGCGAACCCTAGCAGGCTCTGGAGTTGGCGCCGTGTCCGCGGCCGCTCCCACCCCAGGACTGCCTCCACCTTCTGGGGATCCATGGCCACCCCCGCCGCCGAGATCCTATACCCCAGGTAATCTAAGGAGGGACAGTGGAACTCGCACTTGGGCAACTTGACGTATAGGTGGTTGTCCAGGAGTCTCTGCAAGACCTCCCGGACTAACCGGACGTGTTCCCGGGGGTCCCGACTGTACACCAGCACATCGTCCAGGTAGACTACCACCCCTTTGTACAGGAGGTCGTGGAGTACCTCGTTGATGAGACTCATGAACACCCCCGGGGCCCCGCTCAATCCGAACGGCATTACCAGGAACTCGAACTGTCCAAACTGGCAGTTAAAAGCCGTCTTCCATTCGTCCCCCTCCCGGACCCGCACCCGGTAGTATGCCTCCCTTAAGTCTAGCTTCGTGAAGATCGTGCCGGTACCCAACTGGTCCAGCAGATCCGGGATGAGGGGGAGCGGGTACGCGTTCCCTGCCGCTATGGCGTTCAACCCTCTATAGTCCTGGCACAACCTCCGGGTGCCATCCTTCTTGCCCACGAAGATGACCGGAGCCCCCATGGGGCTCTTGGCGGGGCGGATGAACCCTCTGGCCAGATTCTTGTCCAGGAACTCCCTGAGGTCCTGGAGTTCCTCCCCGGACATCTTGTAGATGCGTCCCTTGGGGAGGACCGCATCTTCTGGGATGTCGATGGCGCAATCTGTGCGGCGGTGGGGGGGCAGCTCGTCTGCCTCGGTTTCCCCGAACACCGCCGCCAGATCCCGGTACTCCGGGGGTATCTCCGGTGCCACCACATCCAGCTTGCCCTCGTCCCCGTGGACCCCTTTGGCCTCCCCCTTTCCGGGGCACTGGGGGTCCGATTCGACCCTGTGCTGCCCACACCTATCCAGGTCAAACGTCAGGCGCCCTGAGCGCCAGTCTACTATGGGGTTATGTTCCATCAGCCAATCCAACCCCAGCACTACCCGGTACCCATCCGTGGGGACCCTAACTAGCATCCTGGACTCCCAGTGGTCCCCCACCCACAAGGAGACCGGCCCCACTTCCACCCCAAACGGACCCCCCTTTATGGGACTGCCGTCCATCTGGACGAAAACTAAGGGGGTGCTCCGAACCTGGGTGGGCAAGTCCAGTTCCTTGGCCACTTCGGGGTGCAGCATACTGTGGTCGCAGCCCGAGTCCAGCAGCGCATCTCCCGTCCATTGTTTGCCGCCGTCCGGGTTTTCCAGCCTCACCCGGACCAGGTTGGGTGGTCTTCCCGCCCGTTTCTTGGGGTCCGTTGACCCTGGCGGGACCTGCAGCCGGGCGTCCTTCACTGCAGGTCCAGGTCGTTTCCCGACTCCGCGCCTTCGGAGTCGGACTGGCGCTTTTCCCTCGGCTCCGACGCGACAGCCGCCCGGCTCCCGGTCTTGGGTGTCTGGTTGGTTCCCGACGTCGCTTGGGACCCTGCCGGGGTCTGAACCTCTCCTGGGGGTCGCTCGGGGCACGCCACCGCATAGTGTCCTGCCCCCCCGCACCTCATGCAGAGTCCATCCCGGCGTCTCCTCTCCCGTTCCGGGTCGGGGGTGCGCTTGTGCCGGGGGACCCCCGCGCCATTGGCGGGACGGGGGGTCCCCGAGTTCTCCGCGGGCCTTCGGTCCTTGCCCGCCCTGGGTCCTAGCTCCAGCATCCCCAGGTCTGCTTCCAACTGAGCCACCATGCGGCACCAGCCGTCCAGCGTCGACAGCTCCCGAGGGGTCCCTTTCACTACGGCCCACTTGCGGAGCTCAGGATGGAGGCCCTCCTTGAAGTAGTGGACGAGGACCTCCTCGTTCCAGGAGGAGATTTGGGCGGCCTCCCCCCTGAACATGTCTACATAGTCCTGAACCGGGAGACCCCCTTGCCTGGCCTTCTGGACCCGTCGCTTCGCCTTCTCCTCCGCCTGCGGGTCTTGGAAGCGCTCTCGAAGGGCTGCCAAGAAGTCCTCCAGGTTGGCCAGAGCCGGATCCCTGCGGTCGACCAGGAGCATGGCCCACTGGCCGGCCTTCCCCTGCAGGGAGGAGATGACCGCCGCTACCAAGTCCTCTGGGTCGCAGTCGTCTCCCCCGTACCTTCTGGCGTGGTTCCTTGCGTGGAAGATGAAGGTGGAGAGTTCCCCCGGGTCCCCCTCGAAAATGGCCTTCAGCTCCGGGGGCGGCCTGCGCCGCGCCGTCGCCCTCCCGCGGACGTGCCTCCCGCGGGTCTCCGGGGTCGCTGCGGCGCGCTCGTCCTCGCTGCTGTCGCCCGTGGAACTCCCCGCCACTACGTCGTCCTCCAGCCGGCTGCTGCGACGTCTTGGCGGGGGAAACACCTGCCCCCCCAGGGCCGTCCCGTCCGACCACGTCAGTCGTTGAGTCACTCCGGGCTCCTGACCTGAGCCCTTCCTTGGGGTCTGCCGACTGCAGACCCCCGATCCCGCGTGGCCTTGGCTCCCGCCGCCGCTACGACTTGTCCGGGGCACCGCGCCCCCACAGGCCTGGTCCAACAACCGGCCTGACTCCTCGCCGACCCGCAGCCGCTCCCAGATGAGGTGGTTCAGCTGCTCCTGGAGTCGCCGTAGCTCGTCCAGGCTCCCGCTGTCTGGTCTGGCCGAGGGTAGGCTCCGTTGGTCTGAGGTGAACAGATCCGCCGGCCGCTCGAGTAGGGCGCTCGAGGTAACGGGGGTCTGAAAACGTGCCGCTCCGCGCCATGGGGTCGCCATCTCGGTAGCTGCCGGTAAGCGATCCCAACACGATACGGGCGTTGAAGTTTTTTCGTGAGAATCCTCACTATGTCGTGTCCCCAATGGTAACTGTAGCTAGCTGTCAAGAACGCACGCCACTCCAAGAAGTCAGCGGAAGAAGTCTTGAAGTTTATTGTACAGCACACAGAGAAACGTGGAAAGTCCGTGAGGATTCTGAGGAGGCCATCTCAGAATCCCCCTTTAATACACCTTGCTGGGTGACTCCCAATTCCCCCCTCCCTTCTGCCCTAAAGGTCCGGGGGTGATCCACTTCCCCACCTGGGGTGGCTTGGACAAAAGAGTTAACTGCTCTGGTCTACCTGCACTATTCATGGGTGCTTTTTACATTGTTATTGGGATGCTGCCGGTTCCGCTGCTGATGGCTCGTTAGCGGTCGTTATCGCCCATCCTGGGGTTGTTTACCCCGTGGGGCATGCCTGGGCGAGGTCGGGCCTTGCTGCACTCGGTTTAACCCCTGCGTGCCTGGCTCCGCTGTTGCCCCCTTTCCTGGCCCGCTGCATGGCGCGACCCCACTGTCTAGTCGGGTCGCGACAGATTACCAGATGCTAGAACGAGCACAGGTCCCTCATCACTTTCATATTTATTTAAGAAAATGTAAACTGCACCTTCTATTATGATGACATTACTCAGAGCAGCTTCCAGTAAATTAAGAGCCATTGCAAAATAAGTCAATAAAGATTATCAGTATAATAAAACAACAAAGAGACTGTAGTACAGCAGGCAAAAACAGTTGGAAAACAGGGGGCCTGTCCATTAAAAACTCCTTAACTTGTCAAATGCCTGCTGGAATAGAAACATCTCAGCTAGGTGGTGAAAAGCAAGATGGTGGGGGGGCAAATGAACGTCCTAAAATGGGAAGTTCCATAATCTAGGTGCTGCTGCACAGACGTCTACACCTAGCTAGTAGCACCAATGCAATACGAAGAAGAATTGGCATGTGAATTTCACCAGTAGAGATTGATAAGTGGACCTTTGGTCTGATGATCCAGCAGAGCAATTCATATGTTCTTAGCAGTGTGACCCTATACATGTCAACAGAACTACAGTGTCCCAGTCAAGGGAAGTCATTTTGTTGTTGTTTAGTCGTTAAGTCATGTCTGACTCTTCGTGAACCCATGGACCAGAGCACGCCAGGCACTCCTGTCTTCAAGGGAAGTCATAGTACCACTCTATTCTGCCTTGGTCAGACCACACTTGGAATCCTGTGTCCAGTTCTGAGCACCACAAAGGTTGACAAGCTGGAACGTGTGCAGAGGGCAACCAAGATGATCAAGGATCTGGAAACCCAGCCTGATGAGGAACGTTTGAAGGAGCTGGGTATGTTTAGTCTGGAAAAGAGGAGACCATCTTCAAATATCTTCAAATATCTAAAGGGCTACCAAATGGAGGGTGGAGCAAGCTTGTTTTCTCGTGCTCTGGAGCACAGGACCCTATCCAATGGCTCCAAGGAGATTCCGACTAACCATCAAAAAGAACTTTCTGAGCATAGGAGCCAGTTCCTAGGAGCCAAGATCCCTTTGCCCCCCCCCTAAAATATCAGACGGGCTGCCCTGCCCCCAGTTGATAGGCATTGCCATTCAAATGGTGTGTCTGGTTGAATGGTGTCTTGTGATTGATTATGTGGGGTGGGCATTACCTGAACCCCCCCCAATATTTTCTTCAAGTTGGAACCCCAGTTTCTGAGAGTAAGAGCTCTCACATGAGAGGCAATGGACTCTCCTTCATTGGAGGTTTTTAAGCAGAGGTTGGATGGTCACCTGTCAAAGAGCGAGCCATCAGTAAATCACACAGTTCAAAGTTGGATTAGCAAAAACATGAGCTTCACAAACGTGGCGCTGAGTCAGGCCTAATGAGCACAGCAGATCATCCCCGGTAGCTCTTACCACATGAATCAGTTGCCGAGATTGAAAGTCCTTGCCTTCCCACAGCTCTGTCTCCTCTTCTGCAGGCAGAGGCGTAGCAAGCCCAGGTGGTACCCGGGGCGGAATTTTTTTTGTCACCCCCCCCACCACTTTGCCAGGGCACTGGCAGAGCTGCACCCAGTGGCATAGCAAGTCACCCCCACCCCCCAAAAAAATGATGGTGCCACTTTGCGAGGTGTGGGTTTTTTTTGTGTGTGTGTCTATTATCTCTTTTTTTTCAATAAAGTTAAAATTTAATTTTAAAAAAAATTAAATTTAAATTTTTAAATTTAATTAAAAAAAAAAACATTTAAAAGTGTCACCCCCCTCTGATGGTGCCACTTTGTGAGGTGTGGGGGTTTTTTGTGTGTGTGTCTATTATCTCTCTTTTTTCAATAAAGTTAAATTTTAATTTTTTTATAAAAATTTAAAAAATATAAAATAAAATAAAAATAAAATAAAATAAAAAAGTGTCACCCCCCTCTGATGGTGCCACTTTGCGAGGTGTGGGGTTTTTTGTGTGTGTCTATTATCTCTTTTTTTTCAATAAAGTTAAAATAAAAAAAAATAAAAATAAAAATAAAAAAGTGTCACCCCCCTCTGATGGTGCCACTTTGTGAGGTGTGTGTGTGTCTATTATATCTTTTTTCCAAAAGTTAAATTTAAATTTAAAAAAAAATTTAAAAAAAATTTATATATAAAAAAAGTGTCACCCCCTCTGGGATGGAACCCGGGGCGGCCCACCCCCCATCGCCCCCCCTTGCTACGCCCCTGTCTGCAGGACCTTTTCTAAGCAATTGGAGACTGTGCCTGCATGCAGCCTGTCGCTGTGTCACCTGTTTCAGCCCTCTTCTGGGAGCTTGTCACAGCTGAAGAGGAGACACCCAGCCTGACACATCTCTACCTCTTGGTTTCCCTCCTCCCACTCACCTGCTTCAGTTTCTGCCTCTGATTCTGGATTACTCTCTGCCACAAACTCTTCTAGCTTACCATGCCTTGTGGCCTCTTCAGCTTCTGAACCTCTTCTTCCCAGTTTTCTCCTCCCTCTCCCTCTGGCCACTCCTGAGCCTTCATCCTTCTTCCCCAGCTGGTTCCTCCTATCATTCTTCTGCATCCAACCGGTCCATGACATCATCTGACATGTAGGATCTAGTTGAGATTCCTGCATTGCAGGGGGTTGGACTAGATGGCCCTTTGGGGCCCCTTCCAACACTACAGTTCTAGGATTCTATAATTAATTCCCATTGAGTTCCAACGGGGCTTACTTCCCAGTAAGTGCGTAGAGGATTGCAGCTTCAGCACACAGATTTGGACTTAAATCTCAAGGAAATCATTGGGTCACTTCAAAGTAAATATGCATATGAATGTGTTGCAAGTATAATAAACACACACACACACACACACACACACACACACACACACACACTTTTAAATAGTAGCCTTTCAAATGGCACCAGAAGATTTAAAAAAACCTGTTCTTAGAGCTGATGCTGGCATGTAGTGCTTCAGACAAAGGCACAATGATCAAACAGGTCAAATCTGGCTTAATTTAATTTAATGATTTTTAAATAGCACTAAAGGCAGTGGTGTAATCAAAGGATATTCTGTATTGCTCTTTTATCAGGCAAATGTTAATCTACCATATTTAATATCTCTCTGATGCCTGGAGGATTATCACATCTAATATTGCAAAGCTGATGGAAAAGTTTTTGTGTGCTTTCTTCACTCAGCAAGACATAAGATAATTTGACAACTTGTTAAAGGCAACATATGTATTTGAACATCATAAATAAAATAACAGGAGGGTCAGAAAATATGGGTGCCTTATATTAAATAATGCAGATTAAGAAACAGACATTTTAATCGAGGTAGGATATCATTGCTGATTCAACTGGCATAGTTCTCAGTGTTTGAGATCACCCCCCCCCCCGAATTCCTGGAGTCTATTACAGTTCTTCACACCCCACATATACACTAGTAATTTCCATAACATTCCATGGGGCATGCTGTCGTGAGGCATGCACCCCAGAATGTGTGTTGACATTGGGGGGGGGACATGGCTAAGGCCTGCTTCCTAGGTGCCAGCAACGCCGGATTTAGGGCAGTGTGAGTGGTTCCCACATATAGGGCACTGAGTCAAGGGGGCACAGAATGGAAGGGGAGAGGGAAAGAAGAAATATGGGGAAGGACAAATTTGGTCTTCTCTCAGGGTGCCATATTATCAAAGTCTGCCTCTGGTACCAGAGACACCAAGAGGTGTAGCTTAAATCAAAGACTTTATCAGGGTTGGCTCTACTGCTAGACCGAGTGAAGCAGCTACCTCAAGCCAGCAGATTTTAGGGGAAGGGGGGGCAGGGAGCAGCAGCAAGCTGTTGGAAGACAGAGCTGTAGGCGTCACCTGCCCTGCCCTGTGCCCCAAAGGTAGCCTTCTGCCTTCAGGGGTGTTGCAGGATCCTGTCTCAGAAGATTCAGCTGCCAGTCTAATCCGCTACCATGGACTTCCATTTTCAGGCCCTACAGCTCCCTTCAGGCAGAGAAAGGAGAAGGGGTAGGGAACATGTGGGGAACCAGACATTTTGGGGCTCCAGCTCCCATCAGCCCTAGCCAGCATAGCCAATGGTCAGGGATGGGAAGTGTTATATAGTCCAACAACCTCTGGAGGGATTCAGGTAATGTTATCCCTGGAGTAGGGGAAAGAAATATTGGCTCTTTTCATTGCCAGGTAATATGGATTGCCCAGACTTTTATAAAGGGTAGAAGCATAGGCTTCTGTTCTTATCTTCTCGATGGAACCATCTCCTCTCACTTCCAGGTCTAGCTCAAACAGTGTTTTTTGACTAACCTAGGCTGCTAAAGCTGCAGTAGACTGAACTTGTCAGCACCTCCTGGGATGATACTGTGCAAAGTCTTTTGGGTTTCTAAACTGAAGCAAGTCATTTGAATTTCCATATTGACAAGTGGCGATGTGCGCATGAAGAAGGGAGTCAATGTGTTCTATTGTTCTCAGTGATAATAGGTCATCCAAAATAAAGAAAACATTTCAGAGGGACTATCTCCAATCAAAAAGTAAAGAGCTGTTTTAATGAGTATTTTGAAAGCATTGTCAAACCCAGGGTACCTCTGTATATATTTATAAAACCAAGATAAAGGCAGACTTGGCTTGAAAGAGAAACATACATACATTGAAGCAAGAAAATCATTCTAACTGTGGCACGTCCATTATTTCTTGGTCTAGTTACAGAAGCAACAAAGGAAGGAGAGGTGAGGCCTAAGCAATGTATTTTAAATAATGAATGGTTATCTTTTGTTGAGATTATTTTTCTGAGGGAAGCTCTGGCTATGTAAGAATGCTGACCTTGGCATTTACCGGTAATCTCTTTATTTTTTCACTGAAGAAAAAACAAACCTTGGGGCTATGGAGATTTCCAAGAAGCAGATTAACATTTCAAGTCAAAGTCCTTCCAAAAGGGAAAAAAGGGGGAAATTGACAACTGCTTAAAAACTGGAACCCATTTCCCTGGTGTAGCTTAGCCAAAAAAAGGTAAAAGCATGAGTTCCAAAGATGGAAGAGTTGATTAGATTAGATTAGATAAATTTATTGTCATTGTCCGTATATACACAGTATACACAACAACGAAAATCAAACACCCAAAGACCGGATTTACTGTACACATTTGCACATATCTCCAACACTCTCATCCTATTAAGACATAATCTATTAAAACATAACATAATCCAGAATATAACATAACCTATTAAAAGCATAACATAACCTAAAACCTATCTCATTCCTTACTACTCACTGCTTGCTATTTCTTACTACTGGCCCTGAGATCATTATTTAGTACAATCAGAGCTCTTGGATAGAAACTATTCAGAAGGCGTGTGGTTCGAGTTTTCATCGTCCTGTATCTTCTGCCTGAAGGCAACAGTTCAAAGAGGTTGTGAGCAGGGTGGGTGGGATCTCTCAGGATATTGTGTGACTTCTTCAAGCAGCGAGACATGAAGATCTCATCCAGGGTTGGTAGTTGGAGCCCAATAACATTCTGGGCAATTTTAATTATTCTCTGTAAAGCTTTTTTATCCATTACAGAGCTGCTCCCATACCACGATAATATACTATAGGTTAAGACACTCTCAATGGTACTGTGATAATAGGACAGAAGTAGGTGCTGAGATAGATTCAATCCCCTGAGCATTCTCAGGAAATACAACCTCCCCTGCACCTTCCTCACAACCATATTAATGTTTGCAGTCCATGAGAGGTCCTCAGAGATGTAAATGCCCAGGTATTTAAAACTGTCAACCCTCTCCACCTCCTCGCCATTTATGTGCAATGGTAAAAATACACTTTTCTTCCTCCTAAAGTCAATTATGAGTTCTTTGGTTTTTTTGGTGTTAAGCATAAGATTATTTTCTTTACACCATTGAATTAACCCCTGTACTTCTTTCCTATAAGCAGACTCATCATTCTCACTAATGAGCCCCACCACTGTTGTATCATCCGCAAATTTGATGATTGTGTTGGACTTATACAGTGGGGTGCAATCACATGTGTACAGGGAATAGAGAAAGGGGCTTAACACGCATCCCTGAGGGGCTCCTGTGCTTAATACTAGAGTAGAAGAATAGTGAGATCCCATTCTCACTGTCTGCGGCCTATCAGTCAGGAAATTCCTTACCCACAAACAGATCTTCTGATGTATACCCAAATTGGTCATTTTAAGGAATAACCTGTCTGGTAGAATTGTATTAAAGACATGATGCATGTGCATGGCATTGTTTTGGCATGGAGGCACGTTGCATACCCATGTCGACAAACACCGCGAGTGTGCCAGGGATCCATTGACAGCCCTTTCCTAGTGCACCAGTGCTGGATTCATGACAATCCTAAAGTGGGTGAAGGACTGCATGGGCCTCTCAACCAGCCAGGCAGAGGTGTCCCTGGGTCCCTTGTGCCCTTGGCAAGGAGCTGGCAAGCCCCCCTCAGGGGGGAAACACTTTACCATAATAAGCACATTAGAAATTACTACATTTTACACAACCCAAGTACTTGAAGCATCCAGAGTGAGGGCAAGGTGAGAGGAAGGACCATGGTGCAAGGACAGGGAGCTTTCCCCATGTTTGATCTTGCTGTGACAGCAGCAGAGTGTCACACGCACATACAGTCCATAGTCTGATCCGTGTTTTTGCCCCCCCCCCATCTGGGCCTGTGCCCTCGGTGGGACCAGTTTTGCCAACCCTTGGGTACCCCTCTGCAGCTGGGTCAGCCATGTCCATTTAAGTCAGTTAGATGAGTAACACAGATTGGGGTGGGGACACTTGCGGCAGGCAATGCAAACGACACCCCCCCCCCTTAGGTGGTGAAAAGATAACAATACATGTTCTATGCTTCTATTAAGGGTGCAATCATAGGGACCATGGGATAGATCACATCTATTTCTCTCATGTCTTGCTTCCAATCGTTGCAGCTGTTCCTCAACATTATTTGGGGTTTGGTACCCCTTCCGGTGCAAAGGAAACTAATAACATATTATACCGTAACAGTAATATTATAATATAACAGATATACCGTATTTTTTCGTGTATAACATGCCCCCCGTGTATAAGACGACCCCTATTTGGGGGGACTCCAGGTTAAGAAAATGGGGGGAGATTGCCCAGAGTTGTTTTGTTTTTTTTAATATTTTTTATTCATTTTCAATTAAAAACCTTCCAATTAATGACAAATCAATTCCAATCATACCAAATCATAATACAAACAATACAGCCAATTAAACATTCCAAATTTTAAAAAAATTCAGAAGGGGACTGGATATCGAAAGATGTCCTTCATTTGTTTTCTGCTTTTTTTCCTTGTTGTTTTCCACTTTCATAGTTCCGATCTTAACCGTACTCACCTTCTTCATCAGCCACTGTGTATGACTCACTATCTTATTTAACAAAGTCCATATATCTGTTAGGCAGGTTTTATTCCATGTTGTTTTCCACTAATTGTTTTTTAAGACACAGTCCTCTGGGTAGCCCCTCCTTTCGCTCCACCGTGTGTGTTTGTTTGTTTGTTTGTTTGTTTGCTCCAAATACTCTGGGCTTTCTTCCAAAATTCCTTCAGTTGATAAAATTTATGATATAGCATTCTTTCAGATCGCTCTTAACAAGCCGATGTTTCAACTATATATCTCCAATGACAAACAATGTAGTGGGGTATACTTCATAGCCAGTAATTAGGTGAAGATTGTTTTTGATTCCTTTAAGATCCACGCCAACTCTCCTGGGCCCTAGGAAAGCCAGCAGCAAGAATCCAAAATTCACCATCACTTTCTCCTTGATCCAAATATGAAAATAATCCATACAAACAAATGCAATTTGGTGTGAAGTACCCCCTTTTATAGTCCATCAGCTGCTTTCATGTCTGATCTTGCCTGTTCTAATTGGGGCTCTCCGCCGAAGACTGTGCAGCCAAGCATCCAGTTCATTTTTACACCTCCTGCATTCCCTTTAGATAATTGATTCTTTCTTGGTAAGGTTCGCCAAATTATGAAATAGCAAATAATGAATAGAAAAGTACGGCAGCCACTCACCTCATAAATCCAAGTGTAAAGATGAGAGTCTCTTTCAAGCCCAAGCTTTAGCATCCAGTGACTGGTAAGTTTAGCAGATCTCCTTCCATCCTGAACACGCCTGTTTTTTAGTCTGAATTTTGATAAATTTTAAAGAACAGGGACCCCCTGGCTCGCTGGAATGGCTCTCAAGAGTGCCCACTTCGTACAGTGCTCAGCACCCAGCGCCCCTGCCCCCGCATTATGCAGGGAGATAACGGACGATCTGCAGGTGACGGCCAGCCCCCCCTACCCTGGGGGAGGGTTGGCAGGGATAATTACCTCCTATCATCCCTGATGACCTGCATGACTGGGGTCTGATGTAATAGGAAAAACAGCCATTTCCCACAGCCAGGAAACTGGAAGTCAAGATCGCCCAGAGTTGTTGAGCTTCTTGGGGGGGGGGATTGCCGCAGACTGCAATCGCCCACCCAATCACTGCTGAAAATCTCCTCCTCCTGGCTGCCAACAATCACCCGTCCTCCCCTCTGCACTATCTGTGTATAAGACGACTCCCCCATTTTAAACATTGATTTTTAATTTTTAAAACTCATACGTGGAAAAATGCAGTACTTGTGGAGTGGAATTTCAGTATTAGAAAGATACCCTTTGTGTACAAATGCTGTACACACCAGATGTCAGGGACTGGCAGGATGCCAGGGGATTGATCCAGAATAGGGGGCCAGCAACTTATGGGGTTTGGTGCCACCCACAAGGTAGGAGCCAGGACAAGGCGAAGAGGAATGAACAGAGCCATCAGAGATGGGAGTGGGCACGCAGGACACGATGAGGGAAGAGGCTGTTCAGGCAAGGAATGGGCCAGTTGAATCCTCACCACTGTTTCAAATGTGTTATAAACTTGCAACACCAGGTGGCACTGGAGAGCAAAAAAAATCTTTGCAATTTGCCATAGCGCCCCCCCCCCTTGTTATAACAATTTAATTTTTGACTTATTTATAGCGGTCCCACCCCACCCCCTGTATGGAGATCCACCCTATGAGGCTCATTCCTGCAAGCTTACAACTATTTCATTTTGCGACTTTTTTCATGTATCTGGTGTAAGTTGCTATAACAAGGCTGCACCTCGTTGCTGCCTTTCACCTGAATGGGATTTAGTTTTGCTTTTTCCCTTTCAGATTTCTAACATAAAACAAATGCCGACTACACAATTTGCAATTTCAACTTTTTCCATCATACCTGGTCATACACCTGTGGCAGTTGGTGGGATAGGGCTGGTTACCTGACCATCACAGATGTGGCATGTGTGGAGGGATGAGGGGTCAGAGCCAATCCTGCTGGTGCATTTGTACCACACCATCCTCATTAACAGACACCTTGTCCCTTGCCTTCCTGATACGCAACCACCATGGCAGCAATGGGAGGCCAGGTAAGCAGCACTGCCCCAACAGCCATTACTGTATATTGTATTTGTGTTTAAATGATAATAGTTATTTCTAAATTCGCATCTAGGCATGGTAATTTGTATCCTATCTTGTCCCCTTTTTGGGCAATGAATAAGGCGTTACCTTGTGTGGCCTGCATGTAAGGAGAAGATAAATACAGCACAAGACAATCATGGTGAAACTTTATTGTGTTGTCCAGGGGTGGACTTTGGTCTTTCAGATTTTAGTGGCACTCTGTGCAAGGCTATCATTCGATGTGCCCCCCCTCCCTCCGCACAGGCACCCGGATGGGGGAACCAGTCGAGCTGCCCTAATTCCACCTCTACATTATCTGATGTTTTCTGATTCTACACCTTCCATAATCATAGGGTCAAACTACATGTTAATCTGAAGTTGTATAAATGCACCTGTCTCTTTATATTTATTTTAAACACTGACTGTGGAGAAGGCCCAGTCCAGCTAAGACCCCTGCATGAGGGAGTGGAGTGGACTCTTTCTCCCTGCATCAAATTACTCTGATCCAACCTGCCCTTTTCCCCATTCCTTTTTTGTTTCCAGGGCAAATAGCAAGCTCTCCCAAAACTGAAACGGTTGTGAGGCAAGGACAAATTGGCAGTGCTCAGCAGCCAAATGTCACAGATTTGGGTTCAGGGCACTGCTCCAGAGCATGCCAACATATTTGTGGGTGATTTAGAACAGTCCCTAAGTCCCTCTCTTCATTCATTGATGACTTCTTTACCATCTTTGTTCATTTGACATGATTCTATATATTTATTTCTGCCCATATCTATTGCTGACTCTTACATTGCTTGACCTCATGGCCTTGCTATAATTCCTCCTTTCTGTGGTCAAAATGTGTATTCCATACCTTTTTAGGTGATCCCACATCTCATGTTTTGTTAGTTATTATGTTATATATTTTTGAGTTTTTATACTGTAAACTACTCTGTGATCCTCGGCTGAAGGGAGGTATATAAATTTAATAAATGAATAAATGACCCACACAGGCTTGTGCTAAATATTTGAGGTGCCAAAAGACCCTTTGTTGTTTCTCATAACCCAACATAACTACCCTTTTGGAACTGCTGTTCACATCATAATATGAAAAGGCGGGGGGGGAGTAATGACTGCTTGATTTCCATGAGTTTGGAAAGTTTGCTAACAAACATAACAAAAAATTTACTTCGAAGTATAGCATCCACTGAAAAATGTCTTGCTAGAAAATTCATTCCACAATTTAATAATATATTAGAGGAAGCGCTAGATGTAGACAATGCTTCTTAGTTTGAATTCCAAAAGAGGGATGGGACAGTGCAAGCTTGAGTCCATTATACAGCTTACAGTGGGGTGCAGCAGAACACTAACTCTGGTTGCATCTACTGGGCTCTTTGGAGGATAGGTGGAAGACAATTGAGATGAATTAATGGATGGCTAAACCAGAAGGAGGATAGGTTCAGACTTGATGAGACTTGTGCAACAAAGTGACCAAGACAAAGTGTGAGGGCCTTGTATGACTGCTGATTCTACTTTTCCTTTATAAATTGGTCTAGCTTTTCTGGAATATGGGTGTGCCAAGAGCCATCAGCACTTCACTTTAGAAGAAATCTGCAGATCACTAGTATGAGTTGGGACTTTTCTTTTTTAAGTACTTAAGCCTGGATGAACTAGGCAAACCAAGATGTCCCCCCTGCTGACTTAGAAAAACTTTTGAAAATAAAGGCTTTTTTTTAAGCGGCTCTGAAAATGAAAGTGCTGAGTGAATGTAAATGAAGCTCTTGTGTGGTCTCCAGGTGACATGGATGGCAGAGTATGGTACAGGGAAACAGGCATACTGTTGGTTTGGATGTTCTTTATCTTATCTTTATCTTTATCTCTTTATTGTCATTGTACAAGTACAACAAAATTGGATTTTAATAATAATAATAATAATAATAATAATAATAATTTTAAAAAAATGTTCAGTGTTGTTTGTTGCTATGCTGGTCTCATGGAACAAGGGAGACAAAGCAAGTATTGCAGGGCCTTCTTTAACTGTGCCAGCTTTGTTAGAAAAAGCATTTCTCCAAGTAGAAACCATTTGAACCTGGTTTGTGTGTGCACACACATAATTAAAGTTAGACATGCTTAGCAATAAAACTAGCAATCAAAATCATTGGTAGCAACCTTAACTGCAGGAAATGTGATCTATCATAGAGGGTTTGTCTTGTTAAAGCCTCTGTGTTCTTGGAAACAGTAGACTTATGACTTTCTGCACCCAATATAATTTAGAAGGTTCTGTACAGGCTTATTGACAGAAGCATTATTTCACAAATAATATGCCTTTTCTTGTTCAAGTCTATTTTCCATGTGAAGTTAGTCAAAACGTAATAGATGGGTTTGTTATTCCTGCATGGTTTGAATAGGTACCGGTGTGCAGTTGCCATGTGTGCCTTTTAATGCATTTTTTTGTTCAAGAATGTTGGTAATTGTCACAGTACACGAATTTTCAGTAGAATTGATGAAGCCAAGTCTGGTGCTTAGCCTACAGGGAAGAGCTTAGTTTTCTGAGTCCCATACTTAAAATTATTCCTTGTTTTGAGTGAAGAATCTTTTAAAGAATGTTGGCAAAACTGAAGGGTAAATAATCTTCATTAGGATGTATATGCCTTGCAGTGGTCGGCGTTAAATTCAAACAAATGTTATTTTCAGGGCACCTCTCAGGTGGGCGCCATTGGCATTTTAAGAGAATGAGAGAGATGTTCATGGTGAGTTCCAGCACCTCTTTTTCTAGAAAAATAGCACTGGGTATTTCCAACATTTATTTTGAATTTTTAAAACATGAAAACATCTCATTTGTTTTTTTTATTCAATACGTAAGATTTCTTATTTTCCCTTTTTCAGAAGGTACAAGGACAGGTTTTGTTGTTTAGTCGTTTAGTCGTGTCCGACTCTTTGTGACCCCATGGACCAGAGCATGCCAGGCACTCCTGCCTTCCGCTGCCTCCCGCAGTTTGGCCAGACTCATGTTAGTAGCTTCGAGAACACTGTCCAACCATCTTGTCCTCTGTCGTCCCCTTCTCCTTGTGCCCTCCATCTTTCCCAACATCAGGGTCTTTTCCAGGGAGTCTTCTCTTCTCATGAGGTGGCCAAAGTATTGGAGCCTCAGCTTCAGGGCAGGTTACAACAATATAATCATGTAATATTGGTTGTCATTCCCTCAGAAAAATTGTTATCCTTATCACCCTTTCTGTTTGTGTTGCTTTCAGAGAATGAACCAGTTTGCATGCAGTGACAAACCATAGTGAGGGTATGGCTGATTTGGATTGAGCAGTGAGATGGTGCCCACTGCACAATTACTCTGGTTTCATTTCTTCCTTGGCAGCATCAAGAGCAACAAGCTGTGAAGCCTTGGCTTGTAATTATGTCTGAACCAGGGATTACATACCTCCCAAAGTCCCCGAAAACAGGGACATCCCATTTGTTCATGTGAGATTGTGGCAGCCATTTTGGGTGCCACCACCTCGAGTGCTCTCGCCTTGCACTCTCAACCTGAAAAATGCACTGTTTGGGAGGGCGAGGTGAGGTGCCGGCCACATGACTCTTCTAGGGGTGCATGCCAGAAGACACGCATCCCAGTTTGAGGCTTGAAAAAGTTGGATGGTATGGCATTATGGCTTGTTTCCTCTAACAAACTACAAACGCTCACCAATATGAAGCCAGGGTTTTGTTGTTGTTTTTGGCTTGCCGATTATGGTTTGTTAGAAAGAAACGAACCTCAACCCCAAGTTCACATCACACGTTAAGGCAAGGCTTCGTGGCTTGTTGCTCCCATTCACACCAGGGGAAGAGGAAAGTGGAAGCAATTGACCAAAGTGCAGCCACACATTGCCAAGAAGCCATAAAGTTCATGGCAGGGGTTGCCAGTCTGGGTTGTCCCTGCCTATGGGCTCCTATGAAAGACTGCAGGTGCTGGGTAGTTTGTGGCATAAATCATGGCTTATTGTTACATTTGAAGGAAGTTAATGCATTGTAAACTGACTTAGAAGCAGTTTTTCTGGTTTAATGCTTGTTTTTGTGGAAACCCAGAACTGTGGGGCAGTGGGGAGAGATTCTATTATTGTTTTTAAACCACTGCTTTGTGCTTCTATGGGTTTTCTATGAAATTATACAAATGTGTAGTCACTGCAGCTGTAAGATGATTAAGAATTTGGGAGAGAAGATGTATATTTTCGTAACTGGAAAAATAGGTTTAAATGTCTTTGGCTGATGTCCTCACAAGAAAACCATCAAAGATCCCAGGAGATGCTTAGTAACTTACCTGTAGAAAAGACTTTACAACTTGAAAAAGAGAAAATGCATGCACTTTTGTAAACCAAAAAAATCTTTAATAAAAATCATTTAAAAAAAAAAGCACACAAGACCTCATTATTGTGTAAGCAAGTCATATTCCCAGAATATTTCTTTTTTACTTTAACTCAAACCGCTCTTGACAGTAATGTCTTGCTTTATCCCATTGCGACATGGATTTTTGACACAAAAAGCCAGTCCTTGGGATCTTTGTTCTGAAGTCAGTGCGCCACAGGAGGAAGGGGGGGGCGAGGCAGGGGTGCTTGGTCCTGATGCTCATTACTGCTTTAATAAACCATTGTTTGGTTATGAACTTCAAGTTACCAACCAGCAGAGCAGAGGAGAGTATGAGTCATTAAGTATATTAAGTTTATTTCTTTATTTATATGGTGCATCTTAATGGTTGCAAGAGAAATGTGATTTTCTCTGGGCTAGTTAACTTATGCATGTTTATCACTCTACACTTGATGACACATAGATATATATGGGAACAATAAAGCTTTGCATTTGATCTGATATGAGACCTCTATTTTTTGTTGGAGATTCATTCCCCGTGTGCAATCATGGGTTTGTGTCTATCACATGACTGGGTATGTTTTGATTCCACAGGAATGGGATGTGACGAAGACAGGATGTTTGTCTTACTGTGTTCCCTGAAGTGGGAGTATTGTCCTTTGTTCTTTCTCTTTGCTGCCTGATGCCAGAGAGAGAGGGAGCCATGTTGAAGTGCTCCGTGTGTGTTTATATGTAAATAAAGTAGATTAGCCAAAATGCTGAGTTGCTGAGTTCTGTTACGCAACTGTGCAAACCTCTGCGGATCCGTTAGTGTCAAACATCATCTGGAGGGCCACAAGCTCCCTATCCCTGATCTAAACCGAGCAGAAGTGCTCCTAGGTGTGCATGGGGTGGTATAGGCAAGCCATCTGTGTGTCGCAAGAAATGCTTTGAGGTTTATAAGCAGTGTTTTCCTTCTAGGAAAAAAAGGTGCTGGTACTCAACATGAAGTTGTTACAGCAAGTGCCACAGTTTTAGCCAGTGCTTTTCTTCCAGAAAAGAGGTGCCGGTACTGTGTACCCTTGAGTGCCCCCCAGAAAAAGCACTGTTAAATGTATTTCTAAATAAATACAGCTCACCAAATGAATCCTCTTGGATTGTATGGTTACGTTCAGGATCATACACTCTTCCCAATATCCCCAGCTAGGTGTGATCTACCGGAAAATAGTGTGTTTCTATTACTAAGTAACCTTTTCTCCCTAGTGAGCATCATGCTATAGTTTGTACTCAGATACAAAATAGATATATATTAGATATAAGCACTCTGCCATTGGCATCTTCACTTGAAGTGTGAAAATGTCTAAGTTTGGCACAAATATTTAGTCTACATGGAGGGGTGGGTATGTTAAAAAAAATCACTACTTAGACCTTTAACATGCTGGATAATGTTGCTTTCTCATCTTGTGCACTTACTTTTTAATGAAATAGCACTGATGTTCACTGGAAGAATAAGTTATGTTTTGTACAGTAAAAATGTAAACCAATGTTTTATGGTTTTAAAAAAATATCCACCCAGCAATAATGTGTCAGTGATGAAATATTCAACAGCATTAAATTCCTGTGCTAATTATCTTCCCACAGTTTAGGCAGGGCATTTCACTATTCATTTTCTTTTACAGTTTTGTAATAAAACCTTAATTTTGCTTCACCAAGGCCTTACCTCCAAAGCTTGCTAAACAAAAGGTAAACTAAGCCAAACACAGCCAGTCGAGTGTCTGTAATAAAAGGCTCTATTTGGATTTATTAGGCAAACATAAGAGGAAAGCTTTTGCAGGAACAGATTTAATATATGGTGAATTTTATAATAAAACCAATACAGCCAGCCAGCTAGTATGTATTTCCCCCGTACGTTTTAGTGTTTTCTGTGTGGTTAACCCTGCTCATGGATTTGTTTGCATCACATTGTTGCTTGTCAAAGGCCACATTTTTAACGATGTTTTTCTTCTATAATTTTGCACCTACAAAGATTTGACTTCTCAAATGTCAGATTTTACCTGGATCATTCCAATTTCTATGTATGTACAATCAAAGCCATCAAACCTTTTCTTCTTCTTACCAGAACACACCTGGTGCTTTATGCTGGTTTCCGACCGTAATAAAGTGTTGATTGATTGACATCTGGTGCTCAGCTTTTCTAATTTGGGGACTGGAGGAACAGGAAATGGAGTTATACTCCCCTTACAGTATGAGCAAAGAGCAGACAACAAAGCCAAAGGTGTTGTACCCGGTTATGTATTTGTTTCTTAAAACTATATCTCACCCTTCCATTGAAAAACTCTGAAAGTCTTAGGGCAAAGGAAGATGTACAGCTTTATGACTGGTAGAAACAATTTGATAATGCCCCCCAAACAAAAAGTGGTTTTGCTGTCCTGGAGCAAAGGCAGAGTTGGTGACAATTTTGTTATTTTCACAGTGAACTTGGTCAACAACAGCTGGTGATGGGAGGGGTGCATGTGCTACAGGGTTTACAAAAGTCCACTTCCATCATCCAATTGATCCAAATTTCTTAAAACTGTTGGAAGCACGCCATATTCAGCAAAAATGTCAAGATTGTAATGTAACCTTCATACTTTGAAATAATTAAACACTCATTTGAATATGTCTCTGGCATAACAAACACAAGTCCCATAAAATTGGTGCTACTACAGGGTCAGTCATAGCATCAACCGATTCATGTTTCCTCTCCATTGACATTATTTGTAATTTGCTTTTTCTCTGAAGCAAACACCAGCAATCTTTACTTTCCACAATGATGTTTCAGCCTCATGATATGTTCAGCTTTTGTTCCTTACACCACTTGCCTGAAAACAAAGAGAAATTTTAGTATTAGAAATATTAGAAATCTTGCATATTATGAGTATAAAATTAGTCTGTGGCCTAGTAGAGTCTCATATGATTGATTAAAGGGGGTGTTATGTACTGAACTGAATCCTAGAACAATAGGATCCAAAATGCAGCAGTCTGATTGGTCTGCAGGAGCCATAGGATCCAGAATGCAGCAGTCTGATTGGTCTGCAGGAGCCACCCAATCCAGCTCCAGGTGGAAGTGAATCAGCGACCTGATTGGCCTGCAAGAGCAGCCAATCAGGCTCCTGGATGAAGTGAATCCGCAACCTGATTGGCCTACAGGAGTAGCCCGGAATTAGCCAATCACATGGGGCCCATTGTGTAAATAATGTATATATAGCAGACGTTTTGGGGAAAGATTCATTCCTTGCTACTATGAGCTGAATAAAGAGCATGAAATTCACACTTGACTCCGAGTTGTCGTGTCCCCAATGGTAACTGTAGCTAGCTGTCAAGAACGCACGCCACTCCGAGAAGTCAGCGGAAGAAGTCTTGAAGTTTATTGTACAGCACACAGAGATATGTGGAAAGTCCGTGAGGATTCTGAGGAGGCCATCTCAGAATCCCCCTTTAATACACCTTGCTGGGTGACTCCCAATTCCCCCCTCCCTTCTGCCCTAAAGGTCCGGGGGTAATCCACTTCCCCACCCGGGATGGCTTGGACAAAAGAGTTAACTGCTCTGGTCTACCTGCACTATTCATGGGTGCTTTTTACATTGTTATTGGGATGCTGCCGGTTCCCCCGCTGATGGCTCGTTAGCGGTCGTTATCGCCCATCCTGGGGTTGTTTACCCCGTGGGGCATGCCTGGGCGAGGTCGGGCCTTGCTGCACTCGGTTTAACCCCTGCGTGCCTGGCTCCGCTGTTGCCCCCTTTCCTGGCCCGCTGCATGGTTCCCCTTCCTGGCGCCCGCATGGCGCGACCCCACTGTCTAGTCGGGTCACGACACGAGTATATTTCAGGGGGGATGAAGGTTTTATGGTCATATTTGCAGGAAGTGGACTGGATGACCCTTGGATCCCTTCCAATTCTATGAGTCTATGATCTTGGGGGTGGGGTCATATTGATGTATATTGTGCTCTGGTCAGAATTGAGTATACACTTCCAGAGTTAACGCTAAATACATTACTTCTGGTAAATGAGCCACCAGAGCTGCTAGAGGGCCATGGAAATTTGTGTCCGGGCTTTTTAGACTTGCCTACCCATGTACTGTCTGAAACCAAAGGGGCATATTGGTTGCCAGATGTAAAATGTCTGTCACCTCTCCCACCCCACTAATAACAGTATTCCAATTTTGAAGTACTTCATTCTCAACATCAAAAACCGTCTTAGAAATAATTTGTTAGTTTTTTGTTCTTTAGTAATTCGCCCCCCAAATTCACAGACCCAGGTGGCGCTGTGGGTTAAACCACAGAGCCTAGGGCTTGCTGATCAGAAGGTCGGCGGTTCGAATCCCTGCGACGGGGTGAGCTCCCGTTGCTCGGTCCCTGCTCCTGCCAACCTAGCAGTTCGAAAGCACAAAGTGCAAGTAGATAAATAGGAACCGCTCTGGCAGGAAGGTAAACGGTGTTTCCGTGTGCTGCTCTGGTTTGCCAGAAGCGGCTTAGTCATGCTGGCCACATGACCCGGAAGCTGTACGCCGGCTCCCTCGGCCAATAAAGCGAGATGAGCGCCGCAACCCCAGAGTCGGACACGACTGGACCTAATGGTCAGGGGTCCCTTTACCTTTACCTTAATTCTCCCCCCTTAAAATTATATTGAGGGGTTCCCATCAATAATTAGGAAAAACAGCAGGTAATGGGTAGCGCTTTGCTGCGTGATTGGTTGAAAGAGGCTGCTGCTTTGCTATAGCATTATACATGGTGGCTAGACATGATTTGGCAGCACACTAGAGATTATGTATAAAATAGCTAATAATGGCTTTACATCCTCCCTTTGTTGGACTCCTTTCCTTCACTCTTAGGAATAATTTTCCTCTTTCTCCAACAGCTCATCTCTAAAGAGCCTAACAGCAGTCGAGCCATTGAAAAGCTGCAGTCAGAGCACACAAGCAGACAACAGCACATCAAAGACCTAGAGGCAAGGCTAGAGGTCAGTGTCTTTCAGTTTGCTGGTAATTGCACTCCGGAGTTACTATAAAGCAGAATTTGCAGAGGCAGATGGACATTTCCATTTAATTTCCCTGTATGATTTTTTTCTATGCCTAATGTTAAATTGTCTGTTTCATAAAGATGGTCATGTTTGCCATTCACAATGCTTGAAGTTAGGGGCCTTAGGGAAATTCTCTTTCTCTTTGTTTTTGTGGGTTTTTGTTTGGTCATTTCTCAAAGAACAAACGCGCTTTGAGGCTGGTACATTAGCACTGTGTGTCAAGACTAGCATATTGGTAGTGGCAAAGAGAGAGTGTTTTGATTGAGAGGGATGAAATAAATGTGTGCATCTGAATAGGTGACTTTCAAATGCTGCATGAATAGAAAACTGTTACAGGAAATCATGACAACCCATGGACAAGAGTTGGACAAGAAAACCGCTGCTTTCCAATCAACCTGGCAGAGTTTCATTACATACATAACTTTGATAGAACATGGTTATACTGTAGGTTGCCAAGAGCACATGGTGATTTGTGGAAGGATACTTTTGTTTAGAAACTGAAATGACATAAAAGTTACATGTAATTAAATAGACATTTTTTGCTTGGGGGGGGTAAAAAACTGCTGTATATGAATCACTGTTTATGACAGATATATATTTCAAATAAAGAAAAACACAATGTGGGAGAAGATATCCCGGTGTCCCAAATTTAGGCTGCAAAGAGTCCCTCCATCCCAGGAGGTTGACTGGTGTGCGAACATTCATTTATTTATACCAAACTATTACAAAAATCTCAGGGTGGCTCACAAGGTAACAATAAAATCTAAATACAGCATAACACTCACATTGTGGAGGGGAAGAGCAACATACAAACAAAAAGCTAAAACAGATTAAAGGGAAAATTAAAAAAAGCTTTTTACCTGACGCTGAAATTGTACCAAAGAAGGTTCCAGGTGAGCCCTGGAGAAGCACCTCTGCAAAGGCTTCTCACCTATAAGCCACCTGCCACACAGAGCAGAGGCAGTTCTTCAAGTATCCTGCTTCCAAGATCTTAAAGGTCAAAACCAGCACCTTGAATCATGACCAGAAATGGACTGAGAGCCAGTGAAAATGGTGTGATATGCTTGTATGTAGCACCCAGTCCCAGTTTGCAGTCTTGCAGCCATATTTTAAACTGAAGTTTTCAGGCTATTTTCAAAGGCAGCCTCACATAGTGCATTGCAGTAGTCCAATTGGGGGAATACCAACTCATGGCTAACTAAGTGAGGCAAAACTATCCCTGTCCAGGTAAGGTTTTCATACCAGCCAAGATTGGCAAAAGGCTCTTGGGCTGCTTCAAGACGTGTTTGCAATCACTCAGCCTTGGTGTTCACACACTTGAGGTGAGATAATTTTGTCTACCTGGGTTCTGTCATAATCAGCAACTTCTTCATCAATGCTGAGCTGGACAAGTGCAGTGCTTGTTTCTGAGGATACTCAAAGGTTTGTGTTGCTACTTTTCATGTATTTACATGCTGGACTTTTTTGTTCTTTGTAGTCTGTAGTTTTGGTAGCTTGTGTGTTTATTTTAAATGTTTTGCTGTATTCATTTCATCTTTATTGTACTGGTGACTTTAAAACACTTTATGAATAAGAAAATAAAAATATCTTCCATTCTGCAGGCTTTTTACACACACACTTAGTAGTGCTAAACTTATTTTTGGACGAAGCTGTCTCTCACATGAAAAGTATTGTAGGAAAGCAATACCTAACTATATTTCCTCTGGAAATGTCAATGCTGTTGGTGTTTCAGCCAAATGCCAAACATAAAATTTCAGAGACTGATATTGGCCAACCTTGGCCTTGCCAGTTCCTGTATCATCCCTGGATTAAATCAGTGTCCAGTGAAGAACAGAGTTAATACAGAAAAGAGAGGCAGACAAATAATTGACAAGAGACAATTCTGGTATATGTTAGATCAGAAGGCAGATTTTGGCTGCAGTTCACAGTAAGGCAACTTACAAAACAGTCCTATACATGTTGACTCAGAAGTGAGTCCTACTGACTTCAGGAGGAGGTACTCCCAGGTAGGTTTGTATATGTCTGTAATCCTAATTACCATTTACTCAAATATGGTTTAGCCAACATACTGTTTTCAGGATTTCAGCTTTTATCTGCACATAAGCAGTGTTACATAGCAAAGACCAAGGAAAGGCGAGTTATGAGGGAAGTATGTTGACCTAAAAGACCCCCGATCCTGGTATGATAGAGGCCATGTTCAGATACTGACTGGGCTAGCAGAACCCTTCACATTGTGGAGGAAGAGGCCTACCTCCTCCCTTCCACCAAGCAGATCATCTCATGTGTGATACAGACACTTCCCATAGATGCTCAATTATATTGACACATTATTTCATAATTCTTATCCCACGAAACAGGAAGAGATTGTGCAGATTGGGTGCCTGTGTGAATATGGCATTGATGCAAGTCAGTGACATTTTCATGGTGAAGGGGGAAATTCACCCAGCGACTATATGGACTGAGCCAAAAGTTATATTGGCATGGTACCCCTCCATTATTTATTTTTAGCATTTCTACCTCACTTTCCTCAGCTATCCAAGGGCCCAGAAGCAGCTAGCAACGATGCTTCATACAGAGCTATGCACTATACATGAAATAATCCTAAACCCACAACATGATATAGTCATATGCATCAGATGAAAGGGAAGCTCCAACTTTGCCAACATTCCAGCTCGTGTATTTATCTAAAAGCTTGTTGGGGTGGGGTTTGGGAAGGAAGATTTGCATTCTTTTCTGAAAATATGAAAAGGCAGACAACAGCAGTCCCCTTTCAGAGCTTGTGGATAACAAAGAATACAAAGCTTGTCTTTCTAGATATAGCTCAGCTAGATGGAATGCAAAGTGAAGTCTTGGCTGTCAGTCTTGAAGGGTGAGAAAGTTCAGGATGCAACAGATGTCCCATAAAAGACAGTGGCTCTATGCCCCATTTATATTACTATGACACCCACATAGATTTTATACTGATGATCAGCACCTTGACTTTACCTCAGAAGGAACTGTCAGTGTTCTTGTATAATAGTGCATTCTCTCTGACCAAATGTGGGAATGGCCACTCACCCCCTTTCCTGGGTGGGTGATGGTGGCAGATAAATATTGTTTGGAGAAAGAGAAAAATCACAGTTCAGCTGTGGATTAATAAATCTCAAAATAGAATTAGTATTTTAAAATGACATATTTTATTAAATGTAAAAATCAGTGCCCACACTCTACAAATGTATTTGGGATGTTTGAGAAGTGTTTGAAATCCTGTAGAAAGCATTATAGTTGGCTGTAATGTTTCATTTATTAAATATATATCTCACCCTTCATTTTAGGATTACAGAGCAGTTTGCAGTATAAAAACACAAAAAATATGTAACATAATAACAAACAGAACAAAACAATAGCACACACACACCCCCATCAGATGTGTGGTCACCTAAATAGGCATGGAATATACATTTTGATTACAGAAAGGAGGAATTATTGGGAAACCACAAGGTCAAGCAATGTGACTGTTTAGGATATACAGTATTAGATTTGAGTAAGGGTAATATGTGAAGTTTTTTATATGTTGAGTAACTTTAATGTCTTGTGCTATTTCACACAAAATGTCTTGTGCTATTTCTTGTGCTATTTTTTACGGTTTTGGGTGTTGTTTATTTGTAACAACAAAACCACTGCACATCGGCTGAAATAATAATGACAAAAACTAATAATAATAATATCAAAGATACTGTAATGAAAATCAAACAATGGAACCAAATAAAAATCAAACAATGGAACCAAATATACTTATATACATGTAACGTATATGACCAAAATCAATACATATGAACCATTCAGCTTAAGATGTATTCAAACAACTCAGTGCCAACATAAGTTTTCAAAAGTTCACTGGGACAGAGAAACAAAACTGTCGATAGTAGGATGTAGACATCTTGGATCCTTTCACAGAGGGGCAACTGAGAAGAAGGAGGAAGACCTGCCTTCCGGATTACAACAGGTTTCGCAAAGGAAGCTTCATCAGTTCTGTGTGGATAATGTGTCAATTACAATACAATAAATAATCATAACAGACTATACAAATTATATAATGCCATATATTATCAAAATATAGAACATACCTTCAAGTATATATGATCAATCAAACATACAAATGATGTAGGCACATAATTATACATATAAAACAAAACCATTTCAAAAATTAAAATACAGAGTTATTTTGAACCCTTAGACCTCCTTCCCTTCCTCCAGGGAGCGGCTTATATTCAGGTATTGTCTTTTTCTCCCCCCCACCCCCGTGAAGGTGTTTTGGGAAGCCTTCCACAAGAAATGCCTCCTCAGACAGAGATATATTTGCAGTTCTTTATTATATACATATGTACATGTAACAGTTCAGCTATCAAGCGTCTGATCCACTGCTCTCAGATCCCAGAAGTGGAGACTTGCGGCTACGCCTCCAGCACAACAGTCTGGGTGCCCTGAGACTCCGCCTTTCCTCTCTGCATTTCAAACCCCTTCGCTCCTTTGCTGAAGGAGCCTGCACCACCTCCCCTTCCGTGCCAGAACTGCTCAGGCGTTGCTGAGGCTCCTTAGCATCCGGGAGCCCCTCCACCTCAGAGCTTGGCTCCCCAGCAGCCCTGTGACACACACACCCTTGAATTTTAAAGGTGTGGCTTATATTTGGGTGCAGCTTATATTCGGGCCAATACGGTAAAATTGTTTTTTTTTCCTTTTAATGCCAAATGCTTGTAAATCATTCCTGCTGTTTTACATACACATATAATTTTATTTGTATGCCGCCTTTCCACAGTTCAAACCATGTTGAAGGTGGCTTACAACATGAAAAAATACATAACTATGACTACAACATAAGAAAAGTATCTGAAACAATATGTCAGGCTTCGGGGAAACAGCTTTCTCCCTCCCTTTGGCCGTGGATAAGCAGAGCAAAACGAAAATAGCCGCTTACCAGTTAAAGAATTTTTTAATGTTCACAGTGGAAGAACAAAGACTCCATCTTGGAGGAAAGGTGCTCCTAATTAAGGTTTCCTCCTACGTCCCCCTGAGCCAGCCCCATCACTTCCTCGTCTGGCAACCTGATCTCGTAACCATTTGGCCTTATCTGCTGTCCTTGACCTTGGACTGAGCGCTGGGACACTTTCTAGCGAAAGGGAGTCTGTTCATTCTCTCTCTCTCCCTGTTCTTCTTCTCTTACCTATTCCCCTCTCAGTTCTACCCAGCTGTTGTCTTCTGAACTATATCCCTCTGCAAACCACTGCTCCAAATCTCTACTGCTCTACTGCTCCTAGGCAGCTTCAGGATCCTGGTCAGGAGCAGGGGGAGGGGAAGGCCCCCACCAGTCTTCATCAGAGTAGCTCTTCTCAGCCTGGTCTCTGACACAAAAAATAAAATATTGAAAAAACACACAACTTAACCAAACTATTTCTACATAAATCACAAGATACAAAAACCAACAGCAACACCCCCAACCACCCCACCCCAAAACAACCCCCCAACACACTTCTGCAGTCATTTACCAGAATACTGGCAGTTGGGAGAAAATTTTCCATCCATAGAATCATAGTAGTTGGAAGGGGACCTCAGAGATTAGTACTACTAGTAGTTCCAGTTAAAGGTAGATAGCCGTGTTGGTCTGTCATAGTCAAAGCAAAATAAAATAAAAAAATTCCTTCCAGTAGCACCTTAGAGACCAACTAAGTTTGTTCTTGGTATGAGCTTTCGTGTGCATGCACACTTCTTCAGATACACTGAAACAGAAGTCACCAGACCCTTATATATAGTGAGAGGGTGGGGAGGGGTATTATTCAGAGGGGTGGTGGGAATGGGTGAAAGACTGATAGCTGTGGTAAACCTGTTGACGACTGTTAACGACCGCAATTAGTCTTACAGGAAAAAGCAAGCGGTGAGAAGGTTAAAAAAGCTTTGTCATGTATAATGAGATAAGAATCCAATGTCTTTGTTCAGACCAGGTCTCTCCATGGTTTTAAGCTTGGTAATGAGTTGCAATTCAGCAACTTCTCTTTCCAGTCTATTTCTGAAATTCCTTTGCAATAAGACAGCTACTTTGAGATCTCGTATAGAGTGTCCTGGTAGGAGAGAAACCAGTAGGAGAGCACTTCAATCTCCCAGGACACTCTATACAAGATCTCAAAGTAGCTGTCTTATTGTAGCTGTCTTCCCCAACTAAATTGTGGAAAAGTTGAAAGCCTCCTCCATTGATCCTCGTCTATTACAGCTTATTCGATTGCTACACTCGAATACCAAACTTATGGTACGATGCTCACAGCAGGGTCATCTAACGAGTTCAGTGGATACCAAGCGGGGAGTCAAACAGGGTTGTGTATTAGCCCCTCTACCATTTAATTACTTCATCAACGATGTCATAACAAAACAATCGAAAGTGGAGTTCCATCCACCCCAATTGGCAG
This sequence comes from Darevskia armeniaca, assembly GCA_034641395.1. NCBI lineage: Eukaryota > Metazoa > Chordata > Lepidosauria > Squamata > Lacertidae > Darevskia > Darevskia armeniaca. The sequence continues at coordinate 6,473,287 of JAWWNF010000019.1, read as the reverse complement.
ACAAGAAAATAGCCATGTTATTATATGCAGACGATGCCCTGATACTGTCTAGGACTCCTGTTGGATTACGACGGGCGCTTCGTTCCCTGGCGGGATACTGTCAAGAGAACCACCTAAATATTAATTATCAAAAGACCAAAATAATGTCCTTTGCAAAACGCCCAAAACTGTGGTCTATAAATGTGGTCTATAAATGGCCGGAAAATCGAACAAGTACACAGTATCAAGTACCTAGGAGTAATTTTCCACGATAAAGGAACAAGGAAAGCTCACTTAAATCATGTAACAACAGAAGCTAATAAAACCACTTCTGCAATTTTAAGATTCCTAAGAACAAAAGGCGCCCACTATATTCCGGCAGCTCTAAAGCTTTATGAGGCGAAGGCACAGGCTCAATTACTCTATTGGGCTCAACTTTGTGCCCTGGCACCAAGTCTAATTCAACTAGAAACAGTCCAGTCTAAGTTCATCAGATCAGCTCTCCAGATCCCTCCCTGTGTGTCAAATGCCACGCTGCGGCTAGAAACAGGAATGACTCGGTTGGAGACCAAAATGTGGATACAAGCGTGTAATTTATGGCTAAAATTACATCTAAACCCACAGGGCCTGGCCCCATTGATACTGAAAGACAATTATCAATCGCCCTGGTCCAGAGCCATCGAGAACAAACTAATGACTATAGGCCTTCAACCATCTCATCTCTTTTCCTGTGACTACAAAACTGCAAAAAACATAGTCAAACAGAGGGTAATCGACATCGAGAGACAAAATGATCTAAATAAAGTCCCATCCTTCCCGATATCGGAAGAACGAAGATACCTGCCGCTCCCAGCTGACTATCTAACCCAGCTAGAGATTCCATCACACAGAAGGGCATTTACGTTGGCTAGGTTCCATACTCTGCCATCTGCGGTTCTATATGGGAAGTATAGACAAGTCCCCTTAGAAGACAGACTCTGTCCGTGCCAATCAGGGGAAATAGAGACCATCGGCCATGTTTTCTTTCGTTGCGCCCTATACAGAAACCTCCGGAAAGAATCTACCCTAAAGATATTTGATGGGTTACCGGGACAATCTGAAGAACAGCAATTAAAATGGCTCCTGTCAGACTCAAATCCAAAGGTCACCGCTATGGTGGCAAGATTTTGCGCCAATGCTATAAGAATCCGAAGTGTCTACACAGGAGATATTCAAAATAACTCCTGATCTGAGCCAGACTGATTTCATTTTAATTCATAGTGAACAGTAAATAATTAATAAAACCTAAGGATCCAAGGATGCTTGATCCCTCTTAGATAAGACATTTTAAGTTATTTTAAATAAGATATACTAGTTTATATTGAGGATGTTATGCTTTTTACTATGCTGGTCGGTGACCGTAATAAAGAATACCTTACCTTACCTCCCATCATAAGTGTAGGGAAATAGTAAGAGAATAATTGTGGAAGCAGGATTGCATTTATGGTGTGAGGAGGCAAAATTCATCTTTACAAAGATTATGAACTCTCAAAGCATTGCAGGGGGCTGGACTAGATGTCCCTTAGAATCCCTCCCAATATATTGTTCTATGACAGGGCAGGGCTTTGACATCCAAATACAATTTGCACTTTGGCTGCAGACCAGGTTCATGACTGTCCACAGCAGACCTGTGCATGGAATCTGTAAAACAGAAAAACCTGGGTGTGCTGTACAATAACTGTAACCACACCACTTTGTCAATATGCAGAGCAGCAGTTCAGTTTAGCAGCTCAGTGTCACATATAACAGAAGGAAAACAATTGGCAATCAGGCTGGGAGAGAGAGAGTTTAAAGGCAAGGTAATTTAAAAGTAGCAGCTCTCACTTTGAAAGCTTTGAAAATGGCCCAGTTTGCCTAATAAAATGCAGACCACCTTACAGTTGCATCACAGTACCTCCTGGTTGAAATTACAGTGGTACCTCGGGTTAAGTACTTAATTCGTTCCGGAGGTCCGTTCTTAACCTGAAGCGTACTTAACCTGAAGCACCACTTTAGCTAAGGGGACCTCCTGCTGCGTTGCTCGGTCCCAGCTCCTGCCCACCTAGCAGTTCGAAAGCACGTCAAAGTGCAAGTAGATAAATAGGAACCGCTCTGGCAGGAAGGTAAACGGCGTTTCCGTGCACTGCTCTGGTTCGCCAGAAGCAGCTTTGTCATGCTGGCCACATGACCTGGAAGCTGTACGCCAGCTCTCAGCCAATAAGAAGAAGAAGAAGAAGAAGAGTTTGGATTTGATACCCCGCTTTATCACTACCCGAAGGAGTCTCCAAGCGGCTAACATTCTCCTGTCCCTTCCTCCCCCACAACAAACACTCTGTGAGGTGAGTGGGGCTGAGAGACTTCAGAGAAGTGTGACTAGCCCAAGGTCACCTAGCAGCTGCATGTGGAGGAGCGGAGACGCGAACCCAGTTCACCAGATTACGAGTCTACCGCTCTTAACCACTACACCACACTGGCTCCCTAAATAAATAAAGCGAGATGAGTGCCGCAACCCCAGAGTCGGACACGACTGGACCTAATGGTCAGGGGTCCCTTTACCTTTACCTTTTACCACTGTAATGGGGTAGCACAAACAGAGAATTGATATGTGAATGTCTCCTTTTGTGCTGCAGTGTTCAATTGCTTTCTCTGAGTCATTTTCACCTGTGCTGAGCTGAGCTTGTTCAAGAGTGTCCATGAACCTCAGGGGGGAGAACAATCTACCGTACTTACCATGTCTTCCATAGATAATGATCCAACCCTGACAACAGTTTATCACACAGTTTATTCTCCCTGCTTTATGCAAACACAGATACACTGCTCCCAGGCCAGTATATTAATATGAATTGAGCATGTGGACTCCCTAAGAGCTCTTGTCCATGAATTTGTTTGTTTCAAATCCCTGTTTAAAGCCATCAGAGACCATGGCCTCCACGGCACCTTGGGACAGTTGGCTCCATGAGTCAAAACTTTTTCTTTTAATATGTATTTTATTGGTTTTCCACTGGAGCACCATAAAATAACTTAGAAACAAAAACAACACATGAATGCATATTATTGGATTGTCAGTTTCAAAAAAGTATCCGTAAGGTACCGGTACATACATAATAGGTTCACTGATTAATTAATCCCCTCCATAGAGATGCAAGTGTTATAGGGAGCTGCAATAACTGCGCTGACTTATTGCTGTGATCACTAAACAAAGACCACATGCCTAAAAAGAACAATTCTCTCTTTTTGCCTATCCATTAATAACGCTTCTGCGTTGGGTCAAGCATTCAGAAAGTGATATTTCCTGTACACGTGCATACCAGGAACTCAAAAGTCATACCCTCCAACATTTCTCCAATGAAAATAGGGATGCCCTAAATAATAATAATAATAATAATAATAATAATAATAATACCCCACCCATCTGAAAAAATCCAGGTGATTTAAAATTGTGAAGGGAGTTGGAGCTAAAACCAAAGTAATCCTTTTAAAACTTTGCTTCATTTGCCATTTTTCAGCTGAAGCCTTCAAATCATTGTGCAATTTCATTCTGTCTTTCCTGAATCTACCGCCAACACATTTCATTGGGTGACCAAGATCTAGTACTGTATTAAAAGGGGGAGGGGTGTTATCCTGCTTTTGCCATATTGTTTCTGCTTTTCTATCTGGTTCCTCCACGGTTCTCTTTTTCCTAAATGTAAATTCCTCCAACCCATTAGCCATATGTCATAGCAAAGGTGATCCAGGAGCTGCAGAGGTGAGAAAGGTTGGCTGCAGGGCTGAGCTATAAATGTTCTATTCCTACACTGTCACTTACTGCCTGAAAAACAGTTACTGTCTTTTTCTGTGTATAACACGCCCCCATGTATAAGATGCCCCCTATTTGGGGGGGACTCCAATTTGAGAAAATGGGGGGAAATTGTAGCCATGTATAAGACGACCCACAATTTTGGACATAATTTTTAACTAAAAAACCCTAGTCTTATACACGGAAAAGTATGGTATATGAGAGAGAACTTGTGTTCAATTAAAGTCAGCAACTAAAGTGGCAAAACAGAAACAAAACCTATTTTGCAGGCCAGGGGTTGTGAGGAACGTGCATAAATATAATGGAATTAATTCAGAGAGGGTGTAATGCCAGGGAACATTACAGAGCCTAGCTGAAACCTGACAGTCTCTTAAACTGCCTTTTTCTAAATGCTTCCATATTGCATATTGATGGACCTCACCATCGGTTTATAACTCTTGTGGCAAGTTATGTAAGAATGTTAAGGAATCTTAACTCCAGGAAAACACTGGGAAGAGAACAGAAAACTCTGGTTGCTATAGCCTGAGGGAGGAAATTGCATGGATCTGGGAGGTATATAATACTGTGCAGCAGAACCACAAGGGGAGTCTTGTCATCCTACATATAATCGTAAAACACTCTTAGTTGTAATGGGAACCTACGCCTGTAGGAGACCCCAGTTGGTAAAATGGCTTTGCAGCAGGTGGATTGTTTCAATTATGCAGTAAACTTTTAAATTTCTAAATTTTTAAGTTTTAAATTGTATTTTACACTTGTATTTTTAACTGTCTGTTATGTGGTTTGATGATTGTTAGCCGCCCTGAGCCCGGTTCAGGCTGGGAGGGGCGGGATATAAATAAAAGTTTATTATTATTATTATTATTATTATTATTATTAAATGCAGGCGGGGGGAGGCACAGGTGGTCTGTAGATGGTGGGTTTGGCCAACTTCAGCTGCAGTTAGAAATCGGTTAAACCTAAAACAGTTTTAATACGGAGACTTTCATCAAGTTTCTCTTTTAAATCTCAATATGTAGAAGGCTTAGCATTCTTCTTCTTTAGACTGGAGGCAAGTAGCAGGCTTGTTGTTTTAGAAAGAGAGAGTGTTGAAAAGGTAGGTAGGTGAAGGTAAAGGACCCCTGAACTGTTAAGTCTAGTCAAACTGGGGTGCAGTGCTTATCTTGCTTTTCAGGCTGAGGGAGCCAGCGTTTGTCCACAGACAGCTTTCTGGGTCATGTGGCCAGCATGACTATGCCTCTTATGGCACAACGGGACACCATGACAAGTGCCAGAGCGCATGGAAACACCGTTTACCTTCCTGCCACAAAGGTACCTATTTATCTACTCACCCTGGTGTGCTTTTGAACTGCTAGGCTGGCAGGAGCTGGGACAAAACAATGGGAGCTCACTTTGTCAAGCAGATTCGAACTGCCAGTCTGCCAATTGGCAAGCCCAAGAGGCTCACTGGTTTAGACCACAACGCCACCCACTCTCCTATTTAAAAGTAGTACAAGCAAACTATTGTGTACACACTTCTTTTTAGAGCTCGCACCTCAGTCCAGGTTTACTACAATTCCTCTTGTATGTAAGGGGGCACCATGGCAGCTCCAACCTCCCCCACCTCGTGTTAGGCTAGAACTGTGTTTCTCGGCACGTGGAAATACATTTCCCATGATGCCATTGCCTACCAGCTGTGAATGCTCAGGGGCCTTTAGGCTTTGCCATGCTCACGGTGGCATCACTGACCTTGGTACTTTTCTTGATTCAGACTTCATATGGGTGTATTAACCAATTATGAAGTAGAACTGTGATTTATTTTACAAATTAGTAGTTGACTGGAACCAGGCAGTTGCTTGCTTCTCTTTCACTTTTATTTTGGTCCCACTTTCTCTCTCTGCTTTTCTCTATGGTTAAACTGGGTTCCACATAACCAGTTTGGACAGAAGAGACACTAGCAGAACAGAAACAATAAATGTGTACAGCTTAGCCAACAATGGTTCTTTCACATTCACATTTCTTAATAACAAATGTATATATCCTCTTTTCATGATATTCGCACAATTTTTTCATCAGTATGGTAAGAGCAGTGTACATTTGGTTCCCTAGAAGTCTCTCATCCTGATACTTACCAAGTTGAAGTCCCCTTAGCTTTAGGAGTAGCCCATTCTAAATGTAATGGGAAACCAGAGTTTCCTGTTATCTGATAGTGAGAGTAGGTTTCATATATTTTCCCTTCCCAATTCCCCCTCTGTCACTTTGGCTCCCCTTGCCCATCCTGGCTTATAAAAGTGAGCCAGGAAGGGCTGGGCGATGGGCTCCGTGGGGTGGTGAATGCTTCTCTCTGTGAGGGAGTCTTCCCAGACCCGCTGAAAGAGGCGGTTATTAAACTGCTTCTTAAAAAACCATCTTTATATGCGGCCAATATGGTCAACTATCGCCCAGTCTCAAATCTTCCATTCTTGGGCAAGGTGATTGAGCGGGTGGTTGCTGAACAACTCCAGGCACGCCTGGAAGATCCCTTCCAGTCGGGATTCAGACCTCATCATGGGACTGAAACTGCCTTGGTCGCACTGGTCGATGATCTCCGGCGGGCTAGGGACAAAGGTGAGAGCTGTTTCCTAGTTCTGCTGGATCTCTCAGCGGCCTTTGACACCATTAACCATAACATCCTTCTGGACCGTATAGAGCGGTTGGGAGCTGGGGGCACTGTTATACAGTGGTTCCGCTCCTTCCTCCTGGGCCGTGTTCAGAAAGTGGTGGTGGGGAATGAGTGTTCAGACCCCTGGGCTCTCACGTGTGGGGTGCCTCAGGGTTCCGTCCTCTCCCCCATGCTTTTTAATATCTATATGAAGCCGCTGGGAGAGATCATCAGGGGGTTTGGGCTGGGTGTTCATCAGTATGCGGATGATACCCAGCTCTACCTCTCTTTCAGATCAGAACCAGTGAAGGCGGTGAAGGTCCTGTGTTAGTGTCTGGAGGCGGTTGGAGGATGGATGGCGGCTAACAGATTGAGGTTGAATCCTGACAAGACAGAAGTACTGTTCTTGGGGGACAGGGTGCGGGCGGGTGTGGGGGACTCCCTGGTCCTGAATGGGGTAACTGTGCCCCTGAAGGACCAGGTACACAGCCTGGGAGTCATTTTGGACTCACAGCTGTCCATGGAGGCGCAGGTTAATTCTGTGTCCAGGGCGGCTGTCTACCAGCTCCATCTGGTACGCAGGCTGAGACCCTACCTGCCCGCAGACTGTCTCGCCAGAGTGGTGCATGCTCTAGTTATCTCCCACTTGGACTACTGCAATGCGCTCTATGTGGGGCTGCCTTTGAAGGTGACCCGGAAACTGCAATTAATCCAGAATGCGGCAGCTAGACTGGTGACTGGGAGTGGCCGCCAAGACCACATAACACCGGTCTTGAAAGACCTACATTGGCTCCCAGTACGTTTCCGAGCACAATTCAAAGTGTTGGTGCTGACTTTTAAAGCCCTAAACGGCCTCGGTCCAGTATATCTGAAGGAGCGTCTCCACCCCCATCATTCTGCCCGGACACTGAGGTCCAGCGCTGAGGGCCTTCTGGCGGTTCCCTCACTACGAGAACAAGGCAGAGGGCCTTCTCGGTAGTGGCCCACTCCCTGTGGAACACCCTCCTGCCAGATGTCAAAGAGAAAAACAACTATCAGACTTTTAGAAGACATCTGAAGGCAACCCTGCTAAGGGAGGCTTTTAATGTTTAATAAATTATTGCATTTTAATGTTCTGTTGGAAGCCGCCCAGAGTGGCTGGGGAAACCCAGCCAGATGGGCAGGGTATAAATAATAAATTATTATTGTTGTTGTTGTTGTTGTTATTATTATTATTATTATTATTATTATTATTACCACTACTACTACTACTACTACTACAGGTATCCACTTACCCAGCATTCTCACCCTGTCAATAGAATCACATTACTTGACTCTAAAAGGGAGAAAATAGACATCTGATTCAACATTCATCTGTCTGGAACTGCAATAGCCTGTGTTGCAAATATTTACATTATATAACTTATTTTCTGCAGTGCGAAGATTAAGCTTGAGTTTCCACCAGATTCGTTACTTCTTGTCATTGTAGGTGTAAGTCTTTCATCAAAGGAGTTAGGGATACTTAGAACAAACTGTCCAACTACTGAGCAGAGCAAATAAAATATGCATCGAGCAAAGCAGTCCTTAGTGGCACTGGAATTACATTGCCAATAACTTCTTGTTTCAGCTTCCAAATGGTTCCCAAGGGGCAGCAACACAAATGAGGTTAACTGTTGGTCAGCAGTATATTAAACTTATACTGTGGATCATGTTCCTGGCAAACCATAAGAAACATCCACACACAGCACAGACAAGGATGTAGGAACTTGTCTCATATGAAGCCCTTCTTCTGAGACCCGGTCTACACTTGCAGCAGTATGAATATAAATTAGGTGGGAAAGTCATGGAGTCTTAGTTGTAGAAGGTAATGCATCACACTTCAGGTAGCAGAACCCCATTTTCCAGTCCTTCCCTGCATTCTTTTTTTAAAAAAACAACCCTTTCCTACAAGTAGAAAACCAGCACACAGAGAATATGCTGGGCTGGACAAGACACTTTCTCTGTGATGTGCTAGATTTTTACTTGCAGGATTTATAATTATTATTATTATTTTGGCATAGCGTAGAATTAAAAATTGAATGCCCATCTTCTATTGTTGGATAACTTTTGAATATAAATAAAAAAGAAACCCTCTCCAAATTAATGCTCATCTGCAGTCTACAGCAGAGTTAGTATCTATACCTAGCATCCCTGGGCCCGGTGCTCTTGTAGAGACCTCCACAGACATTTTGGACTTCCTATTCCTCACCTCCAGCTCAGTGTTTGAGCAGCACTGGGTGACTGAATATAGCTGCCATTTTAATCTCCCATAATGCTTGTGTTATAGTGTCACTCTGGATTCTTGTAGGAAATAAAAATGTGTAATGATCCCAGGAAGGCAAGCAAGCCCCAATAAGAATTAATGAGTCTCTGGCAGATTTATAGTACGTTTATTTACAATTAACATCCAGAGAGCAGCTCTGAGTCTGCCGCTCTTAACTACAAGTTGGTCACTCTGAGTCTCCACCTCTTTCGCAGGATGAAGAGTACCAAAGTCCAGTTTTTCCTCTCTTGTGCTTCTGTTGCATTTTAACCCTTTCAGCTCTTCTGGTTCAGGGAGAAGGTGGGTGAACTCCCCCCCCTCTCAAAGAAAGAGCCCTCTAAATGCTGCCTCCCTCCTGGTTGCATAGCAACCCCCTCAATGCCATCTATCTCCTCCCCTCCCTCTGCCTGCGAGCTTCCCAAATCTGCTGCTCTATCTGAGTCTGGGAACTCTTGATGAAGGGGGGGCCAAACTAACCCACTCCTGCTCTGTCTGTGACTGCATTCCCTCATCTCCAGAGAAAGATTCTGGCTCCCTCTGTACTGGCATTCCTTCATCTCCAGAGTCAGACTCTTCGCAGGCGTTCGATTTAGCCGTGTCCCTGACAAAATGGCAGCCTTCAGCTACTTAACACTGGTATGGAAAACGGCCATAGTTTAGTGGTAGACCATCTATTTTGCAGGTTCAGTCTGGTCCCAGGTTCCATCCCCAGCATCTCCAGGTAGGGCTGGGAGAGACTCCTGTCTAGAATCCTGGAGAGTCAGTGCCTGTCTAGGCAGACCAGTGTTTCTCAAACTTGGGTCCCCAGCTGTTGTTGGACTACCGGTACAACTTGCATCATTCCTAGCCAGCAGGACAAGTTGTGAGGGATGATGGGAGTTGTAGTCCAACAACAGCTGGGGACCAAGTTTGAGAAACACTGGTGTAGACACTACTAAGATGGACCCGTGGTCTGACTCAGGCAGTTCCTATCTTCCTGTGTTTGCCCATCACCACTGCCAGGTGAGCCCACAAAAGACCAACAATGGAGAAAGAGTCCCCAAGAGGGCACTTTGCCCAGGGGCCTCTCAAAGCTGGAGATAGCCCTGGACTCCATTACTCCATTTCCCTGTATGTGTAGACCAGGCTTAACATTATATATTCTCAGATACAAAAAAGAGTATAAAGACACACTGCGAAGACCTCAACAAAAAACTGCTGGTTACAGATTGAGCCTTCTGCAGAGTGCTTTAACCCTTGACCCAGACTTCTGCATTCTCTCCAAGCTCCTTTGTCCATGGAACATTAAGAGGACATAGCAATAAGGGCACTATGCAGATCTGAGAAATTGCCTCATAAAAGATGTGGGTTTATTGCCATTCCCATTTAGGCTGTTTATTCAACTTACCCAAAGGATCAGACTGGTTACCTGAAGAACGTCCTTGACTTCTGGGAAGAGATAGTTTGTGACTCAAGCGCCCAGGAGAACCCATCCTTTCTGGGCCCTTTCCTGGTAGCAGCAGCCTTGAAGAAGTACCTGTCACATTAGGACAGAGAGTTTTGAATGATATGGATCTTGCTGTACTTTCTGCACCATTTCCTACAATAAACACTTATCTTTATAGGCTGCCAGTTTTTTAAGGTGCTTTGGCTGAAAGCACCTCTGATTAACATGGCAGGGCTTGTCTAGTTAGTAAGACGAGATTAAAACTGAAGAAGTAAATACTGTCTATGATTAAAAGGTGTGACCATAATGTTAAAGGTCTTGCACAGAGAAAAACTGGAATGTAAAAAATGTGAGTGGCAGTTCTCCCTATGGGGCTATGTAACATTTGTCAGTTTCTTACAATGTGTACAGGCCCAATTGTATGAAGGACCTCCATGCCAGCACCTCATGCATTAAGTGGAGATTCCTCATGCATTCTGGTTGGCTTATCTGCCAAGAGGCTAGCAAACACTGTGGCCCACTTGTGGAGTTCTTTGGTGACTTCCATGTAGGAACTGTTGAGTTATGAATGGCTACAGTGTTACAGGACAGCAGTAGAGAACGCACCCCCCTAGTGTGGGTCATTATTTCAGTCAAACCAATAATTCTTGCTTTGCCATATGGGCACATGAAGGGGCTGAGCCTCACAGAGCTTTTGTGTGAAATTTGCTAGAGAGAACTCTGTGTGATCACTTCCTTTGTCTGGCTTGGCAGGAAGCTGTAACACTACATACTCACTCCATTCCTAGGCAGCCTCTCTTCATCATGTGTCAGGGACTACCGGTAGCTGGTTAGTATACCATTCCTGTGATGTAATTTAAAAAGGGAAGGAAATAATACATATTTTTAAAAGTAGTCTTTTTCCTTTGCTTCAACCACCATGCCTTCCATTGCTGGGACAATCATATTCTTGTTCCTCCAGGGTGACTCATGTAACTCGTCTCACTTTAGCTCCCAAGCTTGGAGCTTTGGTCTTATTTTAATGGGAAGGCCATGAGGAGAGATGTGTAAGCAAAACATAAGTGCCAGAAGAACAGAGCAGGCTGCTGAGAGGACATATCCGCAAGACATTGAAATTCTGCAGGGTGGATGGGTAGGAATCTCTTTCAAAATAGACAGAGAAAGGGCAGAACTCCTCAATGCCTTCTTTGCCTCAGTCTTCTCCAAAAAAGAAAACAATGCTAGACCTAAAGAATATGGAGCAGATGATACAGCAGGGGAAATACAGCCCAGAATAAGTAAGGAGGTAGTACAAGAATACTTGGCTAGTTTAGTCTCCAGGGCCAGATGAACTACACCCAAGAGTATTAAAAGAACTGGCAGAGGTGATTTCAGAACCACTGGCAGTAATCTTTGAGAATTCCTGGAGAACAGGCAAAGTCCCAGCAGACTGGAGGAGGGCAAATGTTGTCCCTATTTTCAAAAAGGGGAAAAGAGAGGACCCAAACAATTACCGCCCAGTCAGCCTGACATCAATACCAGGAAAGATTCTAGAGCAGATCATTAAGCAAACGGTCTGTGAGCACCTAGTAAGGAACGCTATGATCACTAAAAGTCAGCATGGGTTTCTGAAAAATAAGTCATGTCAGACCAATCTGATCTCATTTTTTGACAGAATTACAAGCCTGGTAGATGAAGGGAATGCCGTGGATGTAGCCTATCTTGATTTCAGCAAGGCCTTTGACAAGGTGCCCCATGATATTCTTGTAAAGAAGCTGGTAAAATGTGGGCTAGACAATGCTACCATTCAGTGGATTTGTAACTGGCTGACTGACCGAACCCAAAGGGTGTTCATTAATGGATCCCCTTCATCCTGGAGAGAAGTGACTAGTGGGGTGCCACAGGGTTCTGTCTTGGGCCCAGTCTTATTCAACATCTTTATCAATGACTTGGATGATGGGCTTGAGGGCATCCTGATCAAGTTTGCAGATGACACCAAATTGGGAGGGGTGGCTAATACCCCAAAGGACAGGATCACACTTCAAAATGACCTTAACAGATTAGAGAACTGGGCCAAGGCAAACAGGATGAATTTTAACAGGGAGAAATGTAAAGTACTACACTTGGGCAAAAAAAATGAAAGGCACAAATACAGGATGGGTGACACCTGGCTTGAGAGCAGTACATGTGAAAAGGATCTAGGAGTCTTGGTAGACCATAAACTTGACATGAGTCAACAGTGTGATGCAGCAGCTAAAAAAGCCAATGCAATTCTGGGCTGCATCAATAGGAGTATAGCATCTAGATCAAGGGAAGTAATAGTACCACTGTATTCCGCTCTGGTCAGACCTCACCTGGAATACTGTGTCCAGTTCTGGGCACCACAGTTCAAGAAGGATACTGACAAGCTGGAACATGTCCAGAGGAGGGCAACCAAAATGGTCAAAGGCCTGGAAACGATGCCTTATGAGAAACGGCTTAGGGAGCTGGGTATGTTTAGCCTGGAGAAGAGAAGGTTCAGGGGTGATATGATAGCCATGTTCAAATATATCAAAGGATGTCATATAGAGCAGCGTTTCCCAACCGGTGTGCCGCGGCACACTAGTGTGCCGCGAGACACCGGCTGATGTGCCGCGGAAAAAGGGACCTGCAGCCCAGGGCTGCACAGGACCGTGGCGGCGGCACTGCTGGAGCCCGGCGGCGAAGCGGAAGCCAGGGCGGCGCTGCTCCCTTGGCTGCTGCAGCAGCAGCAGCAACAGCAGCCTCGCGCGAGAATCCCGACCGGAAGCCTCGCGCGCACCGCGCTACAGCTGATCCCAGAGGTAACTCTGGGTCAGGAGACCCGGCGCAGCCGGGTGGGGGAGGAGCGGTGTGCCGCGAGATTTTTTCATTGATTCAAGTGTGCCGTTGCCTAGATTAGGTTGGGAAACACTGATATAGAGGAGGGAGAAAGGTTGTTTTCTGCTGCTCCAGAGAAGCGGACACGGAGCAATGGATTCAAACTACAAGAAAGAAGATTCCACCTAAACATTAGGAAGAACTTCCTGACAGTAAGAGCTGTTCGACAGTGGAATTTGCTGCCAAGGAGGGTGGTGGAGTCTCCTTCTTTGGAGGTCTTTAAGCAGAGGCTTGACAGCCACCTGTCAGGAATGCTTTGATGGTGTTTCCTGCTTGGCAGGGGGTTGGACTGGATGGCCCTTGTGGTCTCTTCAAACTCTATGATTCTATGATTCTATGATCTCTTTTTAAAAGATTCTTGCCCCTCCAGTCCACAGAATTTCAATTCCCGGCACTCCCTGGGAAGAGAGAATAATTGTTATACCTCTGTATTGTGGATATGCCCTCTCAAGAATTCTCAGGACTCTGGGGAATCCAAGACTGTTCATGTGGTATAAATCAATACAACATTTTATTATGGAGTAAATCATCTCAAACCTGAATCCAGAGAGGGGTGTGTGTTTCTGCCCACCCCATCAGCTACTTTGATTCACGGTCAGAACCAAATCATAGAGGATGATATTCAACTAACATACTCAGAGTAGAGCCATTGAACTCAATGGGTTTAGGTTATGACTGAGTACAACTAGTGCTGGATACAACCCAGTGTTCCAGCTCCCCATCTGCTGCTTTGTGTGATCCATCTTAACATTTCTAAATATGTGTAAGGTCAAGCAAAGAACCGTATTTATGGTAGTGGTAGGATTGTTGAACCTGCAAAGAGCCTCCATTCAGAAATAAAATGACCATCAGGAGGTTAACAAACTATGTATGCTCTGAAGTGAAACAGCCTTTATATATTGAGTGGTTTAGATGACCCCCCCCCTCCAGCTAACATCCATTTCCTCACCAGTTCTGCTTCACAGATCAGAGCAAGCTCTGGAGCTCCAGGTTTCTATTTTCTAATTACAGCCTTTGCAACAAAGAGAGACATTTTATATAATTAGATAGAAAGACCCAACTCATCCAGCTTGATACATAGACTCCTGGAGAGATTAATGTTACTTCCCAAACCCTGGGGAGAAAGTTTTTAATGTTGCATTTAAACACAATTCTCACAAGAGAACGGTAAGAGGCACCCGTTGGAATCCTCGTGTTCTTCATTCCCTTTAATAGCCAACTCAGGTGGTGTGTGCCGACTGACAGGAATGGAAACAAAACAGATCTGAAACAAGACAGAGGTATCCACATGGTCAGGGGGAATCCCATGGCTTGAAGAAGAACAAAAAGGAAACGGTGCACTGAGGACTGAGCATGCTCAGCAGCTGCACAATCTTGAATGTCACTTGGAAAAAGAAACATAAAATGGAGGGTGGAAAAGGCTGAAGGGCCACACACCTCTTAGAAAAGGAGAATATGCTGCAACATTTTACTGCAGGTTCTACTGGTACATATAATGTTACCCATATAAAAAGCACACACAGCAGCAGCTTACTTGTGGTGCCACATTGGTGGGTCAATGGGGTGAGACAGGGTTATCAGGTGAATGGAGGAGAAAGCTCTTGAGCCACTAACAGAACTGTAGCAGATGGGATTTCAGCAGTTGCAGTTTATCATGCAGAAGTTAGGGGGGGGAAGCACATGCTATGAAAGTTACACCAGCCCCACTCTCCTTTCCATTCTTCAGGCATTCAGTTGCACAAAGGGGCAAGTGGGAATGCACGTGTCAAACTCCATGTCCTCAATGATGCATGTGCAAGGCAGATAATGAAGGATTTAGTTGAGCCTGAAGGGAATTGCCTTACTCACAGTTAGGGTTTCTAGCATGGGAATGGAGACCCTGATCGATTAGACTTCCTGTCCCCATGTTGGAAACACTACCTGTGAATAAGGCAGCCTTTTTCAGACAAATGCCAAGCATGCTTGCCCTTATCAGAGAATCATAAATTGTAGAGTTGAAAGGACCCTGAGGGTTATCTGCTCCAACCTCCTTTTGCCCAATGTTGGGCTCGAACTCATAACCCTGGGATGAAGAGTTTTGTATGTTCACAGTGAATGCCTGAAAAGTGATTTGGTGACACTTAAAGTGGAAGTGCTCACTACACTTTTGTGACTTTTCTCAAAGAATCTTGGGAATTGTACTTAAATGAGGTGCTGAGAATACTCTGTATCACAACTGCAGCTCTCAGGGAACTACAATTTCTTGGGCCCTTTGGGGAAAAGATAATGACTAGTTAATTGTGTGAGTATTGTGCTGGGAAGCACAAAGGATGGAGAGAAATGAGAGGGGAGATAAAGAAGATTCCCATTTTGGTCTGAAAAACTGTGTGTGTGTGTGAGAGAGAGAGAGAGAGAGACAGAGAGACAGAGAGGGAGAGAGAGAGAGATTAGGCTACTTCATAATCCCATGCCTTTCTGTTCTGATGAAGATGTTTCCTAGTCTGTGGATCAAACTGTGGAGCCCTGAGTGGGACATCATAGCAATGCAGAAACACAAATGATATTTACCATAGTGCATTTAGAGGAGGACGTATTTTGGGGACCACAACAGCAATGCAGAAACACAGCTGATATTTCCTAGAATGTGTTTAAGGAAGGATATATTTCTCTGTGGGGAAGGGAGCAACACAGATTTTCCCATAAATTTTATATTTTTTCCTTCTCACCATATTTAATTAACAGTATACCACCATCACCCGGTGCTTGACAGAGAGCTCTTTAAAAGGCACTGCTTTAGTAGCACATTCACGCCTAAAGGAATAAAACATCCTCATTGCTTTTGTTTTAATACTAATGTCCCTCCTGAAAAAGAACGTGCAGTCCTAGCCTGTACTCCCTGATGTGCATGACATCAAGCCAGAGAGAGACACACAAAATCAGTAACAGACCTGTGGAGTTTGGGAGGCGCACATATGGTAAAATGGAGGGTCTGTTGATTTTCTGTATTATAGCTTTGTTGCCATAACTGTTGCAGCAGGAATGTAAAAACCAAAACATATTGCCAGAAAGTACACACACAGCCCTCAAACTGTGTGACTCATCACTTACCATTGTTGCCAGCAGTCTGTTCCATGGTGCTTCTGCCTCCATGAAACTTTTTTTTTTACTGTTCAGTTCTCCTTCCCCTCCCCTCCCTCCGCCTCAGTTCCTTGCAAAATTATGTATATTAGAAAATTGGACAGCCAAGAGCATTTTTCTCTCCTACTTCAGTATCAAAGCGCAGCTGGACCCACTGTGACTAGAATGTCGCACACAGCACTCCTCTCTTTCATAATCTAATCCAATGTTTCTTTTCAGATTTGCCAGGCTAATTCCACTGTGAGTAATGGGGCGAGGATCAAAGCCAAGGAGTGCTTGGGTTGGAACAGACTGGCAAATGGCAGTTTCTCTTGATGACCAAACAGCTGTGTCACCCTTCCAACCTTCCTTGGCCAAATACAGAGTTGTAGAACTCTGTTTCTTCTGAAAGTGGCACAAGGATTTGAAAATGCTTTAGCAGGCCCAGCGCCAGAGCTTGTCACGATGGGGCAAATGCCCAGAGGAGGCTGCTGCAGCCAACACCAGCTTCCCTTTTCAAAAGGCCCAGCACTCTGAAGGGTGAAATACAAGTGCAGCTGCCCCCATTGCTTCTGGGCCCCATGTATGCTGTGTAGGGCCAGGAGGCATTTTGGGGGGGAATGAATATGGTGGTTGTGTCTGTAGCTGTTTCCCCTGGCACTTCTCTCCTCAGTGTTGCGCTGCCTTCCAATACTAGTCCTTGGTGCTTCTCACCACCGTGGGCCCCCCTCTGTCCCCCCCCCCCTCAGCCAGTCAGGGAGGTGCTGAGGAGAGCACCAGGGTGGCACTGGGGTGGGACAGATAGGGAAGTCGGATATGCAGTAGAAGGGAGTTCCAAAGGGTAGGTGCCACCTTCACTAAAGGCCTGATTCCTGATAGGATGGTCTCTGCAGGATGGTCTTTATTGCAGCAGCATTGCAGGAATCAGTTGGTGTGTAGGGAAGGAGATGTTATTTTAGGTATCCTGGTTCCAAGCTGTATGGGGTATTGATGTTGTACACCAATATCAGCACCTTGAACCTACCTAACCCTGTAGCTGGCATGGGCCATATGTGATCAAACTTCCTGACTTCCCTGCTCCCTTGAGTGCCCACCCACCCCCCACCCCCGTTGGTGCTCAGACAGCTCAGCCCAGCCCCCTTCCTCCTCTAGGCAGGGCGGGGAGAAGACAGGAGGAGGGAGGGAGGAGGAGGTGCCGCCATGGTGTGTGTGAGGGAGAGGGGGGGTGGAATGGCGCAGGGGGGGAATGGTGCAGCCCGAACGAGCAGAATCCACATGCCGATCCACGGACAGTCCATTGATCCGGCCCTTGTTTGCCGGCCCCTGCTATAGTAGAAGGGCTGGCCCCTCTCCTCTAGCACTTTTGCTCAGATCAGTTTTAGAACCCCCTCCACCTACTTAACAGGAGAAAGGGTCAAGACACCTGATCACAGATCTCCCATGTCGAGTGTGGTTAAGTCCCAAACCTAAAAGTTAAGCCTCATGTATAGGAATTATGTGCTTTGCTATTGACCTGCAGCTGATCCACCCACCGCCAATCTGTTCTTCCCATATGTACGTGCTGGCTGTCAGCCCCCCGTTTGGCATTCCTCAAGCATTTATCAATGAGAGTTCAAAAGTCTCCTCAAGTTGGGACCCTGGCTCATTGGCAGCATTTGGCACTGAAATGAAACAGACCCAGGCTTTGGAATTAGCCTCAGGACTAAATGCAATTTCCAACTCCAAAGCAGAGGGAGACAGCAGGCAAGTGAGACTTGGCACCAGCCAGCAGAGGGATGCATTTCTCGCATAGCAGAAGCGCCTAACTTTGCTTTGCAAAGCTGAACGTTTCCAAAAGTGATCTGGAAAATGTTTAACTGCCATAAATCTAGGGCTTTATCCAGTAGTGGATAAAGAGGAGGATTAGAGGGAGATTGCCCAGGCAGGGGCGTAGCAAGGGGGGCGGGGGGGCGGGCCGCCCCAGGCACCACCCAGCAGGGGGTGACAAAACCTGCTTTGTCTTCCTTTCCCCCGTTCAGCGGCTTTTTTCGCCGCTAGCTAGGCTCCCTGGGCGGAGCCCCGGCATGCGGGAGAGGGGCGGAGCCCCGGCATGCAGGAGAGGGGCGGACCAGAGCCACGAGGGGGTGACACCCCCCTGGCTGCTGGCCCGGCCCTCTCCTGCATGCCGCTGCCCGCCCGACACCCCCTTGGAGTGGCGGCGCTCGTGCCGGCGCTGCAAGGGGGTGTCGGGCAGGCAGCGGCTTCAGGAGTCCCGAAGCCGCTGCCTGCCCGA
Source organism: Darevskia armeniaca (assembly GCA_034641395.1). NCBI lineage: Eukaryota > Metazoa > Chordata > Lepidosauria > Squamata > Lacertidae > Darevskia > Darevskia armeniaca. The sequence continues at coordinate 6,454,925 of JAWWNF010000019.1, read as the reverse complement.
CACCCCCTTGGAGCGGCGGGGCTCGTGCCGGCGCTGCAAGGGGGGGTCGCCGTGTCGGGCAGGCAGCGGCTTCAGGAGTCCTGAAGCCGCTGCCTGCCCGACACCCCCTTGGAGCGGCGGGGCTCGTGCCGGCGCTGCAAGGGGGTGTCGCCGTGTCGGACAGGCAGCGGCTTCAGGAGTCCCGAAGCCGCTGCCTGCCCGACACCCCCTTGGTGAGGCGGCACGAGCAGCTGCCGCACCAACAGGTGCCGAGCAGCGGCTTCGGGAGATTCCCAAAGCCGCCGCCCGGCATCCCCGGGGGCGGGGCATCGCGCTGTGCGCGTGCGTCATGACGTCATGACGCACGTACACGCCACGACGCCCCGCCCCCGGGGGTGCCTCTTGGCTTCCCGCCCCGGGTAGCCGAGAGGCACGGAACGCCCCTGTGCCCAGGCTTACTGGAACATTCTGGACAGTTTACAACTGAATCTGGATAGGGCCCTGTGCCCTGTGTGGATGTACTGAAATGCTGGGAAAGGCAGGCTTGGTCTGATGTTGCTGTCTTCTCTGCACTTTCCAATATGATCTACATCCCAGGCAGGCGTTCACTCGGTGGGTGTTTCTGACCCACCTAGCCAAGCACAAGTCACAAACCATATTTTCTGGTCTGCCACCCAGTTGCTGGGCAAGTCCTCTGTGTTTGCTGTGCCAGTCAAGCAGCAAGAACAGGGCGTTTGTCACCAAGGCCCTTGTCACTGGTTGCTATACATAGCTGGAAGGGCCAGCTCTACCATTAGGCAGGCTGAGCCAGCTGCTGAAGGGCATAATAATAATAATAATAATAATAATAATAATAATAATAATAATTTATTATTTATACCCCGCCCATCTGGCTGGGTTTCCCCAGCCACTCTGGGCGGCTTTCAACAGAACATTAAAATACAGTAATATATTAAACATTAAAAGCCTCCCTAAACAGGGCTGCCTTCAGATGTCTTCTAAAGGTCTGGTAGTTGTTGTTCTCTTTGACATCTGAAGGGAGGGCGTTCCACAGGGCGGGTGCCACTACCGAGAAGGCCCTCTGCCTGGTTCCCTGTAACTTGGCTTCTCGTAGTGAGGTAACTGCCAGAAGGCCCTCGGCACTGGACCTCAGTGTCCGGGCAGAACGGTGGGGGTGGAGACGCTCCTTCAGGTATACTGGACCGAAGCCATTTAGGGCTTTAAAGGTCAGCACCAACACTTTGAATTGTGCTCGGAAACGTACTGGGAGTCAGTGTAGGTCTTTCAAGACCGGTGTTATGTGGTCTCGGCGGCCACTCCCAATCACCAGTCTAGCTGCCGCATTCTGGATTAGTTGTAGTTTCCGGGTCACCTTCAAAGGTATCCCCACGTAGAGCGCATTGCAGTAGTCCAAGCGAGAGATAACTAGAGCATGCACCACTCTGGCGAGACAGTCCGCGGGCAGGTAGGGTCTCAGCCTGCGTACCAGATGGAGCTGGTAGACAGCCGCCCTGGACACAGAATTAACCTGCGCCTCCATGGACAGCTGTGAGTCCAAAATGACTCCCAGGCTGTGTACCTGGTCCTTCAGGGGCACAGTTACCCCATTCAGGACCAGGGAGTCCTCCACACCTGCCCGCCTCCCATCCCCCAAAAACAGTACTTCTGTCTTGTCAGGATTCAACCTCAATCTGTTAGCCGCCATCCATCCTCCAACCGCCTCCAGGCACTCACACAGGACCTTCACCGCCTTCACTGGTTCTGATTTGAAAGAGAGGTAGAGCTGGGTATCATCCGCATACTGATGAACACCCAGCCCAAACCCCCTGATGATCTCTCCCAGCGGCTGCATATAGATGTTAAAAAGCATGGGGGAGAGGACGGAACCCTGAGGTACCCCACAAGTGAGAGCCCAGGGGTCTGAACACTCATCCCCCACCACCACTTTTTGAACACGGCCCAGGAGGAAGGAGCGGAACCACTGTATAACAGTGCCCCCAGCTCCCAAACCCTCTAGACGGTCCAGAAGGATGTTATAGTCGATGGTGTCAAAGGCCGCTGAGAGATCCAGCAGAACTAGGAAACAGCTCTCACCTTTGTCCGTAGCCCGCCGGAGATCATCGACCAGTGCGACCAAGGCAGTTTCAGTCCCATGATGAGGTCTGAATCCCGACTGGAAGGGATCTTCCAGGCGTGCCTGGAGTTGTTCAGCAACCACCCGCTCAATCACCTTGCCCAAGAATGGAAGATTTGAGACTGGGCGATAGTTGACCATATTGGCCGCATATAAAGATGGTTTTTTTAAGAAACTGGGTCTTTCCAATAGGACGCCTAGTGCAAACTAATTACTTCCTAAAAATCACTGCAACCCCCCCCTCCCCGCCCAGATGGCCTGGGTTGCTGTGTGTAAGAGAAACCTGGTGGACAAACAGCGGCAAGGATTGGCCCATCTGCCTCATCCAACCAAATCTCTGTCACACATGCCAGGTCAAATCCTCCATCCACAATCAGGTCGTGGATGGCAGTTGTTTTGTTCATCATTGACCTGGCATTACACAGCAGCACTTTCAGGTCATGTGGGTATCCCTTGTTGATTCCAGTACCCGTCCGGTCAGGGCCAGACCCGGAGGCAGGGATAGTCCTCAAACAACGACTAAGCCTGCCTCCTCGGTAATGACATGGTCTGGTCTTAGCGTGACTCCTCCTCCTGCCCATGATCACTGAGATCGGGTGTCCCAGTGCATCCCCCCCCCCCTGTGGAACCTGCCCCAGCCATTCTGTTGACTGGGGCCCACTCCCAGGCAGCCCTGATCCCACCCCTTAAAACAAACCACAAACTATACAGCAACCAATAAAAAACAAAGACATAACAATTATAATAAAATTAATCCCCAACAAAATATCCCCCCCCCAGCTACCCCTGGAACAGACAGAGCTAGGTGTGCCACACAATCTGCCTTACACTTCCTAAGCTAGCCTCAGTGGTGTCCCATCACCAGGGTTAAAGTAAGATCCAAATGCAAATCTGCTTTTGGGGGGGGGGTCTTACCCTTTGCCCCAGGCAGCAAAATGTATTGGGCCAGGCCTAGCTGCTGCTGGTGGGTTACAACTTGTGCAGGTCTGAACCATATCCTGCCTCTTCCATATTTATTCTCTCTCCAAAGAGGAATATTGTGAATGCAGATTCATGAAGGATATATCTGTGGCTAGCTATTAGCCATGATTGTTAAATGCAACCTCCAGAGAGGCAGGCAATATCTGAATTCCATCAAGAGGAAAAGGCCATCATCTCCATGCCCCAGAGGTACCTGGTTGGCTGCTGTTGGGAACCTGGGTCTGATCCAGCAGGACAGTTCTCCTGTTCTTTTATCCAATTAACATGATCAGTGATATGGCTGTTTTAATTCCTCCCATGGATTCCCCTACCCTCCCAACATTTTACATGTGAAATTAGGAGCCTGGCTGTGCATGAACAGGCAGAGCTAGAAGCACAGTCCAGTAGCCCAGGGTTTTAGCTGCTCAGTGTTGTTGAGTCCGACACACCCCTCCATGCTTCAGGCAGAAGAGGGAACTAAATGCGCAGGCAAGCAGATGGCTCCTGCTGGCAAACACATACACACACACGCCACACAAGTCAAGGACGTAATGTGCACATGCAGGTACCATATTGCATTTATGTCATTAGAGGACTCAGGTATCATTTATAGATGAGGAACATAGAGAGAGAGCATCGGATCAGACAGTTTATGGCAGAAAATTCTTAAGCAGAATTTGGAAGTTCCATTCAGGAAAAACTTTTGTAGAGATTTTGCAAGCGGTTGCCCCACCTCCACTCCTAAAAATTCTCCAAAATCAAATGATTTTTCTCGTGGAGCTTTTATACATTGTTATTGCTGCCTCAGATGGACGCGGGTGGCGCTGTGGGTTAAACCACAGAGCCTAGGGCTTGCAGATCAGAAGGTCGGCAGTTCGAATCCCCGCGACGGGGTGAGCTCCCGTTGTTTGGTCCCTGCTCCTGCCAACCTAGCAGTTCAAAAGCACGTCAAAGTGCAAGTAGATCAATAGGTACCGCTGCAGCGGGAAGGTAAACGGTGTTTCCGTGCGCTGCTCTGGTTCGCCAGAAGTGGCTTAGTCATGCTGGCCACATGACCCGGAAGCTGTACGCCGGCTCCCTCGGCCAATAAAGCGAGATGAGCGCTGCAACCCCAGAGTCGGTCACGACTGGACCTAATGGTCAGGGGTCCCTTTACCTTTACCTTATTGCTGCCTCATTCACAATCCTTGCATCCCTGAAGCTGTTTAGAGCACAGAGTGCATGTTTGGCATGCAGAAAGCCCCCGGTTCAACTTCTGGTTTCTCCTGTGAAAGAGTAGCAGGTAGCAGCAGTCAATGCAGGCGCAGTAGACAGTTCTGGCCCAGATGGACAAGCAGCCTGACCTGACATGAGGCACCACTTCCTATGTCCAAAGCAAAGAGAACAGCTGCACACAGGAACAGGCTTGGGCAGGTGTAGCTTAGGGTTGCCAAACGTCCAGAATTTCCTGGGAAATTGTCTAGGAAACTCCAGACTTATGGCAGCCCATGCCAGCAGTGTCATTTTTGCCAATTTTCCTCAGAAATAGTTAAAAAAAACGTCCAATTTCTTTGCGATTTTGCAAAAAAAGCTCAACACAGGAAGGTCGCCCTTTGTGGCACCTAGTTACCTTGTATGAAATGTTGCACTGCCTGTGGTTATCTATACTCTTAACATGAAAAATGCTTTGTGGATTTTTGCAACAAAAAAGATGATAATCTCTCCAGAGTGTCCAATAAAAAAGTTGCTTTTATAAAATAAAAGAGTCCTCTATTACAGGTTGCAAAGTATTTCAGAAAAAACTGCAGTAAATGAACATAAAAAGTCACAGCCCTGGTGTCTAAAGATAGCTAGAAAACAATCCCAAATCCCCAGTGTTGTGTTAGATGTCATATTTAATAAAAGTCTGCATATATGTATTATTATTATTATTATTATTATTATTATTATTATTATTATTAAAAGATCTGCTAAGAAGATATTCAATTTTCTTCTAAGTAAGTTAATTCCAGCAATGTATATATACATATATTGAGTGTTAGGCAGCATGGAGACTGGGATAGATGCACAAGGCATAATGTGGATGATTTATGAATCTGGGTTGTTTCTGTGAACACAAATGAGAAATGACATAGAAAATAACCAGTGACAATGAAATAACCTCGGTGGTTTAACTCTGTTGCTATTCATGCTTTCCTGTAACTATTCTCGCAGTAGATTACCAACTTTCACTACCACCAGCGCCACACAAGATTTCAAAAACTCATCTGTGATATTATATATAATAGCCTCTCGCCCACAGTAAACCCTGAAATAATTTTTGTAGGGTGTGACTGATGGTTGTCTCTTCAAGACCAGTGACATGGAAGCTTCCATTTTTCTCCTTTGCTACCATGAGTATAAGTAACAGAAGCCGTAGTCCTATATACCAGGGCTAGAAGGCCCCCCCCCGGGCTACATTCTGTCAGTGGTGATCTGATTTCAGAAAATGATGCCAGCAGTGGCAGAGCCAGAGCCACCCCACACTCTTACTCCAGTGTAAGCCTTATTGAACTCAGGTGGCAACAAAGAGGACCTTCCTGCATCTAACCGACGTTGCTGCAAAAGAGGCTGCAGCCATGGCTTCTGCTGCCTGCTGTTTCCTTGTTTCCTCTTCCCAGATGTGCATCTGCAGCCACATCAGCTGTGTGTTTCGGTCTCCTGAATTGAGGCCTACCTCAGGGCCAAACCCTTCCTGAGTTTGGGAGAGAGCCCATGCTTCCTCCATCTCCGTGGAAGCTTTGAAAAACTGGAACTGTTCCAAATCAACATGAAGGAATTCTGTCCATCCAGTAGTTTTATCAAGCATCTCTTGGCATCTTCTTGAAAGTCCTCAGGGGTCTTATCTTGTCATTTGCCTTCTGGACTTCAAAAGCATTGGGCAGTAATAGAGATTCAAGGAGACATCGTTTCTGTTCCATCCTGTTTTTCATTGCATGGAGCACTGTTTGTTTTCCACTGCAGTTCATCTTCCACACAAAAACTACGGTATTTGTCTTGCTGTCCACTGTGGTGAAATTACATTATTCAAGTAATGATGAAAAAAAGGTGTGTCCTTGTGTTAAAAATGGTTTTTTAATTGGGGGGTGGGGAATCCATCCTTCCACCTGGGGTTGTCTTTTTCCAAAAGCAAAGCCAAACTTTTCTTCTTTTTGCAAGCTGCAAAGAACTGGCAAATTGGCCAGCCGGGGAAGGGACTTCCTTGGGAGGCTGTGGCCTCTCCTTCATTGAAGGTTCTTAGGCATTTGCCAGGGATGCTTAAGTGGAAATTCCTGCCTTGCATCACGTCATTGATGCATAGGATTGGTTTGTAATTCTCTTTTTAAAAGAATTCTAGACTTAGCTGTGAGCAATAACACTTCTTTTGGTTTATGTATACATGTTTTATATATAATTGCACTTTAATTGCACCTGAAGTTACCAAAAGCTTTCCACTCTTGTGTGGCTACCTGCAGACACATCCTGGGGCTTGTAACTATAGTGAGTATTGTGTGTGTGTGATTTATGTAAGTTAATTATTGCCAACGTAGTTGCAGTTAATGTAGCAATCTGCTGCAAGGCTCTATGGAAATCAGGTTTGCAGCTTGCATTTTGCTATGGAATCATCAGCATAAACTGATGACAGTTTATAGCAGCAAATTATTTACTGGGAGATTACAACCCATATTGTATACATAGACCAAATTTTTGCATTTTAAAAAGAAAAAGGTTTTCTAAGTGAACTGGGGAAACTGTTCTTCCTCGGGTTTTGATAACATTTCTTGGTGTGTACATGTGCATTTGTGCACATCTCACGTCCGTTTCAAGACTAGAGTTCTGTGTTTGCAAAATACAGAAGTGTCTGGAGCTATTTTGTTTCTCTTGCAGGTTCATTTGAACCTAGCGAACTTAATCCCTGTCTCAAGTACAGCAAACCCCATTTGGCTCCCAGCCTTTGAGCTGGTTGAGTTTTATAGCCTTTGCTGGCCATCTGCCAGGCACTCCCTAAGTCTAGGTTCTTGGCTCAGCTAGCAGTAATTAGCCACTTCATTGCAACCAATTTTCTCTCCAGTTCAACAGCCATCTCCCATTTCTGATCTTGGAGCCCCTGCCTTTTATTGCCTGCCTCCTGCTTTTGCTCTTCAGTGCTAGCAGCAAGGGGATAAACTAATTATACAGAGTAATGAATGGGTGTGTGGATCCTTTTAGCCTCAGGGAACAGTACACACCAGACAGACTTCAGGCATTTTGGCACCTAGAACGGATCTTAGGAACTGTTGACTATGCAGTTCAAGTGAATATGCAGTTATAATTTTCCAAGAAGGCAATGGTAAAAACTCAGGGGTGTCAACTTGAATAAAAATTGGGAGGGGCCCAAGTGATCCCACCTCACATAATCGATCACATGACATGACATGGCACACACACACACACACACACACACACACACACACACCATTTGAATAGCAATGCCTTATCAACTTAGGGGGGCAGCCCCCTCAAATATTTTGGGGGGGGGGGGCAAAGTCCCAGCAACCCCTAGGAGTTGGCTCCTATGGTAAACCTCCTGTGTGGTTCTGCAGAGCTCAATGCATACATTGCATACTGCTAAAATCAGATTGTTTGGAGTAAAATAAGACCAAATTGTAGATCATTTGATAATATTTATGCACACATATTTTCTTATATCTTTGTACCTGCACCTGTACCCTATCTGGACAGGAGTATCCTAACTTATGTCATCTATGCTCTGGTGATCTCTAGGTTTGATTGGATTACTGCTGCAACGTGTTATACATAGGGCTGCCTACGAAGATGGTTCGAAAACTCCTGCTGGTGCAGAATCTGGCAGCCAGGTACTGGGACAAGATGGCTTGAGCATATTACACCCATCCTGGTCTGACTGCACTGGTTGCCAAATTATTTCCAGGGCCAATTCAAAGTGTTGGTTTTGACCTTTAAAGCCTTAAACGGCTCAGGACTGTGCTACCTCAAGGACTGCCTTTTCTCATATGAACCTGCCCAGACTCTGCAATCATCCTCTGAGTCCCTTCTTCATGTTCCTCCTCAATGAGAGGTCCAGAGGGTGGCAACATGAGAACAGGGCCTTTTCTGCGGTGGCTCCCCATTTGTGGAACGCTCTCCCCAGGGAGGCTCATCTGGCATGTTTATGTGTGTGTGTGGAAAGTGTGTGGATCTAGTAAATCTTTCAGAGGATCCAGAAAGTTTTGTGGCCTTATTAGCAGGGCGTTGCTGAAATGCTGAGCTAACTAAAATTTCTGGTGAGGGACAAGCACATTTGCCGTAGTTCAATGACCAACTTGCCCTGATGCTTTTGTAGGGCAGGGTGTGCTACTAAGGCCTAACATTGGTTCAGCTTAGTATGTATGTGGCTTACAGGGGCTAAAAGAGCAGAAGAGAAGGAGTATTGTAATTACTTTCATTTGGGAAGTGAACTAATTTATCTTCAGCTGGTGCTTTAATCATTCATGAATGAAAACTTTAAACTGCTAACTGAATGCTACAGTTTATTAAGTTTACATTCATTTTTCTTCATCTGTCACTTCTTTTCCATTGAAGTAACGTGACTGGATCTTTTCCTCTCTTGGAGAAGAAAAATGACAATTCCAGTAGAACAGTTGGTGTGACTGATTTACAAAACATCTTTGGACCTGGCTTTATGGCTAATTATTGCCCAGTCCCAAACATGGACCGTGGCATCCAGGAATTCTCATTTCTATATTATTATGAGTTTGTGAGGTGCGAGACACCCTATATTCCTGCGTCCACCCAATATTTCCTGGGTCCTAACGTATGGCACCCCTAAGCTGAATGAGGTGCTGGACTCTGAGAAGGAGGTGTGGGGCTCTGGCAGGGTTCTGGAGCCCGTCTGCCTTCTTCCCCAAGCTGGGAAAGTGCTAACTAGGCTTTGGGAAGGAGGTGGCAGGGGCGTGGGGGCGCCGCAGAGAGCTGCCCACGGAGTCCGTCTGGAGGACGCAAGCCCCACGCTGCCGTTTCAGGTAGTGTGGGGGCCCGAGCCACCCCGTCACTCCCAGGAAAGATGTGTGGCTCGGGCAAGCTGCAGGCCAGGCCCCTGGTAAGTGCTGCCCCCACCCGGTGTATACCATTTTGTCATCCCCTCAGGGATGACACCCGGGGTGGGCCGCACCTCTCGCACCCCCCTTCCTAGGCCCCTGGGAGGCAGGAGGACTCTAGGAACCTGCCAGAGTCCTCACATCTTCTCTCCAAGGCCCAGTGCTTCACTTACCTGGTTTTGGGAAGGCAGCGTGAGGGCTGTGGTGGAGTGTCAGATGTTGCCAAGGGCCATCAAAAAGACCTCAAGGGCCACATGCGGCCCTTGGGATGCACGTTGGGCTGCCCTGCTTTAGATCACCCTTAGCTGGCATGGGGTAAGAAAGGTATTGCCCTAGTCGGGGACCTTCCATTCAGTAAACATCTCATTCAGGACCCAGCCATTCCTAAAGCATCCCACTGGTGATTAAGCCAGCAATTCCATTACAAAAAGACGCTATCAACAGACCTTGGCAGCTGACTTGCTGGTTCCATTAACCCCCTTCCATACAAACATGTAACATGCAGACACTCTTGCTTCTTATATAATGAAAGAAATGGCCTTTAAAGTGTCCCAGTTTTCCAGATAACTTCTAGGTCTCAGGAATATTGTAGGATGAATCTTTTTTTTTCATCCACAAATTGTAAATACCTCCTGCTATGTATGCAGATATTTGACAAGGGCTATTTGGTCTGTTGTTATGAACCCATACAAATCTAGAAATGATTATAATGCTTTGGAGTGGAAGAGAAGAGGTGAACAAGATAATTTATGTCTGCTCCCAACAAGACACCTCTAAATACACAAGCTCATCTTACTGGGAAATAATAATAAGAAGAAGAATCAACATTAAAAGTACGTGGAAACATCCTTTGCTTTTGGAGATTGTGAAACAGAAAGAGAAGCCTTGAGGCATATTTATGTACTCAGCTCATGAAATGAATGATGAGGCAGAATAAAAACATCTGTGTGTTATAAAGAGCTGTGTCTGCCTTAAATTATTGGCTGTGTACATTTATGGATCATCTGTGTGGCACTTATTCCCACTTCTATAGTAAACTCTCGTCTAGATCATTTTGCCAGTGCAGGATTAAAAAAAACCCTAAATTCATGTGTAGGTTTAGTATTTACATATAAAATAGAACTGAGATGAATCTCATATCCAGAACTCCTCTTTTTACACTTCTGAGCTCCTTTGCTAAAATGCAGTTCTTAGAAAAAATAAGACACAGCTGGCCCTAGCATTGGTTGCAAGTTGGTATGATTTATTAATTTATGTGAATGTCTACCCCATGTCTAAGGCTTATCATAGGCTACAACAGTCATATAGAAAGTGAAGCATGAAAAAAACTCTTTAAAAACCACTCAATATAAGCCAGTTCTCAGACTTCCACCATCCCCATGTGTCTCATTAATGTTGCTAAATGAGATTAAAGTAGATATAGATAGATGGGGGAGCATGGTTGGAAAGAATGTACACTATCAAAATAAAAGTGGTTTTAAGAAGTAATTTGAAAATGTCCCAATTACCAAGGCTTTCCAAATGTTTTGTAATTGTCAATGCTTCCAGAATGGTCAGATGAAAAACATCAGGATGGAAAACATTGGTTAGAGTTGCTTTAGCTGCCTTACCAAAAACAAAAGTAAAATAGGGCTTTTTATATCCCAAAATAGCCAATGGGCACCACCCAGCTAAAAATGAATGACTTCTAGTGCTAAGCCACAAAGAAATGAATGGGACTCACATTTGTTGTGACTAATACAAGGAGTCTCCAGGATATCTGCCCTGGGTGTATATGCACACAATGTGATGCAAAAACTTACGGTATATGTAAAAGAGCAGAAACATACCCTCAAGAATAGCGCTGTAACCTTCCTGAAAGCATATAACTGCATTTATTCTTCTTGTTATAAATAAATAAAATAATAAAAAAATGGTCATGGCTAACTGGTTCTGTTGGTTTCAATGGGACTTACTTACAGATGACTTTTGCTGGATTGGGGCAATGTATTATTTTAACATGAGTCTGAAAATGATATGCTTATATTTCAGAGACATTGAATAATGCTTATTACAGTGGTACCTCGGGTTAAGTACGCTTCAGGTTAAGAACTCCACTAAGAACAGAAATCGTGCTCTGGCGGTGCAGCGGCAGCAGGAGGTCCTGTTAGCTAAAGTGGTGCTTCAGGTTAAGAACGGACCTCCGGAATGAATTAAGTACCGTACTTAACCCGAGGGACCACTGTATTTTTATTTATTTAGTTTTTAATGATTCATCATGTAAGATATTTCTAGCAGTACTACTCCTTAGTCTCAAATGTTTCCCCACTATCTTATACTAGTTGAATTCAGCCCGTTAATAACGGGCGCTAGCGGCGGCGACCGGGACCCGAGGCGCGGAGGCGCCCGGCGGCATCGGCCGGGGCAAGGAGGATGCGGGGCGGCGTCGGCGGCGTCGGGCCCCCGGGGCAGCCGCGGGCTGCTCGGTCCCGGCTGTTGGCGTGGGACCCGAGGCGCGGAGGGGGCCGGCGGCGGCGGCCGGGGCGAGGAGGTTGCGGGGCGGCGTCGGCGGCGTCGGGGGCTCCTACCGGCCGCAGGTCTTCTTCCGAATGAAGGCGCACAGCCCCCGCTCGCCCGTCGCGCGTCTCTGCGAGCCTCCCTCCAAAGCGGGGCAGGTGGAGGGAGCCCGGAGGCGAGCGGCATGGAGGGTCTCCCCCTCGCCCAGTTGAGGAGCGGCGGCGGTCGGTTGCCCCCTCAGCGGCCCGGGAGGGCGGCGGCACTGACCCAACTGACGGCGCGCCTGCGCACAGCCGCCCTCTCGGACACGCCCCCCTCTCCGCCCGCTCCAATCCCTGCGTCCGTGTGGGACATGGACATGCGCAGTAGCGCAATTCCGTGACACACGGACTGGACGCAGGGACACAGCAACTTTATTATATAGGATTTTGGTTGTGCTAATAGACCTTAGCTTTGTGACCTAGAGGAAGCCCTTCTTTCTGACACTGAAGAACATCTGAAAATGGTCCTTCCAGATTTTATTCTATTTTCTCTGCTTCATAAGCTAAAGGGCACACTCACTGCAACACAACTTCCATGACAGCTATTAAAACTGGAATCACAAACTAAAATACCACCTACCAGCATAACGAAGGATTAAAAATCAAGCAGGAAGCCAAAAAAATGCAACATAAAGCACACCCTACAAAGAAGTTCACACACAAATGAAGTACTGCAGAGGTTGTTGGCCTCTTTGAGTCCACGACTCCCTAATCCAACTACATTCTTTCTGTGTGCTCCCTGTGAGGCTCAGGAGCCCGGTTATGTCACCCCTTGCCTGCAGAGCTGGCAGCCCCTCGCCTTTTTCAAACCCCCTCCCTTGCAGAGTGTTCCCTCAGCCTCCTCTCCCTGGGAGTCCTCTGGGCAGCTGCTGCTGCTGCTGCCGCCCCTGGTCTCTGAGCTACCCCTTCCCTCTGCCCCAAAGAGAGGGGCCTCCCAAAGGCACCATTCACCTGCGGAGCTTATAGCCAGGGCTGCTGCAATAAACAACTGTGCAAGCCTTTGGGAGGCAGAGACATGAGAGGGCATCAGAGGAGGGAGGGAAGGGAAGAGGGACAGAGGCTGGTGTTACCTGCCGCATCCTGACCATCATTCAAGGCACCACAGGGTGTTCCGGCACACCAGTTGAAAACCACTGAATTGCTGTATTAGCTTTGCCCATTGCTAAGCCAAACACTACTTATTCCATGCACAATTTTGAAATTGTTGTTGAGGGTACTTCAATAGACCCCATAGTTCTGGATTTATTTCTCTTGAAGATTTTTAGCATTGTCTAGGACAGGGGTGGGGAACCGGTGGACTTTCAGATGTTGCTGGACTCTGATTGCCATCAAGGAACAGCTTCTGGAGAACCACAGGTTCATCCTCCCTGATCTAGTAGCACAACAGAACTATCTTATTTGGGTTGGCTTCTTAACTGGTGTGGGGGACATTACCTGACAAATAGATTTTGTTAGGATTCGGTGGGAATTTTACTCTAGTGTCATGCAGATCATTTCTTCCACCTCTCATACATATAAAACTTCAAGAGTTGTTGTAGTACAATAGAGCAATAAGCATTTTAGCTGAAAAGTCTTCAATTTAAGCCTCTCCTCAACCATACACAAATTAGGTGACCTCAAGCAAGCTACTCATTGTTCACTGCATGTGTACACACATGTACCCCTTGAAGCATAGAGATAAGCCTTTACCGTTAATTTTAATTATGTTTAAAAGGTTTTAAAGTACTTGTTTTCAACTGTTTTTATTGATCATTTTATTATTTTATTTTATTCTTTTATTACAATAAACTGGTATAGAAATTTTGTTAAATAAAAACAAATGTCAGTAATACAAATCTCTGCTTTCATGTTTCCTCTATACCAGTTAAAGATGTATGAAACCTTCTCTATTATTTACAGGTTTGTTTTTCATTGAATTGCTGTTTCTTATGTTATTTCAGATCCTTCCATCATTGCACAGTATTCTTATTTAAAGCCATAGAGACCTCATTTAATTGTTCACTTTCCCACTTTGGCCACAGCCTTGTACAACCTATTTTCTTTCAGCAAAGGTGTATATGCACACATCTTTCCTGTTGTAATTAAAAACAAACAAACAGAGACTGTTTAGTGGATGGGAAGAGAACTGGCTTAATTATGTCACATCTTAAAAGTTATTGCTTTCTTCTCTTTATCTTCCTCCCCCTCCCCCTCTGATCTGTAATGATGGTTCAGAGAATCTGGTTATTTGGAACACAATGCAGTTTTCATCTTGGGGAACAATAATGGATCTTTGTAGCATCCTTAGTGTAAAGTGAAATAACTGTCCTTGAAGAAGTGGTGCTACTTATATTCTTAGTACTATAGTAAGAATCTTATCCTGATTCTGTGTGTTAAAATACAGGGTCGATGGCAGCCAAGGGTTCTGTAAGAGGTGGGGGTGGAATAGTGCAGCTAGCATGTCTGGGAAACATCCGCATACATAATTACGTCAGGCACAGTTGAGCTGAGCTGAGCAAAGGCAGATGATGATATGTTCCAATAACAGTGGTCTCATTTCAAACAGCTGGTTCAGTGAGACACTATAAAAGGAGAAAAGTGAAAAAACACATTGGAAAGAGTTTGGAAAATGCTACACTCAGCCCCTTGTGCTTGCTGTTCCACTGGTTTTCTCTCTCATCCAAAACTCATCCAAGATGCAGTTTTCATGTCACCAGCACAATACACTTACAGGAGATGCGCAAGGTGTCCTCACTAAGGAGCAATCACATCTTTTAGAGATGGGGAAAGATGGAAATTCTGTTTTGGGGCAGATAAGTGCAATACGCTCTTCATTATCTAGCCACATAGGAGATTCTTGCATATGGTGGCCCCATGCTGAAAGCTGAATTTTATCCATGGCGGCAGGCGCATAGCACAACCTATCTGCCATGCTGGGGGAAGGAGCACCATGTGCATTACTTTCAAGCACTATTCTTATTGCTTCCAAAACATAATTATCACCTGAATTGGCTTTTAGTTGTTGCAGGTTCCATCTTTATCTGTGATTGCAGTCTCGTTTTCATGCAAAAGCAAAACGTGAACCATTTCTGTGTAGGCTGAATATGGTTGTCTGAAAGCAGGCATTCCTAAGAGGCTAACTCGCCTCCCAAATGCAATTAACCTTTAAAATGCTGTTAAAAGTCGATGTGGAATTTAATCTGCTGTCACAATGCAAAATGAAACCAAAATGTTTATCATCATGTATTTTTCCCAAAAATTATTTTGACCTCCCCCCTTCTTCGTTTTACAAAAGCTATATCCAAGTAATATTAGTTCTCTTTTATTTCCAAAAACATTATTTTATGCATGCCTATCAAACGATATTGCTATATAAAAAAGTAAATATATTGCCAGAGTCAGATGCTAAGAATAAACTAAGCAGGATGGGAAATTGGTCCCCTTGATGTTAATGCACTACAACGCTCACCATCCCTGGCCTTTGGAAAGATGGGAGAGGGACTGACAAAAGTTAGAATCTGACAACATCTGGAGGGCCACTAGTTTTTCAGATCTTCCAATGTTGTGCGATTTCAATCTCTGCCAGTTCAAGCCAGGGATGATGGGAGTGGTACTTCAACAACATCTAGAAAGCCACAGATTCTCCATCCTGCACAAGTGCTTTTAGTGAATTCTCAAATAGTTGCCCCTCCATGTTCCCCCCTCTCCACTTCCTTCTGTGTCAGTCCCTTAGATCAGGGCAGCCCAACTTTTCAAACCAAGTAGGCCACAACCCCAGAGTCGTCCGTGACTGGACCTAATGGTCAGGGGTCCCTTTACCTTTTACTTGGAACTATACAATCTAAAAGGCCCAATCTCTCATATGGCCCTGCCTGTATTTTAAGATTCTCGGGAGAGGCTCTTTTCTTTGTCCTGCCAACATCTAAAGCAATTTGGCAGAAACTTAAGGGAGGGCTTTACTGGTAGCTGCTCCAAGGCTTTGGAACATCTTGCCAAGAGAAGCCTAACTAAAGCCATCTCTGATAGCCTTCCACCAGCAGGCAAATGCAGACAGGTATTTGGCCCATAAACTGATTTGGAAATATGTTCTATTAAAAACAACAACCAGCAACCTTATTTTTCTCCCTTTAGATTTTATTGCTATTTTAACTGTATTTTAATATGTTTCATTTGAATTATTGTTGCTGCCCTGATTACCATTTGGTACAACAGCAAGATAGTAAGAAAATAAGCTGCCTTTAGAAAGGGCAGGATCTATCTCCATCAGTCCAAAACAATTGCATTAACCTAACATGCATGAAACTTAACTTGCCACAGATACTTAACTCCACCGTTTCCTCCTTTTTTGCCCCCCCCCCCCTTCTTTTTTAAGCAAATACAAGGTCAACTTCAAACCAAGTTAAAAGCTCTAGATGATATTCAGGACAAAAATGCTTCTCTGCTAGAAGAAATCTCTACACTGAGAAACAGCTTTGGATATTTTAATGGGTAAGTGCATTCAGAGGTGCTGTAAACAGCACAACCTCCTTTCTTTAAATAAATGTTTTTATTTTAGTTTTTATCACAGCATTAAATGACAGTACAAAATACAACAATGCAATATGGAGCATGTGCTGAGCGTGGACTCGAGTCATGTTCTCTCTAGAGTAGATCAAGCTACTTTTTTACAAGTTGAAAAAAGAGAAAGAAATCTCAGCCACCTTGAACATCTAAGCCAATTGGCCCTCTTCTAAGCCCTCTTCCCTGAAGAGCCAAGCCCTTCTGTCCACTTAGGGGGCCCTCTGGGTCAAGCAGGTTCCCCTGGGTTGCACAGGACCACCCACCTGCACCCTCTAACCTGGCCCTAAGGGCACCATCTATAGGCTGTGTTTGGTATGTTACTTTTCATGCCATCTTTCTGTGCCTTCTCTGTTGTTGTTCTGCCAATGTCATTAGTGCTTGAAACAACAAGCAAAAACAAGGCTGAAATGCCTGATTCTACTTCCTTTTTAAAAAAAAAAAAATACAGAGAAAGCTTTAGTTGTCACAAATTATTGTGTTAGCCTAAGGTAGGCTTGTGCAACTTGTAACCCAGAGGCTTCACTTTGTTTGCAGTTCTAAGCAGACAATAAAAGCAGAACGTTTATCTGAATCCAAATGTGCTTCCCTTACATGGTTCCTGGGCTCCATTCTACCCCTGATCTCAGTTAAAGCCACAACATTTGGTTATGGCACTGAGTGTAGTTTTGCCAAGAGAGTCCACCCTAGAATGCTCCCCCAGAATCAATGAAATGAATCCTTGAGACTAGGGAGCTTGAGAACCATTGTCCTATAGAATATGGAAAATCCATATCCTTAGCACAAGTGCTGGTTTTGACCTCAAGAGCCTTAAATGGCTCATGACTGCAATGCCTCAAAGACCGCCTCTCCCCATATGAATGGGCCTGAACCCTGCAATGATCATTGGAGGCCTTTCTTCGTGTGCCTCCTCCAAGAAAATGGACCTTTTGGGTGGTGGCTCCCCATTTGTGGAACGTTCTCCCCAAAGAGGCTCCCCTGGTTCCATCATTACCAGTATATATCTTTAGGCGCCAGGCAAAAACATTCCACTATAACCAGGCCTTTGGCCTTTTAGAAGTGGGCTGGATGTTTTTAATGTATTTCTTTTTCCTCTTGGTTTTAATGTTTCTGTGTAGGGCTTTTTGTCTGCCTGTTTGTTTGTAAGATGCTTTGGGTTGCTCTGGGCAAGTTAAAGCAACTAACAACTTCAGTAAATAGTAGTAGTAATAATAATAAAGCAACCTTCTACAATTATTCACAAAATCAAAGCTCTATTCAGAATGACCATATTCTCTGTTTAAAAAGCCCAAAGTACCAGGCACCTCTAGTCCAGCTTTCTGACCTTCAGACAATTTCTGTGTTCTTGGCTTGTTCCTTTGCAACCATATATATACTAGCAACTGGCAGCTTGCACCACTGAATTTGTCTTCTCTTTTGAGCTGTTCAGTTTCCCTGTCATAAATAGCTTCAGACATGTGTCTGTATACTCAGCTCAGTCTCGGGGTCTGGGTTCGAGCCCCACATTGGGCAAAAGATTCCTGCATTGCAGGGGGTTGGACTAGATGACCGACATGGTCCCTTCCAACTCTACAACTCTGTGATTCTGTGCCAGTTGTATCCAGTTGTAAATGAGGGGACAGAGAAGTGCTGAATCTGACTATGGTTGGCAGCAAACAGAAATGTTGAGAAGGTTTGGCTGTGCTCTGGGTGGCCCTTCAACAGCCCAGAAATGTGGGGTGGGAGTTGCTGCGTCTGCCAATATGGCCTTGTCTCTGAAAGACAATTGTTCAATTCCACATGTGATCACATGCCAAGGCAGCTCCAAAGAGTCCAGGCTTAGAGAATAAAATTTAGTCATCTGACGGTTCTGGTAGATAGTTTAACTTTGCAAAGTCTTTTTCTAGACACCTTACTTGTTCTGTTCTGTTTTTTAAAGAAAACTGGCATTTGTAGGTAGGGTTCACTTTCACTAAAACAAAATCCAGATGCTTATTTATTTTTTATTTTTTTGGTAGAATGAAAAAAAACCCCTTCAAAAGCTGGCCTGAAATGAGTGTTAATCCCAGGCAAGAGTGCCAGCTTGGCCCCGCAACCGTGGGTGCCATGCAGCATGCATGACCCAGCCCCTTCATGGGGAATTTTGTGGGCCCCAGGGAGTTGGCACCTACCGTATGTCTGTTTGTGAAGCATACAAAGGAGCCACCACCACCCAGTGGTGGGCACAGGTGGTAAAGCTGTGGCAGCGGATGGACTGCAGGGCTTGGTAGGCAAGCAAGCAGGGCCCTGACTCTGCTCCAGAGTGATGCCTGCTGGTGAGGCTGGTCTTTCTCTTGCTGCCTCTGGGACTGACCACAACTGTGAAGGTTTTCCAGCAGTGACTCACAGTAGCAGAGAAGCTTGGCAAGGAAGGGTTCTAGGGTGCAGAGAATACAGGAAATTTGTTCCTCTGTCATCTGAGCCTCAAGTGGGTGTTTCCTCACATAGTTTTCCACTGAGGGCTCCCATGACATGTTTGTTGAGGCAGGAGTGTTCAAGGTTGTGTACACATGTAGTCTTTGAAACATGCATGGTTCGTTTTTTCACAATGCACTTTTGTACATAGTGGTTTGGTTTGCAATTGTACACACCGTCACGGGATAAAGTCATCTCAATCAGCAGCTGCTATCCATGTTGTCTATGCACACACAGGCAGAGGCGTAGGAAGGTCAGGTGGTATCCAGTGCGGAAAATTTCTTGTCAACACACACATTGATTATTTTTTATTTAATTTTTTGCCTGCAAAAATGGTTTTACGTTATTTAATATTTTCTTACAAATGAATAATAATAATAATAATAATAATAATAATAATAATAAACTTTTATTTATATCCTGCCCTCCCCTGCCAAAGTCGCGCTCAGGGCAGCTTCATCAGATACATAACATTGGTATAAAATCAAACAATAATTAAATTACATTCTAAAAACATGTCAAAATCAAATTAAAGTCTAATTAGATGGCTTTCCGCAGGGTTAGGGTTGGGAACAGTAAGTGCTCCACTGAATTGAAATTTCAGCCTTCACGACATAGGAAAACAGCCAAGTAAACAGCTATTTTCCTGGTTAGTGTTTCCACAGACTTTAAAAAAAAAAAACCCAATGCATTTTTCACAGAAACTGGTGTGTTGATATGCTAATGTACAGAGCATTGGCATGCCTTGGTATACAGAGGTGACTAAGGGCTCACGCCCCTTGCACTCATCCTGCTGGTTTTTCCTGCGAAGACTCACAATCTGGCGCTGAATCAAACCAACCGCCAGTCGGGTTTTCAGTGAGTGGCTGTTTGTTCTGATTCTGTGGAACAAATTATCAGGTGATGATATTATCCTAAGCCACATACCAACTAAATGTGGTTTGACAGCGGGTCAATGTAAAGGGACTCTTTGTGCTCTTCTGCTAAAAGGCTGATATTGATTGATTGGAAAGAGAAAACATGGCCCCCTTTGAACAATGGATAGAAGATTTGACTACTCTTGCCACATATGAATAGATTGCTTTTAGATGTAGATTATGTATGGACCAATATAATTATACCGGTATCTGGAATATATTTATATAAAGCACAATGACTTGTTAATGATTTTATACTTGTTAGAATAATCACAGTGCTTATATACTCATATATCGTATTGTACCACAATTTCTTGTTTGTGTTTTGCTTTGCTTTGACTTTTCTCCACCTTTTTCACTTTATTTCTCCACTGAAAATTTTCAATTTTTTATTTTTATTTTTAAAAAATGCGTTTTCCAGGGGAAAGCTGCTTCAAATGCAAAACCGCTCAGACCTGTGCCAAGAAAACCCAGGACAAGCAGAAAACCACTCAGACCTGCCCTTTCTAGGCACAGGACCAGAGGAGGGGTGGATGAGCCCTAAGTTACTGCTTCCCTGTTCAATGACATAAACTTTTGTGGACTAGAAGTCCACCTCCTCAGATGCATGAAGATCCTAAATTGGCAGGCAATTAGTTTCGGGGGAGGGGCAGTGAGTTTTGGTGATGACACAAACATCCTGGCATTGGTCAGTAGTGGGGTAAAAACACGTAGACTTCCGGTTCTCGTGCCGGCGCAGCTAGCTGGGTCCTCGTCGCGTTGCGGGGGACCGGCTGAAGAAAGGCTGGGGGTCTCGTCACCGCGCGACGAACTCCCGTGGAAACTTCAGGCAGGGCGGCCTGAAGGCTTGGAGAGCCGGCTGTGCCTTTTTGGACCTCTCCCCACCTTCGGAAGACCCCGTTAGGGGTCCAAGAAGGAAGAGCGGATTGAGGTCTGGGCACTGCGGCTCCGCGAACGGCCACTTCAGCGAAGCAGCGTAGCAGGCTGCGGCGAGCGCAGAACACCTCCCTTCAAAAGAACTGATTCAATTTGCATCGGAACCGTGAGTAATTGGAACAATTTGGCGTTTTAATTAGACTTTTCTAATTTGGCCACGGGAAAGGCTGAAAAAAGGAGGTCCACCTTTCCCCTCTGTGTAACTTTAGAAGCAAGTCGCTAGTTATAAACGTCTGGAACTTTTTTTGTGAGTTTTAAAACTTTGACATTTGACAGCTGTCAAAAACCTCCTCTAGCTACGCTGGCAGGAGGGATGGAACTGAAGGGATATACTGCTATTTAAAGATATTAACGAGTGGATTAGACCCACTGTCACCTCTGGATGTGGATGAGCCGGGCAGTACAGGGGTTGAAGATACTTTAAAAACTCTGCTACTTTTTGTGGTTACTGTTTCTAATTTTTGGCAATTGGTGTTTGACACCTGCTATAACCCTGTGGATTATAATTTGTGGATACAATTTATTGGATTTTGCAACTTTCTTACATCCTTGAGAACAGGCAGAATTGCTACTTCTGTTAAAAGTGAAACTAACATTGTAGACCAGCGTAGACTGAAAATTCCTTTGTTCCTTCTGCAAGCAAGTATCTGCAGGAAATGCCTGCTGTGAACTGACCTTGAGCAGCAATTGTTTTGGTTTGACTTGGTGATAAAAGCAACAGCAGCTGTGGGAATTGAGTGAATTGCAGTGTGTGGATAGAAAAGTTTGTCTCCATAGTAACTGAGGCCTGGGTTACTCAACTGAACTGACCTGGAATTAAGAGACTGGAAGTAATAAACTGAGAATTTTAAATAAAATTTAATAATAAATGTCTGGAGGAGCTGGAAGAGGGGTGACAACAAGGAGTGTCACAAAATCAGTAGAAGGATCCTCTAAAGACAAAAGAAGATTGTCTCAACAAGTGGACTCTACAGTTATGAATCAATTACTTGAACACTTTGAGGCATTAAGGAAAGAGATTAAAGATAATACGGAAGACCTTAAACAGGACATTGCAGGAATTAAAACACAATTAGATCAAATTGGTCAATTCCAACAAGATCTGGAATCAACCAAAGAAAAGGTCAGCAAAGTTGAGTCCCAGGTTCAATCTCTTGAGCAGACACACATCAGAGATCACTACAACACACAGGTATCTCTTGCTTTTATGCAAATGAAGCAACGGGCCACCAATTTGAGATTGAGACATCTGCCAGAACAAGAAGGAGATTTGAAGGCCTACGTAGTTAAGGCATTTGGAGAATATTGGGGACTGGACCAACAAAAATTGGAAAGTACCATCGTCAGAGCATATCGTTTTGGACCAAAGGATAGGAAGAACACAAAGACAGTAAATGATTGCTTAATTGAATTCCAAACAAAAAGCCAAAGAGACGAGATTTTGAAACTCCACTACGAAAACAACCTGGAAGTTAAAGCAAAGAAGGTCATTCTCTACAAGGATATCCCCAAATTCTTCCTGGATTTAAGACCAAGCTATACCGACTTGACACAGGCCCTAAGTAAGAAGAAGATCAATTACAGGTGGGAATTCCCTCAAGGCCTAGCTTTTGGATTCAAAGGAAGACTTATCAAAATCAAATCAAAAGAAGACAAAATCAAGTTCATACAGGATAATTTGGACGAATTCCCCGAAATTCTAGCCGGAGGCCCAGCACCGACACCAGAAGAAGAAGCCGAAGGAGCGGTAGGAGGAGTTTGACACAAAGATGGCACTGAAGATCTTAACATGGAATGTTCACGGTTTGAACATTCGGCCACGGAGAAACCAGGCCTTTCATATCTTAAAGAAACAAAATTTGGACATTATTTGCCTCCAAGAAACTCACATAACAAGATTGCACAGGAGACTATTGGAAAATAAAAGACTAGGCCTGGAATTCATATCTTCAGCAAAAGTGAAGAAAAGAGGAGTAGTAATTTATGCCAAAGAGAAATACAACCCTAAATTGAAATTTAAAGATGAGGATGGAAGATTTGTTGCAATAGAAATAACAGTGGAAGGCGAAAAACTTTTGATATTGGGACTGTATGCGCCAAATGATGCAAAATCGGAATTCTTTAAGGAGATCCACGAAAGGCTGATGGAATATATGGATTACAAATTAATAGTTCTAGGAGACTTCAATGCGGTAGCCTCAACACTCATGGACAGATCGCAAAGAGTAAAATTTACTAACGATGGAAGGCTACCAAAAACTTTTTTTGAGATGACTGACAAT
Organism: Darevskia armeniaca; assembly: GCA_034641395.1. Classification (NCBI taxonomy): domain Eukaryota; kingdom Metazoa; phylum Chordata; class Lepidosauria; order Squamata; family Lacertidae; genus Darevskia; species Darevskia armeniaca. The sequence continues at coordinate 6,432,119 of JAWWNF010000019.1, read as the reverse complement.
CTAGACTTGATCGATGCATGGAGAACACTTAATCCAACTGATTTGGAAGCAACTTTTTTCAGTGAATCAACCAAAGCCTGGAGTAGAATTGACCAAATCTGGGCATCCAGGGAATTAACCCCCAGGATGCTCCAGTCTGAAATACACCCAAGGACATGCTCAGACCACAATCCAGTACAACTGGACATAAGACTAAACCCGAAGGGTTCCTTCAGATGGAGAATGGACGATTCATTGTTTAGAAATCAAATTATCTGTGAAAAAGCCCAGAAAACAATAAAAGATTATTTTGAAGTAAATTTAAATACGACAATGGAAAAAAGAACAATTTGGGACGCAAGCAAAGCGGTAATGAGAGGATTCTTAATACAACAAAAGGCAATCAAAATGAAGCTGCAAAGAGAAAAAAAGGATTTAATTTTGCAACAATTGAAGGAGAAAGAAAAGCAACTGAGGATAAAACCTAAGGATATCAAAATACAAAAAGAAATAAAGCAGCTACAAGTTGAATTCTCTAAATTAACTAATTGCGAAATTGAATGGAAAATTAAAATGTTGAAGCAAAAGACTTTTGAATCAGCCAACAAATGTGGGAAATTGCTAGCGTGGCAGTTGAGACAGAGGCAGAAATTGAATACCATTACAAACATCAAAATCAATGGAAATAACGTAGTGAACCCTTTGGAGATAAGGAAAAACTTCGAGAGGTTTTATAAACAGTTGTACAAAGAAGAAACCAAGGAAAAGGACAAAATAGAGCAATACATAGTTGAAAATGGCCTACAGAAAATCCCTGAAAGTATGAAAGGCCCCCTAAACCACCCCATAACACCAAGTGAAGTGGAAACTGCAATCAGCAATATGAAGGTGGACAAGGCCCCAGGACCTGATGGACTCACAGCAAAATATTACAGAACTTTGAAAGACTGGATAACTCAACCATTAATGGAAGTCTGTAATGAAATCTTGAAGGGAAAAGGGGCACCGGAGTCTTGGAAGGACGCATACATAACACTGATACCAAAGCCAGAGGTGGATCGCACACAGATGAAGAACTACAGACCTATCTCCCTCCTAAATGTGGACTATAAAATCTTTGCAAACATTATGGCTAGCAGACTCAGGAAGGTTCTAAAAGAGGTTATCCACCAGGATCAAGCCGGTTTTTTACCGGAGAGACATTTAAATACCAACATAAGAAACGTGGTGGATATCCTTGAAAAACTAGAACAAGATAAGAATGACAAAGCAATCCTGATGTTTGTGGACGCCGAAAAAGCATTTGACAACGTATCCTGGATATTTATGAAAAAGAATTTGCAACATATGGAGGTGGGGAATGGTTTTATGAATGGTATCGAAGCGATATACACCGATCAGAAAGCCAAAATCATCATCAATAATGTGGTATCAGATAGCATCAGAATACAGAAAGGAACAAGACAAGGTTGCCCCTTATCCCCGTTACTTTTCATCACAGTCCTGGAGGTACTTCTAAACATGATAAGGAACAACTCAGAGATAAAAGGGGTGGCGGTGGGGGCCAAAGAATACAAATTAAAAGCCTTCGCTGATGACCTAGTTTTGACACTACGAAATCCAGACTCCAGTGCTCCAAAGGCACTGGAGGTGATACAAGACTTTGGGGAAGTAGCAGGATTTAAACTAAACAAAGCCAAAACCAAAGTTCTAGGGAAAAACCTGACACAAGGTGAAAAAGAAAATCTGGAGAAAGAGACAGGCCTACAGTTTACAAAAAAAGTAAAGTATCTGGGCATCAATATGACTGCGAGAAACCAAAATCTGTTTAAAGACAACTACGAAAAGGTATGGAATGAGATAAAGAAAGATCTGGAGATCTGGAACAATCTGAAATTGTCCTTGATGGGCCGAATTGCAGTAATAAAGATGAATGTGCTGCCTAAATTATTATTTCTTTTCCAGGCAATTCCAATACTTGATAAGATGGAACCTTTCAAGAAGTGGCAGAGGACCATATCAAGATTTGTCTGGCAGGGGAAAAAACCCAGAATTAAATTCAAGATACTAACAGATGATAAGACAAGAGGGGGTTTTTCCCTGCCGGAACTGAGTATTTATTTTGAAGCGGCAGCCCTCTGCTGGCTGAAAGATTGGTTCCTATTAGAAAACACAGATATACTAGACCTGGAAGGATATGGCAATAAATTTGGATGGCACGCATATCTATGGTACGACAAGATAAAGGCCCACCAAGGATTTAAAAATCATATAATAAGGAAGGCTCTCTTTAGAGTCTGGATGAAGTATAAGGATCTCCTAGAAAGAAAAACACCCAGATGGCTGTCACCAGCAGAAGCAAAGGCCTATAAAAGAGTCAACGCAGAAGAAAATTGGATAAAATACTCCGAGATGTTAATATATGAAGGAGAACAAGTCAGGTTGAAACCCTTTGAACAATTGAGAGAAAGGATTCGAGATTGGTTACAATATCATCAGATTAATGAACTTTTCAAAATGGATAAAAAGATTGGCTTCCAAATGGAAAAGTCAAAATTGGAAACAGAACTGTTAGAACCAAAAAATAAGACCTTGTCAAGAATGTACAACTTGCTGTTGGAATGGCATACGCAAGACGAGTTAGTAAAATCTGCAATGATAGACTGGGCAAAAGATGTAGGACATAACATCATGATGGCGGACTGGGAAAGACTATGGAAAACAGGTATAAAATTTACAGCATGTACTTTGTTAAGAGAAAATATAATGAAAATGATTTACAGATGGTATCTAACCCCAGTGAAACTGGCAAAAATCTATCATTTGCAGGATAATAAATGTTGGAAATGTGGCAACATGGAAGGAACATTCTATCATATGTGGTGGACCTGCCCAAGGTTGAAGGCATTCTGGGAGATGATATACAATGAGATGAAGAAGGTGTTTAAAAACACATTTTTGAAGAAACCAGAGGCCTTTCTCCTGGGAATGGTTCACCAAGTTCTACCAAAAGATGATCACATGTTGTTTATGTATGCCACAACTGCAGCAAGAATTCTTATCGCAAAATATTGGAAGACAAAGGACTTACCGACATTAGAAGAATGGCAGATGAAAATGATGGACTATATGGAGACCGCTGAGCTGACCGGGCGAATCCGCGACCAGAGGGACGACGAAGTGGAAAAAGAATGGAGAAAATTTAAAGACTATCTTAAAAAATATTATAAAGTATAGAACTAACATAAACAGAAATGTCAATGTATAAAAGTAGTTTATAAAAGTTAGATATAGTAAATATGATGGTAGTTAGAATATAGGAATAAGTGTTAAGGATGATAGAATTAAATTTTTTGTTTAGCATATATACCTACTAGAAATTATAAGATTGAAGAAAAGATTAAGAAGTTATAGGTAGAGTTAAATAATATAACAAAAATAAGTTGGTAATTGAACAGATATGATAAGATTAAATATTAGGAAATTGCTGGTAGTAAATAGATAAGGAGAACCGACACAGAGGGGCAGAGTGGAGGAAGTTATTAGAGAATGTTAAGGATTTAGGATAAGAATATTAATATTAATATGTTGTGTACTTTTTTTGTTTTTTTTTTGTTGTTGTTTGTGTTTTATTGTATGTTTGTCTATTTTTGGTGTTTTAAAAATAAAATATTATTATGAAAAAAAAAAAAAAAAAAAACACGTAATTTCTATTCAAGCCACAGGTGAAAAGATACGAGTAGGTGAATGATCCCCTGGGATCAGACCCTGCAACAAAGTTTACCTGCCAATTCTGTCTCCATACCTACCTGGACAATGCTATGACAAGACCTAATAATATCATCCAGAATATCAGCGGGTCATTCACTGCTTCCATCTTCCAATGTGACATAGTCTATCATCTGCCAGCAATGCCCTTCTGCATTCTACATAGAACAAGCAGGCCAGTCTAAATTTAAATAAAATAAAATAAAATAAAATAAAATAAAATAAAATAAAATAAAATAAAATAAAATAAAATAAAATAAAATAAAATAAAATAAATGGACACCAATCAGACATCAAAAAGGGCAACATTCAGAAACCGGTGGGATAACGTTTAACACTGACAGGACACTTTGCTGCTGACCTTAAAGTAAAGGTAAAGGTAAAGGTACCCCTGACCGTTAGGTCCAGTCGCGGATGACTCTGGGGTTGCTGCACTCATCTCACTCTATAGGCCAAGGGAGCCGGCGTTTGTCCGCAGACAGCTTCCGGGTCATGTGGCCAGCATGACTAAGCCCCTTCTGGCAAACCAGAGCAGCGCACGGAAACGCCCTTTACCTTCCTGCCGGAGTGGTACCTATTTATCTACTTGCATTTTGACATGCTTTTGAACTGCTAGGTTGGCAGGAGCTGGGACCGAGCAACGGGAGCTCACCCCTTCACAGGGATTCGAACCACCAACCTTCTGATCGGCAAGCCCTAGGCTCTGTGGTTTAGACCACAGCGCCACCTGTGTCCTTAAAGCAGTCATGTTCAAACAAAGAATTTCAAGAGGAAACTCAAGCATGAAACTGCTGAATTTCAATTTATCAGAAGATTCAGTTCTAGTGCCTCTGCCACCCACTTCACCCAGGGATTCTCTCAGCACACAGGGTGTGGAGGCTTAGGACCTATGCTGTAAAAGGATAAGCATCCCCACCTTGGATTTGGTTAGTGCTGAATGCTAGCAATTACCAAATTTGGACATGCACTGCATCCCATATATTTACCATAAATGATGGTAGCTGTATCATTTTGTACACAACCTTCTGAAAAAGTATAATCTGCCTCCAGCCATGCAGCATATATTTACAGCTCAATCTTTTTCACATTTGCTCATTTCCTTTCCATACTATTGTAATGTGCCATGCTATAAGTCCTAGAACCCATCATAGTAGTCTGTTGGCTAAATGGTGTTATCTGACTGTAGAAATGAATGGAAAAGCATAGCATATGCATTGCTCTCCCTTAGCAGGAAAGGGCTTGACTAACTGTAAATAAATGCAATTTCACCAGGTTGGTTTTTAATGTCCATACAGAATTGAGGCTGCACACGGTCAATTGCCCTCTGCTCCACCCCTGTTCCAGCAACCCTCAGAGAACAAAGCCAACGTCTCAGCCAAGCCTTCAGAGAAAGTCCTGTATTCACGCTTTATGCCGCCAACTTCAGCAGTTAGCCTGTTACAGGGAAAATCATCATCAAGAATGGTCCGGTTCCCTTTACCCTCCTCACTTCTGACACTAGATAAAAAAATTGGTAAGCTCACAGATTGCACCAGAGGACTTTGAAAAATGACTACACACTCCTCTGTCAGGCTAGTGGAAGCCCGTGGGCAAGACTGCCCTTAATGGAAGAGTCTTCACTAAATCATGAGGAACAAAACCTTTAAAAAAAATAATGTCCCCACAGAATTGAGGCAGCACAAAATGGAGTTCTGAGTTATATGATACATCAGGGGGGGGAACCTTTGGCCTTCCCAATGTTGCTGAATTACAACACCCATCAGCCCCAGGAAGCACAGCCAGGAAAGATGGGAATTGTAGCTCAGCAACATCTGGAGGGCCAAAATTCCCCCCCCCCCGTGGTATACATGAAAAGCTATGCTGTGCTACCAACATACATGGGAAAGAACATAGCAGACGAAGGGTGCCATGGGCAGCATTCAACCTACTGGTAAGTTTTACTCAGAGTAGAGCCATTGAAATTAATAGACCTAACTTAGGCACAGTCAGTAATGTCAATGGGTCTCCTCTGAATAATGCTTAGCTGAATAGCACCCTATGAATCTTTGTTCTACATGTCAGCACAAGTACAAAGTACAAACAGAGATAGATAGATAGATAGATAGATAGATAGATAGATAGATAGATAGATAGATAGATACCGGTAGACAGATATTTCTGGTGTATGTATATGCCTGCTACCTGAATTTGGTTGCATCCACCTTTGCCAGCCTGGTGCCCTCTGGATGGCTGAGGCTCATGAGATTACAGTCCAAAACATCTGGAGGGCACCAGGTTGGCAAAGTCTGGGTTACAGACATTTGTGTGTCCTGTTTTTAAATGTGCTGCTTTTCTTGAATCAGGTGCACGACCCTTTATTTTGTTGGCATTGTGTAATGCTTGTGTTCTGTCACTAGGCAGCTGTTTGTTTCAGCATTAAGCTACACACACAAAGATGCAGCAAACCACACCAGAGGGACCAAAGCACCGCCTAGTGGCAGGACTGGCATATACTAGTGATGATGAGTAGAATTTCTGTTGGGAAGAAATTCAGCAGAAACATGGCAAACGGAAATTAAGATTAGAAAAATGAGAAACTGAAAGAAACTGAAATTGCAGATTTGCTCATCCCTATGACATACTCTCTAAGTCTGATCTATAATTAATTTTCACTAATTTTCACTAATAGACTGCAGATAATTTATTTGAATTAATTACTTAAACGTCTACCAGGTATCTAACCCAACTCACCATGATTAATTACAGTCTCATCCCTGCTCACCCAAATGATGCCAAATGCCACAATTTCCTCTTCTTTGAACATTCTCAATTCAGAAACCCCATGAAAGATTGCTCCCATTGGGTGCATTTCCAGAATGACAAGACAGCATTAGCCTAGGAGTTTTGGTTCAGGCTGCTCATTCTACTGCCACTCCCATCTCTGCACAGGAAAAGCAGCAGCAACACAGAGCTCAACTTGCCTAGTTTCTTCAATATGGAGATTAGTGGTTATTAAGCTGCATTTTGGCCACCATATCCCCTTTTGGGTAATGCTCATCATGTACAAAATCAAAACCTGCTAATGCACACATCTATTTTGGCTTCTGCTGTGTGCCTCGGTTCTCTCTCTCTCTCTCTTTCTTTCTCTCTCTCTCTCTCTCTCTCTCTCCCTCTCTCTCTCTCACACACACAATTGTTATTGGATTATACTGACTTTTCATTTGCCACTAAGAAGACTTGTACATTACCTAAAATTTGAAGCTTCTGCTCTATCTAAACACTGCTGAATAAATATTGCCTTTTCCTGCCTTTTATTATGGAAATATGGAAGCAAAGATCCTTGCATATGCAATAAAAAAAAGCTGTTGGAAAAGTTCTGTCTGAGGACTGTAACTAGAAACCAGACTAGTTTTGAGGCTACAGAAATTAAAAGCAAAATATTCCTTCCTTCAGACATTTAACTGCATGATGGTTGGTTTTGGATTTTTTAAGCCTTTTCCTAGGATAGCACAGCTTCTTAGAAAATAATTCCCATGGTCCACACTTCCAAGATTCCAACTACCAACACACAATATCTGACAGTGTCAACATAATCCATGTTGCGCTAACATAAGCACCTCCCTCTCTCTACTGCTCCTAGCAAAATAAAATAAAAAAATTCCTTCCAGTAGCACCTTAGAGACCAACTAAGTTTGTTCTTGGAATGAGCTTTCGTGTGCATGCACACTTCTTCAGATACCTTTCTTCAGATTCGTGCATGCACACGAAAGCTCATACCAAGAACAAACTTAGTTGGACTCTAAGGTGCTACTGGAAGGAATTTTTTTATTTTATTTTGCTTTTACTATGACAGACCAACACGGCTATCTACCTTCTACTGCTCCTAAACTTCCTTACTGCTTCCATTCAGCATACTCCCTAAACAGCTTCAGATTATTCTCACCCCACAATAAACCCACCATTGGTCAGTCCTGGCTTGAGCTGCCTCCAAGTCAGCTGCCATGGGGATGTCCTTGAGGGGCTCCAGGATGTTGCCTCCTGTGTCTGGGGCCAAGGGGAAGTTCCCCAACTGTCCAACAGAGAACAGTGAAAGGAGTAGGAGAAAAACACAACAAGAGTAGTCCTATTAGGGGATATTAGAATCATAGAATCATAGAATCGTAGAGTTGGAAGAGACCACAAGGGCCATCCAATCCAACCCCCTGCCAAGCAGGAAACACCATCAAAGCATTCCTGACAGGTGGCTGTCAAGCCTCTGCTTAAAGACCTCCAAAGAAGGAGACTCCACCACACTCCTTGGCAGCAAATTCCACTGTCAAACAGCTCTTACTCTTATTAGCACCATTGTTATGGAGGTGGAAGAAGGTTCAATAGATTCATTATTGGCTTCCGGCTGGTGCAATACCTTCTACCCACCCAGCAATTTTATGGCAACAGCTATTCCACTGATGGCCCCATTTATTATGTTTTAGCTACTGAAGGTAATTCCAGCAAGGTAATAAATCTGCATGTCACTAGCAAAAATTCACTTTACCAGCTGTGTCTCATTTTATAGCCATAGGTTTGCGAGAGGCTCAGGGAGCACCGTTTCACATTAACGGTGGAACCAACAGAAAGTAAATTAGATTATGCAAATTCATTTCCATAAACGGTTCTAAATGTTAGTCTCTCCCTCTCCCCCTTTTTAAAAATTACATTTATATTTCTCACTCTGTTACTCTTTTGCTTACCAGCTCCCAGCAGCAGCAGCTTTTTGCTACAAAAACAACTCCCTCCTTGCTCCAGCATTTCCAGCTTTGAGAGCGATGCACTTGGACAAGGTCAGGACTACATCAAATCTTTATTTTCTGATACCAAGAAGACTACCCTGGAACCAGGGGACAAAGCAGGGAAGATGCACGTTCCACCGGAATACTACAACTCTTCAGCATCCAGGTACTCTTACAAGGTGGTGGTGGAATTGCCTCATTGGAGGCTGAAATTATTCCATTTCCTTCAGCTACAAGACTCTGGGCACAAGTCAAAGGGAGAAACTGTGGATACCTGATGGTAGGAACAAACTGCAGGGGCTGGGGGCCATGTTCAAAATGGAGTGTTGAAGTAGATGGATCCTTGATCTGATCTAGCAAGCAAGTCTTTCTCTTCTCGAGATATTGCATCTCTTTGACAATGGCTGGGATCCAAAGAACAACACAACTAGCTCATAGTGGCTGAGAGAGCTTTGGACTTCTGATTCTCAAACAGCAGGCTCAAGTGCTAGAAACAGCTTGCTGGGTGAGGCAGTCACTATGCTAGCTTCCCAGCTTGTAGGTTGCTGTTGTTTACTAAGAGGGCTGGGTGAGGTGGCAGGAAGTCAGTGTGGTGCAAACACACTGGCAGAGCCAATCTGTCAATGCATTTGGGCCACAGTGACCACCTCCCCATCCTGAGAAGCAACAGCCTAACTTGGTTGTCCCCATCCAGGTACTTGATTTAGCACCAGGCCAGACTGGAAGGTTGGCGGGGTTGACATTGTCCATCACCTTTGCCGGAAAACCTCTTGATCTTGGGATGGACTAAGAGGGCTTGTTTCTGATGTTGGGTCAGAAAGACAGGTTGGGGGTGCTGCTGGTGTTCAGTCCCCCTGCTACTCAGTGGTCTCCCAGACCAATCAGGCCAAGGTGGTCTCTAAAGTGGTGGTTGAGGGCCATGCAGAGACTGCTCTTGGGCTGGCTCAGGACTTCCTGTCCTCCATGGCATGGCTGTCACAAGTGGGCATTGCTCCAATACACCATGGACTGCACACCCAAATGTAGTTTTTTAGCTGGGATGGACAAAAGGTGGTGGAGGTTGTGCCAAGCACTCTCTTGTCACGGTCAGACTAGAGATGTAAAATTTCCAGAAATTTTGAAGCCATGAGGGAAAAACGTTTTCCCCCGCCCCCTGTTTTTTTTTTCCAGAAAAAAATGGAAAATTGTGGGGGGGGGATTCAGTGTGGAGTAGTTTTACAAATTGCTTGAAACACAGTGTATATAAAAGTATTATGCTTGCAATAAAACAGGTAACCACCCCCAACAAAAGCAACAAAAAAGCAAGAAACCATCAACATAAAAAACAATCAGATTTGCCCCTTAGCACCAACAGCAAATAAAGTTAAGGTCCACCTCAATATTTAAACTCCATAGAAGGTCTACCTTCGAGTAGTGCTTTAAAAAGAAAAAAGAAACAGAAGACATGCAGCTTCTTCTATCTCATTTTCTGAACTACTGCTATCATTTTCCATTTCTTCTTGCTCTTCCTCTTTGTCATTTTTCTCATGGACTTCTAAAAATACGGCTTTGGGGGAAAATGGGGAAAACCTGTTTTTCCCCCAATTTTTCTGTCCCCCCCCCCCCCCCCGTCTTCCCATCTCTACTTGAGGACAGCCGGGGCAAAGCGTAAGGCAATTTTTTTGCATGCCAGGCCAGAAGGAACCAACATCCAGTAACTGAATAGTATGTTGCACTAAGGCTCAAACTCTGTTTGAAAGGAAAAGGAGTGTGTGTCCTTTTAATTGAATTTGTTATTGCAGTGGTACCTCAGGTTACAAACATGTCGGGTTACAAACATGTCGGGTTACAGACTCCGCTAACCCGGACGTGGTACCTCGGGTTAAGAACTTTGCCCCAGGATGAGAATAGAAATCGCACGGTGGCGGCGGCGGGGCGGCAGCAGCAGGAAGGCACCGTTAGCTAAAGTGGTACCTCAGTTTAAGAATGGACCTCTGGAACGAATTAAGTTCGTAACCAGAGGTACCACTGTATATATTATAAACCGCATGATGGTAAGAGAGCTTTCTAAACAGTTTACACAGGGGCGTAGCAAGGGGGGGCGGGGGGGGCGGGCCGCCCCGGGCACCACCCAGCAGGGGGGTGACAAACCCTGCTCTGGTCCGCCCCTCTCCTGCATGCCGGGGCTCCGAGCCTGCGCCCAGGGAGCCCAGCTAGCGGCGAAAAAAACCGCTGAAAGGGGGCGAAAAAGGAAAACAAAGCAGGCGCTTTCAAGTGCCTGCTTTGTCTTCCTTTCCCCCGTTCAGCGGCTTTTTCCGCCGCTGGCTGGGCTCCCTGGGCGGAGCCCCGGCATGCAGGAGAGGGGCGGACCAGAGCCACGAGGGGGTGACACCCCCCTGGCTGCTGGCCCGCCCCTCTCCTGCATGCCGCTGCCCGCCCGACACCCCCTTGGAGTGCCGGCGCTCGTGCCGGCGCAGCAAGGGGGTGTCGGGCAGGCAGCGGCTTCAGGAGTCCCGAAGCCGCTGCCTGCCCGACACCCCCTTGGAGCGGCGGCGCTCGTGCCGGCGCTGCAAGGGGGTGTTGCCGAGCAGCGGCTTCGGGAGATTCCCAAAGCCGCCGCCCGGCATCCCCGGGGGCGGGGCATCGCGCTGTGCGCGTGCGTCATGACGTCATGACGCACGTACACGCCATGACGCCCCGCCCCCGGGGGGTGCCTCTTGGCTTCCCGCCCCGGGTAGCCGAGAGGCACGGAACGCCCCTGAGTTTACAAAAATATACAACAGAATATTAAAATGATTGATAAAACACAGTCAAAAGCAGGTATTTAAGAGTATTCAAAAGATGATTAAAGCCAGCAGTGGTTAAAAGGAAGTAAATTGCATGCAGCTTCTACGTGTTCAGATGGGCTGCCCTAACGAAAATGTTTTGAGCAGTTACCGGAAAGAGTACAGTGAGAGCCCCGCCTGGTGTCAGTCGGCTGGGAGCTCCAAAGTGTGGAAAAATTGGGGGGAGGGAACAGGTTTTTTCCAAAGCCGTTTTTTTCCCCAGGAAAAATTGGGTGGCGGGAATAGTGTGTGGAATATTCAAACTATATCGAACTATTTTTTCAATTTTTCCAGAAAAAAATGGCTTCGGAAAAAACCGGGGGGAAACCTGGGTTTCCCCCCAATTTTTCCGGTTTTTTCCCAGGCCTTCCCATCTCTAGGTCAGACCATGATCTGGTAAAGTTTGGACTGCTGGTGCTGTGGGTGAGTGGTTAGTGTGTCTGAGAAATTGGCCAACTGCCTGTCCCTGATGGGGTCGCACTCCACGTGAAGGAACAGGTATGCAGTCTAGGAGTGCTTCTGCATCCAGCTTTGTCACCAGAGGCACAGATAGTCTGGAAGGCTAAGAGTGCCTTTGTCATCTTGGGGTGGTATGACAGCTGTGACTTTTTCTGGACTGGGATAGCTTGACCATAGTAGTCCAGGCATTGAGGACTTCAAGACTGAATAACCACAATTGCACTCTATGTGGGGCTTCCTTTGCACTGGTCCCAAACTGCAGCAAAGGAATATATTTATGTTGGAAGCTGCCCAGAGTGTCAGGGGCAACCCAGTAAGATGTGTGAGGTATAAATGGTAAAATTATCATTATATAATGGGACATCCCTATTTTCATCAAAGAAATGTTGGCGGTTATGGCTGTCTCCAACCACTTCCAGGTCTAGGCCGTGCAATCCCCACTTCCTCCACTTAGATGAGCTCCCATCAAGGAGACCACACAGTTGAATGGAATCAAATCAGGCCACAACTTTATTGACTACAGGTGAAGTGGTTTGGCAAAGGCATTGGGTAAGCATTTATTTCCAGGCTGCCTACGGGAAATAACATCATGGTCAACCTGGCAGTGGGGATTCCTACCACTTGCATCAACTAGGGGGATGCCCGCAGGGACCCCCGCTGAGGCCCAAGCACCGGTCTGGGCAAATGGTCAGAAGCAACTCCATCACAGATCCCTTTAATGGGATACCCTATTTCTGGATTGGAAGGTGGGGGTACAACCCCCCCTCCAACCAAGGCTAAGGTTACCCAATGCCTAAACCGCCAAAGTTGTGATGATTGCTACAGGTAGGCAAAATGTCCAGGTCATAGCCAATTCGCCTGGTGGGCAAATTCCAACTGGCCCCACAAATACGGCAACCACCACAGCCAAAGCAAAGTCAATTCAATGAGTAATTGCAAAAATTACTGCAGTGGGTGGATCCAATGAAGAAGAGCAGTGGCTTTGCAGGATGGCCAGCGCCTTGCCTCGGCTGGGTGTCGGCGTCTGATCCCTGATCCCCGCGCTCCCAGCTTGAAATCCTGCTCTGCGTCAGCCTGCCGAATTGGCCAATGACAGGCTGGTGTGGAGGGAGGGCTGTCCAGGGCGGGCTTGAGGGAACAATCAGGCTTCCCTCAGGTCCACTCCCAGGGGATTTAAAACAGCCCATGCCAGCCCCCAACACCCAGCCCTTCTTGGGGTAAGCGAACTTCTGGGGTATACAGTGACTGTGCACTACACTTGGCTGGGTGGGAAGAGTGACTCTAAGTGAGGCCACAATGCCAGCTCCCGGTGGACCCCCTACTGAATCTGAGCCCCTTCAAGTGCCTTATTCTGCTGTCTGATGGTGCTACCCATTGGGGGAGATTCCATGTTTGAATGCTCCCCCCATGGGGGGGGCTAGGCATAGATGGTAACCCCCCCTTTTCTGTACTAGTAACCCCAGTATAAGTATAGAGACCGTTGTTCCCAGGAGCCTGAGAAACACTGAACTCGGTCATCTTCTTATTTTTAGTGCGGTTGGGAACCTTAAAATTGTTGAAGTTCATTCGCATGGCTATTATGTGAAGATTCTGAACAGTTCTCCTAATAAAGAAGAGAGCATTGGAGATTATACACTCCAGCAGAACTTTGGCGGTCATCCAATAGCGATCTTCAAATTCCCCCCAAAGATCAGAATGGAGGCTAATTCTTCAGTAATGGTGAGCAAAATAACAAGGTGCGTTGCAGGAGAGGTTTAGTAATCAGAGGACTGCATTTGCTGTTATGTTGTGGGGAAATCCAAGGCAAAATTATGCAGCGTCTGACTGCTTGCTTCCTGTTTCCTTGTTGCAGGTCTGGGCTGCAGATTCTAAAAGGCCTTCAAAACCTCCAACAGATTATCTCTGGAAGGACCTGGACAAGTTTAAATCAGGCCCAGATTGCACCACTATCCTTTGCAATCCTTCTGGGCAGGTACTTCTGATCACAGGAGCTAACTCCTATTTTTGAGGATCGATGTCTTGTGATCGATTATATGGGACACGGCTTACCTGGGCCCCCAAATATTTTATTCAAGTTGGCATCCCTGCTTCTGATAGCTGCCTTCTGATTCTTATATAGTAAACTGGGATTTCCTTGGGTTTGGCTTTCTTAAAACTTGACCACCATATTGTTTCAGATCTTAATTAGAGATAAGGCTTATTGGTCAAAGGCCTTGGCAAAGGCCGATAATTAATTTTGCACTGTACCCATAAGCACACTGTATCCCCCAGAGAGAATAACCTAGCTGTCACTTTTTAATTCCGATCAGTATATTAGAAGAAAGGGGAGGAACAGCGAAAGTGGCTATGTGACACTTCTGAGAAAAAGGTGGTAAGAAGGAAAGCAGGGCAGGGCTTTTGAAGGGACCTTAATAGCTATGTTGAAGAGAAAATTTCAGCAGGTATCACTTTTCCTATCCCTGCACAACAAGCATCAGGTCAGTCAAGTGGAGAATGTCAAACATCCATGATTATGCCACATCAGAGTTATGAAGGACACCATACTGCAGAGCAAGAAAAAAGAGTGCCATATGGTTTTTATTGACTGTTGGAGTTGGACTGCCGTGAGGGTTGGGGTGGGTTGAAAAGGACATATTTGAACTTGGTTTTCTTTCTGGCTTAAAGGACTATGATGTTCGGATTTGGACACTGGCATTAATGATTATATGTTGAAAATTAGGAGTTAAGTAGGGAGAAATTTAGCTAAAAATTTTGAGACCAGGGGGACGTAAGGGTGCAAAAAGTACAAAATCAGGAGTTCTAAATTAGGTTGGAGGACCCAGGTGGCGCTGTGGGTTAAACCACAGATCCTAGGGCTTGCTGATCAGAAGGTCGGCGGTTCGAATCCCTGTGACGGGGTGAGCTCCCATTGCTCAGTCCCAGCTCCTGCCCACCTAGCAGTTCAAAAGCACGTCAAAGTGCAAGTAGATAAATAGGAACCGCTCTGGTGGGAAGGTAAACGGCGTTTCTGTGCGCTGCTCTGGTTCGCCAGAAGCGGCTTTGTCATGCTGGCCACATGATCTGGAAGCTGTACGCTGGCTCCCTCGGCCAATAAAGCGAGATGAGCGCCGCAACCCCAGAGTTGGACACGACTGGACCTAATGGTCAGGGGTCCCTTTACCTTTACCTTTAAGGGAATTTGATAAGGTTATAGGGAAGGATCAGAAGTACTATGATGCTGAGGTTTCGAAAAAGGAGTTGTTTTAAGTAAAATGATTTTTTTGTTTTTTAGGTTACTTTAAAGTTAGGAGCATGAAAACTGTTAGAGAGGATAGATAATGAAATCAACAGAGGGGGACTTGAGGAAGTCAATCAAAATATGAAATTGAGAAATGAAGGAAAGCCTAGCCCACAGAATGGGGCCAGGCCCAAGCAATGATGTTAAACACTGTCAGTAAGGTTAAATGTACAATGATTATGCCTACCCTTGTGAGAGAGGGGGATGAATGTTGCTTCCCACAGTGGGAGGGGGGAAGTATGGAAATTTAACCGTTACGTTATGTGCTTAAAAATTGTAAAAATAAAAATTGGGGGGAGGGAGAGAGATTATGCCACATCAGAGCTATTTTCCTAGAAAATAGAGGTGCCAGAACTCACCATGAATGTGTATGTATTTTAATGTATGCTGGAAGCCGCCTAGAGTGGCCAGGGAGACCCAGCCAGATGGGCGGGATATAAATAATAAATTATTATTATTATTATTATTCCCTGTTTTCTTAGAATGGCAATGGCCCCATTCTAAGGTGCTGGAACTGAACTCCAGTGAGTTCCAGTTTTTTAAAAAACCAAACAAACCCAGTGCCACTATACTTACTCCTATTATTATAGTCTATATTAAGACTAGACAGATCTTCACACACAGCTACTGCTCCCAAGCAGTGGCAGTGCCAAAATTTGGCACCTCCCTCCTCTTGCCTTTCGTTCAAAGTCATTGTTGCAATGCCCCTTGCGGGACCCTCTGAGCTCCGTACCACTGCAGCTGAACCCCGCTGCCCTCAAACCACCTCTGTCCCAAGGACACATCTCATATGGGGGCATTTCTCATCTTACCTTGAAGAATGAGTACCAGATCTTTAGTTTCAAATAGCTGGTAAAGACGGAAAGAATGCCGGGTGGGAAAAGAGAAGAAGAGAGAAATTTGGTTTGTTTCCCCAAAAAACTATACATTCATTGAAATGGAACTATCCTTCAAAATGTGCACTTCTTCAAATTTTGCGATGTAGGTTTTTTTTATTCAAAAAAAATGTAAAAAAAATGCATTTATTAATGGAAGTAACACACAAAAATACATTCTTTTAGAGAAACCACTTGCCCAAATGTGTATATTAGGCATAATGGCATATATAAATGTGTGTATTAGGAGAACCATGCGCTAAAATACTTATGAATTTTCATTGCAAAAAAAATGAAGGAATGTAGAGAACTGAATTTAAGACTGGAAAAAATGAGAAACCAAAGTTGACCGTTTCATTCCTCCCTCGGTTCAGGGGTTAGAGATCAGCTGGTGTGCAGGCACAGGTTGGTCAGAAGCCTGGCTCAGGGGCAGAATATGTGTTTTGCACTCAGATGGTGCCAGGGTCATCCTCTGGCATCAGGCAGCATATGTTGAGGAAGAACTCTGCTGGAGATTCTGGAGAGCTGCTGGGCACTAAGGACAAATGGTTTGACCTGGAATAGTAATTATTATTACTTATTAAATTTGTATTCATCTGAAGATCACAGTGCAGTTCGCAACCTAAAAATACAAAACGAGAACACAAAATACCTAATAAAAACAAGAACAAGAATAAACCAATAACCACAAACACATTTAAAAGGGGATCGAATATTAATCTGACAAAGGCCTGGTTAAAGAGAAACGTTTCATCTGGTGTCTAAAATGTTTTTATAGTATGCTTCCTCCACCTCTGATACTCCATTTTGCATAGAAACGCTTAAGAATTAAACATTGTTCCAATCCTTTTACTAAGCACATAAAATAAATAATTAGGATTAACAGTTTACAGCTTGGGGGGAAAACAAACATACACCTTTAACTCCTCTGATGTTGCCCATCGCATCTTCAGTGATTCCTGCTTGCCACTGATAACAAGGCCAGCCTTGGATAGGAATGGGCAGGACAGTGCCCATTCTTGATGCCTTTGGGGGATTTCAAGGTATGTGACATTGGGCAGCCTGATAGTCCTAGAAACAGTTTGCCTGAGCATGCAGTGCAGTAATTTAAGCTTTTACTCTTCTCCTTCTAGGCTGTCGCTTGGTTTACCCCCATCAATTGGAACCAAACAAAGGAAGGAGAAGAGGGTAGCAGAATCTGTAGAAATTTAATACAGCCTGTTATTGGCATGCGCCAGCAAAAAGACCGATGGCAACCCAGGACGTTTGACAAGTGGCAGGGAAATGTTGATCAAAATCTTACAGGGACAAATGAACCAGAATTTATTCTACGGTATTGAATCAATTTTCATTATTTATGTAATGGTTCATATTAGATCGTACCATCCAACTTTTTCTTACCTGCTAGTTTTTGGGTGCCACAAAGATCACAGCCTCAAAAAAGTGATCCAAGAGCAGGACGGTAGCTAGAGGGTGGTGAGGTGGGCCCCCGCCAGGGGCGCAGGCCATTGGGGGGCACAAAATGGCTTAAAAATATGTCCATAAATATAAATATCAATTATTGCCTCATAAGAAATGGTTTTAAATAGAGGGTGAATTGAATGGGTGGGAGAGAGGCGGAAAGAAGAGCTAATTTTTCCGTGGCTGGGGGCACAATCTGGACAGTTCTACCAGGGGCACAAGATCACCTCCTAGCACTCTGGGTTTGTCAGAGGCTTGTGCCAGTGCTGGACCTTCGGCACTCTGGCGCAACCCTGCTCACAAGACATGTCCGGCCACGGTCAGGTCCAGCAGGGCCTGCCACAGCCAGCCCCTCAAGACTGGGGGGGGGAGCTCAGCCGCATCCCAATATATGGGGGGGCCTTGGGTGTCCTCAGTCCCATAGAGTTGGCACCTATGCTAATAATTAAAGTGCCTTGTTTATTACAGTATAAGGATTCCTCACTATTCTTTGGGAAGCTCAGAGTGGCTTCTGTGAGGCTTTCAGCGGCCATCCCTCATGGCATTCATGCATAGTCTAGGCTCCAGCAGAAGGTGCTGCTGGACTCCTCACCCCCTTCCTCCTCTACAAGCCCAGGGCAGCATTAGGCACAACAACAGGAATTCCAAGTACTTTCCTTTTTCGCTTCTGGAGATCTCTTGAGCTTCAGATTTTAAAATGCCTCACATAAACTTTTCATTGAAAGTGTGTAGAGGTTACTCAGCACAGACAAATCAATATGGAAGGAGTCCATGGAGATTGGGGAGGGGGTGGAAAGCCTACCAGCTAACACATCTTTTTGGTTTTGCACTGTAGTAGACTGGAATGCAAAAGCCTGCAATTTCAATACAAGTCTAACGAGCAAAGTCTTTGGAATTATGCTGGCAGGGTAGAATGATAGTCTTTTAATTTAAAGCAGTTTAGCTGGATAAAGCTTTCTGCATGTAAATTCTTAGCTGTCTGTTTGCTAAAACATCATCTTTCAAAGCTGTATTTTGAAGGACACTGAATCCTGAAATAAACAGAAATCTGCTCTTATTCCCTTATGGGGTACACAAGAGCCTTTTGAGGTTCTCCTTCGGAAGGAGTAAATTACAGAGGCCAACCAGAGAAATATTTAGAAGCAAAATCTTTATTATATCTGTTGCAACGGGGCCTACTCCCAAAAATGGAGGAGCAGCCCCCAACAATGGTGTGCAAGCTCCTATATAGACTTTGAAATTCCCCCCTTCCCGCTCAAGACCACCCCCTATACATCATACATACATCACCAAAAGGGGTGTAGCCCAGGACCACCTCCCAGATACATCACAGCTACATCCTGAAAGGGGAGGTCTGGTAGCAGTAATCTGATCATCTTTGATCCTCCCCATGCCTCCTCTTGCCCTCCACCCAAAAACCCATCAAGTAAAACAAAAGAGATATTTACATTTCCCTGTTTCCCAGCCAAGTTAATCACACCCTTTTGTCTTCATCTGGGTTTGTTATCTCTGGAATGGCTACCTGTCTGGCACTCAGGTATCAGGATGCCAGGACAATCACCTCCTCCTTCCTTGCAGAGAAACAGTTTGGGAGTGAATGGTGAGGCCTGTCTGGCCTTGTTTGCTTGGTACATTAATAAGAATTTATATATATACATATACATATACATATACATATACATATACATATACATATACATATACATATATATGACCTTGATATTCTTACAACAATCCTCAACACATGAAATTGTAGGAGCCTTGAAAGGTTGTATGCCATGGTCCAGATCTCCCTGAGGCGAGCCAGAGAAGCTATAGAAGGGTCAGACTGGTGAAATAAATGCCAGCTGACAACAAAAGAAGCAAACATAGCAAAGAACATGAGGTCCAGAGGAATGCATGAAGAGAGCCAATGCCAGCAATTAATATGTTAATATTATTTAAAATATTTAAATAGATCAGAATATTTATATTTAGGATCTTACTTTAAGGGACAGGGAAGTAATAGCACCTGTGAGGAATCCAGATTGGATCTGGATCACATCAGTGAGGGAGGAGTGATTTATTCCTTCCTCCCTTAATGTTTTCCAAGTTAAAACTGCTCCTGTGAAGCTTCTCTGTGACCTGCAGGAGAAAATATGAAAAACCTGTGAGTTTTCCTCTATGGCAAAATAGTTAAAGGGGGAGAAATTTTAATTAGGTAAATAGCATTGGGGGGTGGGGCTCACATAGGATCACATCAATATTTTTTTCAGCAGTGTTTTATCAATGCACCCGTGTGCACTGAAAACATAGAAGAGGGGAAATATGCAAGGGGAAGTCAAGCTATGATGAACTGCACATTCTCCACCTCCTAAATTTATTTTAGAAATTATCTTGGTTAAACTGGAATTCAGGGGGAGATATTAAACCAAATAAATGATAACGGAAATGTATAGAGAGAAGCCTGTCATTTATAGTTGGCATTGCAGTGTACAAAAAAACGCCATGCATCAGTACATATAAAAGACTCTGTATGAAACCTCTTGCTTCTATTTCTACAGGGAAGAAAAGGACCCACCCATCCTGTACCCTATTCAAAGTTCCTGGTGCCAAAACCCAAACTCTCCCACACATCCCCATTACACTGTGGGAAGATACATACTGGCGGGCAGTGATGGGAGCCACCTGTCCCGCCAAATGAGAACTCAGCTGGTCAAGCAGGATCCAGATAGCGGTGAGTTAAAGGACATTAAAGGACATGAAGGGCGGTGTTTGTTTGTTTTTAAATACCGACAGTTAGAAGGAATTTAGAGAAAGTGACAAGAGATTTCTAGTAGGATGTTCTTTTGCATCAGCCTTGCCGACACTTATTGCTAACACATCCATTGTGTTGGTACAAGATGTTTGTTGTTACTAGGGGTGTCTCTTTTTGGAAAGCTGAAATGACACCCTGAGCCACCATTGGGAGAGACCTGCTATGCCTTGTTAATGAAGCAAGTGTGAAGAAGCTGCTCAAATACTGTGAACACCAGACAAAGCTGGGGGGGGGGACACACACACAGAAGGAAAAGGTTTCCATGTCTCCAGGGACACATGTCAGAAGGAGCGGCTAAAATTAAGAAGAAGCATGTTGCATAGCTATTTTAGATTTCGTTAGATGTCTGTGCCAGAAATGAGGGAGGGTTGGTTTGGGTACAATTAAGGACAACAGCACCAGGTAAAAATTACATAATCTATATACCTGTACATAGACATAATATAAAATAGAGAAACTCAGAGAAAATTACAATGGAATATAGTATAAAATTCAAACAACATGACACCCATGCAATCATTCCTCCAGCCTCAGCCACCAGCCATTCCACTCCACCCCTATAGCCATTCAACTGCAGAGCTCTCATTGCCAAAATTAGGTACTTTTCACTTAGGTTTCACTGATTTCAATGGGAGAACTAAACACATTTGGTATAGAGAACCCGTAATTGGGTCTACTAGACCTAGAACCTATAAGCAATTTGGACTAAAGTCACCTCAGGGCCCCCTCTGGGATTAGGGACCCTGACGCTTAAGCTTGATTCATTTCAGAGTAGATCGCCCCTGGACCCACTGGACAAATTTATTGTAATGTTTACTGTGATAATGTAGGTGCTGTAAAATACTTGGATTACTTAAATTTGCTATTTTGTATTTAACAGTGCACCCCATTCTTTCCTACCGAGAGCTAATGTTGCCTAAAAGTGCTTAATTTAGTTTAATAACTAGGATGTTACAAAATTGTTTCACTGTGTATTGGAAGCTGTAGTGATACTTTTTTCTGGCAAGTCTTCATAGAAACCCATATCAAAATGTATTTTTCCTTCTGTGGAGAACAAATAGACAAATACAATCATTATTCTCCTTTTATTTCAGTGCAAATAATTCACTATTGTTGACTATTATTATGACTATTAATCATTATGATCATTATGACTATTAATGATCATTTGGCAGACTGGTGATTTTGAAATATGTGGCTATTAAGATACTGCATTCTCTCTGCATATCTAATATATTTACCAGCAGTTTTATAGCCACATTGTGTAACTTGGAGTCCAAGAAAACAAGGATTAATGGCTTTATTTAAGAGAATTTGTCTGTTTAGTTTGTACTGAAGCCTATGGACACCCCCAAGCGGGTGCTAAGGCTGTATGTACAGATCATAGCTATTCAGAACTATGGAGACAGCAATCCATGGTGCGCACACATTCACTTTTAAGCGCTAGTTTTTGTATCTCATATGCTTTTCAACTCTCCCAGTTATTCTCCCAGCATAGGTTATCTACGAAGGCAGCTTCTACATCAAAACGTTTAAACCCAGGCCTGAATTGAGATAAGCAGTCTCTTCCAAGAGTACCTGGAATTGAATGGCAATCACTTGCTCAAGCCCTTTGTTTCAGAAATAGGGATGAGGGAGAAATTTGATTCTGTTCTCATTTAAAACCAGATTTATCAAATTTGCAGTTTCCGAAACAAAATGAGAACTGAAACGCAGCCATCTTTCAAAATTCTCACTTATCCAAATTTTGTGATGCAGGTCTCCAGCCAACCAGTGTTTACAAAAATACATATATTAGGGGGGAATGTGCATGAAATGAATATATTTGTGAAAATAATGTACAGAAATGCATTATATTAGGATAAATTGCTTGCAAACCTGTCTACATTACTCAAAATTCATTCATCCAACAAAATAGGATTAGAAGGTTCTCTGGACACATCCATAGACCCAACTGTCACAACAGTTTAAATGTGCTTAAATATAGTTTCTGTTCCAGAATTGTTTGCTAAACGTTAAAAGATTTCTAACAGTCTTTGAAGGAACCAGAATATAATTTTATTCTGTTTTAAAGATCAGAAATATACTGTACTTTTGAGGCATTAGGACCTTTGAATAGATGTACTCATTAGTAACAAGTTTTAAATCCTAAGGAGTTGGAATTTTATTTAAAATATACCGGTATATATTTAAAGATCTGCTATAATGTTAGTCAAAAGGCAGTATCTCTCTCCCCCATCCCATTTGTTTTTCTTTTGTTTTCTCTCCACAGGCCTTCTCTGCCCAGGAAGTAGTTATAGCATAAAGCCAGCAGGAGAGAGTAACAGGAAAAACAGAATAAGACCAACTCGTTCAGCAGGAGTAAGTAACCAGGACATGTTTGATTGTTATTACAGATTGAGAGTGCATGGCAACAAAAAAAGACAAAATCTGTTCACTGCCTCAAGGAGCTTACAAACACAATATAAAAAGAGAGCGTGTAGATGAGGGAGGGGAGTGGAAAACAAGTAACAAATTAGCAGAGAGGAGGAATGGGAAAGACAAAGGTAACAAGGGGTGAACAAATGCTGTTTCACTTACATACTTTGGACTGATTTCATTTGTCATGAGGAAGACTAAAAGTCATGAGCCTAAGGCTTTTTTATTGATAAAAATGAGTTTTGATTTGAGTTTGAAGGAAGAGAAGTATGTTTTAGGAGTGAGTTCTGAGCATCAGAGAATGGATGGATGGAGCTGTTCAAGGGAGCAAGACATCTTTGGGGAGAGGAGGGCTAAAGGAGAAGATTTGAGACGTATAAGGTTATGGAGACAGAAAAAAATGGCACCTGCCACAGAGAGCTTTAAAGCTAAGGAAAAGTATGTGTTGGATGCAGAGGGAGCTGGGAAGCCAGTGAAGGGACATCGCAGAGTCCGAATGAGAAGAGAAGTCAGCAAGGTTTGAGTGAAGGCAAAATGGTGCAGCAAGTCTCTGATTCAATATAACTGTGTGTGGAGAAACATAATCTCACTTTTTAATCATCAAGCAGATGTTTTCTTGCCACATAAACTCAAACACAGCATCTCTCAACCGAGGGCCAAATGACCCCCTGGGGGCCACCAGTATATTCCAAGGGGGCCGCAGGGGGGCACAGCATGAGACATGGGGCCACAGAGGGGAGTGAGAAGTGAAGGAAACAGAAGAGACTGAGAAAATAACAGAAAAGAAATGAAGAAAATAGAAAACAGAGAAGTAGAGTGAACAGAGATGTGACTGTGCTTCCCAGTGGATGGAGCACCGCGCACACTCTGTGTTAGCCTCGCTTCTGCTTCCTTCTCCCTCCCACTTCCGCACTCCTCCGCTGCGTGCACCAAGCTGTCTGCATCTCGTGCGTGGGGGCAGTTATCCCTCACAGCAAGGTGCATGGTGTGGTTATCTCTCACAGCAATAGAACTGGATATAAAAAAGTTTATTTCTGGTCATCAAGCACAAGGGTCACATTGATCGAGAAATACTTAAGGTATAGTTTTTTATGAAATTTTCTTTTGTATAAATTATAAAAATTACTGGTATAAATTAAATGGTTCTATTTACAAAAACACACACTTTTAAATAGCTACCCTTCTACCGGTAGGACAGGGGGTCAAAGGAATAAAACATGTTTGGAAGGAGAAAGTCAGAAATAGGTTGAGAAACACTGCTCTAAACAAACTCTGAATTTATAGCCAACCCCAGTTACGTAGTCTCTATGCAATTCCACAAAGTGGAAAAGCATGCCTGTGTACCAGACCATCTGAAGCATCGAACAAAGTGAGCCTATTTCTACAAAAGCTTATCCCACAAAAGCTGTGTTAGCCTTTAAGGAGCTAACATAATAATAATAATGGATTATAAACCAATGGGATTCCTTAGAAATATTTGATGCAGCTGGCGCATTCACACATCTATCATTTCAGGGTTCAGTTCAGCACTATGGACCTTGCTTCAGCACTATGGACCCTATAGTCCAGACGTGTTCCTGTGCTGGTACCCTCTGCTTTCTGTGCCACATGATTGTCCAAACTGGGCCATAGTGTAAGTGTGTGTGCGCTTCAGAGTTTTAATGTGTGAGGTATTTAATGTGTTTGAGGTATGGTCCTCAGGACCTGGCAGGCCAACTATGGCCTAGTAAGGCTGGCCCTATAGGCCAAAGAAAAGTCCACTCAGCCTAACATGCTGCAACATATTCATAAAACTCAAGCTGCACTAGATGATGATAATGATGATGATGATGAAGAAGAATTTATTTATATGGCACCCATCTGACTGAGTTACCCTAGCCACTCTGGGTGGCTTCTAACAAATTAAAACACAGTAAGGCATCAAACATTTAAAACTTCCCTAAACAGGACTGCCTTCAGATGTCTTCTAAAAGTCAGGTAGTTGTTTATTTCTTTGACATCTGATGGGAGGGCGTTCCACAGGGCAGACGCCACTACCGAGAAGGCCCTCTGCCTGGTTCACTGTAGCTTCACTTCTCTCAGTGAGGGAACCAGCAGAAGGCCCTCGGTGCTGGACCTCAGTGTCCAGGAGTGGAAATGCTCCTTCAGGTATACAGGGCCAAGGCTTTTTAAGGCTTTAAGGGTCAGCACCAGTACTTTGAATTGTGCTTGGAAACTTACTGGGAGCCAGTGCAGATCCTTTAGCACCAGTGTTATATGGTCCAACAGCCGCTCCCAGTCACCAGTCTAGCTGCTGCATTCTGGATTAGTTGTAGTTTCTGAGTCACCTTCAAAGGTAACCCCACATAGAATATGTTGCAGTAGTCCAAGCGGAAGATAACCAGAGCATGTACCACTCTGGCAAGGCAGTGCGCAGGCAGGTAGGGTCTCAATTTGTGTACCAGATAGAGCTGGTAGACAGCTGCCCTGGACACAGGATTAACCTGTTGTTCCATGGACAACTGTGAGTCCAAAATGACTCCCATGCACCTGGTCATTCAGGGGCACAGTTGCCCCATTCAAGACCAGGGAGTCCCCCACACCTGTCTACCCCCTGTCCCTCAGAAACACGAAGTCCTGAGTGGCCACTTGTAGGGGTGTGTCAGCATGGATGTTAAAATCCCCTAGGACCACCAGACTAGGTGTCTCCAGGAGAACATCCATCACAACCTGAAGCAGCTCAGGCAGGGAAGCAGGGATGCCGGTACACCAATAGGAATCCTGTACTGCCCTTATTGTCCCAACTTCCAGAACATGCACTCAGAAAACTGGGTCTCTCCAATAGGTTGCCTGGTGCAAACTAATGACTTCCTAAAAATCACTGCATCCGCTTCTCCACATGACCTGGGTTGCTGTGTGTAAGAGAAACCTGGCGGACAAGCAATGGCAAGAACATGCCATGTCCAACCAGGTCTCTGTCAATTCCTCCATCCATGATCAAGTCATGGATGGTAGTGGTCTTATGAATCATTGTCCTGGCCTGGCATTGCACAGCAGCACCTTCAGGTCATGGGGGACACCCTTGTTGATACCTGTATCTTTCTGGTCAGGGCAGACCCAGAGGCAGGGATAGTTTTCAGACAATGACTAAACTTGCCTCCTCAGTAATGATGTGGTCTAGTCCAGGGGTAGGCAACCTAAGGCCCATGGGCCACAAGCGGCCCACGGGGGTTGTTTAACCAGTCCACAAGCCGCTCCCAAACCGAGCTGCTCGCTCAGCGACTCTGCGCACTGTGCTAAACCGGCACGGCACGGGGACTCGCTTTCGCTTTGCCAGAAATTGCGTTTGTGCAGACACAGATGCCGGAAATCGCAGGCGGGGGCGCTCATGCATGCACGCAATCTGGGCCATGGAGGGATCTCTGCTGGAGTGAACTGGCCCAGGAGAGGTAAACCGTACCAACCCCTGGTCTAGTCTTAGTGTAACTCCTCTTCCTGTCCATGATCACTGGGATCAGGTACTTGAAATCTAGCTATAGAAGGATAGGATTTGAGGGCAGCAAGAAGAGAATCAGCAATAGGTATGCAATTCCCAGAGGTTGGGTGGAGGGAGACTATTAATTGGGGAAAGGCCCCAATGCAATAGTCAGCTATAGATTGCCACACCATCTGCAGTGTGTTGGTTGGCAGTGGTGTATAACCTTAGTATGCTGAGATGATGGAGAGTACCTCTGGGGCCATAAATCTGATTAAGATTCTGTCAGTGATGGGATTATCTGGAGGGTACTGGATTCTACTTAAATCAAACAGCTTAATTTTTGCATGGATTTTCCTCTTAGAGGACTTAATGAGACTTGTGTAGACAGTGGCATGTATTTCAGAATTGAAATAGAGGAGTCACTGAAGTATTAGATGCACATTTCTTATTAGCTGAATTTTTCTCTTCCTCACTCCCGTATTTTTATTTATAGACATATGAATTCCTTGTATGTTATCTTTGCTGGTACTGATGACATTCTTGGCATTGTAATGCAGTTAGTATGGTGGTGCTTGCATTTTTTTAAAAAAATCCTTGCTGCTTAGTGGTATGTTTAGTGTGTGTGGCACCTTAATGCTTTTGGACAGATATACCTTCAGGTGGTACATATGTTCATATATTTACATACTGAGGCCTATTTATAATGTGTGCATTTGCATTCAGATCACAGTAGTGAATCTGGGGCATCATTTTACTTCTTGAGTATCACATCTTTGGTGTTATAAATATTAACTTGCTGGTCCACATGATAACAGAAGAAAAGTTCAGAATGTCAAAAAAATGAAAAAATGAAAATTCAAACGTAAAAGTTTTTTTTTAGTTCTGCCCAAATTGGTTGAACTTTTTTGGCAAAATCGCAAAAAAAGATGTTTTTGAGCTTTTTAAAAATTTACAACTGCCAAAAACAGCACTGCCAACATAGGTTGCTATTTGTCTGGATTTTGGCCGCTTTCCTCCTGGACACTGCTTCCTGCAGCAGTATTCCGTGTATGTCTGGATGTTAGCAACCCTAAACAGAAAGGAAATTCAGGAAGATGTTTAGGTGGGGTGGCGGAGAATAATCCTTTACACCACAGCCAAGCTGTTCAGTCCCCACCTAGGCTGAGGTCTGGTTCAGTAGTCAGTCTGATTGTTGATCACTGATAGAACAACAGATTGTACATAATAAATAAATCGGGAGAGCAGCTGTGGTTCTCAAGCATAGAGAGATGGAGTACTGTGAACTATAACGTATGCCTCAAATAAGGAGAGAATGAGATTAGATTGGACCAGAGAATTTCCGGCCCATTTTTGCAGTCAGCTCTGGTGTGGTGCATGGGCTGTGAGCTGCGAGCACTTCAAGCAGTGCTGGCCATGTGATAACTGCTGGTACATGCAAAATTCAGCACACATTGAATTTTCGTATGGGCCTGTAAACTGCTGAAGTCCAGCTGGCAGCGCATTTTAAAAACCCAATGGATGCAGATTTTTCTGTGTTCTAAAGACCATCGCACAACTGCTCTTTCTTATAGAATTAGCACATTAAGTTCAAAGCTAACGGTGGCTATCACAAAAGAACAGACCAAGCAAATGGGCTCAACATTTTTATGGTCTGCCTAAATATAGTATTTGCTATCTTCTTCAGTGTAAAAACGGACACCGTCTGCTCTGATCTCTCGCCTTCCTTTTCCTTGCCCAGTTTTCCCTGCTTCTCCCGCCTCAACCCTTTCTTCTTCCTCTGCTGTCTCAGTTGATGGGTTGACAAACCCTGCTGTTCTCACCTAGAGCCTCTCTATGGAATGGTCTCGCTATAGAGACTTGTCTGGAACCTGCTATAATTCAATTGTTTTCTCTCCTCCCAGGCCTTTTAATACAATTTTAAAAAATTGAATGTATTTATTTCCTAAGCTGTATGTATCACTTGATTGTAGAAAACCTCAAAGCGGTTTACAAACAGAATAAAACAGTTGGATTATTAATAAAAACATTCAAAAAAATGTAAACCAGTGTTATAAGAATTCTAAGGTCTTAAATATAAATTAAATGTTCATAAATGTACAAGGCAAACACATAAGTATATAAACCACGTGTCTGAAATAGTAAGGAGAACAATCCTGAAGCCATTTTAACTCTCTCAAATTGACCTCAAATATTTCTCTGCAGAGAGAAAGGAAATGGGAAAGTCTCCCCATTGTCTTTTGCTTACAAATCCTGTCTTAAGGGCATATTTGTGTATGAATAGGGTGAGCCTGTGACCTGGATTCAGGAACTAAACTATTAACTATCACAAAAGAATGGCCAGGCTGCCCAGGTAAGGAAATCAGTGACCATTATCAGGTATCCTGGCAAACAGGATTTCTGCTGTAGACCGCCTTCTTCTGTGATGTGTATGTATGATGTTTCAGGGGGGTGATCTTGGACTACAGGGTGGGCAACTTCAAAAGTCTATATAAGGGCTTGCACACCATTGTTCTGGGTTCTCTCCTCCCTCCTGCATGTGTTGAGTGGGGACCCTGTTGCAACAGTTTAATAAAGATCAGACTTACTAGCCGCTTTGCTTCTCAATATACTCTGGTTGGCCTCTGTTATTTTCTCATACCAATAGGGGACCCACTTAAGGACTTTATACGGGCTGTTGGATACCCTGTTTCCCCTATTTTAAGACGTAATCATAAAATAAGCCATAGCAGGATTTTTTCGCATTTGCGAAATATAAGCCATACCCCGAAAATAAGCCATAGTGATAGGCGCAGTTCTGGAGTGTGCCAAGGAAAAGGCTGGGCTGGGCATCCAGTCCCGCCACCAAAACCAGTCAGCCCCAGAAGCAGCGCTCAGGAACTCTGCAGAGCAGGGCGCACAGGAAGGGGCAGCAGGCGCGACAAAGGCACTCCGAAGGTCTCTTCGCCCGCGCGCTCACCCAACTCTGCTCGGCGCAAAGTGCACGGGGTGGCCGCCGTGGCGGAGAGGGAAGGCGGTCCTTCGCAGCCCCAGAACTCGAGTGTGGCCTTGCCAAGGCGTGCTTACGTAATAAAAATAAGACATCCCCTCAAAATAAGCCATAGTGTGTTTTCTTGAGGGGAAAAAAAAGACAGTGTCTTAAAATAGGGGAAACACAGTATCCCATAAGGGAAAAGGAGCAGGGTTTTTTTTTCTTATAATGGTTTGGCGAGCCAGCCAGGAATTTTGGTTGACCGGATTCTGGGGGCGAGGAAGGACTGGTGATCCAGCGCGCACCAGGCGAATTGCCAGGAGGAATCACCAGTCCTCCAGCGATCCCCAGGGTCTGGAAATAACTGGAGTTCCAGCGGGGCTAACCAGAGGAAGCAACGCTCAATCATGCCAGCCATAAACAACTACTTGTGAGATCCCGGGATCATCCGAAAACCAGCGCATGCAGAAGTGAGTATAGAGATCGTGCATTGGGGGGGGGGAGTAGGCGGGACTCTCTAACCCCAGCAACTAAAAATCTGTCTTCTATCCTGTTCTATTCTTACTTTTTATGGACTTTGCTTTGGCAAGAGCCAAGTCCAGGAGGGAGAGGAGGGCAACGGTCTCCTTAATGTTAAAAATGTCACTTGAAGAAGGAGAACCGACCCTGTGCTCATTCCTGTCACTCTGACAGCGGGAAATCTGAGCTCTATCAACCTCTTCTCTGTTTACCGGGTCAACTGCCTCATATCTGCTCTAACCACTAGGCAGACTCTGATAGCAAGGGACCCGGCTCTGTTTCCTATTCTCTATACTATTCAGACATAGTCTCACCTGCCTTGCCACAACCCTAACAGGGATGACTGGTTTGCGTCAGAACGCAAGGACGTCCTTTTCCTAATTTCCTCTGCACTATCTTTAGACTAAACCGCCCTTGGTACTGCCAGAGAACAGGCGTCCAAATTGCAAGGTGGTCCTTTTCATTAGCTTGTAAAAGGCAGGAAAGTTGCTGCGGGCTCCCTGGCTGTGAATGACCATATAGAAGAGGGGGAGGGACTTTGTGCTGCTGACAGGTCAGTAGCAAGGAAAGCGAACGGCTGGTCAAGAGGGATCGTTAGGTCCGGAGGATATTTTTTGGTATAAGGGTAACACCCACCTGCAGTCTAAGTCTAATACCAGGCACCTTAAAGAACCATAGCATGGGCTCAAATTGTGAAAAGGGCTGACCAGTCAGGCTCACGCCGAGAAGAAAGCCTGGGCAGCAACTTCTTCTCAACGGGACTCTGAAATAGCCCTCCTGTTAGAGATCTTTGTTTTCTCTAGAAGTGGATAAGTTTTGTACTTAAGGTTTAAAAATGTTAAGAAACGTTTTTCCTGTGTTTAAATTGGCCTTAAAGGTAACGTTCAGCAGCTGCTTATCTTAAATGTGCAGTTTTAAAATTCAAGCTTGCTTAAAATTTTGTGTGAGGGAGCCATGTTTGGGGTCTGATCAACCCAAAACATGGCAAATATTGAGGAAAGGGGAAGAGGTGAGGTGTGTTAATGTTTGTTGTTTGAAAGAGGCTGTAAAAAGGCCAGTCCTTCTCCAGATAGTAAAAGGAGAATGTGTGCGTATACCTTCCCCTTTTCTCTACAGTAAAGGGGAGCAGGAAGAAAGAAAAGGGAGATTTGTAACTTTGAAAATGTTTTGTTTAAAACCTGGAGTTTGTAAACTCCATCTATAATAACAATGTTGATGGTCTTTGTCAAAAGGGAGGCTCTTAATCCCAGTCTCCTTTGCCATGTGCTCTGAAGTATACTTAATTTTTCCTGCTGCAAAGTCTAGTTGAGCACAAAATGCTCTTACAAGATAAAATGCAGTGTCTGGCTTTCATTTAACCTTGAGTAGGTCTCAGAGAGTAAAAGGTCTTTTGAGGAATCCTAGGAAGCATTATAACTGTATAACCAAAAGGAAGATTAGCATCTCTCCTAGAAAAAGGTAAAATTGTTTGTAAGATAGAGCTTCTATGTGTAGTGGTTGTCTATCCAAATTTGGGCTTTGACTTGGATTTGTTTGGCTAAATATGTCATCGGAAGGCTGCTGTGTCCATAGGATTAACCCAGGCTTCCCTTTTAAAATGTGTCCCCCCCCCCCCTCTCTCTCTGAGTTTTTCTTCCCCTCACCTTCGCAACCGACTCTGGGGTTGCGGCGCTCATCTCGCTTTATTGGCCAAGGGACCCGCCGTTTGTCCGCAGACAGCTTCCGGGTCATGTGGCCAGCATGACTAAGCCGCTTCTGGCGAACCAGAGCAGCGCTCGGAAACGCCGTTTACCTTCCCGCCAGAGCGGTTCCTATTTATCTACTTGCACTTTGATGTGCTTTCAAACTGCTAGGTGGGCAGGAGCTGGGATAGAGCAACGGGAGCTCACCCCGTTGCGGGGATTCGAACCGCCGACCTTCTGATCGGCAAGCCCTAGGCTCTGTGGTTTAGACCACAGCACCACCCGCGTCCCTCTCACTTCTTTCTTCTGTGCTTTAACAGGTAAATTTACTCCCAAGTAAATTTAATGAGGAACTTGCAACCTGGCATGTCAGTGTTTGCTAGGAACTGCAGTTGGTGTGAAAGATACTCACCCCTTCTCACTTTCACATGTGTGCTTGCATGATGGGGGCATGATTGTGTGTCCTTCCCCAGTTGTGTCTGTGCACATGGGTGTGGGTGTGTTTTTCTGGTGGTGCAGGTCTTGCTGCAAAGGGGAGGTG
Organism: Darevskia armeniaca; assembly: GCA_034641395.1. Taxonomy (NCBI): domain Eukaryota; kingdom Metazoa; phylum Chordata; class Lepidosauria; order Squamata; family Lacertidae; genus Darevskia; species Darevskia armeniaca. The sequence continues at coordinate 6,400,366 of JAWWNF010000019.1, read as the reverse complement.
ATGGTGTTGGGATCCCTGTGGTTCAGGGGGTTGGACTGGATGGCCTCAGGGTCTCTTCCAGATCTACAGATCTATGGCTGTATGGAAGAGGAGTTCAGTGGTGGACTGTGTGTTGCGTGTGGTGTGAAGGTGCTAGAAGTGGGTGGAGGTCTGCAGGCATTGGCGAGTGAATTTGAGGTTCTAGTGGTGTGTGGTGATAAGCTGAAATTCAGCTAAGCTTTGGTCTGTGGTAGAGAAAGAGAGATGGGAAGGTTGGTTTTCAGAGTTTGGAATAGAGAGGAATAAACTAAAAACACATCGGCACTGTAAATATTTGGGTAGGCTTGCCTAAACAAAAATTATTTAAGCAGGCGTTGAAAAGAGTACGGTGCAGGTACCAGCCTGGTATCAAGAGGCAGGGAGTTCCAAAGTGTAGGTGCCACCACACTGAAAAAATAATTTCTTTCACATGTGGAATGGGTATTATGTGGCTCCTGTAACTGGCCACAATTCTGTGCTCATATGATTTTCTTCCTTCCTATCTAACCATTCTTCCAATGTTTCAATTAGGGAAAGCTCTATGTTCTCATATTTCTTTCTCCATGTTGGGGTCCTATGTCTCTCTGTTAGCAGCTTTCTGCTGTTTTCCTCACTCCACAATATTCCTTGATAACCTCATAAGATCCCATGACTTTCAGTTCCCTATGTCTACAGAGATGACACCCAGCTCAGCCCCTTGAACCCTAAACTGCCCTCCTTCCCCTCCCATTCTACAGATCCAACTTGCAGGCTAGTAAGTCTCACTGGATGCTTTGTCATTGTTTCAAACTCAGTATGCCTGAGACCAAACTTCTTAACTCCAAAGTCCTCCTCTCCTCATACATGTTGGTTTCTCTCTCCTCTGTCTCCATATTCTGTCATTTTGCTTCTGCCTATACAGCATTGCACCCCCCACAAATAAACCTCTTCCTGCCTGTACCTTCAGCAAAAACTTGGGTCCCTGTCCTAATGACTGGAATCCTATCCATTCTGGGTCTTCCATAGACTCACCTGGGTCCCCTCATTTCTGTTCCGCACTCTGCTGCCAATCACCTCTCGTTGCTCTGATAAACTGACACCCATCTTAAATTCCTACACTGTATTCCTATCTGCCCCCAGATCCAGCGCATAGTATTTGTTATTTCCCTGCCACACCACAGGTATCTCACTACTTTTATCCTTGCCTGTGAATCATCACTTTCCCAGACCCATCGTCTGCTCCCTCAATAGACTCTGCCTCACAGAGTTGTCACCTCCCTCGTTTCCTCAAGACCCACCTTTTCTATGAAGCTTTTGACTCAGGTATTTTTCACTAGTTTTCATGCTTGATTGTAACTCAGCCTAAGTATGTGTAATGGAAACCATCATGTGTTCTTTTCTGTTTACCCCTGACTTTGCTTCCCTCCCATTCCTCTGTGCCAAATATTAGATTGTAAGCTCCTCGGGGCAGGAACTTGTCCTCTTGTACACTATAAAGGGCCATGCCTACTGATACGTGTGTGTGTGTGTGTGTGTGTGTGAGAGAGAGAGAGAGAGAGAGAGAGAGAGAGAGAGAGAGAGAGAGAGAGAGAGAGGCTGTTTCTGCTATTGTTCACATGGTTTAAAATGATGTGTGGAGGATACTGGTTCAAATCTTGGTGAAAAACCAATAAATCATGTGACTCAAATGGCTTCCATTTACCAGACAGTAGCCTCTGAACCAAATTTCCAGCAGACTGTGACTCTTATTGCAAGATTTGGAGCCCCTAGTATCCACTCAAGAAACAGTCCCGTATCGGGAAGTTTTTAACGTTTGACGTTTTATTATGTTTTTATATTCTGCTGGAAGCTGCCCAGAGTGACTGGGGAAACCCAGCCAGATAGGCAGGGTATAAGTAATAAAATTATTATTATTTATTACTACCTGAAGAACATTGAATGGGAGAGTCCATGAACAGTCAGATTCCTTGAGAATAACTTAAGGGTTAAGGCCCCATTTGGCATCAAGGATCCGTCTGCTTGCGCATCTTCCAAGCAACACACCTCAGTAGAGGACAAACCTGCTGGTGAGGAGGTAGCCACACCGACATCTACAAAATTTTCTAACGTGGCTAAGTAGATTGACACCCCCTGTTAAGAAGCAGAATTACTAGTTTACTTTGTAACCACGAAATAAATGTCAATTACACGAACAGAATTTGCAGATAGTACCTAGAACAGTTGAAAGTAACTATGGGATGGCAATGCTCATACTACTCTAGATTAGGGTTACCAGATGTCCCCGGTTACCAGGGACAGTCCCCGGATTCACCAATCTGTCCCCGGACAAAATCTGTCCCCGGATTGTCCCTGGATTTTAATTACTATCCCCGGATTTATGCCTGGGGACTTCTAGCGAGGCAACATGGTGGGCACCATGGCAGCGAGCAGCACCGGGGGTCCGGGCTATGTCAAAGTTCCAGCCAGCCAGTCCACTGGCGGAGGGGGGGGCACCATTTAAACCAAGGCGCGAGCCAGAGAGCCACCTGCAGCAGAAGAGCCCAGGGCTCTGGGCTGAGATGATGAAGAAGAGTATGAGAAGCATATGTGCCGCGTTGCGAGACAGAGGAAGAGAGAGACGGAGCACGGCGGCAGCTTCTCACAGGAACAAAGAGGCACGAAAGCGAAGGCTGAGAGGGAAATGGCGGAAGGAAGGCCAGCGGGCTCCTTTGCTTTCTCTCCCTCCTCTCTCTCCAACGACCACTGCGGAGATGGTGAGTTTAACAGGGGGCGAGGAAGGTCCCCGGCGGTGCCACGCTGCCTCCCTCCGCGCCTCCTCCGGCACCAGCAGCCTCTCTTGTGAGGAGGGCTGTGTGCGAGTCCGCTGTTTGTCCCCCTCTGGTAATGAGACACCACCACCGCCAGTTAAATCTCCGTAGAGACTGCACTCGCCCTCCAGCAGTCTCCTGGTTATGGGAAGCCGGTGCCTTGTGTGTGTGTTTTAATGCTTGTTTTCCCAAGACCAGTGAGCGCCTTTACTCGATCTCTCTCCCCCACCACCAACCTCTTTTTTTGGCGTTTGTGTGTTTGTAGATGGGCTTCTCCGCCTGCCTTGTGTCGAGGTGCGCGCCCAACAACTGTGGAATTCCTCCCCCTTAAAAAAGGTCAAGAACTCTGGGCAACCCTTTCCTAAAATAAAGCATGAAATTCAAAAAGAAAAAAGTGTCCCCGGATTCCTTGAAAAAAATCTGGTAACCATACTCTAGATAGGACATAAACAGGTCCTGAGACATGTAACTAAAGTTTCATGCTGTGCCATTGGTTTTCAGTAGCAATGGGTTCATTTCTCCAGTTCAAACAGCAGCAACAAAATCCAGAATCCTTAGCCCAGTCTGCCTCTCTCCTTCAGCCACTTCCAAATGAGCTACTCACAATTGTATTGCAATTTTACTTTTCTTTAGGCGGAGAAAAGAGTACTTTAATCTTATGAACAATGAGAGGCCCCAGGTTGAGACATCCAGTCATCTATTCTTAGAACATGCAAAGAAAGAGAGCCAACTTTGTAAGGCAACTTGGTGGTGTAAAAACATTTTTAAAGGAGAATTGTGATCATTAATCTCCAAAGTCAGCAAAAGAGGTACCATTCAGTACTGGTTCAGATGTTTGTAGTTTAAAAAGTAGGGTCAGTAATCCACACAAAACCAAAATGTGTGTTACTTCTTTAGTTGAAGTGAAAAACCAAAAATATAGTTTTGGCTTTTTAACCCTGCTTGAAAATGGTATTTCATCTACTTAGCTGTTCATAGGATGAATGTGCTACCATAAGAAATTGAAGATACCTTTTCCTGTTAGAGAAAAAAATATTCTTCAGAATAGGTTTACTTACCTACAAACAATGCCAACTAAAATATGGGGAAGTGCTACTTTTTCATCATGCAAAAAATCCTGTTGCCTTCATTGCAAAGAATGGATTGGGATCTGTGTTAGCCAATATGCCATCTGTCATTTCGATTGATGTACTTTATGCAACTTATTGACAAACCCAAAAGAGAGAGAGAACTTTTCATTATGTAAATAGTCTAAGGTTGTATAATACCATGGGTGGAAATACATTTCAATCCTATACTCAGAAATAAATTCCATTATTTTCAGAGGGGCTTATTCTCAAGACCAGGTTTCCTCAACCTCAGCCCTCCGGATGTTTTTGGCCTACAACTCCCATGATCCTGCGCTAGCAGGATCAGTGGTCAGGGATGATGGGAATTGTAGTCTCAAAACATCTGGAGGGCTGAGGTTGAGGAAGCCTGCTCAAGACATTGAAGTCTTAAGTGGACACTAAGCTATCTAAATAACAAAAGACTTCAAAAACGGTGTTTGCTTCTTCTTTTTTTAATATCATTTGCTGTTTACTACAGTATACATTGATGATTTGCAATGAAAATAACATAAATATATTTATGTTAAATTCTAATATTGATGATTGGATAACTGAATTATCCAACTAGGTCCCTCAAGATCAGATCAAGTAAATAAAGATCAATAAAAATCTGTCCTGTTCCTGTGAATGTATTTTTTTTAAAGGTCAGGATCAAATTAAACAAAACAGTAATTTATTAAATACAGACATCCCCCCCATTTGTGCACGTTCAATTCACGCATGACTGAGCATATAGGGCTCCAGGGAGGGTCTCCTCACTAGCCAGGGGCACAGTGGGGCCGGGCGTTCCGTGCCTCTCGGCTACCCGGGGCGGGAAGCCAAGAGGCACCCCCCGGGGGCGGGGCGTCGTGGCGTGTACATGCGTCATGACGTCATGACGCACGCGCACAGCGCGATGCCCCGCCCCCGGGGATGCCAGGCGGCGGCTTTGGGAATCTCCCGAAGCCGCTGCTCGGCACCTGTTGGTGCGGCAGCTGCTCGTGCCGCCTCACCAAGGGGGTGTCAGGCGGGCAGCGGCTTTGGGACTCCTGAAGCCGCTGCCGGCACCCCCTTGCAGCACCGGCACGAGCGCCGGCGCTCCAAGGGGGTGTCGGGCAGGCAGCGGCTTCGGGACTCCTGAAGCCGCTGCCTGCCCGAGAAGGCGACACCCCCTTGCAGCGCCGGCACGAGCGCCGGCGCTCCAAGGGGGTGTCGGGCAGGCAGCGGCTTCGGGACTCCTGAAGCCGCTGCCTGCCCGAGAAGGCGACACCCCCTTGCAGCGCCGGCACGAGCGCCGGCGCTCCAAGGGGGTGTCGGGCAGGCAGCGGCTTCGGGACTCCTGAAGCCGCTGCCTGCCCGACACGGCGACACCCCCTTGCAGCGCCGGCACGAGCGCCGCCACTCCAAGGGGGTGTCGGGCGGGCAGCCGCATGCAGGAGAGGGCCGGCCCAGCAGCCAGGGGGGTGTCACCCCCTCGTGGCTCTGGTCCGCCCCTCTCCTGCATGCCGGGGCTCCGCCCAGGGAGCCCAGCCAGCGGCGGAAAAAGCCGCTGAACGGGGGAAAGGAAGACAAAGCAGGCACTTGAAATCGCCTGCTTTGTTTTCCTTTTTCGCCCCCTTTCAGCGGTTTTTTTCGCCGCTAGCTGGGCTCCCTGGGCGCAGGCTCGGAGCCCCGGCATGCAGGAGAGGGGCGGACCAGAGCCACGAGGGGGTGACACCCCCCTGGCTGCTGGCCCGCCCCTCTCCTGCATGCCGCTCCGCCGCAAGCCAGCGACGGAGAGGAGGCTATTTTCGGCGCTGCCGGGCGGAGCCGCAGGGGCGGCCAGTGAAGGGGGGTGACACCGCTCCTCGCTGGCCGCCCCTGCGGCACCACCCCGGCAGTGCCGAAAATAGCCTTAAAAAAAAAAATTTAAAAAAATTTTTTTAAATTTTTTTTTTTAATTTTTAGCAGGGTTTGTCACCCCCTGCTGGGTGGTGCCCGGGGCGGCCCGCCCCCCCTTGCTACGCCCCTGAGTGGGGGTGCTCCCCATTTACATACATTTCCCTAAGTGTGCAGGAGGCCAGAAGGTAATCCCTGCATAAATAGGGAGTTGCCTGTATAGACACACGTTGGTTACCATTTGGGCCATTTTGCACATCCAAGCGCATCCCTAGATTTGCTTCATTAAGTCGCTAGGTGAAGAGGTCCTCCAATTCGCTTGTCCCATGCCAAGAAGGCATGGGCTGAAAGGTTTTCTGTTTGTCCTGCCACTTTCCCCAGAAAAAAACACCACTCTTTACTGCTGTCAATATGTGGAAAACCTGATTGACATTTGCTCCAATTCAGCAGTAAGGAGCGGGTTTTCATGTGGAAAAACAAAGGGAATGTGTAAGTGTGGAAGAGCCCTCACTTGTCCATATCCTTTGGCCATCTTATGTAAGTACAGTAAGTGCAAATCCTGCTAAACAAATCTAAAATAATTTTCAAACCTCTTTCATGTATTGAAAAAATTATCTAGAAATTTGAGGTAAGATTCAAAGAAAACTAGACTTCGCTTTTTTGTATTAGGATTCACAAGTGAAAGCTGTACTTACGGCCTTTCATAGTTTTAATTTCTTTCCAGTTTGTGGTGATACTTTGCCTGGGTTGTGCCATCCAGCCACCTCTGAACTGGACTTGAACTATATGGTGCTGCAACTCAAATAGCTTTACTTTCATCTCATGGCAACTTTTCATCACACGTCAACCCACAAAGCAGCTGTGCTGCGCACTCTTTATTCTAATAAGAGATAAATGTCATTTGATGAAATTCACTTGAAGGGTGTCCTGTTGTCATTTGCTCCCAATACAGCTGTCACAACATATGTCAGAATTATATATATATATATATATATATATATATATATATATATATATATATATGCTGTTAGTAGAAGTTGAATGGCTAGAGATATTTAGACAAAGTGTTAACAATTGGTTTCTTCTATATTATTATTATTATTATTATTATTATTATTAGTGCTTCATCATATAACTTCATCATAGGATCATAGAAGGTACCCTGGTGACCATCTAGTCCAGCCCCCTACAATGCAGGAATCTGCAGCTGTCCCATACGGGGATCAAACCTGCAACCTTGGCATTATCAGCACCATGCTCTAACCAAATGAGCTATCCAGGCTGAAGGTAGTAGTAGTAAATAATATTAACAACTGCATGAGATGGTTGTGGTTGCAGTGTGATTTTGAGTGCTCTGTGCACATTGCAGGGTTGTCTTTGCTCTCATTGGAATGTTGTCTTCAACTATAGCACTTCCGTTTCCCCATCAGAATTATGGAAAACCACTCACTTATAGGAAGTACATTCATTGAAACATAGGAAGCTACCATATACAAGGTCAGACTTTTGTCCATCTAGCCCAATATTGTCTATTCTGGCTGGCAGCTGCTCACCAAGGTCTTTCTCACCACCTGCTACCTTATTGTTTTAACTGGAGAAGTCAGGGGTTCAATCAAAGGCTTTCTGGATGCAGAGCATGTTGGTTTTTGTATTTTGGTTAAAAGGAAAAATGCTAGATATGGTAAGATAAAAGGAGAATTCCCTAGATGCCTAGATCCTGGTTTGGGGCAAGGATTCCTTGGTGAGAGACCCCAGCAGAGATAGATAATCACAAAACATGTGGCAGAGTAAAGCATGGAAATATAGGCTGTCAGACCTTTAAAGCCCTTCCAAGTTCCTTCCAAAGTTTCCCACTTCCCTTAGCATGCAAAAAGATCATGTTTGGTAAGTTAAAATGGTTTCCTTACAAACTCTCCAAAGGTCCATTTCATGTACTTTTCCATACAGCAGCAAGAAAAGACAGGTTTCTAAATTATTTGTATAGAAACACAAACATAGTTTGTTTAAGACATGTGGTCTAAGCTTAGACTTCCCTACTGGTAGGGTTCACGTGGTAGAAGTGAAAGAACAAAGACTTTGGTAACCCCTCCTCCCAAGGTGAGGGTGTGACCTAACTAAGCCTGGCAGGACAGCTTACTCTATGGCAGGCATCCCCAAACTGCGGCCCTCCAGATGTTTTGGCCTACAACTCCCATGACCCCTAGCTAACAGGACCAGTGGTCAGGGATGATGGGAACTGTAGTCCAAAACATCTGGAGGGCCGAAGTTTGGGGATGCCTGCTCTATGGTCTTAACCCCTCTATGCATTGATTAGAGTTAAGCGTGTTGGCTATATGAGGCTGATTTATCCCACAAAGGAGGGGCTCTGCTACTCATTTAGTCCCACTGGATGTAGGGGAAAAACCTATTTCCTGCTCCTAGTGTTTGAATATTAGGCCTGCTCCAAACTGCCCAGCCCCATCTCTCCATCTGCTAAGGCCTATCCTGGATTCTGCTTCATCCACATCATACATCAGAAGCACATAACTTCCCCTAAAGAATCCTGGGAACTGAAGTTTGTTAAGGAGGAGTGGGAATTGTCACTCTATGATGGGTAAAATACAGTTCCCAAGGAAACAATGTGCTTTAAATAGTATGCTGTAGATGTGGCCCAGTGTTGGAAATTTACTTTTAACTGAAAACTATCCTGAATCCTATTATTATTATTATTATTATTATTATTATTATTATTATTATTATCAGCAGCAAACAGAGAGAGTATTGTTTTGATCCTGCAAATTGCTGTGGGATCAGGATAGGCACATAAAGATACTCTTCTTCTAGATGCTTCTCCACGCTTTACAAAATACCAAAAGGGTACATTCTGCTTGGATCTGTGCATTCGGACTGTGTGAATATGTTGGAAATTACATGGCCTATGATCCAGCCAAGATTATGTGTTTAGCTTTCTCACTGAAATCAGTGGGATTTAAAAGTGTTTCGATTTTTGGCCGAATCATGCACAGGCTTTCCAAGTGTAAGACAAATGATATTTATTGTTCTCTTTACTGGCCATTACATGTTTTGCCAAAAAAAATAGTGTCAACAGGACACAAAGCTTCTAAGAATACGGGAATTTAACCAGGATATTCAAAGGCAACATTTGTCAGGATCCATGCCCCCAAGCTCCGGGACACCTCCAACCGTTGATTGAATAATAATAATAATTACTGGTAGTATTATTATTTTATTTATACCCCGCCCATCTGGCTGGGATTCCCCAGCTACTCTGGACAGTTTACAGAATATATAAAACATAATAAAGCATCAAACATTAAAAACTTCCCGATACAGAGCTGCCTTCAGATGTCTTCTAAAAGTTGTCTACTTCTTTAGTTCTTGAACAGCAGAGGAGCGGACTTTGGCAGTTGCTTGCATTCCAAAAAGACACCGGATGGAGAAAAATCATTAGCAGAAGTTTACTAAGGCATAGATCTTACAGTATGTTGCCAGACTCCCGGCAAGACACAACTTGGCTCCTTTTAGAGCAACAATCCAATTTCAGCATAAAAATTACACCACACATTTATAAAATGAAAACAAGAGATAGTCAGTGAAAGAATGAGAATGAGAAGCTGTTCACTGGGCAGCAGATCTACACTTCCCAGTGACCTTGGCACTTCGATAAGGCAGCTGCTTGGTTTGAGCACCAGGGGAAGTTGCAGGCTCACTCGAATGCTCTAGCATGTTCTAGCTTTTTACTGCCAGCTTCTGCACATACACAAAACTTCGCTCCATGACAACATCATCATACTTTCGGATCTGGCCTTGTATGCCCATGTTTTCATATTAATATATTCATGTAAATAATGTAACAAAACCAGTAGGCTCATTTACAAGAAAGAATATCCACAGGGAGCATTCACATCACATTTATTTATTTATTTGGAATGTGATAAAACAGGACTAAGACTCTGCACGAATCTCAGTTTGCTACCTATTTCCCCAGATTTGCACATAATCAGGCTAATGAGATATTTTTATATATGAAAAACAGCTTGGCTGTCACAGTGACCAAATAGAAATGATTATGCGTTCTAATGCTGATTAAATAAATTGCAAGCAGCTGTTTCTTTTTGGCCTGTGGAATCACAAAAGCAGAGGTTTGCAACAAACATAGCCAATTGTAAAATAAAATGCTCACATCATAAGATAGAAGGTGGAAAGGCACTTTGTAGGTTCTCCAAACAATTATAAATTTATTTATTTGATCTCTTTAAAAAGAAACCCTCCATACATAAATGTCTCGGAGCTCAGGTGCATATTTATTAAACTGAGTATGAGCACAGCTGTTTGTAGATAATAGGCATTTCTTCTGAGGCTGCTTGATATTTGTGTTCTTTAATTTGTGCCGCTACTTGCCTTCAATTTGGGGTTTTATTTTTGGCATGGTTAACATTGTGCATGCAGTACAGACAATTTCATTGCAGCAAAACTGTTGCAGGATTGCTTTTGGCTAACCTGCAGCAGGCCTGGCCATTTTGTTGGGTTTTTTTTCCATGATTTTTATTCGTTTCATATTATATTTACATTCAAATTTTCATCTTATTTAATTACATACATTAAACTTGTTGCCCCGCCGGGCTGTCACTTCCCTCCCTCCTTTCAATGGTTTTTAGATCTTATACAGCCATTAACGCCTTACATTTTCTTTATCTCTGACCTTTTCCATCTTTCCCTTCTGTTTCCCAGTCAGAGATTATTCACTTCCCGCAACAGTCCTGTTACAACAGTCCTGTTAGTGTCTTTAAACCTATACAGTACAGTTCTCTCTTAGGTAGTCTATAAATTTACTCCAGTCCTCTACAAACTTCCGGTCGTCCTGGTTTCTGATCTTGCCCGTCATCTTCGCCAGTTCGGCGTATTCCATCATTTTTTGCTGCCAGTCCTCTAGTGTTGGTACCTCTTGTGATTTCCACCTTTGCGCCACCAAAATCCTTGCTGCAGTGGTCGCATACATGAATAATCTTTGTTCTTTTTTCCGAATCTCCTCTCCCATCAATCCAATCAGAAATGCCTCTGGTTTCTTGGGAAACGTATATTTTAACATCTTTTTAAGTTCATTATAGATCATTTCCCAGAAAATCTTAATCTTATCACAAGTCCACCACATATGAAGGAATTCTCCATCTTTCTCCTTACATCTCCAACATAATTTGTCCTTCATTTTGTACATCTTTGCAAGTTTAACTACCGGCATTATATACCAGCGATACATCATTTTAAGTACGTTTTCTTTCAAAATTGTACATGCTGTACAATTTAAATTTTGATTCCATAATTTAATCCATGCATCCAATTCAATATTATATCCAAAATCCATAGCCCACTTAATCATTACCTCCTTCACTTCTTCATCTTTTGTGTACCATTCTAGTAAATAATTATACATTTTTGACAGCAACTTTTCCCCCCTTCCACCAATTCCACCTGGAAATTTGATTTTTTTTTCTCAAAACCACAGTTCCTCTTATCCATTTTTAATATGTCATTAATCTGATGGTATTGTATCCATCCTGTGAAGCAATCCTTTATTTGTTCATATGGTTTAAGTTTAACACCTTCTTCAGTTTCCATCAATATTTCTTCATAAGTGGCCCATCTCCCCTCCATGTTTACCTTTTTAACAGTTAGGGCTTCTATAGGTGATAGCCACTTAGGCGTCTTTCTCTCCATTTTGGCTTGGTAGGACCTTGAGTAAAGACCCTGAGAGGGCTCTGAAAAGGCCTCATCAATATCATTTTCTCAGTACAACCACACGCAACCGACTGACAAATTATACCACAAAAATTACAACAAAAGAATTGCTTCAAAATACATGGAATTCATCCACAAAAGCTCACATCACCTTGAGAATTTATGGGTGCATAATAAATACTAGTATCGCAAGATCACTTCTAGTGAATTGAACTTTTCAAAAAGGAACATCGTGAGGGTTAATACCACTCCCCCCTTTACACTTTCAAGCCCCTTCAAGTTCAAGGGATTACCAAAATAGCTGGTGAAAATGCTCTTCCCATTTCTGGTCAGCTCTAATATCATCTGGCAATTCAGAAGATTTTTCTTTTACCTGGCAATTCAGATTTTTCTTTCACTCATTTAATTCCCCCCCCCCCATTTAAATCAAAGTATCATTTATAAGCATCCTACTTCTACATGGGAGCTTGTGTGAATTCTAGTTTTCAAGTGTTGAATATCTCACAATAGACTATGTATTTTGGTGTGCAACAGTCTTGGATCCTATGCAAATATATACCAGCAAAGGCTTCTCTGAGACTATCCAGATGTTAGTTAGGTTAGCCTGATCTACTTGCTGGGTGATCTTGCGTTGCCAGGGAACGTTGAGGATGCAAAGGGTAAACAGCAGAAGTGAAAGCTGTTGAATTGCTTCCCTTGGAAACTTCAAGTGGTGTGTGCTTTGCTGCCGTATAGCAAAGCACTCAAAATAAGGTGACATTACAACTCTTTTAATTCATTTCAAAAGGGTAAACAAGAGAATTGAAATTGCAGTTTACAAATTCAGATCCTTAGAATCAAACCTTTATGGTGAATATTTGTTTAATGAAATAAAGGTTCGTTTTAGGTACACCTGTTGTGGATTTGGCTTGCAGGAAAACCTGTAAGTATAGAGACAATCTAGTTTTTCTAAATGCTTAAAGCTTTTTCTGTTGGGTTGTTTATTTTCTGTAGCAACAGGCTTCTACCTTGCCCCACAGTTCTGCCTCAGTTGAAGAAATTATATGTGAAGTGTCGGTGGGTTCCCACGAGGCAAGACACAGTGACAACAGCAAGAACCTTGATTGAACTAACAGAACTGGACAACAGGGGCAAAGCAACTGCTTATATACCTTTCTGAAGGCCGGGGCCACTCCCACTCCCAACGTGATTGGCTGTCTAAACGTCCAACCTGCGAACCATGACTCAGAGTTTAAGGGCCAATGGCAGAGGCCCAAATCCTGAAATGTTCTGTGATTGGATATCATGTATCAAATCAGAAAAACAGGAGCTCAGAAACCTTAGTCCAGACCAGACACCCCCAAACTTGGCCCTCCAGATGTTTTGGGACTACAACTGCCATCATCCCTAGCTAACAGGACCAGTGGTCAGGGATGATGGGAATTGTAGTCCCAAAACACCTAGAGGGCCGAGTTGGGAGTGCCTGGTCCAGACTAAGGCAAACACAGACCACTGAATACATAACAATATGGTTTCTGGCAGGGCCTGCCCAAGACATTCTGCTTTTGAGGCAAAGGACAAGGTTGAGCCCTCTCCCCGTTTCACATACAGAAGCCAATCAGACCGATAGCTGAATTTTATTTCAGTGCTGCAACATTACAACATCCTTCTGAAGGCAGCCCACTAGCTTAGGTGGTGCAGGGCAGGCCATGTGACCAGAGGCATAATGTGCCAGGGGGGCCGTGGCCCTGGGCATGGATTTTTGAGGGGGCGCAAAGCAGGTGCCCCTGGCAGGCCTGACACTCCTCTCCCAGCATCTGAGGAACCAACACTTGCAGAGACGAGCACCGGGCCGGGCTGCGCTGGGGGCCAGGAGCCTCTGCTAATAAGAAAATATCATAGTTTGGGTTTTCTGTGGTTTGCAACTTGCCTTGCCTGTTGCCTTCTTGTAGAGCCATGAAGTAGAAAACTAGATTTGTCCTGTGCTGTTTGTTCATCTACTGTATTGTACAATACCCTAATTTCCAAAGGGCAAAAAGTTGGATCAAATAGGAAAACTAAAACTGTGCTGTCTGCTAGGCCACATTAATGTCTTCTCTTTGATTAGCATTTGGGTCAGACATCTATCTCCCATGCATAAATCAATATAGCACTAAGTCCATTGGTATAACATAGATAGTTCTACATATATCATCTGCCAAACTGGCAATAAACAAAGCCTATGAATATTCACAACCAGATGGAGTAGGGCCGCACTGGAACTTGAGGCCAGAATAATAACATAAAATGGAATTGGCCTAAAACACTAACAGTGGTTTGAGTAGTTGATTTGATGCAGCAATAACCAGGGTATGTTTTTCTTTTTTTTTCTTTTTCTTTCTTTTTTTTAAATAATATTTATTAAGGTTTTTTGCAAATTGTTCCAAAAACATACATTCAAGGACATGCATTGGTTAAACTTTCTTGGGCTCCCCCCCTCTCACTTGAAGGAGCCATACAGTTCATTTTCCCCCCCTCTCACAGAGGTATACAATTCATTTTTGTTTAACCAAACAGCCTTTCTTATCTAACTGGTCTTGTCCCAATCCCTGGGTCAAGCTTTAAAATTCTAATGTTGGTCTGGTTCGGGCTTCCCCGATCCCTTACATTGGTTACATCAGTATATCTTATTACTCAGGTTTTCCCTCATCAATTAACACATCTTTATTTATCATATTTATCTAATATCCACATATTTTATTCAAATCATCTTATCTATTCACTCTATTTCTGCTTCAGCCATTGTACCCTTCTGCTTATTTTCTAATAGTTATCTTCCCCCTCTCCCCTTCCCCAGAAAAAAATCTCTGACTTAATATTCTCCTTACATTGTTAAAATTCCACTTCATATTATATATCACATTTATTTTCCAATTCATATTATACGTTACCTAAACATGCCTTAAACATGTCCTTAAACATGCCTAAATAATCCACCGGGCTGAGAACAATAAAAAAAAGAGTTTTTACTCGATCACCCCTGTCCACGTCTTTCATCAGTCCAGACCCAGGAGCTGTCAATTCTGGAATGGATCCTCTCTTCATCTGCTTTCTCCCAGGATTTCCTGCTTATCATCCAGTCTTTCATTCCAAATGTAGCTGCAGTTCCATTTTTGTGTGGCAATGTCCTTTGCGGTTGAGGCGGTTTCCTGGGTCTTTTTCTCTTTATCCTTCTTCTTCCCACGGTCAGAGGTTTCCGCTTGTTGTGTCTCTCATTCTGTTCTCTGTCCTTCGCTTGACACTTAGGAATGCACTCCTGTGAATGGCTGCCCCTCCAGAAATGCTTGATGATTAGGTCTCTAAACGCATCCAGTCTCTCATTAATTTCTCTCAGCACTTCCATACTCCAGGGTAGCTTTTTCAATAAGTCACAAATTCCACAAAAGTTATTTTCCAACTTTCTTTAGATTTTCTTTAGCCAGGTTTCTCTCTGGGTTTGGGAGACGGGGCTCTTTCAAAACTTGCAACAAAAGTTTCCCTCCGTTAGAATCATTACTTTCGCTTCCGCAACAATGTCTCCTGTTTGTATTTCCTCCCAACTGCTGGGACCGACTTCCAAATTTGTGGCAGTGGCAGGGAAGGGACCTCCGTATTTTCTTCCCACACCTGTCCAAATTAAGTCCAAATTCCCTTCCCTTTTGACTCACAGTTCCGAAGTCTGCAAATTTAGAAGAATCAGCGCGCTCCGTGGGGACGGTCTGGCAGCTGCATCCGACGGGGGTTAAGCAGACCCTGGGGCTCCGCCGCCCGCCCGCTTCGGGAGCCTTGCTCCCTGAGGGCAGGACCGGCGTCCGAGCCCTTGCGGGTCCTTGGACCCCGGGACGCCCTTCCCTGGGGTTTTGGGGGCCGCGGCGCTGTCGTGGGCTCCCCTTTTCCCGGTCGGACTGGGGAATGTCAAGAGCGACATGTCCCCCCGACCATCCTCGCCGGCGCGCCGACCGGAAGCCCCAGGGTATGTTCTTCATTGTGGTCAAGCCCCAGCAACACAAAGGGAAAGCAGTCAGGCTCTGCTGTAGGAATTATTTGTGCCTGAGGAAGTTTCTGTTGCTACAGTTGTTGTTGTTTAGTCGTTTAGTCGTGTCCGACTCTTCGTGACCCCCTGGACCAGAGCACGCCAGGCACTCCTGTCTTCCACTGCCTTCCGCAGTTTGGTCAGACTCATGTTGGTAGCTTCGAGAACACATCTCTGTTGCTACAGTATGGTATTTCAAAGCACAACTGCAGGAAGCATGCATAACACAGGTGAGGGAGAAGGCAGCAGGAGGGTAATGGTGATTTTCTGAACTAGTGGTTAGGCCATTAAGTGCAGGCATAATCAAAAGCTTGAATAGTTCATAGCTTTTCCAAAATGTGGCAGAGGGGCCAAAATCAGAGCAAAGCAAAACAGCTTCAGTTGCTACTTTTCTTCTTGAGCTCATAGGGTTCAAACCAGATCAAGTGGTAGTTACTGAAGACTCATAGAAACCAGTAGGACTTAGGAGTGCCCAGGAATTTTGTTCAGCTCACATTTTTATGTGAACTGAGCTTATTTGCACTGCCAAAACTAAAACCCAGATCAGAAAGTTACCCTTCCCCAAATTTTGAAGTATAGTTCTCTGCTCAGAAATGCACTGAAATACATGTAAATACATATTTTAGTTAAAATGTGTACAAAAGTGCATGTGTTAGGATAAAAGGTGTACAAAAATATGACTACATTTGGATGCAGTTCATGATCTGTCCTTTAATGAAACTGTGTGTTTACAAGTGAAAGAAGTAGGACTATAATAATAATAATATAATAATAATTTATTATTTGTACCCCGCCCATCTGGCCGGGTTCCCCCAGCCACTCTGGGCGGCTTCCAACAAACACTAAAATACATTAAAATATCACACATTAAAAACTTCCCTATACAGGGCTGCCTTCAGGTGTTTTCTAAATGTCAGGTAGTTATTTATCTCTTTGACATGGGATGGGAGGGTGTTCCACAGGGCGGGCACCACTACCGAGAAGGCCCTCTGTCTGGTTCCCTGTAGCTTTGCTTCTCGCAGTAAGGGAACCACCAGAAGGCCCTCGGCGCTAGATCTCAGTGTCCGGGCTGAACGTTGGGGGTGGAGACTACAGTTCTCCAAGTTGGGCTGCCTCCAGGCTGGGGCTTAATTTGCAAATGAATTACTCAGCTATCACAAACAAGTTGTTGGCAACAGTTTGTTGCTGTTAATTTACTGGAATTTGCACGTAAAGGGTAAATCTGGACTAAGCAGGATGAGGTGGGGGGGTTACAGGTTGGCATTCTAATGACATTGTGTAGACACTGCAGAAAACTTGCATGGGCAAGGAGCACCCATCCCACGATAAATACCTATCTGGAAGCACCCCAACTCCAGAAAAGCTTTCCACTTTGTAAGCAGCCCAAATGGTGTTGAAAAGGCCAAAGCTATGGGTGCCCTACCTGTAGAGGGAGCCCCAAGCCCTCAACAACATAACTGACAATGTAACATGTGATCCGTGGCTACAAACCCACAAAAGTACACATTCAGTGAGATCACACCTTCATTTATACTTTGCACCTGCTTCCTTTTCAGCATCTGAGTATGCCTTTTAGTTAGGACACATCCACATTAAATCTCTCCTCTACCGTGTTTCTTATAATATAAGACATGCCTAAAATATAAGGCATAGGAGGATTATCACGGGGTCGCAAAATATAAGGCATACCCCGAAAATAAGACGTACCGGGTACTGGTGGAGGGCGGCAAGGAAGAGGAAGTTGGTGCCCGGAACCGGATGCTGCTGCAGCCCCACCTAAACACCCAGCAGCGCGCACCACGTGGGGCCCCAATCCAGCTCCCGCCAGTTCTCTCCCCTAGCAGCAGCGGGCACCGCTTGGATCTGATCCAGCGGGACCCAGCCACAGCGCGCGCCAGTGGATCCCCTATCCACCGGGAGGCAGCAGCAGCACGCTAAGCGAAGCCCTGAGTGGCCGGGACCCGGACCCAGCCGCAGTGCGCGCCACGTGGGTCTCCGATCCACCGGGACTCAGCAGCAGCGCGCTGCGCGAAGCTCTGAGTGGCCGGGACCCGGACCCAGCCGCAGTGCGCGCCACGTGGGTCTCCGATCCACCGGGACTCAGCAGCAGCGCGCTGCGCGAAGCCCTGAGTGGCCGGGACCCGGACCCAGCCGCAGTGCGCGCCACGTGGGTCTCCGATCCACCGGGACTCAGCAGCAGCGCGCTGCGCGAAGCTCTGAGTGGCCGGGACCCAGCCGCAGCTGCTGGAAGCCGCTAGAGGAAGTAGCAGGATCCTCACTAGTTCCTTCACCAAACCCCGCGCAGCCCGCTGATCCCAAAAGCAGGCTTCTGCTGCCCGCCTCTGATGCTCGCAAGAGCAGGGATCAGAGGCGGCGGGGGTGGGGGACAAGCGGGAGAGGCAGCGGCAACAACAGCAGCAGCACTATCAGCCCCTCCAAGCCCTCCTCCTCCTCGCCACCTCTAGCCTCGCCTTCACCCTCTCCGCCGTAAGGGGCCTCACGCAGCCCTCGTCCTCCAGCGTCCTCTTCCTCCTGGCCGCTGCTGCGGCCACCTCAGGTTAAGCATGCAGGAGAGCCTCCTCAATCCTGCACACTTTCACCTCAGGGCGCTTCCCACCTCAGTCGGGTGTGTAAGGGCTGTCTCCCCCCCCCCCCACCTCTCCATTTCATTCGGCTCCTTCATTGCTCTCCTGCTGCAATCCAAACCTGATTGTGACTTTTCTCTTTTCTCTCCCCCTCCCTCCCTCCCTCTCCCTCCCCTCAACTTTCCCCATGCTTTCCTCTCGATTTCTTTTCGTGTCTTCTTCGGCCATGGACTATTGTTTTTTTCTTCCCCTATCCGTGCACTGCAATTCTCTCCACCACCACCCTCCTCTCCCTAAATTCCTTTTAGGATTTTCAGTTTTCTCCTCACTGGTTCTCCTTTTCTTCTCTCCCCCCATCCTCATTGCATCCTTTTTCTCTCTGCCCTCCTTTGCTACGGTACGTACACACACACACACACACACACACACACACACACACACACAGAGAGAGAGAGAGAGAGAGAGAGAGAGAGAGAGAGAGAGAGTGACAGAAGAGTGTTGACTTTGCTTGTCCCCCACCACCCGCCGCTCCTTCCCTGCTCCGTGAAGCATCTCCGCTGTTCCCCGTCGCTGCGGCGGCTTGCAAAAGCCTGCTTTTACAAGCCTCGGTGGCGGGGGGGGGGGAGAGGGAGATGTTGCACGGAGTAGGGAAGGTGGGGCGGGTGGCAGCCCCTTCCCTGCTACGTGAAGCATCTCCATTGTCCCCCATCGTCCTTGCAAAAGCCTTCCTTACTTCTCCCTCTTTCACTCTTTCTCACCCCTTCCTTCCTTCCTTCCTTCCTTCCTTCCTTCCTTCCTTCCTTCCTTCCTTCTTTCTTTCTCTCTCTCTCTCTCTCTCTCTCTCTCACTCTCTCACACACACCCTTTCTTTTTCCATCCATCCATCCTTCCTTCCTTCCTTCCTTCCTTCCTTCCTTCCTTCCTTCCTTCTCTCTCTCTCTCTCTCTCTCTCTCTCTCCCCTTCTGTCTGTCTGTCTTCCTTCCTTCCTTCCTTCCCTCTCTCTCTTCCCTCCCTCCTTCCCTTTCTCTTCCCCCTCTCTTTCTCACTCCTTCCTTCCTTCCTTGTCTCTCTCTCTCTCTCTCTCTCTCTCTCTCTCTCTCTCTCTCTCTCTCTCTCTCATCCCTTCCTTCCTTCTCCCTCTTTCTTTCACTCTCTCTCACCCGCCAACCCCGTTCGCCAAAGCAGGCTTGTTTTTGCGATTGGGGTTGGCGGGGAATAACCAGCAGCATCCCTCCGCTGCCCCTCCCAGCCTTTTAGAGGAGGAAAACCAGAAAAATATGCCCTATGGTCCGGAGCATCCTATGGAGCGAAAAATACAGTAATTATAATGGAATAAATGTAGATTGCTGTTCCACACTTAATAAAAATAAGACATCCCCCGAAAATAAGCCATACTGTGTTTTTTAGAGGATAAAAAGATTATAAGACGGTGTCTTATTTTAGGAGAAACACGGTACACCCCCTTTAGATATCTTTAGAACAGCTGCTGCAATCCATGACGTATGTTTGGTGAAGTCAGCACTTAGTGCTCCATTTTGAGGTTTTATTGCTGGGAAGTTAGTGACTCGGCTTCTCTCAAAACATTCCTAGCAATATATGAATAGCTGTGGCTCTCCCTCATGCAAACCTGCTGTTTAAAATAGCCACTTAAGCTATCAGTTAAAATGGAGGAGCAAAAGGGATTTAAATTATTATAAACATGGAACAACAGTGAATACAAAGAAAACATACTGCTATAAGTTTAGGGCAAGGCTCCCCTAAAATCTCTGGATTCAGTAAAGGGGCTAGAAGTTAAGGAAACCTCATAATTCCTGGCTTTAGTAAATGTTGGTGTTTAATCAATGGATTTAGCAATGTAAAAAATAGGCTAGGCTTGTTTTCCTGACCAGGGAATAGCCTGGGGATGGGCCATTATGAAACAAAGGCAGAGTCAGTAACTGATCAGGAAAGCCATCAACAAGGAAGACTCTCTGCTGGACAAAGAGGGGGGAGACCCTGCCCAGAGCACCATTCTAGAGTTGGGAGGGGGAAGCTTCCAGAATTGCAGTGGAAAAAGTGTTCCCTTTTGTAAGCTGGAGGGGGGGAACTGAGCACGAGGTAGGCAGTCTGTTTTATGCGGCAGAGAAGTTCAGACATGATGTTTGAGGCCTCTTGGAATCTGAGGCTACAGCAATGGGAGGAACAGGACCCTCTTGGGCTGTGAATGCTATGAACTCTCTCCATCTAGACATAGGTTGTATATATGTGTAACTATATTATAAAGACACCACAGTCTCTGTTGTGCCTCATTGTCCCCAAAAGGAATACAGACCCTGGCAAGCGTGCCTGGTACCCCTGGAATCTCACAGCTTGGAGATTGGGGTGGCAGTAACACATATTGAAAATAGACAGCCTTTTATACAAAATTCTCCAACTCTATATTTTCTTCTCCTTTAATATCTTACAAAAGGGAAAGATCACATTTTGTTTTCAGTACAGTGAGTGTATAATATTAATGCCTTGTGCCCCCTGTGTGTCTGGTTAAAGTTGAAGAACATAAGAAGAGCCTGCTGGATCAGGCCACCTAACCCAGGATCCAGATGCCTGCGGGATACCCACAAGCAGGACCTGAGCACCAGAGCTTCTGGTATTCAGAAGCACCGCTGCCTCCAAGAGCATTGCCTCTACAGTTGGTGGAGGCAGAGCCTAACCTCCATCATGACTAGCAGCCCTTGACAGCCTTATCCTCAATGGATTTGTCTAATTCTGTTTTAAAGCTCTCCAAGTTGATGGCCATCACTGCCTCCTGTGGGAGTGAGTTCCATAGTTTAACTATCCAATTGTTTAACATGTTGGATTAACCCAGAGCTTTCTAAATGTTTAATGTTGGTGACACAATTTTTAGACATGCATTATTTCACGACACAGTAATTCAGTTTTACTAGCAAACCGGAGGTTCAACGAACCAGGCAGAGGGCCTTCTCGGTAGTGGCGCCCTCCCTGTGGAACGCCCTTCCAGCAGATGTCAAGGAAATAAGCAGCTATCCTATTTTTAAAAGACATCTGAAGGCAGCCCTGTTTAGGGAAGTTTTTAGTATTTAATGCTGTATTGTTTTAACATTTGACTGGAAACCGCCCAGAGTGGCTGAGGAAACTTGGCCAGATGGGCGGGGCAAAAATAATAAATTATTATTATTATTATTATTATTATTATTATTATTATTATTATATAACCCCTTTTGAGCCCCAGGAGAAGTGTGACACCTACACACTGCGGCCGACACACTAATGTGTCACAACACAGTTTGGAAAGCTCTGGATTAAACCCTCAATGAAGGCCCAGGGTGTCTGTTGCTCCTTGAAGTGCCACCTTAAACTAAAGACAGACTTATCATCCAACATAGCATGGAGGATACACAGTAGATGAAACAGTGGAGGGGGAAGGGCCTCTAGTGGAAGCTGTTCTCCATTTGGCATTTCTTCTTTCTTATGTCTAAATCAGGACCAGCTTGAGCCTCACATCTGTTCTTCAGAATGCTTTCTAAAAAGGTGGAGATGTTATTTTTCTATAGCAGATCAAAACCAGATCTCCACACCAACAGAGGACAGATCTACCAACAATTGTTGAATAATGGTGTAGCTCCACTGATTTTCATTAGCTAGGGTTTCTGAACCAAGTTTTTGAGGGCTGTTACAGTTGTTTGACTGTATTGGATTCCTCAAGGACTTGCTCCAAGTTCTGTGATCCTTTGAAAAGCATTTGCAAATGCAATAGATTAATTATCTGAAGGAGCAAAGTCAGAAAAGTTGGCTGGAAGCACCTTTGAGGAAAAGTTAATTATGTGTTGAGGGTATATATTCTTGGCAGGATAAAGGGAAAGTAGACTGGATCAAACTGAAGACTAAATACTAAAGGCCAATTACTTTTTATTCATTTTAATCAGGTGGTAAAGTGGTTAATGTGTAGTGAAAGGACAAGATCTGGTTCTGAGGAACATGTGGGAAGGCAAATGTTAAATTCTACTACCAGTAGTGTAGTGTAGTAGGAATAGGAAGCTGCATTACACCAAGTCAGATGTTTGGCTGGTCTAGCTCAGTATTCTCTCAGGGATGGCACCAGCTATCGACCAAGTTGGATGCTGGCTGAGGACCCCAAAGACTCAGAAGGGTCCTTCAGTAGTCTGACCTGGCTGTGCTGCCAGTTAGTGCCCTCTGCATTGGACAACCATTTTATCAGTGGGTGGGTGGTACTGCTGCTTTTGAACATTTTACAATCCTCAAAGGAAAAGGACTAATTTATGATTTGAGCAGGACCAAACAAACTAACTGGAAATTGTTACGGTATCCCAGGTGACCAAAAATCTAATGGGATATCTAAGGGCTGATTTGTGCAAGACACAAGCTATACAGAAAGCACTTATCTGCCCAGGATATCAGGCAGCCTAGATTTTTGATTTTTTAATGAGTTCTGAATCTGAACCCATACTCTGGTCCTTTCATGCAAAGTTTGCAAACTATGTGGCTTTTCTCCGGGCTGCTTATTGTTGGTGGGTGACTGTGGAATGCAGAAAGTGTCACTTCATGGGTTGAATGATCTGCATAGCAAGTGCTTTTGTATGTTTTGTGTTTCCTATAAGTCAGTCCTAAATATTGATTCTGTCTTTTAAAATAATGTTGCTTAGTGTTCTGAGCATCTATGTCTGAAGAGAGAGAGAAAATATATAATTTTTAAAGCTTGCAACACTACTAAACAGTCAGTCCACTCAGTAAGAATGAGCTGTGATCTTTTAACATTCTTATTTCAGGTACTATGTAGTCTGCTTTCTTTTCTTTTTTTTCAAAAATTTTATTGATTTTTTACAATTTTTTAAGCACATAACATGACGGTTAAATTTCCATACTGCCCCCCTCTCACTGTGGGAAGCCACATATATCCCCCTCTCTCACAAGGGTAGTCATAATCATTGTACATTTAACCTTACTGACAGTGTTTAACATCATTGCTTGGGCCTGGCCCAATTCTAGGGCCAGGCATTCCTTCTTCCTCCATTTTCTATTTCGATTGACTTCCTCAAGTCCCTCTCTGTTGATTTCATTATCTATCCTCTCTAACAGTTTTCATACTCCTAACTTTAAAATAATCCAAAAAGATATACAATAGATTCATAATCCAACAAGGAAAAAAAATTATTTTACTTAATACAACCCCTTTTTCCAAACCTGAGCATCATAGTACTTCTGATCCTTTCCTATAGCCTTATCCAGATTCCCTAATACAACCTAAATTAAAACTCCTGATTTTGTACTTTTTGCACCCTTACCTCCCTGTGGTCTTGGAATTTTTAGCTAAATTTCTCCCTACTTAACTCCTGATTTTTATTTTTATTTTAACATATACTCCTTAATGCCAATATCCCAGTCCGTACATCATATTCCTTAAAGCCAGAGAGAAAACCAAATTCCAATATATCCTTTTCAACCCACCCCAACCCTTACGTCAGTCCAGCTCCAACAGTCAGTGAAAATCCTGTAACACACTTTTTTCTTTCTCTGCAATGAGATGTCCTCCGTAACTTCATCCTTGGTCAAATCAAATCCTACTGTCTGTGCATCTTTTCGCTTCTTTTGCAGTTTTCTGTCCATCTTTTTCTTCTGCTTGACATGTCCATCCTTTATATCCTCTGTGGTGACATCTCTGCAGGGCTGTTTTTTTAAGTCAGGTGTCAGTTCTCTCTGTTCTGTTATTTGTTGTAAATCAGAGTCTGTGATGGTGTTTCCTCCTTCTAGACATTCCTCCAGCTCTGCTTCCTGTAAAACTGGCACATTGTTTCCCTTTGTTACCCAGCTCAAAGCCAGGTTTGAAGCTCTGATGGACTGTTGTATTTCACACAGCATATCAAGTACTTTTCTCTTAACGTCATCACTCATTTCTTCAGCCATTTTCAAGGTCAAAAAACAGCTTTGTGGTTACAACAATCCGACATATTATAATCCAAAATCCATATTGTACTTTTCTTGCTAAATTTTCCCAGACCTCAGGAAAAGGGGTAACTTTCTTTCCAATCAGTATTTTTAACAGTTATTTCCTTCCAAAAACCGTCACAAAAGTTTCCTTCTTGACTGTCACTTTTGGCAGCAGCTTTGGTTACAATGTCCACTGCTTCCTTCTGTTACAGCAGCTAGGGAACGTCCTCCGTTTTTAAAATCCCTTGCTAAATCCAATTACGTCCAAATTGTCTTTTTACTTACAATTCCGATGTTTCCAGTCCTTAATTTAACGGAGAAATTAAGCGCTCAAAGCGGCCGGCACACACAGCTTCGCACGGCAAAGGCAGTCGCTAGATCCACAGGGCTCCGAATCAACCCCTCTCTCTCTCGGCAGCTCTTACTAGAGCTTACTGGGGAGCAGGGGAATCGTTTAGAGCCCCCGCCGGATCGCCATGCCCCTGGGACGCTCTTCCTGGGGTTCTTCAAGGGGTCCGCAGTGCAGTTGCGGGTTCCCCTCCCCCTTACCGTACCGGGGATCTCAGAGCAAGATTTCCCCTGTCCAATCGCTCCGGCACTTAACCGGAATTCCTCTACTATGTAGTCTTCTTTCTTTCTTTCTTTCTTTCTTTCTTTCTTTCTTTCTTTCTTTCTTTCTTTCTTTCTTTCTTTCTTCTTTTGCAATCACTCATAGCCAAGTAAGATTGTCTTCCATGAACACTGTTTTAACAGTGAGCCCGTAAGTGACGGTTGAGGGCAATTCTGGATCCACATGTTCTTCAACAGTGGGGACATAGGTTTCCGGGTGGGAATTGATCATGGTGAGGATCCTTCCTCTTAGCATATTTCTCCCTTTTGTCCGGAGTTTGAGTGTCTTTACCTTTTTACTATGTAGTATACTGTACCTGGGACGCGGGTGGCGCTGTGGGTTAAACCACAGAGCCTAGGGCTTGCCGATCAGAAGGTCGGCGGTTCGAATCCCTGCGACGGGGTGAGCTCCCATTGCTCAGTCCCTGCTCCTGCCAACCTAGCAGTTCGAAAGCACATCAAAGTGCAAGTAGATAAATAGGTACCACTGCAGCGGGAAGGTAAATGGTGTTTCCGTGCGCTGCTCTGGTTCACCAGAAGCGGCTTAGTCATGCTGGCCACATGACCTGGAAGCTCCCTCGGAGAGTAATGCGAGATGAACGCCGCAACCCTAGAGTCGGACACAACTGGACCTAATGGTCAGGGGTACCTTTACCTTTATACTGTACCTAGCTGATTTATTTACTTAGTGGTGAGTCACTTTAGATGCACCAAGAGAAGCAGCACTTCAGGGGCTTTCAGCTATATTATTCAAGGGTAATTTAGTGTTACTGCCTCTGGTTGAGTTGAGAAGCTGAATATTCAGTTAGATACAAAGCTCTCTACTTTTCAAACAAAAAAAGAAGGAGAAGGAGGACGAAGAGAAAGGGAATAAAGAAAACAAGAAACCAAACTGGTTTGTCAAGTGTTCCTGGCTAGTTGAGGATAATCAATATGTTCCTCTGTATAGGAACCTTCTCAGAAATTGAGAATCTATACGACACCACTTTCATACCGGTAGTTAGGTCACTTGCCCAATTGTTAAGGATATGCCTCATTATAATTTAGTAAATACCCACTGCAGAATTTGTGTGTGTGTGTAACAAAATTTTATTAGTTTTTAAACAAATACAAATACAATAACCATTAAATATCCAGCAGTACAAGTAATGGTGTTTGTTTTATCCGTTATATTTAGACATATACTTACACATTCAACATTCAAACATATTATCCCTCCACTGAGAATGGCAGAATTTGTATATTAAATACAGTGGTGCGTCTGGGTACGAACTTAATTTGTTCCAGAGGTCCGTTCTTATCCTGGAACTGTTCTTAACATGTGGCAACATTCGTGAAAGCGTGCTTCCCATGCATGTGCCCCTCTAACACATGATTTCCGCTCACATCCTGGGGCAAAGTTTGCATCCGGAAGCAACTGCTTCTGGGTTAGCACAGCTTGTAACCCAATGTGTGCGCAACCAGAAGCGTTTGTACCCAGAGGTACCACTGTAGCTATTTTTAAACACATTTCCTCTTGAAATACATATTTCTAAGCATATTTTATTTCAAAATATACATTGTTAAAAAATGCATTGTTTAAAAAAATTGATGTGAGTTTTACTAGTTTTTTGAGTCGAGAACTGCATTGGAATATACAGAAATGCTAAGTAAATTCTAATCCACACACTAGCCTGGGAAGTGTGACTTAGGGTGCCCTTCATACCAGAATTTGCAGAGATCAAATCTAAGAGCAGGGTTCCAGGCGCAGAACATTGCTTATTGCGCTTCCTGGAGCAGTGATTCCATTTAGCTGCCCAAGAGATTGTAGTGTCTGAGGCGAACCACAAAATGGTGTCACTCCCCCTCCCTACCAGGGAAGGAGGGGTGAGTGAATGGGGGGTGGGGTGGGTAAAGATCTACATTGGGATCTGCTGCCCCTGTGGATCCTGCTGCCTAAGCCAGTCGCCTCACCTTGCCTCCTGGGTGGGCTGGCCCTGCAGGTACACTCACATGCTGCTCTCTCTTTGCCTCAAGATCCATGCCTTCGTTTGGGCCTGTCAGCATTTTACAATCTGTCTGGTGAAGAGTCCCTTGGAACAGAACATCCAATGCGAGGCATAAAGCCTTGAAACTCAATAAGTTGAAAAGAAGAGAAATACTTATCATCAGCGTCAGAGGTCACCCAAAGTCAATGCAAAGCAAGCCTTGATCTGGCATACAGTGGTACCTCGAGTTACAAACGCCTCAGGTTACAAACGCTTCAGGTTACGAACTCCACTAACCTGGAAGAGTTACCTTGGGTTGAGAACTTTGCCCCAGGATGAGAATGGAAATTGTGTGCCGGCAGCGCAGCGGCAGCAAGAGGCCCCATTAGCGAAAGCATGCCTCTAGTTAAAAACAGTTTCAGGTTAAGAACGGACCTCTGGAACGAATTAAGTTCATAACTAGAGGTACCACTGTATATGCCTCAAATCACATCTATGGGCTTAATAAACATCCTGAGAGACAGAGAGCACTATCTGCATCACAAATGATGAAATCAGTATGTAACTTACCTACCGCCTCAAGAATTTTCTTCTGTTATAGTTGCCCTTTATAATAGAGCTGATAGTAAATGAGCAGTTACAAATTTGCATGAACATCTATCACTTTTGGTCTACTAGATCTGTCTATGGGAACAAAACTGGAGAGAACTGAGACCTGTCTGTCTAGGATTAAACTAGAGGGAAGACAGAAAGGAGCTGGTGCAGATGACTGGTTAAGAACTACCCCATTTTGCAAGAGTGCTGCATGCTCTGCTGACACTGAGTGTGTGATGTGCTTTGAGTGTTCAGGAAAGAATGCTGTCAGTATTAAGAATTGATTCAGACAGGTCTTGATTGTGTGGGCTGCAGAGTCAAATTAAGTGACCGGCTATTTGAGGCAGGAGAGTAACTTCCTGACAGTGGCAGAGGAAGCTGCTCAGGCGCCTGGGATGGCACATCCAGGGGTGGGGCAAGCCACCCATAGGGGCGGCGCACCGCAGGGCCTCCGGGGTCTGCCTGCCTCCTCCCACTCAGCTGCCCTACAGCTGGGGGGGAGGCAGCAGGCGGACTGTTTGGGCAGCGCGGAGCCTGTGGCACCCAAGCCACCATATCTCTCCCAAGAGAGACGCATGGCTCGGGCGCACTGCTGGCCCCAAGGTGAGTGCCGCCCGGCATTTTCTCACCCCCTTCAGTGGTGACACGGGGGGCAGCCCGCACCCACCGCACCCCCTTCCTCCGCCCCTGCTTCCAGAAGCACTCTTGTTTTGCAAAAGTGTGGTGCTGTGCTCTCATCCAGATATGGGTCACTTTGAATTCCTGGTTCCAGCAGCTCAGTGCCTCCTTCCTGCTAATGGTGTTATATATATTTATATCACAGGCAAGGCCAGGAGACTTACGAATCCTTGTACCAGGGTCCTTCCTCCCGCTGCGTGATCAGCACAGACTCGGCTTACAGATCTTACATTCAGTTCAGAATCTGTCTTTCTACCCCCCAACACCACGGCCTCCGCCATTTGCAGCGTGGTGATATTAACAGTAAGGTCAGACTACTATGATTGTTTCTTGGTATGCTACTTCAGGGATAAGATTGACAGCAATATTTGATTGCAGTAGTGACACTCCATTCCATCTTCAGACTGTTTCATAAGGTCCAGTAGATACAGAGAAGAAACTTGAAACAGCCCACCAAATGTGGCACCTAGAGGAGTTCATCACATGAATTCCTTTTTAAATCTTTACTTCCTATATTTATATACCACTTAATGGTAAGCAGGGCTGGCTCCAGGTTTCTGGAGACCCTTGGGCACATGGTACCATTGGGCCCCTGGGCCCTTTGTTTTCCTCAAGCCCCCTCCTCTCCTCCCTCTTCGGTCACTCTTTCAAAGTAAAACAAATCTTGAGCACTATGGCAACCCCCCATTGCCACTATGAACATTGTACATAAAGCAATATATAGTGTGCATTGAACTTGTAAAGTTGCTGCTGATCTGTTCCCACAAGAAACGGGTCATAATATGAATGAATGTTGGGCTGCAGCAAAGTTATATCCCAGGATAAAGGTACTGAGATTTAAATTATTGTCAGTGTGTGCCTTGCAGCCAGTTCTCAGAGATTGACTGCTCCTAGGTAGCAGCATTCACACCAAGCCCACTATGGCTGTTATCAGCATAGGGTCTCATAAAGCATAGGGTTGCAGCTGTCACACTTATTCTCCCACCCCCAAAGGGCTACCCATGAAGACTTTCTACACCCAAGCCAATCACAGTTAGAAATATCTGGTAGTGCCCTTCCACACGCCAGGATGAATCAATGGAGCAAGCTACTCTTTTTCTTTTCTTTTTTTAAATTATATTTATTGGGTTTTAATCAGAAAACAAAAAGCTTAACATAATACATAATACAAAATACAAAATACAAAAACATAAACATGCATCATAATTTCCCTTTCATCTTGTCTAGTCATATTGGGGTGACTTCCTCACGCCCCCCCCCTGCTGCGTTTCATTGTCAATCATGTTTAGTAATTTCCTCTCATCTTTAAATATTTTTTCTTATATTACTTATGTTCTCATCTTATAATCGTCTTAACCAAAAATCATACATCTATATTACTTAATCCTATTTTCTAATCTGTAAGATGTCATTTCTTCCAACTTTTTTCTATCTTTAAATCTTACAATAGTTCTTTAAATATACTTTAAATTTCTTCCAATCTTATTCCCTCTGACCCAAGCACAGTGCGCCTATCTGTTGGACAAGGCTTCCTGTGCACATGTGCATAAGCTTCCCCAGGATCTGAAACCCCGATGGCTTACGTTTCAGATCCTAGGAAGTCTTTGCACATACGATCATATGTACAAAGCCCCCCCCCTAATCCGTACAGATGTTCATGCTGTACAGGTGGATGTCCAAGAAGGAGCACTCAGTGATCCTTATTTCTGTGCTGATGTAGATGGGAGGGAGTGAATAACACCTAAATAGGGCTGTTGGGTTTTTCATCTGTGTTTTGACTGTGGGTCACTGCTTATTTATTTATTTATTTATTTAAATTTGTATACCACCCTTCATCTGTAGATCTCACAAGATAAAAATACAAGATAATAATCTATATATATATAAATGTTCCCATTGCGTGCGCGACGGTCACAAGCTTACTCCATAACCGCTGGCCCAAATAGCATCAAATTTGGACACAGCTTTCCATGATTACTCAGAGTAATCTGGCAAAATTAAATTTCAAAAAAACCACACCTGACATACCTAAAATATAGAATAAAGGCCCCAAAAAAATGGCGCACATATTAGACGTCACCAGAAACAGCACTGAAGACTCCAACAGCTTCCAATAGAAAGGCTCATCACAGGGCAGCGTCACAGACCTTGTGCGGACCAAAAAACATCCGTAACCTCAGTCCGCCATTTTCCCGTGTGCAGGGACGTCTTAAGCATAACCGGCGCCCTGGTTCAAGATCCCTCCGGCACCCCCTCCCTTTCCCTACCCAGCAGCTGAGAGGGCACCGTGGCGCTTGCGTCTGCCCGCTGCCTCTCCCTCAGGCTGCTGCCCTACAGCTGAGCAGGAGGCATTGGACAGACTCTCTGCAGGCTCCTACGATGTACTCGCTGCCGTCTCTAGGCAAGACTGGCTGGCTGGCGCTGCAGAGGCATCGGGGGCACGCTGGGCAACAGACTCACCTCTCCGGAGTCAGTCCAGGATAAAGAAGCCAAGCGGGAAAGTGAAAGTGACGCTGCTTAGGGGGGAGAGGTGCCCTAAGTCAGGCTTTTGATTTTATACGCAGTACAGATAGAAGCCTTACAGAACCAGTACAGATAGAAGGGAGGGAGGGAGGGAGGGAGGGAGGGAGGGAGGGAGGAAACAGGGAAGGAAGAATGGAAAAATGTAGGGAGAGAGGAAGGAAGGAAGAACAGAGGGAGGGAGGGAGGGAGGGAGGGAGGGAGGGAGGGAGGGAGGGAGGGAGGGAGGGAGGGAGGGAGGGAGGAACAGGGAAGGAAGAACGGAAAAAGGGAGGGAGGGAGGAAAGAAGAACAGAGAAAGCGAAGGAGGGAGGACACCATCAAGTCTTATGATACAAACAACAAAACCTAACCTAACCTAAACTCAACATTAGACCTAAGCATTACAAAAACATTTCAAAAACCACAGCAATGTGTGGCCGGGTCCGCTAGTACATAATAAAAACAAGAAGAAAAACAAACCAATAACCCCCTCCTACAACACATTTAGGCTGGATCTAGACACATCAAAGAAGCGTTTCAGTTTAAAGTGTTTTAAATTTAAACAGGGAAAATAGGTAGAGAAAAACAGGATTCCCCATCGCCATCTGGTGGCACAATGTATATCACACCTACAATGCATATAAATCGCATTCTCTTTACCAGTGTAGCTGAGTCCTTAGATGTCAATCAGCCAAAGGCCTAGTTGAAAAGGAATGTTTTTGCCTGGCACCAAGCCAAAGCATTCCCCAAACGGGGAGCCACTACAGAAAAGGCCTGTTCTCATGTTGTCACCCTCCGGATCTCTTGTGGAGGAGGTGGATGAAGAAGGGCCTCAGGTGAAATAACTTCGTCAACTGAACTGGAAATTAACAACTCCGAACTTATAATGAGAAACTTATAATGAGAATAAAAATTCAAGTACTACTTTTTGACTGGAAAAAGATGAATCTATGATGCCTGAGAAGAATTGTGCCTGGTAGATTAACAGTGATATAATATGATATAGCTAGACAGTATCCTATAGTGTATGCTTTGAAAAAATTGAATGATTATTCTATGTATAATTGGCAGATAGAGAATTGGAAACCCTTCTTTTTTCTTTAGCTGTTTTTACTTTTAACTCTTAGAAGTCCTGTATCTGGGCTTAATGAAGACATACACAGGAAGGCGGCAGATGGAGGATGAGGGGCTCTGTGTGGCAAGTGGGGTAGAGAGGATCTCCCAGGGTGGGAGGCTGGGGGAAGAAACAGAAGCTCCCAGGGGTGAGCTGGGAGGGTCTCTTTTTCTGGGTATGGATAGAGGGATATGATAGAGAAGCGGCTTCTGTATCATTTTTTCCTTCACTTTTTCTCTCTTGCCTTTCTATCTCTTGGATTTTCTTTTTCTTTATTCTTTTTCTTCAGATTAGTTTGGCATTGGATTCTAGGTTGAAAATTTTCAGTCATATTTACAGGTACGGAGAGAGGCGGTCCTTGAGGTATTGTTGTAACAACTCAATTTGATGCTGTTACTCCTGTATTTCCCAAAACAACATGCAAAAGTGTCAAAGATACGTAGGTGTGCATCCCTAAACATGCAGAGGACATGAACGGAGGGGCCACAGCCAGTCACAATGCTTCTGCTCATTTCCCACCTCCCAACTGCTTAGGAAACGAAGATCTGCCCATCACACTTCACATGTTTCCTGGGTGACTAGTTCAACACATGATGGAAGGGTAATCTGAAGAATAAAGAGCTCTTGTCATAGAACAAGAGAGACAGAAAGAGGAGGGATGTCTCATGCCTTCAAGGAACACATGAGGGGAAAGGTGGCCTCTGGGGGCTTTAAAAGGCTTGGTTTGCTTTTCATCTTTGTTGGAACATGTTCTTCACTCAGAGCTCACCCATGCCTTTGGGTTGGTGAACAGGAGACAGGAAATGAGGGGTGTTCATTCTGTAACACTACCACCACACACACCCACACACACACACACCCGGTGCCACTGCTTTTTGTTCCAGCTTAGCTTAGTTCTATTTTTCTTTTCAGATAGGGAAGCATTCAAAATTGGTATACCACACCTACAGTTTGATGGCACACTCCATTTTACCACCTCGGACTCTACCACCTCATTCCTGCCTCCTGCTGTTGCTACAGGCAGGGGCGTAGCAATGGGGGGCGGGGGGGCGGGCCGCCCCGGGTGCCACCCTGAGGGAGGGTGACACTTTGGGCGCTTAAAAAAAAAAATTAAAAAAAAAAATTTTTTTTTAAAGGCTATTTTCGGCAATGCCGGGGTGGACCTGCAGGGGCGCCAGCGAGGAGCGGTGTCACCCCCCCTCGCTGGCCGCCCCTGCGGCTCCGCCCCGGCAGTGCCGAAAAGAGCACCCCCCCTTCCAGCGGCTTTTCCCGCCGCTGGCTTGCAGAGCCGGGGAATGGAAAGGGGCGGGCCAGCGCGGAAGGGTGACACCCCTCCTCGCTGGCCCGCCCCTCTCTCTGCCCCGGCGCACCAAGGGGGGTGACAGGCGGCGGCTTCGGGAGACTCTGCAGAGCCCCCCGAAGCCGCCGCCCGTCAGGCATCCCTTGGTGCGCCGGGCGGCTGCTCGTGCCGCCCGGCGCACCAAGGGGGGTGACAGGCGGCGGCTTCGGGAGACTCTGCAGAGCCTCCCGAAGCCGCCGCCCGTCAGGCACCCCTTGGTGCGCCGGGCGGCTGCTCGTGCCGCCCGGCGCACCAAGGGGGGTGACAGGCGGCGGCTTCGGGAGACTCTGCAGAGCCCCCCGAAGCCGCCGCCCGTCAGGCATCCCTTGGTGCGCCGGGCGGCTGCTCGTGCCGCCCGGCGCACCAAGGGGGGGTGACAGGCGGCGGCTTCGGGAGACTCTGCAGAGCCTCCCGAAGCCGCCGCCCGTCAGGCACCCCTTGGTGCGCCGGGCGGCTGCTCGTGCCGCCCGGCGCACCAAGGGGGGTGACAGGCGGCGGCTTCGGGAGACTCTGCAGAGCCCCCCGAAGCCGCCGCCCGTCAGGCATCCCTTGGTGCGCCGGGCGGCTGCTCGTGCACGAGCAGCCGCCGCACGCACCAAGGGATGCTGGGTGCCGGCTTCGGGAGGCTCCCGAAGTTGGCGCCCGGCATCCCCGGGGGCGGGGCGTCGCGCTTTACGCGTGCGTCATGACGTCATGACGCACGCACACGCCGCGACGCCCCGCCCCCGGGGGTGCCTCTTGGCTTCCCGCCCCGGGTAGCCAAGAGGCACGGAACGCCCCTGGCTACAGGCCTAGATCAAGCCTTCAACAGTTGTGAATCTTTAGAACCTGGCTGCATAGCTGAGCAGGATAAATGACTGACTATAATTGAAGTCCTCCCAACTTATATTGATGATTCACCATTCCTTCTTGCTTGATTTGAGGCACTTTTCTAAAATCAGATTATTTAAAGAAGTCAGTGCAGCCAAGGCCTATAGAATGAAAAACCTTACTAAATCTTTGCCTGTAACAGTTTTATTTCTATAGTGGACAATATTTAAGAATAGTTTCAAATCAGCATATAAAATGACATCTTCTAAATATCAGTAACTATAGATTTATTCCTATAATTGCTCTATTGATCAAACAGGGAATGATAGTAACAGCTTTCCCTTTAATAAATTTTAGTTCCTGTATAAAAATATTCCTCTTGGTATCTATGTCAGGCTTTGCAGTGTAAATTTTTCTGCGTTGTTATCTTTTAATGAGCCTGTTGCATAGTATCAAAATGGGTTTGAACTATCCAAACACATTCACATACTAATCTGTAACACTGACTTTTAAGGGTAGAAATTAAGAAGTATAAAAGTGTTAAAAAGGAAGCCTACCAGAACACCAGATTATAAAGACATATAATCAAATTGTGTTTTAAATATAAGAGATCAAAGTCACAACACATTGGAAGAACATAAGCTGTGGAATGTGTATTAGAAATTAATGGGCTAGATATTCATTCAGAAACTGTCCACAAGATGAAAAATTCAGGTTTGATGGTGCTAGAAATCCTAGGCTCATAAAAACTTGCTTGGCCTGGTGCTGTGCTTTGCCTGTGTTATAACAATGGCTCGATCTGCAGAAATCAGCCAGTGAAGTTTTTCAGAATTTGGAAATAAAAACTATTCCTTGCTAGGATCTTCACACCGAGTTGCTGTTAATGTCACAATTACAGCAGTCGATTCAAACACTGAATCGTAGCATCACTACACATATATTAAATAAAGAAATCCCGAAAGGTCCTCAGCTGTACATTGGCTGAGGTTTTCCCCAAGGGCTCCTACATGTACATCACTTGACTTCACGTTTCTTGGTTGTTCAGTATATGACTGACAACTGAATTGATTGAAAAGCATTGCCTTTGAAGCAACATCAGATAACAAGAAATGATTGTGGAAGGTGTTAGACATGTGATGGTTCATTCACACATCCAAGTTGTTGATGTCAACAAATGATGAATGCACTTGGTTTTCCCTAATTTGCCAAAAAGCCCAAAAGGCCCACAGCTGGCTTCATTTGCAGGTGTGCCTGGGCGTTATCACATCTTCTAGCATCTTGACCTCATCACACAATGCAGTCATAATGACTCACAAAGGAAACTTACTACCAAGCTTCTAGATTCAGGTAGGTAGCTGTGTTGGTCTGACACAGTCGAAATAAAAATAATAATAATAATAATAATAAATTGTGCAGTAGCACCTTATAGACCAACTAAGTTGGTTGTGGTATAAGCTTTCATGTGCATGCACACTTCTTCAGGTATGCACATGAAAGCTTATACCAGAACAAACTTGGTTGGTCTATAAGGTGCTACTGCACAATTTATTATTATTTTTATTTTACTACCAAGCTGTATTTGGATTTCCAGTTCCAGAGCAGACATCCATCTTTTCTCCATCATCTTGATAGCCACATGACCTAGTGTGTTTAGAACAACTAGGAGACCATTGGGATCTGTATGACAGATTTTTTTTGCTGCAACGACTTAATCATCTGTAAAGTGGAAAAGGCAATGAGGTGATACAACCTTGCAGAAGAGGGTTTTGGCTTAGCTTGTCAGAATGAGAAAAAACCCACAAGTGGTGTGAAGAAACCAGAATCCAATAAATTTAAATATCACAGCAAGCAGGTGAAATCCACTGTGGTTAGATAGCTAGTAAAAGTCATGACAAGGCCACTTGGAAAGAAAAATGGTTTCACATACTATTAGTTACGGCTGGATTTTCAGTAAGTGGTGGTTCTGATGCCTGGAACTCATTAACAATGCTATCTCATATACTTCTATAACATAACATAACATAACATAACATAACATAACATAACATAACATAACAACACAGGGATGTAAGGAACATCCAAAGCATTTAGTTAGTTATATATTCAGGTTAACAGGTGAGTTGCACAACTGTGACAATGTGAGCATGGGGTGCTCTTTCAGGATCCTCACAATGTGTTTATTTATTTAAAATTTTGTATACCACTCTTTGCCCAATAGATTTAAATGAAACCATAGCATTCATAATAATTTGAAGAGGCAGTTAAAAACATACAGCAGGATACGGTTTTACATAAATTAAAATGCCCAAGAAAATAGAAATAATGTATTCTGGCACCTAAAAATTGTAATGAAGGCACCGGCCATCATTGAGAGTGGTCCATAACTAGGGTGCTACCACTGAAAACAGCCTCTTCTTTGTTATTACACAGCAGCCTTGGGTTAATGAAGGCACTTGGGGAAGAACTTTGGCAGAAAAACATGCATGGACATGTTTTGCACATGATGACTTTAATTACCATGTAACATCCTGCCATCGGTAAAGTACAATCATGTGTCAGCAATTCCCCAGATAGCCTGTTCAGTATATAGGGACCCTGATGTTGAGAAAAAAGCTCAGCCATGATAAGCCTAATCACTGATTAATTAGTGGATAGGTCACATCTGAATAGTCATCGTTAAATCAAATTACACAGTCTCAGCTAGATTAGGTTTTATCTGGTGGGTCATGTTGTCCCAGTGTAGGTCACATCAAAATCATCAACACAATTTCTTATTTACCGGTAAGACAAAATAAAAAATAAAAAAATTCCTTCCAGTAGCACCTTAGAGACCAACTAAGTTTCTTCTTGGTATGAGCTTCCGTGTGCATGCACACTTCTTCAGAACTTCTTCTTATTTAAGGTTCTCTTTAAGAGAACAAGGAGTGTGTGGGCAGAGAGAGAGAGAGAGAGAGAGAGAGAGAGAGAGAGAGAGACACTATCAACTATAAAAAGTAAATGTGGCCCAGTCTTGCAAGTTGGAAGTAAGGGTAGATGATCCTGGTCTGAAAATACTGAGGAATGCAGAACTAGAAGATATACTTTTTATAATGTTTGTGTATCTTAGGTCAGTGCTTTGAAGACTTTCTGCATTCAGGCCCCATCTGTGCTCTACATTTAAAGCGGTATCATACTACTTCAAACAGTCATGGCTTCTCCCAAGGAGTCATGGGAACTGTCATTTGTGAAGGGCCCTGAGATTTGTTAGGAGACCCTTATTCCCCTCACAGAGCTACAATTAGCAAAGTGGCTTAACAGTCAATCCCTCTTCCCAGGGAACTCTGAAGATTGTAGCTCTATGAGGGGAAGGGGTCTCTCCTTGCAATTCTCAGCTCCCTTAACAAGCCACAGTCCCCAGGACTCCTTGGGAGAAACCTTGATGATATAAAGTAGTATAATACTGCTCTAAATGTATAGCGCAGATGGGACCTGGGGGAAGCCTTTCCACATGAACTTGCATTTCTGCCATGGAACCCGGAAGATTTTAGGTCATCTACTTGGGGACTGGCTAGGTGCGCTGTGCCTCAGCCTTCATGAGAGTTTAGGAAACTGAGAATGTGCCCTAAAAGCCTGTTGGGGAGAATTGGAAGATGCCTTTCATGGAAGATTCTCTGCCACTGCAAATCCTCGCACTGGGAAAATGTCTGAATAAATGTAAGGTTCCCTAGGACACAGCTTGGAAATTCCTGTTTTAAATAATCCTGATTGCTCTATCACCAGTTGTTGGTATATGTGTTGTTTTGTTGTTGTCTGTAACATGGAAACTGTAAACATGTTGTCTGTAACTTTTTAAAAAGGGGAGGGAAAAGACTCTTAGAGCAGCCCTTGCCAACTTGGCACCTTCCAGATGTTTTGGGCTATAACTCCCAACTCCCATGTTGGCTGAAGGAGTTGTAGTTCAAAGCATCTAGAGCAGGGGTGGCCAACTCCCAAGAGACTGCGATCTACTCACAGAGTTAAAAACAGGCAGTGATCTACCCCATTTGGGGGGGGTTCAGGTTGTTGAGCTTTTTTTAGGGAGGAAAGCCCGTTTTTTAGGGGTTCAGGTCAAAGTTGTTGAGCTTATTTCAGGGGAGCCAGTGATCTACCAGTGATCTACCACAGACACCCAGTGATCTACCGGTAGATCATGATCTACCTGTTGGATGTGCCTGGTCTAAAGCATGGTGATTCTTAAAAAACAGTGATTCGGATCATGATGATTTCTAAGTCGGAGATTCGCATCGTTGCGATTTCAAAATCAGCTATTTAAATCATGATTATTTTTTTAAATCAGCGGTTTCAATCACGGTGGTTCTGAAATCATTGATTCAAATCATGGTGATTTTAAAACTCAGTGATTTAATTCATGATGATTTTGAAATCAACGATCCGAATAGTGGCGGTTTTAAAAAAATCTTTGATTTAAATCATGATGATTTGATTTTGAAATATCATGATTTGAATCACTGAAATTTTTTAAAGA
This sequence comes from Darevskia armeniaca, assembly GCA_034641395.1. NCBI lineage: Eukaryota > Metazoa > Chordata > Lepidosauria > Squamata > Lacertidae > Darevskia > Darevskia armeniaca. The sequence goes on along the minus strand of JAWWNF010000019.1, from coordinate 6,362,184 downwards.
ATAATCATGATTTCAAAATCAATGGCTTGAATCACTGTGATTTTAAAGTCAGTGATTTTGAATCACTGTGGTTTAAATCGCAGATTGTCAAAATTGTCAGCTATTTAAACCATGATGATTTTTTTTTTAGAATCAGTGGTTTCGATCATGATGGTTCTGAAATCATTGATTTGAATCATGGTGATTTTAAAAATCAGCAATCTATTTCATGATGATTTCAAAATCAAGGCTCCGAATCATGGTGATTTAAAAATATGTGATTTAAATCATGATTTGATTTCAAAATAGCATGATTTAAATCATGATGATTTGATTTCAAACTATAACATGGCGGTTTTAAAAATCTGTGATTTAAATCACGATGATTTGAATCACGGATTTTTTTAAAAGAATAATCATGATTTCTGAATCAATGGCTTGAATCACTGTGATTTTAAAGTCGGTGATTTTGAATCACTATGATTTAAATCACAGATTGTTGAAATTGTCAGCTATTTAAATCATGATTATTATTTTTTTAGAATCAGTGGTTTCAATCATGATGGTTCTGAAATCATTGATTTGAATCATGGTGATTTTAAAAATCAGCAATCTATTTAATGATGATTTCAAGATCAACGATCCAAATCATGATGATTCAAAAAAATCTGTGATTTAAATCAGGATGATTTGATTTCAGAATATCGTGATTTAAATCGTGATGATTTGATTTCAAAATATCGTGATTTGAATCAGCTTTTTAAAAAAATCATCGTGATTTCAAAATCAATGGCTTGAATCACCGTGATATTAAAGCCAGTGATTTAAATCATTATGATTTTTTGAAAATCAGTGCCCCTGAACACAATGCCTCCGAAATCGATGATTTAGACCAGGCACGTCCAACAGGTAGATCGTGATCTACGGTTGATTATTGGACGTCTGCGGTAGATCACAGGTAGATCACTGGCTCCCCTCAAAGAAGCTCAACAACTTTGACCTGAACCCCAAAAAACCGGGCTTTCCTCCCTAAAAGAAGCTCAACAACCTGAACCCCCCCAAAATGGGGTAGATCACTGCCTGTTTTTAACTCTGTGAGTAAATCGCAGTCTCTTGGGAGTTGGCCACCCCTGCTTAGACCACTGATTTTAAAATCACGATTATTTAAAAATGATTGATTTAAAAAAATACTGATTTAAAAATCCCCTTTGTTATGGAGGGAGAAATTCCCTCCCTGAAACCCTAGTGAGCTACTACCAAGGCATATGGGTCAGTTGTCTTACTCAGTAAAAGGCATCCACCTAGGGACCCTTGAGCCTTCAGCAAAGAGATGCATTGCCATCCTCCCCTCCTCACCCCCCCCCAAAATCTGAGACACAGTCAAGGTTGCTTGTACAGGAGGAATGCCTTCTTGTGGCTGGACGGGATGCCTGCACTGGTCTCTGCCTGGAAGCTGCTCCAAGGACCACTTGGTTCCCACTCTAAGACCAGACCATGTCATTACCGAGGAGGCAGGCTTAGTCGTTGTTTGAGGACTATCCCTGCCTCCGGGTCTGGCCCTGACCGGACGGGTACTGGAATCAACAAGGGATACCCACATGACCTGAAAGTGCTGCTGTGTAATGCCAGGTCAATGATGAACAAAACAACTGCCATCCACGACCTGATTGTGGATGGAGGATTTGACCTGGCATGTGTGACAGAGACTTGGTTGGATGAGGCAGATGGGCCAATCCTTGCCGCTGCTTGTCCACCAGGTTTCTCTTACGCACAGCAACCCAGGGGGGGTTGCAGTGATTTTTAGGAAGTCATTAGTTTGCACTAGGCGTCCTATTGGAAAGACCCAGTTTTCTGAGTGCATGTTCTGGAAGTTGGGCAATAGGGGCAGTACAGGATTCCTTTTGGTGTACCGACCTCCCCGCTGCACCAAGGATTCCCTGCCTGAGCTGCTTCAGGTCGTGGCGGATGTTCTCCTGGAGACACCTAGTTTGGTTGTCCTAGGGGATTTTAACATCCATGCCGACACGACCTTACAAGGGGCCGCTCGGGACTTCGTGGAAAGCATGGCCTCCATGGGGCTGTCCCTGAATAAGTCTGGCCCAACCCATAGCCAAGGACATGCCTTAGACCTGGTATTCACCTCTATGGATGCTGGTGATCTGACATTTAAAAAAAGTGAAACTAAAGAAGTGCCATGGTCAGATCACTTCCTGGTGTAGCTGGACTTCTCCGCGACCCTTCCCCTCTGCAGGGAGGTGGGACCAATTCGGATGGTCCGCCCCCGCCATTTGATGGCTCCAAATGGTTTCCAAAGAGTGGTAGGGGATGTTTTATCCCATGTTGATGGCCTTTCAGCTGATTCCCTGGTGACCCGCTGGAATGCGGAGTTAACCAGGGCTATTGACTGTTTGGCTCCGAAGCGCCCTCTCCGATTGCATGGGGCCCGCACAGCCCCATGGTTCCCCCCGGAGCTGAGGGCGATGAAACAATCGTTGAGACGGCTAGAGCACCGGTGGCGGATAACTCATTCTGAATCTGACCGGACACGGGTTAGAGCTCAATGTCGAGCCTACCAAGTGGCGGTAGCGACGGCGAAGAAGACCTTCGCCGCCTCTATTGCATCTGCAGAAAACAGCAGCAGGAGACTTTTTCAGGTGGTTCGCAATTTAGCGGAACCACCTGCTCCATCAGGGCCCAGCACGGGCCACATGATCTCCTGCAGTGCTTTTACAAAGTTTTTTGCAGATAAAGTCGCTCAGATTCGGGAAGAGGTAGACTCCACCGTGGGAGCAGGGCCGGGGCGGGAGAGTGCTAGAGTCCTGTCTAGTCCAGTTGTGTGGGATCAATTCCAATCTGTTACCTCCGAGGATGTGGACAGGCTGCTTGGACGAGTGAAACCGAACACCTGTCTTCTTGATCCTTGCCCATCCTGGCTAATAAAATCGAGCCAGGAAGGGCTGGGCGATGGGCTTCGCGGGGTGGTGAATGCTTCTCTCTGTGAGGGAGCCTTCCCAGACCCACTAAAAGAGGCGGTTATTAAACCGCTTCTTAAAAAACCATCTTTGGATGCGGCTAATATGGCCAACTATCGCCCAGTCTCAAATGTTCCATTCTTGGGCAAGGTGATTGAGCGAGTGGTTGCTGAACAACTCCAGGCACGCCTGGAAGAAGCGGACCATTTGGATCCCTTCCAATCAGGATTCAGACCTCATCATGGGACTGAAACTGCCTTGGTCGCACTGGTCGATGATCTCCGGCGGGCTAGGGACAAAGGTGAGAGCTGTTTCCTAGTTCTGCTGGATCTCTTAGCAGCCTTTGACACCATCGACCATAACATCCTTCTGGACCGTCTAGAGGGTTTGGGAGCTGGGGGCACTGTTATACAGTGGTTCCGCTCCTTCCTCCTGGGCCGTGTTCAAAAAGTGGTGGGGGGGGATGAGTGTTCAGACCCCTGGGCTCTCACTTGTGGGGTACCTCAGGGTTCCGTCCTCTCCCCCATGCTTTTTAACATCTATATGCAGCCGCTGGGAGAGATCATCAGGGGGTTTGGGCTGGGTGTTCATCAGTATGCGGATGATACCCAGCTCTACCTCTCTTTCAAATCAGAACCAGTGAAGGCGGTGAAGGTCCTGTGTGAGTGCCTGGAGGCGGTTGGAGGATGGATGGCGGCTAACAGATTGAGGTTGAATCCTGACAAGACAGAAGTACTGTTTTTGGGGGACGGGAGGCGGGCAGGTGTGGAGGACTCCCTGGTCCTGAATGGGGTAACTGTGCCCCTGAAGGACCAGGTGCGCAGCCTGGGAGTCATTCTGGACTCACAGCTGTCCATGGAGGCACAGGTTAATTCTGTATCCAGGGCAGCAGTCTACCAGCTCCATCTGATACGCAGGCTGAGACCCTACCTGCCCGCGGACTGTCTCGCCAGAGTGGTGCATGCTCTAGTTATCTCTCGCTTGGACTACTGCAATGCGCTCTACGTGGGGCTACCTTTGAAGGTGACCCGGAAACTACAACTAATCCAGAATGCGGCAGCTAGACTGGTGACTGGGAGCGGCCGCCGAGACCACATAACACCGGTCTTGAAAGACCTACACTGGCTCCCAGTACGTTTCCGAGCACAATTCAAAGTGTTGGTGCTGACCTTTAAAGCCCTAAATGGCTTCGGTCCAGTATACCTGAAGGAGCGTCTCCACCCCCACCGTTCTGCCCGGACACTGAGGTCCAGTGCCGAGGGTCTTCTGGCGGTTCCCTCACTACGAGAAGCCAAGTTACAGGGAACCAGGCAGAGGGCCTTCTCGGTAGTGGCACCCGCCCTGTGGAACGCCCTCCCTTCAGATGTCAAAGAGAACAACAACTACCAGACCTTTAGAAGACATCTGAAGGCAGCCCTGTTTAGGGAGGCTTTTAATGTTTAATATATTACTGTATTTTAATGTTCTGTTGAAAGCCGCCCAGAGTGGCTGGGGAAACCCAGCCAGATGGGCGGGGTATAAATATTATTATTATTATTATTATTATTATTATTATTATTATTATCTTGCAGCAGATCTCAGCAGAGTCCTTCCAAGGGCAAAGCAGGTGCTGGAGTCCTGAGCTGGGGGGGGGGCGGACGGCGCTCCAGGTGTTGTGGGAGGGTGCCAATGCCTGATAGGTGAATTTGCATCTCTGGCGAACCCCTAGGCAGCCACCTGTGTTCATGAAAAACATCTATAGCTCAGTGGTTAGAACATCTGCCTCACATGTGAAAGGCCCAGGTGCATTGGGCGAGTGGTCTGACTCTGTACAGGGAAGCTTCCTGTAGTCCTATCTAATCCATCCCATTATTCAGAACAATGGGCCACATCAAGGGTCCCTAGGTGGATGCCTTTTACTGAGTAAGACAACTCCCAAGAGACTGCGATGTACTCACAGTTAAAAACAGGCAGTGATCTACCCCATTTTGGGGGGTTTAGGTTGTTGGGCTTTTTTTAGGGAGGAAAGCCCATTTTTAGGGGTTCAGGTCAAAGTTGTTGAGCTTCTTTGAGGGGAGCCAGTGATCTACCAGTGATCTACCACAGACGTCCAGTGATCTACCAGTAGATCACGATCTACCTGTTGGACGTGCCTGTACTATAACCTAACACAACACGTAACACATAAGAGTAGACTTTTCTTTGGCTCTATGGGACAACATATAACATCTGCAGTAAGAGTCATCTGTGTTGGCACAGAGATAAACCACTTTCCCAAAAAAGACCTGAGGTCACCATAGTTAAGGCTTAACCCAGAGCTTTCCAAACTTTACATGTTGGTGACACACTTTTTAGACATGCATCATTTCGTGACACAGTAATTCAGTTTTACTAGCAAACCCTTTTGAGCCCCAGGAGAAGTGTGACACCTACACACTGCAGCCGACACACTGTGTCACAACACACAGTTTGGAAAGCTCTGCTTTAACCTCTGCTCAGTGTTCTTTGACTTTCACTTCCTTGCATATGAATTGATGGCTGCAAAGCAGGTGGCAAGTGATATTTTACTAGTTCCAAGAACAAAAAGTTGAAGCAGTTGTTTGGGGTGCTGTTTTGTTTTTTGTTTTGTTTTTTGTCCCCCCCCCCCATTTTATTGGTTTTTACACTTTTTTAAGCACATAACATATCGATTAAATTTTTCATGCTTCCCACCTCTCACTGTGGGAAGCGACATTCATCCCCCTCTCTCACAGGGGTAGGCATAATCATTGTACATTTAACCTTACTAACATTATTTAATATCATTGCTTGGGCCTGGCCCAATTCTGTGGGCCAGGCAACCCTTCCTTCCTCAATTTCACATTTCGGTTGACTTCCTCAAGTCCCCCTCTGTTGAATTCATTATCATTCCTCTCTAACAGTTTAGGTAAAGGTAAAGGGACCCCTGACCATTAGGTCCAGTCGTGTCCGACTCTGGGGTTGCGCGCTCATCTCGCATTACTGGCCGAGGGAGCCGGCGTACAGCTTCCAGGTCATGTGGCCAGCATGACAAAGCCGCTTCTGGTGAACTAGAGCAGCGCACGGAAACGCCGTTTACCTTCCCGCCGGAGCGGTACCTATTTATCTACTTGCACTTTGACGTGCTTTCGAACTGCTAGGTTGGCAGGAGCTGGGACCAAGCAACGGGAGCTCACCCCGTCGCAGGGATTCGAACCGCCAACCTTGTGATCAGCAAGCCCTAGGCTCTGTGGTTTAACCCACAGCACCACCTGGGTCCCAATAGGTAAAGGTAAAGGGACCCCTGACCATTAGGTCCAGTCGTGTCCGACTCTGGGGTTGTGCGCTCATCTCGCATTACTGGCCAAGAGAGCCGGCCAGTTTACATACTCCTAAATTTTAAAACATCATAAAATACAAAAATCATTTTACTTAAAACAATCCTTTTTCCCAACCTCGGCATCATGGTACTTCTCCTCTTTTCCTATACTCTTATCCCCTTCCCTTACTTCGACCTAATTTCGACCTCTGTAGGCACCTCTCTGCATAATAGTCCTTTTGCTTCAGATGTTAAGTCTCTCTTTTTTATTTGTTGTAAATCCTTTGGCACAAAGTCTGTGGTGGGATTTGTTCCTTCCGCACTTTCCACCAGCACTATTTCCTGTGTGACTAGCTCTTTATTTTCCTTTTTCTGAAAGTTGTCCAAAACCTTATTTGATGCTCTGACCATCTGTTGCATTTCAAGCAGTATGTCTAGTACTTTTCTCAGGAAGTCAGGGCTTTCTTCTGCCATTTTCAAGGTCAAAAAACAACTTTGTGGTCACAACAATCCGACAAATTATAATACAAAATCCAAATTGTACATTTCTTGCTAAATTTCCCAAAACCTCGGGAAAAAGGGTAACTTTCTTTCCAATCAATACTTGTAGCAATTAATTCCTCCCACGAACTGTTACAGAAGTTTCCTTCTTAACTTTCACTTTGACAATCTTTCAAAGTTTTGACAAAACTTTCACTTTTGACAAGTTTCCTTCTTAACTTTCACTTTGACAACTTTCACTTTGACACTTTGACAAACTTTCACTTTGACAATCGCTTTGGTTACAAAGTTCCACTGTTTCCGACCTCCGTTTTTTTGAATCCCTTGCTACTTTAAATTAAGTCCAAATTGTTCTTTTTACTCATGATTCTGATGTTCCTGATCCTTATTATGCGGAGAAATTAAGCACTCAAGGCAGTCGGTACACGCAGTTTCACTCGGCAAAGGCAGTCGATAGATCCATAGGGCTCCGTCTCAACCCGGCTCTCTCTTGGCAGCTCTTACTAGAGCTTACCGGGGAGCTGGGGAGACGTCTGGAGCCCCCGTCGGATCACCATGCCCCCGGGACACTCTTCCCAGGGTTTTTAAAGGGGGCCACAGCGCAGTTGCAGTCCCCCCCCCTTGCCAAACTGGGGATCTCGGAGCGAGATTTCCCCCGACCGACTGCTCTGGCGCTTAACCAGAAGTCCCGTTTGGGGTGCTGTTTTGAATCTTTCAAAGCATTTGACTTCCACAAGCCCATCACTATCTCTTCAGGAGGAGTGGTGTTTGTGCACACACCAGTTGGGAAACCTCCGCCTAATAAGCCTGTGATATCTGTGTGTGAACCTGTTTGTAACAATGCATCTTACAAGTCACTTATCTAAGGGTCACAGGAAGAGAGAACATATTGTATACCACAGGAAACAAGAGAATCTCTCACCCACCCCAACACTTCTAGGTTGTCAGTTTACTAAGGAAGAATTAAGTTCAATTAAGCTAACTGTTGAATTTTAGCAGCTGAATTACAGTCCTTTTTGCTTATTCTGTCTGTAATACTTACTATCTTGTGGGGTTTTTGTTTTTTCTTCTTTTTTCTTCACAGCCTAATTTAGGTGGAGTGATTTATATAGGTTCAGCTGCACCCATCGGCTCTGCTTTACAGAAGTATTTTGCTCATTCATCTTGCAACTTCAGGCTCCTGGCCCAGACGCCTCTTACTCCCATTAACTTCCTCTAGCATCTCACAAAGGATCAATGAATAGAACTAGGTTATTTTCAAAATACAGTGCAGCAAAAATGGTTTTGTGATTCATTGCTCTGGGAATAAGGCAGCTTGGATATTCAGGACCACTCTAGACTATATGCTTGATTTCTCTGTAGACCTCAATGTATCTGAAAGTTAGCTTTGCTAGCTCCTCATAATTGTAGTTGTTTCAGCCACATGTAAGACAATATATAAACCTAGAAGTTGGCATCCCATTGACCACTGTGGGGCCCTAGCAATACTTGTGGTTCAAGGTTTTGGTTTTGGTTTAAGGTTACAGCCATAAATTACAATTCATTTTCAACTGAAGAAAACTGCATGGGTAACCTGACTTGCAATTCTGTACACAGCTTTGCTTTTTAAACTCCACTGAAGTGAATAGTATCAAACAGCCTAGCAGTGTGAATGTTTGCAGCCCTGATCTTTGAGAGCCATAATAGTGCAAGCTCTATTGCAGTGGCAGGGATGCCAATCCATCTTTGTGAAAATTTTGAATTTCAAAGCCAATCCCTCACAATTTAAATCAGAAAAGCATACATGAATGCTGTATGACAGCAATGGTAGATGTACAGGCACCAAATGGGAAATGTTGCCTGATGCCCCAACTCCCATCAGGTATGTATGCTGTGGCTTGCCAGGTTCTGAGACCCCCACCGAAAAAAGCAGGTGGTTTACTGAGCTTCTTGCAGGCATCACACAGAGCTGGTGGGCTGTTTTTGAACTGATGACTCACAATTTGCCTGGGCCTGTTTGTAATCCCTATCATGTGCTGGACGCAGTCTCTCTCACCTTCTCTCTCACCTGTAATCCCTATCATGTGCTGGACGCAGTCTCCCTCCCTCTGAATAGATCATTGGGGGTGGGGAGGACTGCAGAACTTGCAGTACCAGTAGAACAAAACAATATTGCATCACAATAAAAGACAGCTATATTATATGTAAGGGGCGCGGGTGGCGCTGTGGGTTAAACCACAGAGCCTAGGGCTTGCCGATCAGAAGGTCGGCGGTTCGAATCCCCTCGACGGGGTGAGCTCCCGTTGCTTGGTCCCTGCTCCTGCCAACCTAGCAGTTCGAAAGCACGTCAAAGTGCAAGTAGATAAATAGGTACCGCTCTGGCGGGAAGGTAAACGGCATTTCCGTGCGCTGCTCTGGTTCGCCAGAAGCGGCTTAGTCATGACATGACCCGGAAGCTGTACGCCGGCTCCCTCGGCCAATAATGCGAGATGAGCGCCACAACCCCAGAGTCGGTTACGACTGGACCTAATGGTCAGGGCTGCCTTTACCTTTATATGTACTTCAGATCTCATAAAAAATATCCACCATGATAAGGAAAACAGCTCAAATTCCTTCAGCACTAATTTGAAGATACAGTAGTACCTCTGGTTAAGTACTTAATTCGTTCCAGAGGTCCGTTCTTAACCTGAAAACGTTCTTAACCTGAAGCACCACTTTAGCTAATGGGGCCTCCCGCTGCCGCTGCGCCGCTAGAGCACAATTTCTGTTCTTATCCTGAAGCAAAGTTCTTAACCTGAAGCATTATTTCTGGGTTAGCGGAGTTCTTAACCTGAAACGTATGTAACCTGAGGTACCACTGTAGAATCTTGTCTCTAATAAAAGTCAAAATTAAATCAGGGTAGTTTAGCTAATCTTTCCCCAATCCAGTGCCCTCCAGTTGTTTTTGGGGACTCCAGCTCCCATTAGGTCCAACCAGCATGGCCAATAGTCGGGGATGATGGGAGTTGTAGTCCAAAACCCCTGGAAGGCATCAGCCTGAAGAAAGCAGGTATAGTGTATATTCAAAACAAGTATTATCCAGTTGTTTGGAAGAGTACGTGGCTTCTGAGACACTAGATGCATTCTTGATCTCTCTGATAACATAAAGAACAAATGTGTCTCAGCCCTAGAAAGTATATTTGCTTATGTTGCTCTCAACTTCTTCCATGTCCTCCCATCCTTCACGTTGTTGACTTGATGCTGTTTCATAAAAATCAATTAAAATTATTTTAAAGTCTTTGTCATGTTATAGTTTCATGTTATACATACAGTATAAAAGGTATCATAATTAAAAGTCTGTTTTTAATCAACACTCATCTGATACAATTTTTGTCTCCCAACGATTTTGCCTTTTTTAATACCTATCAATTACTTTCAGTAAACCAAATAGAAGAAAGACTTAGGACCCATGGGTGGGACTATGGCCAGCTTGCATCATAGTGTCCCTCACTGGGAGAGAAAACCCACCATTAGCAAGGCCAACAGGGGGAGAAACAACTCACACAAATAATATTTGAGGCAATCAAAAATAAACAAAAATAAACTACAGCTGGTATGCTAGTTAGGAATTCAGTGTTCTTGTGCAGATGCAATATTAGGACATGGACCAGTGCATTAGCAAGAAAAAAGTAGGAACAAAAGAAATCACAGAATAGAACTTTGCAAAATAAGGAAATAAGCCCCTCTCTCACACACACCCAAAATTTGTCACAACACTCCAAAACCTGCCAGAATTCAAAAACAATTACTGTTTGTACTATTGAAGAAAGCCACAATTTTGTCTTATCATGAGGACAGACCAGGGGCAAAGCCAGTCATTGTGGGAAGGAGGCACAAACAAAGTAACTCAGCCTTTCAACATGCATACCAGTTGCTCTCCCCCCCCCCCCGAATTTCTACTAAGAGGCAGCAGAGAAGAACCCAATTAGAGGAAGAATAATCCCAGTGCACCCACAAAGGTTTTCTTTGGACCAGGAGGAAGGTAACTAGGGGAGCGGGGGCCACTGGGCGCCACTTACCGCTCTCAATCCACACGTCTCTCCCGGGAGTGACACGGTGGCTCGGGCGTGCATTCAGAAGAAAGCCAACCGCAAGGTTTAAGATGGAATAAAATTTGAAAGAAACATCCAACAACCTTTTAATCTGAATTTACCATTGTAGTGGGTTAGCCAGGAAGTACCCTTGATGGAAATGGATATATGGTGAAAGCCAATATATCAGAATAGAACCTTTCATGTTATACATACAGTATAACATTCAGTCACACTCAGAATAGAACCTTTAAAATTAATGGAATTAAGTTACATCCATTGATTTCAATGGGTCTATTCTAAGTATGATTTAATTGGATATCACCCATAACCTTAGTGGTCAGTGGCTTTCATTTTGATTCCAAGACAAATCAATTTTGTTAAATAAAAATAAATATTAGTTAACAGCCAATTTTAATAATTTCTAAATATGTTTTAATTACTTGTTTTCTAACTGTTTTAATTATAATGTTAACATTTCATTTAAACCACCTAGAGGCTTTGTTACAATCAATATAAAAATGTTGGGTGGGTGGGGAGGAACTTTTCATTTCTGAAATTTATAACTAAGGTGTTAAGGATTAAATTTAGTCTGAGCACAGTTTAAATAACATCCCAGGCTCATTCCTTTCACATGTTTGCCCTCAGTAGCTTATTACCACCACCCAGGGTTGCTTCTGGTGTTTGGTTTCTGCTTCATTAGGCAAGGAGGCAAAGCAGGAGGGCGAAAAACAGTAAGAGGCTGAGGTGTTTGGGAGAAGAACAGGGAAATATAAGGAAACTGCCATTTGTTCAACTATTACTCTGGCCTCCTTTCTGGGTAGAGGAAAGGGGGCAGAGAGCACAGAATCTTTGGGGTTGTTGCATGGCTGCCAGGGCAGGAAAGCGGAAGGCTCCAAGAAGAAGTGCTGTCAAGGTTGCCTGGTACTTCATTAGCCCTGGGAACCTAAATCTTGCTTGGCCATCATTTCTCTAGCAAGACCGCCCCTTGGTGGTTAGATGAGACACATCACAGCAAAAGAGCTGTATTTGATGTGCACCTGGTTGCACTTCAGTGTCTGTAGCATCTATAATAATAATAATAATAATAATAATAATAATAATAATAATAATAATAAACTTTTATTTATACCCCGCCCTTCCCGGCCAAGACCGGGCTCAGAGCGGCTAACAATCATAAAAACCACAACAAAACACAAGACAATCGGTTAAAATGCAGATTAAAATACAATTAAAATTTAAAATGCTGGCTCATTTTAAGCAGCCCACCACAAAAACCCAAAAGGCATAAAACATCAGGATTAAACTCCAACCAACCCAAAGGCCAGGCGAAACCGTCTTGCAGGCCCTGCGGAAAGATGCCAAATCCCACAGGGCCTTGGTCTCTTGCGGCAGACCGTTCCACCATGTCGGGGCCAAAACCAGAGAAGGCCCTGGCCCTAGTTGCTGCCAGCCTGACATCCTTATGGCCCGGGATCTCCAAGATGTTATTATTTGAGGACCTCAAGGTCCTACCCGGGGCATACCAGGAGATACGAGGGTCCTAGGCCTTAGATACGAGGGTCCTAGGCCGCGTAGGGCTTTAAAGGTCAAAACCAACACCTTAAACCTGATCCTGTACTCCTGCCCTTCTAAATTGCAGGAATATGTGAACTTTCACGCTTCCTGCTTGTGACTTTGGCAAGGGAGGAAAAGGAAAGAAATGTGCCTCTGTGCCCCATGTGGGAGCCAGGGCTGTGGTATAATTTCCCTGCAAGTCTGACAAATAATCCATGGAAGGAACCATGTGTTCTGCTTTAAGAGGGGCAGCACTTCTTGGCCATTGCTTCTTTCGTAGCCTAACTAAAAGCTCTGGGTGGAGGGGGCGAGTCCTTAACAAAACTAATACAGGCCTTTTTAGTACAAAGCTGATTTAAACAGGTGGTGCCCCTGTTGCAGGTGACAGGTCCCTCCAGAGGTCCTTTGTAATTGTGCATTCATGGTGATGGTCTTGGGGCATAGATGGTATTGTTTGCTCCTGCAAAAGGTTTGTGGTGGACACACTGCTTTGTTTGAGGTCAGTGCATGCCTTGTAATATCCTGCTGAAATCCTGTAACTTTTCAGACCAGAAATGTTCTGGGTTTGGTTTTTTGTCCTGCTTTTGTTGCACTACAACACAGGGGTGTCAGCCCCCCCCCCCCGTGGTAATATGGCAGCATTGGGGAAGTATCATGGAACAACTAATAAAGTAAAATGATGTCTGGACAATCTTGCCTAATTCCACCATGAATGCACTATTACTGCAACATGGACATGTTGCAGACTATACCCACAAAAACCCAAAACATCACTGGGGACGGGCTCTACATTTCCTGCTTTGTCTTATGTTTTAACTATATATTCTGCTTTAAAGAAAGTTAGTACTAACACTCAGTTCTGAGTCATCAGCAGGCAGCTTATGTTAAATATGTCATACATTCCAAGGAAGTTACAGGTAGGTAGCCGTGTTGGTCAGCCATAGTCAAAACAAAATAAAAAATAAAAAAATTCCTTCCAGTAGCAACTTAGAGACCAAGTAAGTTTGTTATTGGTATGAGCTTTCGTGTGCAACTGATCTGAAGAAGTGTGCATGCACACCAAAGCTCATACCAAGAACAAACTTAGTTGGTCTCTAAGGTGCTACTGGAAGGAATTTTTTATTTTGTTTTGACTATTCCAAGGAAGGAATGGCATGTTCAGTCCAGTGGTTTGCATCTGTAGGGTCAAAGACCAGTAAAGCCAAAATATGAGTAATGGCTTTCATGTTCCAATTCATTCAAAAATTTAGAAATATTTATACTCAAGAAACATAACTCAATCCCAGATTTGGACAGGGGAAAGGAGGACAAATATTTTTTTATTTTTTAAAAAAAGCTAGCAGTACCTCCGGTTTTCTATTGTGTGCCGTAACTCTTCGTTATGTAAATATTAGCAGGCAATGTTAAAACGGCAACATTTCTTCACTTTTTTCCTTTTTGAGAACTTATCTCTGAAGGGTCTGAGCAGCATTCTGAAACCAATTGTAATCCTGGTGGGGGAAAGTGTAAAAATATGTTTCAGCATTAGACAGTTGCTTTTATCCCGAGCCAATTCACACACACAAGCTGATATGCTAAGACTATGGGTTGAATTGGTCAGAGCAAATGTGGTCCATGGCTACAATTACATGAGGATGTGGACAGGCTGCTTGGACAAGTGAAACTGACCTTGATCCTTGCCCATCCTGGCTAATAAAAGTGAGCCAGGAAGGTCTGGGCGATGGGCTCTCCCTCTGTGAGGCAGCCTTCCAGACCCACTGAAAGAAGCGCCTATTAAACCGCTTCTTAAAAAAAACATCTTTGGACCCGGCCAATTTGGTGAACTATTGCCCAGTCTCAAATCTTCCATTCTTGGGCAAGGTGATTGAGCGGGTAGTTGCTGAACAACCTGGAGGATGCGGACCATTTGTATCCCTTCCAATCAGGATTCAGGCTATTCAACTATACCTCATCAAAGAGGGAGCCAAGAGGGTGGGGAGGTGTGGCATAGCAATGTAGCCTTTATTTCTCACTTGGAAAGGCTAAGATTTCCTCTGTACCTTTGAACAGCAAGCAACAGTAACTCCTAGCCAGCTTGCAGCACAGGGTGTTTATGCATGTGTCTTTACACACATGTGCACCCAGGTGAAGATTCATCTGCTCTCCGAGATTCAGCCTCTAGAAATGACAAGCAAGCTTGTCTACAGTATGTGTATGTGTGTGTGTTTTTATATATGGGCATCAAGCAGGCATATGCAGAGCACATCATACATACATGGCTCTTATGCCCACATTAGTTAGTTATGCATACAGTACTGAGACATGTTGCCATGTATCTTTCCTTTTAAAAGGACTCCCTCCTTCTCCTTTCCCACCTACCCCATGTACCATTTTTCTTTCCTAATCATTATCACTCTACATTCCATGAAGGAGCATGTTCTCAGGCTAGTTTTGTTTTGTACCCCTTCATTGTTTTTGCAGTGTATTCTGTACTTCTGCAAACCCTGAGGGTCCCCCTCCAAGCATGCCTGATTCCTCCCTTGCTTCTTAGTGGCCTCATTTTTGGCAGCAAGCCTGGAAGCACTCACTGTTTCCCTATTAGGAGTGATTCTTAGAACTTTTATTATTTATGCAACCACATTAAAAAAATCATCCCACAAGTTTGCAAGAAGTTCTCTTAAAGGTGACCTTTGCCAGGTTTATGATTATGTTATCTGAACGCAGAAATCTTTTGAACACAGCAATCAAAGCAGCCACGCCAAAGCCTCTTGCCATTTCCATAACGCCAGGAACATACATTTGGAAAAACCCTCTGCAGCGTCACTGGATCTCAGTGTGCACAATATTTCTGTCGACTGGAAATGCGCCGTGTTTGAACTTGGCCTCAGGAATGACTTCACACAACATTTTACTCAAATGTGACTCTGGGGAGGGACAGCAGAGAGGCACGCCAAGCGGTAACTGCTGCCAAGAAGTTCAACTAGACTGTGTTAGAGGAAAGTCTTGCAAACCGAGATTAGCTAGTTGCCCAACTGGCTTAAACAAGGGGAATAATTTATCCAGCAAAGATCAGCTGTGCCAATTAAATGCCACCTGCTTTTAATAGAAGCCTGCTTGGAATTATGCAGAATCACAGACACTCTCACCTCCTTTTGTGATCAAGCAGTTGGGAGCTCAGAGGCCTGCCTAGTGATAGTGAGTCAGTTGGCAAGAATGAAATTCCAACCACCAGCTATGTTCAATGGTCATGCTAGGGAAGATGGTGGAGAAAGTTAGGGCACAAAGATGCAACTGTGCCAAGCACTATTTTCAAAATGGTCACCCTATGCATACAAAAAGCAGGTAATTTGGTGTCTTTAACAGTAAGGAGCTACAGGAAAATGGCACTGAACCTTTCTCCTCCTACACCTTACCTCCATTTGTGGTTCCAGCCACAGGGATACACCTCCTCCTATTCTTTTAAGTCTCACAGAACACTAACTGAACACATTACTTAAACCCCACAGAACAATATATGGTCAAGTTTTGAGAATTCCCACACTTCGATTTGCAATCCCCTTGCCACCATACAAGCAATTTCTAAGCTTCTAAGTGATCGGAACATTTTCAGTTCCAGCCAATGCTACCACACAATACTTTCAGGGAAATTTCCTAAATTGAGAAATACAACCGTGGCACTGTGGGTTAAACCACAGTGCCTAGGGCTTGCCGATCAGAAGGTCGGCGGTTCGAATCCCTGCGACGGGGTGAGCTCCCGTTGCTCTGTCCCAGCTCCTGCCCACCTAGCAGTTCGAAAGCACGTCAAAGTGCAAGTAGATAAATAGGAACCGCTCTGGCGGAAAGGTAAACGGCGTTTCCGTGCGCTGCTCTGATTCGCTAGAAGCAGCTTTGTCATGCTGGCCACATGACCTGGAAGCTGTACACCGGCTCTCGGCCAATAAAGCGAGATGAGCGCCCGCAACCTCAGAGTCAGGCACGACTGGACCTAATAGTCAGGGGTCCCTTTACCTTTTTACCTTTGAGTCAATGGTTTCATTAGAGAGGTCAGTGCATGAGCAGCACACAGGCTTCCTCTCATTGTTAAACAGCCGAATCAGTTTCAGCAAAGAAGGTAGTATCAGGAATCAAAATACAGTGCAAGGTACCGGTAAGTTCAAGCAGGGGCAGAAACTATTACGGTAATTGCAAAACTTACCCAATAGGTTCTGCTATGTTTTAAGATAAAGACAAGTCTCCAGCAGCAGAATTGGGAGCATTAATCCATATTAATAGTCCTGTGTACCATCTAGAGAAGACAGAACTATCCCCAAACCCCTAAGATGGGAATTGTGCAGAAGGAGGGAATCCAGAAATCTCCAGCAGCTATCTGGCTTTTCACGTTGAAGGGGACAGAGATGCACATCCATTTCCTGTAAAAATCTTTCAACGATGAACCAGATACTAAAGCACCAGTCATAAAATGGGACACAAAGACAAAAAACACCACCCCAATTCTAAATTACAACACTTTATTGCAGCATCGGCAAAGATCAGTTTTCTGAAGCTGGTGAAGATCGGGCGGCATTTCTGACTGTGTGTACACAAGTGTGAAATGTAACAAGTTGTACAA
Source organism: Darevskia armeniaca (assembly GCA_034641395.1). NCBI lineage: Eukaryota > Metazoa > Chordata > Lepidosauria > Squamata > Lacertidae > Darevskia > Darevskia armeniaca. The sequence continues at coordinate 6,345,243 of JAWWNF010000019.1, read as the reverse complement.
GTTTCGTTTTAAATTCTACATGCAGAACTCAACAGAGGTAAAAAGAATTTTAAAATAGTTCAGAATTTTTAGCATACAGATGTGCTCTTTAACTGAATGTCCTAGACCTACGTGAAAGCAAACAAACAAACAAACAAAAAAATCCCCAGAACTATACTAACAAACAAGATTGTCAGAAACTGACCCAGAAACCTCATTTCCATTTAGAAAAATAAAAATTCTACTTGTTGCCAGCTAATTTTTCCTTGTGTTTTAAAATATAGACACAGAGGCTTATCAACCCATGAAAGTCAACAGAACGTTCAACTCCACTTCTTGGCATCTGTCTGTCATGCTGACTGGCACATTTTGGTTTTCAATGATGCTTTAACGAGCTCCTCTAGATCCGTTCTCAGGCTGGCATCAGGCTGCTTGAAGCAACTTTGGGTCAATGCTCTCTACCTTCCCATCCACTCTGACCTTCAGTAGACCATCCCACTTCCCTGGATCTGCTCCCTTCATCACTTTCCCCCTCCCGCAACACATGCAGAGAAAGGGTTTCCCCCTTGAAACAAAATCCTCTTTCTCGTGGAATATCTGGTGTTTTGGTAAATCAAGTGCTGTCTATTTTACCCTGCATGTTGGGGTTTACTATACGATAATTACCTCTTGCTCTACCACTTCTCTAATGCAGACTGGAGCCCCAGATTAATATTCTCCTGACATGCCACGCCCAATTCAGAGAAAATGCCACTCCTATTAGGTTTGCTTTCCCCCATACTTCGCCATCAATACCGTCTCCATTCCAGCGTAATCCATCTTATTTAAGTTGCACTTTGTTGTAACTGAACTGCTCACTGGTAAAGTTAACCATCTCATTTATTTGCTTCCATCCTCATGAGAAGATTAATCCTCACATGGTTCCATAACAAGATGCTTTTTGTTTGTTTGGTAGGCTGTGACTGGGAGCTTCCGCTATTTCTGTTTTTAGTGGAGGCTGGTGTATCTGCTCTATGGCTCCAGCCTGTCCCAGATTTTCGATTCTGAACTCTCTAGACCGACATGCTCAGATGTGTCCGCTGCTCTCGTTTAATTGCTGGAGGACTCCACTAATCCACAACATTGGAGATACAGGACCTAATGAAATGACGCTTGCTGCTGGATCAACGTCTCCTAACAAAGAAGAGAAAAGACAAAGGAAATACATATCAACAACAAAGAATTTCTGGTGAAAATATCAGAAGCCCAGAAGAGGAGCTCAATAAAATTTCAAGTGGTCAGGCTGGAGCTTTTCTGTCTAGGACTCTGTGATTACCTCCATGACTAAAAGAAACAGAATAAATGTTGCAAATCTGCATAATTTATACATGGGGCAGAATACAGCTTCTCAATGCAGTAGATTTATTTATTATTTATTTTAAAGTGTGGTCTCAGAACTGACTACAATAATGAGGTTTTACTGCAAGGTTCTTCAAGGACAGGGATCCAATGACATTCTTAGGCGTGTGCAACCTGACCCTTTTTCTTCCTCATCACTCCACAATCTATGTCAGAGGTGGGGAGATGGATTTGATCCACCCTCCATGGTTTTTTTTGGGGGGGGGGTTGCATTCCCATTTTTTAAAATAACAGAACAAAACTGTGTTAGTGTGCCATGTATAAAATCAACCCTAACCCTCAGTTCGCTGATTCAGTCCTTAGGGCAGGAGTCAACTAACCAGTCCCATCAGTGGAAGTCCTGCACAAGAGCTCCCTCCTCCTGAAACTGACATGGGGCTGGGAGCTCCCTCGGAACAGCAGACATAGGCAGGAGGGGGATGAATTTTTCATCTGACAAGCTGCAATGCTTGTACAGAAGGAACAACTGGAAGTTGACTTCCACCATTGGAATCCAAGGCTTAGATGCTGTTGTTCCCAAGTCACATTTTTCCCTGCAAGTATATCTTACATTCAAAGCTAAATCAGAGTTGATCTTTCAAATATGAAGTTCAAACCTAGACCTACATGTTTTGAAAAAGGTATATTTGGGTGAACTGATTATTTTTGGTGTCTTGGGTGGTCTACTGTAGCCTCTCTGCCTGTATCCCTTACCTTAAAATGCCACGTTGACCTTTTATACTCTATGGCACATTAAACCGTAGTGCTACGGTTTAATTTCAACAAGAAACATGCTAGTGCATGCTGCTCAAAACCTCCTACAGCACATGCCCCTTGCTCCTGGTAAGCTATCAATCAAGCAAAACTGGACTTGTGGTTGGTTCCCCCCCCCCTCGCCCACCACAAACTCACTGTGGTTACTGTTCATGGTTGGTTGGAGGAAATAAACCACAACCCTAGGTTCAGACAAAACAATGGGCCATACTGGCTTGTTGCATTCATGGCATGGCAGGAGCAGGGTAGATATGCAGCAGGAACTTCTGAGCATTGTGCACCAACATGCTGCTCTTTCACATTAAATGGTTCAATGTGACATGGGAACTGGACCTATACCTGGAACCCTCCTCCCCCAAAACTCACTTTTCTTTCTGTTTCCGTGACTAATCTCAGCTTCGGCGCTGTCTGTTCCCTCTCTCTCGCCTGATCATATTAAAAAAATAGGAATGATAATGAAATTGAGAAGTGCTCTAGTTTCTTTATGAACTGCATTCTTCTGCAATATACTTATTTAGTTAAAGCATTTTATACCCTACTCTTCAGCCAAGAGGCTACCAAAGCAACTTAAAGTTATCCTATTTCATCTTTTTTGAGGCTCAAAGTAGTACCGTTTTCATAAGTGGAAATGCAATAGGCACAAAGGTTAATTTTAACTTCGAAATCCCCCCCCCCCGATGTAATTTTACACTGCAACTGCTCTGTTATACCATAGATAATACAAAATAAAAAAATTCCTTCCAGTAGCACCTTAGAGACCAACTAAGTTTGTTCTTGGTATGAGCTTTCGTGTGCATGCACACTTCTTCAGATACCTTCAGAAAACTCTCAATCTTTTTTTTACAGAACCCTTAGAGAAGTAGATGTAATGCATGGGATGTGCCTTCTACACCAGAGATGGAAAAAAAATCACATCTAAGGAGCAATCCCTACCCCACCTAAAAAAACCTGTAGCACTTTGAAGCTATAATGGCACTTATGTGACAATACAGTTCTCCCCCTGGCACAAAAAACCAGGTACCAAGCTGCTGCTACCCCTGGACAGATCCTTTCTGAAAGGAGACACTGACTCAAAACCCACTATTTAATCTATCAGATCATTTTTCAGATGATTCTCTTGCTGATATGTGTGCAGCATCTACTCTTGGGTTTTCTTATTTTAATAGACTTTCAGCAGAGTTTCTTTTTCATTGAGTATCTTTATTATTTACAAATAATTACACTGGTCGAATACAAATAAAATAACATAATGCTTTCTTCTTCCAGGCATCCGGCCAGAGACCTAATGCTGACTCTCACACTGACCCTTGTTGATCACATTGCCCTTTATAAAGGCTCCTTTTGCTGTGTAATTTTTCTGTTGCCTAGCAACCTGTTCAAGACCAATTATCAAGTTCTTTCTAGAATATTCCAACAGCCCTCCTAACTTGAAATTCTGTCTTGAACACCTGTTAATTTTTTCTTTTACTCAGTAAGACCCAATTCCATAGTCAGCATTTTAAATTTTACAGCCGCCAAAGGCTTTGTAAAAATATCTGCAATCATAAACTCTGTAGAACAATACCTGAGCTTACCGGTAATCCACCCTTTTAAAATGCAGTCTTTTACATGTGCATCTCAATGTTTTGTTTTAGGTCTACATTTTTCTGATTCAGTCATAGTTCTACATGATTGATTATCTTCAAATAGTGTTACAGTTTCTGGAAAACTTAAATGTAGATCATTAAAAAGTTGTCTGAACCATTCCACCGCATTACAGGCTAGAGCAGGGGTCCCCAAACTAAGGCCCGGGGGCCGTATGCGGCCCGAGGGGCTCGTTTATCGGGCCCCCGGAGACCCCCGGCAACTGCCGCCGCCCGCTCTTACCAGCGTAGTGCAGCTGCCCATCTCTGGGTCAATGCGGCACCGGAAATAGCGTTTGCGCATGCACAAAACGTCATTTCCGGGTCTGCGGAGGGCCATGTGTACGTGCACAAGCTATTTCCGGTGCTGCACCGGAAATGATGTTTGCGCATGCGCAAACGCTATTTCCGGTGCTGCGCCGTGCTGGAAAAAGCGAGTGTGCGCATGTATGGGCGCGTGCTCCCCCGCCCTCCGTGCGATCGTCGCCAGAAGAACCGGCCTGCCGCGCGGTGAGTCTGGGGACCCCTGGGTTAGAGATAGGCTAATATATTCTGCCTCAGCACTTGATACTGCTACCAAGCTTTGTTTTATCGAGTACCATTCAATAGGAGTTTGTTTACACCTACAGTCCCAGATGTAGACTTTCTATCTGTAGAAGTCCCCCAATCTGTGACAGTATAAACACAGAAAGCATCATCACTTTGTTCAGATAGTTTAAGCTTATAATGAATGGTTCCTTTAAGGTTATCTTAAAATTCATTTCATTGCATTCCAATCTTGCTGTGTTGGCTTAGACATTTTTCTGCTAAGTATGTTAGTTGTATTTGATATGTCAGGTCTGGATATGTTTGCTAAATAAAGCAAACTTCCGATTACACTTCTGTATTTGTCAATATCCTCAAATACTTTTTCATCATCTTGTTTTTGATATTCTAGAGTCATTGGAGTAGCAACTGGATTACAATCATCCAAGCCATTTGACTTTAGCAGATCCTGAATTTTACTACTTTGGCTAATCAAAAAAAGAGCCTGATTCATCTCTTTTGCATGTCTAGGTAATTCTTCACTGTTCCTAAATTTTTAATTTCAAAATGTGCTTTCAAAGCTTTTTCAAACTTGTTTTTCTGCTTATCTGAATCATAAATCAATAAAAGATCATTAACATAAACCACCAAATAAGTAATTCCATCATTATCTTTACAAGTGTACAGACACTGATCAGCTTTGCTTTGCTCAAATACAAGATTTTTCAACACACTGTCTAATTTCTTGTTCCAACACCTAGCTGCCTATTTTAAACCATAGATGGACCTTTTTAGTTTGCGTACCAGACATGGATCTTTCACAAAACCCTGTGGTTGAATCATGTATATTTCTTCTTCACCATAGAAAAAATGCAGTTTTAATATCAAAATGTGAAACTTTCATTTTCTTTTCTGCTGCTGTTTTTAACAATAGCCTAACACTTGAATATTTTGCTACTGGAGCAAAAACTGATTCATAGTCTTCATTGTATTTTTGTGCAAATCCCCTTGCAACCAATCTAGCTCTAAATCTCTCTACTTGACCTTGTTCATTTCTTTTAATTTTAAATACCCATTTGGAACTAATGGGTTTTCTCCCTTCAGGTAAAGGTACAAGTTCCCAAGTTTCATTTTTATGCATTGCTTCCATTACCTCTGACATAGCATTAAACCAACACTTTGCTAATTTTGGTTCCATATCATCAATTTCTTCAAGACATTCTGGTTCATAAGCTACTTTATTAGCTTTATTTATGTCAGTGATGGCCAAACTTGGCCCTACAGCTGTTTCTGGACTACAACTCCCATCATCCCTAGCTAACAGGACCAGTGGTCAGGGATGATGGGAATTGTAGTCCCAAAACAGCTGGAGGGTCAAGTTTGGCCATCACTGCTTTATGTGTAGTCTGATAATTTTGAAATTCACGTCGATAATGTACAGGTGCTCTCTCCTCTCTCTTTCTGAACGTCTTAAAATAGGAGTACTCACTGTTTCAGGTTCTACCTTAACATCAGTTTCTCTATCCTGAAAAGTTCCTCCACTCATTGCTGTTTGTCTCTTAACCTCATTTGATTTTTCAGTTTGTTTCTGTGTCTCACTTTGAGATAATCTCTGACTTGAAGGAAGACACACTTCAGAAGTATTTTGTCTACCTTGTGCTTGCGCTCATGAAAAATGAAATCTCTACTCACTATTACACTTTTGCTTTTTAGAGACCCAGTCTATACCCTTTTGTTTGAGAATCATAACCAAGAAATTTACATTCTAAGCCCCTTGAAGAGTTTCCTGCATGTCTCTGCTTGAACATGCACAAAACATTTACATCCAAACACACGCAAATGTCCCAACTTGGGTTTTGCACCATGAAGCAACTTATAAGGAGTAGTGTTAGTTACAGAGATATACGATCTATTTAGAATGTAGTTTGCTGTAACCAATGATAACAAGGCGGTGTTCCTAACACCCCAAGATTCTAAGCAGAGACATGAAGCACTTAACCCGAAAGAATTCCCTCTTACCTTAGGATATTATCACTTCTATCCTAAGGGTTTTTTTATGCTTGAAATAGTGAAAGCTGCAGGAAGTTGAAAACAATGCAATAATCATCCTGTTTCTAGAATACCTACCTTCCACCAGTTTTAAAGATTAGATCGGCATTAGGTGCTCCCTTTGGATGCTGATAACGAGGCCGCCGTTCCCTGTTGGTATTTGCTGGAGCTGGCCGCTGAGCCAAGGATTGCATCATCTCTGCATATTAAATATACACATATATAGATATAATTTTTAAAAGTAAAGAAGGCAGCAGAGGGTGCTACATTGCATTCAAAGGAGTTTCAGGGATGGCTCTCAATTTTTTAATCTTTCAATGGAAGAATCCTGGGAAATGTTCTTTTGTGAAAGAGTTAGACTGTGACACAGCTGAAACACATCCTATATTATAATCTTCAAGTGTCCCTGCGTCCACCTGCAATTTTCTGAGTGTCACGGAAGTCAGGTACTGCGCATGGCACAGACAGACGCAGGGATTGGAGGGGGAGGGGAGGGGGCGGGACAATGCAGAGACACTTCCGGCCGGGCGAAACTGCGCTGCCGCCATTGCCGGGGGGAAACTGCCGCTGCCGCCGCCCGCCTATGGAGGCTCCCGCCGCCGCCTTTGCTGCGCTGCACCCGTGAGGAGAAGGCGGAGGTGGCGGCGAGGAGTCCCAGCCGGTATGGCTGCCTAAGCCGGCTCCGCCGCACCCGACATGCCGCCCGGGGGACGGACGCGCCGCTGGCGCCGCTGCAGCCTCTGCTCCGCCGCCTCCGGCGCCCCTCCGCCCGAGCCCGATGCTGCCGGGGCGGTTCCGGACTCGGCTCTGCCCCGCCGCTCCGCCTCCCCACCCACCTGGCCCAGCAGGCAGCGGCCGCTCCCAGCGCGGAAGGCGCAGCTGCCGCTGCCACTTGGGAAGCCGCGCCGGGCTCGGCCGCCGGGCTCGGCACTGCCCTCGGCCGCCCCGCAGAGGCCTCCGGGCCCTGGCGACGGCGGCACAAGCAGGCCCGGCCCGCCGGAGAAGGGGGCCCGCTGCTCGCCTGCTCTCTGTCCCCCAAGACCAGAGCCGAGGCCCCGCCGCCAGTGGCCAAAGGGGACGGTCTCCTGGCGGCCGCCGGCACAGCAAGTGGGCGGGCGGAGGGGAGGGCAGCCGCGGAGCCTAGGAGAGCCCCGGCAGCACCTGAGGACCGACAGGCAGAGCAAAGCCTTCACCCCCTCACCCGCGCCCGTTTTTAACGGGCTTAATTCGCTAGTGAACAATAAATAAAACACATTTTACACAATTTTCCTGTTTTTGACAAAATACATTTTAAAAGGCAAAACACTGGTATTTAATATGTTTTTTTATGCGCACATTATGTAACAATATTTTTTCTGCCAAGCAGAAACCACAGTAACTGATTGGTAATTGAATGAGCAAACCATGTTTCCACTATGCTCGCTGGAAGGTCTTCAGCTATCCAGGCAACCAGCCCTACAGGTTGGGTGAAAAAGCCACTTCAAATGATGATAAATGTCTATTTAATTGACATTTATTTGAAAGATTGAATCTTTTAATTTTGTTTAATATTGTTTTTCCTTAATTTGGTAGTCAAGATAATAAATGATCTGTCAATTCCTTCGCAGGAATTTGGAGCAGGCCCACACAAAACCAGTCAAAAGGTGCTATGTGGTAGAAGGTTGAACCTCAGCAATAACCTCATCTATATGAAGGGCCCTTTGGAAGGGTAACTCATACCTTGATAGTCCTCTTGTTCCTGCCGTTCATTGATATCCAATGTCAATTTTTTCATTCTCATCCTTTCCTCTTGCTCAGCTTGTTGTTGATTCCAGTGATTTGCAGCCAATTGAGACGACATTGGCACATTTAGGATCTTAAACTGAAATCAGAAAAGACACCTCTGAGAACTTGTGCTTATTCTTTTATTGCTTGCATATTGCGTTTGATTTTTATCCTAGCTGCATTTTTAAACTTATTGTAGATTTTTATTGTACCATTGTATGGTTATAGGGAAGATTTTTTGTACAATTTATTTTATGTGGCGTCTTATATGTAAGCTCAATGAAAGGAACAAATGTATGACTTAACATGTTCTAGATGAAAGAAAAGTGCACAAATGTTGCTGGTTTTTATTTGCACCAATACTTGCAACTCTGTTAAGTCCAAACTATTTCCAGAAGTGGGTTTTGAGTGAACAGTGGAATGTCAATCAGGTTAAAGCTGACAAAACACCAAGCTAATCCCACAGATTTCAACAGAACAGAACTTCTAAAATGAAAAAGGTGAATACTTAGGAAAGAAATGTGCCATTAGCTACAGAACTTTGCTACTTTAAAGTATTTCGTATATTATCATGCCAAGCATTCACACAGGGCTTCGGAATGCACTCAGAGCCTTTCACATGCATTCATTTGTTCTATTCCTTACAACTATCCTGCAAGGTAGATCATTACGATTCCCATATCGCAGATGGGCGGCCCAGGAGAGACAGTGGCGCCCCAAGGGCCATCTAGCAAGATCATAAGAGAGGAAAGATTTGAAGTAGATGCCTCACGATTCATAGTTTTAGGTTTCAGCTCCCATGTTAACATCAGCTCTTGATCCAGTCTAACATGAGACTACTGCTGTGCTATAATGGCTGTAATGTAATTAAGCTAAGGGATATCCTTTAAAAGTGAAAATATTCTGGGAATACATTATTCTATTTTGACAGCAATTTCACCATTTTCATGAATCACAGCTAGATAAAAATTATTCCAACGTATATCACTCTCCATGTATTTTTTAGACATAGTTTCTTGCTTTAGGCCCATATTTATGAGATGGGAAAAGATTAATGGTATTTTAAAAAAAGTTCTCCCAAAGGAAGGAAGGCAAACAGAAAGTCCATTTGACGCTTCAGTTCCTTATGATAGTCTGACTAAGACATGTGAAAGCCACAGCTGGCATTCCTATCTGCCCTCCAAAAACGAACCAGTTTGAAAAGGAGATGATGGCAACTATGCAGCACCTTTCCTAAGCAATGTAGTAATGTTACTGAGCCACATTTCCCAAGACAGCAGTCAGTGAAGTATACAGGATGACAAAAATTAAGAATGAAATTAATGTTGAAAAAGGCAAAATTAACTCCGTTGTACACAAGGCCTCACCTGTTGCTTGTTGCCTTTTCGAGTTAACATGACAAAAGGCATGGTGTCTCCAGATTCAGACTCTCCTTCCCCACCACCCAGTGGTGGACCCTTCTTGAGCTGGCTCTTGAGATGCAAGGGAATTGCAACGTCTAACTGATGCACTTTCACCGATTCCCCACTCCTTTGCTGAAAAGGCAAGAAAGGAAGGTAATGACAAAACTAGGATACCATTCTTTAATTTAGAAAAACAAGCAGGGTTGTGCTTAACAAGTTAATTCCAGGGCTGTCTCACACACCACCAGGTGATTTTTAAGGCTCCTATGAGTCATAATGAGAATCTAGGCCTTTCAGCATTACTTCCAGGTTCAAATGTTTGGAATTAGAAATGGTAGGTGGGTCAGCAAAATTATAAATTAAAGGCATACGATGACAATGTGGTTTTAACATTGGAAAACCCACTAGAAAGTGTGCTGGCGGTACTGGAAGAAATTATGGAGTTTGGTAAATTGACAGTTTTTAAATTGAACAAAGATAAAACAAAAATGATAGTTAAAAACCTGGATAGTCAACTTATGAAGGGTTTAGAAAGAGTCAGTGGTTTGAAGAGTGAAAAAAAGTGAAGAACTTGGGGATATGGTTAACGACGAACAATCATATTATTAATGATAACTATGTGGAGGTTTGGAAAGAAATCAAGAAAGATCTGATAAATTGGAGTAGAATACAATTTTCATTGTTGGGTAAAATCTTGGTTATAAAAATGAATATACAGTGGTACCTCGGGTTAAGTACTTAATTCGTTCCGGAGGTCCGTTCTTAACCTGAAGCACCACTTTAGCTAATGGGACCTCCTGCTGCCGCTGCGCCGCCAGAGCACAACTTCTGTTCTTAGCGGAGTTCTTAACCTGAAGCGTACTTAACCTGAGGTACCACCGTACTCCCAAAACTTTAGTTAATGACATCTGAAGCTTTAAGGAGTCGCAAAAAGATCTATCTAGGTTTATATGGCAGGGAAAGAAGCCCAGGATAAAACATAAGGCCCTGATTGATACTAAGAAGAGAGGTGGCTTTGTCCTTCCAGAGTTACAATTGTATTTTGATGCATCATGCTTATGTTGGTTAAAAGAATGGATTTTATTAAAGAATAATTACTTAATGGATATGGAAGGGCATGACCTAAAATTCGGGTGGCATGCATGCTTGCTGTCAGGGACTGGCCCGAGCCAGGAGGGGTGGCGGAAGGGACAGAGGCATCCGGAGGTCACCCATGGACGCCAGAGGAGGTATTGCGAGCATGGGAGCAGGAAGAGGTAGCGCCTAGGCTGTCGCCAGAGACAGGGAAGGAGGTGTGGAGAAGTGGGGGTGAAGAGGTCTCGCCACCTGTGCTGACGGAGGAAGAGAGGGTGGCGTGGGAGCCTATGGGAGGAGAGGAGAACATGGAGACGGGGGGTGAGCAAGGGGTCGAGGATGTTGCCGGAGCCTCTGCAACAACCTCCAGGGAGGATGAAAGTGAAAGGGATGAAGGGAACGCAGGGGCCAGCAGAGTCAAAAAGCGGAAAAGGAGGAGTGAAAGGAGGCGTTGGAGTTTTAAGAGGCTTTTATGCTGGGGGGAAAAGCGGAAGCCCTTACTTGGAGAATCTGACTCATCGGAGGAGGATGAAGTGTAAAACTTAATGGTGAAATAAACTTGTACATAAGACAAATGGACTGCTGAGTCGCTTACTCTCGAGGAGGACACTATCCACCTCACAGCATTCTCCAAGTCAACGCAACCTCCTCGAGGGGTGGAAGGCTGCCGAAATGACTGCCACTAAGGAAGAAGGAGATGCCGCGCAGCTGTACGTCGATTGGGAAGAGAGAGCCAGGGACCTTGCGCTGAGGTACGAAAGGGCTGAAGCTCAATTGATGGAGGCCAGGAGGCATGCAGATGCGGCGAGGGGGGCAATGGGAGGAAGGAGGATGCCCTCCCATGGCAGCAAATTCGATGGGAAGCCGGAAAATTATTTAGGCTTCAAGACGGACATGCTTTACATTCTGGGGCTGCACAAAGAGGAGTTTCGGAGCGAAGCAGAGCAGGTTGGTTTTGTGATTGGGCACTTTGAGGGCGGCGCGAGAGATTGGGTGCGTCCTTTGATTTTGGCGGAGAACCCTGCGTTAAAGAATGTTAAAGCGTTCTTTGAGGGAATGGACATTGTCTACACATCCCGGAGCGCGCAGGACATTCAGGCAAGGCAGCTTTTGTCGCTTAGGCAAGGAAGCATGACGGTCAGAGAGTACCAATCCAAATTCTCGCTCCTGGCACATCGCTTGAATTGGGACTTAAAATCTCCACCGTTGATGGCCATGTTTAAAATGGGACTATCGGAGGAGGTCCAAGATGCGCTGGCAAAATCTGGACCGCTGGAGGATCTGGATAGTCTCATGCAAGCTGCTCTAGCGATTGGAGTGCGTTTGGAGTGCCGGGACAAGGTGAGACAGGAGGGGAAGCCGGGAAGGTGGTTCAACATTAGGGCCCCTCCCCCAGGAGAAAAGACCGCCAGCGCGCAGCCCCAGATCCAGCAGGAAGTGCCCATGGAGTTGGGAGGCGCCCGCGCGCGCCCTTTTTCAAACCAAACGGTGGCCAAGGGCAGCGATGCGCAGGGCGGGAAAGTTCCCAAGAAATGTTACGTCTGTTTAAGGAGTGGCCACCTGGCAAAGCACTGTGCTCAAAGGAAAATGTGGCAGGGAATGGCAGGAATGGCTCTAAAGGAGGGGGAGGAAGAAACTGCGGTGGCGGGAAACGGAAATGCCTGGCGGCAAAACAAGGGGACCAGCAGCCAGGCGCAGTTGCAGTAAAGAGTCCTCAAAGCAGCACACCCCCACAGCCCCCACCCGCTCAACCTTCCCAAGCCCGCCCGCCCAACGCTCCGAAGCCAGGGATAGTGCTAGAAATAGCGTTGCAACTGCCCAATGGCTGCACACTGCAAATCCCGGCGTTGGTAGATTCGGGAGCCAGTACGGATTTCTTTGATAAAGACTTTGCCCTGCAGCATCAGATTCATTTATTGGAAGTGGATTTTCCGCTCCAAGTTACCACCATAGATGGAAGAGAGTTAAAAGGGGGGGCGGTCACGCACGGTACGCCCCCTATGAAGATGCAAATAGGCAGGCATTCAGAGGTGCTGGCGTTCCATGTCACCTCATTGGCAGGTCCTCCCATCATCTTGGGAATGGGATGGCTCACTCAGCACGACCCTGTCATCAGCTGGAGCCAGCGCTCTCTAACGTTTGGATCAGCTTACTGCATGGAGAATTGTTTGCAGCAACTACACCCCCAAAGCCAGGTGGCAGCAGCAGTGTTGCAGGCGGGGGAAGTGACACTTCCACAGCAGTATGCAGAGTTCCAGCAAGTGTTCAGCAAGAGAGAGGCGGACAAACTGCCCCCCCACCGCCCCTATGACTGTCAGATTGAACTGGTGCCAGGAGCGCAGTTGCCACCAGGTAAGCTCTATACAATGTCAGAGCAGGAGTTGGCAAACTTGAAGGACTTCATTGAAAAGAACCTGGCCAGGGGGTTCATTCGGGAAAGCAAGGCAGTAGGGGGCAGTCCAGTGTTCTGGGTGGACAAGAAGAATACACAGGAGAAACGCTTAATTTGCGATTTCAGAATCCTGAATTCGCTCACCTTGCCAACCTTTTACCCCATGCCCAGGATTGATGACCTGCTGGCGGCGGTACGCAAGGGCAGGATCTTCACCAAGCTGGATCTGAGGGGGGCGTACAACCTCATCAGGATCAGAGAGGGCGATGAGTGGAAAACCACCATGTATACGCCCCTTGGAGCTTATGAATATTTAGTCATGCCCTTCGGTTTGCAGGCAGGCAGCCAATGCTTTCAGGCGTTCATGCATCACGTGTTGGGTCCCGTGTTGTTCAAACACGCAGTTGTGTATCTTGATGACGTCTTAGTGTACTCTGAGGACCCGGAGGAACACGTGACACACGTCAAGGACGTGCTGCGAAGGCTCCAGGAAAACCAGTTATGTGTCAAGCTGGAGAAGTGCCAGTTTCATGCCACAGAGGTGGACTTTTTGGGCTATCGTCTTTCGGACAAGGGCATTGCCATGGACACCGACAAAGTGGAGGCGATCATGCAATGGAAAAGCCCCAAAACCAAGAAAGACGTCCAGCGTTTCGTCGGTTTCGCAAATTTCTATAGAAAGTTCCTACCGGCATTTGCCGACATGACAGCCCCAATCACGGACTGCTTGAAGGGTAAGAAGAAATTCCGGTGGACAGAGGAGGCTCAGCGCGCCTTTGAAACGCTCAAAGGCGCTTTTGCGTCAGAGGGGCAGTTGCTGCACGTAAACTCTGCCAAACCTATCAGGATAGAGACAGATGCCTCAGACCGGGCCATCGCAGCGGTACTGCTCCAGCAAGATCCTGCGCAGGAGTGGAGGCCGTGTGCGTTCTACTCCAGGAAACTCAGCAAGTCGGAGGCTAACTACGCTATTTGGGACAAAGAACTGTTAGCAGTGGTAGCGGCGTTCAAGCACTGGCGCCATTTCTTGGTGGGCGCCGAGCACCAGATCCAGGTGTACACGGACCACAAGAACCTGGAGTACTGGCGCACGGCCAGAATTCTCAACCAGAGGCAAATGAGATGGGCAGAGTTCTTCGCTGACTTTAATTTTCATATTCAGTATGTTCCAGGTGACCAGAACGTCAGAGCGGACGCTTTATCCAGGAAGCCTGAGTACCTGGAGGAGCAAGGGCCTCCAGTGGCAAGAGCGATCTTCCAACCTGAACAATGGAGGTGTGGCGCAACTCTAGGGGGGCGGGAAGAACTGGTGCGTCTCACCCAAGCCGATGACTTTGCACGGCGCAAACTGAAGGAACTGAGGGAGGGGGATCCCAAGGCGAAAGGGTTTGAGGAAAAGGAGGGGCTGCTGTTGTTCAAAGGGGCACTGTATGTTCCAGGGGAGGAGATGCGTGCTAGAGTTCTCAGACAGCTTCATGACAACCCCACAGCAGGGCATTTTGGGCAGTTCAAAACCACGGTGTTGGTCACGAGAGAGTTTTGGTGGCCCAGAGTCAGGCAGGAAGTCAAGGACTACGTAAGTGGGTGCGAGGTGTGCCAAAGAGCCAAAGGGGAGCGGGAAAAGCCGGCTGGGCTGCTGGAACCTCTTCCCACCCCCAGCAAACCGTGGGAGGCGGTTTCCTTAGACTTCATTACTGACCTACCCCCATCCAAAGGCAAAACTGCAGTGTTGGTGGTAGTTGACCTTTTGACCAAAATGGCCCACTTCATTGCATGCCCTAAGGTAGTATCGGCTGAGGAAACGGCCAAGCTGTTTGTACAACATGTTTTCAAGCACCATGGCATGCCAGAAAGAGTAATTTCAGATCGTGGAGTTCAGTTTACCTCACGTTTCTGGCGTAAGCTCATGCAAATCTTGCAGGTGCAGGTGAACTTGTCTTCGGCTCGCCATCCTCAGTCCAACGGGCAATCGGAGCGGGTAAATTCGATTTTGCAGCAGTATTTGCGCTGTTACGCATCTCAGCAACACAGTGATTGGAGTGACAGGCTCTCGCTTGCGGAGTTTGCGTACAATAACGCTCAGCAGGTTTCCGCAGGTATGTCTCCTTTCCAGGCAGTCTACGGCAATCATCCGAGAGCCTTTCCAACGGGGGGAGGTGAAGGGACGGCGGGAGACGTGCCAGCTGCGGAGCAATTTGCTGAGGAGCTACAGGCTCTGCACCAATTGCTCAGAGACAATCTAGAAAGGGCAAAAAGTGCGTACAAAAGAGCAGCAGACCAGCACCGAAGGGAAGGGGAGAGCATCGAAGTGGGAGACAAGGTTTGGTTGTCCACCCAGGGATTGCCCATGCCGGGCAGGGGCAAAAAGCTCAGGCAATGTAGAATTGGGCCTTTCGAAGTGGTGGAGCAGATCAACCCAGTGGCATTCAGGTTGCAATTGCCGGAGACCATGAGAATTCACCCGGTCTTCCACAGGTCGCTCCTCTCCAAGTTCAGAGAACCGCACAGGTATCAACAAGGGAACCAGAGGGGGTCGCAGGAATTGCCGTTGGTAGACATGGAGCACTTCAATGAAGCCACGGCCATCCTGGATTCCAGGTGGAGAGGGGATGAGTTGCAGTACTTAGTAGCATGGGAGGGGGAGCCAGAGTCGGAAAACACGTGGATTCCGGCGGAAGATGTCACCAAGGAGTATTTAGTGTGGGAATTCCATGAGCTGTATCCCGACAAACCGAAGCCATACAGATGGCAAATGAGAGAGGTGTTGCAACCCACAGACTCAGAGGAGGGGGACTTCTGGGGGTTCCCATCCTCGGATGCAGACAGTGGGGGGGGTGGCAACGAGTTGCAGGGTAGCCCTCATTCACCAACGGAAGGAGTGGAGGTGGAAGGGGATATCACGGCAGCAGAAGACTGGTGGTCGCGATGTCTCCCTCCTCCCTGGAGCAGGAAGGATTGGGAGGAGGTGTTCCAGTCCTCGTCGTCATCATCCAGTGCAGACACCACCATCTTCTTGGGATTCCCCTCTTCACCAGGGACGGCAGGAGAGAGTGAAGGAGGGGAATGGGATCCAGCCGGGGATCTTGGATACCCTGGGGTATCACCCGCCAAGCCGCCTCAGGGGGGGAAGGGGGGCTTGGGAGGGGGGATGGATGTCAGGGACTGGCCCGAGCCAGGAGGGGTGGCGGAAGGGACAGAGGCATCCGGAGGTCACCCATGGACGCCAGAGGAGGTATTGCGAGCATGGGAGCAGGAAGAGGTAGCGCCTAGGCTGTCGCCAGAGACAGGGAAGGAGGTGTGGAGAAGTGGGGGTGAAGAGGTCTCGCCACCTGTGCTGACGGAGGAAGAGAGGGTGGCGTGGGAGCCTATGGGAGGAGAGGAGAACATGGAGACGGGGGGTGAGCAAGGGGTCGAGGATGTTGCCGGAGCCTCTGCAACAACCTCCAGGGAGGATGAAAGTGAAAGGGATGAAGGGAACGCAGGGGCCAGCAGAGTCAAAAAGCGGAAAAGGAGGAGTGAAAGGAGGCGTTGGAGTTTTAAGAGGCTTTTATGCTGGGGGGAAAAGCGGAAGCCCTTACTTGGAGAATCTGACTCATCGGAGGAGGATGAAGTGTAAAACTTAATGGTGAAATAAACTTGTACATAAGACAAATGGACTGCTGAGTCGCTTACTCTCGAGGAGGACACTATCCACCTCACACTTGCGGTATAGGAAGGCTAAGATATATAAGAGTTTCTCAAACCACATGATTAGGAAACACTTGGGAAAAATATAAAAACTTATTAGAAAGGAAAACACTGATGTGGTTGTCACCAATAGAAGCCCTCACAAGGAAAAAAAATTAATACACAGACAAACTGGAGCACATATAGAGATTTGCTGACTGTCACTGGGGAGGAATACAAATTGAAAGTGTATGGATCACCTTCATGAAGTATTTGCCAAACAGACTAGCAAAAGTGTCAAAATCAATAAAATGTAACTGCTGGAGCTAGCAGAAGGAACATTCTACCACTTGTGGTAGTAGTGCAGTATAATTAAAAATTACTGGGAATTGATTTATAATGAACTTTTTAAAATGTTCAAAAAATCCTTTTCTAAAAACCCAGAAGAATTCCTTTCCCCCCTTTTTTTAAAAAAAAGATTTTCTTGGTTTACAAAAGTACATGCCTTGTCTCTTTTTTCAAGTTGTACAGTCTTTTCTACGGATCAGCTACATTTGTTATGAGACATTAGTGCTGAGTTACAGTATAAGGTCAAGAAGGGGGGGAGGGGTGGTGAATTTTTTATTTTTTGCAGTGTACACATGGGGTTTCATGTCAGCGTCAACTAGGGAGGTTCTCTTTCTATTTGCTTGTTATGTTTCTTGGCAGTGAGAGAAGTTGGGGGCCCAGGGGATGAGTGGCTGTCTGTGTCTGTGATGGGGTTTGTTTGCCTTTGTGGGGGGGGGGGACAGGAGGGCTTGTTGGGTCAAGTAAGCCAGATTGATTTGAATGCTGTCGGTGGGTTCTTCTTGTTGTCTTGTTGGGCTGTGTATGAGACAAAGGGGAGCCATACTGGGGTGAAGGTTTCCTCTGTTGGGATTAATTACAACAGAAGTTGCTAAAACAGAGAGAAACTTGTTTCTTTATGTGACAACTGCTGCACGTGTGTTAACAGCACAAAAATGAAAAACAGATGCAGTGTTTCCCAACCAGTGTGCCTCCAGATGTTTTGGGACTACAACTCCCATCATCCCTCGCTAGCAATACCAGTGGTCAGGGATGATGGGAATTGTAGTCCCAAAACATCTGGAGGCACACTGGTTGGGAAACACTGAGATAAGGTACCAACAAAAGAAGAAACTGTTGGAATATGCGGAGCTAGCGGGGATCACCACTAGAATAAGAAATCAAAATGATAAAAGATATAAGGAGGACTGGATATTTTTTATTGATTATAGGAAAAAGTAGCAGGATGGTAATATTCTCAACAGTGTAAGCAATAACTACATTAATGTGAGGAGTTGAGATAGAATGGGGGAACCAAGAAAACGCAAGAAGTAGAAGACAAAAAGAACCATGGAAGAAGATGAAGGGAAGTCTGTTAATGATTGTTTTCTGTTTTTCTGCTATTTTAAAATTTCTGCTTTTTATTATTTTTGAGGTTTTTAATGTATTATTCTTGTTTGTATTGAAATGTATCAGAAACACAAACAAACAAACCAATCAAAGTTTTTAAAAAAGGAATGGTAGGTGGATATCTCAGTTGTTTGGTATAGCATAAAAATAGGAGAAATTTTGAATTACTGTTCTAAGTAAAAAAAGTTTAATGGTTGATATTTTATATGTACATAATTTAGCATGCATACATACATCTTTATATAAAAAAACTTGGGTACATATATATTTAGAGCTGGAGTTCTGATTGATCTATTAGAAAGCTTTGACATAAAAGTTAATGTCTGAAAGATGTATATTTTATTCTCCCAAATTTGTTCTGAATGTGGGAAATAAACTGCCTCCTTTTCCAGTTTGTAATTATCTTTAAATACAGCATTTATTGTTTATCTTTTCTATATAGTATATTATTCAGCTCTTTAACTATGAATTTTTAAACTGATTTTAGAATACCATGAAAAAGTAACAGCAAGGACCAAAAGGCCTGTTGTTGTTTTTGCTTTGTTTCCAGATGAGTTTTGGGGGCTCCCATTTTTTGCTTCACACACTACATTTTTAAAGGAGATATACCCATGATTTGCATGAATGTTGTAAGCAGGTGTAAAATATTAGGTGCATTCTTCAGGGATTTGGAGTTGGTCATAGCTCTAGGCCAGAAGTACAACCAATAGCATATCTAAGAATGCTAATATATGAAATGGGTCTCACAAAGTAAAATATTTTGGTTTCTCTCAGCTGATTTAACAGTTATGTCCATTTTATGGCACGAATGGTTTCAAATTTAGCTTGTTTCAAACAAACCAGAATTAACGTTTGCCAGTGTTTGTTCACATTTGGACAACACAAAAAGATGCAGCTTCACAAACTAAAGCAAAAGCTTCTAAATTCCTCTTTGCAGCCACATCAGAGAAGATAAGCACACAAGCTGGGGGGTGGGGGTGGGGGGGCTTGATGTACAAGGAGGAATTGTAAAATAACCCCTCCATGCTAAATGTCATTATGTATAATGGATACCAATGAGAGTAAGACATATGAGTGACTGAATAAAAATCCCATTAATACCTGTAAATTTTCAAGCATCATTTTGTCCAATGCCTGAATGAAGTCTTCATCTTCAGCACATGGAACACGCTTAAGTCCACCTCCTTTAATCATTACTTCCTGTTAAATAAGGGAGGGAAGGGAAACAATGTTATTATGTTCTCTAGGTTAATGTGCATAAGGTATCCCTCAATTAGGGTTGACCAACAGACTGAATCTTGCCTGTGAAGCAATATCTGGTCCCCAATGGTCATACAAAGTTTTAAAATAAAAATGTGGGATAATGTCAGTCATTAGGACAAAATGTTTTCAAAAATTTAGAGAGAAGTAGAAAATAGTCCATGTTTTAATGCTTTGGCATTTGTATGTAATGCAGCTCAGGCATGGACTTAAGTGCAATGTGCTCCATTAACTCCTTCCTGTTACATGCAGCTGGCTGTATTCTTTGGAACCAAGCCACCTCTGAAGACGTTGGATGGGTGGCAAAAATAGGAAGGTGGCTGGAGTATGGGAAGACAAGGGAGCAGGGCTTTTGGATGGGTCAACAGTCTTAAATTTATTCGGACTACCGGTCAGAGGGAATTAGTACAATTACAAGCTCTCACTATAATTAAGGCTTTCTAGTTCTAACTATTAGGTTTAATGCTAAATTCTTACACTTTGCTTCAGATAGAGGAGGAAATATGCTTGCTTTATAAAAGGGACGCCACTTGTATCTCTCAGAAAACAAGGCTACTTTGCAGATTAGTTTCTAATACAGGAAGTTGAATTAGCTGAAGCACAATTGTAAGTTTCCTTTAGCTGCCCCTTCTTTTAAATTACAAATAAAGGAGCTGCACTATGTATTTGTTCTCATAAAGTCTTAGCTTCAGATCCTGTGCATAGATGTTGCCAATACAACAGCTGGCAATACAACAGTAAATTTCGTTCTAGGGTAATGCGACCAACTCTATGAGGTACTATTTGTTTTCATTCACGCTCTTCCATAACACAAGACTTCTACGGTAGGCTTTTGTAGGTTTTTGATAAATCCAGTCTAGAGCGCCAAACATCAGTTACATCTTCATAACTTGATATTCATATGAATTCGTGTGAATTGATAATCCAAAGTAAACTAATTAATATTAACACATACATACTTAATGGCCTGGTTTGCATGGACTAAGTTTGCATGCACCTGGTTTGACGTTATGTGCTTGTGTTCTTCTCTGCACTGTGGTGCACAGGAGTTCTGCCAAGTTTAGAGTCACTTTCAAAGAATCTCAGCTTAGTCTTACCTAAGAGCCAGGGATCTTAGTTTACAACAAACAGTGGTTTAAAAAGCCAGCTTCATAACCCATGATTTGAAATTGACTTGTTTAGTAACCAACCACCATTTTAAAGCAGAACTCCTGGTTCTATGTAATGCTGAGCAAGATTTTTTGAATGAACACTAAATTCAATGGAAGTCCTTTTCCTGGCAGCACAAGAGTAAGAGAACAGAGGGGGAAAGAGTTCAAGTCCAATGTTTTGCTTGGGCTTGTGGACTCTTGTCCATGTAATACTGCTGAAACAGTAAACCATGATGTGTGATGTGGCACAAGCCTAATCTTAAAGTTGGAATTTGCTCCAGAATGCAGCATGAAGTGGGTGGGTTGCTACCCATTCCAAGAAGAACTGAAGTGACTGCCAATCCACCTGGCCCAAGTTTAAGGTGGTTGTTGTTGTCTTCTAAACAACTTAGGACTAGGTTATCTGAGAGAAAGCCTTCTCTCAATAGATGTAACTGTTCATAGACACCTTCAGATGAGTCAGCCTGCTGAAATTCATCTTGCGGTAATCTGGGGGAGGGTGTTTTCTGTTGTGGAACTCAGCTTTTGGAATATGGCAAGCACCAACTTGGATGTTTTGGTGCTTGCTAAAGACTTATTTGTTCATCCAGGCATTTGCTGGTCATTAATATCAAGCCTACAGTACTTATGTGGCTTGCTGTGGATTGAGACCACTTATACTATTGTGAATCGACCTTCTAATGAATGTTCATAAGAAATGTTTTATAGAAATAAATAGTACAGCAATACATACAGTATTTTCTTCATCAGTTTCATTCTCCTTATTAGAGTCTGTGAGATAATCAGTATTTTCTTCTTCCTCCTCTTCTCCCTCTTCGTCGTCATTATCAGAGCCCTCCTGAAATGTTTACTGGAGTTTTAATGCATAATCATAAACCATGTTTTGATGAAACTGATATACATATACACACACTTAAATTTACACTTTTTCAGAAATCTCTCCTCCATGGTCATTTTAGTTCTGCTTAGCCTGTTGATGAGTGAAGCTCACTCAGAACCAGTTGCACTGTGCATGGCATGCATATGCTCATTCAAGTTCAGAAACTCATTTACCCCCACTTCTACCCTACTTAATAAATGACCAGAACTCCGAGAGACTCAAAGGGGGTCCAGCAAACAGAACACAGCTTTGCAGTTCCCATAATAAAATCATACTTCTCTGCGGTAGTAGAAGGACCTTGAGTGCAATAACTACCAGGTTACCTCAGTCCTTGAAATTTGGAGCCTCAACTGGTAATTGCTCATTATGATTGGCAAACAGTTACACAGCCCATCCCCTCAAATTGTAGCTAAGTAAATTAATGGTGGAAAAAGAATACCTCCTCCTCTGGCTCATTTATTTCACTTTCATTTCCAGATTGCTCTTCTATCTCGACTCCACCTTCTTCTTCCTCCTCATCTTCCTCAAGGTTCTCTCCCTCACTAATTGACTCTTTAGAGTCCTTGTCATTCACAAGGCCTAAGAAAGGAAATAAGAATTATTAATGAGTGGCATTAGAAAGAATTCTGACCATGTCTGAGATCCAACACACACGTACTTGCAAGGACTACTGAAATCAGTGGCTACTCACTCCCAAGTAACTAAGGTCAGGACTGGAGTTTTACTTGAGAGATACATGCAAAGGGTTAAGCAATTCTCAGTACATTTTACTGTCCCATCAACCAACATTACTATTTTCTTTTGATAGATGCTTACCCTATTTTATTAACAGAGAAGCACAATAATAATGGCTTTTGTTACTTGATTCAATTGCTTTTTATAGTTTTGTTGCTAGCACTAAGCATGTGATCAAAATGTGGCATGCGTGTCAAAGGAATTACGCAATTATCTAACAGAAAAAGGGGTTGTGAGAGTTGATATTAAATGCAAGGTTATTATTTATGTTATATTCTGATTCTAGGGAGCACTTAGTCCTTCTGGGAAAGATAAAGGAACAAAAGATCTCTGCACATTAGAAGTAGCACAAAACACAGGTCAGCCCATGCAAATGATGGTAAATGCTAATTTATAACCAGGAACAGATTTGCAGACTAGCCTGCATCCCCATCCTCACTGTATGTTGCGACAGTCCTCATAACATATTTCAAAATTCTAGAGTGAGTCCAGTTCATACCCACTTATCCTAAAAATTTATTCAAGTTACAGAAAGTACTATATAGCGAAAAAATGCAGAAACAGACAACAATGATTTCAGTTCCTTTCATTCTTGATGTAGCATTCTTACCTAGTTTGATTAAGAATTCCCTTTCCAGTTCTTGCACCTGCCTAACAGATTCTTCCAGGGAACTGCACAGTTTTATCTTTGGTCTCAGTAATTCTAATGTATCACTGATCATATAGTCAATGTCTATAGGGAACGGGTGATCTTTTGTCCAAACATCCAGGCTTTTCTTCCACCAAACATACCTCTGGAAAGACACAGATAATTGCAAAACAGATAGGCAACCACTAGAATTAGTCTAGTGAAATCCAGATCTTAACATACAAAGCTAAAACAAGGAACAAGGCTAAATTATCCCTAGGAGAAAAGCTTTAGGCTTTGGGGGAATAACCAGTTTAAATATCTTTTTCATTTAAATATCTTTTTCATTTTATTATGTATCGTTTCCCAAAAGCCTTTAGCTTTTTCACATGTCCACCACATATGAAGAAACATCCCTTCATTATGTTTACACTTCCAGCATTTATTTGACATGGTCTTAAACATTTTACCAATTTATTTGGCATTAAATGCCACCTGCATATAACTTTCATGTAATTTTCCTTTAAAGTAAAACAGGCTGTATATTTCATATTCACTCTCCACAGTAGTTCCCATGGGGTCATATCAATATTATGACCAAAATCTTTAGCCCAGTGTATCGTTGCTGATTTAACCAATTCATCTTTCGTTTCCCATTTCAATAACATTTTACAGTGTTTTTTGAGATCAGTTTTACTTTGCCAACTATTGATTGAATGCACTGTTGATACTACAGTTTCTTCTTCATTTAATTCTTTTATTAACTTCTCTTCTCTCTCATTGATTTTGTTTTGTCCCTATAATTCTTCTCCTTTTCAACCTGGGATTACTCTTCAATCATGCCTTCTTCACCTAATTTGCACTGCTGAACAAATGTGGCATAAATACCACCAAGTGTCGGTCAGTTTTAACACAATTTTATTTTCCTCCTGATAGTTTAACTTCTTTCTACCCTTTTCATTCAACTATTTTATTCTGCAACTCTTACTTTGGCTGGTGACCCAACTGCGCTCCTATCTGGACAGGGATA
The DNA here is from genome assembly GCA_034641395.1 of Darevskia armeniaca. Taxonomy (NCBI): domain Eukaryota; kingdom Metazoa; phylum Chordata; class Lepidosauria; order Squamata; family Lacertidae; genus Darevskia; species Darevskia armeniaca. Next base: position 6,321,479 of record JAWWNF010000019.1, on the reverse strand, counting down.
GTCTAACTTCTCTTGTCTATGCATTATACATAGGGCTGCCTCTGAAGGCGCAGAATTCAGTGGCAAGGTTGCTAACTAGGGAAATATGGTTTGAGCATATAATGCCAATCCTGGCTCGCCTGCAATGGCTGCCTATTAGTTTCTGGGCCCAATTCAAAGTGCTGGTTTTGACCTATAAAGCCTTAAATGGTTCAGAACCACAAGACCTCAAGGATCACCTCTCCACATGTGGACCGACCCAGACCCTGCAATCAGCATTTGAGCCCTTCTTCAAGTATCCCCCTCAACAATAAGTCCAGAGAGTGGCAACAAAGATCAGGCCTTTTCTGCAGTGGCTCCCTGCTTGTGGAAGGGAGGATTGCCTAGCACCGTTATTATAAATCTTTAGGCACCAGGCAAAAACTTTCCTCTATAGCTAGGCCTTTATCCGTGGCCTTTTAGAAGTGGATGACATATCTTTAATATATTCCTTTTTCCTCTTGGCTTGAATGTATCTATGTTGTTGTGGTGGGGGGGGGGTCTTGTCTGTCTGTCTGTCTGGTTGGTTGGTTGGTTGTAAGTCGCTTTAGGTTGCCCTGGGCAAGATAAAGCGCCTAACAAATTTAATAAATAACATTCTTCTGGTGACCATCCAAATACATCTTAATAGTACTCTCATTTCTATATGTTACTTTGTGAGGGGTATGCCTATTTCAAATAAAATAATAAATAAGTAATATGCAAGAGACAAATTTGGTCACAGGGAAAGATGAAGCTTGTTCCTACCTGGAAATAGACCAAGAAGCAGTCAAGTTTCCGTTTGCTGGATCCTCTGTCAAAGTATTGCCCACAAGTGTCAAGGATGGTACACACCAGTCGAATTCGGAAAAGATGTTCTGGAGGATCAAGTGGGCTTGATGTACCATCCGAATTCACACCAAATGATGTAAAGGAGTACAGAGTTCGAAATATTACTGCCGACTCTACCATTCTGTAATTGTACAGTTCACCCAGGAACTTGGCACTGCTGATCCTCCGCTGGTTAAATTTTGGCTGATTAACCTTCAGCAAACAAAATACCACTGACATGTTAACATATACTTCCTAAACACTAGATGAAGTTCAATACCCTGCAGAGGCCTCATAATGTACTATGATTAAGCAAAAAGCTGTAAAGATGGAGGCAGCGGTGTGGCTGTCTGATAAATTAGCATAATTAAGTGGAGTGCAGTGTAAACATGCAGATTAGAGAATTTTGATCCAGGCCTCTCCATCCCTCAGTATCTCACATGCATACTTTATCAGTTAACCAATGAAAACTTGTCCTAAGAACTACCAATCCAGTCTAGCCATTTATGTCAAGGACAACAATGCTATAAAACAACCGTGTCAACGCCTACCATGTTTTTTTACTTAGTGCATCCTTCCTCAACCTTGGGCCTCAAATGTTTATAAAAAAGTTAAAGTACATAATTTCTAAACTTCTTTTTAAATGTTTTGTACTATGTTCTATTTCACATAGAAAAGTCTAAAAGTGTTTTACCTCCATTCCTAGCCGAATATCCTCTAGGACACCATCCACAACATGAATTCCAACATCCTCTTGGTAAAGTACCAGTCCTGCTAAAAGGTTGGCTACACAGTGAATACTATTGTATTTCACATTCCAGATGTTGATCATACAACATATAACATAGTCTTTCACTTCAGGATCATGCCAGGGTAATTTGCGCATCTGTCTCAGGACCTGAACAAGATTTTAAAGAAACTTAACTCAAAAAGAAAAAAACAAAGTTGGATGCTTTACATACATATATGTTGATTATTAAGTAAAATTACTCCCCCTCCCCCAAAGAAAAAAGTACTTTGGGAGACCCATAGTTCATTGTGACCTGTTATCTTAACACACACACACACACACACACACACACACACACACACACACACACACACACAAACTCAAGAGCCGACATATGAACCCATCATATAAAAGTGCTACTGCTGTCTTTAGTCATGCTACAAAGGATTTCCCATTCATCCCTTGAAGAAAGGACTGAAGCCAAGAAAGGACTGAAGCCAAGAAAGGACTCCCAACTCATTGTAAACCCCCAAAAGAGTAAAGAGGATTCACATAAAGAACCCCACCAGAAGCAGCCCTGTGGAAGGGATTCTGCTTGCACAACAGGATTCCCCCCCAAAAAAAATTTGCTTGGGGAAGAGCACGAGAAGCCCCAGAACAGTACCTGAGGGAAAGCTGATATGTTTCCACATGCAGAACATTTGTAAAGGTTCTTTTTTAAAAACTATCATGCTGTTAGATGTGCCACAAACGCATTAGTATGCTGCAGAGAAACAGGTGGGCTTGTAGAATGCTACAGACAAGTGGCTTTTGGAGGCTTTATTTCTAGGTGCTAAACTTAACAAGTCTAAGAATCTTTGCTTTAAGTAAATATTTACATGATATGCTCAACATATTGCTCCTGAGGAATTAAGTTTAATGTAATTTAATATTCAAGACAATATTCAGGTGTATTAGTTTGCAGTTAGCTATCTGATCTGCACTTTCCCATTCATTTTAGCATCCTCCAGCTTACTTCCCCTGATTATCTCATTCATTTAAAAAAAAATTAAAACAGAAAAAATTGAATTTAAAATCCTATGTACTTTAGATTTAGTGCTTTAGAAGTTATTCTAGGATAAAATTCCATTATTCTATTCCTGGATAATGGTTTTGGGGGAAACCCACCAAGATTGAAGAGAACGCACCTTCTCAGTAGTGACTTTGGAGAGATCCTTATAAAGGAGCTTCCGAATATACTCCTGGAGAGGAGGGCGTTTCTTTTTCACTGTTTTCTCAGCGGGGGGAGGATTGCAGTAGTAGTAGGCATTTTCCACCATGGTGACATAGCGTGCATCCAGGTGCATTGCTTGTTTCTTTCGCATCATTTGTTCCTGGAAACAAAGAGAAATAATCACCCTGTGCACACATACCGTATTTTTCGCTCCATAACGCGCACCGGACCATAACGCGCACTTAGTTTTTAGGGGAGGAAAAAAGGAAAAACGCCTCCTCCTCCGTTTCGCTGGCGGGGGCGACGGAGGAAGGGAAAGCAGCCTGAATTCGGGCAGCTTTCTCGTCCCCCGCTGTTCCCCCGCTGGCGGGGGCGACGGAGGATGGGAAAGCAGCCCGAATTCGGGCTGCTTTCTCGTCCTCCGCTGTTCCCCCGCTGGCGGGGTGACAGAGGAAGGGAAAGCAGCCCGAATGCGGGCTGCTTTCTCGTCCTCCCGCTGGTGGGGTGACGGAGGAAGGGAAAGCAGCCCGAATTCGGGCTGCTTTCTCGTCCTCCGCTGTTCCCCCGCTGGCGGGAATGACGGAGGAAGGGAAAGCAGCCCGAATGCGGGCTGCTTTCTCGTCCTCCGCTCCTCCCCCGCTGGTGGCTTCGCTCCATAACGCGCACAGACTTTTCCCCTTCCTTTTTAGGAGGGAAAAAGTGCGCGTTATAGAGCGAAAAATACGGTACTAAGTTTTCATAAGAACCATCTGTTTTGTTCTTCTAGCTAAAGCAAAAGCCAAAACCTATTTTCTACCAAGACAATCATACTGTGAAATATTATCTGGCTCGCAAGCTAAAATCTACTTAGCTTTCCTACATTGCACCTCTAACAACTATTGCTGAATGTGCAGCCCTATATTTTTAACTATAATTTGATAATGTAGGAAGCTAAGACACATATCCTTGCTCCTTGTGCTTTCTGCCCACCAAGGCTGCAGATAGCTAAGCATTTAATTCTCCACTGAAGTTCTTGCGCCAGTTCAGATGGCTACCAAAGGGGGAGCCAATTCTCACTGTCAGCAAGCAACTGTCACAAATCTCAAACCACAAACCCAGGGATGTGTTACACTGGGTAGGGAAGCGTCTCTTCTGCCACAGGAATTGGCCCACCACCTGGTAAGCAGTAGAATCATATTTTAGAACATTTTATTGTAACTATGGCTTTGAAAGAGTTGTCAAAGAACAACTTGAGGAAAGGTTGAAGTGTTTGGGGACTTTTTAGTTTAGAGAAAAGACGAATAAGAGGTGACATGATGGAAGTTTATTCTTCCTCTCACAAACTAGAACTTGTGGGCATTCAATGAAGCTGAATGTTGGAAGGTTCAGAACAGCTAAACGAAAGTGCTTGTTCACGCAGCACAGGGCTTAGACAAATTCATGGGGAAGGCTACTAGCTACGATGGCTATGCTCAGATACCTGGATACCAGCTGCTGGAAACTGCAGGAGGGAGAGTGCTCTCGTGCTTAGCCCACTTAGTAAGAACAGGAGACTGGACTAGATGGGCCATTGGCCTCACCCAGCACGCTGTTATGTTTATGTTTTAAAAACAGCTCTCTAAAAAAATTATTCTTACCAAAAGGACACTAGTTCTCAAATGAGATTCTGGAGATCTGAACAGGAATCTACCACAAGTCTCCAACAATGTACAAGCCATTTCAATATGGTGATGAGAGAAGTCAGACAAGAGCATCTGTGGAAATAAATTACATTTAGAATGCCTTTCATACTGAAACACTAATTTATCAGAGTATTCAGAGTGGGATCAAAATCAACCTTGTTTGGGGCTAAAGTAAAATGTGAAATTCTTAAAGTGGTAGCACAGCTTCATCACATCTTATCTAGTGATGGAATTCCAATTCTTAAAAATATACATTAAATGATAATATACACTGAATGGGAATACAACCCCACCCACTGTCGATCACACCCAATTATTCTCTCTGCCATTATAAAAAGTATATTGAGGTTTGTATAGAGAACCTTTGAATATGCCAGGAAAATAAAAGAAAAGGGGGATGTGAACTGATCCTCAGTGTGCAGGAGCACCAACCTTTAAGCAATGCAGAGTGTCACTTTTGGAGAACATTTTAAACTTAGTAAGTTCGCCAATGAATCGCACAGTTTTATTCTTTGTTTCAATGTTGATCTGGTCCTTCTTTCTCACCTAAACATAGGAATACAGGAAGATTTACTTTTAGTATGCAACGAATTAATATTTTATTGCCCACAACAGATATACAGCTGTCTATTTGACTGTTTGTGTGTGTGCATACACACGCCAGAGTGTAACAAGGGGCTGGGGGAGTGCAGTACAAGGAGAAGCAGAAGAATGGTTTGAGAATAGCCTTAATTGTTAAATTGAAATCTGGGTTTATTACTGCAGTTAAGGCAGTTAAAAAAGAAATTAAACAGTGTTTCTTGGTATAAAAATTGCCACAGGATGTATTTAGGATGCAAATAATAAAATCAGTATAATATTTTCAGGGATATGGCCAAAATATTCAGTTCTTTTTCTGGAAGATTTCAATGAGTTAATTGAATTACAATCGAAGAAGGGGTCCTATAAATAATGTTTGGACGTTATAAAAATGTGGGTTCAAAATTAATAATAATAATAATAATAATTCACAACAAAGGCAAACAAATGATATGTGGATATATTTGCACCAGGAAATATGGAATTATGCTCCTCCATTCTTCCCAAATGTTTCTGAGTGACAGATGACGTTCTCAAGATTTCCCTCTTGGTGCCAGATTCTATGCATGCAGGGCTGCCGAGGCCTAAATAGTCCTGCTTCTTTGTTCATGAACAGGTAAAAGATTGCATAAAATAACCAATTTTAAATGCAATTTATTGGTGGGATATTGAAACACAATGGCCAGAATCCAAAGAAGTACTGTATACAATAGGTTTCACATGTCCCAGGAGTATTGGGCTTGTGCTTCATTAGCAGTAGCTCTCCATGCTAAGTAGAAACCAAGTGGACTTTCAAAAGCAGATTGAGATATGGCACAGGAGATTGCTGTTTAAAGAAGGAACAAGCACCACCAGGACCATCTAGAATAGTACTCTGAGTCCCAGCCAATAGTCACATTAGTACTAAAAGTTAATGCGACAAATATCTTTATAAGATTGGACTGCAGATTTAATCAGTAGAGTTATCATCATATTGGTACTCTTTATAACAGTAATAACATCCGAAAGACTTTTAATTTCTTAAGTTAGTTCTTAACTTATAGTGAAGTGGCCAGGTGAATCATTAAAAATTAAAGATGACTCTCTCTGGCCAAATTAGATTTTTATTACATACCTTTTTATTTGGGGTGGGGGATATTTTTGAAGAATGACTGCTTTATGATATACAAAAATGCACAATTACAAAGCCATGCGAGAGCAGAGGCATTTATTGATTTGATTTAGCATTCTGTATTCATTAACATTTTTATTTTATAAAATTGTTCAAATATATCATCCTTGGAGTTTTCTAAGAATTCATTGTTCAACAAAATCTCTCTTTTTTCAGTACCAGTTTGAGGTGTCATACTTTTGGGTTACCCCATGAGAGGATGCGTGAGAATATTCCAGATTAAAAATGAAACTGCTGCTTATCTCCTTTGTCAATGTGGTCCACTCTTTGCTGGAAGTGAGGGACTGCAGTTACATGCACTGCTGTAAAGGCAACTGGTTTTTCTATTTTAAACTTCCAGATTTAAACTAGCAGATAGGTTGCATTTCCTGCATACAGTGCACGCATCATAGAACTCTGTAGCATTTTCACTGAGCTCCTGAGAACCTCTGGTGGTCTCCAGACCACAGGTAAAAAACACTGCCTCAGGAAAATCTCACATATACCTGTATCTAATATATACACATATACCACTGTATCATAAATATATATCACAGTGATTTACAACAAATCAAAGAAACCAAATAATAAAATAGCAATAAGTTAAAAACAAATTAAAAGCAAAAATAAATTAAAAGCAGCTCAAATCAACAGCTCAGTCAGTAAAGCATGAGACTCTTAAACATAGGGTTGTGGGTTCCAGCCCCACATTGGGCAAAAGATTCCTGCATTTGCAGGGGGTTGGACTAGATGGCTCCCACAGTCCATTCCAACTCTATAATTCTATGATTTTATCAACAGACTATTGGGGAGGATGCATCAGCCTGGCAGAAGAGAAAAGTTTTCAGCAAGAGTTTAATAGTTGGCACGAAATGCGCTTGCTGAGTCTCTATAGGCTGAGTATTCCACAGACTGGCCCGATGACACTAAAGGCTCGATTTCTTGTTGCTGTCAAACAAGCCTCACCAACTTGGGGAATGACCAAAGAAGCTCCTGCAGATTATCTCAGTGATCGAGCTGGAATACGGGCGGTGATCATTTTGCATGTGTCCAATTGACACACGACCACCACCATGTGTGTCACTTTCAGCCCTGGAAGGGGGCAGAACAGAACCCCCGCTCAGAGTTGCTTGTATATGGGTTCAGGTGGTCCCTGGGGTATCCTAGATCAAAGTTGTTCAGGGATTTGTAAATCAATATAAGAACTTTGAATTGGGTTTGGTAACAGACCGGCAGCCAGTGCAGCTTTTTAAAGAACTGTGTTGCATGTTCTAAAAGCTCCCATCAGAAATCTGGCTGAAGCATTCTATACCAGCTGGAGCTTCTGAATCAGACCCAAAGGCAGCCCCACATAAAGAGCATTACAGTAACCTAGCCTTAAGGTTACCAATGCATGGACTACAGTGGTGAGGCCGTTGTTGGTGAACCAGATGAAGCTGGTAAAATGAAGGTAACAAATGACATCCAGTCTTAGGATATTCTGAAGATTAACATCTATAACAAAACCCATTATCTTGTTAGGTACAACTATTATATATCTCTTCACAAATATACACATTGCTGGTCAGACATCAGTTTATTGAGTAATACCTTGAAAACTTACTCTCACAAACTTAGTCTTACTCGATAAAAACAGCAGCAGCATATTCCATTATGACACTGTCAGCATGATTACTTTTAACTTTTCACATTGTTGTATTTTAAAAAATTCTTAAATGAATGAATCTGTGAGATGCAAAACAAATAGAAACTTACATGGAATCTGAAGTCACCTTTTAGCATGGAACAGAGATCCTCTGCTACATCAGACATACAAGGGTGTAATGTGCCAACCAGCCGTGCATAAAAGGGTAGCAAATCCAGCCTGCAAACAAAAGGTTACACATGCAATATAGCATTATTTTATAAAGAACAATATTAAAGTTCTAACTGTTCTGTTTTGTAAGTGTACTTCTGATATATTTATACATGTACATTCAGCTACCTTCTTGGAAGGAGTATCTTTTTTTTTTTAACCTACAGGTAAGTAGATGTTGATCATATTTCTTTGACTATACAGAACTACACGCAAGAGGGTGGAGAAGTAATGAATGGAATCACATCTGCTCACCTGTTCTGAAAATATTCAAATGCCACTATTGAAATGCCATTTCTAGAGTCCACTGCCTACTTAACTTCATAGAGTCCACAAACACTGCCTATTTAACTCCATAAAATCCACATTTGTCTAAATACTAGCGTGGGGTATGAAACTCTCATAAGGGAGGGATGAAATGTGACAATATTTAATCCAGTTACCTGTTGGAAGATGATGTTTGAAAGCCTTTTATTCTTGCTAGGGTTAATTAATGACTAAACAGTGGCATCTGTTTAGATACGACATATTTTTTGGAACTAATTAGGCATCTACATGCTCCTGTTGCTTTGGGAGGTCATTTTAGCTTATACCATTGTTTGCTGTCCCTGTTACTTTAGGTATCTCTGCCATGACCATTAATATGACCTTTACATCAACACTTACCTTTGACGAGGAACTATGAAGAGAGCACGAACCAACTTCCGCCTATTTGCTTTTGTATTCATGTTCATGCAAAAATCCATTGCTGCCTGCAAGAAGAAAAGCACTTAAATCTGACAATAACAGAATGTTTAAAAGGTGAAAAGAGTGTCACATACTCTTCTACACATGGGGGACAACAGTTTCTTTCATCCTAAAGAAGGCCAACTGGCAGTCCCTGGGCAAGATCACATCAGTTATGTCATTTCATTTGACTCCTGGTGGTCCAACCATTTTTTAATTAAGTTAAGTCAATCACAGTTCACTTGGGAGGATAGAATATTGCTTTTGAATAGTCTATATACACATTTATTTTCCCATAAAGCCACAGCCACGTCAGAATGTGTCTGCTCTGTAGATTAGAACTGTAACTGTTGACAAAGATCCAATTTATGAGCACCTGAGCTAATTGATACACAATTGGTTTATGTCCAAGAAAGAAATGCTGACAAACTGAAGTATATGGCTAGCAGTGTTCACCAATCTCTCTCAAATTTTAGGACATTTTTTACAAAATTTATTTGGGATTGTTACTGCCAACATTCACCGAATTTCTGCTATCCTGTATATTTGCATCTTGCCATATTAACAGAGGGTGTAAGAGTGGCATACAACAGTAAAGCTATCTAATAGATTATATCAACATCCAATAACCAACTTATGGATATAAAGAAGAAACACTACAAGTTTACTGTACCTTGTCTATTAGGTCTCTATTTACACAGTTTGGGAGCTGCTGAAGAAAAGCATCTACTATAAGCTTCAGATGTGACCCGGTACTGGCTTCTTCATCTTCTTGTTCTAGCCATTTTTAAAAAATAAAAAATAAACAAACGAAAGAAACCAAAAGCTCTCACACACTGTAGTAATGATACATTAATTGTTCAAGTATGCTTGCAAGTGCTACATAATCACTCACCTTAGGGAAGTGAATCACACTTTTTCAATGAGGAAATAAACATAAGAAAAATGGTCAATCCCTATAGGCCATTCCCTAGTAACATCTTTGAAGGGAAAGATGAAATAGAAATGGAGAAAAGTAGATTTGAAATGCACACAGAAGAGACAGCAGAGTTCAGTGCTACTTTCATTAGCAACAGCAAAGAAGAACACATACAAGAGGCACGAGTAGGCAAGAAGTAAAGAACTAACCTATGAAGACCAAAGAGATTTGTCCTCTCCTAGTAGAACTGAGAATGACAACATAGACATTTTTGGGAACCAAAGTCCCATTTGCATCTAGGTTTGTGGATTCCTCAGAGTTCCAATCCTGGGAACCTTTGATACCACCACCAGTTTCTGGTTTCAGGTTTGAAATTGAAAGTGGCCTTTTAAACACCAAGGGAAAGATCCTTCCATGAACCCAATTACCAACCCTCTACAGCAGGGGTTGCCCACCTAGGCTTTCTATGTGGCTCCCAGTCTCTTGTCTCATTATACTTTCCAATAGGCAAAGGATTCCAGAGAATTCAGAAATCAGTCTCCTTTCCTAAAGCAATGATTTGTACTCTCAGTAGGTTTAAGCCACAGTCAATTCTCTCACCTCCAGATAGCGCATATATTTTTTAATGAAACTTGGTTCCCATTACCTAAATACTATCTAATACAGACAGATCTTACATGCTCATCCACAACACTTCTCCTACTGTTATGAAAACTAATGCAGCCTAGTCAGACTATATACACTATGGATTGGACTGCAAATAGGTCTCACAGGTAAGGAAGATGGAAAATTAACTAATGTGTAGAACTATTTCAGCATTTAGACCACATTTTTAAAAAGCATTTAGGAGTTTTAAGGCAGACATTGAAACAAAGAGTTGCCCCTCCAAACTTTATGTGATACGAAGAGGGGCCCACAAATTTTGGTTTGCTTTAATAGACAGGAAAATATGTCATCACCCAACCTGCCTTCCCCAATCCTGTCTTGACTCAGGGGAGGGGAGAGCTCTTGCTGCCAGCATCATATTAAACTTCAAAGGCACTCAGCACAACTATGAACAATGGTTGCAATGTTTTAAAAATGTTTTTTATAATAAACTAAATTAGCCATTTTAAAAACCAGATTACCCTCACGTGTTATCTGAACCATTGCTGATACCGTATTTCAGCGCGTAATGGTCGCATTTTTGGTGCTGATTTTTCCTTTCAAAAAGGGGTACGCGACTATTACATGGGGGGGAAATGAAAGTGCGACCATTATGCAAGGAATAAAGTGGGGACAACAGCAGGTGGTTCTGAGGAGCAGGGCCGGCAGCGCAGGGAGAGCGAGGGAGACAAAGTCACTGTTGTTATTGGGACCATGCGGAGAGAAAAAGGAAAGGCACTAGTGGTGTACCTTTCTGCAAAAATGAAGCCTCCCTTGTGCATATGTTCTCTTGTCCAGCCTACTGAGACGCAGCAGCGTCGCTCATCTATCAGAATCTGTACAGTGAACAAAACCGCTCTATACTTTGCATTGGACAGGAAGTTTTGTAAGGAATGCCGTAGGAACAGCAAACGAGGGGCGATGGCAGCACCTGTGGCCAGGCCTGCTGGGGGCCGCCACCATCTCCCCTCAGCCCACGTGGCCCAGTTGTCCCCAGCATCAATTCCCGCTGAAACAGCGATTAAAAAGCAGCAGCAGGAGAATGGGGAGAAACATTCCCACCTGCTCTGCTCCCCCTAGGAGCTCATGGCTGAGATGACGAGGTATGAGGGGAGCCGGGGCGGGGGCGGCTGGAGGAGGAGGAAAGGAAGGGGCTTGAGACCTAGCGGAGCCTTAGAAGTTACCCTGCAGCTATTGTGCGGGGAATGCTCTGGGATCATTTTCGGAGTCCGAAAAGGGGTGTTGCAACTATTATGCGGTGGCAACCAGTATGCGGTGAAATATGGTATTTCATTGTCTTAGAAGAAAATCTTTACTCTCTCTGGATTTTTAGTGACCCTGGTTGGGTTTCTGAGGTCAGATTCATAAGCAATCTTTTAAAAGTAAGGTTTTCATTTCTGATAAATGTGGTGAGTCTAAAAAGTTTACCTTTTATATGGCAAGTTAGTTGGTGTGACCAAAAACAAAATTTACATTTGGGTGAGGTTTGTCTCAGTCCTCCCTGAAAAATTTCCTTCTGTTTTCACTTAAGCTTTACATTAACTTCTAGGTGCTTTCCAAGAGAAATGTGTTCAAAGTGGCAGCCAGAACACAGAATCATCATTGGCTACCTACAGGAACTAGTATTTCAAGTTCACCCCTAAGTTAATTTGATTATCAACAGGGTCTGAACCATTTTTCTTAACCATTTTAAGTATTTTGTTTTGCTTCCTTATAGAAGCTTGACACAGCACTTATCTAAAACGCCTCTAGTTACAGATAATTTGGCATGAGTCACTGCCTAGAACTTCTATCTGCTCCCTACTCCCTATAAGCTTATCTGCTTTAAGCGGCTTCTTCTCCTTAGGTACCACCTATAAACTCACTTCGTGCAGCTTGCTTTCCGTCACTATTTTCAGCTCCGGTGCTATCTGCTCCCTGTTTCTTGCCTAATCGTATTAAAAATAGAACAAAAAAATTTAAACACACCCATAACAAAACATGACACAGAAGCAAATCTTTATTATTAAAAAAAATAATTTCCTCTTCCTTTATGTAGATGTTCCCTCCCCAAGTTCATGTTACTTTCCATATTAATAGTATGCAATCAGGGTTTTTATTTAAAGTATCTTGGGGTACAAAGCATATTAATATTCTAATCTCACTATCACCAATAAACTATGTGAAAAACAAACGGTGCTGAGGTGAATATCCTAAAATTTGAATCTTAAGCCAAAGTGTTCAAAGCAATAGGTTGCTTCTTATTTAAAGACAACCACCACCATATTATCAGCAGGTCAAATATCCACACAATTTAGTAGATTTTTACTATCAGTTTACAATTTTGGGAGAGAATTCAATGAACGGAATTTAATTATTGTTCTCTCCCTGTCCCTCATCTACGTTCTCTCACTCATACACAGATATCATTACACTTTTAACCACACAAAGTGTTTCACAACTAATTTCATTCACCCTAACATCCTTGCTAGGTAGTTCACTATATAATTCATATTCCATACACAGTAGAACTAAAGTTGAGAGAATGTGACTTTTGCAAGGCTAGGCAGCAAGTTTATGAATGCTATCCTCCAAACATGACTAAGTTCCTCAAGAATTGCCATTTACCCTGGAAAATGAGACTATAGCTAGCAGAGAACTATTTCAGGAAAACAACTTTTGACAGCCAAACTAGAATTGGAATTCACTTAATCCAAAAAGGCTTTCTCTATAGTAAGATTTATAGTGGCTTGGCTCACAAGTAGCACTGACCCAAATGGACATAGAAGCATGCAGGTACTCACAGCAGAAATCCCAGACACTTTATTCCTCCCCCGGTCCTTCTGCTGCTGTTACCTGGAGCTAAGCCATGGCTTGGCTTAATGGTACATCTGAACCCAGGCTTGAGGTTTGTTTCACTTTAGACAAACCAAGACTGGTAATCCAAAAAGAAACCTTGGCTGCAGATTGTAGTTTGTCTGGAGTGACAGATAGCATGGCAGCAACAGGAGGAGCAGGGGAGGAGTAAAGTGGCCAGGATTTCTGCTGTGAGTACCTGCATGCTTCTATGTCCATGCTTAGCCATGGTTTGGTTTACTGTCACATGCTAACTTCATGTTAATAAAAAGCCATGCAAATGGCTATCCTAATAGGAAAATTTGGTAACACTTTGATAAGATCAAACAAAATCTCATTGCTTTCTACATCAGGAAGATATATTGTTTTGAACAGCTGAGTAATCATTACCTCACTGTGTTTAGAAACAAAATTTCCCATGCTCCTCAGTGGAAAATCTCACATCAATTCAATAATATAGAAAATATCCTGCACCAGTTTCAACAGCTGTTTACCACATCTAGGTATGCCACCACTGGGTTGTGTAAGGAAGCAGAACATGCTACCTTGGCATTATTAATGAACCCTTGCCAAGGAGCAATTTTTCTGCTCACAGGCAATGATATCAAATTACAGGGAAGAAGTATTACTGACAGCATGCCCTAGTAGTAATGAAGATTAGTTCACTGAAAGCAATTCCCCGGCTGAGGCACAGAAGCATCATTGGTCATGGAAACACTAAAAAGAGGTCATGTAACAGAGTGGATGAAAGTGCCATTGTGCATAATTGCAAATGCTTCCAAAATGAAGTAGCATATCCACAGTTTTGTCAACACAGTGAAAAAAATTATATGCATTGCTATAGATTGGCTCAGTAATAAATTCAATTTAGGAAAACTAATAAAGACAAAAATATACCTCTCCATATTATTTTTACCTTGTTCATCAAGAAGCTTTTTTGTGAGATCTTCTGCTTCATCACCACAGTCTAATTCAAGAGCATCATCATTAATGTCCAGATTCTCCAGGTCCAACTCCAGATCATCAGTACCAGACACATCTTTGTTTTCCTTAGTTTCTTTTAACTCTGTTTTAAAAATAGTAAGATGTACATACTTTTCCCCATTTTTACCTGGCCCTTTGACCCTCCATATTCATAGTTTACAGTTTCTGAAGAAAATATAATACAGAGAGTGAGTGTCTCTTTAATCACTGACATTTAGCACAAAATGTTGTGAACCAGGTAACTGCCTCTTAGAACAGTTTCATTTTTCATAATTTTTAAGCACTGTTCTTACTCCAAGAAAATAAAGTGCTCATGTGATTTTTCAGTAGACATAGGTATCGTAATAGAAAAGTGCAATTTGTTAAGAAGATACACTTGTGCTGCAGAGCTAGCATATACACGGATTAGGATAAAATCCTACTACCCTCTCTACCACAACTTCTAAAACAATGTTGCAACAAAAATATGTACCTCTAGAATCATCTTTACCAGAGTCCTTAATCTGGGAACATTTTTCGTTATCCTTGAACAAAATAGCCGGCACAAATGCTTTTAAATCAATTAGGTTCTCATAGAAGTTTCGAGCATCTTCATCCTCCCAGATGCCCCCCTCCAAATCATATTCACCAGGTTTGCCAGGGGTAAAAATGTCAATGCCAGGCCCATGTTCTGGAATATAAAAAGCAGAATGTTATGTATTACAGCAGATTTCAGTATCTGTATCAATTTGTCACATAATTCCTTCTAATATAAACTGGGATGAAATCAGTGGGGATTGCAAATTAAAGAGGAGACACACCAAGAAGCAATACTAGGAGGAAAGCAACAAAATGACCGCAAGAAGTTGCTCACTTTGCTTTGTTTTAATTCTTTAAAAAAAAGCAGGGGTGCGGTGGGGTGGAGAATAGCTATTAATATGCTTTTGTGTTTCCATCAGAACTAAAAAATTTGCCTTCTGAACTAGGAAATTCCATACCTTCAGGCACTGGTTTATCCTGTGGGAGATCAGGCATATTTTCATCCAGGAGATCAGCTAAAGACTGGGAGTTTGCCAACAACTTTTGATAGGACATAGCAAATTCTTCATACTGCTTATGCCGATCTTCACTCAACTCTCCTTTAGAGTGCAGAATACGCCTAGAAATATAAACCAAGAATAAAGAGAGCAATGAAGATTCCAAGTATGAACAAACTATTTTAACTCTAGCTTTTAATTCTTCTTAGAATAATCCAGAGTTAAAATGCATTAAGAATATTCAACATCAGCAAATATTTGACAATTAAAAATCATATTACTGAGCCTATAAAAAGGGAGGATAAAGCTGCTTGGCAATCTTTAAAGAAAAAGATCAGTATATGATCAGTAAGAGCAAAAAAATGTTTTCTTTGAAGCCATACATATGCAAATGTAGGGTTACTCGCGCAGGTGATTAGAGGACTAAACATTCACAATTCTATTCTTTTTAGACCCAGAATGGAAGGAAAGCAAGGGATGAACACAAGGGGTGAACACTGGATATTGGTAACTAGACATCAAAGCTCTGCCTCTGCTTCAGACTGGCAGTTAAGAAGTGACCCTGTACACATTCAGTGGCATGCAGCTAGGATGAAAAAGCTGCTCAGTATCTCAGTTGGCATCTCAAAGCACTATGCTCCAGAAAGCAACTGCTCTGTAAACACTTGCTTCCAAGCATATTTTATTCACACAGTAGTACCATACTCACTAACGAATACCTCCCCTTTACAGAACTGCCTTTTCTTCTCCTGAAGATGTCCCACAAGGCAGCAGGTACTGATTTTTCCTTGAGGTTTACTCCTGAAGCCTTTCTCACAAATGAGTTCTCACAAATGCAGAAATCTCTTGACATAATGATCTCTCCCCTCCCACCAACGGGAGCAACCAGTAGTGCTTGTACCATACGCCAAACAGGTTGATCTTATAACTCGTGACTGCAACCTCAAATTTTGTTTTTCTGTGTTTGCAGCACCAAAGTGACCTCTCTGGGGCGCAAGCCAGGGCAGTGTGTATGGAGGTCCTGGGCTGCCAACCCCACACCTTGGCCTTGCTGATGTGGTCCAGAGAAAAGCAGAGCAATATGTCTGGCACCAGCTTGGCTGCAGGAGGAGTTGTTGGAAGGAGGCATACAGGACACCATCCAACCGCCTTAGGGACTCCACTCCGGATTTGTGTAGGAAGTTACTCCTTAGCCTTACAAACCAAAGACCAGTTCTATGAGGAACTAGACCAGGCTGTCAGGAGGGTCCCAGACTGTGAACACCTATTCCTGCTGGGATATTTCAATGCCATGGGAAAGATCATCACACATGTGACAACTACATAGGCTACTTTGGTATTGGCAGCATGAACGAGAACAGACAAAGGCCGCTTGAGCTGTGCTCGTATCACAACCTCTGCATCACAAACATGTTCTTCACTACCAAGGCAAAACACATCCAAGGTCAGGCCACTGGCACCAACTGGACTTTATTGTCACCAGGCGGTCACACACTCTGTGTCACACAGAGCTACCACAGTGCCGATTGCAACATGGATCAGTCCCTGGTAGTGAGCAAGATCCATCTCCAGCCAAAGAAGGCCTATATTACAAAGCATTAAGTGTGGCCCTCAAATCAACACTGCTAGAACAGTCATACTTGAACTTCGTGGACGCTTCACTGATTCTGTTGAACAAGCTCTACTGAACTGCCCCAGAGATAGTGTCAAAGCAAGGTGGAACCACAACAGCGAGAAATTTACAGCACAGCTAAGTCTTCCTTGGCAAAAGAGAGCAACAGACCCTTGACTGGTTTGAGGCCAGCATAAAGGACATGGAACCCGGATTGCTAGATGATGTGCCAATGACTACTGGCTAAAGCTGTGCCAGAGCATCCAACTTGCTGCTGACACTGGAACACTCACAAAATGTACGAAGGCATGACGAAAGCCCTTGGACCAGCAATCAAGAAAGCTGCACCGCTGAAAACCTTGTCAGAAGATATCATCACAGACCACAGCAAGCAGATGAAGCAATGGGCAGAACACTATCAAAAATAGTACTCGCAGGAAAACATGGGCTCTGACACAGTAATTAAAAGTATCCAGATTCAGCCTGTCTTGGAAGAGCTGGATGTTCCTCCCTCCCTTGATGCCATCAACTCTCAGGCATTTGGTAAAGCCCCAGGACAGGATGGAACCCCAACAGAAGTGCTGAAAGCCAGCTTAAATACTTTCCTCATTACAAACCTCCACAGCCTCCTCTTGCAGTGATGGGAGCAAGGATCCATGCCACAAGACATGTGTGACTCCATCATTGTGACGCTCTACAAGAACAAAAGCAACAACTACTGTGGGATCTCTCTGCTGAGTACTGTGCGGAAAGCCTTCACCCATGTAGTTCGCAACATATTACAGTCACTTGCTGGAGGGTCTAGCCCTAGTCACAATGTGATTTTAGAGCTCTGAGGTCAACAGTAGATGTCATTTTCTCACTGCACCACCTGCAGCAAAAATGCCAAGAGCAGAAGCACCATTTGTACATCACCTTCAGAGACCTGGCACAGGCCTTATGGTCAGCCACCATAACCAGCAATCTCTCAATCGATGCTGAGCTATGACAATGACAACCGAAGGCAGCTATGACAATGGCTCGCCTCTCCAAAATGGTATGGAAGAATGTGATGCTAACGTCCAGTACTAAGATGAAGGTCTACCAGGCTTGCATGCTGAACACATTGATTTCTAGAAGTGAGTCATGGGCAACTTACAACTGTCAGGAGCAACACCTTAACGCCTTCCACATGTGCTGCATCAGGAGGATTTGGGGTATCACGTGGCAGGATGAAATTCCAAACAAAGATGTGATCTCCCAAGCAACATTCTCAGTGTGTTCACACTCCTGTCTCAGGGGCATCTACACTGGCTTGGTCATGTCCAGGGTGGATAAAAATCAATGATTTTTTTAAAAAAAATCAAAAAAATCGGATTTTTTTTATTTAAATCGGATTTTTTTTATTTAAATAGGATTTTTTTGATTTAAATTGGATTTTTAAAATAAAATGCTTTTGGAGGAAAAATCTTTCTAAATATAGTCTTCTATTTAAGTTACATTGTAGTCCAAAGGCTATTCATCAGGAAATAAGGATTTGTTTTAAGTTTATCAAGTGTGCTAAAACTCAGTCTAAGTTTTTTTTTTAAATGTTTAACCACATCAGTTAACAAACATGGATACATATGCTATCATGTTATTGGTTTAGTTAAATAAATTGTTTAAATGGTTATTAAGGAAATGATTATTTTTCTCCTTCCAATAAAGTACAGCAGAAAAGATGTCCAAATATAAACAGTTAACTTATTAAACCTCACCATAAGTTCATAATTATCTGTCCATGTATTTCTAGTAGTATAACCAAATCAGTAATTTTTGATATAACTGTAAAAACTACTCTGAAAATTTATTATTCCAAAAATGAAACCTTCATATGGTTGTAAATATTAAGATTATAATAGCAAGAAGTGAGTCTTTCTGTAAAAAAAATATTTAAATCAAGTCTTACTGACTAGTGATTTAAATCGTGATTTAAATCGTGATGTAAATCAATTTGATTAAAATCAAATCCACCCTGGTCATGTCCATAGAATGGAAGGTGGCAGGATGCCCAAGAACGTGCTCTGCAGGGAGCTGGTTTCAAGCACCAGGCCCGTTAGCAGACCAACTCTGTGTTACAAAGATGTCTGCAAAAGTGACATAAAGGTTGGCAACACCAACTCTGCCATGTGAGAATCACCTTGCAGATAACCACAGTGCCTGGAGACAGGCAGACAAGTCATGTATCCATAGTAGTAACCAAAGGAGAAATGACCTATAGGAGGAGCACAGAGAGAAGAAACGCTATGGTGCACCTGCAACAGCACAACTGGATGCTTTCATCTGCCCCAGCTGCAGATGAGCATGTCTCTACCAGAACAGTCTCTACAGCCACAGCAGGCGCCACAACTTTTCAACAGCTTGACTTCACCCCCAAAGGCGCACTGCTTCATTGTCTCCCGAGACAGACAGATGCCAACACAGAACTGCTCATTCAGAGGAAATGTTGCAGAAGAGCAAGTTCTTTCAGTGCAATGATTCCAGAGTTTGCAGGTGCACCTCACTATTTTGATCGAGACTATTTGCAGACCTATGCTGGGAATACACCCAATGCTATCCACAAAATTACAAACTGGGTGTATCATCTGAGGGGTGAGGAAGACGTTCTTTCATGCCAATGGGGAAACTATACTCTTAAAGTAGTAGCTTCAAAGTCAGCAATTTTAAAACTCAATTTTATTCATTAAATGTAATGCACAAGAGGAAGATAAGGAAATAGTTGAGGTGGGGCAAGTCAGCAAACACAGGTGTTGGAATGAGCAATCACACACATGGATTTACTATTCCTGCAGAATTAAACATCCATACACATACTTATGTGATATTGTATCTTGCTTCTCTGGTTACACATAACTTCCCTTACCTTTCTCATTGCCCCATTTCCCTAAATTTATGTGGCCCTATCCCACACTTACCCCGTCCACTTCTCTTCTATACAAATCTGCAAACAATCCTTAAGGAATGCAGGGGGATAACTAACTACATCATACTCAGTGTAGACCTACCCACCAAAAGTTTCAAGTCCAACGATTTTAACATATATACTCTTGAGTATGAATAATACTGAGTATCACCCACAGTTTTTAAATATTTATGTTTTAAGTTTTTGAATAGTTATTGGAGTCTTTGATTTTGTAATAGACACACAGAATAGTAGTACTGGAAGAGACCCTGAGGGTCATCTAGTCCAACTTCCTGCAATGCAAAAATCTCAAGTAATGCATCCATGACAGATTACCACCTCTATGTTTTCATTTTACCGGTACTTTTTAAAAAAGATTAATGATTGTATTGATTGTTTGATTTTAATGTACACCTCCCTAGAATCCATGTTTTGGATGAAGGTCCAGTTTAGAATGCAGCTGTTGTTCCTCCACCCCCATTAACCATATTTTATGGTATACCAAAAGTTTACTAAGGGAAAGCAGGCACAATGAGATTTAGGAGGCTGTAAAATACTTAATATTGTAAACTAGAGTACATTCACATGGAAAAACAGAAGGTGCTAGGGCTTTAAAAAAAAAAAAAAAAAGCTAGCACATTCCTAAATTACAATGTGAATAATTCCAAATCAGAGGCAGAAGACACTGATAAACATACAAGATGGTTATAAGACTAAGGGTTGCATCCAACATCATACTCAGAGTAGACCCATTTAAATTAACAGACATGACTTTGGGCACATTAATTTCAGTGGGTCTACTGAGAATTTACCTGGGAGTAAGCCCCACTGAACTCGCTGGGACTTGCTTCTGACATGTAGGATTGTAATGTTAGTCCATTTCCCCCCATTCAAACCTCAAAGCATGAAATCATACTTTGTGGTCTCCGGGGGGGAGGAGTTCTTACCCAATTCATTTTGAAATTCTAGCAAGTATTAGAAACCTGTCAATTCATTTAAGAGCATTTAAAATATTACCTGTTTTGTCTTTCAATATTTTGCAGTTCCCTGTGGTCCCTTTTCAGATGTTTGGTCAAAGATGTAAAGTACTCTTTCAGCAGATTTTGGAAAGGCTGTTGTTTTTCTGGGCTAATGATTTCACTGGGAGGAAAACTCAAGTTAAATTTATCTGATGCACTTTTAACCTTCCTTGGTACCAAACCGGCAATGTCATCTCCACAGTGCCGACAAAAGCTAATAACCACTGAGACATGGGTGTGGGATTCACGATCAGCATTAATAATGTTTTTTAGTTGCTCATAGATTAAAGACAAGCCTTCCTTATCAGTGAAAATCCCAACTATTGTCAATTCTGCAATAAACCGCAAGTCTGTTCTTAGTTTAGTAATGTTGGATGTCTTTTCTTCTTTCCTGGCTTCAAAATGTTTCTTCCAGACTTGAAGTAGTGATGGAGCAAAATCAGCATAACGTTGATGGAACAGAGAACACAAGTGCACAGCGCAATTCACATCTGATATTTTCAGTTTTGCTTCCACTATAGAAGCAACAGCCTCTGCAATGTACTTGCTTAAATTGAGGCCATTAAAGTCATGGGACAAGGAGTCTCTCTGCTGTTCTGTGATAGTTTTTAACTTCTTAACAAAGGCCGTGTTCTTCTTGAGACTTGAATCCAGCCTGCTAAAGAAGTTCTCTTCAGGGCGGCTGTCTGATGCATTCTGGTTTTTACTTCGGAGTTCCTTTCTTGCTTGGTGGCGCTCCCAAGCTTCTTGGTGGAGCTGATGGGCTTCTTCTTTCTCTCTAAACAGAATATGAAGAATATTGTGTTTAAGTAGGGCTGAAATTTTAAACATTGTAATAGACTAAAAAAGCAAGCCTAATTAATTTAACGGAGCAACATATTTTTAATTTAAAGGTTGCAATAAATGATGTCTTTGTGGCAGCAGAACAGACTTCACCTTCCTCTCCTACCCACCCTCCCAAAATCTGCTCTGGAAGTTTAGGGGACCCTCTAGAGGAGATTTGGGGGGACTTGGACAGTTGCAGGGGAGAGATGAGGAAGGTTGGTCAAGTGGATGCAGCACTGGATTTCACCCAAGAACTTATGAAGATTACAGATGGCAGACGTCATCTTAGAAAATGCTTTCCTCTTTCACTCTCGCAAGGGACTGTTTCACTAAGATGGTGACAGCTGCAACATATACATTCACCGTCTAAGAGTATGCTTTTTGTTACTAAAAATGCTTTCAATATATGCAAATTTAAATCAGAACTAGTCTGAGTAATCAACAAATTTATTCAGTCTGGTGACAGCACTAATTTTAAAGCAGAAAAGTGCAGATAAATGAATTTCCTAATGAATTGCAAAATTCATTAAACATGTAATCTTGCTTTAATTTTTCCTTACATCTGTACTGCAACATTTTAAAATGACATTCTTGTTATAATGAAGTGATGCTTCTAACCAGCAACCCTTTGAAAATGAAGTAGCTTGTCAGTCATAAATTTTCCACACTCAGACCAGCATCTAAAGAGCTCTGTTGGGCATATCCAGTGGGATTTCCTACTGTATTTGACCAGCAAACCTCCCATATCACAAACCACTTAGCAAAGTCTACTAAGCTCCAAGAGTGGCTTATGATGTAGAAAACTAGATCTGTTGTTTGAGGAACACAAGGAGAGAGCTACCTTGGATGCACAGAACTAGTTATATTGGGTTCCTGGGCATCAGTATTTCTTAAGCTTTTTGAAGTGGGGCTTGTCTAATTGTATTGTACTTCCACAGCCTAACAACCTAGTAGCAAGCATTTCTTCTGCACAAGGGGAAAATGCAGTTCTTTCAGATGGAGCAACTTCCCTTGCAATTTCCATGGAGCTATTCAACCCACCCAATCCTTAGCTCCCTGTGCTTCCCCATCTGTGTCCCGGCACCCTCTCTTATATAGTCTGAAAACCTAGGTACTAGCAGCAAATAAATAATAAAGTCTTACTTCAGCTGTGCAGCTGCCTCTTCTTGTTGTCGCTTTACTTCTTCTTCCTGCTTTTTTCTCTCCTCTTCAAGTTTTTGCTTTTCTTCCTCCTCTTTCTTCTTCTGCTCTTCTTCAGATTTTATCTTCTCATCATCTTTTTTCTTCCGCTCCTTGTCTTCTTTTTTCCGTTTCTCCTCCTCCAGTTTTTTCTTTTTATCTTCAGGTGGTTTTAACATTTCTCTCTTCATGCCAAGCCTGACATCCTCTTTGGGTTTGTCCCGGCTGCTACTTGACCGCCTCTCATTGAACTCCTTATCTTTATTACTTAATGATGTTTCTTTTTCTTCCATGCTTGCCGACTTCTTACGCTCTGCTGGCATTATGTTACCCAGGCAGATCTGAAAGATTATTAACAACACACTGTCATTGCATTCACAAGTTATTAATCAAGGCCTCAAAATGTTGTTTCTAAACTACGAATGGATATTTTTTCCAGAGCTATGTGCTGTCAAACTGGCTTGATTACTAGTGGAAGGTGGCAAGTACTGCTAAATGCAAAAATGCCTGCCTTCCTTCAGCACACAGTACATAACAGAAGCAGCCCAAGACATTTTGATAACTGATAAAGAAAATCCAAACGGTATCCTTCTTCTCACTAATTAACATGAGGTACAATCTACAGAAAGTTCTCCTACAGAAATCCCACTGAAATGAAAAGCTGCACAATTGAGTCCATCCCTTTCTCACTCTACAGTTTACACCCCCAATCTGCTGTCTAAAGCAGTCATCTCAACTCAGCTCAGGGTTTTGGCACCTCTGACACAACAGCAAAACCATGAACAGCTGAGGGCAGAACATCGAGCTACCACAAGAAACAAACTCCTGTAATAAATTATCTTCCTTCCCTTACATATGGTAGCATCTTGAGTTTTGACTTCCCATTTGTCATCACCGGCTTCTGGTGGTGAAGAAAAATACAGCACCATGACCTAGAGGAAGTTTTCTACTTGCTGGGGAAGGGCAGACCTTGAAATGGAAGCCCCCTGTCTCCCGTAACAATTACCGGTAATTCCACTCTCAATAATATACACTGGATTGCCTTTTTTTAACCAAGTGTCACAATCAGAGGACTAAAGTCACAGCAGCTTAACAAACAGAACTATGATAGCATACCAGCAGTTGCTTTTTCTATATGCCTGACTATAACCAAGTTACTTCAATTAAATAAAATAAGCAAAAAAGGTGCTTGCTTGAAAACGTTTTCAAAATATCTGCTTATAAGTGGTTTACCATTAGAGAAGGAAATTTTGGGTAATATACTCATAGTAGACCAACAGTGATCTGTTGTTCAAGGACTGACAACTTTACACACAACTATAACTTATTTTCTAGCATGTTCAGTTCAGGCGAATAAGCTATGGAACTTACAAACTCATTGTATGGACCTGATAAGCTCCTCCGAGTTAAACAAATTATCATGCACATATGAGTACCGGTATTATAAAAAAATTCCTTCCAGTAGCACCTTAGAGACCAACTAAGTTTGTTCTTGGTATGAGCTTTCGTGTGCATGCACACTTCTTCAGATACCATATGAGTATTATGTAGTGTATTGAATCCTCTAATTCAAAGCTGCACACTGACGCAATTAAAGAACAAAACCTGCAAACAATTAAGGAAGTTTAAGTAAATGCATGGGACCCAGGTGGCGCTGTGGGTTAAACCACAGAGCCTAGTGCTTGCTGATCAGAAGGTCGGCGGTTCGAATCCCTGCGACGGGGTGAGCTCCCATTGCTTGGTCCCAGCTCCTGCCCACCTAGCAGTTCAAAAGCACGTCAAAGTGCAAGTAGATAAATAGGAACCGCTCTGGCGGGAAGGTAAACGGCGTTTCCGTGCGCTGCTCTGGTTCGCCAGAAGCGGCTTAGTCCTGCTGGCCACATGACCCAGAAGCTGTACGCCGGCTCCCTCGGCCAGTAAAGCGAGATGAGCACGCAACCCCAGAGTCGGACACGACTGGACCTAATGGTCAGGGGATCCTTTACCTTTACCTAAGTAAATGCATTAGACTGATGCACCATCTCCTTTGTTGGGAGGAGGGATACAGTGGCCAATTATTTTTGATAGAACTTTCTTATTCCAGTCCTACAAATACTAGCTCTTTAAGATTCTTTAAAATGAGCAATTCATTATTAGATAGGTTAAAACCACAACATTCCAATAAAATGCACACTGAAGTGCCTTCAAAACTAAGCTCTGAATTCTTACAGCACACACATTAAAACGTATGTTCACCATTAAAATCTAGAAGAAAAAACCCAAGACTACATCAGTTAGTTGTTACTAACTGAAAAACTGTGAGAATTGCCACAACAGTTGCTTTTAAGCATTGGCACTTCTTCATTGATGGATTTACTCCTGAACATCTTCCAACCAATGCAACACTCCTACAGCATTTATAACACTTGATCAGTTGTAATTTAACACCGAAGAAGTAGTTAGACAGTGTATACAAATAACTTTGGAGTAGAACTAACTACTTCTGCTCACCTTGGCTGTTTCTTTTGCACCCAGGGCTCTTTACTCAGCTCAAGACCCATTTCTTCCCAACCCACATACAAAGCAGGAAACAATAGTCCTGAAATTGATGTATTATTAGTGCAAAAGAAAAGCACTATACTTAAAGGTGCATTCACATCCATCTTTCCAAAAACAAATACCATTTCATGACCTCTAATAAATGCTTCCTCCCACTTTGTACTTTACTCTTTGACAACCAAGCTTTATATACCTAGTCCTAGGCAGTGATATGGGTTGAAATGTTGTCCAAAAGCGTTCCACTATTTTATAACAAAATAAAAAAATTCCTTCCAGTAGCACCTTAGAGACCAACTAAGTTTGTTCTTGGTATGAGCTTTCTTGCACTATTTTATTTCTCTATCGAAAGTTTTCAACTTTTAAAATGGATTGCTTCATAAAAACAATTAGCAACATGATGAATGAAGATAGTAATAGCCCAAAATTTAAGAACTGGAATGGTTACAATACTAATCTGACCTAAAATCAAATTTGTAATTAATTCTTTTCAGGTGACTATCACTAGGAAGCATGCATATTTATGTGCACACATCACCAGGGGCGTACCCAGGATCAAAACTAGGGGGGGGCAAGCCATGGTCGTTCAGGTTTGCTTTGAATGGACGCTGATCATTTTTGCTTCTAGGGGGAGGGGGCAGCTGCCTTCTAGGGGGAGGGGGCAGCTGCCTTCTAGGGGGGGGCAGCTGCCCCCTCTGCCCCCCCCCCCGGGTACGCCCATGCACATCACTTGAAATAGTTGTGCAGGCCTGATCTGGTCCATTTTATATCAATAAGCCACCCCTGATAGAAAGTTTTACAAACAAAACTTCAAGTTCCCAGCAAAGCTGATCACTAGGTGATAAACTGAAGTTCACAAATGAAAGCATATGAAAATCTAGAAAAGAAATGAACTGTAACATACCGGTAACTTGTAAAAAGCTTGTTTTTCGATTAAAGAATTACCGGTACCAGGTTAAAACCAACACTACTTTAAAAAATTCTGAAACCACTATTAATTACAGTGCAGTATTTTAAGTTACAGCACAACAGCTATTGTCCTCAAAGCAATGCATATTCATTTCTTTTGTGGACAAATCTCAGGTGCTGCCTGTACTTGAGTAATATTGGAACACAATCAAACTAAAGGAAGTCTGATGGATAAAAAGAATCTAATGGCTAATTACTATGAAGCTCTTTCCCACAACACACACACAAAGAGTGATTTTCCATAGTCTGGCAAAGAAATGTGTACTATTTGCTTGCATGCAAGGAAGGAAGACAATGAAAACAGGGCAGAAGTTGAGCCCTGCAAGGAAGTTAAGTTGTGCTAGCTAAAAATCAACTGAGAACATCCTCTGAAACCTTCCATCAGCGTATGTACTGTCAAGTTTCATTATTCAAACAGCTCAGAAACACTACATCTAAAGCATTTTTTCTATACACTTTTTAGATTCCTGGATTATTTTTAAATACGAAAGACTTTTTTGTATGAGCTTTCAAAATTTCTTCCTCAATATCTTGCCCCTACTGTAAGGGGGGGGGCGGAATGAATGCATGTCTTTCCCTAAAATATATAGCCTGGCTCACTAAACTGAGCCATGAACATTATTTTACCTAGTAATTCCCCAAACCTCATAGACTCCTCAGATATACATATACCTTCAGCATTTCTATCCTTCCTTTCTATAAAAATATGTCCTGGGGCAAACAGCAAAATTAATATATATATAAAACCATTAAATCTAAGTAACCGCAATAAGGGTGCCTCTGCTCTCTGCTTGTGGCACAGTAATATGGATGAGATGGATTAATCTGCATGTGATGTGGACAGGCTGGTGCTGGTCTATTGATTGCCTTTTATTTGACTATGGTCAAATATCCTGTCAAGCCACAAACAAGTGTAAGTGGAGGTGCTACCTTTTAAATTGCATTTTCACATCCTCTGATACAAGATAGACAAAAGGTATGTGGAGCTGTAGAAAACATGGGCCATTACTCCCAAATATGCAATTTCATTCAAGAGCAGGGACATCCTGCTCTCTACTCAGCAGTTTAAAACTGAATTTTATCTTGTTACTACATATATTTTGTTTGTTTAATGCCATTTTCAAAAAGTTCAACAGCTGCATTATTTACTGTGGTTTAGGGGTAGAAGTATGAACATATTTGCATAACATCAATAACTTTAATAACTGATTACATTTGTTAATTCCATTTGTTAATTCCCTTATAACACCCAGGTAATGGTAATGGCTGTAGTAAGCACAGGTCTGTAGAATTCTGTAAGAATTCTAACAAATTGTTTTCAATATTTGACCAAAGTGGTTTTAAAAAACACACACCAAATGACTAACCCAAGATATGTATAAGGAGCTTCCTGTCTTAGGGGCAAGTGTTCAGACTGAATGCTCTTTAGATTCCTTACAGCCCTATGATCCTATGAAAATTCTTCTTTCAGGTCATAATGCTGGGTACTTAGACACTGTCACTAGGGTATAAAATACATAAGACCCAACAGCAGCAATCCTGCATGGTTCCTAGTAAGCCATGTTAAAGCATTCTAAATACAAGTACATGCTTTTTGAGAATAAGCAATGTGTCACTAACTTTCCCAACCTCTCTCATACACAGCACTGTTGCTTACCGCATGTCACAGTAGACAAGAAAGTCTACATGCACATTCTAATTGCATTATTTTCATCACTTAACTTATTGAAACAATTGGCAGATAATATAATCCCCGATCACAGATCAGCAAAATACGGCAGCCTGATATTATGTATATTTAACAATGCTTCAAGTCTTACTGTGTTCAGTCAGTGCGCATGCCCAGAACTGCTGCTTTGTGAAGAACTAAAAGCAAAACAAAGCATAGTTGAACCATGCTTGTAAGTAAAATCCTAAATTTAGAACAATCCTACCGGTAAACTGCTATGAATTGTGGACACTATTAATCCTAAATCACAATGAATTGCTTCAGAAAACACTTCACAGAAGGAATTGCACTAGGTGTTCCCAATACTGTGCATGTTAGTTAGTTAACTATCTAAAACTATTGGAAAGAGAAAGTGAAGGGAGAGCCCATGGGCAAAACAGCAAGGAAGAGAGCAGCTTGCCATACAGAGAATTATTTCAGAACAGCAAGGAATGGAGTACTGTATTGAGAACAATTTCATAATAATAATAATAATAATAATAATAGACCAAGCTTTAGACAGCTTTAGACAAGCCTATCTCATAGGAATAAGCAAAAGCTGAAGAAGTGAAGACTGAACTTTGGCAAAGTGCAAAACTTCTGCCCCACGGGATGAGCTTTTGTCCCTCCCCACTTCACACCCTGGGAAGCATCACAACCACTGGGAGCATCTTTGTCCGGTCACCTTCCACAACGGCAGGGCTACAGGCAACGGAAGTGGCAAAGGACTGGAGCAGCCAGGCTGCCTGTAGACAAGGGCAACCTCCCCGAGTGTCGAAAGGCCGGCCTTTCCTTTCAAGGAGACAAGGCAATACCGCTCGTCCTGCCCCGGTCCCGCTCGGGGGCTTTGCTCCCTCAAAGACGGACCCCCAGGTGAGAGCTGGGAGGGTCCACCACTTTCTGAGAGGCCTCTGCATTTCCTTTTCTCTCCCTTTTCGTTTTTATTCAGATAATACCTTGTTTTTTACTATTATTATTATAATTACTATTACTATTAATTTAAAAGGAGACCAACTCAAGAGAGGGGGCGCCATTCCACACTTCCCCCCACCTGTCACTTTCAGGCAGCGGGGGACCCCCCCCCCCGCGCAGGTGAAGATGCCGCCGCAGGAAGCCCGAAGCGCCGCCTCCCCTCCCTCGACCCAAGGAGCGCGGCAGAGGCCTCCTCCCCAAGGCGGACGCCTCCGTCCTCAGGCTGCCCTGTCCCCGCGTCGCCCCGACCAGGCCCGTCCCGCTCCGGGCTCCCCATCTCGACGCCCCCCCCCCGCGGCGGAGCAGCCCCTCCCTCCCCCCCCGCCCACCTCGGGCACCGCCGTCCTCTCCGTCTCCCCCGGCGGAGGAAGGTGAAGGGGCGGTTACCTCGGCCCGCTGTAAACATCGGTTCCAGCTTCTGCAGCTCCAGCTCCGCCAGTCTCCTCTTCTTCTCCCCCCCCCACGCAAACGAGGACCCCGCCCCCCGAGGCTGCCATCGGCGTCGCCTGCTCGGAAGCAACCCCGCCGCCACCCGCCTTTCGGTCCAGGGCGAAGGGTGATGGGAAAGATTGGTCTGAGGATTCACCTACCGGCGGACGCGGTCCCTTCCCGGGACGGGCTGCTGAAGACAGGGGCGGACGTTTGCCAGGCATGTCGAAGGACAGCTCTGGCTGGCGGGGTCCTTCGGACGGAGAGGGGAGAGCAGGGCAACCCCGTGCTTTGGTTACCAGGGGAAGGCGGAAGTGCCCGAGAGGCGGGGCCTCTCCAGAGGGCGGGGGGAGGAGGAGGGGGTGGAGCTAAGAGAGCCTCTCCCGCCCTCCGCCCAACGCCGAAGCTTTTGAAATCGAGGCGGTGCAAGGCGGTGTTTTGCTCCCTGGGGAACTCGGGCCGAGAGTCGACGGTTCCCAGAGTTTACCTACCGGGGCTGCAGTCCGAGGTGCCGCACCCCGGGCGGACACGTGCACACGCTCTTCTCCTAAACATGTCGAATTTTGCTTCTGTTTCTTTAGACGCAAGTAGTAAGTAATGCACACTGCAAAAATGTAACTTTTTAAAACTGCAGCTAGCATTCTTTCAAGGCTAAATCTCTGCTTCCATTAGTTATTATTTTTGAGTGTGTTTTTTCCAAATTTAATTTCATTTAAATAAAAAATAACCCACTCCTGTGCTGAGCTGGGTTTGTAGGCTATAACTCAGTGATTCTGAGACTTTTTCCCCGGGGCCAGACTTTCAGAATAAAAATTTGCTTGTGCCACACTAATTTTTATATATAATAAATACATTGGAAAGCAAAAAATAAACAACAACCAGCAGTGCCTAATTTATAACATAGAACTAACTACTTTATAATATGATCATGGGATATACAGAACATATTAAATAATGCAGCTACATAAGAACACAAATCATTCCCAAAATATAATTACAGTATACTGTGAGTCTCTTACATATGTGTCTTAAGTACCTATACAAACTCAATAAGAGGTGTTAGCTTGCAATCTCATTTATATTACCGGTAGGTCTCATTTGACACAAACTCTCATCTCATTAACACAAAGAAGCATTTCTCTCTTCTGATCTTTCATATTTCTCAAGGGTTGGAAATCTCTGTTCACAACAGAGAGCTGTAAAATAGAGGCATGGATACTATTTGGGGGGGCATACACACACAAACACACACACAGTGCTATTTTTCTAGAAAAAGGTGCTGGAACTCACCATTGCATGCCTCCCTTGTTCACTTAGAATGGCAATGGTGCCCACCTGAGGGGTGCCAGAACTGAGTTCCGGTTAGTTCTGCCTGAAAAAATGCCCTGTTAAAATTATACTATACTATACTATACTATACTATACTATACTATACTATACTATACTATAATGGGACGCAGGTGGCACTGTGGGTTAAACCACAGAGCCTAGGGCTTGCCGATCAGAAGGTAGGCAGTTCGAATCCCCGCGACGGGGTGAGCTCCCGTTGCTCGGTCCCTGCTCCTGCCAACCTAGCAGTTCGAAAGCACGTCAAAGTACAAGTAGATAAATAGGTACCGCTCCGTCGGGAACGTAAACGGCGTTTCTGTGCGCTGCTCTGGTTCGCCAGAAGCGGCTTAGTCATGCTGGCCACATGACCCGGAAGCTGTACACCAGCTCCCTTGGCCAGTAAAGCAAGATGAGCACCGCAACCCCAGAGTCGTCTCGCGACTAGACCACATGGTCAGGGGACCCTTTACCCTTTATACTATACTATACCCAGTGCTTTTTCTTCTGGGAGGATGCAGTTGTACACATATTCTTAAACATTTTGTGAATCTTTGTACTTTTGTCTATTTACTGTATTTATTTTTCCTGATTTTAACTATAAAATAGTGATTTTCTTGAGTCAAAATGAAAGTACCACTAAACATTTTTAAAGGAAAAAAGCTATGACTATACTACACGGAAATGTTTGATTGTCCTTAAATCGTCCTGCCACACTTGCCATCCTCTCTTGCCATACCCTTTGAGAACCACTGGTATAACTCCATTAATTTCAGTGGATTTGGGTGTGCAGACTTTTGAATCATAGAATCACAGAGATGGAAGGGACCCCCAAGGGTCATCTAGTCTAACCTGCTGTAATGCAGGAATCTGAACAATGCATACATGAAAGATGGTCGTCCAACCTCTGCTTAAAAACGTCAAAGGAAGAAGAATCCACCGCCACTCGTGGGAGTCAAACAGCTCTTGCTGACAGAAATATCTTCCTGATGTTTAGTAGGAATCTCCTTTATTGTAGCTTGAAACCATTGGGTAGGGTCCTAGCCCCCAGAGCAGGAGTAAATAAGCTTGCTCCATCCTCTGTGTGACAGCCCTTTAAATATTTGAAGATAGCTATCATAATCTCCTCTCAGTCTCTTTACCAGACTGAACATACCCAATTTCCTCAACTGTTCCTCATAAGGCTTGATTTCCAGACCCTTGATCATCTCAGTCTGCATCCTCTGCACACCTTCCAGCTTGTCAACATCCTTCTTATATTGTGGCGCCCATAACTGGACACAGTATTCCAGGTTTGGTCTGACCTAAGCAGAATAGAGCGTGACTGTTTCTTCCCTTGACACCAGACTTCTGTTGATGCAGCCTAGAATAGCATTAGTTGCTGCTGCTTCTTTGCTGTCAGGAAAGTCTGGATATAATTTTTTTAACTAAACAAACAACAAATAGAATAATCCATTCAAAAAATAATCATGTTCGGTTTTCAGTGGTTGAATTGTACCTCTTCTTCATTAAATCTACTTCTACAGTTAGGCAAAATGAGACAGCTGCCTCGGGTGGCAGGTGCTAGTTGTGTGGGGAGGGACAATGGTGATAGGACAGCCTGTCACTCCTCCTGAGCCCCCATGCTGTTTCTCACTTCCAGTATAGATCTGTGTGTGCCACAGCTTGCCCTATAATATATCCCTTAACCCAACCTGCTATCCTCAGATATGGTGGAGGACAGTGTCTGGTCACATTATCCGTCCAGTTGACTTCTGTATGTGGGAAGGAGGGGGCGCATCATCTTGTTCTTCACCTAACGCAGCAAAATGTCTTAGTATGACAAAGGAAGAGACTTTGTGGCAGAGGACAAATGGGTGGCCCCACCACTGCATCCCTCACCTGCAGTGCTGCGCAGCGAAATTTTTTGTAGGGAAACAGTTAGGGCTTGCGAGGGCGATGGGATGAGGACACCACACGCACCTCCCTTCCTAAGCCAGGCAGAAGCTTCGCAGGCTTTGGGAAGGAGGCACTAGGCTTTAATACTATAATTTACCGGGAACATTTAGGGGACTAGCCTTGTCCCTCTAGCTCACTGACCACATGCCACTACTCACCTGGCTGGTAGTGAGAAGTACAATGGCCAGAGTGGTGTGAGAGAGAGAGCTGGGCTAGAACAAGGTAGAAGCCAGGGAGTGAGAGCCATGCTTGACTTCTGCTGGAAGCCAAAGCTGGAAGCAAGACCTTCTGGGGTATTAATGCCATGAACTCCTCCACTGCAGGCTCAGGTTGTATATAGACTCATAGAATTGAAGGGTTGGAATGCACCACAAGGGTCATCTAGCCCAATCCCCTGCAATGCAGGAATCTTTTGCCCAACATGGGGCTCAAACCCACAACCCTGAGATTAAGTGTTTTATGCTCATTGTTTAATGGGGTTAGGCAGAAAGATTATATGTGACCCCCAAGTACAAAGGTGGTGGTGGGGAAGAGCTGTTGTTTTGTACGCCACACACTACATCCAAGGCAATGGATGTGCAGAGACTGCTTCCCAGAGGGGTGCCATTGAGGGTCTCAGACTATGTATGTGTGTACACCAATGTGCATGGAGGGGTGCCAAACTGGGTCTTTGATGCAGGTGAAATAAAGCCTAGTTTCAACCCTGCCCAGAGATGGCTTCCTGTTTCTATATGTGTATATAAACCACATATTTTCTTTGAGCTACATTTTCAGAAGTAATATTTGCGTGAGCAAATACAGCTACATAAGAACATGAATAATTCCCAAAATATATAGATGAACCTCCTACATGTGTACCTTAAGTATGTATACAAACTCAACGAGAGGGGTGGGTGGGTGCTTTTGCCTGGTAATCTCATTTATATTAGGTCTAATTTGAGACAAACTCTCATCTCCTCATCAACCCAAAGAAGCCATTCTCCTTTCTGATCTTTCATAGAAGAATAGCCATTGCTCTTGCTCTCATTTTGAAGAGAGATCTATCCATATTCTGCAAATTACAGTAATATATTTATATAGATACTATGTAGTGTGGCACCACCCTTTGAGAAGCGCTGCCATATACAGTATCCTGAAGACACCACATTCCAAGGAATCTCTCTGTTTAGGATTGCCATATGGCCTCTCTTTTCAGGACATGTCCTCTTTTTCATGGGCATGTAAAATGAGAGTCCTCGCAGCGACCCACAGAGTCGGCAAATGGGACCTCTTTCTGCTCTTCAAAATGTGGCCCCCCTCCCTCCCACCTCGGGCACGCACTCTGGCGCCTTCCACAGGTCCGCGTGTGCGCTGGCGAGGGTGCCGTGCGCGTTTTCCGTAGGCGAGCGGGGGCCGCACACCTCCCTTTCCCGCGCCAATCCGGAGCCGCCGGCTCGCTTCTCCCCCCGTGGGGCGGTCCCGCGTGCTCCTCCTGCCCCCCAGCTCCACCAACCGGGGCCGGGGCTGCCGCCCCCTTTCTTTTTTGGGCTAGGGACAGAGCAAGCGGGGCCTGGCGGCGATGGCGGCGGCTTGTGCGCCGCTCCTGGCGCTGGGAGCCCGAATCGGGTCGCTGCTGCTGCGGCGCTGGTACCGCTCCGAGAGGGGGGTTTACGGGTACAAGCCGAGCCGCAAGGCGGAGAGCGGAGCTGGCGGCGGCGCGGAGCCGCGCGATTCCCGCAGGAGAGCAGGTCGGCGGGCGCCTTCACGCCTGGAAGAGGCGCCGGGCGGGGGGGGGGGAGCGGGGGAAGGCCGGGCTTTGCTATATGGGGGCGGGGGGGGGGAAGAGAAGAAGAATACTTAGGAATTCGGACTTTTGCCCGCATGCATCCTGACCCCATCCAGATCCATTCCCCAAGGGGTCCCAGGTGGCAGCCTTAAACATGTCCGCCTGCCTCCCTCCACTTATGCACGCCATACAAACAGAAAGGTAACGAAGGCAAGCAGACCTTGAAAGGTACCCTCACCTGAGAAGAAGTTCCTCTGAGCACACTGGGACTTGCTCTCAGTACAGAGTAGATCTGTACAGGATCAGGCTCTTAAAAGTGGTTTGTCATTAGGCAGCTTGTGCCACACTTGATAATGCATGCCTTTTAGTCAAAAGCATTTTTTTTCACGACCCCCCCCTCTTTCCTCTGTCCCCAAAGTGCATGTCTATACATGTCTGCTCATTAGTAAATCCCACTGAGTTTGCAGCAGTTATGCTGTGTAAGCTGCATACACCAAAAGGTGGCCTACATATAATTTTACAAGTAAATATAAATAAAATTGAGTTTACCCCCCCCCCAGGTGAGTGAGTATAGGAATGCGGTAATAACACACTCATCTTTAAAAGGGTTACATGGAAGCAAATCCAATTGATTACAATAGTTTCCCCAAACTTTTCAGTAAGTATGGGAGGAGTGTGTGCAAAGCTGGTCTTGGAATTTCTCCAGCATTTCTGCTATGATGTACCAAGACCTTTTTCTCTCTTGCCGGTTCCCACACCCGCTCCCCTCATGTAAACTTCCGTACAGATACTAATTACACAGCATACTTGAATGTCTTTTTCTTAAGCTCTGCTCCTCTTATATTCTGTAGCTGCCTCTTTCCACCCTCCCCTGACCATTTGTTCCCCAGGGGAGCATGTATGTATCTTGTGCATGGAGATGCGCACACCGATCAGTGAAGGGATACTAATTCTGCCCAGGCTTTTGAATAGGAACAGAACCAACATTGGATTGTGGGGTGGGGGCTTCTTCAACATTATTACTGATGGGGGGGAGAGACTTTATAAGCAAGCTTTGGTGTTATTTTTCTCAATGCATACCAAGCCTTCTTTGTTACTTACTTATTTTTTTTAAAAAAATAGAAGTAAGACAAGACAGGACATCTCCAAACTTCCAAAAACTATGCAGAGGAAACAGCATTAGAACAAAGCAGTGGATGGGTAGCCACTTGCACTATAGATCAGTGATTAGTCCTCTAAGGAAGAGAAATTAAAATAATCTAATATTTGCTAAGTTTCAAACCCTTCCATGATCTTGTATCTCACCCCACAGTGTGAGAACCAGGGTGCTATATAGAACACAGATTAACTTGAAAATAGAACTTTGAAACTCATGGCATTTTTTACTCTTATGGAATGTTATTGGCGATAATCAAACATTGTGGGCAAACAAAGGGTTTAGTCTAGTCTACCAGGCTTTTTCAGATCTATGAAAAACCACGATGGAATATCGTCTGGTGATTTGGGGTGAAGTGATCATGGTAGCAGCTCTGTTTCTCCTTTCAACAAAACCAGATGAAGG
Organism: Darevskia armeniaca; assembly: GCA_034641395.1. Taxonomy (NCBI): domain Eukaryota; kingdom Metazoa; phylum Chordata; class Lepidosauria; order Squamata; family Lacertidae; genus Darevskia; species Darevskia armeniaca. The sequence continues at coordinate 6,285,580 of JAWWNF010000019.1, read as the reverse complement.
GATGGAAGTTCTGAACAGATGTTTAGTAGAAGTCTGGGACTGGATGGGAATTCATAAACTCAGTCCAGACAAGACAGAGATGTTAATAGTAGGGAGCTTGACTTGGGAGTTCATGCTTTCCTGGTTCTGCATGAGGTCATACCAGCCTTGTAAATAATTCCATCAGGAGTGCCAACTTGAATAAAATATTGGGAGGGGGGCACATAATTCCCACCCCGCATAATCGATCACATGACACGGCTGGCTCCCTCAAATACTTTGGGGGGAGTGAAGGGACCTCAGCTCCTAGGAGTTGGCTCCTATGAATCCCATAAAGGTTAATAGCCTGAAAAAACCCAAGAAACCCAAAAGTAGTGCTCTGTTTTCATGCTCATCATGGAGAAAACAGCTGCTCTGCTGCGATCATTGAACTACAGGTTATTAACCTCTTAGCAGGATGTGGTTAAATACAAAGCTGGGGCATGCCCTCCAGAGGGCTCAGGTGCAGCTCCTGGATTCTTAGGCTGTGGCTGATTCATCAGCCAGGGTCACTCGGAGAAAAGGACAATCTGCCAACTGTTATTCAATACATTAATTATCACCAAGGTCTGCTACTGGTAATGAGCTCTATAAGGGGGGACTCCTTTGGATTCTTCTCAGAAACATAGAAATGTGGCTGCTTGGTTAACCTTAAACTAACTAACAGTGATTGCCCAAAAGATTGCTACATTGCTGACAGGGACCTGCAGTCAGTGGCTTCTTGTACATCTAAGTATTTCCATAGGCTCACAGAGCTTCCTTATGTGTAGGTAGGAGAGTACACATAGTAGAGCTTTCCTGATAGCTCCAGGCATGCATCCTTTTGAATGCACATAACACTTACTGAAGTGTCTGAGAGAGACTGCTCAGATGGAATTCCATGGGTGCATTTGAGAATCCACAGAGCTCAGTGCAGGGAGACAGGATTTTTTCTTCGAAGCTTTCAAAACAAAATACACTAACATTTTTAGCCAGCAGTTTCTGTAACCACATCAAATTGGCTTTCCAACTTAAATTTTCATGGTTTATAATAATTGGTATCTTTGCACACTGCTAAAAAGTAGTCTCTGTTCTCTTGTTTTTAGTAGACCATGGACTGGCTCGCTTAGTGACAGCATACTATGAACATGGCCACAAAGCTGCCAAAATCAACCCTTTATTTACTGGCCAAGCTGTGATGGATATGGTACCTGAAATCCAAGTTTTGACTGAAGTTCTTCAAGGACCTTTCAATACTGCAGGTAGGAAAGAAAGCAACTTTCATGCCGGAACGGTGAAGTCCCCCCCCCCCACCCCCCGTGGTAAGTGAATTGTTAGGTAGCAGTCAAGGAAATAGTACATTGGGTGGTTTTGTTAATACAGTAGACCCACAGCTTACACAGGGATTACCTTCTGGGAATAGTGCATAAAGTCAAAATTGCATATAGCCAACACAAATTGGGTGCAATGATGGGATTGCCAAAGCTTTTTTCCCTGGATGCCCATATTTTTAAAACAATTTATACCAAGTGTGTACAAGTCAAATGTGTGTAAGTTGCAAGTCTCCTGTATAATATTTGAGAATTGTGGGTCTGTTACACTGCAGCAGTAACTTCAGAATGAGCACCTATGAGTTATTTTCTAAAGGGAAGAAAAAGAGAAGTTGCCTTATTGATGGACCACCTGGTAGAAGAGCATCTTAGAGCTTGATGCTCAGTGTTATTAATGTATCAATATAATCTATTAGACAATATTTTATTCCAGGACTTTTGAACATGAGGAAGGAGGAGGCATCCCTAGAGGATATATTGTCTTACCTGGGCCACATATACTGTGAACATATGTCTATAGAGACGAGTCAACTGTCAAGCTTGCAAGAAAGAGAATGGATTGCTAAACGGTTTGAGGAGCTGAAACAAGAAGCATTCACTACAGAAGAGAAAAAGTATTTGTCCAAGCTCATGCTGGAATCTCAGGTGCATTGTATAAGTTTGTGTGTGCATATAATATAAGAAAGAGAATGAGAATGAAATTATCTCTAGGGGTAAAAAGGAGCACCTTAATTAAAGGATTATTGATTCATTTCTCAATATTAATAAAGTGCTCAATTGGTGGATTAAAATACCATAATATTTTAACACAATTGATATTTTGAGGATTTTTCCTCAATTAAATGCTGGCAAATAATTTATTTCATTATTTGCATTATGGGGATAGTAGTTTTTACATGAGTTTTTATAGCCTTGTTCTGCAGCATTTTGTGATTCCTAACAGAAACTAATGTACTTTTAAGTTAGTAGTTGCATTGATTTTGAAATCTTAACTGCAAAGGGAAATTTTTCTTGTTTGATTTGCACAAATGAGCTTTTCAGGCACAGAAAATGGAAAGGCTTACATCTATGGAATAGAGAAAATACAGGTTATGTTCCGAAGCACTGTGCACTTATCTGAAATTGTGTATAATTGGAGCACTCATTTAAAAAGCCTGCAAACACCCCGTTCTGCCCCTTTTTCTGATGTGTTTTGACATTTTCGGGTCACTTTCAGCATGATGCACTACAGGCAGCAAACGTTTCAGGTGCGCCTGATAGATGTGTGACTGCTTCAGTCACGCATCTATCAGGCGCGCCTAAAACGGTTGCTGCCTGTAGTGCATTTTGATCCTAGTCTTATCACAAGAGTGCAGATGATAAGCTCTACAAGCCCCCTGGTGTGTGTTTCTTGAAAAAGAAGGTGGAGTCATGCTGCCCCACTGCATGTTGGGCTTATCAATGTTGCTGAGTAGGTCCAAATTCCAGGAGGCAATGGATGACATTGCATAAAAAAACTAAATTTAGCACTAAAAGTGCTAAATTTTGAGTGTGAGTTTTTAGTAGATTTACTAGTGTAATTAATTATTGCTAGACCAGTGTATATATGTATAACATAGAGGACAGCATTATCGGCAGTAGTTGCACAACAAAGACTTCAAGTAGTCCTGTCAAAATGCTTATTTCCCCATAGTGATTTTTGAATATGCTGACAGTACTGATCTGTGAGATCATTGTTGCAAACACAATATATTGTTTTGTGATGCCCCAACTTTCTGTAACAGACTGTGTTTTAAAGCAAATTTGTCTAACCAAACTGAAATAGGCTATTTGAGTATTCATGAAGGAAGCAAATAAACAATTTTGTTCAGTTTTCTCGAATTTTTATAGCAATGACCTGGTGGAGAGGTAACATTCTAGAACCTCTTATCTACAGTTAGTGGATTACACAAATGATTACTGTGGTTATACCCCATGGGTTTGCACAAACCTTCCACCTTCCTCAGCGCCTCTCTGTCTAACCAGGATTGCCTTCACAATTTGACGCGTGTTTCAAAATGCATTTGCAAGCCATAGTTGGTTAGCAAGGCAATCCTGGGTAGCATTAACCATGTTAGCAGTGATGGCAGATGTAATGCTTCCTAGCACTCTCACCAAATCGTAGTAAGAAGATTGCAAATGTTATATCTATACCAAGCCTGAATCCCTATCAAAGATACATTCTTCTAAATATGTAAATATATAATCACCATTCACATTTTACAGGAATTTGATCACTTTTTGGCTACAAAGTTTGCCACTGTGAAAAGATATGGTGGTGAAGGAGCAGAGAGCATGATGGGTTTCTTTCATGAATTGTTAAAGATGTGCTCATACAGTGGGGTGACGGACATCGTACTCGGAATGCCTCATCGAGGAAGACTTAATCTCCTCACCGGCCTTCTTCAGTTTCCACCTGAGGTAAGTGAGGTTTTCTCTTAGGTATGACTAATTTTGATTTGAAAATACACATTTCCATAAAATTGGTGGCAAAAGCTGCAATGATACTAGATTCTTTGGGGTCACCCTCTTAGACATGTTTAGAATTTCTTTTGACAACCCAAATGTAACAGTTGCAAATATCTTAACACAAAACGATGCATTATTTAACTTGATGTGGAAAAGTCATGTGGAAATGCTGAAACCTTGACCAAAAAGCTTCATTTACTTTAATTTATTAAATGTATCTACTTCCCTTCCTCCGAAAGGAATTTGAGGTGGCAATTCCAAATAACCCACAAGATGAAACATCTGTGAGAAATATTTCTGCTGTGTACTTTCCTTGACATTCCTTGTCGAAAACATACTTGACTAGTATATTAAGCCCGTAAAATTACGGGCGCTAGGCAGCTCCTGGCGAGGGAGTGGCGGCTCCTGGAGCTGCCAGTCCGTGCTGCAGCGACGCTCCCTCGGCCGGTCGCTCAGTGACCGCGGGAGCAGCAGCGCCGGGTGGGATGCATCCCGCTCGGCGCTGCAGCTCCCGGCGAGGGAGTGGCGGCTCCTGGAGCTGCCAGTCCGTGCTGCAGCAGCACGGACGGGCAGTCTAAGGAGCCGACGGTCCCTCGGCCGGTTGCTCAGTGACCGCGGGAGCAGCAGCGCCGGGGCGCTAGAGCTTTCTTTACATCCCCCCCACCTAAAGAAAAAAAGAAACTCTCTTCACTTGCCTCTGTCTCAGGCCCGGGCATCGATTAACTCCTTCGGTGCTGCCCTTTGTAAGCAAGGCCTTGCCTCTCTGCCTCCCTCTCCCACCGATACACTTTTGGCGTCAGTACTGCAGGGATCAGTTCACACGCTGCCCCCGCCAAGGCACAGTTGCCTTTTTTCTCAACCGGTGACCAATTTTAACGACCCCTTTTGAATCTGGTTTCACTTAATAGCTCTTTCTCTGTGTGTGTGTGTGTGTGTGTATGTGTGTGCGCACGCTCCATCCAGTTTGGTGTGTGTGTGTGTGGATGGGAAGGGCGACATGAAACGGATTTCAGGTTTCCTCTGTGCCATGAAAGTGTGCGGGGCAGCAGAGGGTGAACTCAGTGAGTGTGGGGGGGTGAAAGTGTGTGATAGTGGTGTGGGTGGGTGGGTGTGAGTGAGAGAGAGAGAGATTGGAAATCTAGCCATGCAAGAAGCACCAGGGAAGCAGCAGGCAGTGAAATGGTTAATAGCCACCGGTCTCATTGATTAGTATTGATGGCTTTTGGAGCCAGTTGGACGCAGCAGGCAGACGGTGAGGGAAGGCGGAGAGGGGAGCCCCTGAGCGGAGCGCAGAGCGAAAGAGCGGCGGCGAGAAAAAGTACACTTTATTACTGTAGATTTACTTGATTTTGGGGGTGGCAGTTGCCCCCCACCGCTTAAACAAACAAACAAACAAAACACCCCCCTGTCAGCAAGGAAATGAAAAGCTGACACTTTGCTGCTGCTAATTATGAGCCATTTTTCGATAATGCTCAGCGTGGTTGTCGCAGGGTTTGCATTCCGCTCGGCCAAACACCCCCGTCAGGTGGGCCGCCTGGAGCGCTCTTACCAGGGAGTAGACCCCACAGAACACGGGGACTTACTCCTGAGTAAACTCGCGCAGGCTTAAGCCGGGCTCAGTCTCCTACTCCCCCCCCACTTATTTTTGTTCCTCCCGGGGAAGGAGAGGCGAGGCGGCGCTCGCAGCGGGAGGCTCCGCCAGAGCAGTGAGGAAGCCGGCGGCAGCGGGAAAGTCCGCTCGCGGGCGGCGGCGCTTACTCCCGAGTAAGCCTGCTGGGAAGGGCCGGGCCCCGTCTCCCCCCCCATCGCGCAGGCAGTCCTGGCACTTGCGGAGCCCTCGGTCCAGGCGCTCTCGCGGTTTAGAAGTGCCGGGGGGAAGCTGCCGCCGCCGCCGCCGCCCAAAGAGCCGCTTCCCTCGCGCTTCGGCGAGGGTGTGTAGGCGGCGTCGGGAAACGGCGCTTCGCCTCTCCCTCGGCGGCCGAGCGCAGCAAAAGCGGCGGTGGGAGCCTCCATAGGCGGGCGGCGGCGGCAGCAGCTTCCCCCCGGCAATGGCGGTGGCGCAGTTTCGCCCGGCCAGAAGTGTCTCTGCGTCGTCCCGCCCCCCTCTCCGCCCCCTCCAATCCCTGCGTCCGTCTGTGTCATGCGTCACTTCCGTGACACACAGAAAATTGCCGGTGGACGCAGGGACACTTCAAGATTATAATATAGGATACTTTCACCATTCAGACTGCTTTACATATGTTGCAAGTTCAGAGGATTGTCACTAAAACAGTGCCACCGTATAGTTACTCTGTGTTCCAACTTAATGTTAAATAGAACTAGTAGCAAATACAGTATTCACAATTGTCTTTGTGACACAGGCCCCTAAACTCTAGCTGAAACATAATGGCTGCCTTACAATGGCAACTTCAAATGCTTCTACATAGCCATGGTTTTGTGCGGAGGTCAAACTATTTGTCCCCCCAGTCCAGTGTTGCTTCTTCTGATAAGCAGAGGCCTTTCCCATCATGGTAGCAGATATTTTAAATTGTGGAATCTGGGACCTGTGTGACTGCGCACAACATGTGCTCTTATATGAGTTTGGTCCCTGAAGGCCGCTTAGCGTGTGGTTTGGCCTAATCCTGAAAGAGACTGCATGTGAAGGCAGCATATGCAGAGCCAATATGGATAGAACAATGGAGCGAATGGTTTCTAAGGAATCCTGGATTCAAACCCCCATTCAGCTGTGCCTTTGGGCTGGTCTCACTCTCTTGGGCTAACCTTCAAATGGATTGTTATGAAGTTTAAATGGGACAACCCATGTATGAAGCTCAGAGTTCCCTGAAGAAAGTGAGGGCATAAACAGTATTAGGCCCATTGGAGCCAACTCATGGGGACCAAGGTCCCTTTGCCCCCAATAAAATATTTGAGGGGGCCAGGCCTCCTCTTGTGATCAATTGTGTGGTGCGGGGCTTACCCCCCCCCCAATATTTTATTCAAGTTGGCAGGGTGGGCTGCAATAGAAGGAGGGCTGAGATTATTATTTTGAGACCTGAATCTAAGGGGGGAAGACCTGGGTCATTGCTTGTTTGGGAACCCCTGTAATAGACTGCTTTTGTTCATCTGCATTCAACATACTCTGCAAATGTGTTTGAAACTTCATGTTCATATCCTCCTGTGAAGCTGATGTTCCGTAAAATGCGAGGCTTGAGTGAATTTCCAGACGACTCACCAGCGATTGGAGATGTCCTATCTCACCTGACTGCTTCAGTGGATCTTGATTTCGGGTCTCACCGACCTATTCATGTCATCCTGTTGCCAAACCCTTCCCATCTAGAAGCCATTAACCCTGTGGCGGTTGGCAAAGCAAGGGGCAGACAGCAGTCTCTGCTCGATGGGGACTACTCTCTGGACAGTTCTGCACAGCCGGGAGACAAAGTCATCTGCCTGCAGGTATTTTGACAGCCAGTGAGCAGGGTTCTGGAAGGGGCATATTAACATTTCAGACAACTGGGTGAGATGTAATGACATAGATAGGACCAATTCTCTGGTCACAGGAAATAGCCTGCAGACATATAGATCTGTTGTATTGTCAAAGCTAAGCAGGGCACAGACTGATCAGTGCCTGGAAGAGAGGTTAAGAGCATGCTATTGGTTTAATTAAATCAGTAACAGCATTTTACTTAGAATTCAAGTTCAAAAAAATATGGAAGGCCTGACAATCTTCAGATTGAAAGTAGTGGCACTCTGTGCAGGGTAGGAATGTGGTGCTTACTTGATTTCCCGGCAGATGAGTTGCTGCTGCTTACTGGGAGCCAGTGTGGACCACCCTACCACCCTGCCCCCCCTCTCCCAGTAAATAGCAGCAGCGCATTGCTGGGAGGTCAAGTCAGTGCTGCCACCTCACCCCATCATCTGCCACATTTGGAAAGCTACACTAAACTTCCTAACTAAAGATTATAGCTGAAACATTTTAATCCCTCCCCTAAACAAATAACAAGTCCCCTCAAAGAACGGGCAGTGGTTCCTGACATAACTTATCAATTTCTTTTTGTAATATAGGTTCATGGTGATGCATCTTTCTCTGGCCAAGGCATTGTTCCTGAAACTTTTACACTTTCCAGTCTACCACATTTTAGAATAGGAGGAAGCATTCATCTCATTGTTAACAACCAGTTGGGCTACACCACTCCAGCAGAGCGAGGGAGGTCATCTCTGTATTGCAGTGATATTGGTATGTATCATGGGATTCTGTGGAGGCGGAAAGGTTATATGTTCTAAGGATTGAGAATGTGAGTGTCTGTGACCAGCAGTGGAGTGTATGATATTGCCATGTGGGGCGGCCTCATGGGGCGCACCCCCAAGGGGGGCAGGGCACAGAGGGAGCCTGCTCTGTGCCCCTGGGTCATGCCCGTGGAGTGGAGCTGCACTTGGGTGTGAGAAAGCTGCCTTGGCAGCATCGTTGCGCATCGCCGCCCAGTCGAGGAGAGGGGTGGAAAATTTGCCACTGACTCTCCTCTCTCTGCCCCCAGGTCAGGCTTGACCCAGAAGTGGAGCTGCGGCTGGCAGGTTTGGGCCCTCAAACAACAAAGCTTTCTTCGCAGCTTCCTTGTGCACCAGAGCCAGGCTCTGGTGGGGTGCCTGGTTGCACCCCTTCAAAAAAATGTGCCTGATGCCATGGCCCCCCCCAGCCCCCACGCTTTGCCATTGTCTGTGACCAGTTTTGAAAGTTAACAACAACAGCAAGAATAACAATAAATTATTTGTGCCCTGCCCATTGGACTAGGTTGCCTCTTGAGTGGTTTCCAACAGAAGTAGCTTCTACTTACTCTTATCACTTCTGAGTTCTTTTCCAGAAGTGAGAGGAGTTGGAGAGACTGGACCTGTATCTCAGAATGCTGTGGAGGCTTACGGGGGGCATCAATAGTGAATGTGAAACTGCAAAAATATATCCACACCCTCATACTATATATAAGGGTCTGGTGACTTCTGTTTCAGTGTATCTGAAGAAGTGTGCATGCACACGAAAGCTCATACCAAGAACAACTTAGTTGGTCTCTAAGGTGCTATTGGAAGGAATTTTTTTATTTTGCAAAAATATAAATAGACTGATATATTTAAAGTGATTTAAATTAATTATAATCCTGGCTGGTGGCCACAGTGCACCAGACATGCTTTGTGACCAGCCAGGTGCTTGAGAATCCGTTCTGCTTTTGCATTCATAGGCAACAGAAACAGGAGGTGCCTCACATGAACTGTCATACATTTCTGGTGAGCTGCATTTGCCTGAAGTTGGTCATAGGTTGTATGAGACTGAAATATTCTTTCTCTCATTCTTAGGCAAGATCGTTGGTTGTGCAGTTATCCATGTAAATGGAGATGACCCTGAAGAAGTAATCCGAGCCACTAGATTAGCTGTTGAATACCAGCGCCATTTTCGTAAGGACGTGATTGTCGATTTGCTGTGCTACCGGCAGTGGGGGCACAATGAGCTTGATGAGCCATCCTTCACTAACCCCACCATGTACAAAATTATCAGGTATGGCTTAGTGCAGGGCAAGGGAACCTTTGGGCTGAAGGCCACATTCTAGTAAGGCGTTGGGCAAGGCCTACACACAGTCAGGTGCCCTTTATCATTGGAGCCAACTTGAATAAATATTGGTAGGGCCCATGTAATCCCTGCCCCACATAATTGATCACATGACGCAGCACACATGCACCATTTGAATGGCAATGCCCATCAACTTTGGGGGGCTGAAGACCCTTGGCTTCTATGCCCTTAATATTCACATAGACACACACAATCACACCCACTTAAAGCTGTTTTGCATGGAAGTGGGAGCATATATGTGATTCTTAGTAACTCCACTAAAATTTTACCTTCAATTTTTTCATAGACTTTTTTCACTATCCCCCCCCCCAAAAAAAACCCCATCTTTGTAAAGTCTTGAATTTGGAAAAATACAAAAAGAACGTAGCAATCTCAACTGAGAAAAGCAAATAGTATCAGTGCACAGCTGCATTAAAAAATTTGCCTCCATACAGTTGCAAAAGCAATGGAGATTTTTTTTTTGCATATTTCTAAGTAACACAGCACGGGTGGCGCTGTGGTGTAAACCACAGAGCTTTGAGCTTGCCGATCGGAAGGTTGGTGGTTCAAATCCCCACGACGGGGTGAGCTCCTGTTGTTCGTTCCCTGCTCCTGCCCACCTAGCAGTTCGAAAGCACGTCAAAGTGCAAGTAGATAAATAAGTACCACTGCAGCGGGAAGGTAAACGGCATTTCCGTGCACTGCTCTGGTTCGCCAGAAGCGGCTTAGTCATGCTGGCCACATGACCCGGAAGCTGTACGCTTGCTCCCTTGGCCAGTAAAGTGAGATGAGTGCCACAACCCCAGAGTCATCCACGACTGGACTTAACTGTCAGGGGTCCTTTGCCTTTACCTTTTTAAGTAACACGAAGGTCTACATCTCAGAGACATTTTCTCCTCTGCTTTGATCTTCTTGTAGCAGTCCTTCTTGCAGAGGTAGAAGCTACATTTGCACACTGTGAAAAACTCCAAAGCCACTTTACTTCTCAGCAGCTCCCCTCCAAACAGTTAATAGGGACCCAGCAGGCCTGATGAAATCTATATGTGGGCCTTTCAAAAATACTTTAAAAATATTTAAATAAAATTCCTTCTGTAATGTGTAAAGTACAGTCATACCTCGGGTTACGGCCGCTTCAGGTTGCGTGATTCCGGGTCGCGCACCGCGCCAAACCCGGAAGTAACGGAACGTGTTATTTCCGGGTTTCGGCGCTTGCGCATGCGCAAAGTGCTAAATCACACTTTGTGCATGTGCAGAAGCGCCAAACTCTGTCACGCGCATGTGCAGACGCAGCGGCCCAGGTTGCGAACGCGCCTCTCGCGCGGATCGCGTTCGCAACCCGCAGCGACCACTGTAAAAGGTAAAGGGACCCCTGACCATTAGGTCCAGTCATGTCCGACTCTGGGGTTGCGGCGCTCATCTCGCTTTATTGGCCGAGCTTCCGGGTCATGTGGCCAGCATGACAAAGCCGCTTCTGGTGAACCAGAGCAGCGCACGGAAACGCTGTTTACCTTCCCGCTGGAGCGGTACCTATTTATCTACTTGCACTTTGAGGTGCTTTCGAACTGCTAGGTTGGCAGGAGCTGGGACCAAGCAACGGGAGCTCATCCCGTCACAGGGATTCGAACTGCCGACCTTCTGATCAGCAGGCCCTAGGCTCTGTGGTTTTACCCACAGCGCCACCTGGGTCGCGACCACTGTACAACTGTTTAAACAAGCATGCTCTACCTGGTCACTTTTATTTTGGAGAAAAAGCAACTGTGGAGTCCCAGACTGAATTGGGAGTCATTACTGGTTTTCTGCAGAAAGTCACTCCTTTTGGGTTGCTTTTTGCCCATTTGCTGTTTTCAGTGTATGAAGAGATGCACAAGAGGCAGACAGGGAGAGAGGGGGGGGGAGAGCACTCCCTCAGGTTTACAGGAGTGACTCACATTTACCCCATGCTTCTGAACCATTTTAAAACGGCAGCAGAATGTAGAGGACATGGCAGTAATCCAAATAATAGACAATGCCATACATTTTGATACCATGTTTCCCCTCACAGGTCACGTAAGAGTATTCCAGACACTTACGCAGAGCGCCTGGTAGCCCAGGGACTAATGACGGAGGAAGAAGTGTCTGAAATAAGGACTTCCTATTACTCTAAATTGAACGAACATCTTGCCAACATGACATTGTACAGCCCTCCATCCACCAATCTTCAGGCTCATTGGAGTAACATGGTGGAGCCCTCGCCAAGAATCACCACATGGGATACCGGCATACCAATCCCACTCCTTCAGTTTGTTGGGGTCAAGTCTGTGGAGGTGCCAGCAGAAATGCAACTGCACAGCCATATTCTGAAGACACACACCCAGGTGCAAGAAATAAAATAAAATATGAAGTTGCACTAACTGAAAGCACATACCTGCAAGCTGGTTCAAATCTTCCTTTGTGCACAAACAATGCTGGATGGCTTTAGGGAAGCCAATTAATTAGTTTTCTATAATTACATGCATTTGCATATTGCAAAAAGTTCCTTTTTGTGACATACTAACAACTAAATAGCTTCCTATAATATTTGCTTATAGGAAGGGATTACTGCTTAGCTAAACAAAAGATTGAACTGTTACCGGATAATAGAAATATAACTATTGTACAGAAAGTTGCTTATTTTGCATACACAGAGTAGCCAAAGCAGATAAAAATGTGAAGTAGATAATGCAACTGAATCTCTTGATGATGTGTGATCCAGAAACCAGACAGAAGTTGAGGTAACATGGCTGTAATATTTGAATAATTTTGTTTTGTACAGTCAAGAATGCTGAAGATGGAAGAAGGAGTAAAGCTGGACTGGGCCACGGCTGAAACATTAGCTTTCGGTTCTCTGCTCTGTCAAGGTATTTTATGTTTTGAAATATAATAGTTTTTCTATTGTGACTTCTTAGCTACCTTGTGTTCCTTGGGAAGCAAGAGGGATATGACTTTTTAAAATAAGTATCTTGCACAAAAACTGCCCTCAAAAGTAATCAGTAGAATGCATCCAAAAGGAATACTTAGATACAAGTGCTAGAAGAAATGGATAAAGGGGTGTTTCATCAAGAAGGGGAAACAATTTCGTTTTGAGATCTGAATAAAAGTCAACATTGGTTTAAAGAGAATTCCTGCAGGATACAGTGGTACCTCTGGTTACGTACTTAATTCATTCCGGAGGTTCATTCTTAACCTGAAAACGTTCTTAACCTGAAGCACCACTTTAGCTAATGGGGCCTCCCACTGCTGCTGCGCCGCCAGAGCACAATTTCTGTTCTTATCCTGAAGCAAAGTTCTTAACCCGAGGTAATATTTCTGGGTTAGCAGAGTCTGTAGCCTGAAGCGTCTGTAACCCAAGGTACCACTGTAATTGGTATCTGTTGTTCTGTTGGTTACTGTAGTGCATGGACCGGGGGGGGGGGGCTGGAGCTTCCCTCATGACACTGGCATTGCTGCATCTCACCAAGACAGTGCAAGGTGGCAGCAAAGTGGGGATGGCATGGACGCACCAGTGGGAAGACCACAGTGGCTTTGCTGCAGTATCCACACAGCCCTGCCCTGTCGGGAGGACACTGGCCACTCCGGATTGGGCGGCTGTACTTTTACTCCATATTTGCTTTATACAAAGGTTTTAATATTCGCCTGAGTGGACAGGATGTTGGCCGAGGGACATTCAGCCAGAGACACACAATGCTGGTTTGCCAAGAGACGGGTGAAACCTACATCCCTTTGAATCACATGTCGCCAGATCAGAAAGGTTTCCTTGAGGTAAAACTTGCATTTTTAACCAAGCAGCATTTCATTAACATCATGATCCTACTGTAATCTTCTGTAATACTTCTGAAAAGCTGCTTCATAGCTAAGTTCTTGAACAGATGAAAACAAAGGTCCCCAGTTTTCAGCTTGCTAACTTGCTGAGTTTCTCTCAGTGTCTTCAGAAGTCAGTGACCTTGAGGTCAATGGGACTTACTTCTGGGTAAATATGTATGTTGCAACTTCCTATGTCCACCCCTGCATTAACCCTCTTTTAAAAAATAACTGGTAGCCTCCTGCAGTAGTTATGATTAAAAAGAAGATGCGTTTTTATGTGTGGCATGCATATTTCTTGATGAACCACTATTTAGCTTATGAGTTCTCACATTCTTTCTCTGTTAGGTGAGCAACAGCCCCCTCTCAGAAGAAGCTGTGCTTGGCTTTGAGTATGGAATGAGCATTGAGAGCCCCAAATTGTTGCCTATTTGGGAGGCTCAGTTTGGTGATTTCTTTAATGGAGCTCAGATAATATTTGATACATTTATCTCTGGAGGTGAGATTCCAATGCCAGTGCCAAACAGAAATGCATTTAGATCTGTTTTTTTTATTCTTGCTTACTCACACGTGCTTTCCCCTAATAGCTCATCACGTCAGACTTTATTTTTTATGTTGCTCCACATTTAGTTTGGTTTCATTTTTATTTTAATGCTTTGTTAGCCACCTTAAGTGCGCTTCTAAAAGACAAGGCTTAAATTCTATTTAATTAATAGTTTCACTTGGGCCATTCACAATTCTAAATACTCTACTAGGGAGTAAGTCTCATGGATCAGACTTATTTCGGAGTAGACATACATAGGATTGTGCCGTTGGCTGATCACTCAGTGATTGGCAGCTGAGTGTATGAGCTGTTTTCATGGAAAAGCATTGGGTTTGCAGTGGTATCGAGTGATAAGAAAGCTGTTTCTGTTGTGTACAGTATAGGCTTTGTGGTCATTTCACACACGCAGCTCATTACTTGAGCCCTCAGGTGTCATGTACAGATGTGTGAGCTCAGCCACAGTAGAGGTGACTTTCAGCTTGCAGCTTACTGTGTTTCTTATGTCCAAGAGTAAGATGTGTGAAACCTTTGGAATTGCAATATTGTAGTGTTTCAGAGATCTTTCTGAAGCAGCACACTTTGTTCTTGGGTCACTATGTAAGCAATAAGAGGAGAGTGTAATTGAATGTCCATAAAATCTGACTTCTGTATCAACTGAAGTGCATCACAAATGGTTTTTCCCACAGCAAGAAGAGCAATTAGATACTATATTAGCTGAAGGATGGGTAAGATCACAACATAGAAAGTGACCCATTCTCAGTGATGAGGATCTTCTTGTGTGGACTGTGATAATGTATAATCCTGGCATCTAAAATGATTCAGTCTTCCTTTCTCCACTCCAGGGGAAGCAAAGTGGCTTCTACAGAGTGGAATAGTCGTTCTTCTTCCACATGGGTATGACGGTGCTGGACCGGAGCATTCTTCTTGCCGAATTGAACGTTTCTTGCAGGTAGCCAGACATGACATGTTGTGCAAGCTCATGCTGCACACGCTTTGCATAGGGTTCCTGGTTCAAACTTTGGCACCTCTAGGTTCATGGAGGATAAGCCTGTCAATGGTTATTATTATTGTTATTTATTAAATTTGTATGCCGCCCTTCATCTATCGATCTCTGGGCAGTTCACAACATAAAAATACAACATATGTAAAACAAAAAAAATACATGATGCAATCAAGAACAAGCACAAGCCAATAACACTCCCTCTCCTCACCCATGATGGTTGTATATTACCTCCATGATCAGAGGCACCTTCCTTCTTATTAGGAAATGAGAGCAGGGAAGGGATCTTGCTAGTGGGCTGCTGTGGGAAACAGGGTCCTGGGCTGGGTAGCTGTTACAGTTCATATTCTGGCAAAGGTGAGGCTGATGCTTCCAGCACTGTCTTATCACCGCATCAGGTAATTTCCAGTTCAGCTATGTTCAAACTTGGCCAGGATAAGAGAGGTGCTTTTTACATGGCTATATTGTGAAAGATTGTTCTAGAGAATCTGTCCTGCTGCGCACCAGTCAATTGTAGAGAAGTTTGCAGACACAAATTGCCTTTGCAATTTATAAAACTTCAAGTGAGGAACTCAAACTATATCCTTGTTCTTCCTGTGTGCAGCAGTTATTCTGTCTGTGGTGTTTCTTCCTGTCCTTGTAAGATGTTGTGTCTTTCTTTCCCCCAGTTGTTGCTAAAAAATTGTCCAGTAGCACCTTAGAGCCCAACTAAGTTTGTTCTGGGTATAAGCTTTTGTGTGCATGCACACTTCTTCAGATGCCGGTTGTTGCTGTTATCCATCATGCCTTGGGCGAAGCTGTTATCCCATTGCTGTTTCAGAAATTTCTCCATTGCTCTGTCCCGTGCTCGTTGTTTTGCAACTTTAAAAACAGCAGCTGTACTTGTTTCTTTCCAATTTGTTTTGCATTTTTTGTTCATTTGTTTCACAGATGTGTGATAGCTCAGAGGAGGGTGTGGATGGTGACCATGTCAACATGTGTGTTGTGCACCCAACAACCCCAGCACAGTATTTCCACTTACTCCGTAGGCAGATGGTTCGAAACTTCCGGAAACCTCTGATTGTTGCATCTCCAAAAACTCTGCTCAGGTTGCCTGTGCGTAGAAAGATTTCTTGCTTTGCTTGCTGCTAATTTCCTTTTACTCCTAATTATTCTAAAACATTGCTTGTTAGCACAGCCACATACTGTCAAAATGACAGTTTCTCATGCAGGTCCTGGAACTTCCTTTGTAGTTCCAATAGCATATGGGCGAATGGACCTCTGGACGAGGGGCAGCGGTGGGGTTAATTCCCACCTGAATGTTGCCAAGAGGTGAACCCGGGGGTGGCAGCTAACCATGTTACTGGACCTACACATGTGATCCCTTTGTATGTATATTACCAAAATGCCATTGGGGAAAAACCAGGGAAGTAACTCTGTGTTGCTCTGGATTCATCCTATGCTACATTAGGCATAAGATGTTTGGAAGGGTCGTTTTTTTAAAATTTGATTCTCTATGTGTGTGTTTGTGTAAGTGTGTGCGCGCGCACACAAATGCACACGCGTGTATGCATGCGCGCACACGCACACACCCTAGATTATTGAACATAATCTGTTATTTAAATGACCTTTCTCTGTGTTTAATCTTTTACATTTCATCTACCTTCTAACCATTCCTCAAAAATTTTATGTGAAAGATCTATCACTTCAATGGGATATACTTGTCTTGCACTTTTGACTATTCATGGATGTTTATCAAGAATCTTAGACATCTTAATGACCAAACAGTTTTATTAGCTAGTATTTCCATACTTGTTTCTAAGTTGTCCCCAGCTAGTCATATAAATCCAGTGCTTTTTTCTGGGGGTACACAGGAGTACACATACCCATCAACATTTTGTGAATCTAAGATTGGCCTCATTGAGGGGCAGTATTTCAATATGAGAAGGAAAAAGAGTACCCCTAAACATTTTAGTTAGAAAAAAAGCACTGTATAAATCTAATGGTTCAGAAATTTGTCTTGCTTAGACACTTTACAGTTGCTGAGTGAAATATCTAGCTCTTCAAATGTACTTGATATGCATACATTCAGTCCCCCCCTTTCCTTTCTATAGGCTGCTGCATCAAGCTTAGTAGAAATGGCCCCAGGAACAACGTTCAGACCAGTTATTGGTGATTCGACGGTGGATCCTAAAAAGTAACTGGAATTGCGGTCTTGTATTTAGTATTCAACATTCCAAATAGTAGCAGGCAGTAAAATAGCACGACAGAGCATGATGGAGTGAAAAATTTAAGCATGACTGAGACTCATAGATTTAGAACGAAGATTAAGGCTGCAATCCTATAGCTGCTTACCTGGAAGTAAGCCCTGTTTAATGTTGTAAGGATCCAATGGCCTGAGTAAAACATGTTTCTCTGATTTAACTAGTTGCTTTTGATTATGTCCATAAAAGACTGGAGTGGGGTGCCAGATATTCAGCCTTTTGCTTTGTGGGTGACTGGATTACCAGCTGGAAGATTGACAGGGGTCTGCCATTGCCATATTATGCTGGCAGAATAGTGTATATCTGACATGGTCCTACGGGATAGATTGGATTAACACATGTACTGTTACCTGGAGACAGGTAGGGATGTAGGGTGCATGTACAAGTGGCAATACACACCTGGTCCCTGTTTGCCTGTGCTGAGTCCCCTGGTCCCTTCGTGCTCAGGCCCCTGGGATGTCTTGTTCCCTGTAAAGTCATAGGTTTCGGTTGTGCGTGGCTGTGTCCTCAGTATAAAAGCAGAATATTATCTTCGTATTATTTCCTAGATTTATATCCTGCCCTTCTTCCAAGGCAGAACAAGAGCAATGTTTTTAAACCTAAAAAACCCCAAAACACCTCTGTAGGGGGAGTGCCCAAGTCACCCAGTGAGTAGTATGGATGACCAGGAGTTTGAAGCTGGGTCCATGCATAGCCCACTGGTGAGCTGAGCAGCCTGCTGCCCGGGAGTTTTATGCAGCCTTAACATTTTTTATGCTACAGGTAGGTAGCTGTGTTGGTCTGCCATAGTCAAAACAAAATAAAAAAAATTCCTTCCAGTAGCACCTTAGAGACCAACTAAGTTTGTTCTTGGTATGAGCTTTCATGTGCATGCACACTTCTTCAGAAGAAGTGTGCATGCACACGAAAGCTCCTACCAAGAACAAACTTAGTTGGTCTCTAAGGTGCTACTGGAAGGAATTTTTTTTATGTTTTATGCTGCACTCAAGGTCTGAAACTTCCTCATTCTTCCCTTCCATCATCTCCTTATTTTTCATTATTTAAAGTGTTTCTCCCCTCTTTCTATGTAGCTTTTGAATAGCTGGATATCTTATAAAAATAAATTGACTTTTAAAAAATGTTTTCCTTTTCCTTGAGAAAAAAAGCTGAGGCAAATTGGCCGGCTTCTCCCATATTCTGTGTCTGTAAATGTATCTCTTTCCCCTGCCTGAAGTATATATTTTTAGCACCCACCCTATAATTCCTGATTGCAAATTGTTTTAACTAATTTTAATACTGTATTCTTAACATGACATGTAACCTGCCCTGGGACCTGATAGTGAAGGGTGGGTGAGAAATCTAATACCTAAAAACAATATTGTAGTACACTAAAGTAAAGTAGGAATTACTTTCACTTGCTTTTCTGAACCATAGATGTACTGTATTGGTCTTTTTATTATTTTATATTTTAGATCCCATGCTTACTTATTTGAGTAAAACCTCATCAAACTCAGTGGAGCTTACTTCTGATTAGACCTGCATACAGCTAGGAATTCTAATCTGAGGTAGCCATGGTGAAAATTGGAACAGGGCAGTCTTTATTCCGGAGTAGTTAATCCAGAACGCATTTATCTTTGGCTCAGCCTAGTCTCTGTTCTTGTTCCACTCATTACTGACATGCAGTTCCTGAAATATTACTCCTGAGAGTTTACAGCTCTCTAAAGAAAACAGCTTGCCCATCTCTGCTTTAACCACTGCATTGGCTCTCTCTTAAGTTAATCAGACATCGACATCTGGGTGTGTGAATGGAATAATTCCATGGTCTTTTTAGGAATTGTGTTTCCTGAGCACTTAAATCTTCTTAATGTATTAACTCCATTGTCTTTGGATCCTTTTAATTATTCCAACCTTTCTTCCATGTAGTGTGAACAGAGTAATTCTCTGTTCTGGAAAACATTACTATTCTCTGTCAAAACACCGGGAGATGCTTGAAGAAAAGAAGCAAAATACAGCAATTATCAGATTAGAAGAACTGTGTCCTTTTCCAATAGAAGCTCTTCAGCAAGAGATGAAAAAATTTAGTAATGCAAAAGGTTGGTGGGCTCTGACTCTTCAAAAAGACTTGGCCAAAACCTGGTCACTTAGTTGTTTTAGACTAATGTGCTGCAGTCCTTTGAGAACAGGGTCTCTAAAGCTTAATAATAAGAGGTTCTGGCCGACATTGAATGAACATATATAGACCTCCCCATTTGGCACACCAGGCAGTGGCGGAGCTTCAAGCTCTGGCGGGGGGGCGGGGGTGGAAAGCAGACAGGGGCGTGGCTGCTCCACATCCCTGGGGGCGTGCTGTGCCGCCCGCAGGGGCATGGCACGCGTCCTGGGGGCGTGGCGCACAGCCTGTGGGGGCATGGCGCCCTGGGCGGGGGGCAGCCACGATGGCACCCCACTGGGATCGTGACGCCGGGGGCAGTGTGCTCCCCCCGCACCCCCGTTCCTCCACCAGTGCCACCAGGCTGTTTCCCCAAAGCCACATCCACTTGTGTAACATCAGGTATGGGGAAGGTAGAAGCTGATATGGGGGAGTTCAATCCTGCTCACCTTGGTTGTGCCATCCAGTTTCCTTATGGTGCCCAAATCCTGCTTGGACAGTATGTCTCACCCCCAACACACACACAATTGAGGGCCAATTATGGCAGTTAGGCAAGACAACCCACCTGTCAATCAACTATTATCAGTATGACATCAGATGATTGAGACATGGGTGGTCCTGCCAACTTGTCGACGTTGGTCCTCAGGGGTGCGGGAGTGCATACCACCTTTATCTTCCCAGAAGCTCAAATGGTTGCACATGGTTCTCCTCCCCATTTAATCCTCACAACAACCCTGTGAGGTAGGTTAGGCTAAGAGATGGCGACTGGCCCAAGGTCACCCAGGGAGCGTCATAGCTGAGTGGGAATTCATATGCTGGTCTCCCAGGTCCAACACTCTGAAACCATTATGCCACACTGGTTCCTCTCCCCTGATATATAAGCAGAGGAGAGCCTATGGATTAGCCAAAATACACAGGGCAAGCCAATACCTATTGTTTCCTCTTATTTTTCACTCAGAATTTATATGGAGTCAAGAGGAGCCACAGAATATGGGGCCCTGGGCGTTTGTGTCACCAAGATTTGAGAAGCAACTGGCCTGTAAGGTAAGATTCCAGTATTCTGTGACATTGGGGTAAGTTACCCATTAGCTGAGCCTTGAATGCCTCAAAACAGTTTCTGCCATTCTTGCTGCCATAATGGACTGAAGGCTTAGCAGGTTTGCATTTGCTTAGTTCCCTGGATGAGAGAATACATTTGAACCCTTTTTATTAATTAAAAAAAAGAGTCATGCCCCACATTTCACCACACCTGGATCTCAATACTGCTCAGAAAACAACAACATATAGAAGATATAAAATTTAAAGCATGAATTAAAACATCAGGGAATGGGGGCAGTAGAACAGCATTAGAACAGTTTTAACCAGGTATCTGAAACACATCAGAGGTGCTGGCTGCCTGAGTCCTAAAGAGAGAGCGTTCCACAGAGCTGGGCACATTATACTGAAGGCATGACTACATGGGCCTAAGAAGTCCTGCTCCTGGTCCACTAATAGGGCTCCCCAGGTGGTCTCCATGGCCAGCCTGAAGCAGGCAGGGTAAGGTGCTCCTTAGGTAACATGGTCCTGAATTGTTCATGGCTTTGTATACAACAACTTTGAACCTGGAGTCATGCATATCAGTTTGAGTTCCATGACAGGAACTAAAATGTTATAATAGTAATGGATTTTTACTGATTGATAACATTGTATTCTAGCAGTACCTATAGGCAATGCTAGAACTTTTTAATGTTGTACACCGCCCTGGGAGCTTTTGATATATGGCAGTATATAAGTTGAATAAACAACAACAACAACTTGGATTTCAGTGGAATTAAGACTGAAATCCTCTCTCTACATTTTTGGGAACAAAACCCAATGAACACAGTGAGACTTCCTTCTGAACAATTACAGGCCTGTAAAACACACCCAATACATTTTCTTGCAAAATGTGGAAGACTTTTAATCAATTTCTGATCTTTTAAAGGAGCTGTGGTTCTAAACCACATAGGAGCATCCCACTTGTCTGTTTGGCCTGTGGCCGGCTTGAAGAGCTAGGTGTGCAGTTCCAAGGGGGGGTCTTATAATGTTGGCCTCCTGAGATGTATGCTGAAGCCAAGACAGAGCCATAGAAGAGAAAATAAAAAAGGGTGCAAACGGTTTGTATTTTACAATAATATCGTTTGCAGAATAATGCTGAAGACTGCAGTCGTGCACATAGTTTGGCTTGGACTCCTGTCCCAAGTACATTTAATAGGGAGTTGTTGTTGCTTTTGGCATCCGTCTGTCTCAAGAGACAATGGAGTGTGCCTTTGTGGGTGAAATCAAAGTGCTGGAGAATTACAGCACCCGCTGTGGCTGCAGAGACCAGTAGCTGCTCCCTCCTGTGTTTTTGTTGCTTTGGCAGTGCCAAAGTGACCACTCCAGGGCACAAGCCTGGGCAGTCTCTATGGAAATCCTGGGCTGCCCATATGACAAGACCCCCCTCTCATCCTCACTGATGAAACCCATTGAACACAGATTAATTCCAAGTAAACATGCTAAGGATTGTGTTGCCCCATTTGAGTCAAGTAGCCTGCGTGCAAGATTGCAGCCCAGTTTATTAATTTAATAACTGTTTAATTTGGACAGATAATAAGTAGTTTGTAATGCTGCCTTTCTAACTTAATTGCAGCTCCATCTTGTAAGTCGACCCGCGTTACCAGCACCTGCAGTGGGCATTGGAATGTTACACCGGAAACAGCAGGAAGACCTTCTCACCGAAACATTTGCTTGAGACCTGTGAACTGTGTTAATTCTTGAAGGTTAAAACAAGGTCTTAGTGAATGAGAACATTACAAACCTGAATGTGGTCATGAGGCGTGTTGCTTACAATTGTATATTGGGTACAAGCCAGCTAAAATTCATTTCAGTGTATACTTAAGCATGTATTTAAATCTGCACCCTGGAATGGAGCATAAGTGCATTTATCTGTATTTGAATCTTGCCTATTGCAATTTGATCATGTTTAGGTAAGAAATCTTTAAAAAATAAAATAAAATTATTTTTAAATTAAACATCTTTATGCAGCTCCTAAAATCTCTTATCATACCCGTAATGACTTCCCACTTTTGTGCATTATTTGTTGATGATGGCAAAGTGGCAAGATTTTGTATTTTTCATGAGCAAAACCCTTCTAAATTCAAGCACACCAACTCAGACATGTCATGCACAGAAGGTTGACCACAGCTGAGTGCAGCTCTCTGTCTGGAAAAGGATAGCTACCCTTGGCTTAAATCATGGTAGATTATTGTAACTGTAATTTAAAAAGAAATTATTAAAGCTTGCTGGGTGTGTTTTTTTTTATGAGTGGGCCTTGTAGGCCTAAATTATAAATACAGATGTGATGGAAAAATCTGTTCCTCAGCTGTATCACTTCAGACAGTAGGTGGGAAAATAACTCAATTGAGTGGATGGGAATCCCTGCATATAAAAAACTAGCATAATCTTAATCCTGACATCCAGGGCTTTTTTTCAGCTGGAACTTGCCAGAACTCAATTCTGTCACCTCTCAGGCAGGCGCCATTGCCATAAGAAGAGAACAAGAGAGGCAGGCATGGTGAGTTCCAGCACCTCTTTTTCTAGAAAAATAGCGCTGCTGACATCTATGGTTCTGCGTGCTGTGAATTTCTTTTATTGGGAGTATTTATTCAGTCATGCAATCCCCTACCTAGCTAAAGTCAAAAGTGATACAATCCAGGGATGATTTTACCAATGCATCTGTGTGAACTAGGCCTTGGATATTAAGAGCCTTTCTCAATGGAAAATCGCAGCTTTCCCCTTTAAATGTGTTGTTCGTGTAAAGCAGATTCTTTTCTCATCCCTAGAAGCCAAAGGAGGGAGATGGAAATAAACCTTTGGAGGGAAAATTGGATTGTTTGAATATAGAATGTTGTCTGCTTAGCATTTATTTATTTTTTTAAGCAATTCGATTTTTATTTGATTTAGTATTTGTATTCCGCTTTTACAGTGACAAATGCCAAGCTCAAAGCAGCTCACAACAATCACAATAGCAGAAAACATCCTCTCTCTGGGAAGGGCAGCAAGATCAGTCATAGGTTTTAATCCTGACTTCTTTTTCACCCTGTATGGGTCCACAGGTGTGTCTTCAGGTGGCAGCTCCTGGTATAGGTCTTGCTTACAGATGGGAAGGCATGGAAAAAACCCGGAAAAATGGGGCGGGGGACCATTCCCCCCCCCAAGCTATTTTTTCCTGAAAAAACAGCTTTGGAAAAAAACAGAAAAAATCCCTGGGTGTCCCCCCCCCTCAATTTTTCCCATTTTCCCCCAGGCCTTCCAGCACCCACACTTTGGAGCTCCCGGCCGACTGACACCAGGCAGGGGCTCTCACTGTCCTCTTTCCGGCAACTGCTCAAAACATTTTCGTTAGGGCAGCCCATCTGAACACGTAGAAGCTGCATGTGATTTACTTCCTTTTAACCACTGCTGGCTTTAATCATCTTTTGAATACTGTTAAATACCTGATTTTAACTGTGTTTTATCAATCATTTTAATATTCTGTTGTATATTTTTGTAAACTGTTTAGAAAGCTCTCTTACCATCATGCGGTTTATAATATACAGGTATAATAACAAATTCAATTAAAAGGACACACACTCCTTTTCCTTTCAAACAGAGTTTGAGCCTTAGTGCAACATACTATTCAGTAACTGGATGTTGGTTCCTTCTGGCCTGGCATGCAAAAAAATTGCCTTACGCTTTGCCCCGGCTGTCCTCAAGTAGAGATGCGAAGGCCTGGAAAAAACCGAAAAAAATTGTGGGGGATGTCAGGGGGCTGCCTTCCCCTTTCAGCCTGGCGTTGAGTGGCTATAGAGAGCAGCCCCCCATCTTGACAACCGACTCCTCCTCCCCCTCTCCCAAGAGCAGTGGAGAGAGGGAAGCGGTGGTAGGGCTCCAGCCAAGCAGGCAGAGACCTCGCTACGAAAAGGGGGAAAGGAAAAAGAGAAGGACACGGTGCTTTCATTTTCCCAGATAGGCTTCCTGGCGGGAAAATAGAGGAGGATTACTTCCGGATTCTGAAAGTGATGGATGAGACAGGTTTATGATGTGCTCTGCATTGTAAAGTAATTAGCCTAGAATAAAGCATTTAAGCTTTATGGCTCGGACTCATTCTTCGAACGGCTAGCAAAGGGGGGGAGCCCAGGCCCCCGTGACAGGGGACAACAGGTTTTTTCCCGTTTCCCTCCAAAGCCGTTTCTTAGAAGTCCATGAGAAAAATGACAAAGAGGAAGAGCAAGAAGAAATGGAAAATGATAGCAGTAGTTCAGAAAATGAGATAGAAGAAGCTGCATGTCTTCTGTTTCTTTTTTCTTTTTAAAGCACTACTCGAAGGTAGACCTTCTATGGAGTTTAAATATTGAGGTGGACCTTAACTTTATTTGCTGTTGGTGCTAAGGGGCAAATCTGATTGTTTTTTATGTTGATGGTTTCTTGGTTTTTTGTTGCTTTTGAGGGAAAGGGGGTGGTTACCTGTTTTATTGCAAGCAAATACTTTTATATACACTGTGTTTCAAGCAATTTGTAAAACTACTCCACACTGAACTTTTTTTCCAATTTTTCCAAAATTTCTATTTTTTCTGGGGGGGAAACGGAAAAATTGCTTTTTCCTCATGGCTGCAAAATTTCTGGAAATTTTACATCTCTAGTCTTGCTGCATTGGTGTACGTGTGGGTGGCAGCCCGTTTGCAGGGCAAGGAGCAACAGCCCCTCTTGGGCTTTTTTTTTTTTTAAAAAAATAATATTTTTATTTTCAAACACAAAAAAATAAACAAACATACAATAAACCACATAAAACACATAAAACATATACATTAACACTCACTATACTAAAACTAAAACACTACACTACACAACATTTATATTAATATTCTTATCCTATTTTCTTAACATTCTCTTGTGACTTCCTCCACACTGTCCCTCTATGTCGATTCTCCTTATCTATTATCTACCAGCAATTTCTTAATACTTAATCTTATCATTTCTATTCACTTTCTAACTTATTTTAATTACATTATTTGAATCTAATTATAAATTCCTAATTTTTTTTCACAAACCTTATGATTCCTAATAAATGTATATGTTTAAAAAAAAAGAAAACTTAATTCAATAATACTTAACACTTATTTCTATGATCTATCTACCATAATATTTACTGTATCAATCTTTTATAAACTAATTTTATACATTGACATTTCTGTTTACTTTGGTTCTATATTTTATAATATTTTTAAAGATAGTCTTTAAACTTTCTCCATTCTTTTTCCACTGCATCGTCCCTCTGGTCGCGGATTCGCCCGGTCAGCTCAGCGGTTTCCATGTAATCCATCATTTTCATCTGCCATTCTTCTAGTGTCGGTAAGTCCTTTGTCTTCCAATATTTTGCAACAAGAATTCTTGCTGCAGTTGTGGCATACATGAACAAAGTGTGGTCTTCTTTTGGTAAGACTTGGTGAACCATTCCCAGGAGGAAGGCCTCTGGTTTCTTCAAAAATGTGTTTTTAAACACCTTCTTCAGCTCATTATATATCATCTCCCAGAAGACCTTCAACCTTGGGCAGGTCCACCACATATGATAAAATGTTCCTTCCGTGTTGCCACATTTCCAACATTTGTTGTCCTGCAAATGATAGATTTTTGCCAGCTTCACTGGGGTCAGGTACCATCTGTACATCATTTTCATTATATTTTCTCTTAACAAAGTACATGCTGTAAAATTTATACCTGTTCTCCATAGTCTTTCCCAGTCTGCCATCATGATGTTATGTCCCACATCTTTTGCCCAATCTATCATTGCAGATTTTACTAACTCATCTTGCGTATGCCATTCCAGCAGCAAATTATACATTCTTGACAAAGTCTTATTCTTTGGTTCTAACAGTTCTGTTTCCAATTTTGACTTTTCCATTTGAAAGCCAATCTTTTTATCCAGTTTGAAGAGTTCATTAATCTGATGATATTGTAACCAATCTCGAATCCTTCCTCTCAGTTGCTCAAAGGGTTTCAACCTGACTTGTTCTCCTTCATATATTAACATCTCGGAGTATTTTAACCAATTTTCTTCTGCATTGACTCTTTTGTAGGTCTTTGCTTCTGCTGGTGACAACCATCTGGGTGTTTTCCTTTCAAGGAGATCCTTATACTTCATCCAGACTCTGAAAAGAGCCTTCCTTATTATATGATTTTTAAATCCTTGATGGGCCTTTATCTTGTCATACCATAAATATGCATGCCATCCAAATTTATTGCCATATCCTTCCAGGTCAAGTATATCTGTATTTTCTAATAGGAACCAATCTTTCAGCCAGCAGAGGGCTGCCGCTTCAAAGTAAATACTCAATTCCGGCAGGGAAAAGCCCCCTCTTTTCTTATCATCTGTTAGTATCTTGAATTTGATTCTGGGTTTTTTCCCCTGCCAGACAAATCTTGATATGGTCCTCTGCCACTTCTTGAACGGTTCCATCTTGTCGAGTATTGGAATTGCCTGGAAAAGAAATAATAATTTAGGCAGCACATTCATCTTTATTACTGCAATTCGGCCCATCAAGGACAATTTCAAATTGTTCCAGATCTCCAAATCTTTCTTTATCTCGTTCCATACCTTTTCATAATTGTCCTTAAACAAATTTTGATTTCTCGCAGTCATATTGATACCCAGATACTTTACTTTTTTTGTAAATTGCAGGCCTGTCTCCTCCAGATTTTCTTTTTCATCTTGTGTCAGGTTTTTCCCTAGAACTTTGGTTTTGGCTTTATTTAATTTAAATCCTGCTACTTCCCCAAAGTCTTGTATCACCTCCAGTGCCTTTGAAGCACTGGAGTCTGGATTTTGTAATGTCAAAACTAAATCGTCAGCGAAGGCTTTTAATTTGTATTCTTTAGCCCCCACCGCCACCCCTTTAATCTCTGAATTGTTCCTTATCATATTTAATAATACCTCCAGGACTGTGATAAACAATAACGGGGATAAGGGGCAACCTTGTCTTGTTCCTTTCTGAATTCTAATGTTGTCTGATACCACATTGTTGATGATAATCTTAGCCTTTTGATCAGTGTAAATCGCTTCGATGCCATTCATAAAACCATTCCCCACCTCCATATGTTGTAAATTCTTCTTCATGAATGTCCAAGATACATTATCGAATGCTTTTTCGGCGTCCACAAACATCAGGATTGCTTTGTTGTTCTTATCTTGTTCTAGTTTTTCAAGGATATCCACCACATTCCTTATGTTGGTGTTTAAATGTCTTTCCGGTAAGAAACCGGCTTGATCTTGGTGGATAACCTCCTTTAGAACTTTCCTGAGTCTGCTAGCCATAATATTTGCAAAGATTTTATAATCCACATTTAGGAGGGAGATAGGTCTATAGTTCTTCATCAGTGTGCGATCCACCTCTGGCTTTGGTATCAGAGTTATGTATGCGTCCTTCCAAGACTCCGGTGCCCCTCTTCCCTTCAGTATCTCATTGCACACTTCCATTAATGGTTGGGTTATCCAGTCTTTCAGAGTTTTGTAGTATTTTGTTGTAAGTCCATCAGGTCCTGGGGCTTTATCCAATTTCATATTACTAATTGCCATTTCCACTTCATTTGATGTTATTGGGTGGTTTAGGGGGCCTTTCATTCTTTCAGGGATTTTCTGTAGGCCATTTTCAGCTATGTATTGCTCTATTTTGTCCTTATCCTTGGTTTCTTCTTTATACAGCTGTTTGTAAAACTTTTCAAAAAAATTTCTTATCTCCGAAGGGTTCACTACATTATTTCCATTGATCTTGATGCTTGTAATGGTATTCAGTTTCTGCCTCTGTCTCAATTGCCACGCTAGCAATTTTCCACATTTATTAGCTGATTCAAAAGTCTTTTGCTTCAACATTTTGATTCTCCATTCAATTTCACAATTGATTAATTTAGAGAATTCGACTTGTAGCTGCTTTATTTCTTTTTGTAATTTAGTATCTTTAGGTTTTATCCTCAATTGTTTTTCTTTCTCCTTCAATTGTTGCAAAATTGAATCCTTTTTCTCTCTTTGCAGCTTCATTTTGATTGCCTTTTGTTGTATTAAGAATCCTCTCATCACCGCTTTGCTAGCGTCCCAAATTGTTCTTTTTCCATTGTCGTATTTAAATTTATTTCAAAATAGTCTTTTATTGTTTTTTGGGCTTTTTCACAAATAGTTTGATTTCTAAACAGTGAATCGTCCATTCTCCATCTAAAGGAACCCTTCGGGTTTAGTCTTATGTCCAGTTGTACTGGATTATGGTCAGAGCATGTCCTTGGATGTATTTCAGATTGGAGCATCCTAGGGGTTAATTCCCTGGATGTCCATATTTGGTCTATCCTACTCCAGGCTTTGGTTGAATCACTGAAAAAAGTTGCTTCCAGATCAGTTGGATTCAGTGTTCTCCATGCATCAATCAAGTCTAGGTTGTCAGTCATCTCAAAGAAAGTTTTTGGTAGCCTTCCATCGTTTGTAAATTTTACTCTTTGCGATCTGTCCATAAGCGTAGAGGCTACTGCATTGAAATCTCCTAAAACTATTAATTTGTAATCCATGTATTCCATCAGCCTTTTGTGGATCTCCTTGTAAAATTCCGATTTTGCATCATTTGGCGCATACAGTCCCAATACCAAAATTTTTTCGCCTTCCACTGTTATTTCTATAGCAACAAATCTTCCATCCTCATCTTTAAATTCCAATTTAGGATTGTATTTCTCTTTGGCATAAATTACTACTCCTCTTTTCTTCACTTTAGCTGATGATATGAATTCCAGGCCTATTCTTTTATTTTCCAAAACTCTCCTATGTAGTCTTGTTACATGGGTTTCTTGAAGGCAAATAATGTCCAAATTTTGTTTCTTTAATGTATGAAAGACCTGGTTTCTCCGCGGTCGAATGTTCAAACCGTGAACGTTCCATGTTAATATTTTCAGTGCCATCTTTTATGAAGAACTTCCTCCTACTGCTCCTTCGGCTTCTTCTTCTGGTGTTGGTGCTGGGCTTCCTGCTAAAATTCCAGGGAATTCGTCCAAATTGTTCTGTATAAACTTAATTTTATCTTCTTTTGATTTGATTTTGATGAATCTTCCTTTGTATCCAAAAGCTAGGCCTTGAGGGAATTCCCACCTGTAGTTGATCTTCTTCTTACTTAGGGCCTGTGTCAAATCAGTGTAGTTAGGTCTTAAGTCCAGGAAGAATTTGGGGATGTCCTTGTATAGAATGACCTTCTTTGCTTTAACTTCAAGATTGTTTTCGTAATGGAGTTTCAAAATCTCGTCTCTTTGGCTCTTTGTTTGAAATTCAATTAAGCAATCGTTGACTATCTTTGTATTCTTCCTATCCTTTGGTCCAAAACGGTATGCTCTAACAATGCTGCTTTCCAGTTTTTGCTGATCCAGTCCCCAATATTCTCCAAGTACCTTGACTACATAGGCCTTCAAATCTCCTTCTTCCTGTTCTGGCAGGTGTCTCACTCTCAAATTGGTAGCCCGTTGCTTCATTTGCATAAAAGCAAGAGATACCTGAGTGTTGTAGTGATCTCTAGTGTGTGTCTGTTCCAGAGTTTGAACCTGGGATTCAACTTTGCTGACCTTTTCTTTAGTTGATTCCAGATCTTGTTGGAATTGACCAATTTGATCTAATTGCGTTTTGATTCCTGCAATATCCTGTTTGAGGTCTTCCGTATTGTCTTTGATCTCTTTCCTTAATGCCTCAAAGTGTTCAAGTAGTTGATTCATAACTGCAGGGTCCACTTGTTGTGACAATCTTCTTTTGTCCTTAGAAGATCCTTCTGTTGCTTTTGTAATACTTCTTGTTGTCACCCCTCTTCCAGCTCCTCCAGACATTTATTTTTTATATTTCAGTCACTTACTAATTCCAGGTCAGCTCAATTGAGTAGCCCAGGCCTCTGTTGCTATGGAGATAAACTTTCCTATCAAAGCTCTGCAGTTCACACAATTCCCACAGCAGCTGTTGCCTTTATCACCTAGTTAAACAAACAATTGCTACTCAAGGTCAACAGCCCCTCTTGGGCTTGGCTTCCACCAGTTCCAGCTGCAAGGAGGCTCATTGGGCTGGAGCAGTGGTCTGAGGGGGCTGACCCACGCCCTTGTTCTCCCCCGAAGTGCCATCCTCAAAGGGACGACACAAAATTATTCCCTGTGCCTTGCATTTTCCATTGTATTCTTCATATCTGCAATCCAGGCCTTAAGTGGGATGTGAAGTTTTCCCAGTTGGTTCATATGCCAAGAGTAGTGACAGAAGAAATGTAATTTTGTAATGTTTTACTGCAATGTACTTCTAAGTTAGCCTGCCTACCTTTATCAGAACATTGGGAGATTTGATCATGTTCAAGTCCCTGTATTTTTCTATAGTGCAGCTAAGATCAGTTTCTGGGGGATAATTTAGAGTGAGAAAGTAAGTGTTAAAACCTTCCCCAGCACCACTGCTCCAATTGCATTCAGGCTTGCAACTATTTTACTTTATAGTAAAACAAGGCAATGCCAAAGTATGGGGCAATATTATCAGAGGGCTCACTAAGAACTTAATACCAATCTTTGAATACTTTTCTGTGTAAAGGAGAACTTGAAATTTTGCTATATTGCTGCTTTCTAGGAGAATGGGGGGGGGGGAATGGCAATATAAATTTAATATGTTCCATTGTAATAAAAATGAAACTTCTGGGTCACTTAGAAGTCTCAAAGGTTTTTATTACTCAAATAAAAGTATTACATGACTGGTTACTTGTGCAGCCCAACAGGCAGGATCCCTTGTCTTCTGGCACACCCCTTCCCCTTCTTATCTAGTGTGGAGCCATGCAGGTACATATATCAACACACTTTGGGCAAGAAGAGTCTCCTCCCAAATGGGCATTTTCTTCCTCCCCATCTCTTATATATGCTGCTACAGAAATTACAGCAGATTCTAATGTGCTCAGCCGTTGGCCCAACAGGATATTAGTAAGAAAGCAAGAGTGGTTGCAGTGTGGGCTTTTTAGATATTTGTGCACCTGAAACAAAATATCAAAGCAATGTACAGTACTCTTTCTCCCCTGCAACTGTGGGCGAGAGCTTACCCCCCCCACACACACACACACACACATGCAGCGATGGGAGATTGAGTCTTCAGGAAGATAGCAATTCAGTAGATCTATAGTTTCCTAAATAGAGTTACCTCCCCAATTCTCCCCTCTCCCGTGTTGCAAATTTGGGAATGTACAATCATGTTCCTATTGAACAATGGCTAAAGCTGGCCTTGTCTGTCAAATGTTTCAGACAAAGAGCTTGATAGCATCCATTCATGAGTTATTCACACCAACAGCATGTAGATAAATATGGCTAACTTGACCTGGCAATCCATCACCCCCTTTCCACACATGCAAACAAATCTTACTGCAGTTCATCAAAGACAATCAACCATGCCCTGCGCACTCTTCTCTCACTGCCAATGTAAACCAGCAAAGGAACAGAAAGAAAACCTGCCCAAATGAGGCCGACACAAAAACATTACATACACCAATTTTGAAAAAAATGAAAAATAATACGTACATTTACCACCCACCCTCTCCCCACCACCCTCTCCTTCCACCTCTCTTCCCCTTCCACCCTCCCCATGGAATTGAATTTGTGCATATGAAGCTCACATATTCCCCAGACTGTTCTGTTTTCTTTCACTCACCATGTTTCTAGATTCAATTAGGTAGCCATGTTGGTCTGATGCAGTAGAAATATATTTTAAAAATTAAAAAATTGTCCAGTAGCAGCTTAGAGACCAACTTTGTTCTTGTTTGTTCTTTATATACTATTCAGTATATAAAGGTGTGATGACTTCTGTTTCAGTGTATCTGAAGAAGTGTGCATGCACACGAAAGCTCATACCAAGAACAAACATACCAAGAACCTAGCAGTTCGAAAGCATGTCAGAGTGCAAGTAGATAAATAGGTACCGCTCCGGTGGGAAGGTAAACTGCATTTCTGTGCGCTGCTCTGGTTTGCCAGAAGCGGCTTTGTCATGCTGGCCACATGACCCGGAAGCTGTACACCGGCTCCCTCGGCCAGTAAAGCAAGATGAGCGCCGCAACCCCAGAGTCGTCCGCGACTAGACCTAATGGTCAGGGGTCCCTTTACCTTTAAGGTGCTACTGGGCAAATTTTCACCACGTTATGCTTCTGCAATTCGTTCAGGCACCAGTTTGGAGTGAATTGGACAGCACTGGGTTTTGGGGTGACAGCTATGACCCCAGGTTTGAGTAAAAATTGCTCAGTTGGTGGGGTGCTGCAAAAGGCTGCAAAAGTGTTGGTTTTGGGGTGATAGCTGTGACCCCAGGTTTGAGCATGTTGTAAGCCAGAAAATAACTTATCTCCTGAGTTTACGCCAATAAAACTCAGAAACATGAGGAGTTAGGAGTCCAATGTTTATTGCAAAGCAATAGGTTACAGTTGGATCGTTCCGCAAACCTTCAACCCCACCCAGTGGTCCAGGCAGTGGTATTTATAAAATTTCAAACAAAGCATTTCCATTTCCACCAGTCATACATCATTACCTCATTTCATGTTTAATACACATGCGCAATAGGCACTGGCAATTTCTGCTGATTAAGTTCTGATTCCCACCATGTTCTGTTACATTGTGTTAGTGTGCATGTTGGGAACCTATGTATGTGTAGCCATGTGCATCATGTAGCAACTTATGTTGTAGCTTTGAGCTGTATCTTTGTAATTCACATGTTAGCTGTGTTTCTGCCCCAATTTGGGTGTGGGTGTGTGGCAACTTGCAAAATCATCAGTTTCATAAAGTAACAGGCTATCATAACTTCTCTATTGGAAGGACACTCAAGGATTTACAGGGGTACATATTATCACATTTATTGTGGTCCTTTGGGCTACTGCCACAAGTAGAATTTGCTCAATGCTATTCCGTGGTGGGGGGCTGTAAAACGGGGGTCGGCAAACTAAGGCCCGGGGGCCGGATGCAGCCCCCCAGGCTCGTAAATCTGGCTCGCGGACCCTGCCGCCCACTCAGTCAGTCCCTGCGCGCTGCGGACACCTCCCCGCGTGGGGGCTGTCACGGTTTCTGGGCGGGCGGCGATGCTTGCGCGGCTTCGGATTGTTGCAGGAAGCAAGGCTGCTGCTCGTCACCAACGCCACCGAGTGGCTCCTGAGCGCGTGCAGAGTGTGCTCCTCCTTCAGATCCAGAGGCAGCTGCGGACCGGCTTGCAGGGTAGCCTATGTATATTTTTCAAAATATAGTCTGGCCCCCCACAAGGTCTGAAGGACAGTGGACCGGCCCCCTGATGAAAAAGTTTGCTGGCTGTTACGGAAATTCCCGGGTCGGAGGATGCTCAGGTCCCGGTCCTACGAGAGAAGCCCGTGGTTCGCAGCGGAGATCAAAGGAGAACAGCCAGAAATTGGAGCAAAAGCAAAGGAGTTTATTGCGCAACAGGTTACAGCCACGAGACTGGACCCAGAACAAAGGGCGACAGAAACTTTTAAAACTTCCCGCTACGACCCAGAATACAGTTCACCATACATCACAACTACATCACTAATACATAAGCAAAACGTCAAGAAGGGGTGGAGAGTAGGAGGGTTCAACAAGATTAATATATGGGTAAACAGAATTAACATACAGGTGATGGGTTACAGGAACATGTAAATGGGTTTTGGGTGAGGTTCAATATACATCTGGAACATCTACCGGGGCAGAACAATAAGGAACATTGTGGGGCTGTCTGTCGCCTTGGCAACCTGAGGATGGGTGCTTGAGAGGATTGCCCAGGTGTGGCATTTCCTGAGGTCCTGGGTGTGTGTACGTGCCTTCTCGCCCAAGGGATTATGGAGGGTGGGAAGGAGTGCCTCCCTGTCCAGTGAATAATGGTGGGTAACAAGAGGGCATCAGAAGTAAATTCCTGATGCCCGAGCAATGGCGGGAACCGAGAGGTTTGGAAGCCCCTCTTACAAGCTTTAAAATGACACCAGAACGGAGAAAATCCGTTAAAGCAGTGCTTTTCTATGATTATTTAAAGATTTGCGGTTTGACTTGCAAGGAATAAAGTTTTAAAATGACATTTCCTAGTCTAGACTTCATTTTGGTACAAAGTATCCATTTTAATTGATAACTGTCCATTTCTTGATTGAATC
The DNA here is from genome assembly GCA_034641395.1 of Darevskia armeniaca. Taxonomy (NCBI): domain Eukaryota; kingdom Metazoa; phylum Chordata; class Lepidosauria; order Squamata; family Lacertidae; genus Darevskia; species Darevskia armeniaca. The sequence continues at coordinate 6,251,298 of JAWWNF010000019.1, read as the reverse complement.
AGCCTTGTTCTCTTAGAAGGACTTGTCAACACCTTGTTAGTTTCTGATTAGATCAGGCTGAGTGAGGCTTTGTTCTCACAGCGGGGCACCTGTCAACAATTCGTCAGAGGGTAATGGAGCGTGCAAAGAGTTCGAATCGAGCTCCGCTCTGCAGGGGAAATGCGTGGTTTTGATTGGCTGAGACGCACCCCATTGGAAAGCATTGCCCATAGGAAATAATGGGTAGACCGACACGAAGAAAGGAAAAATAGCGGACAGAGGAAAATAAAGGAAGGGAACCCTTTATTTCAGGGTTTATGTGTATGCTTGTGCGACTACAGTGTGGGGCAAGAACAGGGGCTCCCTTGAGGTCATCACCTCGTGTCTTGGGGTCCGGACCTTTATGGGACAAGACCGGTCCCCCATTTGGGAATTTCCCTATCACTGACCCCTGCTGTAAAACGTCGTGTTTTCACGGCAAAATTGTTGCCACACTTTGGAACTGTTTTGGAGTGAATTAGACAATGTTAAGCCTTGGGGTGATAGTTGACCCCAGGTTTAATTAAGAATTGCTCAGTCGGTGGGACACTTCAAAACGCGCAGTTTTCGCTGCAAAAGGCTGGAAACAACTGCAGCAGTTTGGCACCGGTTTGGAGCGGATAAATTAATGAATGAAAAATAAAAAGCCCGTCAAATTAAATAAATAAATAAAAGCGCCCCTCAAATTTAATAATAAATAAATAAAGCGCCCGTCAATTTTATTACACAAACATATATAAAAAATAAATTAAATTAAAGCGCCCGTCCAATTAAAGAAGTGAATGTAAACGAATAAGGAAGCGAGGTCGCGCGACTCTACTCTTTGCGTGGCTCTACGTGGCTGGAGTTTCGGTCGCGCCGGAAAAAGGCGTCACTGGTCACGTGAGCGGCGGCGGCGGCGGCGGCGAGGCAGGTGCGGGGGGGGGGCTCCTCCTCCTCCGGGCGCCGCCTCCGCCAGCATGGGAAGTGAGTCGGCGGGCCGGGAGCGGGCGGGGCGGGGGCCGGAGGGGGTCGCCCGTCCTCTGCTCCGGGCGGGCGAGAGGCGCTGCGGGCGCCGCCTGGGGAAGCGGCTCGGCTGAGCCTGCCGTGGAACCCGAGCCCCACCGCCAGCGAGGGAAGGGGGCTCCGGGGGGGGGGCTCGGGACGGGCGCGTGGTGGGGAATGCAAAGAGGGGACGGCAGGGCTTGTTTCAAATGGGCAAGAAGGAGGAAGGCAACAGTCATTAATGCAACCCCCTCCGCCCACCCCGCAATGCAGGAATCTCAGCTAAATCATACTGCTTAGGAACCTCCAAGGAAGGAGAGTCCACCCGCACTTGTGGAAGAAGTCTGCTCCACTGCCCAACAGCTATTGCTGCCAGGAAATTCTGCTTGATGTTTAGTCGGAATCTCTTCTTGTAACTTGAATCTATTGTTTTGGGTTCTAAACTCTTGTCTGGAGAAAACAAGCTTGCTCCATCTTCCATGTGACAGCCCTTTAGATATTTGAAGATGCATATCATATATGATGCATGGTGAAACACCCTGAGATCTATGGCTATAGGGTGGTCTACAAATTTAATAAATTATCTTCTTCATAAGCATCTCAAGTGGAAAAGAAATGTTTTAGCTCACAAATCATTTTGAACCATCTTGCAAATTGTAATGTTAATCTTACAAATTGTGATGTTTCAATTATTTCATATTATTTATTTCTTAAAATTTATACAAGGCTTGATTCTGAACAACCTCTAAGCAGTTTACAAAAAGAATTAAATAAAATCATTGGTAAAAACAGCTGAAAACAACTAAAATATTACAAAAAAATAAAATCAGTGATAAACTAATATCAGGTTAAAACACAACATAGCAGGCACTGAAAAGAGTACAATGAAGGCATTTGCCTGATGTTAAGAGACAGGGAGTGTCAAAGGTTTCAGTGCTGCCACACTAAAAGATTGTTCCTTATAAATGCAGAACAAATACTATTATGCAGCAGCTGTAACAGTTCTGCAGATCGAAGTGATGAAGTGGGCATATTTTGGGTCAGGTGATTTCTCAGGTAAAGCGATGCCAAGTTGTTCAGGGCTTTATATGCTAGTAGTAACACCTTGAACTTGGCCTGGTAGCAAATTGGCAACTAGTGGAGATCTCTGAGTTACAGGTGTTCCATGCTGATGGGGTCTCAGTCCTGTCAGCAGTCGTGCTGCAACATTCTGCGCTGACTGCAGCTTCCAGATCAAGTGCAAGGCAAGCCCCACATAAAGCGCCTTGCAGTAATCCAGTCTTGATGTAACCAGTGCATGAATTGCTGTGGCTGATCTTTCCTGGTAGGAATGGTCCTAACAGTCAATGCTAGTAAAAAATGTTTCTAGCCACAGAGGCCAGTGACAAAGCTGGATCCAGAAGCACCGCCCGCCCCCCACTGTGAACCTGCTCCTTCTGGGAGAGGGCAACCCCATCCAGGGTAGACAATGGACTAATTTCTTGATCAGATGTTTTGAACTACAACTCCTATCAGCTGATGGTAGTACAATACAACTACAGGGCACCAGGCTGGCAAAAGCTGCTCGCCTTTGCTTAGATCAGGGGTGGGAAACTGGATCCAGCTCAGAGGATGGATGGATCCTTCCTGCCTCATCCCAACTTTGAGAGATGAGAAAGATTACATCACTCTCAAGTCCTTTTGAGTTCAATGGGGGAGAGTTAAGTATATGCTTAATTCTCCCACTGTGACCAGCAGCCTGTTCTTGTGTGTGTTTGTTTGGAAGTAAGTTCTGTTGAATTCAGTTAAATGCACTCACAAATTAGCATATAAAGGATTTGAGTTTTCACTTTTTAAAAAGTGTGCAACCTGGTTTGTGGCCAAAGTTCTATTTCACTAATATATAAGATAGAGCTGATGAAAATAGGGATTCTGTCCTGTCCCCCCCACCCCCAATCAAACTAGGGCATATATTTGCAGTCAGGAACATACACTAGTATGAGAAATTTAAACATTTTCTTATCTTGGGCTGGTCAAAACCTACATTCTGCTGTTTTAATATGTCTCTTCTTTAACAGTCAAATTTCTAGAAGTTATTAAGCCTTTCTGTGCTGTTCTTCCGGAAATCCAGAAGCCAGAAAGAAAAGTAAGTGCACATCATGGTGTCTCTCTTATTTGTGCAATGTTGATCAAATGCATTTTGAATTAACACAGTGGGGTTTCTTTGAGTAAACGTGCTTGAGATCATGTAGTTTCTTTAGGCTATGTACTACCGGTACCTTTTAGGTTTCTCTGGCTCTTCGGAATACTGTATACAGGCCCTTAGTTTGTTTGACATTGTTTGACATTGTGACAAAGTTTGTATTTGGGGATGCAAGTTGTGCTCTTCAAAAATCTAAATGTGTAAAAATCCCTCTATGTTGAAATGATTGTTTAGGTGCTGACATGTTCCATTGATGTAGCCCTATGTTTACTTTGGTCTAGTCACATGGAGCACAATCTAGCAAACATTGGTCACAACCAACAGAGCAATCCCAACCCACAGCCCTCCATACTGGAGGTGGTTGGGATGAGGTGGAGGTGTCTCTCTTCCAAACCCTACTCAGCTCTGCCAGCTAGGGAGCACTGCTCCCAAACAGAGATGCAATGGGCATGACTTCTGAGTAGATATGCCTCGATTGCAGTGCCTAGCCCATTGAGTCCAGTGGAATAAGCATTTTACTTTGCCTCTTAAGTAAGAACTTAAGGGTCAGATGTATTGTTGTTGTACAACAGGATGTGCAAACTGTTAGTGCTTCCTGTTCCTTTGCCACTTTGGAAGTACAGGCATTGTCTCTCCTCACTATTGGAGATATACAAGTTAGCTCCCATGTCAGAGCTTGTACATACCGGTACCTTCTGGACTGGTGAATTGTGAATACTGTATTTTCAATATCTTGCCCAGCAAGATAGCATCCCAAAGAGCTGCACTTACTATACCTACATCCCCCTGATAGTATAGCCTTGTAATCAAGCCCACAGAGGTTACTAAGCCACAGAACATATGGACTGACCTCTTGGGGGCTGGCAGAGGACAGATGGAGAGCTGTGTCCTTCTGTGCTGGACAGACATATGGAGGGACTACCCTGGTTACTTGCATACTGTGTCTAAATTCAAGTCTGTCTTAAATTGCCAGTTAGGGCTGCTTTATTGTATGTTCATTATACTATTGTCCTGCCCCCCACCAATATCATACTACGGTATATTAAAAATGAGACTTCTCTTTTTTCCTTTTTCTTTCTTTTCCATTGTGTTCTGCAGATTCAGTTCAGAGAAAAGGTTTTATGGACAGCTATCACCCTCTTCATTTTTCTAGTATGCTGCCAGGTAAGTATCAACATGGTAATAATTGGCACACATGGCTGGAGACAGTAAGGGTTTTTGCCATGCAGAAAAAAATGTCCCAGAAGTAAAGCATCCTCTTAGAAACAACCAACAATTCACATTTTAAAAGAAAAGAAAAAAGCTCAGTGAATTATTCACACAAAGAATTATGATATTGGCTTGAAAATAACCTGGGGCTTTTAACATTCTTTCTGTTGGGACTGTTTCAGGTCACAGTCCTGTATCCTCTTACTTGGGAGTAAGTCCTATTAAGCTCACCTGAGTAGACATGTATAGGTTTACATTGTTTTCAAGCTTTAACCAGCAACCATGTGATTGAGAGAGTCTTGAAGTAAACTGCTGATTAGTGCAGTATTATATTTATCTGTGCTCAACAAATGGATGATTGGTGGTGGTGTGGGGATAGGGGATTCCCGTGTGTGTGTGTGTGTGTGTGTGTGTGTGTGTGTGTGTGTGTGTATTAAGTGTGATGTTGCTGTGAATTTTGCAGATACCACTGTTTGGAATAATGTCCTCCGACTCCGCAGATCCTTTCTACTGGATGAGAGTCATTCTCGCATCAAACAGAGGTCAGGGTTCTTATCATGTCTCCTGCTGTCTTTTCTCTGGCTTTATTTTTTTTAAAATTATCTTTATTGAGTTTATAAACAAAGAAAACAATAATAAGAAAGAAAATACAAATAGCAAAGAATTTCCCATAAAGGAAAAAGGTAGCATTTAAGTTTACAATCTGCTCATATCTGTGTTCCATTTCAATTAATTGTTGCTACCTACATATAATTTGATATGCCTATATACAATGTAACAAACAGAAATAAAAAGAAATGTGAATACTTCCGATTAAGTCCATAATACTCTTCCTGCTGTAACCATTAGATCCAAACATTGTCTTCCTACTTATATCCATTATTTAATTTCATCATTATTGTTTTTTGTATTAATACCATATGTTGCTACTCATTCTTTTAATGTCAGAAAGCCTCTACTATTGCAGTACCCTTGGAGATATTCTCTCACCATTTTCCATTTCTTCTCTACCTCCTTTTCCAAGGCTCCTCTCACTGGTTCCATTTCCCCCCGCTAACATTAGATATTCTACTAGTTTATTTTCTCTGCCTTTGGTTGACCCTCTGGAGCTGGCTCATGATGCATATACCGTATTTTTCCGTGTATTGGACAAGGTTTTTTGACTCAAAAATCACGTCAAAAAACCGGGGTCGTCCAATACATGGATGGTGGCGTGGCGGGGGGGGGAGGGGAGAAGCGCCCCCGGCCAGCTGTTTCGCTGGAGTGCAACTCCCCCCGATGCCGCTGCGCATGGGAAACGACCTAGGGAGTGTTTCCTGCCCGCTGCTGCGTGGGGGGAGAGGCTCAACAACTTTGGGCCATCTCCCCTCATTTTCTTAAAATTTAGTCCCCCAAAATGGGGGGGGGTCCCTTATACAAGGGGGCGTCTTATAGATGGAAAAGTATGGCAGTTGGGGTCACATTAATGAGAATGTGCAATTGACAAGTGCTCCTTTTATCTTGAAATTACAATTTGCGTTGGTCTTTGGTACTGAGAATCTAAATAGTAAGTTTTGTTAGAGTTTGGAAAGTACTTGATGGGTAGCAAAATTACTGTATTTTGCTATGTGAATGATTTTTATCTATATTTTGCCAAATGTTTTTCTCCCTATCACTGCAGATCTCTTGGATACATGGTCAGCAGCTAATTTTACTTGGAAGACCACTTGCGCTCTCTCTCTCTCTCTCTCTCTCTCTCTCTATGCACACACACACACACACACAGAGTGCTTTTTTTCTTAAAAAATGTTTAGGGGTACTTTCATTTTCCTACTCATTTTGAAATACTGCCCCTCAAAATTAGATTTACAAAATGTTTAGGGGTATGCGTACCCCTGTGTCCCCCCAGGAAAAAGCACAGTGTGTACGTACGTATGTATATATATAATCAGTGCAGGTCTCTTGGAGACAGGGTCAGCAGCTAGTTTTACTTGGAAGACCACTTTTTTGGTGGGGGGGCATTCTCTTTCTCTGTTTCTCCAAAGTGAGCTTTTGCAAGTCCAATAGCCAATGAAGCCACCTGCTGAACCTGTCAACTGGGTGTGTGTACAGTATGTGACTTATATTTCTGAAAGTGCCACATCTGACTCCCATTTCTTGTGTAAGATTTCTGATTTTAACTATGTAGTGCAGAGCAAGGAATTCTCAAAATGAGGCCATGGAGAGAAAGAGATTATCCAACCCATTCCAGATAATACGAGCCATGCTAAAGACACTGTACAGTTGAATCTTGATATTGTCTAGGAGACCTGGAGGGAAGGTATTTATTTCTAATTTGTACTAAATTAGTGTGCTCTCTTGTGCCTTTAAGAGCAGCTAATGTTGTTTGTGGAAATACTCTTCCACCCTTAATGCTGTTTAATACTGCAAGCACTCTGGATGCAGTGTTTAAAGCCCAGCACTGTGGTTAGGTATGTGACCAATTATATTTGAAAGACAATGCTAGTGGGGAAATATGCGTTGAACTGACACTTTGGAGTATTTGAGGAATTGTAAGAAGTCTTTGTATTACTTTACACTATTGTTAAGAGTATCTTCTCCTTTGCAGGCACCTTGATGGAGCTAGGTATATCTCCCATTGTGACATCTGGTTTAATTATGCAGTTACTGGCTGGAGCCAAGATCATTGAAGTTGGTGACACACCAAAAGACAGAGCCCTTTTTAATGGCGCTCAGAAGTGTGAGTTCTCTTTGTGTTATCTTTGCCATAATGGAAACTTCCTTCGTTCTTAGCTAATGCTTTATTGAATTGTAGTAACCATTTTGATGAATTTGTTGTTTGCTTTATTTATATGTGATTGTGTTTGATAGTATAGTGATGGTAATGTTTGTTGATTTCAGTGCTTTTGTGATTATTGCTTTGCATTCAACATTTATTGTTGGAAAAGCAGAATAGACATTTTAAATCAAAATCAAGTCAAACTTTACTTATGTCTGTTAGGTCATACAAGCAGGGAATACCTGCCTCTTTTGTTGTTGTTTCAGTGTTTGGAATGATAATTACTATTGGGCAAGCAATTGTGTATGTCATGACTGGGATGTATGGAGATCCTGCAGAAATGGGGGCTGGAATTTGTCTCCTGATTATAATTCAGGTACGCCTTCTGAATGCTTAATAGTTAATCATTCTTTGTAACTGGTTCTTATTGTTAATTTTAATATTTCTTGTAAACCACTTAGAGGTTTTATTACAATGAAGCGGTATATCAATTTTGTTAAATAAAAAAAATATTTTTTCAGTATTAAAAATAAATTGAAATCAACTATATGTCCCTCTGGTGGCGCTGTGGACCCAGGTGGCGCTGTGGGTTAAACCACAGAGCCTAGGGCTGGCTGATCAGAAGGTCAGCGGTTCGAATCCCTGCGACGGGGTGAGCTCCCGTTGCTCGGTCCCATCGCCTGCCCACCTAGCAGTTCGAAAGCACGTCAAAGTGCAAGTAGATCAATAGGAACTGTTCTGGCGGGAAGGTAAACGGCGTTTCCATGTGCTGCTCTGGTTCACCAGAAGCAGCTTTGTCATGCTGGCCACATGACCTGGAAGCTGTATGCAGGCTCTCGGCCAATAAAGCAAGATGAGCGCCACAACCCCAGAGTCGGACACGACTGGACCTAATGGTCAGGGGTCCCTTTACCTTTACCTATATGTCCCTCAGTCAGTATACTAATAAAGAGAAACCAAACTTCCTTAAAAGTTCTAATTTATTTTGTGCCTTCTCTCAGATCACTCACCAAGGTGCTGTACCAGCTAGATAATATTCTATAATTATTTTCTTTGTGCTATTAAGGGGATTAGAGCAAGGCATACCGGTTAAAACAAAATGTCAAATATTTTCAGATATGAGATCTTTTAAAAAAAACACATCTACTTGGACTAACCAGGAGTCAATTAACTATCTTTATTTTTGATAATACACCATTCTCTGTTTTGACAGTGCTTACTAGCTCCTTTAATTTTGATACTATTCTTGTTGGTGAGATTTTCTTTTAAGCATCTATGCTAAGAACTGCAGCATTACTCAACTAAGAACTGCAGCATTACTCAACTGGAATGACAGAAGGAGGAACTGCAACTCTGACAGCAAATGTGGCCCACTTTTGAACAAAGCAAATCAGATATTAAACCACTTTTGTGGATCTTTTGGTGTTTTTCACCCACAGTTGTTTGTTGCTGGCTTGATAGTGCTGCTACTAGATGAGCTCTTGCAGAAAGGTTATGGCTTGGGCTCTGGGATTTCCCTCTTTATTGCTACCAACATCTGTGAAACCATTGTCTGGAAGGCTTTCAGTCCTACAACTATTAACACTGGCAGAGGTATAGTACACTTTGAAACTTTGACATTTTGACCAAATGCATGCTTGTCAGCTGCTTTCTTTAGGTTAATAGAGTGAGTGACCATGGATGTAGGAGTGGATGACATCTGCTGATGGGGAGCTAAATGAAGACATGGCATAGTGAAGGCACAACCTTTGCACCCAGTGAACTTTTATAAGATGTGATATTTGAATAATCTCTTCATAACCACAAACAGTGAAATGTCCCAGATCACTGGCTCCCAATTGGTGGCCTGCGGACTCCAGGGGGTCCACGTAACCCACCCACGTAACCCACCCACCAACTGTCCAGGACACCCTGTTTTGGGGGGCCGTGTTCTTGCACAGGTTGCCTGACACATGCAGGAGCCCGGAAGACGTGTGGCCCAGTTTTGCTCTGGGACATTTTGATGGATATGGTGGCGCCATGCACATAACAAAAACTACTACAGAGATACCAACATTTTTAAAAGTAGGGGGTCCGTGGCTTGGCTTTTGAAAAGTGAGGTCCCCAGTACTTAGCTAATTGGGAACCACTGTCTTAGGTCACTATGCATGCTTTATTTTCTGCTGCAGAAGGATAAGGAGGCAGCAGGTTTTTGATTATTATTTTTTGCAGGGCAGGAGGCAAAATTGATCTGGGTTTCTTAACAGGCTCTGGCAGACTCGCTGTCCAGGAGGCTTTCTCGTTGTGATAGCCATGTCATCACACCATGTCAGAGCAGAAGGTCGCTGTGCATGTATGGTGAGGCCTACCACCACAGTGAAACTTCTGGAGCTTCCCAGAGTCTGGAACAAAATTCCTTTTGTGATTTATGATTTGTTCATTTATGTAATATATGCTGAATGGAAATACTGTGGCACAGTTGCTGTTTTCTGATGAAAGAATAATCCTGTAGTTGGGGCATCTTGGTTGCTGTGTCAAAAGTCTGCCTGGAAATCTGCAGTACAGAAATGTTAACTTTATTTGTTTTAGCGTCTCCAGCTTCAGCTGCAGAGTCGCGGTCTACCTGTAGAGAAGCAGTGCCCTTTTTGTGCTGAGAGGTTAGCATCTAGCATAACTTTTAAAATCCTAAGGGGCAATCCTATCATCACTTGTGCCTAGGTAAGTCCCACGGACCTCAGTGGGAATAATAAACAATTAATTCAATGCAGGATTGCAACCCAGATTCTGTAACTGTTCCCTTTCTCTGAGTGATTTCCAAATCTTTTATTTCCTTGGATTTGCTTCTGCTACTGTGCCACACTATTTTATCTTCTGCTTATCTGCATTTTCTCTCTAACACTTCTGTTTTCCAGACTACTGATAGCTGAGGGACACTATTTTTGTTAATGGAAGGGGGGGGGATATCCCACTCTTGCACACCAAGAGGTTTACTTCTGGCGTGTGCAAAAGTAAGAATTATCTGAGCTCAGAGAAGCCCGCCCCCTGAGTCACTGTTCTGAGCATGCCTTCTAATTATGCAGTCACATAAATGAGCAAATTGCACCCAGTGTCTACGGTAGATGCAGCAGTCATTGACCCCTATTGGAGGTTGACTGGAAGAAGGCAACACCAGAAAAGTGAATTATGCAGAAGAGACTTAATTAACTGAGGCATCCTAGACTGGATGGAAGGAAGGTTGCCTGCTCTTGATGGGGTTACACTCCCTCTGAAGGAGCTGGTACACAGGTTGGGGGCACTCTTGGATCCTTTGCTGTTACTTGAGGCTCAGGTGGCCTCAGTGGCCCAGAGTGCTTTCCGTCAGCTTCGGTTGGTGGCCCAGCTGTGCCCCTACCTGGACAGGGATAGCCTAACTTCTGTTGTCTGTACTCTGATAATCTCTTGGTTAGATTACTGCACAGTGTTATATGTGGTGCTGCCTGTGAGGACCGTTTAGAAATGTCAGCTGGTGTGGAATTTGGCAACCAGGTTGCTCACAGGTACAAGAGAGGTTCAGCATATTACACTGATCCTGGCCCGACTGCAGTTGCTGCCAATTAGTTTCTGGTTTTGACCTTTAAAGCCCTAAATGGCTCAGGACTGCAATACCTCAAGGACTGCTTCTCCCCATAGGAACTGACCCAAACCCTGCAATCATTATCTGGGGCCCTTCTTCGTATGTATCCTCCTTGAGAGGTCCAGAGGGTGGCAACATGGGGACGGGTCTTCTCTGCAGTGGCTCCCCGTTTGTGGAATGCTGTCCCCTGGCACCTTTCTAACCTATCTTTAGGCGCCAGGCAAAAGCATACCTCTTCTCTCAGGCCTTCAGCTAATTAAACAATCTATGGTCTTTTTTTAAACAGGGGGCCATGTATTGTTTGTTACCATGGATGAAGGGCGTTATAGAAATGTAATAAATATTATTATTTTTAAATGCATCACCCTAGCAATTTTTTTGGGGCAAATATTTTGTAAATTATGACTTTACACTATCACAATTCAGACATTGTTGATTTGCTTATTAATCTGAGCTCTGAACAATCTTTTTGGTCACAAAAACAAACTAGGAAGTCTTCCATATGTTTCCCATTTTGATTGAATTAGAAATTATGGAGAATAGATTTGGAATAGGCTAGAATATTACACTATCATTTGAAGTTTACTTAATACCTTACCTTGACTTGGAGCTCTTAATCACAGCTTCCTGGCTCAGAGGATACAGGAAGCTAGAATTAATGGGAAACTTCCTGGGAATTTTTTGCTTGGCCAAAGTGAGGAGCCAAAAGGCTGCATGCATGGCCAGACATCTTGTTCATATCTCAGCTTAGTAAGTCAAGATACAGTTGTCCAAATCTAGTCACTAAGTTGTAGTAACTTTTTGGATTACAACACCCGAATTCTGTAAAACAAAAGCATGATGTCCTGCATTAAAAAACAGAAATGTGTTGTCATGTTTGAGGTTTCGTAATACCTGTAGAAGTTCAACACAGTTTATTTTATTTGTACGCAGTCCTTTTTAGCATTCTGTTCCTTGTAAAATTTCATTCCTTGCAATTTTTTCTCTGTTAATTCCATTTCCATCTCTTATTAAAAATGAGCTTGTTTATCACTTGGTGAAATTTATCACCAGGCTTGTACTGTCTATATCTCATAGGAGTTACTGTTTATTATTTTTGGTACACACAGGAACTGAGTTTGAAGGTGCCGTCATTGCGTTGTTCCACCTTTTGGCTACACGAACTGACAAAGTCCGTGCTTTACGGGAGGCTTTCTACCGCCAGAACTTGCCTAATCTTATGAATCTGATTGCTACAGTATTTGTGTTTGCTGTAGTTATATATTTTCAGGTAGGTGAATTCTGCTGCGTACATCTTACTACAAAACTATTATTTTTCCCTCATAGAAGGAACCGTGGTCTAAGCATCCTAAACAGCCCTAAAGGATCTGTGAATAGCTCGCCAGACACCAGAACGCTCACTGTAGCATTTGTGTCAGGAGGAAGGCCACATTTCAAGTTTGCAAACAAGTTTTGTTAGGATAATTTTTTTTCTAAATTAGTTTGAGAAAGTAATAAATTTCTCTGGCATAAAATAAACAAGGCTGTGTTCTTTTGGGTAAAATGAACAAATGCTGCAATCCTTTTCAGCAGCCAAGGTCCCTATGAGGCTGCAGCACTGCCTGGGTGTTCCTGCGAGGCTGTGCTCTCACACTGCTCTGTGGCATTGCAGGCTGCTGGATCCCTCAGCACCTTATAGGCATTTTGCCCCTTTGTCTGTCTGTCTCTTTCTCTCTCTGTGTTGTCTCTCTCTCTCAGCCACAGCTACTCCCAGCACTTTATCAGTCTTCCCTCACCAAATTCCTTCCTTCCTTCCTTCCTTCCTTCCTTCCTTCCTTCCTTCCTTCCTTCCTTCCTTCCCTCCCTCCCTCCCTCCCTCCTTCCTTCCTTCCTTCCTTCCTTCCCTCCCACTGTTGCTTCTCCCCCCATCTCTCTCCCACTTTTCTAGTATTCCAATTCCTGCTGTTTCCCCAGGCAATAAGCCTTATGAAACATATTAAACAAAAACATTATACAGATCCAAAGCATACACACACAAACACATCCCCACGCACACACACATACCTACACTGAGACAAGTCATTGGTGGAACTGCAAGTTTTGTCTGTCTTTGAGGAGTTAAAACTCATAGTAAGCCCGTAATAATAGTAATAATAATTCATTATTTCTGCTCCACCCATCTGACTGGGTTGCCCCAACCACTCTGGGCGGCTTCCAGCATATATAAAAACATAGTAAAACATTAAACCAGGCATAGGCAAACTCGGCCCTCCAGATGTTTTGAGACTACAATTCCCATGATCCCTGACCACTGCTCCTGTTAGCTAGGGATGATGGGAGTTGTAGTCCTAAAACATCTGGAGGGCCGAGGTTGCCTATGCCTGCATTAAACCTTAAAAAGCTTCCCTAAACAGGGCTGCCTTCAGATGTCTTTTGAAAGTCATAGTTCTTTATTTCCTTGGCATCTGATAGGAGGGCATTCCACAGGGCGGACGCCACCACCGAGAAGGCCCTCTGCCTGGTTCCCTGTAACCTCACTTCTCGCAGTCAGGGAACCACCAGAAGGCCCTCAGAGGTGGACCTCAGTGTTCGGGCTGAACGATGGAGGTGGAGACGCTCCTTCAGGTATACTGAGCCGAGGCCATTGAGGGCTTTCAAGGTCAGCACCAACACTTTAATTTGGGGTGGCGTTACAGTAGTTAACACTGGTGACTGTTTTCTTTTGGATACTGTAGCTTTGCTTTGTAACTGTCTCTAAAATAGAGTGCAGCTTGACTTGACCTAGATGATGATTTGAAGGTTCATGACCCACTCCTAAGTGCTGAAGCTAAGCAGGTTTGGCCCTGTTGGATGGGAGGCTGCTCTGAGCTCCTTGTATAATTATAAAATGTGTTGGTGTTGGAAATAACAGAATTGTGTGATGGTTAGCTGTTGCTAGATTCTGAAAATGTGAGGAACCCCCTGCTGGATCAAACCACGGGGTTCCAGCTAGTCCATGTTGCTTCCCTGCACCCAGTAACATCTGGCTGCACAGAGTGTGAAGATGACACTCTTCCTTCATTGTGTGTTCTCTGGTGTCTAGCTTTCATCAATCTTTCTAATCTCCCTTTAAAGCCATCTGAGCCACTGGGTATCAGGCATCCTGTGGAAGTCAGTTCCGTAGATGTTAAATATGCCTTGTGTGAATGAGTACTTCCTCTTTGTGTGTCTGAACCTACTGCTGATCCATTTCATTTGAAGTTCCACTGTTTACTAGGAGAATGCAGAGGGAGAGGAGGGTCAGGATCTGAAGAGCTGTTGTCAGTATACCGGGTGCTTGAGCATACCTAGTGGGACTTGATTTAAAACAGAAGTGGGGTCTGGTGCCATGCCACAAACAACTTTTGAGAAGTTTCATTTGTTCAAAAGCAGGTTCTGATTGAGATTGAGTGTCAGGTCCTCCCCCTCATCGGTCGTTCAATAAGGGAGCCAAGCCATCTGTCTTTTAGTAGTTTAATCAGTGCTCATTATTTTACAGTGCAGAGCTGAATCATATTATGTCTGATCACTCACTAGCAGAATCTGGAAGTGCCCCCCTGCGATTCTGGCGCCAACAAAGCATTCTTGGCAGCCGGAAACGCCTCTTCCTCCTACGTAATCTCTGCGCTGGACCTGACTGCTGGTTGGTGCCAGGCCTGTCTCTATATCTCTGGAGCCCTGGCACTCTTTCCCTCCCAGCCACCAACTGCTTCTCCCCTGAGGAACTGCTGGTTTCACTTGCAGATGAGTCAGTAGTCAGAACAGGTGGCTGCTCCCTATTAACACTCAGGGCTGGACTGGCAGGGGGAGGCAGATCCCTGACATTGAACATGGGGGGAAAGGCATGGGGCAGGCAGAAGAGTCCTTGCATGTAGTGGCTGAGCTGGGAGGATTCTCGATTGTGACAGTGCAAACGGGCAGAAAGAGAGGAGAGGCACAATTGTGCATCTATAGAAGCAAGAGAGCTTAAGAAAAGACAGTGGAGATTTGAAATGTGGAGTGGTCTGGATGGGGAAGGGATGGAGGAATCAGACAAGGAGTATGGAGCGTGAAAGAGTGGCCACGGAGAAGTTCTGCTCATGACGATTAATTGCAGAGCAGAGGAATTGTATATTGATTTGAAAAAACTAGGCAAAACCTTTGCTTCTGGCTTCTAGACTTCAGTGTGCAGGCATGACCTGATAAATCCTTGAACTCAGGACCACAGATGGCCAGTTCTGGTTAATTGTAACAGAAATGCAAATAATCCAGTCCAAAGTTCCAAGCCACTTAACCATTTCTGTGACTTCTTAGTGAATGCATTTCTGGTTTTCTTATAGCTTAGTGATTAACTTTTCTTTTTTCCTCCCCAAGGGATTTCGTGTTGATCTCCCAATCAAGTCTGCTCGATATCGCGGACAATACAGTAGCTATCCTATCAAACTCTTTTACACGTCCAACATTCCCATCATTCTTCAGTCTGCCTTAGTTTCCAACCTCTATGTTATTTCTCAAATGCTGTCTGTGCGGTTCAGTGGCAACTTCTTGGTAAACTTACTTGGGCAGTGGGCGGTAAGTTTTCACCCGTTCCTAGAATGCTGCCTTTATAAGTAGCAGTATGTTAGCTTTTGATCTGCAAAAGGCACTAATGCTGCCGGTGTGTTTACTGTTTCCTCTCCAGGACGTTAGTGGTGGTGGTCCAGCACGTGCCTATCCTGTTGGAGGCCTCTGC
The DNA here is from genome assembly GCA_034641395.1 of Darevskia armeniaca. NCBI lineage: Eukaryota > Metazoa > Chordata > Lepidosauria > Squamata > Lacertidae > Darevskia > Darevskia armeniaca. The sequence continues at coordinate 6,235,847 of JAWWNF010000019.1, read as the reverse complement.
TATTACCTCTCCCCTCCAGAATCCATCGGTGCTATATTTGAGGATCCTGTCCATGTAATTGTTTATATCATATTTATGTTGGGTTCCTGTGCATTTTTCTCCAAGACGTGGATTGAAGTGTCAGGATCATCTGCAAAAGATGTAGGTATTTTTCATGACTGTTCTGTAATCCTTTGCTGCCGCTCTTCACACAAGGCTAGTTTCTAATTAACAGAAACACTGCAGCCACCTGATACACGTGTTTCTGCAGGTTGCCAAGCAACTGAAAGAACAGCAAATGGTGATGAGAGGCCATAGGGATACATCCATGGTTCATGAATTAAACAGGTAAGAGTTGCTGTGAGTTTCAAATTTACCCACTAAGGAGTAAGATCATGGAACCCAACAGGTCTTGCTTCTGAGTAAGCATGTTTAAGCTTGGACTATATGTTGGGGGCAGAACACAGATGCATTCCAGCTCAATCCTGCTGCCTCTCTACCTGGCCCCTTGCTGCTGCAGTCACAATCACAAAGAAATATTGGGCTTTGTGGGTAGAAGTGATTCAAAGTCAGGCTGTTATTAACTAGTCCACAGCTTTTTCAGCCTCTCTGGTGAATCAAGAGGCGTGTTTTCATTTTCATGAGTCTAGTTTAACTTAATGGGGGTTAGGATTGAAGCCACAATGACTTTCCTGTGCAGAAGAATGAGTTCAGCCTGGTATAAAAAGGTAAAGGTACGCCGGGTAGGCCCACATTAAAAGTGATTTCCTCCCACAGGTACATCCCCACAGCAGCTGCATTTGGAGGCTTGTGCATCGGGGCCCTCTCTGTCTTAGCGGACTTCCTTGGTGCCATTGGCTCAGGCACTGGCATTCTGCTTGCTGTCACCATTATTTATCAATATTTTGAGATATTTGTCAAAGAACAGGCAGAGGTTGGAGGGGTGGGTGCTTTATTTTTCTAAATGTTGAGATATCATGTGACGTGTAAGAAAGGAAGTTCTGTATTTTGATGACATGCAATCTTTTATTCCAGTAATGCCAGTCCCTCCCCCACCCCCGTTCCAAGTGCTACTTGCCATATTTCTCATAATAGGTATTGCACAATGTCTGTGTGCAGCTTCTATTCCAGCTGCCTTAAGAATAAAAAGTTTACATGGTCTGGGTTAAAAATAAAAAAATATCTCCATTGTTGCCTGTGATGCTGGAAACCAGTGCATCTGCCTTCCTGTGGAAATAGTAAAAAGACGCCCATTTTGCTACTGGAGAACACTTTGCACACTCCATTACGAGGTTTGAATGTACCTGCACACACTGGCAAAAGGGAACCACAACAATAGAGTTCCATGTGGCCACATGTGAGAATCCCTGAGCTTATTTTAAAAAGTACATACAATCCCCCCCCCCGAAATATATATTTTACATGAATTCATTTTTATATACAACTTAAAGAAATGTGACCTGTTGCATACCCCAACTCTCCTGGTGTGTGGTCAGTGTCTGATGCCTTTGCCATATTCCCTTGCAAGCGCCATGCTTTGAAGCCAGGAGGGGGGTGAGCATTTTAACCATCTCACTTGCAAATTTGGGGTCTGTGAAGGCACATGGGAGGAGTAAGGTTGGAAGTCCTTATCCAAGATTCCCAGCAGCCAGTAGCAGCCTTCTAAGCCTTCTAAGTGCTGCTTTGCCTTATTGTAGACCCCTGTGTTATTTGAAGCAGGGGGAATCTGTACTGTTGAAACTTCTCCCCTTCTTCCAAATTAGAAAAAAGCAAAGCCCTAGGTCTTAAAGCAGAGGAAATTAGCAAGTCATGCTGAAAAAGAAATTATTGTGCTTCTTGGCAGCAGTGTAAGCAGTGTAAACATTAGACAATAAACTTATTTAATTAAAATGTTGCTTTATTCGTTGTGTAAGATGCTTTACTTACTAGACTTTCAACTCTCACATTAAACTCAAGGGACTTAACATTGGCTGGATGAAAACACTTTTACTAGAGCCTGTAAGGTAGGCCAGTGTTGCCTCTCATTTGGGATTTATAAAAACTGTGGCTAAGAAAGATTAGCTTGTTGAAGACAGCCTTCTTCCCCCTCTACACTTGAGATTTATGGGTACTTGTTTTTACTATGTGCAAACTGCTTTACCATTTTTATTTTGTTAAAATAGTTGGTGTGCCCCCAAGCCAAGAATTAATTTTGCTACTCTCAAGGTGTGCAAAATTACATTTGGTGTTGCCACAGCCTTTTTACCTTCTGTTTAGCACATAGAAGTTTTTAACAGCAGAGTTCTACTATCCTGGTTTGTAACAGTGCAGTATCTATGGCATGGGAGTCTCCTGTATCCTTACTTGCAGCACTACAGTTTGCAACAGGGCACTCACAATGCCCCTTGCCACTCTGCCTTTATTTAAAACATTTATACCCTATGTCTTCCTGTATTAAAAAAAATCCACACACCCCCAAAAAAGCTAAGCAACAGTCAATGTGAGAAAATGCCCACATTGACTCAAAAGCTTGACTCTTGAGATAGTGCCACACAGACATCTCTGTGGACGGTATTCCAAAGGTAAGCTGCTACTACAGTAGACATCTTCTCCCTGGTAAGCACCTGCCTAACTTCTGAAGTGACTGTAACAAAGATCTCCTCAGATAGGTGGTAGACCATAGGATCTTGTCATACAGTGCATGTCCAGCTCTCCCTGACAGAAGGCAAGATGGACTGCGACAATCTTTATTTGACAGCTGCATCCCTGTCTTGGAGGATGCTGCTATCTTTATGCATAGTGTGTGTTCCTGATAATGCCATAGTGTGTGTTCCTGATAATTTAAGAGAAGTACCATGGACTGATGGGATGAGTTTCTACTAATGAAAGCACCCAAAACCTTTAATGTTTCTATGAAATGAGTGGAATCCGGCTGTTACTTGGATTCTAGCATGAGTACAGAATTTAGAAGTAGACAGAGTGTAATTTCAGTCCAGATCTAATTACTAAATGTTGCAGCTGCTGATCAGGCAAGCTATTGGGTTAAAGTTGCCAAAGCAAGATTTTTATCTAGTCCCCAAATAAGGTTCAAAAGCTTGTACTGTATTCTCTTGAATAAGTGGGCTTTCCCATTTGCACCATATACTTAAGACACACACTACTTAAATGTAGCTATGACTGGGTTGTTGATATCACACAGTACTCAACTTTTTATGTGCTTGAGAATATTCAACCCTTGCAGCATCCTCACAAGGTTAGGTCAGCATTATTTTCCAACAGGAGAGTGAAAGTGTACATGGAAGAATTTGAATTTGAAATAGGGAGTTTTAGTTTCACAGGATGCAATCTTAGTCCCACTTACATAGGAGTAAGCACCACTGAATTAAATGGGACTTAATTATGAGTAGTTAGGGTTAGGATTGCAGTGTTGGTCTCTTGTATTTTAAACAAGCACATGAGCTCTCTGCCTTTGAAAAGGGCAGTTCTTAAAAAAATATAAATTCATTTTCAAAAGCTGCATTATGAATATTAATATCCGTGGGTGGCACTGTGGTCTAAACCACTGAGCCTCTTGGGCTTGCTGATCGGGAGGTCGGCGGTTCGAATCCCTGCAACGGAGTGAGCTCCCGTTGCTCTGTCCCAGCTCCTGCCAACCTAGCAGTTCGAAAGCACGCCAGTGCAAGTAGATAAATAGGTACTACTGCAGTGGGAAGGTAAACAGCATTTCTGTGTGCTCTGGCACTCGTCATGGTCCTCTGTGTGCCAGTAGTGGTTTAGTCCTGCTGGCCACATGACCCGGAAAGCTGTCTGTGGACAAATGCTGGCTCCCTGGGCCTGTAAGCGAGATGAGGGCCGCAACCCCATAGCCGCCTTTGACTGGACTTCACCCTCCAGGAGTCCTTTACCTTTTTTTAAAATATCTGAGACAATAAAAGACTCTTATAAATATATTCTGCTAATGTAAAAAGTTAACTAAATCTATTCATAATGATTCTCTGCTCAGTTTAATACCAAATATGTTGCTAAAAATTTTATACTACACATAAATATTAAATTACTGACTAGACAAAATGTTAGTTTAGTCAGTAATTTCGTACCGTATTGGCCTGAATATAAGCTGCACCCGAATATAAGCCACACCTTTAAAATTCAGGGGGTGGGGCAGGGGGAGAAAAAAAGACAAAACCTGAATATAAGCCGCTCCCTTAAAATTCCACAGGCACTCACACTCAAATTGCATTTTACCATATGTCTGTTTCAGCAGCAATATCGTAAAAGCCAATTTTTGTAAAGTTGCGAATTTAAGCCGCACTTTTAACTTTTCACGGTCAGAATTTGGGAAAAAATTGAGGCTTATATTCAGACCAATACGGTATTTATGTTTAGTACAAATAGGCAAGCAGTATTACTTCCTCCGGTGATAATATTGATCAGAAATGTGCAGCCTTCATCTACCAGGTATGGAAGCGTGTGACTTTTCTTATCCATACCTTAGAATTACTGGACATGAAATGTGGGCTAGTAGCTTTGAAACGGAAGTTCTCCTTGTTCTGTAACCACTCATTAGGACACCTTTGATGAAACCCTGCAATTTGAAGCTCATTCTCAAATGCATGCAGCTGCTTCAGGAAAGTATTTACATTGTTTTCCTATTTCCACCTAAGGCCCTTGGCTTAGGTATTCAAGTAATACCTGATTTACAAATAAGCCAGATTCCAGCTCCTCACAAAGCTAGTCTTCTGCTCACACTAATTTCAGGGCTCAGAATTTCCAAGACAATAGAAGAAGAACAATACCCTGTCAGAAGGCAGTAAGAGATTTATTTTTCTCAGGAAATCTCCAGTTAATTGGATACAGAAATTGAATTAAGTGAAATTGTTTCTTTCTTTTCAATAAACAGGCCAGTTAGACTGCTATAAACTGTCCTCTTTTTTTTAGAAAAAGCTTACTGTTACATTCAGCTTGTTGACTGTCACAGGAAAGAAATGCTGCCTTAACTCAATACAGGAACATCCTTCCAAACAACTAAGCAGTCTTAGAATTTCATAAATGGCACTTGGAATGGCTGATCTGTTGCATGCCTCAGTGCCAAGGCATAAGCATATACTTTTGCATCGACTATCATGTGCTCCTCTGACACCAGCTCTGGAAAAAAATATATATATATTTTGTTAAAGTAGTATAAGCAATACTGGTTTAATCCTAATGTTCCAAAGAACACAAGTCACACATATGTTGAGGAAACGTATATCATTAGAATCAAAGAATAATAGAATTGTAGAGTTGGACGGAACCACGAAGGTCACCTCATTCTGCAATGCCAGAATCTTCTGCCCCATGTGGGGCTTCAAACCCAAGATCACGTCTCAGGCTGTATTGACTGAGCTAATTTTTTACACTCTGCTTTCAAGCCACAAAACTTTGCAATACAATTCTATTAACATTGTTGAAACTACTGTATCTGAGTTCAACTTGGTTTTACGTGCACCTTCTGCAATGTGGTATTTGCAAAAAAGCAAATCTGCATAAATAATCATATGCTCTTCTCATGGGTGGTCTGCCAGAGAGTGAGTGGAGCAGCCTTGGCCACTCACCCCCCCCCAGCAGACCACACACGGAGCATTCAGGACATAACGACAGCAACTGTGTGCCACCCTGCACTCAGAGCCAGGATTTGGTAACCAAGGCCATGCTATCCAACCAACTGCCCAATCAACAGTTTTCTGGGTGGTTCTCATCAAGTTCAATCAACAACAACAACAAAATAATAATCAACTCTCTCTGAATTGTGTGATCTTAAATTGTCAGGAGAATATTACTATAGTCATATCTTGGTTTTCGAACTGTTTAGTTCTCGAACATTTTGGCTCCCGAACGCCACAAACCTGGAAGTGACTGTTCCGGTTTGCGAACTATTTTTGGAAGCCGAAAGTCCGACGGGGCTTCCGCGGATTCCGATTGGTTGCACGAGCTTCCTGCAGCCAATCAGAAGCTGTGCTTTGGTTTCCAAACGTTTTGGAAGTCGAACAGACTTCCGGAACGGATTCTGTTCGACTTCCAAGGTACGACTGCACTTAAACTTCCAAGGTACGACTGCACTTTACCAAGATGTTTGGTCTTAAAGTCATATAAAACTGAGTAAGATGAGCACTAGAACAGCAATACAGAAGAGAGTGCACATCACCCCCCCCCCCAACTGTTATAAGGCAGAACAGCGTGATGCAGCTCTTGGGCTGTAAGTCTTAATGCTGCAGAAGGAGGAAAACCAAGTCTGATTGCACCCTAGATTTAAAAAAATCTACCATGCCTTTCCCCTGATTTTCCATATCAGGGACGGGGAATCTCAGGCCTGTAGTGAGAATCAAATGCTGATCTCCAGGCCTCTCTATCTGGCCTTTGGGATGCATCCCCTCCATCATGAATTTTTGCCTGGCTGGAGGTCAGAGGAGGGAGTGTGTAGAAGCCAGCCTGCAGTACAATGGTAACATTCACAGTCATTTCATCACCCACTTTTGCGAGAAGGTTGCCCAAAAAGGAATGTGGCTCTCAAGCCAAAAGATTTCCCACCCCTGTTCCAGACACAGGAAGACTTTGCTGTTTTGTTTTAAATCTGGCAGAGCAGCCAGACATCCCACCCTCAACCTCGAGAGTTCAGCCATATCATTCTATTGATGATGTAGTTTGGCTCTAAAATCCTTGAGGTAGTCTCTTTTTTAAAGGAACTTTAGTGGTTTGGAGGAAAAACAGCAGAGGGAAACACAGGAGAGAACAGCCCTTTGCAAAACACTTGATCAAATGCTTAAAATTACTTTTTAAACTCGGACCTCTTTTTAAAAATATGGCCAGTGACCAAACCACTCACACACACAGTCTTTTTTGGCTCTCAGAGTTTTCAGTTACCTCCTTCACTCTTCTCCTTTCGACCCCCCTCCCAATATTGTATATTTTATGTATTTTATTTGTTCCCGTCCGTCTTGCTTCTCCCCCCCTTCAGTGGATGCTCGGGTTGCGAATGTGATCCATGCGGGAGGCACGTTCACAACCCACAGTGTTCACAAGCCGCAGCGCTGCTTTGCACACGCATGGATCGCGATTCGGTGTTTCTGCGTATGCGCCGAAACCTGGAAGTAACCCATTCCGGTACTTCCGGGTTCGGCGCAAGCGCAACCCGAAAAAACGTAACCCGCAGTGTTCGTAACATGAGGTATGACTGTACTCACAAGCAGGTCTGTTCTTCTCGCCAGTGATGCAGCTAATAGGTGCAGTTCCATAGGGACATGAAATACTGCCTCAACCATCTACAGTGGTACCTCGGGTTAAGTACGCTTCAGGTTAAGAACTCCACTAAGAACAGAAATCGTGCTCTGGCGGTGCAGCGGCAGCAGGAGGTCCCATTAGCTAAAGTGGTGCTTCAGGTTAAGAACGGACCTCCGGAACGAATTAAGTACTTAACCCGAGGTACCACTGTACTTCACAAGTTTTCAAGGATGTATGAATGAAATAATGGTTTGCTGTGATATTTTGGAGGGTAATATGTAGGTGTAGCTAAGCATCCCTGCTCAGAAGACTCATGTCAGGTAGTGAAATAGGTCTCCTATTTGGAATCTTCCCTGACATTCAAGAAAAAAATGCTTCATTCTCAGAAAATCCTTTTAGAAGGCCCTGACTTTGCAAACTCTGCCACCATTTCAATTTTCATGAATCTTTTCTTCAGTGATGGTACTTACCCTCAATTCTCTGCAATAAATCATTCTTTGGTAGTGTAACAACTTCTACAAATTCTGAGGGAAGGGAAAGAAAGAAAATGAAGCATTACATAATTTCTACTCTATTCCACAAGGTGACTCCCCTTTTAGTCTAAAGCAAACTGAAAATAAGATTTGTTTCACATATACTGAAACTCATAAGGAAAGCCAGTGAGCTACAACCAGTCCCATTCATGTTATGCTGACATGACTATGCCTCCTATTCACAATACTTTGCTCCTCCACCCAAGGCCAGCTGTTTCTGCAAAAAGTGCTTACTCCCCCTTGCATTGAGTAATGGTGGGAAGAGGTAGACAGTGGCAAGTGTTTGGGTCACCAGGAATCAGAAAGAGGTGTTCTATTGCCAATATTGAAGGCAATTATTCTATGGTACACGTCAACTAGGATTTGGAGGACTAGATTAGTCAGAGGGGTCACCAGTTGTTGACTCCTCGATTAGAAGGAGATCACAACACTGCAGTTGAGGTCTGTTGATTTTTACCTGAGAAAACACTACCCTAGAAATAATGGAAACCTTAATTCTGCAGGGTGGACCTGTGGCCCTCCAGGTGTTATCAGACTACATCTCCCATCATCCCTGACCATTGGCCATGTAGGCTGGTATGCACTGTAGTCCAATAACAGTTGGAGGGCCAAAGGTTTCCTCATCTCTTCCCTAGTTCAAAACTTAGTTGCATGAAGTATGGGACTGGATCCAAATAAAAGTCCTGCTCATGGAATGTGTCTCCCCCTTACAGAATAACATCATAATCATCATCATCATTATTATTACTATTATTATTTCTTAATCACTTCATTAAAAAGTCTAAAACCAACTTAACAACAAAAGGGCTACCGGTATTTTGCACCTCTACCTTCAGTGTTATGCAATAAAAGTGAAGGTAAATCCAAAAAACTTGCACAAATGGAAGCATGAGAACTTATAGTATTGTGTAATGAACTTTTACACAAGTGGAATTACGCAAATATATCTGACACCTCAGAAGTGGTTATAGCAAGATCCCCTATTCGTCCACACTAGGAGAAAGTGGGTAATTTCTCTGGAAAAGATCTCACTGCTTTTCAAGCCTTTCCTAATGCAGTGTAACGTCTGGGTGATTCCTCCATACTCTACAAAGCCAAAGATCTATTCACTGAGCTTTGTGTAACAGTCAAACCCATGTCCTCCCCTGCCACCGCAGAGTGAGAAAGAGGCAAGGGCTTGTCTGTACAATCCCATCAACTCTCCTAGGTGTCTCCAAAGCTGTGTGACATCACAGTCAAGAAGAGCAGCGGTGCAAAAGTTTGGGTTGACTACTGAGGCTGGCCAATATGTGTCAACCCGTTTGGAGAACAGTGCTAGTGTCTTGCTTTCTTTCCACTCACAGTTTTTTGGATCCTTTTCCAGCAGATCATGCTAAATGGGATTAACTTCTTTTAAGGCATCTGTGAAGTCTACATTTTTAAAATTCTACACTACTCAATGTGTTACTGAAAAAAGTTAGGGTGACCCAGAAAGAGATAGCTATTGAGCTTAAAAGACAAAAGGGCTTTATTGAGCCAAAACACTGGAATATTCAGAAGTATCTAGCATACTTATCTGTGATGCCAGCCATAGTGAACTTAAGTAGACAACGTACCTCCTTCCTCTGCATATACAAAACAAAGCATAAACACAATGGGAATTAAGGTTTGTGACTCTAGATACTTCTATTTTTCACTCAGATATCAGACTTCCTTGCTGAATAATTTATCCACAATACTGTATTATTGAAACATAGCTCTATATAGCTGCTAATGCTCCTGAATGGAGCAGCACAGGATCAGGGTTGGATCAAGTGGTCCTGCTGTTGCTGGTACAGTCCCTGGTGTCTGCATATACAATGCAAACATGTGCAAAGGCTCCCTATGTGCAGATGTTTGTGCTGCGCACATGGAGGGTGGGAGGTGGTACTCAGCATGCATGACATCGTGAACAAGGCTTGGTGTGGCTCCAGTGCTGCTCTACTTCTTAAGTCTAAAAGCCACTTACAGTATCTGAATTGTCTCTCTAAATGCTCCAGGACACTTTTCTGTCCCTAGCAACCCCACACAGCTCAACCCTTCAGCTTCGCCTCTTCCTAAGCAGCCTTGCCACTTAGAACACCCAAGAGGCCTCCACTTCTCCCCACCTTCTTCCCCCGAAGGCCCCTCTCTTCAATCTCCCCAGCTTCCTACCAGATAAACAGTAGCTGACCCAGGTGGCGCTGTGGGTTAAACCACAGAGCCTAGGGCTTGCTGATCAGAAGGTCAGCGGTTCGAATCCCTGCGACGGGGTGAGCTCCCGTTGCTCGGTCCCAGCTCCTGCCCACCTAGCAGTTCGAAAGCACGTCAAAGTGCAAGTAGATAAATAGGAACGGGAAGGTAAACGGCATTTCCGTTTACTCTGGCGGGAAGGTAAACGGCATTTCCGTGCGCTGCGCTGGTTTGCCAGTAGCGGCTTTGTCATGCTGGCCACATGACCCGGAAGCTGTACGCCGGCTCTCGGCCAATAAAGCGAGATGAGCGCCGCAACTCCAGAGTCGGACACGACTGGACCTAATGGTCAGGGGTCCCTTTACCTTTACCTTTAAACAGTAGCTGCTTCCCTCAGTCCAAAGAAGCCCCCTGCCCTGGATCCCCACATACTGAACCCTTCTTCCCATGCAGCTAAAAGAGGGGGATGAGACCAAGGGGGAGGCAGACTCTTAATATCTATTGCACCTTCTTGAACTTAAGGCTTATGCAGCTCCCAGATAGTTCAAGAGCTACCATGCCACTTTGTTTCTTATCATATCTACGGTATATTTCTGTATTTGTGCCAAGCAGTGGAAGAACTCTGGAGGGCACAACTTCAGTCTGCAGAGCCTGGAGATCCTTTTTGTTAATGTGTTAATCATACTATATATGCTTTTAAAGTGGAGCAGTAGTCACACTGTACAAGCCTCACTTGCATCCTGTAAATAGGACAGTCCACAAAAATGCTACTACGGTATTTCCCGTAAAGCATACAATGACTCCTGCTTTCTGGCTATTAGGTATAACATTGGCAACTCTTCTATTGAGGAATTATGTTTGGCTCCTTGCAGAAAGACACCAACATGAACAGAAATTTGACTTTGAATATATGTGTATAAATATAGGGTGTTTCAAATAGGTCATTGAAAATGTTTTGATACAAGAATAAGAGAAGATTATATCACGTGGTGGACGCACCTGGTTTTTGTTTGGGCTTCAGATTGGCAGGAATATCTCCATTAATGGTGACTGTTGCAATGTGTGATGTACAGTTAGTCAATCCAGGATCCAAGCACAAAGCTACAGAAAGCATCATTCTTCAGTTATTCGCCTGACATGCTAATAAATACACATTTGTTCTCAAAGACACAGAAGGAATATCACAGAATCTGCTCCTAATTAAGGACTAGATAAACAACTCTAATGTGCCGCCGAAGACTAGGGAACACTCTGCATACATTCAGATCCTCTAGTTCCAGCAAGCCAGAGAAATACATGGAATTCAGAAACTAGATAGCCAAGCATCTTACAACAACCAGTTGTTGTTGGGATCCATCTGTCTTGAGAGACAATGAGTGACTGCCTCTGGGGGTAGACAAACCGCCACATTAGCAGCACTCAAGTGACCTCTCTGGGGAGCAAGCCTGGGTAGTGTGTCTGGAGGCCCTGGGCTGCCCAGACGACAAGACTCCCATCTCAGCCTCACTGATGTGGTTCAAAGGAAAGCGGAGCAATACATTTGGCACCAGCTTGGCTGCAGGAGTTGCCAGGAGGAGGCAGACAAGGCGCCATCCAACCATCTTAGGGACTCTGCTCCAAATTTGTGTAGGATTTACACCTAAGCCTTTCCTTCTCCCCAAAATATCCTGCAAGGCAGCAGAGGTTTAGGATCAGAGTTTTCCTTCTCCTAGATGGGCTCAGTTTGGGGAAAGTACTTCCTTTCATCTGTCCTGAGCTTCTAACCACTTAGCTTTATTGAATGATCCTGGGCTCTGGTATGAGAGGAGGGGGGAATAAACTTTCTCCCTATCCACTTTCCCCACATCATGTACAATTTTATGTACCTCATGTCCCGTCCTTCTCCCTTTTTCTCAGCTAAAAAGCCCCAAATGTTGCAGTTACACCAGCACCTTCATAGGTATGTCCAGTGTTTGATAGGGCTTGCCTCTTTGCACTAGTGAAATGTTCCAGCATGCATTTATTACAAAATAATTAGACAGCATTTATGATATGGCAGTTATGTTTGATATTTCCAACTGCAAGCCCTTTGAGCATTCTAAAGTGCTCCATAAAAGGACATCCATCAACATTTTCCATCCAAACAGTCAAGACAAAATACAGAAGTTACCTGGAGAGCATTCAAGGATCTCCCCTTTGTACCCTGTTTCTTCCTCCAGCTCACGTAAAGCAGCACTTTCTGGGGTTTCATTGCTATCAATTAGACCTGTGATGTAAAGGTTGAATTGTAACTAAGATCAACTATAGTAAAAGGACTTTGGGGGGGGGGGGTTACGACATTGGCATGGCAAGGAAGAAAGCACAAGAGTTAGTGGCAAGATAAATGTTCTAATTCATGGATGGGGAACCTGGCGCCCTCAAATTTTTGTTACAACTCCCATATGCCCCAGCCAATGTGACTGATGATCAGGGACAATGAGCGCTGGCATACAACATCTAGAGGCCCACAGGTTCTCCCTATCACTACTCTAATTATCAAAATGCATTATACATATGCATTAAAAAGCCAATCTCCTCATAATGATGTTACCAGCAAGATTCTTCACAGGATGGGGCACACAAGTTGTGAAGAGTACAGACTATGGGGGCATGTTTAGACTCCTGAGGCTCCATACCAGACTAGATCTGTAGGACAAATGCATGTATCTTACACAATATTTGGCCTGTTTGCCAAAAAGAAGTGTGGAGGGGAGGCAAGTGAAAGCTAACCTTCCCTCTCAACATTCCTTGCTGCTCTCAACTGTTTTAAGCAATTACCTCCTGGTCTGGCTCTTGTTACATGCACACCCTATCAATTTGACATGGGTTCATTTGTAAGTGTCTTCCATCCACTTTCCACATTCATCTCTGATTTTCTTTTTTTTTCTTTTTTAAACTTGTATATAAGAAAATAATTAAATGTATTTTTCCTCAATTAATGCCTTTCTGAATGCACTTTATCCTAAAATAAACATTTTTACACATTGATTTTCCCCCAACAAAAATTGTATTGCAAAATTCAGAGAAGTGCAAGATCAAAAGGATAATTGTGTTCTAATCTGTCTTAGTCAGGAAGGCGTAAAATAGGCCTGCTCACTTAAAAGGGCAGACCAAATAAAGTTCTCCATTCCTAGTTACAAGGCATTAATTCTGATAAAATTAGAAATAGTAACGTGCAGATATGTCCAGGGTGCAATACCACTGAAAGAATTTATCCTGAGGGGTTTGCAACACAGGACTTGTGGCCTATTTCCAAACATATAAACATCCCAAGAAACAGCTAGTGCCTCTCTCACAATGGCAAGAACCTTACCTTAAAATTAACAAGGAAGCTGAGGTGAACCACCTACCTGCAGGGAATTCCAAGCAGTAGTTTCCCATGGGAGGCCTAAATTGCTTCACTAGGACAACACAGTCATAGTGAAGAGTTCTTTGCAATACTGGAATAACAGCAACACCTGCCAATACAGAGAAGGAACTTGCAAAAACATGGCTGCACTGAAACAGACAAAGATCAGTAACTCACTCAAGGTATCTCATGTAGTGTACTCGATGGTTGTGTCCATGTTATCAGTTTCAGAGTAATGGTTTTCACACTTTCTCCGTTCAGGGAACAATTTCAGTATCTACTTGGAAGCCCTGAATGTTGCAGAGGGTTCTGGAAGATGATTTAGGGCATATCCTCAGTTCACATAAGGTGCTTGGTTTGACCTGTTGGGTCATACCATCCACATAGGTGAATGGAGAAGACAACCATCCAACACTCCACTGCAGCTGCCAATCATAGGGGAAGATTGGAATAGGTGGCAAGCTGTCCATCAGAGAAGCTAGTCTGCCATTCCTGATTATAGCCCTGAAGAAGCTTTTAAGGAACAGGATTCTCCAGAACACAACTGGAAACAAACATTAGTTTAGGAAATTCATATTGCTCCTTTTTCAAACCATCTTAACAGTGCTGCTGTGGCCTACTATCCACAAGTACCCAAGCGGGTACTAGACCACACTGTTTTGCATCTTCCTTTCCACGCTCTGATGATAAAAGGTGGGGAAGGGAAGACTGGCAGGTCACTTAGCTTTGAGGGCATGCCTGGGGGGCCTGTTCACACATACAGCCACTGTTATGAACCACTAGCTACTGAATGAAAATGGAAACCATCATTATAATTATTATAAATTTCAACAATAAAATACTTGCCTGAAATTTGGTGAACGACCAATAATCTCAACAATCAATATTCCCATATATATTGGTGTTCTCTCATGCATGTCCCCAGCTTATCTAACATTGGGAGACTCTCAGCAGCCAGTGATGTAATAGGTGTTTTGTGTTTGTCAATGTAAAGACTTGCTCACCATCAGCAGAAACCCCCTCTTTTCTGGTAGTACGCTTCACAGATTCCCATACTCTATTAAATGGAAGGGAGGAGATGGGAAGAAGATAAATGTCAATGTAGACATGTTGATTCCAAAAATGAGATGTTAATCATTATTACTGTTATAATACCTCACTCTACATCCTAAGGCACTTCAAGAACGGAGTTCTTGCTGATGTCACAGAAAAATTTTCTCCTTCATGACAAAAGTCTCTCAAAGCATAATCAAGGCTGTATATGCTAATGTGAGTATATGCTAAAAAAGTTAAAATGTTAAAAAATAATAATCAAAGGTATGCACCAAGTGAATCTAACAAATGCAGAATTCTGCAGTTGGAATAAATTATGCAAATAAAACAAATACGACCTCTTTTTTGCCTAATCGATGCAGCTTTTCTTCCCAGTGTTCATTCTGCTTTCACTATTCACAGGAAGAAGCTCCAGATCATAAGTCCTGACCTCTGAGCACTAGAAATATTGAGCAACCTCTGCTCTTACTTTCTCCCCCCTACCACAACCCTCTTGGTGGCTAAATTTCTTTTTTTGGCCTTTAAACGCCGTAAGGTTAAAATTGACAGTATTGACATCGGTCTAAATGTATAATCTACTTCTCATTGTATGTTTTAGTGTAAAGCTTTCCGAGATGTTTAGACGCTTTTTAAATTTTGTATGGATAATGATTGTGCTCTGACTGACGGTCCAATAAACTGTATTGTATTGCACCGGTACTTTCTCTCCCCCACCTCATAATTTTTACTGAAACTTTGTCATCATACAATAAAAAACAAATCTAAATAAAAATAAAAAGAGCTTAGAAAAGACAAATCCCTCTCTCAAAAGTAGATCTTAATCCTTGTCTCACAAAGAAGGGGATGGGCCCTCCCAACTCTCACCTAGGAACTTCCAATATACAGCACATTAGGCATTACTAAAAACTTTCAGGAAAACTTATGCAAATAGAGGAGAAACTTTCTTCTTTCTTTTTAATGAAAGACAAGATTCTCAAGTAGATTACTTTTAAGGCCAACACCACAACCTGTGGCTTTTCTATGTTCCAATGAAACATAAATATGAGTAAGAAATTGAGACAATTGAAAAAAACTGAATTACAGTAAAAGAAGCAGAGCTGGTTCAGATGAAGTGTTCCTGGCTAACAAAGCATGGTTTATTAGGCCATGAACATCTGCGGAGAATTCTGGGATGTTGTCTGAGGGGCCAGCTCATGATTACCCTATCATGGGGGGGGGGAGGGACAGCGCACCTGCACCTTTAACAGTTGTGTAAAATAGGAGATTTCAGTAGGTGTGGCTTGTCATGCAAGCTATACCTGCTGAAATTCCCTCTTCCACATGCCCTTTTGCATCTGGGCACCTACTGTGACTCACAAATGCCCAGCATGAACTATGCACACATCCAACTCTCTTCTGTGGAGATGTGCTGCAGGGGCAGATAGAAAGGGATAGGCAATTTGTCTTGCAATTTGATGGGATTTGTCCATCATCACTGGTGTCCTCAATGAAGAACCCTATGTAAACCATAGAGCTCCCTAGAACACTATTAAAAAACCCATGGTTTAGAAAACAGCTGATAGGTAAAAACTATTACCTTGTTTGACCTTCAGGGTCAATGTAAGTTGTCTGCTCAAGCTTCACCCATTTTCTTTCTGTAATCGTCTTGAGGGGGAAGAAAAATTACTTAAAACATTTTAAAAACTTAAGAAAAGCCTGCTGGGTCCGGCTAATGGCCCATCCAAGTCTAGCAGCCTGTTCTCACAGTGGCCAATCAGATGCCCATGGAAAATTAGCAAGCAGGATTCAAGCTTTTCCAAAACTGCTGCAAACTGGGTTGACCATCTTTATCGACCTATCTACTACGACTTCTTTATTTTCACCACAAAGATGATGATTTGGAACAACTATGAAAACTGCCTCCACTGTGGTTACAGCTAATATGGAAAACTGAAGTCATCATCAGCATTCTCTTCCAGTTCAGTAATGGCAGGATTTTACTCATAGATGAAGGAAGACAATAGTTTTGCTGTTTTGCCGTTTCCAAAATGGTAGGCATTACCAAAGCATTTGCATTACATTAAATGAAGAACTATTTGCTGTGAACACAGCGATGTGTGCAAGTTCAAAGTAAAGGGAGCCCTCCAGGGTGGATAAAAATCAATGATTTTTTTAAAAAAATCAAAAAAATCGGATTTTTTTGATTTAAATTGGATTTTTTTGATTTAAATTGGATTTTTAAAATAAAAAGCTTTTGGAGGAAAAATCTTTCTAAATATAGTCTTCTATTTAAGTTACATTGTAGTCCAAAGGCTATTCATCAGGAAATAAGGATTTGTTTTAAGTTTATCAAGTGTGCTAAAACTCAGTCTAAGTTTTTTTTTTAATGTTTAACCACATCAGTTAACAAACATGGATACATATGCTATCATGTTATTGTTTTAGTTAAATAAATTGTTTAAATGGTTATTAAGGAAATGATTATTTTTCTCCTTCCAATAAAGTACAGCAGAAACGTTGTCCAAATATAAACAGTTAACTTATTAAACCTCACCATAAGTTCATAATTATCTGTCTATGTATTTCTAGTAGTATAACCAAATCAGTAATTTTTGATATAACTGTAAAAACTACTCTGAAAATTTATTATTCCAAAAATGAAACCTTCATATGGCTGTAAATATTAAGATTATACTAGCAAGAATGAGTCTTTCTGTAAAAAAAATATTTAAATCAAGTCTTACTGACTAGTGATTTAAATCAAGCCTTACTGACTAGTGATTTAAATCGTGATTTAAATCGTGATTTAAATCAATTTGATTTAAATCAAATCCACCCTGGAGCCCTCGATAATTTTCTCATGTGCTCTTGGAAAAGGATCATATGCCCTGAACAGGAAGGAATCTTTACGAACACTAACTATTGAGGGCATTTTAGAAAATGGCCTGAATCAACAATATTTGGAATAATTTGGCACTGTTATTTTTACAACATGGTCATTTTCTACGGAGAGTGCTAGAATTTCAATCAAAGGCAAGGGGAAACAACAGGTATGTCCTTTTTCCTCAAGTGAACCAATTACAGAATTGCTTACTATGGCAGGGATAGGAAACCTCTGACCTTGCAGATATTGGTGCATTACAGCACCCACCATTCCTGACCACTGGCTTGTGCTAGCTGAGGCTGATGGTAGTTGGATTCCAACAACATCTAGAGGGCCACAGGTCACCCACCACTACACTATGAAATAGTGAAATGGACTTGCATTTTCTCTCAAAGCAAAGGCTGCCCAATAAAGACAGAATAGTATGAAACCAAATTCAAGAGTACTGCTCATAATTCACACTGTGATGAGACTGAAACACTGCATCTGTGTGACCTAAACAGCAGCAGTCCCTTCAAGAGTACCATGCCCAAATTATTTTAATTTTGTTGTTTTGCTTATTGCACACCACACTCAATGAACAAATGGCCACCACCTTTGTGAGCTTTCACTTGTTCTCTCTAGTTGTTGGAAAACAGTGCTGGATGAGCTGGATTTCAGTCTGATCCAGCAAGGTGGTTCTTACATTCTTGTAGGAGAGAATAATTTTAGTACTAGTCCTATTAGAAGAATGTGTGGGAGAAGAGCAGTGAAGAGTGAGACAGAATGGTGGGTAGAGTCAAGGTGAGTGGCAAATAAGAAGTTTCAGTTGAGAATGACAGTTGGAGGAGTCAGGTGAAAAGGACCCGGAACAAAGGCTGATAGTGGAGCAGGGAGTCTGATATGTTGGGTCGGTGCATTAGGTAGAAACATTATTTCCTATTTATTGTAGAGTTCACCACCATGATGGCCTGTAGATGCTGAACTACAGCTCCCATCACCCCTCAACACTGGCCATGCTGGGTAGGGCTGATAGGAGTTGTAGTCCAACAACATCAGGCGGCCATCAAGTTGGCTACCCCTTCCACCGAATGACTTTTCTAGATAAATACAATAGTTGGTTCAAATACTTGATGAATTGTGGTCTGGTTGAATTCCACCTCATGTTCTTGCTTTTATCTGCACAGATGAACATACTTAGGAAAGTCCTACTACAGTGGACGCTCGGGTTGCGAATGTGATCCGTGCGGGAGGCACGTTCGCAACCCGCAGTGTTCGCAACCTGCAGCGCTGCTTCTGCACATGTGCAGGTCACGATTCGGTGCTTCTGTGCATGCGCGAAGCGCAATTTAGCGCTTCTGCGCATGCGCCAAAACCCGGAAGTAAACTGTTCTGGTACTTCCGGGTTTGGCGTGAGCGCAACCTGAAAAAACATAACCCGCAGCGTTCGCAACATGAGGTATGACTGTATTCTGCACTTCAGTGGGTGTTGACAGAAGTTTACTTTGGATAATTTTATGGCGAGTGTGAACCTGAGTTACTAGACACCTAGTTACTTTGGCTTACCCAGTGACCCATAGAAGCCAGGGCTTTATTGTAGGACCCCAAGGACATCATACTAATGCTTTATCTATTGACAGAGCAGGTGTGGCCAGTGAATGGAAGGAAGCCATTGAGCCACAGCAATCCTTCATGACTTTAGAATGAGACACTGCAGTTAGGAAGGAAAAAGAGAGAAAAGAAGACAACAATAAGAAGGAACAGCAGGAATCAAAAGGAGAGGCAACAGGAAAAGGCAAGTGAGTAGGAGCTCAGGGCTACAATCCTATGCACACTTACCTGGGAGTAAGTCCCACTGAATGTACTAGGACTAAAATCCAGGTAAACATACCTATGATTGTATTGTTAAGTATCAATAACTGTGGTTATAGGTACAAATGAAAGGCATATAAGTAACACCACGAGAAAAGAGCTATTGAACTGATTTCATAAGTAACAGTTAAGAGGCTATGCTGAACTCAGAAATCAGGTTTTGTGGAAATTAAGAGTTTATTTTAAAATGGTTTAGATCTGTGGACTCTCCAGAGAACTGTTGCCTAGAGTGTAGTAAATAACAATAACCTAATCACTAAATGGGAGAAAACACATAAAATTCCTCTTCTGCTATGGTCACACTGGACACACTCGCACCAGACCCGTAATGACTCAGCAACTGTTTGAAATGTTACACAATGATACACAAAAGATATGAAGGACTAGAGAGAGATTTATTGTGACCCCCTACACTGTTGTGACACAAATTGAAATCATTACCCCAACTACTCACAGCAACCCACGGGCATGTGATTGATAGGCAGACAGAAGTAGGTAAACTGGACATTACGTGGGCCATCAAATGTAGCGGGACTGAAGTGGCAAAAATGCACCATGCAAGCAAGAGGTCAAGAAGATCAATTAAGAGGAAGCGAAGCATGAAAAATATTAGAGA
This sequence comes from Darevskia armeniaca, assembly GCA_034641395.1. Lineage (NCBI taxonomy): Eukaryota > Metazoa > Chordata > Lepidosauria > Squamata > Lacertidae > Darevskia > Darevskia armeniaca. The sequence continues at coordinate 6,216,159 of JAWWNF010000019.1, read as the reverse complement.
TTATTAACATCCCTCTAATGGACACCGGATTTCTGCACACTGAGGCAGTCCCATTTTACTAGACACATCAAGAAGTCAGGTGGATGTTAAGTGAGGAACTCCATGCACCCTGCTCTTGATCCTTGAGAATCAACAGAAATTTGATTACCAACGCACAACTCACTTAATATAACACAAACGTCTTCAGAGCAATTAAGGTCATGTTGAGAAGAGCATTAGATTGCCATTAATTTCAATGGGACAGTGTGATGCATATTTGCTCAAAAGCAAGCTGGGCTGTGTTCAGTCCAACTTGTTCCCTATGTTTGTAACCCACCCTTGAACCATTTGGTGAATAACGGAATAGAAGTATAAAAGAAAATAAAAAATATGAATTGATTGATTAAATATGGTTATGTTTATAACTGCAGTGCAGACATACACTATAAGGACTTTGATGCATATGCTTTCTTATTCCTAACTCATCTCATAACAGCTTCCAAACTTTTGGTACTTAGCACAGAATAACCTCCCAAAGCAAAACAGCTATTCTGACAAAAGGTTGGAATTGCAAGATCTCTGGATGATAGGAAATGGGCTTGCTAAGTCATATAAAGGTGCTGATTTCCCATTATCACAGTAGGAAACATAGCATTTGCATACTATATTATGCAATACTAAGCCCAGTATTTGACCACAATAACTAAGTTGCTTCAAAATAGCATGCCAAAAAACAAACAAACATTGCATACCTCTTCTTTAACTATAGATTCTTGGGTGGTTTTCCGAGCTTCAGCAGATGCTTCTTTTTCCATTTTCAGTGATGTTGGTCTGCCACCTCAAGCACAAAGTCCACCTAACTACAAACCAGAGTCAATATTTGCCCTCAGGATCAAGTCAGACCATTCATTCTTTTCATTCTAAATTAACAAGTCAACCCTGCAGCAAATATAAGCACACAATGTAGACTCCAGATCAGACAAGTAACATACTGGCTAACTAGAGACTGGTTATTCATTGGTGAAAGAGTCTGCCTTCATCTCAGTGGAACATAAGATTAACAGGATGTTGCCTCAGTATCCAAACCAGATGAGAAGACAATTCAGGTCACAATTAAGATTAAAAATGAGGATTGCAATATTTATTCTAGCAACTGAGTAATACTTTAAAAAACCTTTTAATTGCTTGTTTTAAAATGTGCTCCCTAAAGTAACAGGACATATATTCTAAACTTAATATAACTATGCAGATTTAACCAATTAACTGATTAAATTTAAGATTCTTTTAATTGTAGCTCTCTCTTCCAATACTAAATGTCCTATGATTTACCTAATTTATCTGATTTGACATAAATTAAGGTGTGCATGCCATACATTTAAAGCACATTACTTGTCCCCAAAGAATCCTGGGCACTATAGTTTGTTAAGTATGTGTTGGGAATCACAGTTCCCAGGATTATTTAGGATAAGTCATGTGCTTTAAAGTATGATGTGCATGCAGCCTGATGCTGCCAGGATATGAGAAACAAAAAGGTTAATAATGATAATAATCATAATCATAATCATAATCATAATCATAATATAAAGCATATAAACTAGTAAAGCAAATTAAAGCAAAAAAACTAAACCAGCAACAAATAAAATTAAATTGTTCACATTACCAAAGAGAATATATTAAGACTTTAATAAATATATAATCTAGCATTGGAAAAACTGGTAATTTAAAAACCTGCCTGGGCAATGCAAAACTGTTATTTACAGATTGCCCCACCCCTAACTGAGGGTTAATTCTATATGAAGTACCTGGCTATTTTGTTACTTACATTATGATCATTATGGTACAAATTAGCCAGATGACTTTGATACTATCAAAGTATCATATACAGTAGTTGAAAGAATATAAACAACCAACATAGCTTAAGAGATTCAAGCATGAGAACATAGTATTGCACCATGACATAAATTTTAAATATGATTTCTGATTGCAACAACCATAATAATATATGTCAACTGGTACTGGAGTATCAATTTAAGCACCCAAATTAAGTGAATTTTATGAAAAATTATGAGACAAAGATATAAGAAAGTGAAGAATTAAATTAATATGAGTGAAACCTCTCTGAAAACAAGTGGGGTTGCTTTATACAGTACTGAAATTTTAGAAGCCCCTCACAAAATTAGTTGCAACTGTAAAATGCAAGAAACAGAGTGCCCCTTTGTACTATAGCCTACAGTGTAATGACCTAGAACAAACAAAGTGAATTCCTGCATATTTTACAGCCCCAAAGCATCAGGGAAATTCTGAATGCAGTTACTAAACAGGTATTAAAGCTGCAATCATAGTATCCCCCACTGTAAAGGTAGGTTGGCAGGAGCAGGGACCGAGCAACGGGAGCTCACCCCGTCGCGGGGATTGGAACCGCCGACCTTCTGATTGGCAAGCCAAAGGCTCTGTGGTTTAACCCACAGTGCCACCCGCGTCCCATATCCCCCACTGTAGCAATCACAATTAAGAGAATTAACATACCGGTAAATAGACAATAGGTGGGTGGGCTTGCCGATCAGAAGGTCGGCGGTTCGAATCCCTGCAACGGGGTGAGTTCCCGTTGCTCGGTCCCAGCTCCTGCCCACCTAGCAGTTCGAAAGCACGTCAAAGTGCAAGTAGATCAATAGGTACCACTGCAGCAGGAAGGTAAACGGCGTTTGCATGTGCTGTTCTGGTTCGCCAGAAGCGGCTTAGTCATGCTGGCCACATGACCTGGAAGCTGTACGCCGGCTCCCTCGGCCAATAATACGAGATGAGCGCCGCAACCCCAGAGTCTGTCACGACTGGACCAAATGGTCAGGGGTCCCTTTACCTTTTAAATAGACAATGGGTTACATACAGAGATTTGTTGGAATTTACAGGGAACCTAGATTGAAACAAATGGAAGAAGTAAGCAGCCAAATTACGGATTGGTTACAATATCATCAAATATATGATATGTTTAAATTAGATTTTTTAAAAATGGGTTTCCGGATCAAAGCTCACAGTTTGAAAGAGAATTATTATGGAATAAGGATAAATTATTGTCAAAAATGTATAACTTATTATTAGAATGGGAAATGAAAGACAAGTTAGTCAAAGCTTCAATGACACACTGGGCAATGGATATAGGGCATAACATAAACCTAAAGCTCTGGGAGAAATCTGGAAGAGTGATTTGAAATTTACCGCATGTTATGCTTCAAAAGAGAGTTATATGAAAATGTTGCATAGATAGTATTTAACCCTGAGTAGGTTGGTCAATATGTACAAAGTTGGATCAGATCTGTGTTGGAAATGCAGAGAAACAAGGAACATTTTTTTCACATCTGGTGGACATGTAAAGAGGCTAAAGGCTATTGGGAAACAGGGTGGATTTGATTTAAATCAAATTGATTTAAATCACGATTTAAATCACTAGTCAGTAAGGCTTGATTTAAATCACTAGTCAGTAAGACTTGATTTAAATATTTTTTTTACAGAAAGACTCATTCTTGCTGGTATAATCTTAATATTTACAACCATATGAAGGTTTCATTTTTGGAATAATAAATTTTCAGAGTAGTTTTTACAGTTATATCAAAAATTACTGATTTGGCTATACTACTAGAAATACATAGACAGATAATTATGAAATTATGGTGAGGTTTCATAAGTTAACTGTTTATATTTGGACAACTTTTCTGCTGTACTTTATTGGAAGGAGAAAAATAATCATTTCCTTAATAACCATTTAAACAATTTATTTAACTAAAACAATAACATGATAGCATATGTATCCATGTTTGTTAACTGATGTGGTTAAACATTTTTTTAAAAAAACAGACTGAGTTTTAGCACACTTGATAAACTTAAAACAAATCCTTATTTCCTGATGAATAGCCTTTGGACTACAATGTAACTTAAATAGAAGACTATATTTAGAAAGATTTTTCCTTCAAAAGCATTTTATTTTAAAAATCCAATTTAAATCAAAAAAATCCAATTTAAATCAACAGTTGATTTTTTTTAAAAAAAATCGTTGATTTTTATCCACCCTGTTGGGAAATGATATACAATGAGTTTTGAAAAATGTTTAAAGCAACATTCCCCGAAAAAACATGAGGTCTTTTTGTTAGGAATACTTCAGTCTGAAGTTCCCAGTTGTCAGAAAAAAATATTTATGTACGCAACCATGGTGGCTCGAATTTTGCTAGCCCCCAAATGGAAAGTGAGCAAGATCCCTAGTAGGGAAGATTGTCAGCTTAAGATGATAGAATTTGAGGAAGCAGCAGCTGTAATCTATAGATAAGAGAGCAAGAAGAATTTGCTCCAGAGTGGAACATTTTTGCTGAATATTTAGAAAACAATAGTGTACAATTTAAAATGCTGGTAGCATTTAGATAAATTCAACAGTATGGTAAATATCTGAAGGATGGAGAAACGATTAGATTGGCTATAGTAAAATATGCAGGAATGATAGATAAGTAAAATGAACCATGAAATGGGAAGGAGGGAAGTCAATTGTTACATGGTATGTTATGTAAAATGTTTATTTTGAGATGTATAAACTGAAAAATTTGTTATAATATATATATATATAAAGCTGCAATCTTAATTTTGCTTTTTTATTCCCCCTATATAAATTTATTTCAAAATATACAAATAATACATAAATAACAAACACATACAATTGATAACTTCTATATGAATATATAGAATATATAGCGGGTTGCGCTGTGGGTTAAACCACAGAGCCTAGGGCTTGCCGTTCAGAAGGTTGGTGGTTTGAATCCCCACGATGGGGTGAGCTCTCGGTGCTCGGTCCCTGCTCCTGCCAACCTAGCAGTTCGAAAGTACGTACCGCTCTGGCGGGAAGGTAAACGGCGTTTCCGTGTGCTGCTCTGGTTCGCCAGAAGTGGCTTTGTCATGCTTGCTACATGACCTGGAAGCTGTACGCCGGCTCCCTCGGCCAATAATGCGAGATGAGCGCCGCAACCCCAGAGTCGGTCACGACTGGACCTAATGGTCAAGGGTCCCTTTACCTTTATATGAATCAAATAATGATAACAAAATCAAAGAATATCAAACTCAGAAAAACCTTCCATCTCTACATATATTCAAGAAAAGAAAAAAGGAAACAAAGAAAAAGAAAAAGACAACACTAAAACAATGACAAGAGCCCACATTTTTTAAAAAGAAAAAAACAAAACACAAAAACAAACACACATACCCACACCCACCCACAAAAATAACATTATGTATCATTTGTTAAATACTATTCAATATGATTCAATCCTGTATTCATATGGATTGAAACTCTTTATGTATTTACTTGTTATGGACTTCCATCCACCTCAAAACGGTTCATTTTTTCTTACTAAAATCTTTCCTGTGTTTAATGTTTCCTCATCATCTTGGTATGAGGAAACAATATATCCCTTATGTTACAGAAATTATAGGGGGGTTTATGGAGTTATTCCATACACAACCAAATATTAGATATGGCGCCTTGTTTTGATAAATAATTGTTGAAGCATTCCCACTCTTTTTAACGTTTTCTGATGACTTATTTCTTATTGATTCCGTCATTTTTGCGAGTTCCAAGTACTCACAGAGTTTTTAATCTCTAGATGGAATGTGCTCACTCTTCCAATACTTTGCCATTACTGTAGTACTCTTACTGATTTATCAAAGTTGATTGGATTATTGACTAATTTGTCAACTAGTGGTTTAATGTGCTATTCAGAAACAAATCTGGGCATCAAACCAAGTATCATTCTAGATAGTTTATCATTCCAGTATCTTTTAAATGTTGCAAAGAAACTCCATACACAACTGATGGTGAACGTCTCCTATGAATGCAAATCTCCCTGAAAATGGTAGGAGTTTGCAGCTCCTTTTGATTTCAAGGAGGGTCATGCAAGGTAGTGCAAAGGAGTGCAAAGAAACTAAATGTTGTGGTGCATCTGCAGCAGCACAAGTGAATGCCTTTATCTGCCACAGCTGCAACAAAGCATGTCTCTTCTGTATTGGTCTCTACAGCCACTCTTCAACGGCTTGACTTTACCCCCAATGGTGCACTCTTCCAATGTCTCTGGAGACAGATGGGTGCCAACTAGGTATGCAAATAACTACTTCTCAGTGCAAGCCACTGGGCGCATTTGCAGCATTTCCCCCCCAGGAGAAGCAAGTCCTCCCTACTGTGTTCTCTCTCTCTGGTGCCCATTCAAAAGGAGGCCTAGTCAGTCCTCATGGGTGATGAACATGTGCAAGAGCTCACGGGGATGCATCCAGAACCACAGGCAGCACGTGCTCAGAGCGGATCTGCGTGGCTGGCGGGCCCAGTGGCCAGGGGGCTCCCAGTCAGAGGCAACCCAAAGGGAGCCGACCAGCCGGCAGAGCTGCTTCCCTCCCCAGCGGAGGGCGGGCGAAGGGCCTCTAGCCCTGGGGGCGGAGGGGGGCCCAGCTGGCTGGCGCCCCAAGTTCTTCAGTTTTTAAATGGCGAGCCGACATGGGCCCTGCGGACTGTGGTGTTTACTCCTGAGTAGCAGGGAGGCGCTCCAAACTGAGCAGCGGGCGGAGAGATTTAGCTCTGCAGTCCGTGCCACAGAATCGTGGAGCTGGAAGGGGCCCTCGAGGGTCATCTAGCCCACCCCCCGCTCTCACCTCAGAGTCCTCAGGGCGGGGGAAGCGCCTCCTCCAATCCCGCGCTTCTGACTGGCTCCCGCGCAGCGCCAGGGAGAGCGACACGTGGGCAGGGCGCGCCTGGCGGCTCCACCAATGAGCTCCCCGCTTCTACGGTGCCGCGAGGCAGGAGTCCAAAGGAGGGTAAAGGCTACGCACGCGCACTCGGGGCCTCCAGCGCTGCACTTTGATCTTGTGCTCGGAGGGCACGGAGGTATAACCGGTAGACTCTCACTCGGTGAACCAGATGCGGGTTCACTTTGGAATACAGCTCCCTCTATAGATAACAATGGGAAACGCAGGATTTTACTTTGGCCCTGAATGACTGGCCAGTGTTTCACCCATCCTTCCCCAACTTCTTGCTCTTCCTCATTTAGGTCTTACGTTGTGTTCAGGTTTTTTTTTTTAATTAACCCAACGCGTCTGTGTGCGAGTCAATAAGAGCACAAAACTTCTCCGTGACTCCAAGAGTGAGCTCCGCCTCTGGAGCAGCTCCACTTTCCCACCGGAACATAAGAAGAGCCCTGCTGGATCTGGCCAGTTGCCCACCTAGCCCAGGATCCTATTCTGACAGTGGACAGCCAGACGCCTCTTGTGGGAAAGCAGGGAGCAGGACAAGAGCACAAGAGCATCTCTCCTCTCCTGGGGATCCCAGCAACTGGTATTTGGAACGCTGCTGCCTCTAACTGCGGAGGGCAAAGCATAGCCATCATGGCCAGTAGTCCTCCACAGCCCTCTCCTCCTCCCTTGGTCTAATCCTCCCTTAAAGTCACACCCAAGTTGGCCCTCACTGCCTCTTGGGGGAGCAAGCTCCATAGTATTACATGTCACCCAATCTCTGAGCATTGCGAGATCCAGTGGGTTACCCAGGCTTTGGGTTTCCTTTGGAAATGAAGCACAGCAGAACTTGTGGTGTCTTTATCATATACTAGTAAATTAAGCCCGTTAAGATAACGGGCGCTAGATTATATGTGATATGGCAGACTTCTTCTCTACCCCACCCCCCACCTCGCAGCAGTAAGCAAGCAGCGTAACCACACCCCCCTCTCCGCCTGCTCCAATCCCTTCTTCCGCGTGTGGCACGCGCAGTACCTCACTTCCGTGACACACAGAAAATTGCAGGTGGACGCAGGGACACTTGAAGATTATAATATAGGATTATAGCAGTGCTTTATTACGGTAGTTATTACAATGATTTGCTTGAATTTTTTTTTTGAAAACCTGGATCTTCCCTTTCATAATATAGAGGGGTGGAATCATCTTTATAATTTACAGAATTGTGTTTTACCAACAAATGTAGGTAATGAAACACATCTGAGAAGACGCAGAATAAGTTCAAAATAACTTTATTTAAATAAGAGTACCCTTAAACATTTTTTAAAGAAAAAAAGCACTCTGTATGTTTGTGTGTGTGTGTATCAGGGAGGGCATCAGGGGGGAGGGGGCACATTGTGGGTATGTTTCAGGGAGCAAAGGGGAATATTTTGGGAAGCTTTCAGGGGGGAGGGGGCATGTTCAGGGAGGGCATCAGGGGGAAGGGGGCATATTGTGGGTACGTTTCAGGGAGCAAAGGGGAATATTTTTGGAAGCTTTCAGGGGGGAGGGGGCATGTTCAGGGAGGGCATCAGGGGGAAGGGGGTATATTGTGGGTACGTTTCAGGGAGCAAAGGGGAATATTTTGGGGAGCTTTCAGGGGGGAGGGGGCATGTTCAGGGAGGGCATCAGGGGGAAGGGGGCATATTGTGGGTACGTTTCAGGGAGCAAAGGGGAATATTTAGGGAAGCTTTGAGGGGGGAGGGGGCATGTTCAGGGAGGGCATCAGGGGGAAGGGGGCATATTGTGGGTATGTTTCAGGGAGCAAAGGGGAATATTTTGGGAAGCTTTTAGGGGGGAGGGGGCATGTTCAGGGAGGGCATCAGGGGGAAGGGGGCATATTGTGGGTACGTTTCAGGGAGCAAAGGGGAATATTTTGGGAAGCTTTCAGGGGGAGGGGGCATGTTCAGGGAGGGCATCAGGGGGTAGGGGGCATATTGTGGGTATTTTTCAGGGAGCAAAGGGGAATATTTTGGGAAGGTTTCAGGGGGGAGGGGGCAGGTTCAGGGAGGGCATCAGGGGGCATATTGTGGGTATGTTTCAGGGAGCAAAGGGGAATATTTTGGGAAGCTTTCAGGGGGGAGGGGGCATGTTCAGGGAGGGCATCAGGGGGAAGGGGGCATATTGTGGGTACGTTTCAGGGAGCAAAGGGGAATATTTTGGGGAGCTTTCAGGGGGGAGGGGGCATGTTCAGGGAGGGCATCAGGGGGAAGGGGGCATATTGTGGGTACGTTTCAGGGAGCAAAGGGGAATATTTAGGGAAGCTTTGAGGGGGGAGGGGGCATGTTCAGGGAGGGCATCAGGGGGAAGGGGGCATATTGTGGGTATGTTTCAGGGAGCAAAGGGGAATATTTTGGGAAGCTTTCAGGGGGGAGGGGGCATGTTCAGGGAGGGCATCAGGGGGAAGGGGGCATATTGTGGGTACGTTTCAGGGAGCAAAGGGGAATATTTTGGGAAGCTTTCAGGGGGGAGGGGGCATGTTCAGGGAGGGCATCAGGGGGAAGGGGGCATATTGTGGGTATTTTTCAGGGAGCAAAGGGGAATATTTTGGGAAGGTTTCAGGGGGGAGGGGGCAGGTTCAGGGAGGGCATCAGGGGGCATATTGTGGGTATGTTTCAGGGAGCAAAGGGGAATATTTTGGGAAGCTTTCAGGGGGGAGGGGGCATGTTCAGGGAGGGCATCAGGGGAAAGGGGGCATATTGTGGGTATGTTTCAGGGAGCAAAAGGGAATATTTTGGGAAGCTTTCAGGGGGGAGGGGGCATGTTCAGGGAGGGCATCAGGGGGAAGGGGGCATATTGTGGGTACGTTTCAGGGAGCAAAGGGGAATATTTTGGGAAGCTTTCAGGGGGGAAGGGAGCATGTTCAGGGAGGGCATCAGGGGAAAGGGGGTATATTGTGGGTACGTTTCAGGGAGCAAAGGGGAATATTTTGGGAAGGTTTCGGGGGGAGGGGGCTGTAGCGGTGGCGATATTCAGCGCCCTGCTTGCGCCGGCCCCCTTGGATCGCAGTGCACCTGCTGGGGGGGGACCCCCACCCACCCAACTCCCAGTGCGCGCCCCTCCCCCCCAAAAAAGCACCACCCAAGGCCAGCTCCGCACTCCTCCCCTCGGAGGCGTGGGCGAGTCAGGGCTCAGAGCAACTTTTCCTCCCCACGTGCGCTGGCAAGCTCTGGGGCTGCTGCCTCCCTCGCCTCCTCCCGTCGTGTCACCTCAGGCGTCCCGGAGTTGGGGGCAGGCGGGGACTTCCCGTCTGCAAGCCGGGGGGCTCCGCTTTCCAGGTCTGGGGCGGCGGCGGCTGCCGCTTCTCCGCCTCCTCCTTTTGTGGCCGCCGCGTGCTCGCTGGCTCGTGTCGCACACGGGAGGTGGCGAGCAGGGCGGAGGGGGCTCCGCTTCCTGGCAGCGGCGGCAGGACAGCCTCAACCCGGGGCCCTTCGCTCGCTCTGCCCCTGCGGGCTGTAGGTCCGGAGGGCGGCGGCGGCAGCATCCTCGGCAAAGCGGGGGTGGGCGAGAGTTGCGCGCCCGTCCCGGCAGCATCCAGCCCGCCCCGCCTTCAGCGCCGGAGCGCCGCGCCTGGCCTGGCCTGCCGAGCCGGTGGGAGGCGGAGGAGGAGGAAGCGAAGGACGCAGGAGGCCGGGAGCCTCCATCGGCGGGCGGCGGCGGTAGCGGGAGCGGCGCTTTGCGCCGCTCCCCCCCCCCCCCCCGGCAATGGCGGCGGAGCAGTTTCGCCCGGCCGGAAGTGCCTCTGCATCGTCCCGCCCCCCTCTCCACCCCCTCCAATCCCTGCGTCCGTCTGTGCCATGCGTCACTTCCGTGACACACAGAAAATTGCCGGTGGACGCAGGGACACTTCAAGATTATAATATAGGACTAGTGAATTGAAGCCCGTTGAGATAACGGGCGCTAGCCTGGCAGCACACGCGCGCGCCTTGCGGGGCGGGGGGCACAGCCGCGGCTGCGCTCCTGCCGCCGTGGAGGGAGGAGGCTGAACGCGGTGAAACCGGGGAGCCCCCCCAACACCGGATGCCCCCTCGGAGGCCGGCACTGCCGCGCGCGTCCAGCTCCCTCGGCGGCTCTGGCCGCGCAGGAGAAGAGCCTCTCTCTCTCCCTCCCACACATGCACACACGTCCCCCCCCATCCCCGGCGACCGGGCGGCAGCGCAAGGCGGGCAGGGGGCGGGGGCCCCGCATCCCACCTCCGTCCGAGAGCGCCGGCCGCCGCCGCTCCTCCCGCCGCCGCACCCGTGAGTCGGCGGCCGCCCCATGCAGACGCGCGGGGCGCCCGGAGGGGAAGGGAAAGGAGCGTCCGCGGCACAGAGGAGCGCGAGGGCCAGAAGAGCGGAGAGGAAGCGCAGCCGTGAGCGGCGCCGGCGGGAGCAGCGCTTTCCAATGGGTAAAGGTGGCGGGAGCCTCCATAGGCGGCCGGTGGCGGCAGTAGCAGGAGCGGCGCTTCGCGCCGCTTTCCCTTGGCAATGGCGGCAGCGCAGTTTCGCCCGGCCGGAAGTGTCTCTGCGTCGTCCCGCCCCCCTCTCCGCCCCCTCCAATCCCTGCGTCCCCGTGTGACATGCGCAGAGCGCACTTCCGTGACACACGGAAAAGCAGGGACACTTGCTCTTTATTATATAGGATGGTTTACTTACACATATATACAACCCGGTGGCATAGCAATCCCTGCCAGCGCCTGGGCAGACCAAAGTTCAGGGAAGCGAAGTGGCTTCGCCTCCTTCAGCACCCAAAAAGCCAAGGAACCCACGTGCCACCTGTAGGCTCCCCTGCCACCCACAAATCTAACTCCCAACGCGCAGCAGCCACTGTGCCACACTAAAGACTCCTGTGATGCCCTACAACACACACACCCCTGCCCACCCAATGAGGACTGCTACCCTGGCTACCTACCTACACTACTGGTACAACCTGAGCCTATGATGGAGGGGTTCCCAGTATTCACACCCCAAGAGGTGCAGGCTTCTCCCATAGCCACAGCAGCCTTGGATTTCAGCAGAGCCCCCTCCCAACCTTTGCTCTCTGGCTCTCTCCAGCCCGCTGCTTACTACTGTATTGGCCCAAATATAAGCCACACTTTCCCCCCAAATTCTGACTGTGAAAAGTTAAAGTGCGGCTTAAATTTGGGCTCCTAGAGAATGCCTTCTCTAGTATCCATTGCATCCATGGCTGCCAAGGCTGCAGGGTTCCTGCCTGGCCCTAGTTTGAACTGCCCACTTGGCAGTGGCCCAGGGGCCAGAGTCAGGACCAGGTAAGGAGGATCCCACCACTCAGCCCTTGCCAGGAGAGCTGGAGTGACAGCGGTAGAACAATGCTAAAGTATTGGACTTCTTGCATAGTGGCAGTGATTCAAAGGTTGTGGGTTCGTGTCCTACCAGAGCCACAGGTTTTTTTTGTCCCTATCGCTTTATGGCCGCTTACTCCCTGCCCCCCCCCGATGGTTTGCCGGGAGGCTGTTGACCTGCCTTGGCGGGGCACTGGGTGCTGAGCACCAGCAATGGCTGCCCCCATCAGGGAGCATCAGGGAGGCTGTTGCAGGGGTCCAACACCAGTGCTTGCTTGGGGAGCAGGGGGCTGAGCACAGGCGCCAGCCGCCCCCGTCCCTCATTCAGGGCAGTAGTGCTGGGAGGTGGGCGTACAGTGCATTCAGAACCGAGTGTCGGTGCCGGCTTGGGGAGCAGGATGCCGAGCGCCGGTGCCCCCCCCCACTGGTTGGTTTGAGCGTCAGGGTTATTAGGGCGCCAAAAAATCGTCAGCGCTGACCAAGGGAGTGGCTTATATCCGGGTATTGTATTTTTTCCCTTTAATTTTAAAGGTGCAGCTTATTTGCGGGTGCAACGTATATTCGGGCCAATGCAGTATCTCCATGCATAACTCCTAACTCCAATCCTTAAAAGCCCTAACCTATAACACTGGACGCGGGTGGCGCTGTGGGTTAAACCACTGAGCCTAGGGCTTGCCGATCAGAAGGTCGGCAGTTCGAATCCCCGCGATGGGGTGAGCTCCTGTTGCTCGGTCCCAGCTCCTGCCCACCTAGCAGTTCAAAAGCATGTCAAAGTGCAAGTAGATAAATAGGTACCCCTCCAGGCGGGAAGGTAAAAGGCGTTTCTGTGCGCTGCTCTGGTTCGCCAGAAGCGGCTTAGTCATGCTGGCCACATGACCTGGAAGCTGTACGCCGGCTCCCTTGGCCAATAATGCGAGATGAGCGCTGCAACCCCAGAGTCGGATACGACTGGACCTAATGGTCAGGGGTCCCTTTACCTTTACAACACTGGAATTGTCTTTTAAACTATCAGTTGAGGGAGAGAGGGGGCCAACTCATTTCCAAATGAGATTTGCTGTTGATCTTTTGTTGTCCTAATCACTCAATACCCAGAGGCTACTGGCTCATGCAGGAGGCTAATCTTGGCTTAAATAGCTTTTGACACTAGCTGATTCCTGAGGGTTAGAAGTGTCCAATACACAGCTCAAATTCACATATGGGTTTAGCTTAACTTTTAACACTCTACGCCTTAATTAAATCCTGTCACTAGCTTGATCCAAAATTTAGGATGTTTTCTAATTCATAACACTAGATTGACTTTGTACTGTGGGGGAAATGTGCTTCCTTTAGTCTGTCCTAAATCTTACAACTGGGTCTGTACCTGCCCCACATCCACAGCTGGCTAAGGATATTTTGGCACCTGAGATGAACCACAAAATGGTGTCTTCCCCCACCAGGGAAGAAGAATGAAGATCTACATCAGGAACAATGGGGGGGGGGGGCAAATCAACCATCATGTTGACGGCCTTTCAACTGATTCCCTGGTGCCTGCTGGAATGGGGAATTAACCAAGGTTATCGACTGTCTGGCTCCGAAGTGCCCTCTATGATTGCATGTATGACAGCCCCATGGTTTTCTCCAGGGATGAACAATCGCTGAGATGACTAGAGCGCAGGTGGTGGAAAACTCACTCTGAATTGGACCGGACACAGGGAAGTTTTTAATTTCTGATGTTTTCTCTTGTTTTTAATATTCTGTTAGGAGCTGCCCAGAGTGGCTGAGGTATAAGTAATAAATTAATTTTTTTTATATATATTATAATCTTACTCAATGGTTGACGTGGGAATCAAAGGCCATGAGAATCACACCAGGCAGGTGCGGAGCCCTGGAGACCCCAAAGAGCAGCCCCTGCCATTTCCTCCCTTGGGTAAGGGTGGGAGGAGACCAGCAGTGGCTCCTGTTCCCCAAGGGGCAGGATTGTACCGCCACAGAGGCAGTATTGGGGAGGCTCTTCTCCAAGGAGCGGCAGCAGGCGATGTGTTCCTCAGAGACCAGGTCTGCTGCCCGAAGCGACTGCCTCCCCGTGCCTCATGGGTGGTCTAGGCCTGTGTCACATGCGGGTGCGGTTTGGGGACATTGCCCCAGATTCGTCCTGGGGGCTGCAGGCCCCTCCCTCTCAGCCTCCCCAGCCTGCTCTGTTGTTTGCATGGCCATGCTGCTGTATAAGAGCCACAGCTTGCTTAAATTCTGAATTTCTCTACTGCTTTCTAAATGCAGCTCTTTCCTTTCCAACCTGGGGAGAGGAGAAGCGGGGTGAAAAATGAAAGCAAGAACTCTTGTGAATCTATAACAGGCATAGGCAAACTCGGCCCTCCAGAAGTTTTTGGACTACAACTCCCATCAACCCTAGCTAAGAGGACCAGTGGTCAGGGATGACGGGAGTTGTAGTCCCAAAACACCTGGAGGGCTGAGTTTGCCTATGCCTGATCTATCTATACTCTGTTTATCTCTATTAGTAACCAGGGAACGCAGTTCCTTCCCCCATCCTCCGCCGGCCACTTCCAATACCTGACATTGATTGGATTAGCGATAGTATTTGCCAAACAGCTAGTCCAACCAGAGTCGGCTTTGTTGACCAGCTTTGTGACGATTGGTTCTCTCTCTCGCCTGCATGGCCTCCTGGGCTGAAGGCAAGCGGGCGGGCGGTGCCAGCCAAGCTGCCTTTCATTGAGCCACAGACACGCTTGTATGGTAGTGGCCCAATCGGAGTAAGGTTTGGAGTCCCGCCCCGCCTTTTGATTGGCTTGTCAGCCTATACGGAGGTCAGGAAGATGGAGCGAGGCTCTGGAGGAGGCGAAAGGGGCCAATAATAAGAAAAATAAAGGAGGCTTAAGGAATAAAGCCCGGGCTGCAGGTGAGTTCGGCTACCAGAAAGGATGCAAAACGATAGTAACGGTAGAAATTACTAGTAAATTAGTATTGACATAGTGCTTCGTGTTTAATTTGTTTATAAATATTTTAACATGCTAATGACGTAAGTGCATCTGGCGAAGTGGGCTTTGGGTAGCATTTATTTGCCACCAAACGTGGGTCAGTTTCCGTTGCTTTTAATGGTCTCGTGCTAGCTGCTTCTCTCCTCGTAATAGTTCTGTTCCAGCTGTTCATTGAAGAATTATGTCACTAAGAATTAGTTTCTCAAATTTCATTTCTCCTTTCTCCCAGTTAGTTTTCATTTCGTGTTATGCCTTTTAGACTGTAGGCCTGATGGCAGGGGCTGTGTTTTATCACTGGCATTTGGTAGCCAAGCAGAATTAAATAAACGCTTTCAATAGCTCTCATTATGAAAATGGTGATTAACTTTTTTAATTGGGTGGAGGAGGATGTGCAGATGGCGAGAGGATGATTTCTTGGCTTTGTGAGGGTGCTTTGCTGTAGCTTTTGGAATTATGGTACCTTCTTTCCTTTCTTTTAGATCTCAAACCAGCCTTGCACTCAACAAAGTAGCGTCCAGGCAAAGGGATGAAGAAGGAGCAAGTGCTGAACTGTCAGTTCTCATTCTGGTACCCTCATTTCAAGAGTCAGACCATCCGCAGGTGAGCGAGAATCCTTTGAGGCAAGGGCTTTCTTGAATGCCTAGGAATGAAGAAAGGGTATTCAACTTCCCCATCCTCTGTCTAGTCATTCAAATCATGATATCCGTGGCCAATACTTAGAACACAATATGCCTTTCTTAATGTCAGCCTCCACATAGGTAGAAGTGATGGCCCCACCCCAAGGCTCCCACACAAATAAGGACCTATTAATTAGGGTTGTTTTGTTTTGTTTTCTGTTAATGCATTTCCTATGAATATTTTCTCATTCCAAATTCACAGTACAGATTTGAAAGGGGGTGGGTGGGTGGACTGCCACTCATTAGTGACTGGAAATTGCTGGCCTTAGCTTGTGATCTCCCATATCACGTTGTTTGTCCATGCAAATGTATTGCAGAAAGTAAAAGCTGTTCACTGGGACAACAAATATATTGGTGAATCTCCTTGACTGCAAATAGCAAATGGCTGTATTGCCAGCCTGTTTGGAGTTACCAAGTTCAGTGGCTCATGGGACTGGGAACTCTAGTATATAGTGACATAAAAACCAAAATATTTGAGAAAGTGCTCTTCAAGTTTAAAGACAAAATACTATTGTAATGAGTTTAAATGAGTTTTGCTTCTTTAATAAAATCTTTGTACATTTCCCCCTCCCTCACTTCTCTGCCTTTTATTTTTTATTTTTGGATGAAAAAGAGATTTTCTTTTTTAAAAAATGTGTGTATTAAGATGATATGGTTAATATTATTAAATCACTTTAGTGACAACATCTATATGGAACATAGATAACTGGATACAGGTAGATAGCCGTGTTGGTCTGTCATAGTCAAAACAAAATAAAAAAATTCCTTCCAGTAGCACCTTAGAGACCAACTAAGTTTGTTCTTGGTATGAGCTTTCGTGTGCATGCACACTTCTTCAGATACCTGGTATCTGAAGTGTGCATGCACACTTCTTCAGATACCAGGTATCTGCACACTTCTTCAGATACCTGGTATCTGAAGAAGTGTGCATGCACACGAAAGCTCATACCAAGAACAAACTTAGTTGGTCTCTAAGGTGCTACTGGAAGGAATTTTTTTATTTTGTATAGATAACTGGAATATTTTATGTCTTCAGTTTTTCATGTTGTCCTAAATTAGTTTTTTTTAATCAATTCAGTATCATACTGCCACTGCCTCAGAATGTAAAAGATTATTTGCTGGATGACGGAACCTTGGTGGTTTCAGGAAGGTAAGAGATTATTTGTATTTTAAAGATAAATATAAATTATTGCTCTGGTCTTTCACTGACATTCCAAAGAAATGGCCGCAGTCATTTTTCTCTCTCCTGTCTTGTGTGGTGAGCATGGCTTTAAAGTCAGAGTAAATTGATTAATCTAGCGTTAAAACAAAGGTAGAATAATGGCTCTCAAAGTAGTCTTTAGCTCTGGCTGCAAGTGTGGCTACAGCATGCAATTAGAAACCATAGATGTGACCTCAATACATATATTGAGACCAAAGTTTTAAAAAGTTATTGGTGTGTGTATTGGGTCTGAGGGATGCTTGACCTTTTTTGTTGCCTGCAAGGTCTGTGACTGAAAGTATCCTATCTAAATCTGAAAAGGAATTACAAGTCAAAGGAGTGAATGCATTATGGGACAACTTTTAAGGGTGGTGGTAAAGGTAAAGGGACCCCTGACCATTAGGTCCAGTCGCGGATGACTCTGGGGTTGTGGCGCTCATCTTGTTTTATTGGCCGAGGGAGCCGGCGTACAGCTTCCGGGTCATGTGGCCAGCATGACTAAGCTTCTGGTGAACCAGAGCAGCGCACGGAAACGCTGTTTACCTTCCTGCTGGAGCGGTATCTATTTATCTACTTGCACTTTGACGTGCTTTTGGACTGCTAGGTTGGCAGGAGCAGGGACCAAGCAATGGGAGCTCACCCCGTCGCAGATATTCGAACCGCCGACCTTCTGACCTGCAAGCCCTAGGCTCTGTGGTTTAACCCACAGCGCCACCTGCGTCCCAAAGGTGGTGGTAGTGGTTACCTAAAAAGTGTCTTCGTTCTCTTATATAGTGTTCCTGATTTGCAGCCCTTTCTATCCCTACAAGCAATGGAGCAAATTGACTCTTTTCACATATACGAACCAAAGATAAAGTCTAGATTGTTGTATCAAAAGTTACTGGTGGCCAAATGTGAGAAGCTTTGGCATAAATTAAAATGATTTGTTGGTTGGGAAAATGGCTACTTGATTTTGGAGCTTTTGCATTTAGTTTATGTGGCATATGGCTAGGGGCTTACATTATGCATTTATAAAGCTCCAGTCCCCTTAAGCTAGTGCATTCTACAGAAGTAAAACCTTATCAACTTGTTAGGCTATTTCAAGCTCTATATCCTTGTGACTTGAAATTAATAGGTTTCAGTTTCCTGCTTCTATTCTAGGGAAGATCCACCAACATGTTCCCAAGAAGATGATGATGGGGAAGAGGCAGAGGAAATACAGGTTTGTACAAACTGTGATACTCAAGCTCTGTATACTGATATTTCTGTGTCACCCACAGGTACCGTTACCATCTTATAACCCAAAGTTTCCCCTTGTACTTTTTAAAAGTTGGCTATTGAATTGGAAAACAAAGCAGTATCTTTTTCTCTAGCCTGCTTCCCCACCCACTACACACCCAGTCCCTTTTTGTGCGCTTTTACTTGCTGTGCAGTACAAATGGAATTCTTATTTCTATCTTCATGTTGAAACCTGCCTTTCCCATCCACTGTAGGATAGTTTTATGCAGGGTTGCCAACTTGAATAAAATATTGGGGTGGTGGGCAAGTAAGCCTTGCCCTGCATAATCCATCACATGATGTGGTGCATGGACACCATTTGAATGGCAATTCCCATCAACTTGGGGGGGGGCTCAAATATTTTATTGGGGGGGCAAAGACTCCTCAACCCCTAGGAGTTTGCTCCTATGGCTTTGGGATAGCTGCAAACATATTTTTCAGAGCTGTGCCATGAGCTGCTCAGGCACACGCCACTAGTTGTCCTTATCATTCCTTCAGTGTCTCCAAAGCTCACAGAGGTGAGGAGGTCTGCAGCAGCAAGAGAAAAGGGAATCATCCAAATAGATAGCTTTGATGAGGTAGATTCCCCCTCACCTCAGTTTTAGCCAAATATTCCTGTGACCCCAAACTGCTTCATGAGGTCAGTGGATGGAAACTTCAGCTAAACCTTGGGAGTAAAGGTTGTTCAACAGTGGAATAGACTGGCTCAGGAGAGGGAGTGGCTTCTCCCTGGACAACAGCCTATCAGAGATGCTGTAGTGGTACCCTACATTGCACATAATGCAGTGAACAGGGAGGTGAGACTGAATGACTCCAAGGTCCCTTCTGCCCCTCGATGATCAGAATGGACCTAATACAAAAGCATGCCCAGATTTCTGTATTTATTTATTTCAAACTCTTTTCTTTCTTCAGTGGTCTGATGATGAGAATACTACAACACTTACGGTAAGGCCCTTTTTTTCTTTAATTTTTTTTGTCTCAGCGATTGGTCCGAAGGCATTTGAGGCCACCACCTTCCTGAATTTAAGCAGTTCTGGTGCTGATTAGTGCCTGGATGAGTGATGACTTCGTTGCTGAAAAAAGGCGGGATATGAATCTGCATATTGTACTAATTGTCTAATCAGGGATTGTCTAATCAGATACAGCTGAGCTGCTGGGAAAATATGTATACTGAAGGGTTAATTGTATTTCCCATTAGTACTAACTTTTATCTGACCAGAGTTGGAGCAGAACTCTTTTCATTAGGTTAGAAATTGGAACTAAGCTCTACTTGTTCCCAGAAAAGGCAATGGCTTGACATGGTAGTCCATTTAAAACTAAATAAAAATGTAAAAATAAAGTGTGTACAACCTTATTATTCAAATTAAATAGCATTGTATTTAAAACATAATGATAACTTTGCTTACATACAGTGGTTGAAAGTATATTTTTGAGAAATAACTACTTGGGGTCAAGTTCTGCATTAACAATCAGACCAAATAAGAACATAAGCAGAGCCTGCTGATCAGGCCAGTGGCCCCCCAGTCCAGCATCCTGTTCTCACAGGGGCCAACCAGATGACTGTGGGAAACCTGCAGGCAGGATCCGAGCACAAGAGCAACTCTCCCCTCCTGTAGTTTCCAGCAACTGGGATTCAGAAGCATTGCTGCCTCTGACTGTGTAGGTAGAACCAGACTAGTAGCCATTGATAGTCTTTACCTCCATGAATTTATTCTAGTCACAATCTTGTGTCTTTTCCAGTTCAACCCCTCCCCCCCCAACACACTTTTTTTGCTTTAGCTACGAACTGTAATGCAAGCAGTATTTTCTACAAAATGGACAAGGCCTCATATACACATGTTCCTGAGGCAATTTCATCCGATAAAAGTACGAATCCCATGAGAGAACTAGGACATACAGTTATCAATACTGCATTCTTAAGCATCTCCATGTGCCATGTGGCAGGTGACTTTCAGCTCACTGAAATTTTGGAAGGAAACTTTCCAGTTTTTCTTTTCTCGTTCTGTCTGAGCTCCTTGCTCAACACCTTCATCCCACTTGCTCTTACAGCCACCCTGACAAGCACAACAGCAGGGCCAGACCTGGAGAAGTACCGTATTTACTCAATGGTAATGCACACCTTTTTTTGGCCAAATTATGTCATGAAAATTAGAGTGTGCATTAGATTTAATGCCACATTTACATTTGCCAGCAAATACTTTTTTGTTTCAAGGTTTTGAAAATTGAGGTGCGCATTAGATTTGCGAAAATACGGAAAGATTGGGGCTTCAGTGGTGAGTAGTGAAGTGCGGAAGTGGGGACTGCCTTTCCCCCCTATTCCAGAGCCAGTGGAAGTGGGTTTGGATGCACAGAAAGTCAAGAGAAATTGGTTGGTCTTTCCCCCGCTCCTATCCCCTGGTAGTTCCCTCCATTTTGTGTCTCTGAACATAGCCAACAGAGAACGTGGGGTAAATAAAATTTACAGCACTTTTGCATTATTACAGTTACCATTATCCTTCATTGCCTCATAAGAATAGTTTGATTTCAGTTATTACTATTACTTCCTACATTCTGCATAATAATAAATAAATGCTGGGTTGTAGATGATTTCAAAATCAACAAGTGGGGGAATCTAGATGAATGAAAACTGAAGGGAAGGGGAAAGTTCTGAAATCTTATTGTTTATCAAACCTGTGCTCTGAAACTAAACAGCGGATGACATTTGTAAATACTGACTTTAACATGACAACTTCAATGGTATGTCATTTATCACCATCTATGAATATCTGCTCCTGCCAACCTAGCAGTTCGAAAGCATGTCAAAGTGAAAGTAGATAAATAGGTACCGCTGCAGCGGGAAGGTAAATGGCATTTCTGTGCGCTGCTCTGGTTCGCCAGAAGCGGCTTAGTCATGCTGGCCACATGACCTGGAAGCTGTCTGTGGACAAACGCCGGCTCCCTTGGCCAATAAAGCGAGATGAGCACCACAACCCCAGAGTCGGTCACGACTGGACCTAATGGTCAGGGGTCCCTTTACCTTTACCTTTTATGCATATCTTCATATTCCCAAAATAATTTATTCCATTTGATGAAGAGAAAGAAAATAAAAAATGCAAGAGAGCCCACAAATATCTCTAAATCTGTTCAACCCAGGACACATTTTGTTTTTCACAAGCTTCTCATTTTGTTGTTGTTCATCTAGGCACCAGAATTCCCTGAGTTTGCACTTAAAGTTGAAGAAGCAATTGGCTCACTGGGAGGCAGTGTGTTTCCTAAGCTTAACTGGAGTGCTCCAAGGGTGAGAACATGAATTAAATCCTAAATCAGATGATTTAATGATTTTTTTTAAAAAAGGAAGGATAACTATTTATTTGAGCTATTTGGGAAGTGAAAAAAATAATGACACTGAAAAGAGCTAGTGGAGATAGTATAGCAATACTTAAGAGTAGCTTGGGAAAGCGAGGATGGCCAAAGTACGTAATAAAATTGCCTCTCATGCAGCATTTTCTGCTGATGTTTATGTATCGCATTTGAATCCTATCCTTTACTGAAGAAGCTTAATGTGGAGCACATGGAGTGATCATGTTTTAATCTTCACAAACACAGTGAAGTACTCTGGGCTAAAAAACGGTCTCTTATCCAAGGCATGTTAGCATTTCTCGGTGTCAGAGAAGGATCTGAATCCAGATTTCCCACATCAGAATTCAGTATTCTATCCAGACTAGCTTTGATGCCACTGTGCAAGGTTGGGTTAAAATGTGCTTAAAATAAAGTTTGTTTTTTAATTTTTAGGATGCTTACTGGATAGCATTGAATAGTTCACTGAAATGCAAATGTCTCAGTGACATCTTCCTACTTTTCAAGAGTTCAGACTTCATTACTCGAGATTTCACTCAACCGTAAGTTTAAAAAAAGATTAGGTACAGTATCAGGGTGTGGTGTGGTGTTGCTGAGTTTTCAGATACCCCCACCTCAACTGTTGTCAGTTCTGAAATCTTGGATCTTTGGCTGAGATTATAATTCAATTTGTTCTTGTCCATGAGCAGAGATGCTTTGTCAGACTATTCTGCTGTTTATCCTACTGCAACTTTACTTTCTCTGAGTTTATTGTTCATTAATCTATCTTCTGCATTGTCTCAATACTGGAATTTAATCATAACTTCAAGAAAGACAGGTTTGTTAAATGCTACAAGAGATCAAAAGCTTTGTGCACAACGCCTTTCTTTTCCTAATGCTGTCTTGGTTACTGTTATGTATTCAGTGTTCGCCTGAGCTTGAGTGTGGACTAAGGATTCTGAGCCCCTGTTCTGATTCGATACATGATATCCAATCACAGAACACTTCAGGATTTGGGTTTCTGCTATTGGCCCTTAAACTCTGACTTATGATTTGCAGCTTGGAAGTTTAGACAGCCAATCATGTTTGGAGTGGGAGTGGCCCAGGCCTCCAGAAATGCAGTTGCTTTGCCCCTGTTGTCCAGTTCTGTAGTTCAATAAAGGTTCTTGCTGTTATCAATATGTCTTGCCTTGTGGGAACCCTCTTACACTTCAGTTACCCACCTATTTCTCTGTGTGTCTGTCTTTCTCTTGGCTTCTCAGGTTACTAAACCCCACTCTCCTGCCCACCCCCAACTAACTCCAGATCCCACTCTTAATTTATCCACTCTTAATTTTTCTGCTCCCTCTTAACTGGATCCCCTTATTCTACTTTGAGGTTATTTTTCTTATTCCCACTTTTCAGCCTTGAATCATCCTACATCTCTCTCTCTCTCCATCATCCCTGATATATGTACTGTTTAGAGGCAAGTATTTATCACCACAAGTGTAATGCAATATACTTGAGTGGGAAACCTGTGGCCCTTCAGATGCTCTTCAACTACAACTCCTATCACACTTGGCTTTGTCCATGCTGGTTGGAGCTGGTGGAAGTTGTAGATCAGCAACCTCTGGAGAGCCACCCCTGAAATAAAAGATTAGTTTCGTTTTTCCACATTGTGCTGCCAGAAGCAGTCTGTTTCTTGATTACCAGGTGCTAAAGATTGACATCCTGACCACCTAGCAGTTTGAAAGCACGTCAAAGTACAAGTAGATAAATAGGTACCGCTCCGGCAAGAAGGTAAATGGCATTTCCGTGCGCTGCTCTGGTTCTCCAGAAGCGGCTTAGTCATGCTGGCCACATGACCCAGAAGCTGTACGCAGGCTCCCTCGGCCTGTAAAGTGAGATGAGCGCTGCAACCCCAGAGTCGTCTGCGACTGGACCTAATGGTCAGGGGTCCCTTTACCTTTACCTTTTAAAGATGGACAACAAAGGAGAGCTCTTACCTTCATGAGCTTCCTTAAGGTGGACCCATTTGAAGCATATTGCTGGATCAGAGAGACCTTTGGTCTGATCCCAGAAGGTAGTTCTAGTGTTCTCACTAGCCCTATGCTAGAGTTGGCCAATGTGCTACCCTCCAGGTGTTGGATAAGGTTGGTCAGTGAGCAGTGTACCCCAGCATGCCATTTGTTCACATTAAAACACAGTTTATTTTAGCTATGGCTTTATGCAAAGCAGCCCTGCATTTATCAGGGTCCTCAACCATTCATGGGGTTCTACATGCATTCAAACCTTGTCCATGCAACGTGAGACGGTCTGGGATGTTGCCTCCCATATTGGGCATAATGTTCACACAGGGCTCATTAGGATTGGAAAACAGGATAAACACGTGTCTCTCAAGATGTGGACATGAATAGTTAAACTACCTCTCAGCGAATGTGCTGAAATTAAAACATCCTTATGTAAAAGAATCAAAACTCGGGACGTGATATTGAGCTCATAAGAGAAGAGAGTGCTCCAGGGCTGAGCAAGCCACTGGTCCTGCTAGCTATGGATGATGGGAGTTGTAGTCCAACAACATCTGGGGACCCAAGGTTGAGAAACACTGACATATGGGATGGAATATTGGACTGTGGGAGCTTAAACAGTGCAATCTACTCGGAAGCAAGTCCCATCAGATTCAGTGGGACTTGTTCTCAGGTAAGTGTAGATAGAATAACAGCCTGAATTTACTCAAATGTAGAACAGACATTCCTCTGTCCTATCCAGAAAAGGCTTGCACATTAAGTGCTCCAGGTCTTCAGATTAGGGGAGTCAGCACAGTTCTCGACTTTTAGATTTCTTTCTGAAATCTTCTACACATAGTTCTTAGCTGAACCAAGTTGCACATGCTCTGTAGGACTTCCCATTTCTCTCTGCATGCCACCAAAATCAGCTCCCCGCAACCCTCTGGAGCAGTTTTGAAGGTGCATTGTTGAGGAGTTGAGGGTCCGGGGAGGGGAGGGAAAAGTTCTGCTGCACAAGCAGAAGTTGGCTATGGGAGTGGAACAGCTATTCTCTGTGTCAGGGTCATGCCACTCATAGTCCTCCATAAAGGGGACTATTAAGGGACAGAATGTAGGATGGCAGAGGGAGTGTTGCACTTAAGAATGAGTATTTCTACTGCAATCTGCAGACTTTACCCTTTCAGTTATGAAAATATAATCCATTTAAATAATTCATAGGGATTTTTATTTAATTTTCTTTTTTCATGACATTTCCAAATTTGCATGAAAATACCGAGTCAGGATCTTAAGTTAACAGCGCTGCTGAACCACAAGACTTGTCTTCGTTAATTAAGATATTGATTAAGCTTCAACACCCCTGGCAAGAGAAAATGAGAAATGTTACTGTTGTTCGGAAGGAAAATGCTGAACAAGTGGAAATTGGGTACATTTATATACCCTGTTAATTTGAATCGGCTTATAGATTTATTTTATTTTATTTATTTATTTCTCTCTTTTTTTAAGCAGCACTTAGTCTCTGTTTAGTGACATGGAGAAAGTTCTATAACTGCTCCAAAGAAACATAATACTAATGGAAAATATATGATGATTATTTTATATTCCTACTCTGCATAATAAATGGCAAGGGCTTATTGAAAAACAAGTTACCATTTTCTGAGAATTACTGGACTAGAAATAAGGGAAGATGGAATCTTCTGCCATTGTTACTGAGCTATATTGTCTGGTCTTAAGGGTGCATATTCCTGAGTCTGTTAGATACACAGATCCCACACTGGTGTAACAAAATCATAGAATTGTAGAGTTGGAAGGGACCCCAAGGATCATCTAGTGCAACCCCCTGCAATGCAGGAACCTCAGCTAAAGTATCTGTGGCAAGTATCAGTTGAGCCTTTATCAACTTAGAAGCTCAACTCCAAGTGGAGCGCAAAACAGTGAAGCCATGCTCTGACCAGGTGCCTTGAATTCTCCTCTATACACAGACACAGGTATGCTATCTGGAACTGAAATCCAGACCACAAAAGGGGAAAGGATACAGCTCGGCTTTATTTGATAATGCAGTAACTACAAGTGCACATTCTACAAGGTCTTGGTACAATAACTTTGCCATCCAGGCTCCATGACAATAAATGTGCCAACGAGGCTCCAGCAACAACAGGGCATCATTGCTAAACAACAATGTCTCACTGTGTGCGCTGGACATTTCAGGTGAAGGGTATAGCCAGCCCTTCTGACCTTAGATGGAAGCAAGACCTTTTGGTCGTACCTACGGGACCACCTCTCCTGGTATGCCCCACAGAGGACCTTAAGGTCCACAAATAACAACATTTTGGAGATCCCGAGCCACAAAGTTGTTAGACTGGTTTCAACCAGGGCCAGGGCCTTTTCAGTACTGGCCCCAACTTGGTGGAACACTCTGTCACAAGAGACTAGGGCCCTGCAGGATTTGACATCTTTCCTCAGGGCCTGCAAGACAGAGCTGTTCCGCCTGGCCTTCGGGTTGGACTCAGTCTGATGTTTCCTCCCCTTATGGTTTTGATAAATGAAGCGGCTTTTTAAATTTTAAACTGTATTTTAATCTGTATTTTAATTAATGTTTTTTCTTTCTTTTATATTTTATTGTAATTTTATTGATGTTAGCCGCCCTGAGCCCGGTTTCGGCTGGGAAGGGCGGGGTATAAATAAAATTTATTTATTATTATTATTATTATTATTATTATTATTGTCGGGCCCAGGGTGAGGCTTTGTTGATGGAACAGGCAGACCTAATGAGTGTGTGCTGCTACTGGCGCATGAGGAAGTGAAGCTACTACTGTATGTTCTGTGAGCCCTTCATGGCCGTGTCCATGGCCCCCTGCTAATGTTACCAGTTGTCTGTATAATTTGTCTCCTTGCATCACCTCTGCTTCTGCAGGTGTTCATCCCCATGCAAACTCTGAACTGTTGACTTCTTGCCACATGGTGTGCGTAAACAGCTTTTGCTGGGCAATGCGCTCCTTTTCCACCAGACCCCTGTCTTCTGTGAAGAGCTTGGCCTTCAGCTCCCAGGCCCTGTATTTAGGCCTTGGTTGATCCCACAGGCAAGGATTCATAGGGGAATGCAAGAGCTTGAAGCAGTTGGTCTGAGATGCTGGTTTGGGTTTCAGGTGTGACACGCCAGTCCTTGTTTCTCTCAGGGTCCACAGCCTGCTCTTCACCAGATGAGGGTCTTGTTTCACTTGGGAGAGGTGAGCAGCCTGCCCAATACTGTATTCATAATTGAGTGAGATAAACTAACGTTGTTTTCAACCTCTGGCTGTCCTCTGCTCAGAAAAAAGTTCTGGTGGTTGACCATCCTCAAACCGTTTTAAATGTTTCCCAGGTAACTTATAAACAAACAAACAAACAAACAAACACAACTTTTGTATCAAGAGGCTCAGAGTTTGCTTTGACAAAGACATTGGTTTAAACAATCCAGAACAGTTCTCAGAATTAGAATCTTGGATAACTGAGGGAACTTGCTGTGGCGTTCAGCCCAAACTACGGGACCGAATTTAAAGAGTTAAAGGGTTTAGGCAGTTAGAACCTTAAGGGGGCGGGGTTAAGAGGATTATATAAACCCACCCCAGGGAGTGTTAAAGGTAGTTAGAGTTAGAGTTGGAGTTAGGGCGGTTAAGTCCGAGTAAGAGGTTGGAAAGGGTGGTGGAGGATTAGAGATAGAGGGGGTTGTGAAGGGAGAGTTAGGAACTGTTAAAATACAAGATAACAAGCAAAGGAAAAACTATTTATTGTGAAACCATCTACTTAAGTGTTGTACTTTAATAAACATCGTTTTGTTCTAACGTTCTCCTCGCCTGAAGTGCAGTAAATCATTACCAGGCATACTGGTTGGTGGCAGCGAGTAAAATAACCGTGGCAGGTGCAGGTACCAACGGACCGTGAAACGTCTGGGGGTCCTGTATAGGTGAAGGTAACCGCCACACTTGCATTCAACTGTGAAGAGAAAAATTCTTTCCCAGTAGGTTTCTCTGCAGCCTGTTTTGCCCGGAGGGGTTTTGGGGTGCCCAGCAGACATACTAAAGCTGGATATGGATGGACTGCACATCTGCTAAACAAAAGGGGGTAATGTTTGGCTGAAACGGAACATCGTTTGTCCTAATGTTCTCAGGATTTCAGCAGATTTGACAAACTTTGTTTTCCTTGGAGAACAGCTTGTGGTGGGCGGTTCAAATTTAGTTTCGTCATCTTTGGATTTTTTTGGGGGGGTGGATTTTACAAATCTTTTTGCTATCCCAAGGGTGTCTGAAAGCATATAATGCAGCAGCCTTGATGCTGCTGTGCTGATCTCGGCCTGGTACCCCGGTGTCTGGATGAGAGGCCACTTGAGAACTCAAAAGTATTTGTCTTCTTCAGTGGAGGTTTTGGAGCAGAGGTTGGCTGACAATCTGTCTTGGATGCTTTAGTTCAGAGGTTGGCAACCTAAGGCCCATGGGCCGGAAGCTACCCATGAGGATCGCTTAACCGGGCCATGAGCTGCCCCCGAACTGAGCCACCCACTTGGCGAGTCCCTGTGTGCTGCGGAAGTTTGTTTTAGCCTCTCGGGGATTGTTTTATTACCCTTTTATAATCTTTTGTATTGTTTTTAAGCTCACTTAAGCTTGTTTTATGGCTTTATGGCTTTACGGCTTAGCACAATTGAGAAATGCCAAGGAGGGCAGATACTAGCCCGACTTGATTAATAGCCCAACCGACCAAGTATAAACTTCACTCCGACCGACAGAACTCTGCCAACTGCTGGAATTACGGAATTAAGGAAATGCCTGCCAGAAGGAGAAAACAAGGTTCAAAAACTCAGAAGAGTGAAATTGGGACCTACAACCCCTCAAAATCAAGGAATCGGCGGAAAGCCAAGACCACCTCCCCCAGCTCAGAAACAGACCAAACCGAGCAAACAGAGCAAGCCGTGGAAGCTGAACTGGCAGAGCAAATTGTGAGTAATAATACTGGGGGAATTTCCCCCCCTTTCAAGGAGGATGGAAACGATTTGACCCCCCTCCCCCCAGAAGAAGCCAACCTGCCCAAAAGAGCAAGAGCAGAAAGAGGGGTCCCCCTCACTCCCAATGCTCTTAATGCCGACCCACCCTTGCCTCTAGAACAAGATATTAGAGGAGCCTGCAATCAGCCATTCCCTGATACGCACCCCTACCAAGAGATTTGCTTGTTGTCAGCAGAAACCATGATCCTGGTTCTTCAAAGATTAAATGAAATTTTTACCAAAATAACTAACATCGAGAAACAATTAGACACTAGTTCTTCCCCTTCAAATCTCCAAAGGTGTAAAAGGAGGACAAGAAATGATGATGTTAACAACTCACCAACTCGAACTTCGGTTGAAGTGAGGTCCTGTCGAGTTCTACAAATGAACCAGCTAATGTTAGAGATCCACCAATATGATTATAGGTGGATGAACCGCAGACAAATCATCACGTCCTTGTCTCAACTCCTGAATTGCCACCATCGAAATGTAGATTTAGTAAATCACCACTTCCTGCCCACGATGGGAAATACTACACGCCTATTTATGACTTTTAGAACATCAGCCCTCCCATCTCGTCTTATGGAGATCAAGGATACTCTATGGTGGTCCCATTCTCTCCGCCCAGTGAGGGTATTTAAAGATGATACAAGGAGGCAACTGATCCCCAGTAAAGAGTCAAAGCTAATGTGGACAAGGGAAGTTAAGTCTAATACCAAAAATATTAACTCCCCAATGGAAGAAAGTAACCCCATTAGTCTAGAACTACGAGATCTGAAGGAGAAACTATTGAACATAAGGACTGAGATTTCTGCCCAAAATATAAGGACAGTAGTACCTGGGGCTCAACATTTAATGACATCCAACACCTTTTTACCCCAGAGCAAGACAACAGGGCAATCCCTCGGTCCCTCTTCAAACATCATTGAAGTAGATGAAGAAATTGGCGCCTCTGATATTTGTACAACAACAATATCTAAAGACCTTTTTGCCATGGACAGTCTGGAGAGATCCAGCACTCAACCTGGACCTTTGCCTAACACGTCAACAATCTGTGAGAAGGATCGACCTTCTCTATTACACTTTTGGCAAGATAGAATGGACAGACCTCGTGAATCCGAAGTTGGTTCTTTGTTGGCCAGTGACCCTCATTTCACAGCCCACGTCTCATTAATATTCCCACAATCACAGACAGATTCAATAGCACCTCACTCTCTCCAAGAGGGAGAGAGGGATTGACAACCAGCGAATCATCATGTGATTGCCTGCCCCATCGGGGGTGTGGCTGATTGGGGTCCATCTTCTAGGGTTATTTACCCTATTGAATACTCATCTCTCCCCTATACTCTTTTGACCCATGAGACTGGGCCCAAAGATGATTCATTAGCGAGGAGGTGTCATCCCCCTATTGAGGAGGCTAACATGAGGCCTGGGATCCCCATTACTGAAGGGCTAGGGAGGTATGGCGGTGGGGCTAGATATCACTACGGGCAAAGGGCTTTGAGATGCAATAATGCTCGAACCCCTTCCAATCTACGTCCCATCCCGAAGGACGAGGGTAGGGTGAGCAGGGATTATCTACCTCCGTCACTGGTGTTGTGCAATGCCAGGTCCATTGGCAATAAAACCGCCACCATGCGTGACTTCTTTGTCTCGCTGGGGGTCGACCTGGCTTGCGTGACGGAGACCTGGGTGCGGGAAGGTGAAGTAGTCTCCCTGCATGAGATAGCACCCTCAGGTTTTTCCGTCCTCCACCAATTGCGGACTGTGGGTCGGGGGGGAGGAGTAGCATTGTTAATTCGGGAATGGTTGCCCTTTCAGAGCTCTGCCAGTACCAGCGATCTCATTGAATGTGTTGGTCTTGTGTGGGGCTCCAAGGAGAGCTTGGCTGTCTGGCTGGTGTACCGTCCACCCAGCGCACCAGCAGCCACCCTGTCAGACCTGCTGGAGGTGGCGGCGGGCTGGGCCTTGGAATTCCCAAACCTACTGGTTTTGGGAGATTTCAACGTCCATGCTGATGCCGCTCCCTCCTCACAGGCTCTGGACCTAGTGACTTCCATGGCGACACTAGGGCTCTCCCAGTTTGTTTTGGGCCCCACTCATCAAGCAGGCCACATGCTGGATTTGATCTTTGGTGCTGGCATAGATGTGATCATGCTCCCTTTTGTGGAAGTGCCATGGTCTGATCACTACGCTCTGAGAGCCGAGATTGACTTCCCGCTCCTCCCCTGCTTGGGTGGCGAGCCTATTTTGGCTCGCCCGCGAAGGCTGATGGATCCTGATAGATTCCGTCAGGCTTTGCGGGACCCTGCTCCCCCTGGCGACTCATTAGATGGCCTTGTTGAAGACTGGAATAACCGACTTTTGACGGCCATCGATGAGATCGCACCTAAGCGCCCTCTGCGACCCCGCCGAAACCGGACTCCCTGGTTTACCGAGGAGCTCCGGAAAATGAAGCGGGACCTCAGACGGCTAGAGCGAGTATGGCGGCGTGCTTGCGACGGAGCCTCAAGAACATCTTATAGGACGTTTATGAAAATCTATGAGATGGCAGTGAAAGCTGCAAAGAAGTCTTACTTCTCAGCTTCCATTGCATCCGCTAGCTCTCGCCCAGCACAACTATTTAGAATAATCAGGTCTTTAACAACCCTAGAGGAACAACCAAATTTAAATACGAATTTGACCCATAGCTGTGAGGCATTTGCGAGCTTTTTTGCGGAGAAAGTCTTGCTGCTCCGCCGTGACCTCCCTGCCAATTTGGATACAATAACAGAACTGGAGGCCCCTCGACTGTCCTCGGGTCCAGTATTGGACCACTTTGATCGGATACTCCCTGCCGATGTAAACAGATTCCTCCGAGCTGGAAGGCCCACCACTTGCCCCCTCGACCCGTGCCTGTCCTGGCTGATTAGAGCGTGTCCAGACGAGGTGCGGGCCCCCCTGGGTGAGATTATCAACTTATCCCTTGGCACGGGGACCTTCCCACGGGAGTTGAAGGAGGCAGTGGTGCGTCCGCTCTTAAAGAAAACATCCCTAGATCCTTTAGATCTATCCAATTACCGCCCGGTTTCGAATCTTCCGTACCTGGGTAAGGTAATTGAGAGAGCGGTTGCTGAACAGCTTGGTGGATTTCTGGAGGAAACATCGGCTCTGGATCCATTTCAGTCCGGCTTTCGCCCGGGTTATGGGACCGAGACGGCTTTGGTCGCACTAACAGATGATCTCCGTAGACAGCTGGATCAAGGCGGGTCGGGACTGCTGATTCTTTTAGATTTGTCAGCAGCCTTCGACATGGTCGATCATGAACTTTTGGACCACCGCCTTGCCGACGTGGGGATTCAGGGCACAGTCCGACAATGGCTGCGCTCCTTTATCTCAGGTCGGGGACAGAGAGTGGCACTAGGGAGGGAGCTGTCGCCGCGGCACTCCTTGGTGTGTGGAGTCCCGCAGGGCGCAATCCTTTCCCCGATGCTTTTTAACATCTTTATGCGCCCTCTTGCCCAGATTGTCCGGAGCTTTGGGCTGGGCTGTCATCAATATGCTGATGACACCCAGCTTTATCTGTTGATGGACGGCCGCCCTGGCTCGGTCCCAGACACACTGACCAGGTGTTTGGAAGCTGTGGCTGGATGGATGCGTGGGAGCCGGTTGAAGTTAAATCCTTCGAAGACAGAGGTCCTCTGGCTGGGTCGGGACGACATGGGGTTGGGGGGCCAACTCCCATCTCTTGCGGGGGCCCAATTAGTGCCAGTGCCTTCTGTCAAGAGTTTGGGTGTAACCTTCGACGCCTCCCTTTCCATGGAGGCGCAGGTTGCAGCCACAGCAAAGGTGGCATTTTTCCATCTTCGACGCATCAAGCAGTTGGTCCCTTACCTTTCTCGCCCTGATCTGGCCACAGTGATCCATGCGACGGTCACCTCCAGGCTTGATTATTGTAACTCGCTCTACGCGGGGCTGCCCTTGAAGCTGACCCAGAAACTCCAGCGGGTGCAGAATGCCGCGGCGAGGCTCCTTACGGGGTCCTTGCCGCGGGACCACATTCATCCAGTGCTTTACCAGCTGCACTGGCTCCCGGTGGAGTACAGGATCAGGTTTAAGGTGCTGGTTTTGACCTTTAAAGCCTTATGCGGCCTAGGACCCTCGTACCTACAGGACCGCCTCTCCCGGTATGCCCCGCAAAGGACCTTAAGGTCCACAAATAACAACTTGTTGGAGGTCCCGAGCCACAAGGCTGTCAGACTGGTGTCAACTAGGGCCAGGGCCTTTTCTGTACTGGCCCCAACTTGGTGGAACACTCTGTCACAAGAGACCAGGGCCCTGCGGGATTTGACATCTTTCTGCAGGGCCTGCAAGACAGAGCTGTTCCACCTGGCCTTCGGGCCAGACTCAGTCTGATGGTTTCCTCCTCTTGGTTTTGTTTATGGGCGACAAATGAAGCTGTATTTTAAATTTTAAATTGGCTTTTTAACCTGTATCTTAATTAATGGTTTTATTTTATACTTTGTTGTGATTTTGTTGTGGTTTTTTTACTGGTGTTAGCCGCCCTGAGCCTGGTTTCGGCTGGGGAGGGCGGGGTATAAATAAAACTTATTATTATTATTATTATTAAACCAGCGCAGTGCAGGGACTCTCTTCTGTGGCTCTGGAAATCGCTTCTGCGCATGCCAAGACGCCGGAAATCGCTTCTGTGCAGGATGCAATTTCTGGCGCCTGGGCATGCCAAGACGCGATTTCCGGCGTCGCTCTGCACCGGCCCAGCCCATGGAGGATCTCCGCGGGAGTGATCCCGCCCGTGCCCGGTAAGCCTTGCCAACCCCTGCTTTAGTTGAAGTTCCTGCATTGCGGGGGTGGGGGGGGTGGGACTAGGAGGCCCTCAGGATCCCTTCCAACTCTAAGATTCTATGATTCTATTTGCAGAACAGAGATGTGATGATTAAGCTGATATTTTTCAAACATAGTATTATATTGTCAGTGAAAAAAAGAGTTTGAGATGGAGTTGGTTTATTTTCTGCATGTTAGCAGAGGCATCTATAGCTTGTAGCTATCCCCAATCCCCAATCCATGATCTGCACTAAGCTAGTATTCTGTGTGTACCATCAGTCTGTGCTGTTCACCAAATGTCACTCTGTTTGCTAATAACAATGTCAGTATAGTCATGCAATACTTAGAACTGGCATTTAAGGGTTGTATCCCACGCTTTCCATGTGTCAGCAGAACAGACGTCTAATGTGCATGGGTGGAAGTCTACTCACACAATGTTGGATTCCGCCCTAATTTTTCCTCATGTAATTTATTTTAAGAGTGACCAGATTTAATGAAGTATTTACAATTACCATAAAGATATAAAGAAAAAGCATAATTGTTGGCAGTCACGGAACTTCCTATGTTCCCACTGAGATAATTGCTACTTGCCAGATGTAGGAACAGAATTGAGACCTAAGTAGATTACCAGCTTTCTCAAGAATAATTATTAAGAAAGTAGAGAACCCACAAGACATAGAAAATAGGATTGCTCAAAAAGATAGAAGGAATAATATAAAGACTGGCTCAAGATAACTTGACCTGGAGTCACTTCAGTTACTTTAAAAGCACAACTTCCTAGTCCTCTGGAACATAGAGATGTTTGAAAAGTTCCCGTGTTTAATGGATGGGTATTTGGTGACTCTCACAGTGATCTGTACGGTATTTCTTTCCTGTGTGAATTTTCAGTATCCCTGTTGACACATCTCTGCTTCTGTTAGGCAACTGTGCTTTGTTGAACAGTTCTAAGTTATTTCAAACTTCTGAGGTGCCCAACTTGGCATAAAATACTAGAGGGATGCTGCTGCTTGTGAAATATGAGTGAGCAGTGTCTGGGAACAAGGGCTGCGCATCTATAGGAACTGACTGGGTAAAATTAATGTAGCTTTCTACTGGATGTCTTGATTCCTTGATTCCTCAGCTTTTCAAGCACCTAACCTCTCTTGTTAGAAGCCACAACTCCTGTGTGTTTGGATTGCACACACACAGTGTGCTGTTTAACAGAAGTGCACAGTGTAATCTCTTTTGTGTGAACAAAGGGATCTTCTGGGCTTGTAAACAATGACAGACTTTTCCAGTATATGTAAAGCTGCATATAATTAAATTGAGCATGATCCAGTTTGTGTGTGTGGTTATTAATAGTGTTTATTTCTTCTGTGCAACAATTCCTCCATACCCTTCAATACAACATTTAGGTCTTTCAGGCGGATTCCACCCTGTATTTTTTGGCTGGAAGTACCTGATGCCACCCTGGGCTCCTCTGTGAGGAATATGTAATAAACAAACAAACAAACAAAAACAAACAAGAGGGTGGTGCTGTGGGTTAAACCACAGAGCCTAGGGCTTGCCGATCAGAAGGTCGGCAGTTCGAATACCTCGATGGGATGAGCTCCCGTTGCTTGGTCCCTGCTCCTGCCAACCTAGCAGTTCAAAAGCACGTCAAAGTGCAAGTAGATCAATAGGTACCGCTCCGGCGGGAAGGTAAACGGCGTTTCCGTGTGCTGCTCTGGTTCGCCAGAAGCGGCTTAGTCATGCTGGCCACATGACCGCCGGTTCCCTCGGCCAGTAAAGCGAGATGAGCACGCAACCCCAGAGTCGGACACGACTGGACCTAATGGTCAGGGGTCTCTTTACCTTTACCTTTATCTGATGCCACCCTGGACTCCTCTGTGAGGAATATATAATAAACAAACAAACAAACAAATATATAAATAATGCTGCTAAAAGCAAGATGGATTTAGCTCTGTAAGTTGCCTCAATAAGAGGCTATTTGGGAACAGTCCAGGCACTCTGGCCACCTCTGTGAGGAAAAGCGAAGTATGTGTAATAAATACAAATAAGTAAGTAAAAGCTTGACTTTAAAACTGATTAGAAACCATTTTGACCTTAATAAATATGTCCTCTGTAGATGGAGAATAATGCCTGTAGCATCTAACATAATCAGGTGGCTCCTGTGATACCTTCAGCAGCCCCAGTCTTCACCCCTCTCAGATTAGCAGGCTACCTTGGTAGGGAAAGGATGGAAGAAGGAACTGTGGTCTGCGCACTCCCAAAGAATGTTTTCTCCTGGAGGCGCATCCCCTTGAGTGCTAACCTCCTGCTTATGAGACATAACTGATTTTTCCCTTTTTTAATGAGTTGATAATAGGAGGAGAGTCTAATGCTGTTTTCCATGTCTTTATTTTATTTCTTGATTTTTAACACGCTCCAGAATGCCATTGGCAAAGTTTTCATGTTTGTGGTTCTTATTCTCAAAGCAAATTAGTGCAACTGCTTTCCTTTTCCAGATTTATCCATTGTAATGATGATTCTCCTGACCCCAATTTGCAATATGAGGTAAGCGAAAACTGTTTTTCTACACTGTTGTGTGTATTTTTACACACAGAGTTTAATAAGACAGCTTAATAGTTGCTTTGAAACTTAACAGAGTTTGTTTTGGACCAGGATTCCTGCATCGAGTGTAATACTAAGCCTGAAATACTTAGTAAAAATGACACTAAACTCTGCTGAGAGAGTTTGTTCGCATAGCCCTAAACCATGTTTTAGTTATGCAAACATGAGCAAAAGCTTTACATCCATGTTAGCATTTCCCCCTTTGTTAAAAAGAAAGCAATGTACCTAGGGCTCTATTAATTAGATTAACACTGAGGACAGTGCAAATTTCTTCGTGTTTACCTCAAATGAATTCTCTCTGTTTGAATAATTGACTCTTGTTGCTTTGGCAGAGTTTGAACTATTTATAAAGGGTTTGTGGGGGTTTTTTGTTTTTTGTTTTGCAGATGTTTGTTCCTAGAGGGGGGCAGGGAGGGAGTGCAGCAAACGCCTCTTGCAAAAATGCTCATTTATGTTGGCCTTGCTATTCATCAGAAAAGCAGCTGCTAGGAGCAATTGGGGTATCACCTTTGCGCCTTGTTTGTGAACTTCCAGCATTATCTGGCTGGCTGTTACTGAACCCTGAATGTTGAATTAGATGGACCTTTGGCTGGTGCCTGCAAGTCAAATCTTACCTTCTTAATGGAGGCCAAAGAAAGATTTGCATATTAGTTAAGTGATTCTCACAGATAAAGAAATGTGACAAAAATCTCACTTGAGCAGCATTTCAACTACTTGGCTTGTTTGCAGAGATAAATGTGCATACAAAGACAGTCTTCTTGCTTCCAGTGACTATAAATTTCTTAATTACTGCTGATGTTGAAAGTGTGCTTTTTTGCTAATTGATAGTTATCAAGATTTTTTTCATGATTTTGTTTTTCTGCTATAGCTTGTACTCCGAAAATGGTGTGAATTGATTCCTGGGGCAGAATTCAGATGCTTTGTGAAGGAAAACAAGCTTATAGGTGAGGTTGTGTTATGGCTCTTCTCTGCTGTTTTTAAGACTCACATTAACGTGCTTTCACAGTGGGTGTCATGCCTTTTATATGCAAGAATATATGGTTTGATCTGACTACGATTCCTATTTTGTTGGTTGTTGCTGCTCCTAATTGATCATAGTGTGAGTCACTTGATACATGTGCTGCTTTTCAATAGACGTTGTATTACAGGTAGTTCACAACAAAGTATTACAATGAAACAAGCAAAGATACAAATCAACAATACAGTTGTACCATGGTTGATGAATGCCTTGCGAGTCTAACGTTTTGGCTCCCAAACGCCACAAACCCAGAAGTGAGTGTTCTGGTTTGTGAACGTTCTTTGGAACCCGAACGTCCAACGCAGCTTACGCAGCTTCCAGTTGGCTGCAGGAGCTTCCTGTAGCCAATCAGAAGTCGTGCCTTGGTTTCCAAACATTTTGGAAGTCGAACGGACTTCCGGAACTGATTCCATTCGACTTCCAAGGTACCACTGTACATCACTTTCCGTAATATCAAATATGGTTATATGATGCTAGTAGAAGATGGTGACAGTTGTTTTAGTCCTGCATTATCTGAGCCATATGAATATGAGTTATGTATGTTTTCGTGTCTATTATTAATGAGTAAAAGACAGAGTGCTACTTTGTCAAGATGGTTCATAGAATTGTGGAGTTGGAAGGGACCACAAGCACCATCTGGTTGACCCCCTACCATGCAGGAATCTTTTGCCCAATGTTTGGTTTGAACCCACAACCCTGAGATTAAGAGTCTCCTGTTCTACTGACTGAGCTGTCCACTTCGAGATACAGTGGTACCTCTGGTTACGTACTTAATTCGTTACGGAGGTCCTTTCTTAACTTGAACACGTTCTTAACCTGAAGCACCACTTTAGCTAATGGGGCCGCTGCGCCGCCACTGCCCGATTTCTGTTCTCTTCCTGAAGCAAAGTTCTTAACCCGAGGTAATATTTCTGGGTTAGCAGAGTCTGTAACCTGAAGCGTATGTAACCCGAGGTACCATTGTATTCTGGTAGACTGACTCTAGTTCAGCTTTGCAGTTCAAGCTGCGTAGGATAAATAACAGTAATTTCCAGGTGACTCATGCAGTTGATACAGCAAAGAACTGAACGTTGTCTCTCTACAACATGTGTAGCTCTTCATTTCATTTAAATGATTTCCTGGACTGGTTTAGAGCAAGTGCAGCATCCCAATATTTCTCAAGTAAAGAGAGATTGTGTACATCAGGGTTGGGGCGCCTGTGGCCCTCCAAATGTTGGACCACCAGTTCCCATGGACCCCTGCTAGTATGGGCAGTGGTCAGTAATTTTAGGAGCTACAGTCCAATTACAACTCTGGTTTGCGGGGAGTACAGCTTCCCCTTTCCTTGGCAACTGGCGAAAGTAAGGGGGAAACAACTGGGCCAGATAGCCAGGGCAGTACTGTGGCTAGCTTGTTGGGCTTGGTTATGAAAGACCTTGGTCGCATTAGTGTCTCTGCATCCTGACCATGGCCGTGCAGCTGTTGTTAGGCTTGAAATGAGCTCCTTGGAGAAAAGGTGGAGCACAAATAATTCTGCATTAACACCACCAATGAACACAACAAACCTGTTGTTTAGTTCTGTGCATTTGAACTGTGGAGATCTCTGTTGGGTGGCTTTCACAGGTAGTGTCCCAGAAGGAGATTTTGTCTGCCCAGAATAAGGAACCATCATCGTGACAACAAAACCCCCCTCATTGAGGACTGGCAAGATTACATTTATGTTCATCATTAACTCTTTTGACTTTTGGAGCCTCCACTAGACACGTGGTTTTGTAACTTTATACTATACATTTCATTACTATTGTATATGTTTAGTTGGTTCGTATATTCAATAATTACGTTACGTGGGGACTGATTTATCAGCTGGTCACGTTTTTGTGTGTTTGGCATACTGCTATATGTGACCGTGGTTTTTTGAGTGTTACAGAATAAGGACTAGCTCAGTTTATTTAACCACTTTGCTGGACTGCTGTTTAGGGGGTCAAGTTATATAGCATAACAATCGCCTCTGCTTCGGTATTTTCATAATTTTCTGTTTTCGTAAAATGGTTTTGAAATCATGCTGGAATCCAAGTAACTGAGGAAATCACAGTACAAAATATACAATCATTTTATTTTATTTTATTTTATTTTAGCAGTAGTCCCAAATACCATATTTTATTGCTTCATAAAAAAAAGATTATTTAAGAAAACAAACCAGCTAACATGGTCGATTGCATCCCATGGAATTTGTTTTCAAAAGGTCTGTCAGAGGCCTTTCTGAATGATTATGTTAGCAAAGAGAATGACCAAGCAGTGAGCATTCTCTTGTTTTTTGTCTGTGAAAGAAACATCACAGCAAGCGTATTTCAGACAGCTTGATCTAATTCAACCAACAAGTTTGCATTCTAATGGAATCATACATTAGCTATGGATGACTGATGTAATTCTCCTGACAGGTATCTCTCAGCGAGACTACACTCAATACTATGAGCACATCTCAAAACAAAAAGAAGAGATCTGTAGACTTACACAAGAGTTTTTCAAGAAACACATCCAGTATAAGTTTTTTGATGAAGACTGTAAGTATTCTTTGAGCTAACATTAGAAAGGAACTGGTGCTTTTTAGAAGCTAAAGGGTTTTATTTAAATAGATTTTGGGGACTGAAATGCCATATGACTTCTCTGGAAGATTTTTGATTAAAAATTGTTAGGGCTGCAGTCTTACAAAGCTAGGAACACCTGTGAGGTGCAAGCAGAATTCTACGTGCACCCAGAGGTATCTTTCAAAGTTCCACCTGCAGCCATCTACATAGCTGAAGAGGCAAGTTGCTTTTTATTCAAATTTGGTTTGCTTCTTTTGCCATGTGAGAAGGTTTCCCAAGAAGCTCTATAGACTTTGCTTGTTTCACATTGTACAGGTTCTTCTCCCATGTGCTCATGCAGTTTGTCAGAGTGACATTTACAGCCCTTGATTATTTTATTCAGTTTTTATGAGGTAAAGTTGTTTAAGGACCAAAGTGTTTTCGTCTTTCTTGAATGGAGATGTCTCATTTGTTCTTCAGCTGTAATGAATGCTATTTCATTAAATCCAAACTAAGGTTGAAAAATTGATACTCTTCACTAAAGAAAAGTAGTGATATTTCAATCACTTAATTTGGAATTGATTTTTGAATTTAGAAAACTATACAAGCTGAACCCTGTGATGTAGGAAAATGTGTGTACAGAAATGCTAATTTTAACCATACTTTGGTGCGAAACGAGCCTCTCAAGGCAGCACACGTCATAAAGGTAAAGGTAAAGGGACCCCTGACAGTTAAGTCCAGTTGTGAACGACTCTGGGGTTGCAGCACTCATCTCGCTTTAAAGGCCGAGGCAGCTGGCGTTTGTCCACTTCCGCAGACAGTTTTTCCAGGACATGTGGCCAGCATGACTAAGCCGCTTCTGGCGAAACCAGAGCAGCACATGGAAACGCCGTTTACCTTCCTGCCGGAGCGGTACCTATTTATCTACTTGCACTTTGATGTGCTTTTGAACTGCTAGGTTGGCAGGAGCAGGGACCAAGCAACAGGAGCTCACCCCGTCGCAGGGATTCGAACTGCCGACCTTCCGATCGGCAAGCCCTAGGCTCAGTGGTTTAACCCACAGAGCCACCCACGTCCCAACACATGTCATAGGTATCTGTAAAATACATAAATCCGCTTTAAGCAACCATACTATAAAAATACAGGGAAAATAAACCACACTCAATCCAGCGTGGTTTGTTGGTTGGTTAAGTTGAGGGAGGCTGTTCTACATAGTAGTGTTTGCAACAAGTAATAATCTTTACTTTCAATCACTAAAGCTGTGGGAGATTATGAGAATTGCATTCCAATATGTCTAAACAGGAGGATTATAATAGAACCTATTGCTGCCTTGACTGACCTTTAAAACATCCAGAGTTATTGGACTAGGCAAGCAGAACAGTTTACACAGAGTTGTAATTTCATAGGCTACGCGAGAGAGCATGGTCTGACCTCAGAATTTTTCAGATATCCAAAAAATTGACTACGCGACTCCCTGTTTTGGGAACAAAATTCCTTGATAATGCTTCAGAGGAAATACTTGGAGGGTGAAGAATGGTCAATGCCCTGAAGCAATTTCCTGTGTTGAGCTACCCTGCTTTGACAAAGAATGAAAGGAAGCCCTTTACTTATGTAGCAAATGTGTCAGTAACCAGATGATCATAAGTTCACATGGGCTACTACTACAGAGAAATTTAAGCCTTCCCAAATCCAGCTGAGCACAGTGTATTTGAGCACTTACAGCCTAAGCCCATTTAACTGCCACTGATTTCAATGGGCTTTACTCTCAGTTAAGTCTGCATAGTGTTGCAGCCTTAAGAGTATGCAGACTCTCTTGGGAAGTGCCATTTGAGTTATTTCCCTTAAACTTCCAGGACTAATCTTATCACCCATAAATCTGCCTCTAAATCTTTCTAGACTCATCTGAATCCTTTTTCAGGTGTTATGTTCTTGATCAAAGCAAACACTTAAGGCAGGCGAGGAAGGTTGGTGCTGGGGATGAGGGCACTAGTTCTGCCCCATGTTGACATTCCAACTGCTTTCCCACGTCTAGAAGCCAAAAACCTGAAGCAAGGAGTCTTTTGTACTTGTCAAAGCTCCCCAAACATTTTTGAACCCTGGAAAACCAGGCTTTTAAACTGCCTAGGGCAGGGGTCAGCAACCTTTTTCAGCCGTGGGCCGGTCCACCATCCCTCAGACCATGTGGTGAGCCGGACTATATTTGGGGGGGAGAATGAACAAATTCCTATGCCCCACAAATAACCCAGAGATGCATTTTAAATAAAAGGACACATTCTACTCATGTAAAAACACGCTGATTCCCAGACCGTCTGTGGGCCGGATTGAGAAGGCAATTGGGCCACATCGGGCCTTAGGTTGCCTACCCCTGGCCTAGGGAGCCTCCATGAAACTCGCCTTCCATGATGATGGGGAATG
Organism: Darevskia armeniaca; assembly: GCA_034641395.1. Taxonomy (NCBI): domain Eukaryota; kingdom Metazoa; phylum Chordata; class Lepidosauria; order Squamata; family Lacertidae; genus Darevskia; species Darevskia armeniaca. Next base: position 6,174,306 of record JAWWNF010000019.1, on the reverse strand, counting down.
AAGTGAATGTTCCCCTCCCACTGCCTTCTCTCATTTACCTTGACCTGGAATGCAATGTCTGAAGACCCCTTAAACCAGTGTCTTTCATCACATCTTTTGGTAGTGAATATCATCATTTAATATATGTGCTAGTTAAGTGGAAAGTAAGGGATGTGGGTGGCGCTGTGGGTTAAACCATAGAGCCTAGGGCTTGCCAATCGGAAGGTCAGTGGTTCGAATCCCCACGACGGGGTGACCTCCCGTTGCTCAGTCCCAGCTCCTGCCAACCTAGCAGTTCGAAAGCACGTCAAACTGCAAGTAGATAAATAGGTACCGCTGCAGCGTGATGGTAAACGGCGTTTCCGTGCGCTGCTCTGGTTCGCCAGAAGCGGCTTAGTCATGCTAGCCACATGACCTGGAAGCTGTACGCCGGCTCCCTTGGCCAGTAAAGCAAATGAGCGCCCCAACCCCAGAGTCGTCCACGACTGGACCTAACGGTCAGGGGCCCCTTTACCTTTAAGTGGAAAGTACCAGTACTGAATCTCCTGCCAATCAACTTATTTGTTGATTGTTTCCCCCTCGAGTGTTAATAAGAGATCGAAAAATACTTTTCTATCCACTCACACAAAGTCTTTTCTGTTTTTTTCAACCCTGTCATGTTCCCCTTTGGTCATTTGTCTCTCTCTCTCCATAATTAAAAAGCCCAACATCCTTCTGCTCTTCCTTATAGGGAACGTGTTCTTCTTCTTGATCACTTTGCTTGCCCGTTTCTGTACCCTTTTCAGTTCTGTAATATTTGGTTTAGCCATGAAGAGACTAGAACTGTCTATGCTTACTTAGTAATCCAAATACAGTCACACCATAGATCTAAACAAAAAGTCATGCCATATGGTGATGACCACTAGCCTAGTTAGAGGAGTTCAAACAGAAATTTCATAGCTGATGGCAGACCTATCTTTTTCATGAACCGATCAGCCATGACAGCCTTATCTACTCAATTATTGGTATGCATCAATATGATGCATCAAACATCAAATGAGCAGCAACTAAGTACAGAAATTCAAAAAACATAAGAATACTTGCAAATTACCTTGTTAATAAGTAAATAAACATAATAAACTAGCAATTCATGCTACTTTGAATAAAACAACACCAGTAAACTGGCTTAATCCAGCAGTTTAGAAGAGGTAGTTGACCTTTTTGGTGGTAGGTATGGCCACACTCTTGTACGTGCATTCTCATGTGCACATACAGGCATACAGCCCCCTCCCTCCACGCCTGTTCTGTGCAAATCAGTGTGAGTGTCACTCTGTATCCCCATCAGGGTAAAGTAGATGCAAATATTTAAATCCATCCCAGCATTGTGAATACTTATTCCCCCAACCCCCATTTTGTGCTGCCACTGCCAAAATTGGAGGGGTCTTGGGGTGAGCAGAAAAAAATAATTGGGAGGCCAAATGAGACCTCCTAGCCAGGTTTTAGCCCCCTGTGGCTTAAAGCTAAACAGGAGGAAGTATAAGCCTCACACACCATTACATGTACATGGCCAGATAAATCTACATTTCACAAAGGCAACATGGGGTTCTCCACAGTTTGCCAATGTATGTTGAGAGGCAGCCCCACCTCTCGCTTGTGGTAGCAGCTTTTTCCAGGCTTATAGGGGTGGAGCAGGATAGGCAGAGCTATTTTCTCTCTATCAACAACCTCTATGTGAAGAAGCAGAGTGTTTGTGAGCAGCAGCTGCTGGGGAGAAATTGGGAATGGCTGACACTCTCAAGCCCTGCTTAGGACATTCCAAGGCATCTGGTGCCACAGTGAGAATTGCTAGACGAGATGGATCTTGGTTTGATCCAGCTTGCAGGATGCAAGTTGTTTTTATTAGTGTAAAATGTGAGTAAGCTCACAGTCGTTGGTGTAGACCACTGAGGAGGGTCTGAACTTCTTAAAAAGCCTTGTGGCTCCATCTTGCATCACCCAGCAGGGCTCGTTACTTTGTCACTGCAGTAGCAGGAGAAGCCCCAGGCAACAAGGAAGGGACCCACACTGGCAGAGCAATTCAGCAGAGTAGCTGTCACCATAACCACAGGCCCATCACTCATGCAGATCTAGGGCAGCCTCGGTCCCTGGGACTGCTGCTAGAGAGGAGCTCAACAACAGCAAGAGCCAGGGCGCTTCATGCCAGTGGAGTGATGTCACTTGGCAGGTGGAGACCATTTGGGGCTGGATGACAGGAGAGGTCTGCCCCATACAAGCTCCCCCTCCCCACGCGTGCTGGATTGGGGGTTTGGATTGTGCTCTCAGTTGTCCTAGTTTTCTAGGATGAAGTTTATGGGAAGAGGCGGAGTGTGCCCTCCTCGTGCTTGGCCCAACACATCTCACTTACCCTTTCACAGCACCGGAAGAATCTAGGTTTGCTTCAGTGTAACATAAGAAGAGTACCTTCAGTACTAAGAAGGCCTAAAAGCATAAAATTTGAAGTGGTTTTGGTTTTTGCTTAGTAAACCTATTAATCTTGCTTCTTCTCTTCCCTCCCCTTTCCTTTTCCCTTCTTTAATCTTTCTAGTTGTGTTTGATATCTACAGGGACAGCATGGTAAGTCAACTCTTTGGTTTGGAATGCTTTATTATTTTTATTCTGTGTAAATTTTTTGACTATGGTCTCCTTGGCAAAGCAGTATTTTATTCTGCTTTTCAAAAAAAAAAAGTGTTGCCATGATCTTATGCAGGGTCCCCATCAATAAGCATGAATAGTACATATCCAAGTTGCTGCTCCAGGCACACTGGACTCTGTGAGTTCCCAGTGGGATTTTTCATTTTTTCTTGGAACGCCACACTATAGGCAGATTTCAATTTTTCCTCTCAGTTTCAGAAGCAGTTTGCTGTGCAGTAGGAGAAACTGCTGCTTGAAAAGCAGAAATCCTTTAAGGGTCATGCTGGCTGCTTCTTTGGAACCTAGCTTACTTTACAGAGTAAGCCCAGTTGTGCAGAAAGGAGAGGGGAGTGGGGTTGTGGGAGACTGAGGCTCACTGCAGCTTGTTTTTGCTTGAAGAGATCTCCTTAAACCAAGGCATGACATGTGAATGCTACCCCTGCCTCATGTTCTTTATCAAAGTGTTGATCTGCAGAACTAAGAATCGTTATTTAAAACTCTTTAAATATATTCTGTAGCAACTGTATTCCTTGCCAAATCAAATCTTCTCACCTTTTTCTTTTAACTCACAATAACTTCATTCGTTTTAGGCTGGGCAAATGAATTATTCTGTGGGGACAGTTTTGTGTGAATTTATGATGCTTAAATAGTAAAGAATTTTTGAAATTTGTCAACTGTTGCATTGGAGCTTTAGTTGTTGAATACGTGCAATCATTCATTTGTAAATGATTTGTACCTTGTGGTTGCTTGCTTTCCCTTTCAATGCCTACATACCGTAGCTCTAAAAGAGCAAGCTGACTGCAAAAGGATTGCCCCCCCCGTTCTCCCTTGCATCTCCCCCACCCCCACTGTGAGAGGTGTGTGAGGTCTCCTCAGAAGTAAGCATCCATACACGCTTGCTATTAAGCTAATAGCTTTATTTACAGCATCAAGCGTTATAGGTTTCACAATTCATCATCCGTCTCATCTGAATCAGATTCCCGGAATACCGGTTGGCGGCTCCGCCCCCAACATAAGAGCTTTGGGCAACCTAGGCGCCGCCTCCCCTCCTTCCGCTTCCACGATCAAGACCTGAGCGGGGTGGCGCTGGTCGCCTCCCCTGCGTTCTCGTCTTCCATGCCAGTTGCCTCTGGGGCTTGGGCAACATCCTCCAGCCTCATCTCATCCCTGTTTCCCTCCACTTCCTGCTCCCCGCCTTCCGACTGCACTGAAGCCCCGGTTGGGTCCCTGAGCCCTCCCCCTTCTTCTGGCGTGGCTAGGGCTCTTTCCTCATCCCACTGCCTCAGCACCACTTCTGGTGTTAACGGAGCTCCTCCTTGCGTGGGCAATGCTTGTTCAGCGTCCCAGAGCTTCAACACCGCTTCCGGAGTTAATTGTGCTCTGTCTACGCTGCCTGTGTCTTCCGACACTGCCTTGGGGCTAGCGCAGCCCCTGACACCCACCCTGCTTCCTGACCTGCTTTTCTGGTGATTGGGGGCCCCAGGCAAGGCAGCAAGGCGATCGGAAGTGGGCCCACTCCTCACTGAGCCTACTGACCCCTCCCCGCCGCTTGTTGCTTTCTGCCCCCGCGTCCACAAGCAGGCTGGACAATTAGGTGTTAGCGGGTGGGGAAGTCTATAAGGCAGCCGGAGGTGAAACAGAACAGGATCGTGTCCATTTCAGCTCCCGGAGAGCTCGGTCTCTTGCTGGTGCTGCACAACACCCTCCGCCACACCCACCCATCTTCACAGCCCGGCTGCTGATCCGTGGCAGGTCAGGCCCGCTTTGCAGATGGCTTGAGCTCAGTGCGGTTTGCCCAGACTTGAACCTCCTCCTCCTCCTCCTCCCTTCCCCAAGAATCCTGGTGTGAAAAGGAAAGGAGAAGGGGGTTGAAAATCCAGCAGCTTCCAGATAAGTCACCCTTATCTGCTTGTGTGTTCCCAGGGGAGCCTTTTTGGAGACATGCTGGATCAAGGAGAAATTCCTTGCGCTGGGGAGCCATATTTGCTGTTTGGCGCGGCTTAGCCAGCTCAGTTCTTGTGATGATGGCAGCGTCGCCCCCCACCCAGAGGCGTCTGCGACTTCGGATTGGCTGCAGGAGCTTCCTGCAGCCAATCTGAAGCCATGGCAGCATTGCGGAAGTCAGTCCCCGCGCGGCAAGGCGTCCACGGCTTCTTCTCAAGGAAACACTGTGCCAATTTAGCTCAGTGCAGGGTCCACGGACCGGATTAACGAGCCTGGTGGGCCAGATCCGGCCCGTGGTCTGTAGTTTGAAGATGCCTGGTCAAGTACATTGTATACTCCTTTTCCCCTCCTCCCTCCAGTTTTCATCTTCTCTTTTCTCTTTATAGCTTTTCTGGGTGGGTGGTAAGGGAACAGTGTTTGGGGGGCATCTTGAAACGGAAGGGTCTTAATAATTGTTCAGAAAACACCACAGTTGTCCTTCATTAGTTAAGAAGACTCCTTGCAGGATCCAGCCAAAGGCCCATGCGCTCCAACCAGAGGTCTGGGGGAAGCCACAAGCAAGGCCTTATTCTCCATGAATTTCTAATTTAATTTTGCTGAAGTGCCAGTTGATAAAACGATTGAAAGAAGTAGCAAAAACTGAGAAACAATTTGCAGGTTTGAACCAATGCATGGTGGCAGTTAATGCCTGTCACCTTTTAAACAGAATCAAATGGGTCAAGTGTAAGAGGGTTGTTATATTGAAAGCTGTATTATGCCACTTTAACAGTCATGGCTTCCTCCAAAGAATCTTGGGAACTGTAGTTTCTTATGGGTGCTAAGAGTTATTAGGAGAGCCCTGTTCCCCTCACAGAGCTATATTGCTCAAAGCTCCCTAGGAAGAGGGATTGGTGGTTAAACCACTTTCAGCACCTTTAACCAACTGCAGCCCCCCTCCCTTTTTTGGGAAAGCCATGGCAGTTTAAAAGCGATAAAATAGATGTGCCTTTCAAGCTGATACCAAGCACGTTCACTGATAGATATCCAACTCTGGCTTTCCTCAGAGAAGTCTATGGCTGATCTACCGCTGAGCCTATTCCACCAAGATTAGTGGATTTACAAGCAACTATATTTAGGTTTGGGCAATAAATGTCTGCTGTGAACCTTGGCATGGCAAACGGGGCTCTGTGGGCACATTAGAGCTTTTGGAGAAGCATTTCAGCTATGTGAATGTTTGAAAAAAGATGTTTGTGCAGATTGATTAATAAACCTTGAAAGTGGCTATATAAATGAAACTCTAGTGGAAGGTTTTCCTCTAGCAAGAATAATCTTGAATAGTAGTCAAACAAGTGTGGCTATTAACAACATTGTGATGTCAAAAATAGACAGAAAAATGTGCTTAATTGCCTAGAATTTATTGGAACGATCATATTTACTTGTACATGTACTTTCTGTTTTCATTACTGGGTTGTGGAAACCTGCAATTGAGCAGCATTATCTTCTGAGTCTGCTGCTGCAGAGCAAAGGTGGCTCATATTGCTAGATGATGATGATGGTGATGATAAAAATAAAAACAAAAACATAATTTATCTTCCCCAACAGAATATTAAAAACACAGTAAAACATCAAACATTAAAAACTTCCTTAAACAGGGCTGCCTTCAGATGTCTTCTAAAAGTCAGATAGTTGTTTATTTCCTTGACATCTGATGGGAGGGCGTTCCACAGGATGGGAGCCACTACTGAGAAGGCCCTCTGCCTGGTTCCCTGTAACCTCACATCTTGCACGTAGGGAACCGCCAGAAGGCCCTCAGAGCTGGTTCTCAATGTCTGGGCTGAACGATGGGAGTGGAGACGCTCCTTCAGGTATACTGGGCCAAGGCCATTTAGGGCTTTAAAGGTCAGCACCAACACTTTGAATTGTGATCAGAAACGTACTGGGAGCCAATGTAGGTCTTTCAGGACCGGTGTTATATGGTCTTGGTGGCCACTCCCAGTCACCAGTCTAGCTGCCGTATTCTGGATTAGTGGTAGTTTCCTGATCACCTTCAAAGGTAGCCCCATGTAGAGCGCATTGCAGTAGTCCAAGTGGGAGATAACCAGAGCATGCACCACTCTGGTGAGACAGTCTGCGGGCAGGTAGGGTCTCAGCCTGCGTACCAGATGGAGCTGGTAGACAGCCGCCCTGGACACAGAGTTAACCTGCGCCTCCATGGACAGCTGTGAGTCCAAAATGACTCCCAGGCTGCGCACCTGGTCCTTCAGGGGCACAGTTACCCCATTCAGGACCAGGGAGTCCCCCACACCCGCCCGCCCCCTGTCCCCCCAAAACAGGACTTCTGTCTTGTCAGGATTCAACCTCAATCTGTTAGCCGTCATCCATTCTCCAACTGCAGAGTCCATTACCCAGTCCTTCCCAGCTCGCTTTTATGAGCCAGGATGGGCACGGATCAAGGAGGCAGGTGGTTGGTTTCACTCATCCAAGCAGCCTGTCTACATCCTCGGAGGTAACAGATTGAAATTGATTCCATGCAACTTGACTAGACAGGACTCTAGCACTCTCCCGCCCTCGCCCTCCAGGAGAACATCCGCCACGACCTGAAGCAGCTTGGATAGGGAATCCTTGCTGCAGCAGGGAGGTTGGTACACCAAAAGGAATCCTGTACTGTCCCTATTGCCTAACTTCCAGAACATGCACTCAGAAAACTGGGTCTTCCCAATAGAATGCCTGGTGTAAGCTAATGACTTCCTAAAAATCACTGCAACCCCCCCCCCGCCCACATGACCTGGGTTGCTGTGCAGAAGAGAAACCTGGTGGACAAGCAGCAGAAAGAACAGGCCCATCTGCTTCATTCAACCAAGTCGCTGTTACACATGTCAGGTCAAGTCTCCAATCCACGATAAAGTCATTGATGGCAGTGGTCTTGTGAATCTGGCATTGCACAGTAGCACCTTCAGGTCATGTGGGTCTTCCTTGCTGATTCCAATATCCTTCTGGTCAAGACCAGACCCGGAGGCAGGGATAGTCCTCAAACAACGACTAAACCTGCCTCCTCAGTAATGACATGGATCTGGCATAGCTTCTCCTCCTACCCATGATCACTGAGATCAGGTGTCCCAGTGCATCCCCCCCTCCATGGAACCTGCCCCAGTCATTCTGTTGGCTGGGCCCATTCCCAGGCAGCCCAGACCCTCTCCCCTTAAGAACCAAATTTGTTGTTGTCGTTTAGTCGTGTCTGACTCTTCGTGTCCCCATGGACCAGAGCACGCCAGGCACTCCTGTCTTCCACTGCCTCCCGCAGTTTGGTCAGGCTTTGAGAACACTGTCCAACCATCTCGTCCTCTGTCGTCCCCTTCTCCTTGTGCCCTCAATCTTTCCCAACATCAGGGTCTTTTCCAGGGACCAAATACAAACTATATAAAACAATAAAAACTAATTAAAAAACCCAAAACAAAACAGAATTCAGTTATACTAAAAATTAAACTAATCCCCAGCCCCAACTAATCATTTAATTCACCCCCAACATAGCAAGTGGGACCCAGGTGGCGCTGTGGGTTAAACCACAGAGCCTAGGGCTTGCTGATCAGAAGGTCGGCAGTTCGAATCCCCGCGACGGGGTGAGCTCCCGTTGCTCGGTCCCAGCTCCTGTCCACCCAGCAGTTCGAAAGCACATCAAAGTGCAAGTAGATAAATAGGAACTGCTCTGGCGGGAAGGTAAACGGCGTTTCCGTGCGCTGCTCTGGTTCGCCAGAAGCAGCTTTGTCATGCTGGCCACATGACCTGGAAGCTGTACGCCAGCTCCCTCGGCCAATAAAGCGAGATGAGCGCCGCAACCCCAGAGTCGGACACGACTGGACCTAATGGTCAGGGGTCCCTTTACCTTTACAACATAGCAAAAACCAGACCATAAAACCGTAATTTAAAATGCCACAAATTAAAAAATATTTTAAAACATTTTAAAACATTTAAAAGCATTTTTGACATTTGCCTCTACCCCAGAGTTGTTCCAGTGAGTCTGGGGTCTTCAGCACTCACAGCCGGGCAGCGTCTCTCCAGTCTCCCAGGAGTCGCTGAAGTAGAGCTGGTGAGCCTGCCCCCCCCCCCGCCAGGTGGAAAGGGCCTTGCAGGGAGCAGCCTTCAGCACTCTCAGCCGGGCAATCTTGCTGAACCTTGTTTGTTTGTTCTGAAGTATTGGCAATGGTTCAAGGCCACCAAAGGAATGTTCCCTCCTTTTTAAGGTACGGATAGGAATTGGAGAAACATTGTGGTTGCAACTGTAGAACTTCCTTGTCCATTCAGCATCTCTGTAAGTGATCTTTGATACTGGAGCTTCCATCTGCCAGAGTAGACAAGTCATAACTGTGCACAGACTGATGCTATTTTGTGTGGCTGCAGCCTCTTAGAATCCTGAGCATCCCAGTTTTCATTTAAAAGGAAGAAATCTGTTGTGGCAGCAGAGATAAGTTTAAATGATGTGTGCTGGCAAAACTTTGGCATAGTCATGAACACTGGACAGAGTGGCCTGCCTGCCCACATTCTAAATGATGTAGAAATCTTCCTGCCAAAACCTCTAAAATGGTTTAGATGGGCAAACTGCATGTAGCTGTTTTAACACTTTGCACTTCATCAAGCTGAAGACCGAGACCTTTCACACCAAGAGGTCAAAATTTGTTAGCCGCTGGTTCTTTTTGTGACCAAATTGGTTTTGTCTTTTTTTAAATTGTTTTTATTAAGGATTTTCTTGGGTTACAATAGTACAAACATTGTCTCTACTTTCATATCGTGAAGTCCTTTCTATTGATCAGTTATGTTTGATGTGAGACTTTAATGTTGTATACAGTATAAGGCGGGGGGTGGGGGGGAAGAGAGCGGAGGGAGAAGCGGGCAGTAGCCTGCATGGTGAAAGTGTGAGGTTTTTGTGTCAGCATCACATGGGCAGGCTTTCTTTCTATTCATGTACACTGTATTTGTTTTCTTTGGCGTAAGAGAGGTTGGGGGCCCAGGGCGTGATTGCTTGCTTTCAGCTGACTGCTGTGAGATTTGTTTGCATGTGTGAGGGGCAGGAGGGGCTGTTGTATCAAGGCAGCCATATCAATCCGTATGGCTGTATGGTGGGTTGTTGTCTTGTTGGGCTGTGTATGTAATAAAGGGGAGTCACTTCCGGTTGGCGTGCCGGAGATGGCGGTCGGGGGGAAATGTCGCTCTTGACATTCCCCCGTCGGACCGGGCAAAGGGGAGTTCGCGCCAGCGCCGCGACCCCCAAAACCCCCGGGAAGGGCGTCCCGGGGTCCGGAGGACCCGCAGGAGCTCGGACGCCGGTCCCGATCCCAGGGAGCTCTTAGCGGGGCTCCCGGGAGCGATCGGGCGGCGGAGCTCTAGGGTCCGTTAACAGCCCCGTCCGGCGAAGCTGCAAGACCGTCACCTCTGAGCGCGCCGATTCCTTCTAAATCTTCAATTTGGAATTGTAAGTAATCTTCAAGAAAAAGTCTTAATTTTGAACCAATTGGAACCTGGCTTGAGGACGAAAACACGGAGGTCCGTCCCTTGCCATTGTGTAACAACGACAGGGCATTGTTGCATAGCTTTGAGAAGTATTGCCTGGAATTTGACACTTTGTTTCGGAGATTTAACCCTTGCGCCCCCCCCCCCCCCCGGTCCTAGGGGGCAGACGAAGTTAATTTAACTGTTATAAGCAAGAGGATTATTTTGGAGCTTTGGAACCTTTGAAAAATTTGCAAAAACTTGGAAAAGTCAGAAAAGAACTGTTTGCTAAAAATGGCGGTGAAACAGGATGTGGATCTGACAACATTGTTGGAGAAACTGAAAGAACTTAGAATGGATTATATTGCTGGAGTGAAAGAACTGAGAGCTGAACTGGCTGCTGCTGGGAACAGCACTGTGACTGAGATAAAGCAAAGCATAAACAATGGTCTGACTGGTCAGGATTTACAATCCAACTCTGTGAACAGTGTACTTGTTGTGCCTAAACAGAGGAAGCCTACCCAGAAGATAACCAGCTGCAAAAGATTCATACACTTAAAGTCAAGAGCTGTCGTCATCATCAGGAAAAAGAGAAATATTAGGAGAATGGACAACAAACCACAGCTCAACGATAAGCAGCGGAGAGGAAGTCGTGACAATCTGGACCAAATTTGGAAGGGAAGGCCAAAAATCTTAATGGATACTGTTTTGGATGTCACCCTGCAGCAAAGACAATGGGTTCCAAAGTGGGATCCTGCAGGAATAGGATGAACATTTATATAAAGTAACTGTTTTGTGGCCTACTGGTTTTTGAACTTGGATTTGGAGGAAATGATTATAGTATGATTTTAGAAAAATAATGATATAAGATTGATAGGTATTATAAATGATAAGTAATGATAAGTAATTTTGATGCTGAAATAGTCTGCGCCGGGGACTGGGGGGGGGAGCAGGAATTTGATTAAAGTAAAAGATAAGATTGTAAAAGATGTGAGTGGTTGGTAAGCGATTTGAAATCAATGAATTATGGAAATGTTAATGATGTGGAATTAGAAACCTGGTAAGAATGTAAACTATGATAAATGAAAACAATGAGGGGGGGGCGTGAGGAAGTCATCAGAGATTGTATAAACTGTATGTGATCTGGCCTGAATCGGGGCTGTACAAAAATTGGAAAAATTAATAAAAATTATTATAAAAAAATAAAATAAATAAATAAAGGGGAGTCACACTGCGGTGAAGGCATCCTCTTTTATTTGTCCTCGTGTTAGTTTCAGTTTGTGGGTTAGCTTTATCTTGTTTTACCAATATAACAGGGATCCAAAATGTGGACTTTGTCTGATTTATTTAAGCGACAGCACCCTTTCACGCTGAGTACGTGCATGCAAAAGACTGTGGCTTGCCATTTTGTGATATAGGCAAGAATTGTCTTGCTAGATCAGGCTGAAGCCACAATGTTCTGCCTCCAGCAGTGTCCAGTCAGATACTCTAAGAACAGGGGCAGCCAGGGTAGTGCCCTCAGGAGTTTGTGGTCTGCAGCTCCCATTAGCCTCTGCCAGCATGCTAAATGGTCAGACATGATAGGAGTTGAAGTCCACAACCTTTGGAAAGCATCCCCGTGAACGTTCTCTTAATAGGCCTGGCTCACAGGCAGCAGCCATCCCCCATTGTTTGGTATTAGCACCTGCTATCCAGATGCCATTTAGCTATCATGGCTCACAGACACCAAATAGGTCAATCCTCCATAAGTCAACCTCCACATATGTTTTGATTGTTAATGTGTGGTTTTGTGACCCCCTTAACCAGCCTTGCTTCCACCCCACCAGATCAGATAGCCATTGTGTTAATGAACTGAACCCCACATGAAAATTAGCGGAAAGCATGTGTGTCCACATTACATTTTAAAGGCTTTCTTTATGTTGTCCTATATAAATAGATTTATGTTTTGCTTCTGCCATTTTTCTTCTGCAGGGTAGAGTGTGGTTAATTGATTTTAATCCATTTGGCGAGGTAACAGATTCTCTACTATTTATGTGGGAGGAGCTGAGGTCTGGAAATGGTTTGAAAGATGATGAGAGTGAAGGTGGAGCCATGGAACAGGTAACAGATGGGGGGGGGGGGGACACATGGAATGGTGATGTGACTGGAAATATAATTAACCAGGTCCTCCTGACTTCTGTATATGTACCTGGATGCAAGGATTCATTATGCATTCTTCATCATCTATGGAAGCTATTGTGTCTTGTTTAAATGAATACATGGATTTTCCATTGATTTTGAACTGCAGAGATAATAAGTGCTACTGGGCAGAGTCTGTTTTCTGCTCATAGGTTTGCTTTTCAGAGTGATTCTCAATGAGAATTATCTCTCCGCAAGCACCCTCTGGCAGGGTCATCTTGCAGCATTACCAGCATTACCAGGTGTATGTGCTGATGGGACTACTGATTCCTTAATGTAGAGATGGCCCACTTCCCTTGGTATCCAAGAAATGGAAATCTATTTGGATTCTGATGTCTAGGGTGTCAATTAATGGGGTGCATGCACATACAAAACCTAAAGGTCCAAGTATTGTTAGTGTGTCATATCTGTGCGTCTACCTACATTAAAAAAAAAATCCTTGCAAATGAAGCTGATCTTTTTTTGCCACATCTTCATTCACAATTTAGTAGGTTCACTTCCAGCCAAATAAAATGAGCTACATTTTGAGCAGCTGGAGTTGTGAGGGAGTATCTTTCATAAATTTCCTTTTTGAACTTCTGCATATATACACTGGTGTTCTGGACTTCAGGGAGCTGGAAATGAAAGGCAATATTAATTTGAAGAAGGCCTTCTGGTGACAGCTCTGCTTTCCAAGTTGCTCGTCACCCTGAGCTTTTATTGCACTTTCCAGACAAAACAAAAACCTCTACGTGTAACATCAGTTTTCAAGCATCACCTTTAGGCATGAACTTTCTCACTGTACATTTAACAGTGTTCCATTTCCTAGTTATTCCTAGTTATTCTTTTATAATATCGGGTCTTCCAACTGAACTGTTGATATTTCCAGTTCCATTTTTTTTATCAGTATTTGAGAACTTACGTAGCGAGAGTACTGATTCCCATTAATAGCGAAAAGTGGCAACTGAAGGCCCCCAGGCCAAGACCACCTTCGCCCAGCTTGCCAAACCAAGGGCAACAGAGGCTGTGGAGGCAGCTGCATTTATGTAGTAGAACCTGCCAGCAGCCACCTCAGTGAACTCCATTCTTCAAATGGCCCTCCTGGAAATTGAGTTGTTTTTGTTCTTCAAATTCATGTTTTTGTCGTTCAGAACTGTCTACCTCTTCTACAATAGTTTGAGACTTTTTCCTAAAACAATGTACATTTAGAAAATACAATTAAAAATGAGTATTAAAAAGCTATTGATAAAGTAGAAATACCAAGTGAGTGATCCTTCCCAATGTGATCCTTTTGAGGCTTTTTTTGGTCAATTATTTGAAATATAAAGGTAAAGGGACCCCTGACCATTAGGTCCAGTTGTGACCGACTCTGGGGTTGCGGCGCTCATCTCGCTTTGCTGGCCGAGGGAGCCGGCGTACAGCTTCCAGGTCATGTGGCCGGCATGACTAAGCCGCTTCTGGCGAACCAGAGCAGCGCACGGAAACGGCGTTTACCTTCCCGCCAGAGCGGTACCTATTTATCTACTTACACTTTGACATGCTTTCGAACTGCTAGGTGGGCAGGAGCAGGGACCGAGCAACAGGAGCTCACCCCGTTGCAGGGATTCGAACTGCCTACCTTCTGATCAGCAAGCCCTAGGCTCTGTGGTTTAACCCACAGTGCCACCCACATCCCTTATTTGAAATATACTGCACTAATTAGGTACGCACATTGGTGATTTTAAATTGACATCTCTTGCTTATTGCCTCCCCTTATTAGGACTATCCATCATTCCGTTGTACAAACAGCAACCTTACTGTTCAGCCTAGCCCCTATCTCAGCTACAGGCTGCCCAAAGATTTTGTAGACCTTTCCACTGGAGAAGATGTTCACAAATTAATTGACCTGCTCAAACTGGTAAGTAAGTTTCCTAACAGAGGAGCATATCTTTAAGTTTCTAAGGAATACAGGCACTTATTTGGTTCAGAGGCTACTTCACATCTGTATGTGTCATTTTATTTCTCATGACGGTCTCCTTCCCACCTGATGAGCTGGGAGGACAGACTCTTGTAAAGCTTGTCATATTAGATAATACAATGGTTTTGTTGGTGGAGGTCGATCTGTTGAGGTTATTTGTAGACTAATTTCCACATGGTGCTCAGTGATCAAATGATGTGAGACTCAATCAAAATTGTTTTCAGCTCTTTTATTTTTTACAGTACCGTATTGGCCCGAATCTAAGACGCACCCACAAATAAGCCACACCTTTAAAATTCATTGCTTAATTGCGGGTGTGGCCCGCTTCACGGCACTCCTGGCACAACCTCCCCAAGCCGGCGCCGGGAGGGGGGCTTGGGAGTAGTCAGCGGGTGGGCTGTACGCCACTGCCACGTGCTCCTGGGCTGTTCTCGGGGGGGGGGAGCCGCGCCGCTTTGCCAGTCTTGGGAGCCCTGCACTCCCGGGCTGCTTCCTGGGGGGGAGGGAGCCATGTGGTAAAGTCGCAAATATAAGCCGCACTTTAACTTTTCACGGCCCAAATTTGGGAAAAAAGAGTGGCTTATATTCGGACCAATAAGGTATATCAGTTTCTAGGTGAATTTTTATATTTCATCATATATTTGGTAAACTCTTACAGGGTCTCTCTGTTTTCATTTAGATTCCGCCTTTCCTGGTCTTTTTAGTACAGGTTACTTGGTCTAATAAGGGACAAGAGTCATTTTGTGTAGAGGGAAGAATTTTGGCCAGCACAACTTCTCCAACCCAGTTGCTGCAATGATGTTGGGTTGCCTTGACATTTTAAAATTTAGGTTCACAATCTAAAAGTAGATCCTAAGCTCTGGGCAGACTTTATTTTTATCTCTTCAGCACTTTTAACTGAATTGTGCCATCCAGTGTTTCCAAACTTTTTTACAAAACAACAACATGATAGGAAAAATGACACATGCAAATATTTAGTCACTATATACTATCTTTGTATATAGGAGTCATATAGGTTTTACTAGCCCATTTCAATAAAGGGATGCATATTTAGAACCCACAATTCGCTGGCGTTTTTGTAGCCAGGAATGGAGTCTTTAAATGCCTACTTAAATGATTATGAATATAGGATGTGAGGATGATCTGGCTGCAACATCTGTCACCCCATTGATCGCCAGGGTTGATTTGGCTGATCTGGCTGGCTAGGCGGGTGTCCCCTTCCTCCCTCACCGCTCCATGTGCGTCTCTCCCGAAGCTGCGCGCTCGGTGGAAGAGGACGACCATCCCAGATTATGAATATATTAAGGCTACATTTCAAAGCAACAGTTCTGCTGTGGTGCGCATTAAGCTGCTGCAAAGGCACATTTCCTTACATAAGGATGGTCTTATCCCATGTCTAATCCTCGTGGCCATTGTTTCATATAGTGTCGGAGAATTCCATAACTGTTGCCAATCTATTTATTTGGATAGTCCTGAATTTTTAGATGTGGGACACCTGGATTGCCAGTAGTACACGTGAAAAGGATCTGGGGGTCTTAGTAGAACACAAGCTTAACCTGAGTCAGCAGTGTGATGCAGCAGCAAAAAAGCTAAGGCTATTTTTGTCTGTTTGTTTATTAGATTTCTATGCCGCCCTTCATCATAAGATCTCAGGGTGGTTCACAGAATAAAATTATGGATAAAATCAAGTAAATAAGTAAAACAAAACATAGAATCGTAGAGTTGGACGGGACCCCAAGGGTCATCTAGTCCAACCCCTGCAATGCAGGCATTTCAGCTAAAGCCCCCAAGGCAGATGTTGACTATCCAGCCACTGTTTAAAAAGCTCCAAGGAAGGAGAATCCACGATCTCCGGAGGGAGACTGTTCCACTCTCGAACAGCTCTTATTGTCAGAAAGTTCTTCCTGGTGTTTAGTCAGGATCTCCTTCCTTGTAACTTGAAGCCCTTGGTTCGAGTCCTACCCTCCAGAGCAGGAGAAAAGAAGCTTGTTCCCTCTTCCATGTGGCAGCCCTTGAGATACTTCAAATACATATTATAGGGAGGAGTTTTTGGTCTGATACAGACAGATGCTGAAAATGATATTTCTCCTGTTGTTTTTGTTTTTATGAGGTTAAAAACTTTTTACTCTTCCCCACCATTCTCTCCCCTTGTACGGCATTGTCACTTCTTGGCTGTGAATAAAAAAGTAGAAACTATATTACTTAATCACATTGGAGAAACACTATAGATTTTCATTAGAGGTGAATGTGATTTGAAGGAGAGTTCACCGTTTGTGGTGAATACACACAACCTATTTTTGCCTCTTCAAGGGAGATAATATGGGAATATAATTTGATTGTTTCCCCAAAAAACCCATTCATAAGCTGTCTTTCCAGGGGAAAGTTGGGAGAATGTGTGTGTGTTTATGCTTAAGTAGGGTTGCCATATTTCAAGGGCAATTGCCCAATAGCCCCTTTGCCGCTGCCGAGCCCAAGCTGCCCGCCTGAGCCTGAACCAGAGCTGCCCACACACTTCTTTTTTAAAAACAAACAAACCCAAAATCCAGGACATTTGCTTTAAAATGTAAAATTCTCCCCGGATGGGCATGTCGGATCCCCCAAAGAGGACATGTCTGGGAATTCCTGGATGTATGGCAACCCTATGCTTAAGTTTTCCTCAAACTACTTTGTAACTCTGCCCTTAGAATGACTGCAGGCCTAGTCTGACTATTTGGTAACTGGTTTCCAGCTTTTCTCAGCAAATTAGGCATATTGATCACACAGTGGAAGACATTGAGGTTTTCACTTTTAATCAGTCAATTTCCTGCCATTCTAACGAAGTTAATCATATCACTCCTCAGGCAGAAGGAAAAGGCTAAATAACAGTTGGCAACGGCATTGAGTGAAATCTTATCAAAAGCATTTCATTGAGTGCTTTCTTGTTGTTCAGTTGTTGGTGGTTGCAGGTGGAGGTGGAGGGACATTAGCTAATCCAAAAGAAATTTATCCATCTGAAGTATTGTTCCAAAAGAACATCCATTTACTTAAGGTTGTATATTTTGTACTGTACACTTGTTAAATCTAGTCTTGATCTAATAACAGGACATGCCTTCAAGCTTTACAGAAGATCTCTTGGTGGTGGAACACAGGGTTTAGCTTAAAAGCCTCCGA
The DNA here is from genome assembly GCA_034641395.1 of Darevskia armeniaca. Taxonomy (NCBI): domain Eukaryota; kingdom Metazoa; phylum Chordata; class Lepidosauria; order Squamata; family Lacertidae; genus Darevskia; species Darevskia armeniaca. The sequence continues at coordinate 6,157,010 of JAWWNF010000019.1, read as the reverse complement.
TGTGTCAGCCTATAGATCACAAAATCTTTAGTTCCAAAGCTTGTGAAGGTAGCTTGTGGGGATATCAAAAAAGCTGCAAGCTTCCCTGCTGATCTTTTCCCCCAGTGCTTTCATAAGAGTTGAAAGGACTGGAGCTGAGTTACAAAGTGACCTTTGTTATTAAGGTCACATTATGAAAATTGGGACAGGCCATTCCATGCAACTGCTGGATTAACCCGACAAGCCCATTGATGCATTAGCAATCTCAACTGAACTATTCATTATGTCCCTGCAGAACATGCTGGGGTGGGGGTGGGGGTGGGGGTGGGGGTGGGGGTGGGGAGAGCGGTTACTAAACAGCATGTGCATTTAATGATGCACCCATCAGTTCAGGAAGAAGAGGAGAGTGTTAGATTGAACATGGAAGAGCTTCAAGTGTGTTGTCACTTAACCAGGAAGTCATTATTATTAGTGTTCAGTTCCCCTGCAGTTCCCTGCTTTAAAGGAGAGGTCTTTATTTAGTATTTTTAAAGCCCTTTGATGTTAGTTCCTTCTGATAATTGATTCTCCTCTCTTGAATTATGTAGTTTTTAGTGTGCATTGCTAATATCGAATTATGCAAACTTTTAAAAAGTAACTTGTCCAAATACTCCTGTCCCTGTGGCTTTAGAACAGGGATGGGGAACCTTCCCCCTGACCCTCTAGAGAGCTGTGCTCCTTTGGGGCCCACGTGCTGGTGGTGGGCAGGATCAGAACCAAAAGTGGACAGGCGATTCCCTCCTTCAGCCACCGCCTTTTTTCCTTAGCTTTTTCCTCCCTGCCCAGGCAGGCAGCCAGGGGAAGGGGCAGGTCATTTTAGCCAAAGGTCTCTGCTGCAGAGGGCTCTTTTGCTCTCCTGCCCTCTTCTCTCCCTCGGGGAATATAGGCAGTGGGAAATGTGTTGTATTTGTTCAATTACATGGCTGTCTCCTCTGGAAAATAGTTGTAGCGTTGAATTCAATATAATTTCATTTTCTTGGTTATCCTAACAGAAACAAAATCGGCAAGATGATGAAGAATCATGAAATGCGGAATGAAATTGGAATAAGAAACAAGGCCACAACTTCAAGGGGAAAGATAGCATTTTTGACACCACAAACTCTGAGAACATTAGCTTTTTTATATTCTTCCCACAACCTCGAGATGATTCTGATCTTGTGTGGGCACTTCATTGAATAAACCTGTTTTAAGCTGACTGCAGTATTACAAGGGAGACAGCTGGTTCTCGCTTAACACTGCTGGGTCTCCCCTTTCTCTTGATGACAACTTTTTATTTTACAACTAACTACAACCAAGAGAACTGTTATTTTTTTGCTGTAGTGCTATCCTCTAAAACTATTTATTTATGCAGTGGTACCTTGGTTTAAGAACAGCTTAGTTTATGAACAACTTGGATTAAGAATGCTGCAAACCTGAAAGAAGGTGTTTTGGTTTGTGAACTTTGCCTTGGAATAAGAACATGTTTCGCTTCCTGTTGAGTGTGTTCCGTTTGTAAATTGAGTCCCCCGCTGCTATGGGAAAGCATGCCTTGGTTTAAGAATGCTTTGGTTTAAGAACAGACTTCTGGAACAAATTAAGTTCGTAAACCAAGGTACTACTGTATTCTAATTTATTGGCCGCTTGTTCATAAAAATATCTGAGCAGTGAACAAAATATACAAATATATAGCAAATACATAAAAATCATCATAAATACAATGTGTAAAACCCCTTCATTATAACAGTGTCTGCTACAAGCAAAACAAATAATATTTCAGTTGACAAAAGGTTTCTTCAGCAGGCATCTGAAATAGAAAAGGTGCCTGGCTAATTGTCAGTGGAGCCATGTTCTACAAAGCTGGCATGCTCACAGTGAAAGCCCTGTTGTTGGTTCAAATCAGGCCTAAGGCATGGGGGGGCAAGGTGATCTTGAAGGTAACCTGTCCCTAAGTGGTTCAGGGTTTTATAAACTAAAATTAACACCTCTATACTGGGGCTGGTAGCACACACAGGCAGACCTTCTGAATACGAAACTGGCAGCCACTGTAGCAATGTGCTTACCTTAAGTCTCAAAGAGTTTTCCTGCCATAATATTGCTTTGCCAGGAAGGTGGCTAGAGCAGAGGGCTCCTATGACTTGGGAGATGGGAAGCGACCAAACCCATTGACCTGAGAGGGAGTTTCTCCCGTAAGTAGTTTGCTGCCTTTGGTGTGAGTCAGCTCTGCTTTCTTCCCACTAGCCCAGGCCCTGCTCCTTTTGGCACTTACAGCATGGCCGTGGTTCACCAAGATGAGGTTTTTTCCCTTTCCACTTCGGTGGCTGGTGAGGAAAGTTTCCAGTTGTGGAAATAAATGGAAATATTATGATTACTTTCTTCATATCTGTCCTGTCCTTCTGAGCTGTCTGGCCTTTTTTGGCCAGAGGGCCACATTCACCCAGGGCCAAGCTTCTGGGGGCAGCAGTGGCTGTGGTCAAAGGTATGTGCACTCATTCTCCACCCAACACCCCCTGCCCACAGCTGATCCCAGCAGATTAGCTGAAGAAAAGGGGCCGCTTCCCCCTCAAATGACTGACTGGGACCAGCAAGGGGATTATTTACATCTTCATCAGGGTGCTGGATTCCACCCACCCGAGCCCTCGGTCTACATTATTATTTTGCCATCACCATCACAAAAATGGTGGGGGGGGGAATCATTGTTGGGGTGTGTGTGAGAGAGAATCAGGCCCTGAACTGAGGGAATTGTAGAGTTGGAAGGGACCCTGAGGGTCATCTAATCCAACCTCCTGCAATGTAGGCATATGCAGCTGTCCCATACAGGGATCGAACCCGCAACCTTGGTGTTCTCAGCACCACGCTGTAACCAACTGAGCTGTCCAGATAACCACCCTTGGTATATACTCTTCTAGGATGGCTCACCACGATAAAAGCAACACAAAACATTGAAACAACAACAAGCAAATTATGAAGTAAAACGAAGGACGCAGCAAAATCATTATCGGCTTAAGAATGTAAAAATGTATGAAAACGTAGGTACTGAGCAAGCTTCCCTGAGGCCACAGCTGAGAAGGGCCTCTTGCTGGTTGCCACCCACTTTGCCCCAGTAAGGGGGGGGAGCAGCCAGGCCATATGATGTTAGGGGAGAGGCAGGCAGTCCCTTCGGGCATCTTGGTTTGAGCTGCCTAGGGCTTTATTGGTACACCTGACATGTGCCTTTGCTCTTTCATGTGACTGTCAAAATAAAACGGTAAATTCTGTGGAAACAGCTTTGTTTTATACATATTTTCTTGATACCAGGTATTTTGGCACGGCCATTTCATACCTGGAAAAATAGCAGATTCAGTGTTTAGCCATACCTCCCCACTTCCCTTTCAATTTTGAGTGAGCTTTTGCAGGAGGTGGGGAGGGCTTTAATAATAATAAACGGTTATAAGTTGGCATGAAACTTTCAGCTTTTGTGAAGTTGTGCTTATAGACCAGGAGTCCCAAACCAGAGCTCCTGTAGCAGCTCTATCTCCCGCCCCTTGTGGGATGCTCACTTCCCAAGCTTAGAGATAAAAGAGACCTGGAGACAAATACTGCTCTGGCAATGGAACCAGCTGACCTTTGCTGGTTTCCCAAAGTGACAGTGCAATCCACTTATAAACCCTTCAAGGTGATGGCAAAACTTTAGGTGTCAGGTCCTAAGGAGACTGATAGCCTTTTTCTCTGAACCAGGGACTCAGCTATACAGCTGCAAAGAAAACATTTTAAGTGTGTTTTAAGTGCAATAAGCAATTTGACACTAGATAGCAATGGTGAGCCTTATAGAAAATTCAATGTATTTTTAAAAAGCATTTTCAAAACTTTTTATATGTGTGTAGATTCCACCAAGTTAGGTGGGTTTCCTTGTCAGTAGGTTGATCTAGTTCAGGTATCCCCAAACTTCTGCCCTCCAGATGTTTTGGGACTACAATTCCCACCATCCCTGACCACTGGTCCTGTTAGCTAGGGATGATGGGAGTTGTAGTCCCAAAACATCTGGAGGGCCGTAGTTTGGGGATGCCTGATTTAGTTGGTGGAAGTGGATCCAAGCATTCTGTCACACCTGTGGTTTTCAACCTGGGATCGGCTTCAAAGACTCTGTCGCCAGTGCCATGCTCTATAAAGTCCTGGGGCTTTTACACATGATCAGCTTTAGAGAATCCTTATTAGCATGCTTTTCTGCTTTTGCTGCCACCCCACCCAAGCATCTAGCACACTTACCTGCACATACCAACATTTTTGTTTGACTTTTAAAGCAATGATTGGTGTGTACCGATGGACTGCTCACCTTTGCTACAGCGACATGTCAGCCCTCCCTGAAGCTTGAAATTATATATCACTTACAGGAGAAGCCTCTGCGGGTGAAAGCAATCTCCTTCCTCTGCCATTCAAAATACAGTGGTACCTCGGGTTAAGTACGCTTCAGGTTAAGAACTCCGCTAAGAACAGAAATCGTGCTCTGGCGCTCTTTAATCTCTTAAACATGAGATTAAATGGGCATTGGAGGTGTTCATGGTATCATGCCGATCACGATCCCTGCAATACTACATACTAAGGGGGAAACCTCAGCTTCATCTGACACATCCCATCATGCAGCCCACAGAATTATCTGCTGCTGATCTTTGTGGACACTAAGAGGTTAACAAGTCTGGCAGCTTCCAAATGGAGAACTGCCCTTGAAAAGTTGGCAGCCACTGGTCGAAGTCGGACACCAAGGAAAGCTTTGCCCTCCTCTACCACCTTATCCCTAACCCAACTTCATGTTATGCCTTCACTTCCCTAGCAAAATGGCCTCCACATTACCACGGCCTTCCCCTGCCTTCCCCAACTCTCCCTGCCTCGTTTGCTCTTTTCACCAAGTGCATCACATTACTTTTTCCCATAAGGCAAGTGGCAGCCATTTACTTTCAAAGGAAAACATGAAGGAAAGTCCTTGGCAACAGCAGTGGGAGAAAAGAGCTAAACCCGCTTCCATTCTTTGGGCTCCATGCCTCAAGCCTATTGTGAGCACAGGAGCCTCCTGTATTCTGTCGCTCAGTTGCCTTTCCAGTGGGATGCATGTTGGGCAAGTAGGACAGAATGTTCAGAGCTGGCTTTTCCTTTTACAGATTTTCTGCTAAGTTCTGAACCAGCTGGGGCATGTTCAAGACACTTGTTTTTAAAGTGTTTGGATTGACACACACATGCTCACTGTGGTGTTCTATACAAATTATATAAATAAATTCTGTACATGCGTAATCTAAGATGACCAAACTTCTTTGGCAAGGTGTGCCACAAATCAGATCCAAAGGATGAAATGATGGTCCAACTCTGCAGCAGGGCCCTTTCCCATCTTGCTCGATTTCTTCCCTTAGTTTACTGAGTGGCAGTGATGATGGCAGCACAACATAGCACAAGAGAAGCAGAAATGGAGGCCTGACTGTATGCCAGCCTTCTGTAACCTAGTGACCTCCAGATGGTAGACCTCACAACTCCCATCAGCCCCTGTCAAAGAAGATGGCAGTTGGAATCCAACAACATAGGTAGGGCATTGATTGAGGAAGGTTTCTGTGTGTCATGGCCTAGCCCTCAGGCCTTTGTCCCACAAATCCATGCTCCATGTGCCATTTTGTGGTGCTGGCATCAGCTCATGGCTAAAAGACTTGGCAGCCAATTGGGCAAGCCAGGTTAGCCTAGGAGAGAAACTTTCCTGAAGCTGGAGAGCGGCTCTCTGCATCAGTGTCAGCCGTGCTGGACTGGAGGGACCAAAGGTCTTCCTCTTTCTTTCTTTTCCCCACCAGTGTTCAGGCCACACTACCACCTTTGTACCACTTTCAACAATATCTTTCCTCCTACATAGATCATATCTGAAGCCAAGACTTTTTATTTTCAGGAAACTGAAAATAGTTGAGGGGAGATTCACTAACTGAGCTCTACCATGCTGAAAAGCAGGATATAAAATGTTTTGCTTTGAACTACTTTTTCCGTGTTGTTTAGAACTCTTGGGGCAGGAGAAATGTTCCAGCTACACAGCTGAACACTATTTATTTTTCCCTATAGCAATTCTAGGTGGGTTGACGTTGGTGCCCTTTGATGTATGTTTCCAATGATCAAGATCAACTAACTCTCTCTAAGCTTTGCATTTAATTTTTTGTAAAATCAATTACATTACTCGGAAGCATAAATCAAGATAATTCTTAATTATTACCTCTGGCAAATGGCTGCAGAGTTCTTTTCCATGGAAGTCTACTTTATTATTAAACTTTGAAGTACTTTTTCATTATTTTTTCCATGGCTCTGTATATGGGAGATGCACAACAAGGTAGGGAGCCCAAGGGGCCTGAAACAAGAGGGATGAGAGATGTAATGACTTCATGCCTTTAGAAGCTTTTTCTAAAAAAATAAAGCAAACCGCAGCCTGGGAATAAATGAACTAGTGCTTTTTGCTATGTGCTTTTTGAATTGCAATCAGATAAATATTACAAGTTTCCCTCTTTCAAACTTGCTCAAGATCATTTGAAATGTATACTGGATTGGACCACTCATACAGAGCAGCAAGCTGTGGAACCAATGCAGCCCCGAGTACCATAGTCAGCTGATTGCTGATCAGCCCTTAAACTAGGGGTCAGCAAACTTTTTCAGCAGGGGGCCGGTCCACTGTCCCTCAGACCATGTGGGGGGCTGGACTATATTTTGGGGGGGAAATATATGAATGAATGACTATGCCCCACAAATAACCCAGAGATGCATTTTAAATAAAAGCACACATTCTACTCATGTAAAAACACGCTGATTCCCGGACCATCCACGGGCCGGATTTAGAAGGCGATTGGGCCAGATCCGGTGCCCGGGCCTTAGTTTGCCTACCCATGCCTTAACCATGACTTGGTCAGTCTGTACTTTGTCAAATCCCTGGGATCCACCTAGGGGTGTGAAATTTACATAACAGCAGTGTGTGCTCTGATTCTGGCCCTCACTGCCCTCCAGATGATGTTGGACAACAACTCCTATAATCTCTGGCCAGGGGCCATGTTAGGTTGGGGTGACGGAAGTTGGAATCCCATCAACATCTGGATGGATACAGATCTCCCACCCCTGACTTAACATACATTATATTTTAACTACCGGTATTAACTGATCCTGAGTATGCACTCTCACTCTTCCTAAAGAAGTTCTTTTCTGGATTTGACCAGCCTTCATGGCAAGGATTTCAGCAGCTAGCAGATTCTAGGTGGTCCACAGTCCTCTGGGCAGGCACAGGTCACCAAGACCCCATGCTTCATCCCCTTTGAAAAGTTAAGAGGGACAAGAAGAGAAATCTCCGGGGATCCAAAAGGCTGATCAGCATAGATGTCCGGCCAGATAATATGTAAATGGCAAAAAGGCTGTGTGTGACTAGGCAGAGAGTGTTTGAGGTGGAAATGCATTCTCATCCACAATGCAAAGCTGTATCCCTACTAACAACAAGTAGGAGAGAAAGCAGTATACAAGAAGAGAGCATCTGGTTCCCATCTGTACACTCCAGATCTGTGTGTTCAGAAAGCTTGCTAAGTGTGGCTCTCTTGTACTTATCTGGCAGCCCTATAGACCCCCATAGTAACATACAAAGCAACTGAAACAGACTGCGTATGCTCTGGTTTTGGTAGGGGCTGCAGTAGACTGTTGATTCAACACAATCATGCATAACATCAATCACAAGTTTTCATCAGTTTTAATTTCTCTATCTTCATAAATCATCCTAGCTTCCTCTGACTCCATATTAAATTGAGGTTTACTTCATTAATCAGGAATTGATTGTACAAACTTGCTCTTTTTCTTATGGGACAACATGAGTGCCTTTTATTTTTTTTGGTTGAACTTTGTTATGGGTTTATTGGGGGATGACAGGCTGGAAGTAAGACTCTAACGCTGCCCTTAAGGGGGAAGCCAAGCCCTCATAGGATGTGAATGCTCTGCAACCCCGCTGTCTAGCTACAGGTTGTACATTTATCATAAAGACACAACAGTCTCTGGTGCCTCATTGTCCCCAAAGGGAAAACAGACCCTGGCAAGTGCGCCTGGTACCCCTGGAATCTCACCCCGCTTGTGGAGATTAGCATGTATCAATATAAAATACAGTGGGGTCAGTGTTTCAGTTTCCAGGGGTTGTCTGATATGTTGGAAGTGGATAAGATTCACAGTAAGCTTTAAGGTCTGCTAATAAATCTCATTCAAGATTACATGACAATAAAGCAACACAATTTAAATCATTTGTTGAGGTGACTTTCTATAGCTCTCAATGGCAAGGGAGGATTTTGATTACATATGATGGGAAACACTGAGGAGGCTACTGATTTTCCTAAATGGCACCTGTTCTTTTTCAACTGGAAAAGCTACAGAGGATTAGCAGAGTGAGTTGTGTGGATTAATTGTTCCACCTGAACTTGGCCTCCCATCCTGGGAAGAAGAGGAAGAGGAAAAAGTGTTCGAATACAGACAGTGAAGATGGAGGGATATTTGAGAGCTAAATTGTGCTATTAATGACATTCTTGAATGGAAATGGATGCAAATTTACAAAATTACAGTTATTATGAGAAACTGGAGGTTTATCACACAACAATGTATTTAAAAATGAAATATTTAAAAAGTTGTATGATTTAACTGAATGACAAAAATAGGTTTCCGCAAGGTGGCAATGTTTTGTTTTTTGCCTTCTTCCAGCTCTGATTTCAATGCAACCCATACATACTATTTAAATTTAAATGAAAAATTCAGTACCCTCCATCAGATGATAAGTGCTGTATTCTGGAGTTTGGGTTAAGTTAGCCACAGTAATTTGAATAAGTCCAATACATGTCCTATACAATGTACAGCAGAGTGTTTTGAACAAGATCCACCCAAAATTCCTGAAGTATTAATATGTTTCAAAACACATATGATGACTGTAGGAAGGGGAGAGCATTTTATTCCACACCAGCCAACTCTTTCAGACCCAAAACCAAGACATGCGTCTTCTGCGTCCCTGGTGAGTCATGTGACACATGGCCCACTCTCGCTCCCCAAAGCACGAGATCATGGCCCTGAAAGGGCATTTTTTTCAGGGTGGGAGCACAGTGTGAGAGTGTGCAAGATTGAGGCACCCAAAATGGTCACTGTGATCTAGCGTGAAAAAATGGGATGTCCATTTTTTTCTGGGGCACTTGGCAGATATGTAAGGGTCAATTCAGGATTGAATGAAAGCCAATAGCCTATAGAGTATGGGACTAAGTTGGGGGCATTCTGTAACTATAAAGTTCATGTTACAATGAAATCATGTCTCCGGTAGCATTATATTTTATTTGTTCATCTTAAAACTTAATAAATCCTAATTAACGGCCTTGTCATTCTAGCCCCCGATACACATATCCTTGCCTGTTCTTTCATTTCCTCCCCAAGGTTCATTTCCACCCTTTAAATGTTTTGCTTGGTTAATTCATGCCGGTGGCTAATTAGGAAGAACAATTTGTCTATGAAAGTCATATTTCCATGTGAAATTGAAAAGGCATTACTATTAAAGTGTAAATGCCAAAAAAAGAACTCTCATGCTGGCTCTGAACAATTTGTGATCAAGATAACTAGAATTAGATTGACTAATTTTCACTTTGTGGAAATTGCATGGGGTGTCATCCGTCAGGTATGGTAGTTCTTTGTTCAAGCACTTCTGAAATTAACAGGCTCTGCACTAGGACACTCCTGGTCTCTTTGTTTTTAGTGGATCTTGTACAAGAGAACTTTCCAGTGAGGTTGTGCCCATAAACTGATAAGGACATGACAGCACGATTTGTGATTTGCTTCGCCAAACACAGCTCTCAGCAACAATGTATGGCAGTTCATTGGGAGCTTGATGAAACTAGTTTTGTTCCCTGCCTAGAAGTACCAGAATCAAGGAGTTTCTTAAGCACCTAGCAAGCCACAATATCTGGCTAGGCGGTTACTTTTGACTGTCATTGTAACAAATAGTGCTTTACTTCTCTCCTTTTGGATTTCTTTATTTTTGAATGCCTAATGCTCTTTCATGCAATTTATTTCATCCATAAGATGACCTGAATCCTTTTATTACAGTGCTACAAGTCAGGGGTTGGGAACGCCCTGAGCTCCCTTCTCCTCCTGCAGGCCGCTTTGACTGTGCCTTCAGGCCACGCACCTCTCAATCACCTGACACCACCATGACACCAGGTGACCAAACTTTTAACCCCCCCCATCCAAAACTATAGATCCCAAGGTTCCTGGGGAATAAGGGATGCCTATTAACTCACTTTATTTGCATGCACGTAGTGGGTACAAGCCCTGAGAAGGCACAGAAGAAACTAATTTCAACACAGAATACAGGCAAAATGCTCATTACTTACCTTTAAAGCACATTTGAAACACCTTTTACCCCTCAAAGAATAATGGGCACTGTAGTTTATTAAGGGTTGCTGGGAACTGTAACCCTGTGAGAGGTAAACTACAGTGCCCATAATTCTTTGAGGGGAAAGCGCAAGCCTCAGGCATGCTTGAAAGCTCCAGTGTGCACACAGCCATCGACTAACTGGTTGACTGTGGGATGCAGCAGATGAGAACACACCTTATCTAAGGTAAAAAAAGTAAAATAGATCATATGTCGGTACACTTGTACATAGTTTATTGGGGCTTTCACGTATCAATAAGATGAGATCAAAATCCATTGGATAGTATTCATAAGCTCAATGAATGCCACATCATAACATCTGATCCTTGTGATATTTGTGGATGGGTGGCTTGAGGTTCTGAAGACGTCAGCCCAAGTCAGGATTGGTCTATATTCTCAAGGGCCACTCTGGGGACTAGAAATGTTATTTTGCAATACAACCTGACTCTTTCGCAGGAAGCCAGACTAGAATACATTCAGCATCATCTAGGAATTAAGGCTGTTGTGTGTTTAATTGCTAGAATATGGCACACAAATCCTAAAGAGAGATGCTAACACACACAAAACCAATTTTGTTTCTTTAACGTGCATCTGTTTCTCATTTTGGGACTTTGCAGGCTACAACTGGCTTGTAAGCGCCAGTCAGTCATCCTTTGCTGAATTTGCCAGAAGCCCCATTGGCACTGGATTTCACTACAATAGTAAAACATGAGGGCAAGTTGAGAAAGAGTAGTGAGAGCTGGAAAGACTGTAGGTCCTGAGGTGCCCTAAATCAATTTTGATAATGGAATTGATTCTCCAAATCCACAAAGTTTTGCTCAAAGTAATTAAAACTTACTGTTTCCAAACAGCTCCAGGGATACTTACATGCAGGATTATGGTTTATGTAAAAGCCTCAATGGTGTATTCATATGCCAAAATCATTCCCCCCCCAAAAGGAAGTCCATAAGACACACTCCTCTGCAGCATTCCTGTTGGTGCCTGGCTCACTGATGCCTCACCAACACAGCTCTGCCATTATTTCGTACAGTTTCAAACATTCCCAGAAAACCTAATAGGGTAGGAAGAACTATGATTCCCTACCAGATGAAAAGCCTTTCTTCTATTTCATATGCTTATTTCTAGTATTTCTGTGTATACCACAGCTGACAAGCACAATTTGTACAGGTTGTTATGATGACTGCTTTGGGAGCCTGGATGTCCAGGGAAGGGCAGCAGAATAAGCACTGCTAGTCGTCGCTTCACTATGTCGAAGGTAAGAGCTGAAAACCCAGAACACTCAGCACACTTGGAAATGGAGAAAAAATAATATTTAGAACAGAGATGGAACTAGCCATTAATTTGGTTCCAAGAGTTTCGTAGAGTGCAGCGCAACCTTTTGAAAAACCAAAACTGACAGTGGGAGTAGATATTTTCCCCCTTGCCTGTTAAAAATTAGCAATGAAAAGTCAAATAAAAGCAACAACAGCCCTTTAAAATGCATATAATTATACTAAAGGTGCTCTTGATGCTCTTACATTATACAGACACACACTCAAAATGTTTGGATAATTAAAAGAGTTGGGTTATTATAGGTATGTTGTTCTATATAAATTAGGACTAAGGTTATGAGGCAAAATCCATAGGTTACCATCTTAGTGCTATCTTATATAGAAGAACATTTTGAATGTATTTTTACATTTTATATGAAATCTCTTCTAACTGTTGAAACTGTAAGCTTGTTGGTTTGTTGATATTAATTAAGTTAACCCTGCAACAGACTTGCAAAGCTTGTAATAAATATATATATAAACAGAGAGATTCCATTTCTCTGCAGAATCCTGCCTGTCTGCCTGCTTTCTGGTTCTGCACATTTCTGTTGTCCTGAAAGATGAAAGGTAAGGAAAATACTAGATCAGGGGTCAGCAACCTTTTTCAGCCGTGGGCCGGTCCACCGTCCCTCAGACCATGTGTGGGCCAGACTATTTTTTTGAGGGGGGGGGAATGAACAAATTCCTATGCCCCACAAATAACCCAGAGATGCATTTTAAATAAAAGGACACATTCTACTCATGTAAAAACATGCTGATTCCCAGACCGTCCACAGGCAGGATTGAGAAGGTGATTGGGCCGCATCCGGCCCATGGGCCTTAGGTTGCCTACCCCTGTACTAGACTATCTTTGGAGAACCTGCAGCATTTCACCTGGAAGATAAGCTCCTTGAGGACTCCTGCCCCCTAGGAATTCCTCTGGTGAATAGTCCTGCTTAAGAAAAGCATCACTGAGGAAAACGGCAAAGACTGGGCTGGCCCTACCTTTAGGCAGAGGCCTCAGGCAGAGGGTGCTGAGGGACACAGACCTGCTGCTCTCGGGTGCAGTGGAGAATGTTGTTCCATCACTATTGTCCACACAAGCAACATGGTTCAGAAGCAGAAACACTTGCCATCATTATTATATAATATTTTATTTTATTACATTTTCATCTCATGTTTCTTCTGAAATGGAGCAAAATGTGCCTTAAAAATCACTGCACATAAAACAATCTGAAGAAGTGTGCATGCACACGAAAGCTCATACCAAGAACAAACTTAGTTGGTCTCTAAGGTGCTACTGGAAGGAATTTTTTTATTTTGTTTTGACTATGACAGACCAACACGGCTATCTACCTGTAACTGCACATAAACCAATTACATAAAGCAGTTATTAATCTGCTTAAAGTCATTCAGCCTAAAATCATAACAGCAGCATACATGATTGAAGGTAGACTCCTTCATGGAAAAAACATCTAATAGTTAAAGTCCTTGATCTTTTCCAGTCAGGCTGGTGTTTTGTTCCGCCTCAGCACCTATGTCATTAACCTAATGATGGTAAGTAGAAAGTGGGTTAATACAGAGAGTACTCATTTAAGTTCAGATGGACCTGTAGCTGGAAGGAAACTGTGTTCTGTTTCACTAAAATTAACATTCCTATGGCTTTTATCTGCCCTATGAATCCTGGTGCTCCATCATCTGTGAAAGGAAGATAGAAATACTTGTATTTATTTATAGAATTGTCATAGAAAACAGAATGATATGACCTGTTGAATAGCATAACTCAAGAAACGAAACCGCAAGTTGTGACTAGTTGACTATGTAACCATGGACAAGGGTTTGTTTTTGTTTTGTTTTTTGCTTGCCTGTCAAACTGAAGTTATATTAACAGCCCATCTTACCCCCAGATCTATAGTGAAGATTCCCAAATAATGTTGAAAAATACAGCTGTCTTCATTAGAAGAATCACCTGCAAAACAACTGTTTCAATAGTGAAAACATATTGCCATATTTAAACCTGGGCTACTGGCAGTGGCGTGGCATGAGCTCATGGCGCCTGGGGCGGGTTCACACGTGCCGGGGGCGGGTGCGCCAGAGACTGGGGCATGGAAGGTGAAGGAGTCCGCCAACACCCCAGCCCTTGCTGCCGACCCTGCCCTGCCTTGGAGCCAAGCAGGGCCGCGCTGTGCTGCCTGCCTGCCTGGGCAGCCAACGCGGCACTTGGCAGGCGTGAACTGCGCTGGTGCCCTCCGTGTGGCCCATCCCGGGGCTCCTCTGACGCCGGGAGAAGAGCGCTGGCCCAGGCTGCGCTCGGGGCGCCTGCTTTGCACCCCCTCAAAAATTCGCACCAAGGGCCACGGCCTCTCTGGCACCCCCCATGCTACACCCCTGGCCTCTGGGAATGATGGGAATGTATAGTTCACCCGTATATCTACCCACATATAAATATAGGTTTCGTTGTTGTTGTTGTTATTATAAAGTGGCTGGGAGTTGCTTTTTATTTTTATGTTGCTGATGTGCAGCAAATGGCTTGCATAGTAGTTGTGTTGGGTATGTTGATTTTAATTTGTTTTTTGTTAAAGGGAAAAAGAGAATATATGATAAAATAAAGGAGAATTCCCTAGATGCCTAGATTTAGGTTTGGGGCAAGTACTCATTGGCGAGAGATGCCTAGCAGAGGTTTAAGAACACAAAACATGCAGCAAAGTGTGGAAATATAGGCTGTCAGACATTTAAAATATCCCCTTCTAAGTTGCTTCCATAGTTCCCCACTTCCCTCAGCATAGAAAGAGACCACACATTTGGTAAGTTAAAAATTGTTTCCTTGCAAACTCTCCAAAGGTCCGTTTCATGTGCTTTTCCATACAGCAGCAAGAAAGGATAGGTAGTATAACTTAGGTTACAAAATGGTAAGAGTTTCTAAATTATTTATATAGGAACACAAAGATGGCTTGCTTAAGTCATGCAGTCTAAGCTTGGAACATCCAGCTTAGACATTCTTATTGGCAGAGTTCACAGGGTAGAAGGGAAAAAAGAGCAAAGAGTTTGGTAACCCTTCCTCCTAAGGTGAGAGCATATGACCTAGCTTAGCCTAGCAGGACAGCTTACCGGTACTCAATGATCTTAACCCTTTCATGCATTAATTAGAGTTAAGCATGTTGGATATATGTAGCTGATTTATCCCATGGGTTATGTTGTATACCCATCAATAACTTCAGGCTGTGAAATTGTTTCTAAATTTGTAAAATAGATAAATTAAATAAAAGTAGCAGGAAGGATATTTAACAGACTTGTAATGATTTTTAACAGACTTGTAATGATATAACAAAGACCAACTTTTATGAATCAGCTTAACTATATATTTTTGAAACCTGAAATTAATTCACCCCTCCAAGTTAAACTTCCCAATGATTTATGTAACAATTTCTGTAGAAGTTATTTAAGAAGTTATTTAAGAGTCAATTCATGTCTCACTGGTGAAGAATTTGGATGCCTGTTAGAATTTAGCAACCGATCTAGAAGTCAGGTCATGCCAAGAATCCTATTAAAATAATGATGCTGTCAATTTTGATAGAACATGGTTGCAGTTCCTTGCAGTGGTCTCTGCAGAGGTTTAGATGTACAAGAAAATCAAAGTCATGTCTCTTGTTGATGTTGAACCTGACTGGGGGTTTTATACTTACAATTAACTTAAGTTGAAGTAGTCTGTTTTTTTCACAGTGGAAGAGTTTGCATTTTGTGATTTACTTTCAAGTGCATTATTATTATTATTATTATAATTTATATACCGCCCTATACCCGTGTGTGTGTGTGTGTGTGTGTGTGTGTGTGTGTGTGTGTGTGTGTGTCTCAGTCTCAGGGGGGTTCACAGAATAAAATCAAGATATAAAGCCACAATAAGGATTTCCAAAATCTTGAAAAGCCAGTTTGTATGATAATATGACTATGTAAGCAAAACACAGCTGCTGAGAAGCAAGAGAAATGTATTGCTATGCTTGGGGGAATAGCAAGGTTTGCAAAAATAAAAAAAATGTATTGGGGAGGGTAAACATAAAGGGGTAAACATGTACACCCCCCCACACCCCCCCCAGCTCAACAAGGGCAGAAATTGAACAGTTTATTTGATTGATTGGAACACTGAACAGAAACACCCCACGTTGCAACACTTTGTCTTGGGTCCTATTTGCCCCGTGCAAGCTTTTCAAGTAGCCTTCATGGCTGAATTAAGAGGGTAGAGATCAACATGAAAGTTACATTTTTAAGGCTCCTGCTCCAAAAAGTTAGGCATCTATAAAATGCAAATCTTGTTTATCTACCTATCTGCTTATCAACCTTAACTAAGCCAGTTTCTAACATTCATTCAGCCAGTAATGTGATTCAGAAAGAAACTCCAGGATGGGCTACCCAGATAGGAGAAGTGGCTGGCATCCTTTGTGGCACAAGCAGCAGGGAGCAAGTGTCACCTGCACCTCAGTGGGGATCTCAAGCCCATCTCTCCACTTTCTCTCATACCGGTAAATGAAGAGCTGTTATTCACTCCTACAAGGACAGGTGATACATTGCTATAAGGGGAGCAAGATCTGCCTTCACTGACAGGAATTCTGAATGAAGTTGCACCTTCCTTTCTTACAATATGCAAAGCTTCCCTCCAAAGTAACGAAAGGTGAAAAGCACCCAGACCCAGGCTTTGCTGTAGAGTTTTCCTCCCTGAGAAGCAGCCAATTCTGGTTTACTTCACGACAGTATGGTAGTCCCGGGAATGCTACGTTTATAAGGCTTAATTAAAAGACCTGCTTCCCTCTTTGCTATGCGCCAGCGTTAATGTGCAATGTGAGACAATAACCGCATGAGCCAAGTTAATTTCAGCTGTGTTAGAAGCAGAGAAATATTAACTGTTTGGCAAGTGTGGAAGAGGGGGAAAGAGGGAAATAAAGACAATTGTAATTTTAAATTTTGATAGCAGCATTACCAATTACACTATGACAAGCTGACTGTTCTGTTTAAACAAAGAGAGTGATTACTTCACAAGCTAGTGAATTGCTTTCATGGTGTCTCTTAAGTTCTCACCATTCTTGCAATTTATTAATTCACTCATTGATTGTATAACTTTGGGGAAGCCCTGGCTGAATATATTCTGATGTCAAAATGGAATGGTAGCCTTCCAGCCAACTGCCACTAGTTCAGGTGGACTTGCAGGATCAACATATGAGTTAGAGCTACCAGCAAAAGAGCCATGGTAGCCTAACACAAGGGCACTCATCTGCACTGTGAGTTAAACAGGCTGAGAAGCACACCTTCATGAGAGGCATTTAAGAGCTGCAGCAATTAATTGGGGGGTAAAGGTAAAGGGTAAAGGGACCCCTGACCATTAGGTCCAGTCGCGGATGACTCTGGAGTTGGGGCGCTCATCTCGCTCTATAGGCCAAGGGAGCCGGCGTTTGTCTGCAGACAGCTTCCGGGTCATGTGGCCAGCATGACTAAGCCGCTTCTGGCGAACCACAGCAGCGCACGGAAACGCCGTTTGCCTTCCCGCCGGAGCGGTACCTATTAATCTACTTGCACTTTGACGTGCTTTTGAACTGCTAGGTGGGCAGGAGCTGGGACCGAGCAACGGGAGCTCACCCTGTTGCAGGGATTCGAACCGCCGACCTTCTGATCGGCAAGCCCTAGGCTCTGTGGTTTAGACCACAGCGCCACCCGCGTCCCTTTGGAGGATAGGGAGAAGCTATTAGCAAGCTGCCTGCCTGACCAGGCAATTATTTATTATTATTATTATTATTATTAATAAATAATTTATATACTGCTCTTCATCCATAGATCTCAGGGTGGTTCACAGCATAAAAATATAAAATAAAATAAAATATACAATATAAAAAACAGAAAATACATAATAAAAACAAGAACAAACCAAACCAAACCAAACCAATAACCCCGCTTCCCCCCCACTCCCACAAACACATTTAAAAAGGTATAGGATGTTAATCAAGTCATACCTTCCTCTTCCTTTTACTTCACCTAAAAATCTTGGAGCATGGACAAGAGTTTAGGCAAGTGGTGAGGCAGAGCCTGAGTTAGCAGAATACTTCAGCTCTGTTCAGGCAGACTCTTGACCATGAGAGGGCTGAAAAGGTGGATGGGGTGGGGGTGGGGGCAGGCAAGGCCTCCCCCCACTGTTCCCAGGTGCATGGGTTCCTCTTTAGACCTTTTAGACCCAGTTGGGAACTCTTTTAAATCACTACGAGTTTGTACTGTTTATTGTTCACAATAAAATCTTGCTGAATTTTCATGAGGACTTTTGTTTGTTTTAAATCTTCCAACTGATGTGTAAATATGTGGTGAACTGAATTTAGGAATGGAAAAATGAGAAACTGGGAGAAACCAGAGTTGACAGATTGACTCATTCCTACTCCCTACTAACCATGCTCTGGAAGTCAAGATCCAGTCTCAAGGAAGTGTACTCCCAGGATGTAGAGTGGCAGGGCTAGGGGGCTGGAACCCTAGGAGCGTGATTTTGAAGGGGCATGCGCCAGGCGCCCCCAGGCAGGGATTTCCAGCCTTGCCTGCTGCTGAAGTTTCTCTGGCCCTCGGAGCCTGGCCTAGCCTTGCCACCCCCCACCCCGCCCCCTTGCTGAATGGCTGCCTGGCCAGTGGCGGGGTGTGTGTGTGTGTGCCCCCGCCAAGGGTAGTGATGGCCACCTGGGCTCTCCCCTGCATGGGTAGGTGGTGCAGCCCGGCCCCGTGAACCCTCGGTGCCCTGTGTCTGCCCGGCAGCAGCAAGGGTTGGGCTGGCATGGCAGGTGTCGTTCACCCTCCACACCCAGCCCAACCCCACTTGCTGCATGCGCAAATAACCCCCTGGTGCCTGGTGCAGCACCACTGTACTCCTTCCTACTCATTCTTCCCTTCTTCAAAGTGTTTGCCTCCTCTCAGCTGTTCCTCATGCTAACCATGGTTTTGCATTATTTGTGCCCTGACAAACACTATGATCAATGCAAAGCGAGATCTATCATAAACCAGTGACTGAAACCACGGTTTGAAGTAGAGTTATTAACCATGGTTATAAAGGTTCCTGGTTTGCATTAACCATATTCTGTGTTGGTATACATAGGAACCAGCAGATTGCCTTCTTGGTAGTGGTGCCCGCCCTGCGGAATACCCTCCCAGCAGATGTCAAGGAAATAAACAATTACAGTACCTGACTTTTAGAACACCTGAAGGCAGCCCTGTTTAGGGAAGTTTTTAATGTTTGATCTTTTATTGTGTTTTTAGTATTCTGTTGGGAGCCGCCCAGAGTGGCTGAGGAAACCTAGCCAGATGGGAGGGGTAATAATAATAATAATAATAATAATAATAATTTTCTTTCCCTGTAATTTTTAATGCAGATAACTAATACATGCTATTTCCACCCAGTATAATTCTAAATAAAATGGTGTGATGGTCACAGGCAGGACATTTTTAAAAAATAATCCCTTTCCCGAGCAACTTGGTTTTGTACAACAGCTCTGCTGGATTTGCCAGTCAAAGAGGATTAAAGCACCTGTGAGTTCATACTGACTGTAGTGACAGTTAGAATCCATTGTGTCACTGATCCACGGCAGGCAGGAGCATTCCAGGCACTTTTTGTTAAAGTATCAATAACTTCAAAGGGTTCTTACATTAGTAATTATTTCACATACAGGGCTGTGTTAGCACAAAATCTCTATTGGTGCAATGGCAATACTATGTCATTGAATCACTGGGTGAAAATACAAAGCTGTCAGCTGACAAACACTCGAATCTGGACACTTTTCAGAGGTACCTACAACAGTCATACCAGTATTGACCAGTGGCAATTTTTTAAGTGGTGGAGATTGTCATGACAAACCCAGAGCCACACCTTCAACGATATCTCCTATCCCCCCCATAAAAACAACAACAACAACAACAACAACAACAACAACAACAACAACAACAACAACACCATCTGGTGACACTGGGGCACCATCTTTGTAGGAATCATGCAAATAATAAAGATTGTGATCCCCACAATTGAACTCTTCCTCCCTCTGTCCTAAGCCTGGTTCCCATGCTGCCTGACAGCATCCACCCATACAGAAACGTCTTGCCATAGGCCTTAGCTTAGGCTCCCTTGCCAGAAACGCAGATGTGTACCAGGCCATTTCTCATGCAGCTGCTGTTTCTCATTTATCAGACCAGCTGCTAATGGCACCTTTGGCCGCCTGTTGGCCTCCCTGGAAAACATCTCAGTGAATTTCCTGTGGCCTATCTTGTTCCGCTGCCTTTCTGTCTGCTGGGTGTGGATTCTTTTAAAAGAAGCTTATAGGCTCAGCAAGCCAGTTGGATCCCTTGGAATGGGACCAGCCTTCTGCAGATGCTTCTTCATGAATGTTTGAGTTATGGGATGTGTGTGGCTGCAACAGATGAGCTCTGTCAAAGCAGAGGTGCAGGTTTCAGGATGGGAAACCTAGAGCTGTAAATTTCTGCTTTGAAAAACAACACTGGTCCCTTGTCATGATCAAAATATAGCAGGTGAGGGTGGAGTCTGGCATAATCTATGAATCAAGGTGGAGTCAGGCAGGAGTGAAGCCTGAGAGAATTGTGTGGGTCGTGGGCAGAGCCTAGTAGAATCTGGTAGGCCGAGAGGCTGGGATGTTTGCAGAAAGCCAAGTTGTTTTTATATAATGGTTCAGTTATAATTTTGGTATGGTATTGTTTTCTTTGTTGTTTACTGAGGGTTACCGGTAGTTTGTGCAAAGTCATTGAAATTACACTTGTTCATTGATTTATTGATGAACAAATCAATGTATTTGTCATTGCCAGATTGGCTCTGACATTTACCAGCTTTTCTGGGCTCAGTACTAGTAATTTGCCAGAATGCAGACTTGCTGCATGGACTGCTGAAAGAATCGGCAGTTGGCAATGGCAACCCTTGAGAGACCATGATTATGATGCTCCTCCTGTCTGGCATCCCTGCCCACACTTAAGAGAGTCTCTTCTCCAGTCTTCAGAGAGTAGCTGGAAGTGGGGAGGCAGAAAAGGGTCCTCCTTTCCTTCCACTCTGCAGTTTCAATTTGAAATCTCAGGCGTCGTAGTGCGCCCAGAGCTCAGAAACTGCTCATGCTAATGAAACTCCCTGTTGCAAAATGCGCCTAGAACAATGGGAGTCTCGAACACTGGCAGGGCTCCCCCATGCGCGGGCGGGGAGGCAGGCGGCTCAGCATGGCCCCACTTTGCTCCAGTGGGGGTGGGGTCACTCTGGCAGTGGTGCTGGCGAGGGCTGGGCTGAAGGTGTCCACAAGGATCCTGGCTCTGGCACTACAGATATGGGAGGTTCTTCTGGGAGCTCATGTGGTCTCCTGGTTTCCAGCAGCAGACTCAGAGCCCTGTACCTGGCCTGGCTCCTTGATGGTTGTTGGACTCTGCAGTCAGGACTACTGTTCCATTCCAGTGGAGGGATCTATAATCTAGCCTGTTGAAAAGCTTCATCGGTGTTCTGGGCAGACACAGCTACCTTTTTACAGTCTACTTAAATGTTTAAAAAGATGCACTTCCATACTCTAGAGGGCAGTGTTACACAACAACACAGGGGGGCCAATTATCTCTTTCCTAGGTATATTAAAGGAGCTCTCTGGTCTAAGAGACAGATAAAACACGCTTGCACAGCCTGCTCCCACAAAAGCTGTGGTTACTGGCATACTAGTAATACAAACTGAAATGGAAGTTCTAGGGAATATCACACATCTTACAAAAAATGAATTCGGATCCTGCAGACTTCAAGCTCACATAGTATTATTTTTTTAACATGGATGCGATCTTTAAGCTTGTTATGTAGGCAGGTTCTTTGTAAGTTATTTTTTTGCTGCAGAATATTCCCTGTGACTCAGATCAAACTGAAGAACTGTCTTCACTATTTGCTCTGTTGCAAACCCAAGTTCTGTTTTGAGAGACAACTGACTGTTTCTACTCCTCTAACAAACACTGTTCTTTTTCCTCTTAATCCTCTTAATCCCCTAGGTTAGTTTATTGTTGCAGAGCAAGAATGGTTCTTGCTTTCTTTGCATGGTGTGCTGGCAAAAGAAGTTCACAGCATTACATCTCTCTATGTATGCATAGAGAGAAGAAACGCCATGGCACATCTGCAGCAGCACAACTGGACACCTTTATCTGCCCCACCTGCAACGAAACAGGTCTCTCCCATATTGGTCTCTACAGCCACAGAAGGTGCTGTCACCTTCTGACTTCACCCCCAAAGGCACACTCCTCCACTGTCTCCCAAGACAGACAGAGGCCAACGAGTGTGCTAGAAAGCCAATGGTAGCACATTGCCATATACTCTAATCTGTCACAACCAGTTAAGTTCAATGGGAATGCCACACTATTCTATGAAGAGATGTAGCTGTTAAACAACCAGCTTGACCCAATATTAGCAAAGCAAGCAGCATCCTGCATTTGGCAAGTGGGGACAAGTCTGCCCTGCTAAGCTGCCTGTCATTTGCAATTGTGTTATGAAGCACAAAAGGTTGTGCTGATATAACTGACTCCTTGGTGGATAGCATGCTTTTAAAAGGATGTGTCATTCTGCCAAATTCTGCATGACATAACAGCCTTGGACGTGCCACTACAAAGTCACTGGGGGATGCTGGCTGATGCTGAAGGACTCCATGGAGCAACCTTATACTGAGGCAGTAAATGAAGAGAGCCTATACTTCAGGGGTGGGGAACAACTTTTGTCTGGCATGCTGGATCAAAAAGTGCCCACCACTTATGGACCACTCTTTATAGGCCGTCATGTACACCCACCCATTAATCACCTGATGACCACCAGAAAGCTGCAGAGCTCGCGTTCAAATAGTGCTGAATGCAATCCCCATCATAAAGGAGCTAATGGGAGTGTAGTCACAGCCTGGCGCTCCTGGTTGTTCATTTGAAGTGGTTTATGTTTAAATTAAGCGTTGAACGCAAGCCCCATAGTAAGGATTCAGACATCTTATCAAATCCAGCTTCCTGAGATTCTTCAACTGGAGATGCCAGGATTGAGTTGGGGGCCTTAAACTCAAAGGGTTTTATTTAAAAATATTTATTTCCTACTTTCCTCCCCTAAGGAGATCAGAGCAGTGTACAATAAAAAACAGTACCCCCATAACAATACCAAACAATAGATAGCACAGCAGCCAAAATATTTCAGTCTATCTACTGTACATTTTCATGGCATGGACCCTGAGAAAGAAATGGAACATTATTTCACAGTTCTCCCCAGCCTTGATGTGGTCAGCACAGTCTTGCTAGGCTTAGGGCTGATTCACACATGCATGCCCATCATTTGAGGACATATTGCTCAGTGACATAGGAGGCTACTTTATACCAGGTCAGACTATTTGTTCCTCTAGTATTGTCTATTCTGACTGGCAATAGCTCTCCAGGGTCACAGTCAAGAGTTTTCAAATAATTAAACACATCCCTTTAAAAGCACTGGTGCCACAAAATGACAGGACATTGCTACCAGGGCAGGGATTAGCCTTGGTGCTTTTGCCACATTTATTTTAAAGGACACCCATACAATTAAGGAGCACGAAGTCTCAACTAGTAAATAAATGAAAGCAAAAGAGCAAAACAGGCAATTGCTTGTTGCAGGATAGTTGCTCCTGGTCTCTGCATTGCCATAGGCTGTGACACTTGCGCACCCACAGGCCACGCAGCACTCGCATGGCCCAGGAGGCGCTGCGGGGAGTCTGCCTTGCTCAGATGCTCAGTTGCGCTAAGCCTCAGCAATATTCTGGATCTTCACAACAGAACTGCTGCAATAAGGAAAGATGTTTGGATCCTTTGTAACAAATTAGTAAGTTCTGCATAAATGAGTAAGCCCTCCACAAAATAACATGGGAAGGCCTACGCTTTTCTCTTTCCACTAACCTCACCGCCGATGCTCCCATCGGACTGATCTGAAGGGCGGCTCTGCGCTGCTGCGGCCCGCCTGTCTGGAGCCCCGCGGCGATGCTCCTGGTCCCGCCCTCTCCTCCCTCCTGCCAGGGCGTCCCTGACTCCCTTCGCCGGCCAGGAGGAGGAGGAGGAGGAGGTGCGGCCGGCGCCCCAACCCGCAAGGTCCACTTTCAGGGAAGGGGCGGGTTGCGGAGCGCATGGTTGCGCCCCCTCCCAAAAAGGCACTGGGACCACGGCCCTCCGCCCCCTCTTAGGCCTCCTTCGATGTGCTTAAATTAACTAATTGCCGGCCTGCAAACCTTATTGGTAAATTTGCTCTAAACCCTGGAAGCCGTTCTTCATTTTAAAATGTGGAGTTTGCTGTGATTCCTGAGAGATAAAGTAAACAGGTACTGTCAGTGTGAATTACCACTGAAAACCCAGTATGACAGATCAGACTCTGGGGTGAAACATGCACGTCCCATGACTGAGCCAAGGTAAATGCTGCTTTATTCCTAATCCCAGATGTACAGACTGGTTATAATCACTGCGATGAGGGGAGGATTACCGGTATTTTTACCAGCTCAAAGGCACTCCACATATTTCTGATTGAGAGCTAAGCACTAGTGAACCAACCTTGCTTGAAACTCTTCAATTTTAAGCAAAGTAGCAGGTTCCCAAAACATTGGCTTCTGCGCATGTTGGCCAGGGAGCAGAGCTTAGCTTGTAAAAGAGGCCAGAGCAGCACCTGGAGGGTCAGGGATGGAGCCATGTTAGATTTGGGTGGTCATGTATGGATCCCGGCAACAAAACGTGCTAGGTCTCTGCTGGGATTTAGGCTTCAATCCTATATTTACCTGGGAGAAAGTCCCGCTGAACTCTATAGGGCTTACTACTCATGAAAAAGGATGGCAGGCATCTCAGCTCCCCATGTGACTTACCTGCCAGAAAGGCATAGGGCATATTCCCATCATCCCCCCTTCTTTTCATGGGTCTTCCACGTTTCCACCCCAGATGCTCACAACAGCACAGCTTCCTTTTGGTGTACACACCAGGGACATGTTGACCACAATGACGTTTTTTCACACCTTTGTTAGAGACAAACAGCTTAAGGATACAGACTGATGTGAAGCTGGTTTGAGAAGCAACTCCTAGTAAATCTTTATTACGGTCATAGACCAGCATAAAGGATAGGATACAGTCATTTAAAATCTGGTAAGCGTTTTGGAAAGCTAAAAGGTATTAAAACAGAAGGTGAATATAAAAGTCTAAGAGAATCTAAAAGAAGGGATAGGAGCATTGGGCGGGTGTGGAAGAGCATAAAAGGTTGATATAGAGAAGCAACTCATCAAACAGTAATATCTTATAACAAGGTATGCATGCATTTTGGATAATGGTCATGTGAACACAAATAAAAAGTCAGCACAGTGTACATTAACCAGGAATGTGAACACAGCCATATATGAGCTGGACCAAATGAATAATTTGTTCTTAGGGTATTATAACATCCTAAATGAAAACAACAACATTAATAGCCTATAGAAATTATTAATCCGAATAATAAATTATTAGCTAGGATTGGGGATAATGATATTTGGAAGTCAGGGTGAGAATTGTGCTGAAGAAAAAAGACAAGCGCATGGGAGAAGGGTCCACACGACTTCTATTCAGAGTAGGCTCATTTAAGTTGGGTCAGGGTGTCTGGCTGTTAACCAGGCTGGTGGTTCGAGCCCACCCAGGGATGGCTGTGGGCAGGATTCCTGCATTGCACGGGGTTGGGCTAGATGACCCTCGAGGTCCCTCCAACTCTACCATGAACAGGCTTATTCCTTTCAGTGGGTCCACTCAGTGGGTCCAGAACTTAGTTGCAGACAACCGACATTAATCTGTACCGGGTCAATACTGCATTTAAGGAAATTGTGAGATCTTTCAAGTTTTCTAACTGCCTCGATTCTGCAATGGAAATGGAACACATCCTTGCTCTTTTTCGTTCCGGACGGTGAAAAAGGCTGGAGCTGAAAGCGAAAATAAGGCGTCCCTGTTTTCCACGGCTGACGCTCCTTCGCGAAGCCCTTGCTCAGTTCAAAATCTGCCCCGCGGAGCTTCTGCGCGGAAAGGAAGGCCGAAGCCGGTGGTCTCTGAGCGGCGCCCATGTTTCGAGGCCGCTCGGCGAGGCCCCTTTCCGGCGCCGAGCGCTTCGCGTCCAGGGAGGCCAGGCGCCCCGCGCTGCCCGGCGAGCCGCTCCCGCTCGGGATGGCGCAGGGCTGCGCGGGCCACTCCGTGTCGGACGGACGGCGCCCCAGGGCGGGAGATCCGCGCCGCGCCGCTTCGCCTCCCCTCCCGCCCGGGCGTGTGCATGTGGCTCCGCAGGGGCGGGGAAGCCGCTTCGGGGCACCCGAGGAAGGGCGCGCGTGTCTATTTATATATATATTTAATCCTTTGCTGCAATGCGAATTTGTCTCGCGTCCTTCCGAAGGCGGCGGCGGCGGCGGCGGCAAGGCTGGAGGAGCGCGAGCGCGAGGCGGGCGGGGCCCCGGGCGGGAAGGGAGGAGCGCGCAGGGCGGCCGCCGGGCTGGTTGGCGGGCGGGCGGGCGGGCGGCGCGGGGGGCGGCGGCTTGGCTCGCTCGCTTCCCCGCCCGGCCATCTCCATAACAACCAAGCGCAGCCCAATGTGTCGCCGGAACCCCGCGCAGGCGACCAGAGCCTCGGCAGCGCCTGGGGCGAGCGAGACAGTCCGCGCTGCCCTCCTCTCCTGCCGCCGCTCGCTCTGTCCCTCCGCGCTGCCAAGTTCACTTCTGGGCTGGGAAAGAAGAGCCCAGCGAAAGGGGGACTCGCGCGGCCTTCCTGGCAGAGAGGGGGCGGCGGGGGGATATAGACGCGAGGTTTCCTGACGCGCAAGCCGAAGGCGAAGCTTCTTTCCCGCGGAACTCGGGAGGGGGGGCCCCTCGCTTTTAGCTTTTTGTGCTGAGTTTCCTGTTCGTTTGCTGTTTGCTGCTCTGCCGGCCCTCGAGAGCGCTGCAGTTGGCCCGCGAGGTGCGTTTCTCTGCCTGCCTGCCCCGCTTGCTTCTCGGCCGCGCGCACAGACAAAAGTCACCCGAAGAGAGGCAAGGGCGGCAGAGTTGGGGAGGAGCTGGACAGGCGAGGAGCGCAAGAAGACACCCCAATAAAGAGGGAGGAGGAGAAGCGCCGCAGCCTCCAGGAAGTCAGAAGCAGAAGCGAGGCAGAAGCAAGCAGGGAGACGCCGCCGCCGCCGCCGCGAGCAGAAAGAGGAAGCGCCGGAGGAGCAGGAGAAGAGAAAGCAAAAGCTCCTCTCCGCCTCCCCGCCGCGCGCTCTCCCGCTCATCCTCCTCTCCCGACGGGCTGCTGCTGCTGCCGCCATGGCCCAGGAAAACGGCGAGGACAGCTCCTCGTGGAAGAAGCAAGCCGACGACATCAGCAAGATCTTCGAGTTCAAGGAGACCCTGGGGACGTAAGTGCCCGTCCCCGAGGCAGCATCCCGCCGCCTGGGCCGTCCAGTTTGGGTACCGAGGGGGCGGGGGGGCGGGCGAGGAGGAAGCAGCCGCCGCTCCTCTCTTCGGGGCTGGCAGCAGCTGTGCGTCGAGCGAGGGAGGTGGGGGGGGGCGAGGCGAGGCGAGGGGGCCTCCTGCCCGGGCTGCCCCTGCAGCACTGAACCAGGCAGGGGCGAAAGTGGGAGCAGCTCTGCAGTCCGTGCCTTGCGAGGGGCCAGGAATCCGACAGAATCGCAACTCCATACACTGGGAGAAGGAGAACACTCATTTTTTCCTCCGAGCTACACACACATCCATTAGGACAGAGCCCCCCCTCGCCTGCCCTCGCTCCGCGTCTGTCCGGTAACTGACACGCAGACCTGACTGACGCCCGTGAGACGAGCAGTTGGGGCTCCACAGAGAAGTCAGAGCTGACCGGGAGAGATAAATTAGCGTTTTCAAGTCTGAGACGGTGTGCTGATGGGCATGTGGACAGGGTACATGTGCTGCGGTATTTGGGGGACGTGCTGGTATGTCCGTGTTTCAGTTTTCAAAGGGTGCCATGGACATAATTTGACACTTGGGCATATCACATGTTAGTGCATCCTTTGAGGCATGCTGCATTATACCTGTGTGAGAGGGAACTTGTGCTGGGCAGCACTCCCTGGGGAACATAGTTGCAGTACAGTATTTTAATGTTCACATTTGCAAATGCCAGTATATGGGAAGGCAGGTGTGCTGGTGAAAGTGTGCACACATGTGTACTCTGCTATTGAGATTTTTAAGGTCTTATGAATCCCTGAAAAGGCACTGTTCAAATATGCCGTGCTTTTGCATTGCGTTAGATCACAAACTACTTTGAAACTGTGGCAATTATAACTGCCCTTTTCTTTTGGGGGCAAAATGCATGCTGTCATATAGGAATCAGGAGAGTCAGCTGTACATATTAATAGCAATGGAATTTAAAAGGACAGCGTAAATATGGTTTGACTTTTATGCTTTCTTCTAAAGCTGACAGCAGAGTCTATTCATAGAAAGAAGAGCAGAATAATCAGAGTGGATTGGCTGTGTTTTTTTCCAGTGCATTGCTGTAGCTTAACTGTTGTTGCTGGAGTATGCCCTCCCCCCTCTTTATTTTTAGTGCTTGGATACACAGATTAGCAAAACAGATTTAAAAAAGAATTTTTTTTTGTCTGAATCAAGATACTCAAATAGTTTAAAGGAACAAGGTGTGATAGGAAAATAGTTTTCAGTTTAGCAGTTGTTTTTTAAATAAGATGTTCTAGGTGCAGATGGCTGTGTATTGTAGGAAAGGTCAATAGACGGACTGCTATGTAGTTGTTGATTTTAGGTTTGTATACACATCTGGCTCTGCTGTAAGCTGCAGCTGTATTTTTAATGCTATGCCTCTTTAGGATAGCTTAGGTGATAATTATTATGGCAGTATTAACTTGTACTACACTTGCTGCACTGCCCTTACAATAAAAACCTCACACTAGCATTGTCATGACATTTATGTTTCACAGTGTTTTGTGGGGGAAGTTTATTGAAAATGTTACTACTATATCCTGATTTTCTGAATGTGAGTGCAGCAATCGGACATTTAACATGGAGGTGGTGGTTTATGCAGGTTGCTATTGATCAGGCATTCATAGTAGGTAGCAAAACATATTTCACTTTATGTGTGTGTTGCTCTATGGATATTAGTACTATTTTTTTGTCCCTGGGTGTTTGCTAATAACTTGTACTATCAAGATTTTGTATAATAGAAACAAGCCTTTTCTTGTCATGTAATAATTCATATTAGCTAAATTGTGTTGGATAGCATAGAGTCATCATAAGAGACTCATTTAAGAAGCATGTATAGCAGTTATGTAATAAAATTTTACCTCTACGGATAAGTGCCTATTTAAAAATGCACTCTGCACAAGTTTGGATGCTTGAGATGCTCTAAACGGTATTTGACTTTGGGGGCAATTCCAGCGCTGCCACTGACTAGAATGCTTATTGGCAAATACTGCATAGTGGTGTCATCTTGCCCCTGAAGGTGATGCATTGATTCAAATGGTTTCCTGTAGCTTGTGCCAAAGAAAATAATTAAGTTTACTACTAGATTACTTGTGCCATTAACCTTTAATTGGTTAGTGTTGTAATTTATGATCTATGACCACAAAACTATATTTAACTATATAGTTGTCAACTAGGAGGTTTTGTGGTTTTCTTTATTATAAAACACTTGGTCTTAATTTTATGCATGAAAGTTAGGACCAGGAAAAGTTTGGTTAAGAATACAACAGGGTTGCCAACATTTTAGGCAATTTCTATTTTAAGCCATTTCATTATGCCCTGGGTTGTGTGCACTCTTCTAAAAAAACCAATTCTGCTCAACACAATCTAACTGCTGTATCAAGGAAAACTGGATTCTGTGACTTGTATAACTTACACAATTTAAACTTAATTTCTTTTACATGGAATAATGTATTCTGCAATTCTTCCTATTTTGCCTGGTTGCACTCTGGCTTTGTTTGCCACAGGAAGGAGCAAGGAGGTCTTCTGGGAACTGGAATCCTTCCCTGTCATTGGAAGACTTATTTATCCATCCATCCATCTGGCTTATGAGATTTCATCACACTTTTCCTATATGCTTTCAAATATATGCTCACTACTATGAGGGTTAGAGACTGGTTTTTAAAATGAGAACTGTGACACTCAGAAGGTTACTGGTAGATTCTGCACCTAACAAACCCTGTACCTTGGCTGTGCTCCTTGGAATTGTGACGCATACACAGGACACCACATTACAATTAAGGCTGCAATCCAAAACTCTTACCTAGAAGTAAGCCCCATTTAACTCTGTGGGATTTACTTCTGAGTAGACATGGTTGGGATTGCACTGTAAGATAGCAATCCCATGCATATTCAGCCCGGATGTGCTTCTGAATAAATATGCATAGCTCTAAAAGCCTGGCTTAGCAATATGGTCCAAACCAGAGGTTGTGGTTGTTCTTGGCTTGCTAGTAATAGTTTGTTGAACAAAGCAAACCATGATCCCCCGGTTGGATGTAATACTAACCTAGGATTTTGGCTAATTTCCTTTGCATGCTGGCAGAGAGCAGCCAAACAGCCCAGACAGGTAGGTGCACGGTAAATCATTAATGACAGCATATCATGGCATGAGAAGCGAGCCATTGTCTACCTTTCCCATCTTCATTAATTTTCCAAAATGCTTATGGAATGGGTCAAGTCAGTGTTCTTTTGTTCATGTAGTCCTGAGTCATAAACAGTGCAAAGCTGGATTGATTTCCAGTTAGCTGGAATGGTGACTTCATTCTTAGGCATTGAATTCCTTGGAGCAGCGGTGGAGAAAGCCGCTCGGGCACCTGGGGCCGCAAGCCCATAAGGATGGGGCGAGCCCCCCATACACAGGGCCTCCGGAGTCTGCTTGCCTCCTCCCACTCAGCCACCCTACAGCTGGGGGGGAGGCAGCGGGCAGCCGTTTGGGCAGCACAGAGCCTGCGTGTGCCCAAGCCACCACGTCTCTCCCAGGAGAGATGCATGGCTTGGGCGCACTGCAGGCCCCGCGGTAGGTGCCACCCAGCATTTTGTCGTCCCCCTCAGTGGTGACACCCAGGGTGCCCCGCACCCACCACACCCCCTTCCTCCGCCCCTGCCTTGGAGACCTGAACACTTAGGTTCTGCTTCCAATTCTTCTGGCTCATATAGAGGAGATGGATAGGCTTTTAAGTGAAAAATAACATGTGCAAGGCCTAGAGAATGGTTTGATTGAATGCTTTTCAACTGGTGGTACTCGTAAAACCTGACATACTTTGAAGTACCACTGGCTGAAAAGCACTGGTCACGGGAGCTGCTTGTAGACATTGTGAGGAAAATGAGCCACGAATGAGTGAGTGAGGCTGAAGTTTCATTGGCTTTGGCTGTTCTTGGTAGCCCTTAGGCTGCCAAGACATGCATTTGTGCACAGTGTGTAGCTTGGGCCTGAGTGAGAGTATGTGTGTGTGCCAGAATCAGCAAAGGTTCCCTGATGTTTCTCCACACACAACCACTTGAAACTCAGCCACTGATCTTTTACATCAGGGATGGGGAATCTGTGGCCCCACCTGTTGTTAAAATACAGCTACAATAATCCCTGTCCATTGGCCATGCTGGCTGGAGTCAAACAACATCTGGAGGGCTACAGGTGTCGTGTCCCCAATGGTAACTGTAGCTAGCTGTCAAGAACGCACGCCACTCCGAGAAGTCAGCGGAAGAAGTCTTGAAGTTTATTGTACAGCACACAGGGATACGTGGAAAGTCAGTGAGGATTCTGAGGAGGCCATCTCAGAATCCCCCTTTAATACACCTTGCTGGGTGACTCCCAATTCCCCCCTCCCTTCTGCCCTAAAGGTCCGGGGGTGATCCACTTCCCCACCCGGGGTGGCTTGGACAAAAGAGTTAACTGCTCTGGTCTACCTGCACTATTCATGGGTGCTTTTTACATTGTTATTGTGATGCTGCCGGTTCCGCCTCGTTAGCGGTCGTTATCGCCCATCCTGGGGTTGTTTACCCCGTGGGGTGGGGCATGCCTGGGCGAGGTGGGGCCTTGCTGCGCTCGGTTTAACCCCTGCGTGCCTGGCTCCGCTGTTGCCCCCTTTCCTGGCCCGCTGCATGGCGCGACCCCACTGTCTAGTCGGGTCGCGACAACAGGTTTCTCAGTTCTGATGTATTTTTTTGCTTAGAAAAGTAAGTGCCATTTAATTCAGTGGCATTTAATTCAGTTAGTCCCAAGTAAATATGCAGAGGATTGCAGCCTTGTTGCATACACGTGTGTGCATGTGTGTTTGCATGGAAGAGAATGGGCTGCCTACTGTGAAGTGTTTCCTTCAGGTTTCCATTACTGTAGCAGCTTGTGCAAGCAGTTCTTTCATTTACGGTATATTAACAAATATGAAGATTGTCTGTGTAGCACATGATGGCTGTGTTCACCCCATAAATTTATAGGACATTTGAAGCACATTATTTCCCTCAAAAGAACCCTGGGAACTGTAGTTTGATTGGGGTGCTGGGAATTGTAGCTCTGTGAAGAATAAACTAGCACCTTCAGTATTAATGTCATTATGATGTTGGGGACTCTCTGAAAGTGCATGAAGAGTTACCAGTTTATTTTAAGAACAATGACGTGGTGTGTGCACGTGTTTAAATGACTATGCTTATCATTACACCTTCCACCTTCCAGCAAGAATAAAAATGAGTTCTTTTAAATACAGTACAAGGATGCATTCAGTGCAATCTTATACATGTTTATTCAGAAGCAAGCACACCTGAGCTCAATGGAACTTATTCCTAGGTATAGGATTTATTCATCTATTTCATAAAATGTATATACCACTTGATCAAGGCACCTGCTTGATCTCAATAGTCAGGGAGTTCCAAGATTGCTACCATTGAAACACAATACTTTCATTTGGCCAGTAATGTAAAGGGAAGATGTAACAGCTGAATAGAGATTTTGACTAGCTTGTTCTCACTTTCATTTCTGTCCATTCTCCTGTGAGTGAAAAACCTTGATTATGTTAGGAAATATGTGTGCATTCGAAAACCAAAGAAAATGTCATTATATTTTAGGTTGAAAATTTATTTAGAATGCAGTGCTGTGCTGGTGGGGAGAGTTAAATGTTTCTGAGGGAGCAGTGGCTTGGATCTAAAAGCTACTTTCAGCTGTGCTATGGGTCGTTTGTCCTTTTCCACTTCTCCGTGTGCATCCCTCCCCCACCAAGAGCTGCTTAGAGGCTCCCTTCACCCCCTGGAGCCTGGATGAGGGAGGGGCAGAGAGGGGAAAGGTACCCCTCCTCTGCTGCAAGAGGGGCACCTGCCTTTGGATCCAAACCTTTATATTCCCAGTGCAGTTATGAACTACAAAAAGTTTTCTTCCCTTCTACTTTAGACAAAATAGTTTTTGAGTAGAAAAGTAAAAGAACTCGTAAGTAGCCTCTATCTCTGAGAGGCTTAAAGCAGTTTTCACACATCCTTTACATCCTCTTTACTGTTTGCGGCTTTCCTGATCAACTGACTTGAACATATGCCAACATCTACTGCTGTGTTTGCTAGGTGCTCCTGTTGTGGTTTCTTTTTAATTATAGCCCAGGGAAAGTGATGCTCCTTTGATGGATTTAGTGAGGTGGTGAGTATGATATGAAGCACTCTTGTTCATGTATTTACACCTGTGAGCTTTTCTCCAGGGTAGGGAAGAGCCAGACACTTGCCTTTTTGTTGCACAAGTGTGGTGCCAGCCAGGTAGGGTGGTTGCTGTCCTAATAGTAGTTTCTAGTAATTAGCACCTTTTTGAAGAGCAGAGCCATTGGCCTGGACTCCTGTTATGGTTGCCCATGGCAACCCTAAGGTTCCCTTGGGGAGCTGGCAGTTCAACCCACATTTACCCCTGCAATTGATTTGGCTCAGTGCCTCCAGCACCGGCAATGACAGGACTGCGACAGAAGGGAAGAAAACACACACAATTAAAGTACATCTACTATCATTACTATGAGGAAGGCAAAACTCTGCATAGCACAGACTGGTTGCCAATGCAGGTCACTGCTGCAACAAGGACATCGACACAAGAATCAGGGATGATGGCAATGGGCAGACTAGAGGAGAAAGGTTCCCTCTCAGGTCCACCCCACCCCAAAGCTAGTTGCTTCAGCTTGATGGTTCTCCTCCTGCCATGCAGTGTGGCTGAATGGCGACCAAAACAGACAATCGGCCGACCCCACAAAACAAGAGGGGGAGACTCCAGATGTGTCTTAGGCTGCTCCCCCAACCAATGGGTTCAAAGGAGGATCTCAGTAAGTGGGAAACCGGGGGATTTTGCCAAATTGTACGTTTCTTGAGACTTCACT
The DNA here is from genome assembly GCA_034641395.1 of Darevskia armeniaca. NCBI lineage: Eukaryota > Metazoa > Chordata > Lepidosauria > Squamata > Lacertidae > Darevskia > Darevskia armeniaca. The sequence continues at coordinate 6,123,019 of JAWWNF010000019.1, read as the reverse complement.
ATATCCGATGGCTGCAGTGCATTTTTAAGCTTCACCCTCCTGTGGTAATAATTGTTCTATTGCTGACACAATCATTCTTGGTAGGACTCCTGGGGTTCTTTGCTTTGTCTTGTGAATAATGTCTTCATTATGCATACAACCAGAAAGCAAAGCAAGTTAAGATATCAAGCTTTTATGTAAACAGACCAAATTATGTTAAGATGAAGTAAATACAGTAACAGAGGAGAGAGAAGGGCTGCATGAATTTTCCATTACATGATCAGTTCATTCTTGCTATTAAAATGCCACCTCTGAAGGTTTCTTTTTCTATTTCTTTTTGAGTAAGACTATTGTTGCTCAGTATAGCCAATAAGATAAAGAACAAAAGCCACTGAAATATCTCAAATTTGTACATAAATAATTCAACATTTCAGTAGTTGAGACAAAATCAACACCATCACTCAAAAGCTTTACAAAACTAGTCCAAAGTATGAGGTGAACCAAAATGTTAAATGTTCTTTCCACAAAATACTTTCAAATCCATGTGGATTTGCTCTGTTTCCCACCACCATCGGAGTCTAGCTGGCCAGGACATGATGCAGGGCCTTCTCATTTGTGGCACCTGGAGTGTGGCATTCCCTACTTTGGGAGGCCTGATTTCTTCCCCCCTCCCCCTTTAAAGGATTTTCAAAGAATTGTGAAGCCTCTTTTGATTCATCAATATTTATTCTAATTTTGTTCCGTTCCTGCTGGCAAGGGCAACACTAAAATGAATGAGTAGGAAGCTTACAGGCAGTGTCACCCTCTAGATGAGGACAGGTGGTGGATGGCATGGCAGCGTCCCATTTGCTGCAAAGGGACAGTTTCCAGTGCTGGAGAGGCACCAATGGGAGCACTGGCCGCAGTAAATTCTACCCTCTCAGTCTGGTACATCAGCTGCAGGAATGGCAGGACATCACCTTGGTCACTCATGCTCTGGTCACCTCCATACTTGACTGTTGCAATGCACTTCATGTGGGGCTGCCTCTGAAGATGGTTTGGAAATGCCAACTAGTGCAAAATGCAGCAGCCAGGATGCCAGTCGGGGTCAGATGCTACTTTTGTGCCAACTGCATCTGCTACTGCACCTGTGTATGTTCCAGTTTGTAATCTAAAATCTGCATCTGAGGTCCTACTTGTGTGCCTGCCAGTGAAATTGGTTAGGTTGGTGAGCACATGAAAGAGGACTCCTTGGTGGTGGTCCTGCAATTGTGGAACTCCCTGTTCATTCAGTTCTGGCATTCAAGAAGCCCTTTAAAATCTTATTTTTGCTATTGCCTTTCCTTAGGATAATTTTGGTGAGGTTCAGTCTCTCTCTGTGTATTGTTTTATGAGGTCTTGGTGCTAAGAAGCGAGTATTCTAAAACTCAAATAAGTAAACTGACTTGTTGATGTTATGTATTTATTTATACTCCACCTTTTCCCCTGACAGGGATTTAAGGTGGCTTACAGATAAAAATAAAACAGCTAGAACATAGGGGGGAAATCATTAAAACCAATGAAACATTGATAGAATTAAAACTATATCCATATACAAACAATAACAATAAAAACAGCACAATGTCAACCCCCTCATTAAAATCAGCCGGTTGGCAGGAATAAGAAGTGGGTGGTGTAAAAGCTCAGCAACATGGATTTGGTGCAACTAAGGTTTGGGTGTGGAACTGGACAAAACGTGTAAAGCCCTACACATTTACTTAGTATTTATATAATGCTTTAAAAGTTCAACGCACTTTGCACGAGAAGTTTGTAACCTACGCAGCAGCCCTGTAAGTTAGGCCCTTATCCCTTGATCGCAGGTGGGGAGGAAAGCTAAGACTGAGCGAGAAGAGTGCCTAGGGTCACACAGTGAGTGTGTGGCAGCAGCAGGAGTTGAGCCAAGGACTTCCTCCTTGAGAGCTTTGTCCAGCCCTCTTCAGGCAGGCCTTTCTCCACATGATTAACATCACATGGGAGCGGAGGTGGGCATAAGCACCCTCACTTCCCATTCCTATCATGAGTTTGAGGCTGCCGCCTGCAGCAGGGAGCCGGCTGCACTTGTGTGGATGAGCTAACATCTGAAGAAGGCTGCTTCTCTTGGCCGCTGTGGTATACCAGAGAGCTCTCAGATATAGAGAGGTTCACACAGGTGGCTGAACTTGCTATTCACATCTATTTATTTATTTTAAGAATTCTCATACCACTTAATAATGCCATCTCTGAGCAGAGTGTAATAGGGATACAGGAAGGCTACCAAAGAGATATAGCACAACATCAGTTAAACTTAGACATAAAATAAGAAGAGCATGTGTTGGGATTTTTAAATGAAGTATTTATCAAGTGCCAGAAGTTCAACAGGGAGGGGACCTGTCTCCTCTTAGCAAAGGATTGAACACACTTGGATACCAGCTGTGTATCTGGCCGGCCACTAACAGTGATTTCTCTGAAAACCTCAGTAATTGAGCAGGGATATAAAACATCAAGTAGTCCTTAAGATACCTTGGACCCAAGTTGCTAAGGGCCTTGTAAATTAATACAAGAGCCTTCAACCTGGCTTGCAGCATATGAGCAGCCAGTTCAAGCATTTAAGCACCATGTTATGTGCTGGCATTAGCTTCTCCCAGCCTACAGTCTAACTGCAGCATTTTGCACCAGCTGAAGCTTCTGGACCATGTGCAATGGGAGCCCCACATATTGCAGTAATAGACCTGAGGTTACCACAGCCTGAATCACCATGGCCAGGTGTCAGGGGCTGGCCGGGTTCCGAAGCAGTGTCTGAGGACACAGCTGGCCAAGACAGGGCACAGCTGACGCCCGAAGAGTTATTGAGGGTGTGGGACCAGGAACAGGCACAGCCCCTGTTAACACCAGAAGCGGTAATGAAGCAATGGGAGGAACTCCCAACCGGGGCTCCAGTGCAGCCAATGGGAGGGGATCAGGAAATGGAGAGCAGAGAGGAGGTGAGGCTAGAAGATCCTGCCAGAGCCTCGGACACCACCAGCATGGAGGATGAAAGTGAAAGGGAAGGGGCGAGCGCCGCCCCCCTTAGGTCCAGAGGACGGAAGCGGAAAGAGGGGAGGCGGCGCCTGGGGTTCCCCAAGCTTTTATGCTGGGGGCGGAGCCGCAAACCGGTACTTCGAGGATCTGACTCAGAAGGGTCGGATGCTGAACTGTAACACCTGTCACACTTGATGCTGTAAATAAAGCAATTAGTTTAGTAGACGGTGTCTGTGGATGCTTGCTCTTGAGGAGGACACACATCCCTCTCACACCAGGCTACCCCTGTCCAAGAACGGGCAGTGTTGGTGTACCAGCCGTAGCTGGTCAAAGACACTCCTAGTCACTGAGGCTATTTGAGCCTGTAGTGACAAAGATGGATCTAGGAGCACCCCCAAACTTTTCACCTGTTCCTTCAGAGGGAGTACAACCTCATCCAGAACAAGCAACTGGCCAGTCTTCCAGACATGGGAACCAACTACCACCAGTGCCTCCATCTTCCCAAGGTTCAAGCACAGTTTATTGGCCCTCATCCAGTCTACCACTGTGCCCAGGCAACAGTCCAGATCTTGCACAGCCTCTTCTGACCCAGATGTTATGGAGAAACAGCTGTGTGTCATCAGCATGGCACTTTGCTCCAAAACTCATCATGACAAACTCCCAACAGCTCAATACAGATTTTATTTTATTTTTAAAAAATAATATTTATTACCGTATTTTTCGCTCCATAACGTGCACCGGACCATAACGCGCACTTAGTTTTTAGGGGAGGAAAACAAGGAAAAAATACTCTGAATCAAAAACAAAACTCTCATTTTGCAGGGGTGACGGAGGAAGGGAAAGCAGCCTGAATTTGGGCTGCTTTCTCGTCCTCCGCTCCTCCCCCGCTGGCAGGGGCGACGGAGGAAGGGAAAGCAGCCCAAATTCGGGCTGCTTTCTCGTCCTCCGCTGTTCCCCCGCTGGCAGGGGCGACGGAGGAAGGGAAAGCAGCCCGAATTCGGGCTGCTTTCCCTTCCTCCGCTCCTCCCACGCTGGCGGCTTCGCTCCATAACGCGCACAGACTTTTCCCCTTCCTTTTTAGGAGGGAAAAAGTGCGCGTTATAGAGCGAAAAATACGGTATGTTTTCCAATTTAACAATCCAATAAAGGCCACATTAAAGACATTGCAAATTATAAAATAATCAAACAGTCCAAATATTAAGACAAATCATAAATCTTTGACTTCCCATGCTCTGAGGTCGGAGGATTGCCATCATCTCACATTTGCGCTGCTTTCTTAAATAGTTCAGGTGGTTCCCATAAATCAATCCGATGTTAATCCTTCGTTCGTTTTCACAGCCTCTGAGCCTCTGAGTTCGTCCAGCAAGCGAGTTATATCAAAACAGTATGTTTCTGTGTGGGTGTTTATTTTCTTCTGTGTCTTTCACGTTCACTTCTTCATGCCAGTAGTTATCCAATACGACACGTCCCCAAATGGAGGGAATCTGGCTTTCTGCCAGTTGTTCCAGGTAGATGTCCAAACCTCTTCATTTCATCTCATACCAGAACAGATACAGTAAGCCTGTGCTTTGGCTAGAAGCCTCAATTCCCATCTTCCGCTCTTAACAGTCCATCAGAATTAATTGCAAATTCGTAAATCTTTCCCAGTTAATAATTAGATCAAAATTATATCAATATTACAGTACAGTACAGTCTCGCTTGCGTACATAATCAATCGGCATTCAGACTTTCCAGGGGGATTTGCCAAGTAAAGTCGCAAATACGCAGTATATCAAAAATAAACAAAGGAGGCTCCCCCCCTTTCCGTTCCGACATACCAGTTCCATAGTCTCTCTTCCACTCGAATCCTTTAGCTCCTCAGTGGCGGAATCAGTTCACAGAGTGCGGTAGTTTATCTCCCCTTACTCAGAGCATGCCTGTTAATTAAGTCTGAATTACCATCTCAAAAAATAGTTCGTTCACTCATGGCAGCGACTTTGGAGAGTTGCCTAAGAGACGCACAGTGTTTTCCACCCAGTGCCCCTTGCCCCCTCATTCCTACCGGCCCAGGGGGTTGGGGGTTGGGAGGATGATCCCATGCGAAACGGCTCAGATGTAATCAACAGCATCCGCCATGGCAAGCCAAACCAGAAGTGATCAATATTAGATTTTAAACAGCATTCAAGACAAGTTCATGCCCTGCAACACACCATAATGCAAGGACCATGCGACTGAAACACAATTTCCCAGGACTGTTCTCTGGATACAACCTGCTGGTAGTAATGAAGCCACTGCAAAGCAGTGCCCCTGCTACCCATCCTGAAGAGCTGGGCCAGAAGGGTTCCATGCTCAATCATATCATTATGGCATCTGTTGAATAGTGGGTGGACATAGTAGACGACACAGTGATTTTCAAGCAGCTCTCTTTATTCTCAAGCTGGAACAGAACTAACTGAATAGCTCAGCCAGCCTGCTTATATAGGCAGCCGGCTGACAACATTGTAACAACAGCAACCCAGGGTTTCCCGCCTAAACTAACTGACGAGGACCTGAGTGGAAACTTTATACACACAACACCCCTAGTGGCCTAGGGTGAGAACTTTAATACATAACACCCCTCCCCACCGAGATAAGGCATTAGTTACAATCATAATGGTTCCATTACATACAGCAATACTCTTATTGGTTTCAGGAAGGCACATAAGCATATCGGTTTCAATTTTACAAGTTCACAAGCATAACTGTTTCACTATCAACAATATTTGTCCAGTGTACATAGTCTTTTAAATATGCTGGGCGCTTGGAAACCCTGCCGGACCGCCGAGGGCCAGTATCAGAGTCCAGGGGCCCACCCGATTCCTGCTGCAACTGTGGTGCAACCAAAGATGGCGTTGAGCCCGAGTTCCCTGGCTCCGCTGCTGTTGGAGGAACCGCTGCGAGCAGACTCGGCGGACAGTCAGGCCCAGCAGTGGTCTGAGTCTCAGGAGAGCCAGGCAGAACCACTGAAGCGGCTCGGCTCAGCTCCACACCCGCAGTTTGTGAGGGAGGTGTAGGTGGAGCCTCGCCTTCCGTTAGCGTCTGCTCCGGAGCTGGGGCTGCAGTTGGGGGCACAGTGGTAGTGTCCAAATCCCCAACCCTGCGCCTTAGCTGGTCTATGTGCCGGCGCCACAAGTGTCCATTCTCAAGTGCCACCTGGTACGAGCGGGGCCCAGTGACTCCCACTACCCTGGCCGGCACCCAAGGAATGTCCCCCACAAAGTTCCGGGCAAAAACCCGATCCCCTGGAATAAAGGACCGTGGCGTGTTAGCACAGCCTGGGGGCTCGGCCACACCAAAGTCCGGGTGCAGCCGGTCAAGTGGAGACCTAAGACGGCGGCCCATAAGCAGTTCGGCTGGGCTCCGCCCTGAGGCTGTATGAGGAGTGATGTGCTGCACGAGCAAGTATTCAGCGACCCGCTCATGCCAGTTCCCCTGGTCCAGGCGCGCCAGCGCCTCTTTTGCCGAGCGCACCATTCTCTCCGCCTGCCCGTTGCTGGCCGGGTGAAATGGTGCCGTTAGGGCATGGCGGATGCCCAGCCCCAAGAGGTACCTCTCAAAGGTGCCTGATGTGAACTGAGGTCCATTGTCAGAAACGAGGACATCAGGACACCCATGAGTTGCAAACAGGCCCCGTAGCACCTGGATGACAGCCTCAGTAGTGGTGGAGGGCATCAGGGCCACCTCCAGCCATTTGGAATAGGCGTCCACCACTACCATAAATGTCCGGCCGTGAAAGGAGCCAGCAAGATCGATGTGCACCCTCGACCAGGGTGCTTTGGGCGTCTCCCAGGTGTTGCCCTTAGCTGCTGGCGGTGCAGGTCTCGATTCTTGGCATGCTTGACAGGAGGCAACCCAAGAGGTGATGGCATCGTCCATCTTAGGCCACCAGACGTAACACCGAGCCAATGCCTTCATTTTGACGATCCCCGGGTGGCCAATGTGCAGAGCCTCGAGGACGCGTTGGCGGAGTCTTTGGGGAACCACGACTCGGTCTCCCCACAGTAGGCAGCCGCGATGAGCTGAGAGCTCGTGCTGTCTGGTTGCAAACGGCTGGAACTCTGATGCGAAGGGCCCTTCAGGCCACCCCCTCCACACCCAGTTGAGCACACGGCTGATGGTGCGGTCCTGGGCAGAGGCGGAGGCCACATCAGCGGCTGATACTGGCGTTGCTGGGAGGTCCTCAATCAGGAGGAGCGATGAAGCAGGAGCCGGGTCTTCCACAAGCGCTGGAAGAGGGCAACGACTGAGGGCGTCAGCGTGGCCCAGCGATTTTCCAGGGCGATGGATGAGGTGGTAGCTGTAGGCTGCCAGAAAAACAGTCCAACGCAGCATGTGTGGTGAGAGGACCGGTGGAGTTGGTCTGTCACCAGCGAGGATGCCCAGGAGCGGCTTGTGGTCAGTGATGAGGTCAAAGGTTCTTGCGTAGAGGTATTCGTGGAACCTCTTCACTCCAGCCACAAGTGCCAGTGCCTCCTTGTCGAGTTGGCTGTAATTCCGTTCGGCCGGAGACAGCGTCCGGGAGAAGTAGGCGAGTGGTGCTTCCCTTCCGTCTGGAAACCGGTGACTGAGGACAGCGCCGATGCCAAATGGCGAGGCGTCGCAGGCGAGGACCAGTGGCCTGGCTTCACTGTACTGTACCAGCACACTGTCTGATGAGAGGAGGGCTTTGACTGCATTGAAGGCCGCCGTTTCCTGATGACCCCAGGACCACGGTGCCTTCGTGCTGAGGAGGCGGTGGAGAGGCTCGGCTAGCGTTGCTTTGTGGGGCAGGAACATGTTGTAGAAGTTCAGCAGCCCCAAGAACGCCTGCAACTCCGTCTTGTTCTCTGGGATCGGGGCCTGCTGGATGGCCTGGATCTTGGATGCAGTTGGATGAAGACCGGAGGCGTTGATAAGGTAGCCCAAGAACTCCACCTGTGGAACGGCGATCTGGCACTTTTCTTTCTTCACCTTGAGCCCGGCCTCCTGGAACCTTGTCAGCACAGCGCGGAGGCGCTCGAACAGCTGCTGATTTGAGTCTGCGGACACCAACACGTCATCGAAATACGGCACCACGCCTGGAAGCCCCTGCAGGAGGCGCTCCATGAGGCTTTGAAAGATGCCAGGAGCCACACTCACCCCAAACTGCAGCCGGCGGCACCGGAACGCCCCTCGGTGGGTGACGATCGTCTGAGCTTCAGCGGTGGTGTCGTCGACGGGCAGTTGTTGGTAGGCTTGGGCAAGGTCCAGTTTAGCGAAGACCTTGCCTTCACCCAGGGAATGCAGCAGGTGGTGGACGACAGGAACCGGATAAGCATGCTGCTGAAGTGCCTTGTTAATTGTGCACTTGTAGTCTGCGCATATTCTCACTGACCCATCTGGCTTGACAGGTGTGACGATGGGGGTTTCCCACTTGGTGTGGTCAACCGGCTCCAAAACGCCTTGCGCAATCAGCTTGTCCAGTTGTTCGTCCACCTTAGCCTTGAGAGCAAACGCGACCCGGCGTGGCTTTAGCTTGATGGGGGCAACTTGCGGATCAAGACTAAAGGAGATGGGCGTGCCTGTATATTGACCCAAAGTGCCATCAAAAACCTCAGCAAAGTCTTTGATTAGGCCCTCAACCTCTGTGTCAGAGATTCTGTTGATGCCGATGACTTCCAGGCCGAGGGCATCGAACCAGTCTAGTCCTAGGAGGCTAGGCCACATGCCTTCAACCACCACCAGTCGGAGCAGGCCCGAAAAATTCTTGAAAGCGACCCGGAACTGGCCAACGCCTACCACGGGGATGTCGTTTCCCTGGTAGTCTCTCAGATGTATGCGGTGTGGGTCGAGTTGCCTCTTGGACAGCTTGGGCACGAGTCTTTTGATGGTGCTCCAGGACACGATGGACAAGGCAGACCCTGTGTCGATCTCCATGTCACATGGAGCTCCTTCGATGAGCACGGTGATGTGTAGTTTGCGTCGTGTAGGCGAGTCGGTTTGGCCAATCGTGGTTCCAGACGAGCAACGGCAGTTGGCGAGGGCGAAACAGCTCCTGTTGGTGGACCGGGGTGAAGACTTGGACTTGCGAGACAGTGAAGGGGGTGTGTCAGATGGAGCTGATCGGCAGACCTTAGCAATGTGGCCCCTTCTGGAGCATCGCCGACAGATGGCGTCTCTGAATCGACACTTGACGCGGGAATGGTTGCCTCCACAACCAGCACATTCTGATTGGTCCTTGGACCTCTGCTTGAACTTCCCGCGCTCCCGCTTCATCTGGTGCACGTCATCGTCTTCGCTGGAGGACGCCACGTCACTGCTGGCCTCCTCATGGTGCACTGGGATTGGCTTCTTAGCAGGATGCGGGCTGCTGGCCTTGCGGATCTGCTGGGTGGAGAGTTCAGCAGCTTCTGAGGCTGCGGCCTCCTCGGTGGCCTTCTGCAGCGTGAGGTCTGGCTTGGCGAGGAGACGCCGTTGCAGACGGTTGTCCCGGACCCCGCAGACAATTCGATCCATCAGGGCATCATCTAAGTCTCAGAACTCACAGTGCAGTGCTGCCTTTCGGAGGGCAGCGATGTAGCTGTTGATCGACTCCCCCTCTGCCTGGTTCCGGTGGTAAAACGCATGGCGGGCAGCAATTTTGGATGGCTTCGGAGCGTAGTGGTTGCGGAGCTTCTCTTGTAGCACGTCCCACGGCGTTGCCTGGACTGCTAGTGGCGCGACCAGAGCTCGGGCCGTCTCAAACACCTCGGGCCCACAGAGGCTGAGGAAAAGGCCCCGCTTACGCCCCTCTGACACTTCTGTCAGCTCATTTGCTTGGAGGTAGCAGTCGAACCGAGCGAGGTATGAGTCCCATGATTCAGAGGCCGGGGCAAACGGCGGTAGAGGCACGAATGAAGCCATGGTTCCGATGCCGACGTGGAGGGCAATGGATGGAACACAGTGCTCTAGCCAGAACGGTCAGCTCTGAATGGGTTCTGTTCAGTGATTTCGCTCAGTGTTTCAGCTCAGTGATTTCGCTCAGTGAGTGTCCGAATCTGGCTGTGCTCTGATGTCCATCAGATCCCATCCTCGTCGCCAGTGTTGAATAGTGGGTGGACATAGTAGACGACACAGTGATTTTCAAGCAGCTCTCTTTATTCTCAAGCTGGAACAGAACTAACTGAATAGCTCAGCCGGCCTGCTTATATAGGCAGCCGGCTGACAACATTGTAACAACAGCAACCCAGGGTTTCCCGCCTAAACTAACTGACGAGGACCTGAGTGGAAACTTTATACACACAACACCCCTAGTGGCCTAGGGTGAGAACTTTAATACATAACAGCATCAAAGCCTCAAATCTCTGCAAGTTATTATTCTCATCCTATACAGTGTCTTGTGTGTTGTATGGAGGAGATTGCATTTTAATGGAGCTGTGTAAAGATATGCCAAGGCTCTTCAAGATGAAAAAATACCATGCCGTGCAACTGTAATTTTGAAGCCCTGGCCATTAATTTTAATTAACTAGCCCCCATATTTATGTCATCATAAACTGTACTGAACAGCAACACTCTTGCTGAAAGCTATACAAAGGCTCCATCATATAAACACAAATGACAGGAACTTGGAAGAGAGCAGGAACAGTAGATAGACTGTTTAGAAGGACAAAGTGGATCTTGCATACCATCACCATGTATCTAATGCTCTCTATTCAATGACCCAGAGTATAACACAGAGTTTTATGTCCTTCATATAATCCCATTTGCTGCTATTGTGGCTATCAGCGCAATCCCATATATATATTTGCTCCGTTCTGTGTTCAGTTGAGCTTACCCTCTTGTAGTTAAGTTTAAGATTGCCATCTTAATGAATTTTGAGTACTATTCTCCCCCTCCCCCAGTTCAGTTCATTCTGTGGAATCAGTGGAGCTCTTTGCTGGATTTCTACATGTCGTTAACATAAAATCAGAAATACTTCTGACTTTCACTAGCTGCAATATAGACTAGCACTGGAATAGCCAGCATGATGCTGTTCAGATGTTGTGAACTGCAGCTGCTCACCAGCATAGCCAATGGTCAGGGATGATGGGAGTTATAGTCCACAACATCTGGAGAGCACCACATTGCCTACCTAACTTGGCAGTTCCTTTTGTCCTGCGACTCAGACATAGGGACATAGGAAGCTGCCTTTTAATGAGTCGGATCCACTGTTTATCTAGCTCAGTGTTGTCCACAGTGTTGTCTCCTGTAATGAAAAGTCCAGGTTTCCCTGAATGGCCATGAAGAGATGCTTGGTAAATAGTTATATCCTGCTGGATAATTTAAGTAATGGGGCAGTTTCCCTAATTGTCAGTGAAGCTGACCATGTCTGTGTTCATCATAAAATAGCTGGAGATTATAAATCTTCCAGTTTCAAGCTTGCATCTGCATGGCTTTCCCTCTTGTTTTTGCTTCTTCCAAGGATTGCCTCTCTGAAGGATCTGCCTGCAGTACTGCTTTCCTATATTCTGTCAAAATGGCAGAATTCTGCTAACGCTTTGTGAGAGAAGTCTGGATGAAGAGGGAAGAAGGTCAAAGCAATTCCAGTGTGATTCCCCTAGTGTGCGCTTCATTTACTGCTCACATATTATGCTTGAACATTTCTCACCTCCTGTGCTTTTACAACACAAACAAGTTCAAGTTTTATTTCCAAAATAAAGTTTGCTTATATCTAAAGCAGGATGCCCATAAAAATGAAATGTGAAAGACAGTCATCTTCTCCTTTGGTATTTCTATGGTCTGATCTACAAATGCACATTGTTTCCTTGATGTCTGTAGCATTAAATGATAAGTAGCATGTATGACTTGCTCATTACAGATATAATACCACATATATAATATTAATTTAAAAGGCAGTCATCCCAAATAATATGGCTCAGTTCAGATGTCATGAACCTAAGTCTTTAAAATGTAGTTTGAAGGTTTTGGAATGTTCCATATGTACTCCCTCCCCATTTATCCTCTCCTTTTGTGTATAGCTTTCCTCTTTCCGTGTTTAGTTTAATTTATCTACCTGTAAAAATGGTAGACTATTTAATGTGCAAATAAACAATGTACCATAAAGACACGGCAGTCTCCACTGTGCCTCATTCCCAAAAGGAAACATGGACCCTTGGGTGAGCCCTGGAACTCCTGGCATCTTCACACCACTTGGAGATTGGGGTGGCAGGCGGCGATATTTTCAGTATTGGCAGAGTCAGTTCAAACTTTCAACTGCCAGGCATCAGGTGTGGAGAAAACAACCAATGAACTTGCATGTTTTTAGGGAGCCAATTGTCCATATTTTGGGATCTTACAGATGGTTGACAAACATCTGCTTTAATTATTGCAATTCCCAGTTTGGGTGCAAAGGCAGGACATTTATTGAGCCCTTGCCCCCCCCCCAATACATAGCTGAGAACAAAGAAGTGCATGGCAACTGTTAAATCTGACACATCTCTATCATTGTGTCTTAAGCAATTACTCAACTCATTCTCTCATTTGACAAGGGAACCATGACAAAATCAAAAACTAATTTGCAGAGCAGATAATATAAATACTCTATTTCATTTCCACTGAGTGTCACTTTAATAAAAAACCTGACACTTTTAATCACTGGCAATCACAGTTGAATCATTTGCTTTCAGTAATATTGCTCATATAAGTCTTATAACAGAGAATAATGCTCTCATTACTAACCCTTTTGTCATTTATCTGTCCCTAGCCAAATGATAATGCAGTTTTGTCCTGAATGAAAGCTGGGTGATTTATTTCTTCAATACCCATGGTTTCCATTGCACCCCCTGATGTATTGGTTTTCTGCCTTTTCTATAACATATTTTCCTTCCAGAATCCCCTTTATATTCCACAAAGTTCTGGGGAGTGTTCTAGGTAGCACATATCCTGCATGGATGACTGAGTGTGCCCTAGAACACACCCAGAACACTCCCCTATAGTTGCACGGGAAGAAAATAATAGTTGGCATTCATGTAGCACTTTAGGGTGTTTCACAGACATTATCCTGTAACGGTGAAAAGACAAAAATCCTATAAGGCAGGTGAATGACACCCCATCCTGTATGACAGATGGGGTGGGTGTTGAGGTTGAGAGACAGAGAGAGACTAGGTTGCCTAAGGCCTTCTAGTTACTTCATGGTAGAGGCGACAAAGGTCCGCATAGTTAAAGCTATGGTTTTCCCTGTAGTGATGTATGGAAGTGAGAGCTGGACCCTAAAGAAGGCTGATCGCCGAAGAATTGATGCTTTTGAATTCTGGTGCTGGAGGAGACTCCCATGGACTGCAAGAAGATCAAACCTATCCATTCTTAAGGAAACCAGCCCTGAGTGCTCACTGGAAGGACAGATCCTGAAGCTGAGGCTCCAATAGTTTGGCCACCTCATGAGAAGAGAAGACTCCCTGGAAAAGACCCTGATGTTGGGAAAGATGGAGGGCACAAGGAGAAGGGTGAGACAGAGGACGAGATGGTTGGACAGTGTTCTTGAAGCTACCAACATGAGTCTGACCAAACTGCGGGAGGCAGTGGAAGACAGGAGTGCCTGGCGTGCTCTGGTCCATGGGGTCATGAAGAGTTGGACATGACTAAGTGACTAAACAACAACAACAACAACAACAACAACAGGTGACATTTGAACCTGAGGCTTCCAGAGACTGCTACATTTGTAAAGATAAAGCACTTTATACTGTATGCGTTATAACATTGTGACACAAGATGGCGCTGTGGAGTCCTGTTTTTCACCAACAGGATTTCCTTGTATGAAGTTTACAATGTGTTTAACTGAATCGCTTATTTGATGGGTCTAGATCCAGCCCAGATCTCTTAGCTAATTCTCAACACCATCCTACTTAGGAGGCATGCAAGATAGCAGATGGGTAAGCTGAGCTTGTAGGCAAGTTTGCCCATCATTACAGAGCTTCTGACTGAGGAGCCCATGAAAGGATTTGGGGGAACCCCAAGTTTCCCTGGGACACAACTGGAAAGGTTTTGCTCTGGTGTGCTATTTATCATTTTCTGGGTGAGCATGAGCCTTTCGTTCATGAAACCTAAGAACTAATTCTGGAAGAACAACTATGCCAGCCTGTTGTAACAAATAAAGACAGAGCATCGAGCAAAACCTTAAAGGCTATCTAATGTATTGCTGTTTGAGCTTTCAAAGGGAGAGCCTATTCCAATATGGGTACATGGGCCCCCAATCCACTCCACAGGAAGAATGAACTTGCCTGCAAAAAATTCATGCTGCGATGCATTAATTAGTCTTTAAAAGTACCCCAGTACTCTTTCCAAGAAAATGCAAAGAGCTGCACAGAATTAGACCAATGGTACAGTATGGCAACAGGGCTGTCTATCAACAATGGCGTGTCATACAGCAGATGCTTCTGAAGCTTCCCAGGGCCCAAGTGGGAAACAGCATCACTCCTTTTCTTCAAAGTGCTGATCACGGCCATGGAAAGCGGGTAAAAGGCCCAGGCCAGATGGAAAATGTATGCCCCATTTCAGTAATCTTTACCAAAGGGTCCATCTTTGCCTCTGCCTACTGGGAGACTTGGAGTAGGCAACCTCAGAATCACATGCCCATGCCATGCCCACCTGCTCCTCACTCTGTTCTGGCCTGGTGCTGATTCACATATTCATGTTCACTAGTTGATAATATCATTTGGTGACTTGACTCATAGTTAACTGCAGTCCAACGAGAAGTTTTAATATCAGGTGATACGAAACTTTAGTCTTGGGTTATTATTTTGAGATGGCTCCTTCACACTTGAAAGTGTTCTCTTGATGCTACAATTAACAAGTGAGGAACGTGCAAAGCATTCTCAAGTTCAGTGGTTTTCAAACTTATTTCTCTGGGCCATATTTCCATAATAAAAATTTGCTCACTCCACACCAATTTTTATTGATTAAAAAATAGGTTGGGGAATTTTTTTGGGGAAAGATGTATCATTAGCTACTATGGAAGAATGGTTGCTGAAATTCCTGGACTTAACTGAGATGGTAAAGTTGACATGTTTAATCAGAGAAAAATAATTGTTGATATTTATTAATGATTGGAAACTCCTTAGGTATTTTTGCATGAAAAAGAGCCAGTTTTGAATTATTTTTATGTATAGATGACAGATGAATAATTGGAAGCCCTGCCTCCTTCTCTCCCCCTTTTCTTTCTTCTTCCTTTGTTTTTGTTTTTATTTAGATTTGTTTTTTCATATTTCTGTATTAAAGGAAATATACTTTGTAGTTGATCTTTGCATTTCTTTTAAGGTTTAATTTATTTATTTTTAAAAAGGAAAACAAAAAGAAACAACCTCTAGCAGTGCTTGATTTATAACATAGATCACAACTATTTTATCATATGATCATGGGGCATCCAGAAAGTATAAAGCAATGCAGCTACATGAGAAAATGAGTAATTCCCAAAATATAATGATTGTCCGTGAATCTTCCCACCACACCTGCCATCCCTCCTGTCACACCAGTGCCACACCTTGTGAGAACCGCTGCCTTAGTGAAAAGGAAGGCAGATGAAGGTTGCTCCCCACTTGCTGCTTCCAAGGCACCCCATAGCCCTTTGCCCCTTGTCTTTCTCACCTCTCTCTCTCAGTCCTGGAATGGGCCTCCTTGAAGTGCTATAATGAAATACTATGCCTTTTGTTAAGTGGCTCAGAACTGTGTTAAGTTTGAACACAGTTTCACAGGTTGAGGTTTATGCTGTTTACTGGAAAGTGGTTGGGATCTAGCAGGTGAGACACTTTGCTCAAAAATTGTGGGCGATGACCAGTTTGGAAACAAGGAAACATCCATGGAAGCAAAGTGGATCAAGCAGCAATGTTTCAATTCCTATTGGCTACTGGAAGTAATTTTGTAATGTGAAAGAGGAAAACTCCTTCTGTGAAAAGGTCTTCAGTTTTTCAAGCTGTCAGTCATTTTGACGAGTGCTGGCAAAGATCTTTTAGGGTGAGGAAAAAAGCAGTGTGAATTCAGTGAGGTAAGTATTGTGTGCTGCTATGAAATAATCCTGCCATGGCAACCAGTTTGCTTCAGGTCAGATCAGCTGCAAATGTGTAGGTGTTAGTTGTCTTTACTTGTTCTTTTCTGTAACAGACTCCAGAATCCACATCCCATATGCTTTTGGCCGCAGCAGTGTTTAAAATACCCCTATCAACAAGTAACCTATCAAACAACTTTTCATCTCCCTCAGATACTTTATCTGTTCTCTACTAGTCTCTACAGGTATCTAACCACTCCTTCTATCACCCAGCATTAAAAACAGCTCTCAAGACATACGTTTTGGCAGCTCAGGTGTTTGTGTTACGCAGTTATCAGTGCAAGCGCAAAACATTACTTAATGTATGCTTCAAAGCTTCTGTTTTATTTCAGTAGGGATTTTTTAAATTCTTGTTTTACTGCTTTGATTTTATTACATTTATATCCCATATTTCTTCTAGGGGGCTCAATGTGGAATACCCATTTCATCCCCTCTACAACCCTGAGCTGTTGGCGAGACTGAGATGCTCACCCAGCGAAGTGAGCTTTATTGTTGAGTTGAGATTTGAACTCGGGTCTCCCAAGTTCAGCTGCATTTTAAACTCAGGCCCTAAGCACTACTGACTTACTAGTTGGGTAGGGATTCTACATTTCCTTGGATTCCCCCTCCCCCTGCAAAACCCCCAAACTTCCTCAGAATTGGAAACCTCATGGTTGAGGCAAAGCTGCTCTGTGAGAGATCTGACCACAGGTCCAAATATTTGCTTTTCCTAATGTTTTTTCTGCCGTTGGGTAGAGCAGGAACACAGCCCCTCTTCTTCCCTGTTTCTATAATGTAGCACATTATAGAATAACTTAAAGGCGCAGTGTATGTGCCGGTTCCTTCTCAGGAAACAGCTTAGGATTGAGAGATTACATGAATTCAGCTTCTACACACGTAGGCCCTGTATGTGGTACAGGGGTACACGTCTGGCGAAGTAGAGGAGTCCACCATAGGAAGAGGAGCGTGTGTGTAAGAAAGTGAACCGGCCACTTGTTTAGTTGCCCATAGACTTGTGACGGGGCCCAGTACCCAGCCACTGTTTCCGGGGCGCAGTGAGGCTCAGCTGTCTTGCCTCTACAGTCCAACCCCCTGTAATGCCTGATCCCTTTCCTGAGACAGCTCAGGCACATGCATCCTCTCCTGGCTGAAAAACCAGCCAAGAAGAACCATGTTTGTACTTACACAGAGCAGCTTTGACTAAGGTACGTTTATTAAGAGGTAAGATAAAAAGAGATAGAGAATGAGAGTTGCTTTTAAAAGAAAGAAAGAAAAGGCACAAAATGACTGATTAGTGCTTACTTAACACAAGTCCTAAAGGAACTGTTTCAGTGTATGTAGTAGAGCAGGGGTGTCAAACTCAAATTCATCGGGGGCCGCATCAGCAGTTTGGTCACCCTCAAAGGGCCGGTGACCCTCAAAGAGCCGCCCTCCCCCTCTCCACTGTGTGGAAAAAATATTTTTTTTCTGGTTTTCCTCCTCTAAAAGGCTGGGAGGGAGGGAAGGAAGAGAGAGAGAAGGAAGGAAGGAAGGAAAGAAGGAAAGAAAGAAGGGGTGAGAAAGAGAGATGGATGGATGGAAGGAAGGAAGGAAGGAAAGAAAGAAAGAAAAATAAAGGGAGAGAGAGAGAGAGAAGGAAGGGAGGGAGGGAGGGAGGAGGAAGGAAAGAAGGAAGGAAGGAAAGAAGGAAGGAAGGAAGGAAAGAAAGGAATGAGAGAGGGGGGAAGGAAGGAAAGGGTGAGAGAGGGGGGAAGGAAGGGGTGAGAGAGTGAAAGAAAGAGGGAGAGAGAAGGAACGAAGGGGTGAAAGATAGAGAGAGGAGAGAGGGGAGGGGAGGGAGGAAGGAGGGAGGGAGGGAGGGGTAAAAGGGAATGAGACAGAGAGAGAGAGAAGGAAGGAAGGAAGGAAGGAGTGAAAGAGAGAGAGGAGAGAGGGAAGATGCTGCTTGCTTCTCCACCCCCCCACCCGAAAAAGAAGGCTTTTGCGAGGGGGGGTGGCCGGGAGGAGCAAGAAACGTCTCCGCTGTAGCGGAGGAGATGCTGCTCATTCCCCCCCTCCACCGCTGCCTGCTGTTCGCAGGGATTGGCGCAGCGCGGGGTGGTGGTGGGATCGGCAGGCTGGTGCGGGGGGCTTCCCTGACGCGGCAGAAAGCCGCGTGGGGCACCCCCGAGGCGGCAAAAAGCCGCGCTGGGCCAAAACGGCCGGGGGGAAAAAGCCTTGCCGGGTTCCCCCGGCAAGGCAAAAATGGTGCAGGGGGCTTCCCTGAGGCGGTAGAAAGCCGCGCGGAGCACCCCCGACGCGGCAAAAAGCCGCCCTGGGCTAAAACGGCCCGAAGAAGAAAAGCCTTGCCGGGCTCCCCCGGCAAGGCAAAAATGGTGCGGGGGGCTTCCGCGAGGCGGCAGAAAGCCGCGCGGAGCACCCCCGACGCGGCAAAAAGCCGCGCTGGGCCAAAACGGCCCGGAAAAAAAAAACCTCTGCTCCCTTCCTCTCTCGCGCGCTGACCTTCGCCGCCCATCAGCGCACGCTCACGGGCCACATGACGAGGTCTCGCGGGCCGTATTTGGCCCGCGGGCCTTGTCCTTGACACCTGTGTAGTAGAGTATCCTCTCAGGCAACGCCTGGGTCCCATTACAGGAAGAGGAAAAATGGAAATATTTCAGGCTAGCAAAGATGGAGACAACCTGTTTCTCAAATTCTGCTATTTTTATGTTGTTTGCAAGGAAGGTTTGGGCAGAGATTAGCAGGATTCAGCCAGTCAGGGAGAGGTAAATTCTGTGACCCATCACTTACACAGGGGATCATCAGTTTTAACCCAGTGTGTTGTGAGATGAGATAATAGGTGTTAAATTTAGTACTCTTTTCAGGGTTTCTTCCAAGAAAGGAGGAAATACCTGCATATTTGGAAGAGAAAAGCACACATACACAGTGGTTATGTGTCAGTGGATTGTGACTGAGGAGGAGGTTATCTTTGAGCAGAAAAGGCGCATTCTGAAGAATGTCAGGGAGTTTCAGTTTGATTTGCACTAGTTATTATTATGAACTAATAGGTAGGGGCGGAGCATGCCACTTGGCTTCCGGGGGCGGCAAGCCAAGCGGCAGCCCTGGGGGCGGGGCGTTGCTCCGTGCGCATTACATCACGACGCGCATACGCATGGAGCGACGCCTCTGCCCCTTGCCTCCATTCCGCGGCTCCGCCCAGGGAGACAAGCGGCGAAAAAAGCCGCTGAAGGGGGGGGGAAGGAAAACAAAGCAGGCGCTTGAAAATAGCCTCCCCCCTTTCAGTGGTTTTTTTCGCCGCTGGCTGGCCTGCGGCGCCACGGCATGGAGGCAAGGGGCGGACCAGCGAGGAGGGGTGTCACCCCCTCCTCGCTGGCCTGCCCCTCTCCTCCATGCCGCGGCTCCGCCCAGGGAGCCCTGTGGCGAAAAAAGCCGCTGAAAGGGGGGGAGGCTATTTTCAGCGCTGCCGGGGTGGAGCCGCAGGGGCGGCCAGCGAGGGGGGGTGTCACGTCAGCGACAAGCGTGACACCCCTCCTCGCTGGCCGCCCCTGCGGCTCGTCCCCGGCAGCGCCGAAAATAGCCTTTAAAAAAAAGAAAGAAAAAGCCCAAGGCGACTTGGGAGGCGCGGGGGGCGGGGCCCCACCCCGAGTGTCACCCCCACCAGGGCGCTGCCCGGGGCGGCCCACGCCCCTGCTAATAGGTTGACCAAAGTGTATTTGTCACCTAAGTTCTCTCTTTGTCTGGTTCTGAGGTACCGTAGTCAAACGCATGTTTCCTTCATGCTCTGCAGCCTAATGCCTCAGTATAATTCTTATCTTCCTGTTTTGCAAAAGACACATGGATTTGAGATATTGGAAACTGGGTTGAAGCTGAATACAGATAATCTGTCATGCTGCATGAAGCATGAGTACTGCAATTCTGTGAGGACTGCTATAAGATAAAATAATGATATGTGTGTAAGATATTCAAGTCCCTTAGAGAACAAATACTTTGAAAAGTTGCACTAAAGCTCTGTTGGAAGCAAAAATAGCAGTTGGCATCTTCAGTCCAATATTCTGTCTGGAAGATCTGCATTTTAACTCCCACAACGTAGACCTACCTCAAGAAGGGGTTCCACAATTGAAAAAATGTCTTTCTTGGGAAGGAAAGGTCTGCCTTCTCATTGTTTGCGCTAAGTTATTTTTGCATGACCGTGCCTTTGAAGGGGAGAGAGGAGTAATTAACCTCCAGTACTTGCCAGTTGTTGCCAGTCAAGAGGAACAGTTTCATCTGTTGTTACTTGTCATAGTTAGCTGATAACGCAGGATTTAGAAATGCCCATAATTAGTGCAGCATGTAAAATTCTAATATCAGGGGCCTTAATGATTCGATAATTTAATTTAATTTTTAGAAATTCTACTCTGCCTTGCTTTCAAGGAACTCAAGGTGGCTTAGGGGGCAGGGCCGCCCCTGGCAGGAGGGCACCAAAGGGGGTGGCCCTTTGGGGGTGAGACAATGGTGAGGTTGATGTCTGGCTAACATGAAGAGTCAGCTGTGTTGCTGCTGCTGAAGTATTATCATTTGAAAACAAACAGTTAGACTTCCAGAATGAGCCTGACAGGATTCCCTAGGTTTTCAAATGTGAATTCTACATAGTCCAGCTTGCCTTTTCTCAGTCTCAAGACCCAAATCACTCTTGTGCTATAAAATGAGTTTGAAGGTTATTATTAATGTAGCAGCATCAATGTATGGAGTGCTTTACAGAGTAACTGAAGCACCCCCTTGCCTTAAAGAAGTCAGGTCCCTGCCCCAAAGAGCTTACAATCAAAATCTTAACAATAGTGGGAGACAACAGAAAGATGGGAGATTTCTCACAAATGGGTCATTTTGGGAGCTGTTATGATAAACCAAGGATTTCCAGATGGTGGCCACCTGAAAACTGAAGCATACAAGGCACTTTGAGCTTTTTTATTTTTAAGAAACCAAACAAGCGTTCTATATTTATTGGAAAACGCACTCCTGCTCTTGCTTGTCAAGTCAGAGAGTACCTGTCTATTTTTCTTCCTCATCTCATTTTGTGCCTGTCTCTCAGCTTGTCAGATTGCAGCAGTTCTTTCTTTCCCAGCTTGGAGGTGAAGAAGCTGCTTTAGAGCTTAGACTTGGGTGGCTGTTGGAAGGCTGTTGCACATTGAATTTGTAATGTGGAACTTTGTTCAAGGGATGCTGGAGATGAATGATTCTGGAACTGTCTTTTTCTCCTTTTATGATTCATGGGATTCTCCTCATCAGCCTTCAGAATAACCTTTTGGAGATTTTAACCCAAAGCTTCTTCAGTGGCAAAACAGTCTTTCATCTTGCAAAAAGAGGATGAAATATCCCAGAACACTCAGCAAAGAAAATGTATGCAGAATGTTTCCTAAAGCCCTGAATAAAGCTGCCTTCTTCCTCTTCCTTCTTCTTTTGTTAGTGCTGCAGGCAGATGGCTGCAGAGAAAAGATACTGTCATGTCAAGTTGAGCTTTATGTCCTCAGTTCACCCCTTTTGTTTGCCAGCCTCTCTAGCGCCCAGTCAGCATTTTCTTCTGGTTTCATGGCAGTTATCAAGTCTACGCCTGGCTTGTGAAAATAAATGGAGAGTTTAGTTTCCCATCATTATCAGTCACAAGTGCAAATATATGTGTTGCTGTGGTTCAGAAACACTCTAGTCTAGTTTGGAAGTCAATGCAGTTTGTGGTGTTGGATTTAGCAGATAGGAAAGGTCTGGGGAATGGTGTGTAATAGTTCATATCACAATAGCAACACATTATTTTTCTTAACTTGCATAAACATACCTCCTGGCTACATTGGCAAAATTATAGTCTTTTTTTTGCTAGGAAAGCTTTGTGGCTTCTCTGGCATTAGGATGAGAGATTTTGAGCAGTGTAGGTGCTGTCAGTGGAAGTGACAGGGAGGAGGAAAGGAAAGGAATTTCTTTAAGGAAGGAAGTTACAGACAGTAAGAGCAAGAATTTAGAAGATGCTGGATGCTTGTGGGTGAGTAAGAGTTTCCCACCCTTTAAGGGATCGAGCAAGGAAGCATTTATAAATTGGAAAATAGTTAAGTTTTTCTTTGAAGCTTTCCCCATCTGCTACATAGCTTCATTGAAATAAATGAAATTCATGGGAAATTTATGGGAGCATTGACATTCAGGTGGTGGACTCTCCTTCCTTGGAGGTTTTTAAGCAGAGGTTGGATAGGCATCTGTCATGTATGATCTAGTTGAGATTCCTGCAGGAGGTTCCCTTCCATCTACAATTCTATGATTCTACAATGTGGAAATGGTAAAGCACATCCTTTTCCTCTGGCTGCTCTTCAGCTCTAAACTTTCTGAAGCTGCTTCAGTCTCTTAAAAATGGCTCTGGGGCCACGCATAAGGCTCCAGCACATGGCCTGAAGGCACAGCCTGCAGCATGTCTGCTGAGTCTAAACAGGTCTGGGTTTTGTTAATCCCTGGTTGAGAGACCAATTTGGAACCCTGTGTACCTTGTCTTGATTTCCATGATGGAAGAGGGGCAGGATATAAATATAATAGTGTAAATGACCATGTAACATATAGTTAGCCCTTCAGTTTGCCATTATCTTAATATCTGTAAGTTAGATATAAGAATATGCAGATCATGAGATAATGATTGCACCATGGGAAGTCCATGAGATGCAGAATTAATGGGATTGCACTCCATCATATACCTCCAGGAGTCATATTATTTCTAGACTTCAAACTCTGCTGTAGAGAGAAAGTATTTTTTAATGTGTATTACCATTGGAGGAAGTCAACATTTTCAATTGGAATTGCAGAGTTAATTCTTTTTCCCCTTTGGCATTAAAGCTCTGTGATTAATATCTGCCTCTGAGCTTGCCACATTAGAGCATTCAGCATCCATCAAGAAAAAAAAATCTCCAAGTCTGAACAGTTTCATTATGCATACTTATCTGCTTGGAAGGTAAAAGTGGTTTATCTCTTTCCTCTTTGAAGCACAGCGCTGGGCTGACAGATTGTCCTTTGATTTCTTATGCACTCGCAAGAAAAAGAGAATGACTTTGAGCCTTCTCTGGCAATGCACAATAACTACTCAAAACGCCTTTGTATTCTGCAGGATCAGGTAATCAAGGTTGGATAAGCCATGACGCTGAGCATCCAGTAAGGACTCCTGGAACAATCCTTCTGTGGCCACTGTGCCACTTCAGAATACCAATGCATTTCATTGTTTTTATAAAGATTTCTGTACCCTGCCCTAAGATCTATATGATACAAGGCAGGCTATGAATATGCTTAAATATAAGTAGAGTAATTGCATGACTAAATGCTTTTAATGCCAAAACGTCCCTGCCTGTGGAAAGCTAGTATGCCAGAGGTATGTCCTGATGTCATAGATTTCTAGGTGCTACATATTTTTTATATGGAGAGATTCACTCACATGGTTTTAAAGTTGCACTCTGAAGTTGTACAGTCCAAGAAAAGCTGTACCACATGCTTTTACTGAACATGTACATTGGCTTTGAGTACTCTACAGGGTAGGACTACAGCCAACTTGAGTCCTCAACTTTGATGCAATTATCTGTTTCTTTTCTTTCTTTTTTGGTTTCCGTTTTTATTGTAAATTTCTGTGCTACATAGAGACATAGTAGGTCAAGCCCCAAATGCAGCAAACAACAAAAATGAAAGTTTCAAACTGAAATGAGAGGTGGAAGGAAAAGCCTGTCACATCAGACAGGCAAATCTTACAACAAAGTACAGGATTACATATACCGGTACATTTTGGATTACATCAGTCGTGTGAACACAGTTTAAAAACTCAGCACTGGAAACACAGATAGAAATGGGCATTTGAACACAGCCTGAATATTTTTTTTCTTTAGCACAGTGGTTTGTAAACTGGCCTGGGCAACTCTGGAATACCTCTGAAGCTCACCAAGAGTTCCTAGCTGAGAAGATCAGTAAGGTAGAAAAGCTTCCTCTGAAAGCTGCCTATCCAGGAATGTATAGAGGTGTGTTTTAGGGTGCACATTAACACCCACATGAGCTGAATGGAAGACTTAGCAGGTGCAGGGATTTCATGAAAGACAGGTTGATATGGGAAGAGTTCCATAACAGTAGGAAGTTTTTAAAACAACTGCTGTAGGGGGATGCTCCCTTGAGTACTACCGGCAACACAAATATAAAGCACCATTCTATCAACAGGGTGGCAGGGATGTAGAGGCGCCCCAGGGTTATGAAACTCATCTGTGCAAAAATAATTCTTAGCGTTTTGTTCTGAGTCAGTGTTTTGCACTCTCTGGAAATTTTCTGTCCATTGATAAAGTGAAGACTGGCATTTAAGTAAAGGTCTTTTGCAAAAAGGCACTCGAGACTCCAAGAAAACTCCACAGGAAGTAGGGGAAAATATGCATTACTTAACACTGCAAGTCCTACAGTAACAGCATTTAGTAGACTGAAGGACCTGCAGGGTTTATGCCCTTTGAGAATGAACCCACTGTTATCCTCAGATTACATAAGAAAACTCAAGCAGGAAACTTGTGATCAGATTCACCCAGCCATAATCTCATTATAGCAACTGCATGCTGTAGGGAAAAGCCATTGAAACTTGGTTACTCACATATTTTAATAAAGGTGTATTTTGGTATAGGGTCTGGGAGAGAGAGAGGATCCGTAACCCTAATAAAGTTGCAGTGTTGTGCACTTACGTACGGTAGAAGTATGTATTGCTGAATTCAGTGGATCTGACTTTGAGGGTCACCGGAGTCTCTATAGTTGTAATTGCTAATTGTCTTGGAAGTGGGATCACCAGTTTAGCAACTTGATTTGCCTACTTGAATTCAGCCTAGGGACATACGGTAATCCATGGTGTGTTAGCATTACGTTTCCTTTGGCGATTTCCTTTCAGCTAGCTAGTTGAAGGGTTGCTGTTAGGGTAGTAGAAGAGGGCTGGGAATTCTCAGTAGCATATGTAAGTGGAGCAAAACCTAGAATAAGTTTAAAAACATTCTCTTGCTTGGGGCTAGTTTTCTTTTCCTTACTCTTCTATGTCTCTTGCCAGATTTTCAAATATTGCTGGGAATTTAAAATGACCTCTCAATTTCCAGTGAATGTAGTAGTAAGTGCTATTTTTCTCTGTGTGTATTTCAGCTGGCATAAGCAGTGCGTTCTTCTAAGGGTGATCACTTTCAAATATTTTTAAAAGCTTTTTTTTAAAAGCTTGAGACACTGCACACATCGGTTAGAGCAGATTCCATGAAGATTTACCCTGAGGATTTTTAAAAATAACGCCATTACAATCAACCCATCATATTTTTATGTAGAAGTGAGTCCCACTCTATTCAGTGGAAAAGTGTGTTTAGGATTCCAGCCTGTGTCTAAACGGAAAACTTAGTTTGACCTAAGACCTCAGCATAAAGAAACGTTCAAGAATTTGCATCTTACTTGCCTTCCAAGGGATTATTTGGCTATAAAAGCAGAAAGCTTGCTACAGACTAAGCAAAGTAAACCTTTGTATCTGAAGAAGTGTGCATGCACACGAAAGCTCATACCAAGAACAAACTTAGTTGGTCTCTAAGGTGCTACTGGAAGGAATTTTTTAATTTTTTATTTTGACTACGGCAGACCAACACTGTAACTAAACCTTTCATAATACCTATCATTAAATTTGTGGGGCAAAAGAAGTCTGCATGTTAAAACATTTATTCAGTGGGACTTTAGCTATTAACTGGCAGCAGGGGTAGCACCAGATCTTTAAGAGCTTTCACAGATGATAATGATGCAATATTTTTCTTATTCTTCAGATGTTGTTACCTATTTTACCTCTTCTGTATAGGAGTTCAGATATCTGCCCATGGGGCTGTCTGTTGAGGCGATGTTGCATTTCCCCAACATGCTGTGTCCTGTCCGGGGTGGGAAGCAGGATCTTTTGGCCCCTGCTAGCATGTCATTTGATGTTGTGAATGTTGTTTGGAATTAGGCTGTGTAAGTGAAACTGGTGCCTCTCACACAACTTAATACTTTCTTTGTTGTTTATTTTGTGGTGTGTTTGTGCATGTAATAGTTTTACCAGAAGCTAGCTATAGCCTCAAGCATGCAAACAGGATTTTCTAGGCCCAGTTCACTGTACATGATTTTAGCCCTCCAATCGACTTGCAAAAGAGGACACTAATTTGCATAAAAATTGCATATGCTTTGTGTTATATGCAAACATGTGTCCTCTTTTGTAGGTGTAGTGAAGGGCCCAAAATAAGTGAATGTATTAAAATGACCAACAGACAGAATGTGAACAGGTGAAGCATTTCTCATAATTGTATCTCATACTTTGAAAGGTTTAACCTGTTGAATATCTGCCTATCACACAGCTCTTTGCCAACTCTAAACCAAAGCCAAGGCTACAATCTTGTAGAGACTTATCTGGGTGTAAGTCTCATTAAACCCAAAGGAAACTACTTTTGAGTTGACTTCTTAATGAGTGCATGGTCTAAGCCTCTTTGCGAAGTTTTCACATTTTGGATATACCATTTTTAGAGGGTGGGAGGGGCATTCTTTAATATTCACCTGCACTTACTGTATTTGTAGAAAATAACTTCTAGGGAGTAATTAAACTAAGATGAACCTACCACATGAAAAATGCATTTTGGTTAGTTGGAAAAAGGTGGGGAGGGGTAAACTATGAAGATTCCGAAAACTAGAAAATGAAACAAAAGCAAGAAAAATGCATTTAAGGAGTGGGAGAAGCAGCAGCAGCTCTTTAGGACCCCAAGGATTTCTATTGCCTGGTGTGCAAACCACTTATTGGTCAATCACATCTCCGACTTCACTCATTGGCTAAAAGCACGGCCAGATAGGAGCTGCCAGGCTGTCTCATCTCATAGAAATCGCTTGGAATAGTGCCTGCACACTTTGCTTTATAACTTCTTTCTATGAGGGCTAGAGACTTCCTTAAAAAGAACAGAACAGAAAACTCATCATCTGGGGTCCCTGCTGGCTGTGGGCCTGGTACATTAATACCCCTTGTACCCACTTCTCAGCGTCCCTGCATACAACTGCTGTACTTGTTCAGCTCAGAAGTCTTCATATATTCTTTAAAAAGAAACAAACACCTACAAACAAGGCTCCACCTTTTTATGCTCATTTTGATTTTAAAAAACAATTAAATAAGATGAATCAGTTATTGGATGGCTTTGCGTACCTCTTTTGCCATAGTGATGAAAATGGCAATTGCCTTCTCGACAGGGGCGGAGGAAGGGAGGTGCAGTAGGTGTGGTCCGCCCCGGGTGTCCCGGGTGAGGGTGTGTGTGACAAGATGCCAGGCGACACTCACTACGGGGCCTGCAGTGCGCCTGAGCCATGTGGGAGAGACACGGTGGCCTGAGCGTGTGTAGGCTCCACACTGCCCAAATGGTCTGCCTGCTGCCTCACCCCCCCAGCTGTAGGGCGGCTGAGTGGGAGGAGGCAGGCAGACTCCACCCCACGGTGTGCCCTGCCCCTATGGGCACCTCCCCTATGGGCATATTTTTCTCCCAGCACAGGAAGATAACGTCCCCTTTGCCATTACAGTACTAGGAATAAAAATCCTCTTTTTATTTTTGCCCAGAAAACTTCCTTCAATGAAACAAGAAACAAATGTCATCATCTACATGTACATCACAGGCTTCTTCTTCTCCAGCCTTGTATTATATTTGGCTTTCAGGAAACAGCTGTTTCACAAACCAGGCAACCATTCTAGAGCAAATTGGGCTATTCAGCAGCGCAAGGCTACTTACCGGTAATTTTTTGGACTCTTACTATCGGAAATCCAGGTACAAAATGGTCTCATCTTGTCTGGTTTCAAACATGCCAATAAAATAAAATAAAATAAAATAATAAAAATAAAAATAAATAAAATAAAATAAAATAAAATAAAATAAAATAAAATAAAATAAAATAAAATAAAATAATAATAGCTTCTCCGCTGTTCTGATTTCTAAACTGATTGACTAGTAGGTTTAGTCATTGGATTATATAGTCCAAGCTTTTTTTTCTGCACAGTCTCAGGGTTTTCCATCTGTTGTCATGCACATACTGCACAGCCAGATCTCATTCATTGGTACTGATGCTTTAAATAATTCAATTTTATATTTTTAATTAAGAAGAAAAGATGCTGTACTTGATTGTGGTTTTTCTCTCCCTTCAAAATTAGTCACTCCCTCTCTCTTATCCCTAGGTATTAGAGAGACTTCTGAATTTGACTTTTGCTTACTCTTTTTCTTTTCAACACTCATTTGAGTATTTCACAAAGGCTCTGCAGGTTGATAAGTAAATTTAATTGGGATCTTTTCCATGTGCAAACAACACACACACACCTTTGTTTCAAATACAAAGGAACATTTGTTCTAAGTAACAAGAAGGGTCATTTCAGCTGTTTCTTGGCACTATAAAAGCAGCAGCAGTACAAATGAAAACAAAACAAAACAGAGAAGCAACATATGAGGGAAGGGAGAAAGAGAAGGTAAATGGATTCTGCTGCTCACTTGCTCCACAGCCTATTGGAATTAATCTTGCATCTGAAGCCCTGAGTTCCTTGACTAAGCACTTCTCCAGTGTAGCACAAATTGCATACAGAAGAGAAATTTTGCAGCCTCTCCATCTGGGTACATGCCTGATGATATATGGAGCTGGGGGGGAGGCGGTCTAGTCATTTTGAAGAGCTATCTTCTACATTGTAATACGTATAGCATCAACCCAAAAACAAATTGAATGTATTTCTGTTCAGGCTCCCCTTTTCTAGTAAGGCAAAAGTTAGCATTCCTATGTTAGAGTTGCATGAGCAACTTCTGAAAATTATTATTTATAAAATAAAAAGAATAAAAAATAAATGCAAAGTACTGTTGAATTCTAAACCATATATTTTTTCAAAAGAATTGTGGATGCTGTGTTTTCAGCAATGTAATTTAGATACAGGCCATCTAACAGGATTACAAAAATGTTGGAAAGGCATTTGGGTTATGATGTTGACCTCATAAAGTGGGGGAGAATATGGAACAAGTTGCCGATTAAACCAACTTCAGCAAGGATTCAAGAATCCACTCTTAAGCTAATGTTTAAAATCCCCACTGTGAACTGCTGATTTTTATCATACATTAGCCCCAGTTACTCCTCAAAATGCTGCTGCTGTGAAAGACAGAAAGCCACACATCCCCACTTCTGATGGGAGTGTCACCCAGTGGCAGCTTTTGTGGAGATGGTGTTCGTATAAATTAATTTAATCACAAAACAAGAATTGATACTATTCCATTAATTAGCATTTTTAAGGATATTGGATGGGCTGAATGAAGATGGTTTGGATAAATAATTGATTCTATATTTATTGTCAGCTGCTAGAATGCTTATTGTAAGAAAATGGAAATGGAAGATTAAATAAGTATTTATGGTTTAGTCAAATCTGGTCCATAGCCATTGCTGGAAAATTGAAAAATACTAGGGAATAAACAAACAAGATTCAGTTTCAGCTATGAGACAAACATTTATTTTGTATATAAATGATGATAACAATGTTCAAATGCCTGCTACAAAATATGATACTATTTGGAATTATTTGTAACTTTTCAGCTTCAAGTTACACTATCATAAGACTTCAAGGACAATATCCTGCTATTGTTTTTTTAAAAAGAATATGTTACTACCCTCCAGCATCAAGAATAATAGTTATTTTTTTCTGGGGATTGTGAATCAAATTACCCAAATTTGTATATATTTTGTGATGTGTGCATGTTTAATTTTAATTTTAGTTCAGCTGTATTTTTTCTTTATTTTTGTGTGTTACTGAATTATATATTCTTGATTAAACAAATAAAAATATTAAGAAAGGTATGTAACTTATAGTGCTGCATTATTATTCAATGAATATGCTTCCCACTAAAAAAAACTTAAGCTAAGCGTCAGCACTTAAAATGAAATATTTAGCAGCTTTATTTTATATTTGTTTAAACATCCTATTCTGAAAGATAAATTCATGGTCTGCACCTAACATTAACCTAAAGAAGTCATCTATTCCAATGCAGGAATCTTTGACCTGGGGGTCGAACCAATGACCCTGTGATCAAGAGTCCTATGCTGTCCTGGCTGAGCCATCCACAAGATTGCTCGGTATTGACACCTGAGTTCATTATTCCTACATGCCATTTAATTTTTAAAAAAAAAAACACAAAGGTTTTATTTTTCTCTCTCTCTCTGTGTGTGTGCAAAAGTAAGCTTTGCAGGATCGAGTTACTTGTGTGCATACAAGGGAGGATTCTTAAGGCAACTGGTTCCTTCCAATTGACTAGATAGGCATGCTACACAGATGATGTAGATCTTCAGTTCATAAGATGATTTTGATGACAAGGGAATTGTGAGAGACCTGTGTCTTGCTGTCAGATAAACTTAATATGATTTAACTTAGAAACTGCCTTTTTTTAAAAAACAACAACAACAACAACACCATATTGATTATGTTGTGACTTTCATCAGGGAAAGATTGGAAATGGGCCATGACTTCATGTACTCCCCCCCCCCACTCCTCTCACAGAGAGGAGGGAATTCATGACTGAATGGCCCTTGACCTGCATTTGTCTGAATGCAGATGGCTACTTCCCTGATGGTGAGAAATCAGCTCTTTAAATCGGGCATGGTTGGGGTTGAATCAGTATTCAGATAACCATTGAGTCTCCCATCTGGTTTTTCGTTTCTCCGTCAGGGGAGAGAAGGAAGGAGTGAGGCAGAGAGTGTGTCAGTTTGCGGTCCAGGCCCAGTCTCTCCCCAGGGTTAATTCTGGAATGAAAGCATTGTCCAAACAATTCCTCAGTAACTCAAGGGATTAATTTTGTTTTGCTTCTGAAATATAATTCCTAGTAAACCTTCATGAAGCTCTTCTTCAGGCTTGAGACTCAAATCAAAAGACTTGGTGAACACACATTCTTGCTTGGAGTATAATGCCCTCTAGCATGTGTTTACTGATTTGGTGAGAAAACAGAAAGGTATGTATATATGTATGTATGTATGTATGCATGCTCCATATTCCACCAGGCTCCAAACTGCCCACAAACCCTTCAGTTTCTGCCCTGGCTTCATCCCCTGCCCAAGGGCTTGATCCTTTTGAAATAGTCAAAATGATAAACCTAACCCCTAAAGATGCAGGTTTCCTCCCCCTGATAACATGTTGTAGATGGGTTAAGTTGGCTGCCATCTTGAATTCTAGCTCTACTGACTGGCAGCTAAGATGAGTATGTGTGTGATAACGTTATATAGTACAAGGGAGGCCGAGGAGAATAGATCTGAAAACGTTATGGCATGACATCAGTTTCTTTTATTTTTTTATACATGGTTTTGGAATAAGATAGGAGTCTATGTTTATCTGAAAATCTGATTTGTGATCTATGTAACTGAGCTCTATTCCTGGTATAGGGTATATTTTGAGACTAAATGTTGTAGATACAACACATCCACAGAAGGCAGACTAACACTTCTCTGGTGTGAATACATATACAGATAGAAAGACTACATAAGAAAACATAAATGTATATATATTTGCAGAATCTTCCAGATCATAATTGCAAATCGAGCCAGGAAAATCCTCCTGGTTGCATTTTTGATGTTGGAAGTTTCAACTACTTGGGTTCCAATGGCATGTGAGCTGGCAAGTTTTCATGGAATGCTAATCTTGTATTAGAAGGTACTGAAAGACTAAACTATATTTGTCTCATGATTCTCCGGTGGCAAACATTGCAGACCTCCTATTGGCTGTAGAGGCCATTTGTAAGCTTGAAATGTGACTAAGATTGAAATGTTCACCAGGAAGTAGCCCATAAAAAACTCTCAGCCACGAATTCATTAGGTGCTCTTAGATAAGCCAATGTCTCTCAGCATCACTCAAATATTCAAAACTCAAATATGCAAAACTGACCTACCATACTTAGTTGTTGTAAGGAATAGAAAGGTAATAAATATTAATCACATGGATTATTCAAAAAGGATTGTACAAATGCTAAATATTATTGTAACACAATGAGCCAGTTCACAAACATGAGCTTGCAGGCTTGTGCTGTTGTGAAGAAAGCTATGGTTTGACTAAGTGTTTCACCAGGGGACAAAGATACCACTGCTCTAGTAGCTTCTTTTTTAGCTTCCCAACGAACCATCTCTTCGGGAAATAGACTAGGCGTAGCAGAACATCTACGTGCACATGACCGCAGTGCGACCCTATAAGCCTTGACAGCTTGCCCTTTAATTATCCCAGTGATTTGAAACATTTTATGTGATGCCAATAAAAGTATTTGATTTGATTTGAAGTGTTTCACCAAGCTGATGGTTTGTATCACTTCAGACAACCACAAGCCAAGGTTTGTTCTATGTCTGAAGGAGACACACCATGAACTTGGGTTCAGATGACAACACTAAGTCAACACTAAGTCAACTGTGGGTTAGTTTGCAGCAGCGCAGCAGCACCAAAGGGGGAACAAAGCTGCCACAATCTCCTCTCCGGGAGTCCAGACACTCTAAGCCCATGGCATAATGTTCCTCCATACCACATTGGGAGTTGTCAAATTTTGGCAGGGCTTATTGGCTAACCAAACTTTGTTGTCACTTGGATCTCATCAAGGAGCAGGGTCTGGACCCCAATCTCATGTGCATGACTGAAACACAATGCACAGGCCTCGCTCATTCCTTCAGAGTACGGGATAAGCGAGAGGGATTCTGCAGAGGGCAAAAACAAGCCTCTGGCCACTTCCAGTTCTTCTCACCTTCTAGTTCTTGCTCACCAGAGCTTGGCTGACTCCTTACCATGGGTTACTTGTGAGGAGGGCAAGTAAGATCATCAATCCAAGCTCCCCACAGAAAATTAGCATGTCGGGGGGGAAATGTAGTCCTGACATACTACATTTCTGGTTGTAGGAATACATCTCTGCCCACCTCCACAGGGGGAGAATATTCCATAAACTCCAAGGTGCAGGAGTTCAACCACAACACTAGTTATTACCTAAGTGAGATCCAGGTCCATATAGTATGGCACCATGAATTGTACTGAATGAAAATGGGGCATTTGTTGATTTTTAAGACAAGCAACCTAGATGATTCAAAGACCTAGAGCAGCCCTTTGCAAACTCACTAATAACAACAGATAAGTTTCCCTGAAAGACAGTTTGGCTGTCATTATTGATCTTGCCCTGTCAGGGTCATCAGCAGATATAATTATTGTGTCACACTCTTGATACTGGTGTGTTCTAGGACACATGGACACTCCTCACCCCCCACAGGACACTGGTGAGACCAGGTCTGGATAGCACACATCTTCCAATGAAGTCAAGGTAGGTTTTTAGCTCCCACAAGTTCCCCCATATACCTAGGCAACTTTCTTACAGTTTATGAAAGCTTCATTTCTGGAAGGGATTTTTACTTGCTCCAGACTGCCTGATGCACAAGCCCACCAGTACTGCCAGTGAACCTATGGTGCACCCCTAGAATGCATATTAGAATCCTTGACAGTGGAAATAGGTTTCTTGGTAGATGTGCAGAGGGCAGGGGCTATTGACTGATTAAAAAACTGGGGAAAGGTTCCTGGAGGTTTCAAATATTAGAATATAGAATATCATAAACTAGGCACTGTCCCTTTCAGTAATAATAATAATAATAATAATAATAATAATAATAATAATAATAATAATAATAATTTATTATTTATACCCCGCCCATCTGGCTGGGTTTCCCCAGCCACTCTGGGGAATTTTAAGGCGCCATTTGCTTTGAAAACGCCATAAGCTTCACATCTGGACTAGGGGTTCAGTTTAGCTTCTTGACCTTAACATTCCCTTCCTCCTTCTCCTTCAATTGTAACTGATTGTACAGTTACAATTTATTGTAACTGAGAGAGGCATTTGGCTCCTAGCCATTCATTAGTTAGGACATTGTGTTGACAAACATGACAAGTACAGGAAGATCAAGTGGCAAGATAGACCAAGTCTAATTGGACTTTGGTTTCATAAGACCTTTCTGCAAAACCAGCATCACACAACTGGATTTGGTTCAAGTACTCTTCTATTGGGCCACTCTGACAGCTTCAACCTCAGCCTGTCTTACAGACTTGCCTCCTAATTATGGTTAGAATTGCAGCTGTTATCAGATGCACTTGGCTCTGTTCAGATGGAACGCCATCCCTGAATGGAAAGTACAGTACTTGCCCTGTGAGAGTCACCTTTTTCCACAGTGTGTTGTGATGCTATGCAATGCCACACATTTTGAGCTGACAGGATATATGGTACTACCAGGTGCTAAATGATAAGACACACACAGATACTCCATTCAACATGATAAAGGCTGAAGCAAAAGGTAATGGAAACAGATGTCATCTGTGTGCAGATATATAAACTGTGACTGTCTCCATCTCATTCTTTTTTCCAAATGCTAGAAGCACTTTCTGCTCAACTGAAAACAACAAGGCTAAGGAAATATAATATTCATTCCCTTGCCATATTTTGCTGTACTTGCCAAACTGAGAGAGGTTCAAAGAGAAAGTCCTGAATATGCAAGAAGGGAACTTGGAGTATGTGTACATTGTGAAAACCAGAACTTCAGCAGCTTGCTCTGCAGGCAGGGACCCGAACCCATGGCTTCAAGTTACAAGTAAGGAGATTCCGACTAAACATCAGGAGTAACTTTCTGCCCATAACATGGAATGGTCTCCCTCGGGAGGCTGTGGACTCTCCTTCCTTGGAGGTTTTCAAGCAGAGGTCGGAGGGCAATCTGTCAGGTATGATCTAGTTGAGATTCCTGCATGACCCTCAGAGTGCCTTCCAACTTTCCAATTCTATGAGTCTATGATTCTGTGATCTGGCATTAACCCTTATAACCATACATGGATTAGGGCCAGGTTGGCAGGAGAGTCCTCTCCTCAGTCCTGCCTGGAGCTTGAGAGCCTCAGTGGAGTCCCCTTTCCTGGTTCTCCCACTTAAAGAGGTGAGGTGAGTGGTAACTAAGAAGAAGACTTGATGCTGCACTACCACCATTGTTAGTGTTGCACCAATTATGGAATGCCCTCCTCATTAAGGCTCACTTGACACTTGCATTAAGATCTTTTCTGCATCATGTGAAGTCCTCTGTCTTCTTCCACACCTTTCGGAACTATGTTTTTTAACCCTGGAACTGATTGTTTTTGCTGGGTTTTAAATGTTTTAACACAAAATTATGGTGCTATGCTGGTTTTTATGTGGGAAATAGAATTGATTTTAATGTTTTCATTTTTGATGGTATCTTTTCTTGTATGAACTCTGAATTCCCCAGAGCGCCTCATTGATTAAGTGGTCAATAATGTCCTAAATTAAATAAACAATAATCCTTAAAGAGTGCTGCAAGATAGGTCAGTTATTATCAGCATGTTTTAGATTTAGGTGGGTGGGGAGGCTGAGAAAGTTATAGTGGCTTGTCTCATGCCAACTTGTGTGTTCATGGCCGAGATGAAGCGGGGACTAAGTAGGGGAAGCCAAGAGATAATACAGATTTGCCCAAGTTCACCCAGCTTGCTTCCTAGCCAAGCAGAGACTTGGGTCACTCTAAGCATCACACCCTACTGGCCATTATATCAATGGAAGAGCGGCAAGCTAGCTTTTCAGAAACTTTGGTGGAGCATTTTGTAAGAAATATAAATGATTTGAGTGATAATATCTATAGTGAGGGAATATTTTATTTAAATTGTAGTTTTCTCTTGCCTTTGTTTTATGTGGATATTATTTTATAGATTTGGAAGACAGAATTATAGTCGTCTGATCTTTTGGATTTTGAGGGGAGGATAATATAGAATATCTCCAAAATTCTTATAACTCAGAAACAGATAGCATAAAATGGGGAACAAATTTTGTATGATCCTTTAATTTTCATTCTGAAGCATAAGATGCTGATCCAGCACTTATGTGCAGCAACATATGTGCTGTCCAAGACAATGTTTAAGGATGTGCATTCTTCTAGGCATGGAAAAGTGTGTGTGTGTGTGTGTGTGTGTGTAATGTGAACAGAGGTTGACCATGAGCCCTGCACATCTAAATGTGGCTCCCGTTCCACATACACATTTGGATTTACACAGCTAGAGCACACAGTTCCCAATCCGGGGAAACAGTTTCTACATGTGATTCTCTCTGGAAAAAGACTTTCATTAGTTTCAAGTAAAGTAAATACAGTGGTACCTTGGTTCTCAAACTTAATCTGTTCCGGAAGCCCGCTCCAAAACCAAAGTGTTCCAAAACCAAGGCGTGCTTTCCCATAGAAAGTAATGCAAAATGGATTAATCCGTTCCAGACTTTTAAAAACAACCCCTAAAACAGCAATTTAACATGAATTTTATGATCTAACGAGGCCATTAAAATGAAAGCAATAATCAATGTACTGTACTATAAAATAAATAAGACAGTATTGTAGATGATAAAAATTAATTTTTCTTCTTACCTGCACTGATGATAGTCATTGTTTGGATGGGGGCTTTTATCCATTTCCGCAGTCACACAATCAGTCAATCCATCAGTAGCTGAACAGGGTTCCACACAGTCACAAAAACAAATTAACCGAAAAAAGCCTCAAAAACAAAACCCGCAAAATAAATGGCAAAAACAAAAGCACAAAATTTAATCAATTCTGGAAGTCTGTTTGACTTCTGAAATGTTCGAAAACCAAGGCGCAGCTTCTGATTGGTGCAGGTGCCCTGGAAACAACAGCCGACAGCCGCATCAGACGTTTGGCTTCTGAAAAACGTTCGAAAACCGGAACACTTACTTATGGGTTTTTGGCATTTGAGAACCAAGGTACCAGTGTACCAGATTTGATAATGCAAAAATACTGTTGTACACATCTGGAAAAAGCAAGATGTAAGAAGTTAGTGATCATTCTTACAAGTTGCAAGACTTATGTTGTGCCATTAGCATGGTTTTGCGGGGTTGCCAGGACACAGCATTTGGTCTGATACCAGTCAACCAGAGAAATGGCTCCATCTCACTAGAGTCAAGTACATTTTATCCCCTTTGGGCTGCAATGTCATGGCTGGAATTGCAATGGGAATCCATTTTCAGGAATTAGCAGATAAGTAAAAATAAAAAGACACCCAAATGAATTCCCCCCTGCTCCCCAATATTGTGATTTGAGCCTAATTAATAAAATTTGAGGAACCTAATGAAATGGTTGTTATGTTATCAGTATGTGTGAGCAAGGCTGAAATTCACAGAGAATGCATTGTTACTGTCCAAAGCTTGGGCCCCCCATATGCCAATCTGACTGCAGAGTACTTAACTATACAAATTAGTTCCAGTTGTCTGGCTATATGCTTCAACCTTGGCTGACAATATGGAACAATTTTTTGGCCCTTGGAAAAGGGACATTTTGGAAGGGATATAAATTCCATTTATTTAGATTTAAAGCATCTTTCAGTTATCAGGGCAGAGGCTTGAGAGAAATATGTACCCCTGGGGAGGTCTGACACTCGAGGACTCCTCATGACTACTCTCTCCCCCAAACTGGAACATGCAGGCAGGATAGTATGACTACATACCTCTTTCCTCTAGGAAAAACAGCTGCTTGTGCTTGTTTTCCAGTTCTTAAAAGGCCAGAAGAGAGAATCTACACACACTCAAGCCACAAAAAGGGCCCTCAAAGGTTCTGAGCTAGAGGCACTAGGAAGAGGCATGGTTGAAAAAGTACAGAAGCAAATCTCATAGCAGAAGTGGAATTTGTGTTGAACAGAAATGTGGCAGTTTTCATGAGCTGGAAGTTGCATAATTTCAAAAGAGCTATATCTATGAAGCATGGTTACATAGAAAATTGAATATAAAGCATAAAGAGTTAACTAAATTAATTGGACCTGTTAATTTCTTCCTCTGAAAGCAATCAACAGTGCAGATCAACATCAAAGTGGATCAATTTAAAGCAGCCCTTGTATGGTGTAATTAAATAATTGTAGAACAATCCAATGCTTTCCCTTTGCAAAAAAAGGTGTATTTATGCCAGGCTGTGTAGCTCCAAGGACCACTGTATATCTGTTTATACATCTGTATAAACTACAACTGCTGTCCTCTGATTTAAAGAAACTTTGCAGCAGACTCCTAGCCAAGCCTATTCAGAAATAAGTCCTATTGAATTTAATAGGGTTTATTCCTAGGTAAATGGGTTTAGGATTGCCACCTTAATTGGATATTGCAGGTGTTCCTGGATGAGACCGATTACCGGTACCTAGACAAAATTATTTAAAATGTGTTGCCTGATTAATCTGGGACAACTTTTAAACCATTCAAAGGGTTTAAAACCCATAAATCTAAGCAATTAATAAATTTAGACACCAATCCATTTACATGGATGCAAGCCCCACTGAAATAAATAACTTCTGTGTAAACATGTATAGGGTTACACTGTAAATTTTGCAGACGGAAGTAACTCATTGGCTACACTGTTTTAATAATAACAACAACAAAGGGCCTCAGATGATGATGGCATGGTCTGGGTCAGTTTCTATGGGGAGAGGCAGTCCTTGAGGTATTGTGGTCCCAAGCCATTTATGGCTTTATAGTTAAAAATCAGCACTTTGAATTAGGCCCAGAAACTAAATGGTAGCCAGTGCAGTTGGGCAAGATCAGAGTAATATGCTCAAACCATCTTGCGCTGGTGAGCAACCTGGCTGCTGAATTTTCTGATTTTTCTATCTGATTTTTCTGAACCATCATCAGAGGCAGCCCCACGTATAACACCTTGCAGTAATCTAACCTAGAGGTTACCAGAGCATAGACTATGGAAATTAGGCAATCGCTGTCCAGGTAGGGGTGCAGGTGGGCCACCAACAGACACTGGTAGAAGGCACTCCATGCTGCCGAGGCCACCTGAGCCTCAAGCGACAGCAGAGGATCCAGGAGGACCCACAAGCTATGTACCTGCTCCTTCAGAGATGGCAAGAAGGAGGATCAAACCTTCAACAGAAAATGGGATAAATATAGACTATATCTAAAAGAACACTGTAAACACTTGAACTCTTTGGCATGCTTTAAATAACACTTGCAATGTGACAAAGACTTTGGATATTATGGAAGACTGAAATTTGGATGAATTTATTATATTCCGTTGACAAAGGTATTTAAAGAAACCACGGAGTGGGGGAGGGAAGTCCTAAGTTTCGGAAGAATTTTGTTTTAATTTTAATTTTTGCAAGAATGTTAGTTGTATGAATGAACTTGTAAAACCAAATAAAACTTTATATATAAAAGAGAGATCAGGAAACCTCCCAGCCATCTGATCTGGGGAACCACCGACTAACAGTGCCTCGGTCTCTTCTGGATTGAGCGTTAATCTGTTGGCTGTCATCCAACATTACTGAGGCAAGACATCGGTCCAGCACATCCATTGCCTCACCTGAGGATGTGAAAGAGAAGCAGGAGTTCTGAAGGAGGAGAGTTGTGTGTCATCAGCATATTGCTGACAACGCACTCCAAAACTCCAGCTGACTCCAGTTAGCAGTTTCATGTTAAGCAGGAGCCCCATGCTGAAGGCTCCATGGGGCCAAAGAGCAGTCTGCAAGCATTGCCCTCTGGAAACCACCATCCAAAGGTGTGCCACCTACCCCTCCAGAAGGATACCATGGTTGATTGTATTGACAGCCGCTGAGACTAATACACATTTCCCTTGTCTCTCTTCCAATAGAAATCATCAATAGAAGTTTCTGTGCCAAAACCAGGCTTAAAGTCTGATTGAAATAGATCTAGAAAGTCAGTTTCCTCTAAGAGCTCCTGGGTCTGGTCGGCACCCACCTGGCCAAGAAGGGGAGATTGGCAACTGGCTGATAATTACTTATATTTACTGAATCCAGGGAGGGTTTTCTTGAGGATTGGTTTTACCGCTGCTTCCTTCAAGCCAACAGGGACCACCCCGTCTCACAGGGAGGCATTAACCACTTCCCTGGGCCAGCCAGGTGCCCTCTCCCTGCTTGTTTTCATCAGCCAAGAGGGGCAACGGTCCAGAGTGCAAGAGGTTGCCTTGACTGTCCACATCCCTGAGACTTATATTAACTGGAAAAGCCATTTTGTTACCACTGCAATTCTTTTAATTTAAACCCATTTTGTTTTTGGAAGCTGCATTCCGTAGCATATTCTCTCTTTTGTTGTGCAGAACTACAGGGTTTCTGAATTCTTTCTTTGTTATGCTCCTTTTTGTTTCTGTGACATAGTAAGAGGCATGCTTTTTCTTTTCTTTCTCTCTTGGTGCACCACTGTGGTGGGTCTGTACCCTCATTTTCATTCACCTATTTTTCTCTTACTTATCAAACGTTTATTACCGGTAGGCATTTTACAAATAAAACCACGAGAGATAAAATCACGTACAAGAACCTTAAAATATATACAAAGAAGCAAGAGTTGAGTACATAGGCTGGTTGTTTGTATATATATATAAAATCTGGAATTTCTTCCTGTTAAACTACTCCTTGGGGCACTGCTGCCAAAAACTCGGCTACCCCCGCAGTCACCCTTTGGTCAATGTCAGACAGACAGAATCCAACACTTCCACTGTGGAGCGGTTTCAAAGCACCCAGGAGGGAGGACAGCACACGTTCACACAACATACTGTGCAGTGGACAATGAAAGAGAATATGCTCTACAGTATCCGGGATTTTTCTCTTTTATTGTTGTTTAGTCATTTAGTTGTGTCCGCCTCTTCGTGACCCCATGGACCAGAGCACGCCAGGCACTCCTGTCTTCCACTGCCTCCCGCAGTTTGGTCAGACTCATGTTGGTGGCTTCGAGAACACTGTCCCACCATCTCGTCCTCTTTTACTATCCCACAAATATTTCTGTACCCTGAACTCTCAGGCCCCTCCAGTTCTTTTCTCTTTACTCCTTGCCCTCCTCTCTGCAGGGTTTGAGGGCAGTATTACCTGAGGCTTTTGCTCTCTCAGCTTTTACTTTCCACTGATGGAGCCCTTGATGCAGGTGGGCAGTGCAGTGTCTGCTTCCACCAGAAACCTCTGGATGCAGAACAGGCAGGGCATTGCAGAAATACTGCCACAGGCATTCTTTTCTCTTTGGAGCGAGGGTTGCCAGCTTTTGAATCAGGTCTTGTAGCTCTCCCTTTAACAGTAGGTTGTTCGGCAGCAATTGGAAGGTGAAAAATGTCCAGCTCCATACAATTAAAAGCTTCACCTGTTGACATTTTCACATTGTGCCTCCCTTGGAAGGCTCAAGAAGCTGGCCAGTCAACTTTTTTCCTTGCCAGTTTGCAACCGTAATTTCTGCCACCACTTTTGATGGACTTGGGAAAGCCTTTATAATAAGAAGTGGGGAAGAGCTGTGATAGTGGGTGTGCAAGTACGGGGGGTTGCAATGAGTCCCCAGGCCTTATGCTGCGGAGACCTTTTGTAAACACAGAGAGAGCAGAAAACTCTGGTAGTCTGCCTTCAAATTATGCATTTACCCCAAGCACTTAATTTTTATTTGTTGTTCAGAGCATAATTGAATGGATCTTTTATTCTTCCATGCAGTTTTTTTTTTTATAAAAAAACCGCCTTGTTTATATGCTTCCTGAGGATTAGGCAGCGAATTAAAAATGAGCAGTTTACAGACACACAAATTCCCTTCCATGGGCGTACCCAGGGGGGGCAGAGGGGGCAGCTGCCCCCCCTAGAAGGCAGCTGCCCCCCCAGCTGCCACCCCCCCCCCCCGTGCTGCGCGCCGATCCCAGCAGGCTTTGTGGGGTTGTGTTTACAAACTCAGCCAGAGAGAGGGAGGGAGAGGCACGGGCCGAAAGACGACACCGGCCAATCAGGAGCTCCACTTTCCCGATTGACTGGAGGCAGCCTTTTTCACCATGAGCGCCTGTCTCGTCTAGCGGCTGAGGTGGCGAAGGCAAGAGCGGCCGTGAGCGGCCCTCAACCACCACCCCGCGCTGCGCGCCGATCCCAAAAGCAGGCTTCTGCTGCTGCCCGCCTCTGACACTCGCGAGAGATTAGAGCCGGGGCTGAGAGAGGTGCTGCGCTGAGATCTCCAATCCCTCCCTCCCTCCCTCCCTCCCTCCCTCCCTCCCTCCCTTCCTTCCTCCTTCCTTCCTTCCTTCCTTCCTTCCTTCCTTCCTTCTCTCTCTCCCCTTTCTTCCTTCCTTCCTTCCTTCCTTCACTTCCTTCCTTCCTTCGCTTCCTTCCTTCCTCCTTCCTTCCCCTTCTTCCCTCTCCACTTCTCTTCTCTCCTTCCTTCCTTCTCTCTCTCTCACCCCTTCCTTCCTTCCTTCCTTCCTTCCTTCCTTCCTTCCTCCTTCCTTCTCCTTCCTTCTTCTCTTCCTTCCTTCCTTCCTTCCTTCCTTCCTTCCTTCCTTCCTTCCTTCCTTCTCTCTCTCTCTCTCTCTCTCTCTCTCTCTCTCTCTCTCTCTCTCACACACACACACACACCCCCACCCCTTCCTTCCTTCCTTCCTTCCTTCCTTCCTTCCTTCCTTCCTTCCTTCCTTCCTTCTCTCACCCCTTCCTTCCTTCCTTCCTTCCTTCCTTCCTTCCTTCCTTCCTTCCTTCCTTCCTTCTCTCTCCCTCACCCCTTCTTTCTTTCTTTCTTTCTTTCTTTCTTTCTTTCTTTCTTTCTTTCTTTCTTTCTTTCCTTCCTTCTTTCCTTCCTTCCTTCCTTCCTTCCTTCTCTCTCTCACCCCTTTTTCTTTCTTTCTTTTTCTTTCTTTCTTTCTTTCTTTCTTTCTTTCTTTCTTTCTTTCTTTCTTTCTTCTTCCTTCCTTCCTTCCTTCCTTCCTTCCTTCCTTCCTTCCTTCCTTCCTTCCTTCCTTCCTTCCTCTCTCTCACCCCTTCTTTCCTTCTTTCTTTCCTTCTTTCCTTCCTTTCCTTCCTTCTCTCTCTCTTCCCTCCCTCCCAGCCTTTTAGAGGAGGAAAACCAGAAAAAAATATTTTTCTGGTTTTCCTCCTCTAAAAACGAGGTGCGCGTTATGGTCCGGGGCGCATTATGGAGCAAAAAATACGGTAAAACAGAAAGCCCAAATTCCCAACTATGTTTCTTGCTGCAGTCCTACTGTCTGCTCAGAAGTAAGGTCCTATTAGATTCAGCAGCACTTACTCTCAGGTAAGTGCAGCTAGGGCTGCAGCCTTTGTGACCCAGGATGTGTAAAGCAGGATGTCACTTACACCCACCCCCCACCCCACCCCACCCCCCACAATGTTTGAAAATGTCAGCTTTGTACTTAAACACAAATTGGCCGGGAACTTCATTGTCTGTGTCTTTATTAATTTATTTAAAGAACAACAAACTGGTGATTGCTTTAACTTTTTGATATGTGGTGATTTGAATCATGAGGATGAATTAGAAGAACTGTTGAGTCTTGAATGAGTCTTGCTTTGGAATTGAGGACTTCATTAGATTTTCTTCTGCCTTTTCATTTTATTTTGTTCTAAGGGCTTGTTAGAGATAATGTATAAGCATGGTGTCAGCTCCCTTAAAAAAAGGTCGACAACTCTGGGAAATTGGGGGGGGGGGGCGCCAGAAAGTGATCTTGCCTAGGGTGCAAAAAA
Source organism: Darevskia armeniaca (assembly GCA_034641395.1). Classification (NCBI taxonomy): domain Eukaryota; kingdom Metazoa; phylum Chordata; class Lepidosauria; order Squamata; family Lacertidae; genus Darevskia; species Darevskia armeniaca. The sequence goes on along the minus strand of JAWWNF010000019.1, from coordinate 6,079,505 downwards.
AACCTAGCACCGGCCCTGTTGCCCCCCCCTAGTTTTGATCCTGGGTACGCCCCTGTTCCCTTCTACTGTGGGAAAAATGGAAAGAAGCAAATGAACAAATCCCCCTTTTATTGGGTGGTAGATATACATTCCCCTTCTTCATTACCACCCCAATGTTAAATTATAAACATTTCTTAGCACAGTTCACAAACGGGAGTCTTTCACAATTGGTAGTCTGACACAAGATCAGCTGTGTTGATTTACTTACTTAACACACATTACTTACCCAGTCATCAGGGTCACAGTTTTATCTTCAGCTGCATAAAAGGTTTAGAGCAGGGCACGTTTTCTGTGGCTCTTTCACTATTTTTAGCTAATCTCTGTGGCCACCCTACAGATTTGTTCAGCCTAACACAGCTTAGGCTAATAGGGGGAGACAGTTGATGGGGACTCTGTTGACTTGCCTGTAGAGCAATGCCACTCACTGGCTACATCTGCTGTCAGGGTTTTTCTCCCCTCCCTCCCCAATTACTGGATCCTTTGTCTTGGGATCTCTGCAGAGAATCTTGTTTAAGTTACACGTGTACTCTATGAAAAGTGATGTATTTGCCACAGTCTTTTGTTGTTCCCTTCTTCCCTTTTGCAAGTGCTTTGCATAGACACTTGTTCATAGGAGCTGGGAAAAGTGGTTTGGTGCGGCTTCTGTGAACCTCAGAGAAGCCTTGGGCCAGCAGGCACATATCCCATACTTGTGTCTAACCATTCATTTTTGAAACAAAATAAAAAATAAAATTCCTTCCAGTAGCACCTTTGAGACCAACTAAGTTTGTTCTTGGTATGAGCTTTCGTGTGCATGCACACTTCTTCGGATACCATGCACATGAAAGCTCATACCAAGAACTTAGTTGGTCTCAAAGGTGCTACTGGAAGGAATTTTATTTTTTATTTTGTTTTGACTATGGCAGACCAACACGGCTACCTACCTGTAACCATTCATTTTTGGACTGCTTAAATAGATGCTGAGCTGGACAAGCGTATTGACAAGGCAACTACGGCAATGGCTCAGCTCTCTAAAAGGTTATGGAGAATGTGATGCTAATGTCCAATACCCAGATGAAGGTCTACCAGGCTTGTGTGTTGAGTAGGCTGCTTTATGGAAGTGAGCCGTAGGCAACTTACAGCTGCCAGGAGTGATGCCTCAATGCTTCCACTTGCACTGTGCCAGGAAGATTTGGGGCATCACATGGCAGAACAGAGTCTCAAAGAAAGACGTGCTCTCCCAAGTCCACATTCCCAGCATGTTGGCACTCCAGTCCCAGCGACGTCTATGCTGGCTTGGAAGATGGCAGGATCCCCAAGGGCATGATCTACAGGGAGCTGGCTTCAGGCACCAGGCCCATCGGCCGGCCGGCTCTGCGTTACAAAGAGACTTGCAGGTGAGACATGAAGGCTGGCAACATTAACCCTCTTATATGGGAATCCCTTGCAGATGAGCACAGTGCCTGGAGACAGACAGGTGGTGCATCTATAACAGCCCCCGCGACACAAAGGCACGCTCTGCCACTGATCAGGAGGGGCCACTACCTGTGTCTGGAAGCAGCGGTGGGCTGTGGGGTTTGTTGCTCTGGGCTTCTTTGGGAGGAAGGGGAGGATATAAACTAACTAACTAACTAACTAACTAACTATCTAACTAACTAACTAACTAACTAACTAACCGAATAATGTATCCCTTGTGGCTGAAATGCCTGCCTGAAAAATGTTGACAATCCTAAGGCTAGGTTTTCTCGATTTTTTAAACTACAGTTGAGCATGATAGTATTTGCTGCTGCAGCTTCTTTTCCAGATATGAAATGAACATGAAGTTACTCTGAGTTTGTGGCACTTTCAGTGTTTCAAGGAGGCAGTTGATGTTAATTGTTCAAGCTTGGGAGAGCAATTTCTACATTCATGACTTCCTATGTAGCATTTAAAATCCTCTTGGGGCTAATACTTTTCCAGATTTTAGTTTTTTTGTTATAGTTCCCATGCCATATTAAACATTCTTTCTCCAATATGGTGGGCATTTGTGACAACGTCTGAAAATGTATTAGTAACTAAGACACAATGCAGTGTTTTAGAAGATTTTCTTTGACAGCTGTATCCTGTCCTTCCTCCAAGGAGCTCATGATGGCTATCCGGGGTTTTTTTATGGGTTACACTGAGAGAAGCCAGGAAGCTTCATGATTCTGAGGATTTAAACCCAGTTCTATCTGGTCGAAGGCTGTGGTTGTTCGTGCCCTGCTCATCTCCTGTCTGGATTGCATTGTGGCGTGTTAGATTTAGGATTGCCTGTGGAGATGGGTTGAAAGTACTCTTATTTTCTACTCTGCCTCACTTATTTAAATATATAGAGGCAGTTGTAGAGCTGGTAGTAGTCTAGTTCTGAGGCTCGTCTTCTGGAGGAGATGCACTCTATGCTGCCATGCAAGCTTCCTGCACCTCCTGCCTATCTTGCAGCTGGCACCAACGTTGCCTTTTCATTCCATGCAGACTGGGGAAGGAAGTGCTATTTCAATATGCTACAAGACACTCCCATATTTATTAAATAAATATTGGGAAAAGTGTCACTACTGAAAATGGGTAATGTATTTTTGTTGTGCTCAGTTTAAGTCTCCCATTAAGGCAGAAATTGTTTCCTGATAACTCCCTTGCTCTGGTTTTCATGAGCATTTTTACTGGTCAGGGGACCAGTAGTCAGGAAAGTTTCATATAGAGTTGGAAGGGAGGTCATCTGATCCTACCCATTGTTCAGAGCAGGATCTTCAGTGTAGGATACATCTCTGCTAGATGGCTGTCCAGCCTCTGCTTTAATACCTCTAGCAAAGGAGAGCCTACCAACTTTCGAGACAGTCTGTTCCACCAGACTGTGGACTTTTCCTAATGTTTATCTGAAATCTAGCACCCTGCACTTTCCACCCATTGGTTCTAGTCCTGCTTTTTGCAGCAACAGAGAACAAGCCTTCTCCGCATGTTCTGAATGTTAGTGTCCCTATTCCATTCAGTCAGTGACCGAGAGGGCAATTTCTTATTCTTAATACATCCTCTACTTTTCAGTCAGCTGTGCTTGTCATCTTAAATTAAGGATTTCTAGGACTTTACACCTATCTTTCCCCCCTTTCCCCAGCTTTCTAGATCGCCATCAGGTCATTCCAGCCACACTGAAAATGTGTTGTCTAACTTCTCACTAATAAGCATTTTTATTAGACTCATATCAGTTGTGGATGAGTAGTTGAGTAGACAAATGTTGCATTCTCCTTCCAGCCTGGACTGAGAGACCCCTGGGGATGCTAAACTCTTAAATAAATAAATGCTTAGAAGTCAATTCTTAGAAATCTGCTTGTTTTCACTGTTTTAATAATAGTACATGAGGGGACAAGCAGGCATGTCATCTCGACATTCTCTGTAAGCTGTGTGAAGCTGAGTACTGTACAGTATTTGGCAGGAATTACACAGTTGATCTTTGACTGAGCCCCCAGCCATCACCACTTGCTAACCTGTCAGAGAAGGCTATTTTTTAAAGAACAGACTCATTGTGAGGCAAGTCGTCATTTTAAATCTGCACATATTGAAATAAATTAACTTTTGCAATTTGAACAATAGCCAGCACCCCTGCGGCTGCAATTCTGGGTGCTGTATAACTCCTCAATGACACATAGATTTTGTATGGAATCTAGTACTTTGGCTAATGAGACATGCAAATGGAGTGCCCTGCCAGGTCTAGGTGAGTTGATTACAGAAGCAGGCTTCATTTCCCCGTCTTCCAGGGTGACTTGGTGTTAGGAGGCATTCAGATTAAATCCATCTGTCTCTGTCCCAGCTATTCTGTTATATCTAAACTTCCCAGCAGAAAACAGGCTGGAATGCCAACAATGCAGGTCACTGAGCAAGTCTGCAAATCTCTAGTTCACTGGTTGACTGTGGCAAGTAAGAATTGCTTCCAGGTGACCAGCCAAATAAGCTTTTGTAAACCAGAAGGCCATCAACGTGTGTCAGTAGAGGTATGTGTTGAATGGTGGGCTGGATAAGACCAAGGCTTCTCTAGTTCAGCATCCTGTTTCCAACAGTGACCAGCTAGGTGATTCAAAGAATGCCACATGCAAGATCTCACAGCATCTTAGACGGTGTATAGAGGCTGTTTTTTCACAGTGCACTTTTATACACAGCAGTTTTCAGTTGTGCACACCTTTGTGTGATGATGCCTTCTAGAGCAACAGCCACTATCTGTGCTGTCTGTACACACAGGTGGGGATGTCTTCAAATTTCTGTGTAATGATGTTATCTACTTCCCACTGCTCAATTGCTGTTTCCAAACACCTTTTTTAAAATAAAAAAAATCACAGTCTTTCAAAAGAGGGACCAGAAACTGATGTGTTGATATACTGATCTACAGAGGATATATGGAAGACATGGAAGACAATCTTACTTGGCTACGAGTGATCACCAAAGAAATTTTATATATTTCATGTCTTCCATGAAAACAGTCTGAACAGCGAGTTTGTAAGTCTATGTAAAGGGACCCAGGTGGTGCTGTGGGTTAAACCACAGAGCCTAGGGCTTGCTGATCAGAAGGTCGGCGGTTTGAATCCCCGCGACGGGGTGAGCTCCCATTGCTCGGTCCCTGCTCCTGCCCACCTAGCAGTTCGAAAGCACATCAAAGTGCAAGTAGATAAATAGGAACCGCTCCGTTTCCGTGCGTTTCCGTGCGCTGCTCCGTGCGCTGATAAATAGGAACCGCTCCGTTTCCGTGCGTTTCCGTGCGCTGAACGGCGTTTCCGTGCGCTGCTCTGGTTCGCCAGAAGCGGCTTTGTCATGCTGGCCACATGACCCGGAGGCTGTACGCCGGCTCCCTCAGCCATTAAAGCGAGATGAGCGCCGCAACCCCAGAGTCGGACACGACTGGACTTAATGGTCAGGGGTCCCTTTACCTTTACCTTTAAGTCTATGTAGACTGTAGAGGCTATTAAGTTACTGTGCTTCTTCTTCCTATTTTGCTTATTTTATTCATTGACAAGCCCTGCAACATCAATAGGCCTGTCCAAGGAGGAGAAAACACTCTCTTCTTAGGCCGCAAGCGCCTAAGAAGTGCATTCTTGGCACAAAACGGATTAGAGCTGCACCAGCAGAATATGTTTTAGGTAGACAGTGTGGGGCACGGATGACATGGGGATGACATTGTATTTACAGCAGCCCCCAAAGGCGCCTGCATCCAGCACCAAATGCACATTGTTATGTAATGTGTACACATTCATCGATGTCTCCATTCTTTGCTACTCCCCCCTCCCCCATTCAGAGGCATGCCTGCCCTGAACAGGAAAGGCTATTTAGCTATTGTGGCTACTAATTTGGTTTTTGATAGACCATTTTAAAAGGTGCCTCATCATTTTGTGCATGCCAGATCAATGGGTGAAAATTCAGCACTCACAAGTAACCTGCATGATTAATTAGAGCATATGTTCTGTGCATTGTAGACGATGTATAGGCTGTGCAGACTAAGATGTTCCCCTGTGTCATGACTTGGCATATATGGGTCAATCTCTGCGTCACAGGTAAATGACACTCTTTGGGGAAATGCTCCTTTTCCTGTGACAGAAATAGCACAAGGACCCAGCGTGAAAGAACTCATTGCCAACTGTGGTATTTTGGGACACGGTGATACAAAACTGGTTTTATTTATGTTCAGCAGTGATTGGATAAACATATACTCTTTAGTCTCTCTTGCTCAGAGGATTAAGACCTTGTGAAGAATAGCTCCAGATTCAGTCAAAAGGTGGGTGGTGGGTGGAGGATGGAACTTGCTATGCTCTATCAATGTCCTCTCCTACAGCCCAGCCAGATAAATGATTCAGCATCGCAGGGACTTGTTTCAGGAGCACTCCCTAATTGCACAATGCATATACAGGACATCAGGAAAATACCACACATATTCTTAATTTATTTTTAATGATGGATTTGGGGTTGCTGTTTTATGATTTTGACGCCTTGCTGTTATTTATATGTATTTTTTATTTGTTTGTTGGTTTTCTATACCGCCCTTCATCAAAGGATCAAAGGGAGGTTTACAATATAAAAACACAAAAATACATACCATAGTAACAAACAAAAACAATACCCCCCCCCCACAGTTTAAAAGCCAAATTTAATTTGCCAAATTTAATTAGCCAAACGTCTGAGAGGAGAGGAATGTTATTGCCTGGGATGTAATGTTATGTAATGAAGGTGCCAGGCAAGCCTCCCTGGGGGGAGCACTCCTCAAGTGGGGAGCCACTGCAGAAAAGGCCTGTTCACAGAGGAGGCACACAAAGAAGGACCTCAGATGATGAGTGCAGCGTGTGGGTTGGTTCATATATGGAGAGGCAGTTATATGGTTTTCAATGTTAATTGGTTTGTTTGTTTTTGCCTTGAAATTCTAGGAGAGGCAGGAAAAAACTCATTTTTGGGAGAAGTAAACAGGAATTATTTATGGATCCTTTTCATGTTCTCTCATCTTTATGTAGCTGGTTTTTATATGCCACTCAAATACAGTTACTTCAGAAGTAAATGAAGGCTTCTGCTTAAAATTGTAAGCCAATTAACAGAAGATATGTTGACATTCCCAGGAAAATACATAAACCATAAGTTAGCAGAATGCATATACTGTATAGGGTGACTGGGTGCAAATGAGGAAGGGCTCCTTTATATTCTCTAATAACTGTGCAGCAGAGGGAACTCTCTAAATTGGTTACTCACCAGAACTAAACATATACTCCAAGTAGATACTTAGCACAGTTACTGAGATAGATCTGAATTGTGTGATTCACCTATATGAGTACAGCAGAAAGGTGGGATTAGCTGCCAACCAACTCGACTCGACTCAACTCAAGCTTCTTTTGGAATCCTGTGAGAAAATAGACACCTGCATGCTATACACTTAGAAGACTATTTCAGGAATGTATTTAGAGACCCAAGGAGTTGCTTGAAGAAACAATTATTTAAGTAGTGACTGCAAGCCCCCCACCCCAGTTGCTGCTTTTCTCTCTAAGATAAAACAGAAGCAGTCCTTTCACCAGCCCAAACTTTGGACCAACTGCAGTTTTTCCAGCCCTGCTGGTACAGCAAGGCCTTTGTCGGACTGAATCCCTGCAGCAATCACAAGTAAAGTGAGTGTTTTTTTTATGGGTCTTCACATGACCCCAACATATGTTCAGTGAGCCAGGGGGGTGGGAATGAGTGGATTTGTGCCTGCTAGCCATGCCTCCCAATACCTCCACACCTCCTGGCCATACACTCTTGCAGGCGCATGACCGACATTTAGCTGGAAAACACCTGTGCATGCATACAGCAACAAGGATTACTGTCTGACCTTTGCCACATGTTTCTGAAGGCTTGACCATTTGCTTTCTGTATGCCTTATTCACATAGTCTATAATTACATGTCTTGCTAGCTTTAAGATAGAGAGGTGACTGTTATTCTGGGTAAAGATACACTAGAAGAAACATCAGTGGCTAACAAGCAGTTCAAATCATATCCCACCAGCTGCACTATGTAAACTGGCAAGCTATGCATGGCATAATGTTTTAGGGTTTGTGCATATGCATTGATATTATGTGCCCACTTTTACCACCCTGGTTTTTAACTTCTACAGACCCTGCTGAATTATGGCAACTCTTTCAACTTTTGTTAAAAGTTGTCGCCCAAATAGGAACAAACTTGGGGCTGTGCTTTACTCAGGGACAGGTATATGAAAAAAAGAATCTGCCCCTGGAAAATAGTTGGTGCATGGAACTGAATTATTTAGCATAACTTTGATATAATCATTTTGCTTCTGCTAAAAACCCATTCGGTGGTGTTCAACATTGAGCTATTGCAAACGCTTGGCAGGCAGTATGACCCCCATATTGTTTTGGGGTTTCTTCTGATCCCCTGAGCCACATTGGGGAGTACATGGGTGGAGGGGGGAAACCCCATGGTGCAAGTGGAAGCCCTTGTGCAGATACTTTCTCCATGCATGATTTTGTGTTTGTGTATTACTTTAAAATGGAATGGACTGCGTTTCAAATCTGGAGTTTGTTTGATCTGTCTCATTTGCTTGTGCAGTTTAGAAATTACAGCAGACCTCAGAGGCTCTTCTTGTCCCTTGATATCTTTGTATCCCATTTTAAGATAATAAGAATCGTTTGTTTTAACAGTGGGGGATTAGTTAATGAGCTGTAGTACATAATGCAGTTAGGCGTCTGCTCTCAATTACTTTTAAAAACTTCATGTTCTAATGACTTCAATATACAATGTGCCAATAAATAGCTGAGGCAGCGGTAGTGTGTTTGCAGCTGCCACCTTTGGCCTATTGACTATGTTGGTGGTCAAAATGAGTAGGATATCAAGGTATCTATTGCAACCACACTGGTATCGTTTGTGTCGTGCAGTACAGTCCTATGCACATTTGCTCTGAAGAAGCCAGCAATGAATTCAGTGGAGCCTAGTCTGAAGAATATGTACAGAGGATAGAAGCTTGTGTCACCTATGGTGGTATTCAACTTACGTTTTACTCAGAGTAAATCCACTGAAATGAATGAACATGACTAAGGGCTCGTCCAAAGCATCGCCCCAAGAGGTTTTCTGCTTGTCACATGGTTTTCTAGGCCCTGGTCTGAGCGGTTTTTTGCTTGTGCCGATGCTTCTCCCCAGGAAAACATGCTGTATACCAGTACTGAACTGGAGCAACTGTCAGTCTGCAGAAAAACCAGTTGACATTTGGTCCAATTTAGTGGTAAGCAGCAAGTTTCCCAGGGGGAAAGCAGTGGGGCAAGTGGAATTGTGGATGGATCCTAAGTTAGGTTCATTAAGTTCAATAGATGTACTCGTAGCTGAATGCTACCCACAGTGTCAGTTGTTTTAAATGCTAAATTCAGTGATGGAAAACAAGTTACTGAAAACTAACTGCTATTATAGTCCCTTATCTTATCATGGTGCTAAGGAATGTCCACAGTGAGGAATTAACCCTTTATTGTTGAAAGTACACTTACAAGTTACAAAAAGGCATGTCCTTTAGTCCTGCCAGTAGACTCTCAGGCAGTAGCTGCCATAGAGAGGCCCTGCCCCGACCTCAGTCAAAATGCAACTCACAAATTACAAAACAAAACAAAGAACAACTCAAAAAATAAAACACGGGCAGATGCAGCCCATAATAACTTTTCTATTTAATAGGGTGCCATGGTATTGAAAACAAGGTCAGTAGTGCAATGCTTAAAAAAAATCTTAAGAGGTGCTACCAACTGCTTGCAAACCAGGCAAAAGGTCACAGTGCCAGCTGTGTGTAATCTGTAGGTTGCCCCCCCCCCAAAAAAAACCCTCCCGCTGTGACCTATGGGACCCTCACTAAATCAGCTTGTGTTTGTACAGGATGTTTGCTGTGAGCAAACAGTGCATGTTTAAACCATTGCATGAGGAATTCCTCATGCCTCCGCTGCATGTTTGGCCAAGTTAAATAGCTGCATGGATATTTGGGCCACTTCACACACAATAGATTTTCTAGACAGGTATGACTTCTGCTTTTAAAAAACAAATGAAAATCTTGTGGATAGTCCTGTGCCTATTCCTTAATTTATGGCACACATGTATCTCTGGTTTGGCCACGTGTGTGACCTGAAATCTCACTTGGCAGTAGGTTCCTGCATGGTGGAAGGTGAGCCTGGAGCACTCTGTACGTGGGATTCTTGTTGTTTGCTGTGCAGAAGTGATACCCGTGCGTGTAATTAACATGTTAAGTTAAGCTTCCCATCATTTAAGCTCGTACTGTTTGGGGGCAGCTACTCACAGCACTGAAATCTGGAAATCATAAATGGAAAAATCCCTGCTATGTCATTTTTTCCTTCTCTGTCCCAGATTGTTCCTCTGAAGTGCTGTACAGTGGTACCTCGGGTTACAGACACCTCGGGTTACAAACACTTCAGCTTACAGACTCCGCTAACCCAGGAATAGTAACTCAGGTTAAGAACTTTACCCCAGGATGAGAACAGAAATCGTCTGGCAGCAGAGCGGCGGCAGAGGAAGGCCCCATTAGCTAAAGTGGTACCTCAGGTTAAGAACAGTTTCAGGTTAAGAACAGACCTCTGGAACAAATTAAGTTCTTAACCCGAGGTATTCTTCAGGGCTTTGTCTTAATTGAACGCTAAGATTTTTCACTGTATTCAGTGGGATTGCTATAAATCTTGCAAGTTTATATAATTTTCCTCCGCTCCATCCCTCCTGAAAGATTTCGTTGACTCAGTCTATAGCCCTTTTTACCTGGAGTGGTTATTACCGTAATTGCTACAACATTACAGTTTTTGCAGAAATATCCCCAGTGGCCTTTATTTGATATAATGCAAACTGCAAGCAGAATTGAATGGAAAGTATTTCAAAATAATCTCTTGCTCTCAGGCCCAGGTCCTAAATGCCAAGTTTCAGCCAAGTTTAACCCTAACCCTGAAGCCCAAGCTGTACATCTGTCATATCGCCCCATGATTCTAGGATTGTGAATGGAAACCCTGAGACGCTTAATTCTGATGGCGCCAGGTCAATACTATGACTAGTTCAGCCAGTTCTGTCTACTAGGAGGAAATTGCTCATACGGTTTTATACATCGCAGAGGAACTCCCTGCAGTGCAGGAGGGGCAGCTCATGATGAATAGGCTCAGCAGGGAGCGTCTCTTCTCGTCAAGGTCATTTCTACAACTTGCAATTTTAGGTGTACTCCTAAGCTTGTTTTGCGCTCCTGAGATGTAAAAGTGCATAGGCATCAAGCAGGTATTTGAAAACACATCCTCTATACAGGCACAGTTCTCAGAGAGCCGTTGATTGACAGCAGCTTGTCTTTGAGTGCACACTTCGTGGCAAACCAAGGTAGGCTATTGTGTAAGCCCCGATGTAGCCCTTCTCTCTTGAGTAGGGATAGATGAATCGTTCTATTTCCAGTCCATGCCAACTTTTCTTGTCCCTCTGTGACACTGCTCTCCTTCTGCATACCTACTGAATGTACAGGAGTAGTGTCCAACTTGGCATCTGAGCACCTTGTTTGTTACTTTGCTTCCTGCAAATAGAAGATGAAAGGACCTCTCTGGCACAATTTGCCCAGGGATCCCCCTCCCCAACACACACACTTAGGAGAGCATTTAAGCACAGTTATCCAGTTTGTCTGTAAGTAGTGCAACCAAGGAAAAACTTTATCACTTTCTTTTCTGCTGGGCCTTAGTGTCAGTGCTGAAAGTGCTTTGAAATGTCTGTACAGTATAGAACTTTGCATGCAAATACAGAATTTTATATGTGCATTTTGGGGGTGCTTCTGGATCCAGCTCTGTCACTGAGGTGGCCCCAGTGTCTGGAGTGCCTTTTACCAGCCACAACTGGTGCAATAGCTACTGCTGGGCCTGGACTGGGAGAGCTTGACCACAGTAGCTCAGGCACTGGTGACTTGGAATACTGCAATTGGATTACTGCGCTCTATGTGGGGCTTCCATTGCACTTGATCCGGAAGCTGCAGTTAGTGCGGAACATTGCAGCACAGTTGCTGACAGGAGTGAGTTCCTGTCTGCAGTGGCAAAGGAAGGCTCTCCAGCACCTGGTGCAGGTTGTCGAGGGGCAGGGCGAACCGCCTGGTGGCGCATGGGCACCGCCGATACGGACAGCACTCAAGTGGTGCCCATACCGACGGTGCGTCCCCCCCATCGACCACCCTACAGTGAGTGTAGCCCTTGGCCGCCCGCTATTTTGTCACCCCCCCTCAGGGTGACATACGGAGCGTTCTGCCCCCTGCCCCCTCCTTCGCCCCTGCCTGTCTGTATACAGCACCTCTGCTGTACATACAACAGATCTACACTGGTTGGCCGTTTGCTATGAGACCAAGGTGTTACTATATAAAGCCTTTCACAGTTTGGGACCAGTTTACTTGCAGGATCACTTTAACCCATATATGTCTACTCAACTTTACTTCAATTTGCAGAACTTGCACGGTTACACATGCACATAACGCCCGCTCCACATTTGTAAAAAATCATTCTTTTAGCATGGCTGTACCTACACTTTGGAACTCCTTGCCTATTATGTATCAGGCAGGCACCTTCGCTGTATCATTTTGGGCACTTACGCAAAACATTTTTGTTCAGGCAAGCCTCTCCAGATAGGTAGAAGTTACATATGTTTAATCTCTTTTTAACTATTGTTGATTTTAATCATATTTTGAATTTTTAAATACCTATTTGTCTGCATTTTAATGTTTTAGTTTATTTTTTATAAGCTGCTTAGAGGTGTTTTTTTTTTATAATCAAGCAGTATATACATTTTGTTAAGTAAAGGTAATACATAATGTATCCTATTGAAAACAAACAAAACAACAACAACAAAAAACCAGCAATGTCATAGTGGATTCAGCATTCATAATTAAAAATGTATTGTAACTATCAGTGGGTTAAACTGTAACCTTATTTGTATAATCAATTTTTTGGATTCAGATATTTTTTAATATCTGTTTTTGAGATTGTGGCTTTAGAACACATATAAATTGTCATCTGTTGATGTTCCCAACCTCTTGTGTCTTTTCATTTGAGTTCAACTGCTGTGCTGGTGGCCTTCCATCATTAGTTCTGCAGGTGTAAGCTTTTGTCATTTTGAGTTTCAGATGCATCTTTCTTTACACCTTTGCGGCACAATTACTTAGGTATGGCTGTGGACCCACCATAATTTTATCAGGCAAATAAAGAGAAGTGTGATAGCTGAGCACTAATAAAGGTGCCTATTTATGTGATATCAAAATGGCAGACCACTTTGTTCATTTGGGTGGACAGTTTTTAGATGAGGAATGACAAGTGTAATGAGAAATATACACCAAAGTAATGGTAGAGGCAACAGTACAAACGTGCTGGGCTGTAATTTAGAAGTTGCAGGTTGACATGGAGCATTGCTCAGACATTCTTGAACTATAACCTTATGACAGAGTTCAAGAATAAGCGAGCTGCCAGAAGTATATCAAGAAAATGTAAGATGCAAAGATCAAATCCATGGTAGGGCTGCTATACGTCCAGGATTTCAAAGGCGGAATTGAAAGGCTCAACAACTTTCAGGGTGTCCTGGTTTTTACTTTTACCCATTCATTTAATTGAAGAAAGTGGAAAGGCAAAATTCTGTAGCTCTATTATAGTTTTGTTTTATGTGTTTGTAGTATTCATAGCCTTCCTTTCTCCATTTAAGTGGCCACAAGGCAGGTCACAAACCCACCATTAAAATGAATGACAACCATGAAATCAGAAGTATCCATAAAAGTGAATTAAAAAAGCAGAACTACTCGAGCTCATTTTCAGACTCTTCAAAGGCCTGCTGAAGTTAAAAAACATTTTTGCCAGTCTGCTAATAACTGCTAAACGATTGAATAAAGCATCCTCTTAAGGCAGATAGATTGTGCCAATTCTGAGGAGACCTTGAACCTTACTTCCAGGGGTGATGGTTCATGAAGTCACACCCCTAAGGGGTAAGGAGGAGGTTCAGGTGTTTTCTTGTGTATGCAGTTCTGGAATCCAGTTAAGTCAAAACCAGCACCTTTAACTGAATCCAGAAGCAAGAACCAACCAGCCAGCCATTTAAACTCTTTTAACAGTAGGGTGATATGTAGAATACTAAACCATGGACAGGCTATACATTACCTACCTGGGGGCTTTGAAATTCCCACCACTTGTCCAGTGACTGCACATAATTCAATAGTTGCAGAATCTGGCAGAAGACAGGTATTCTATTGAAATAATCTGATCCCGGCTGAACTGGCATCTGCAAAACTGCTGGCTGGCTGGCTGCCTGGAGCTGGTTCTGCTTGTGCAGCAAACAGGCCACCAATGTCCTCCTGCCAAAGCCCACCATAAAAGTGTGGAGAGCAATGTGTCTGGGTCTTCCTGTAAGGCTCTTGCTGCCTTACAAATCTCTTAACATGTGGAAATATAATTTTGTGTCCACAGAAGTATTACTTCCTTGCAGTGCTATTTTTTCTAGAACAAGAGGTGCTGGAACTCACCATGAACACCTGCCTCATTCTCTTAGAATGGCAATAGTGCCCACCTGAGAGGTGCCAGAACTGAGTTCCAGTGAGTTCCAGCTGAAAAAGCCCTACTTGCACGTATGATTTACTAGCAAAACATTAGGTGAATTTAGTTTGGCTTATGGTTTCCAGGAGTTGGCTATGTGCACTTCACTAATGAGTAGATTTTTTAGAAGGCAACGGAGAACAAGAATAATAAATAAACACAAGTGGTTTTTGAAACATTTACGCTGCACCATAGTTGCTTTGTAAGTTAGATCACTGGATAGAAATATAGTTGGTTAAATCAATAACAGTTCACTCCTTCATGCATATATGGTTTTTGGTCACTGTTCATACTCCATAATTCATAGTGTTGTGCCAGTAAATTCTGTTCCTTTCCAGCAGGCCTCTTCAGTGACAGGTGAATGTGATGTGAGGAAGTACAGAGGAAACTTGAAGTTGGTTTGATTTCTCTCTCTCTTTGAGGAAGCACAATTTATCTAGGCTGATTGGCTAATTGAAATTTCAATTATGCAGCATTCTACCTTACAGATGGAATTGTTATTTTAAAAAGTATCCTTTATTGCTGAATAAATGGATTCACAACCGGGCAGGTGGGGTGGGTGCAGCAGCCAGTGGTAGCAGCTAGTGAAGAGGCCCGTCCTCTGTGGCTGCACGGGGAAGGGAGCGCCAGGTGCCTTGAAGTGAGGGCGATCACCTGCCCTGTTCTCTCTCAGCAGCATTATCAGCTGAGATCATCGTGCAATATTGGCCATGCCTTGAATTCAGCTGCCCTGCTCTCCCTCACGCGAGGAGCAATATATTGAAAAACCGCACAGCGCTAAAACAGACCATAAAATTTGTGATGTTACCATGCAAAAATGACAAAAAAATGGGGGCAGGCAAGGGATGGGGCCATGGACCCCCTGGGTGTGTTCCGCAGTCCCCCAAGGGTCCCCAGACCCCTAATTGGGAACCACTGTGCTGGAGTATTGCTATTTTGGCCAGTGATAATAATTGCGTTGGTTGAAGGTATGTATGGGATAACCCAGTTAGATGGGCAGCATATAGATATATTTCTTACTTACTTACTTACTTACTCATTTACTATTGAGTTAAAAGTAGTACCCATTTTTCCCCTTGAAATGTTTCTCACATAATACCATTTGTTGATTTGTACTATAATGAGACTTTTTGCAGTTTGGGGAACCTACTTTAATTGATTTTGCTGCTGCATCAGGTTTTTTCTTGTCTACTTATAATATAGCCAGCGATCAATTAATGTCTTGTTAATGCTTTTCTTTAACATCTTCAATCTTGCAAAGACTTTTATTCTATTAAAAATGTCATTTCATTTTAGCAACAGAAAGTGGGAGCTAGTGAGGCGAGGAGTAAGACATATTTTTCTTCTATGAATATTGTTCTCCATCAATTAGTAAAAAGAAATATATATATATATATATAATGGAGTGTTATTATAATTAAAGATAAAATCCTCATATGTTTAGGAATTAACTACAAGTTGAGTTACATTTACCAATAGCTCATTGTTGTTGAATATTATATTGATGCCCCGCTCTTATTTGATAAAGCTCTTCCTGCGCCTTACAAGATTCTGTGGGGTTCCCAGTGATCCTTTGGTCCAGGAGCTGTTGAGATCCATCCTTTCTTAGCTTTAAGCTGCGCTACAGAATTGGTGCTACCTGATCAATAAGAGGGCTGGAGAACATACAGGGCAATAAGCTGCTGCTGCAAGTTTCTTGCCTCTTTCTCTACAACATTAGAAAGCAACATTAGAAAGTTACCGGTAATTTCAAAAGGGCCTTTTCTCTTACATATAGAAAACACATATTTTTATGTTTAAACGTCCCCAACCTTGAAAGCATTTGGCCCCAATGCCAAATGTAAATGCTTTTGTGGCTTGCCTAGGTTCAATACCACTGCTTTGCTAATTTCAGTGAAGTAAAACCTGATGTTTAATATGTTGGTTTAAAGAGGATGGATCTTCTCATTTCACATTTGTTGATGATGTAGAATCATAGAAAATAAAATGTACTCTATACTGCCAGGCTAGCATATTGGATTCCCATAAGGTGATGTGCTGGGAGAAGCATCATGTGACACTATCAGTTAATCATAGATGGTTCTCCTATTTGTTCATATTATAAAATGCTACTTAATATGACTGGTTTTCATGCTCCAGAGTCAAACCTTGCATCTTACTTACTTTACTAGTCACTTTTAGTGTTGCGTCTCCCCCCTCTAATAATGGCAAAAATGGAGATCGAGTTAAAGCAAGACTTGGAACCTCAAGGAAGTCTATGCCAGTGTTTCAGAGGAGCAAAAGGGGATATTATCCAAACTACAATAACCAGAATTCCTGAGAAAGTTAGTGGTGCAAAACTCATGTATGTTTTAGGGTAGATTTGCTCTTGTCTTTCAAAAATTTAAAGTTCTAACTAAAAAAAACATTGTAATGCTATTGAATATGATTCTGTGCCTTTCCTGTTGAGCAACTGGATTTTTAAAAACAGCATAATTTCTTGAGGAGGATCAAGAATCCAGAAGTATATGGAGTATGTACATAGAAACCAGGATGTCAGTACAAAATGGCAGCAGTATTAGCTTTAGCATGCAGCCATGCTTTTCTTGTTAAGGAGTTAACAGTTCTAGAATAACCTAACTAAGCTGAAGCTACCAGACCCTTAAAACCTATTGAACAACCAATTTTATATTCTATACACAAATAAATTCCCCCCCTCAAATATAAGTAAGATTATCTCTGATGTGATGATGGGGAATCTAATCTCATTAAAATCTTTATGGGAATCCAATCTACTCTGTGAAATTGATATTGCAGTCTGGCAAAAAGCTTTTTTTAGGTGTGTGGGGGGAAGCCTTTTAAGTCAGTGTCAGCTAAAACAATTCACTGATGGGGCCACACACCTGTGAAATGCCGCAGGTTAAACTCTCACGCAAGTTTTTTATGTTGGAAAGGATGTCAGTAATTAGGTTCATATATCCATTTGTGGTAAAAATGAAAACCTGTACAATTATTTGGAAATTAGTCTTTGAGGAGTTTTTTCTATTACAGGGCGGGAGATCCAACCTGATCCAAGGGGAGCTTTATTAAATCTGTTTATAGATGACAATAAAAATTTATTGTTTAAAGGCCTAGTAATCTTTTTAATATCTGCAGATAGAAATATAATTACAGAATATTGAAAAGCAGCTATTAATTTAACTCTAGAGGCATGGTGGGATAGAATATGGAACCCAGCCCTTTTGAAGACACACAAAGCTCATAAATTCAAAGACCAAAGTCAATTTTGAAGCTGTATGATGCATGTTTATTCAGTACAGTGGAAAGTATAATGTTGTCCCCTCACTAGCAGCTACCCATGGCCAACTCTGGGACAATCTCTGAAGATGGAAAGAAGATGATACTTAAGTACTATAATCAGTGTTAAAATATTGTACAAATTTGCTTAATGTTTGACTATATCAATTTATCTAAATATGCACGCTTAATTTCTCTAAATATACACGCTTGCATGCAGTTTTCCCTAATATACTTATTTTTGCAAAGCAGTTTCCTCTAAAATGCCATTTTGTATGCCATTTCCACCAATATACAGTGGTACCTTGGGTTAAGAACTTAATTCATTCCAGAGATCCGTTCTTAACCTGAAACGGTTCTTAACCTGAGCCGTGCTTTCGCTAATGGGGCCTCCTGCTGCCGCTGCGCCGCCGCTGCGCGATTTCCGTTCTTATCCTGGGGCAAAGTTCTTAACCTGGAGCAACCACTTCCTGGTTAGCGGAGTTTGTAACCCGAAGCGTCTGTAACCTGAGGTACCACTGTATACATTTCTGTATACATTTTATTCCAAAATGTGCATTTGTGTGCATATTACATGCTTGAAGAAAGGCATTGCAAAATTCAGAGACACGAATTTTTCAAAGCATGGCTGTATTTTGGTTCACATATTGTTGTGAAAAGAGTGAATTGTGTAGGTTCCCCTTTGAAGGTGAACAGAATTGAAAAATTTATTTTATTTATTTAATTTACGGTAATTCATATCTTGCTTTTCCTCCCAAAGGAGAACCCAACATATTAGGTTTTGATAGGCCAGTTAATTAATATTCTATGGGCTCATAAAGACAGGCCAATGGGCTGGCAGATGTTACAGTGGTAGAAGGTAATTTATTTTAGGGCCCTGATGATGTGTGTATAAAAGGGCAATCCCAACATTGTCCAGGGTCAGCGGAAACAGTTTTCCCAGTATGGCCAGTTTGGACAGGGAAGAGCCTGAGAATTGTCAACAGAGCCCAAGCAAGAGGTTGAAGAAGATGAATGACTGGAATCACTGCAAGCAGAAGCTGCTGAGTGCTAGCATGTGTAAATCTTCATATGCACCTTTTCAGGTGTCTCCTTCCTCTTGTTATTTGTTCCTCCTTTTTCCATCTCGCTGTGAGCGAGTGCATGTGGTTCTGCCACAGAATTAAGGTATTTTCTTTCCCCAGTGTCCAGTGGTTTCTTGGCATACAAATTGGTATAAGATTGCTCCTCTGAAGAGAGGAACTTTGAAAACTGCTGCATTGGAAAATGACAAATAAGCTGGGATGATAGAGATGGAAGAGAGAGGCTGTGCCTTTCTGACTTGTTATCGACAAGCTTGTCTCTGCTGCTGGATTATTTACTCTAGAAGCTTACTGGGGCTCTCTCTCCTGTGCCAGAGCTTTCAGCACTCAGTTAGAACTGGTCATGTGTGAAGTCTTTTGGAACAGATGAATTTCTAGGTCTAAATACTGGGATAAAACCTGACTTGAACCTCTGCTCAAAACACATACTTGGGCTATTTGATTGTGTGGTATTGTGTTTGATAGCATCTGAGATGGTATCATCTAAACTGGAAGTGTAAGTAAATGTTTCATTGATGCAAAATTAACTGCAGTGAGATAAGTGTCGTGCAACATAAGTCCTGAGCCTCAAGCTGTCATCGTGTTCCTTACAAACATCCAACACGCCTGTTGCTTTCTAGTATCTCTAGGGGAAGACTTGCTGAGCAAAGTGAACTCCGCTGCTCTTCTTGTTTGGTCACTGTGTTGTGACCCCCTGTTTCAAAGCATTTAGATAATTTTGACTTACGTAATAAGGTACAGACCCTCTGTTGCCAGGAGCAAGAAGGTGTAGAGTAAAACTGGGGCTGCCAACCCAGCGGGCACCATGGCACCTCTGAAGGCTTTCACTGGTGTGTCCAGGTCAGCAGGTGTCCCAGACTCTGAACTTGCCTCCAGCCCTCCTAGAAAGATAGTTATGGGGCAACATGTGCAGGTACTTTCTAAGTGAGTGCTGTGAAATGAGGGTGAGTGTGGCATGACCACCTTGTAGACTTTTTCCTGGTTCTATTCTCTGCTGCTGATAGATAGCAAGTGTGTGTGAAGTCAATATTGTGTGATGTCCACAATCAAGGCCATTGGGACATAATTAGCTTCCCATTGCAAGCATAAGGTTTTCAGGGGTGGCTGTCTCTCTGATTTTGTGTTATGCCATGTCTCTCCATGGCAGCTATTTTGTGGCAGGGGCCTCCAGCAGTCTCCCAGTTTGAGTGTTGGATAGGACAAGGGAAACCCAGGTTACAATCTCTATATTGTTATCATTTTGCTCATGCCAGCTAATAAGTAGGCCAAATAACATTCAAAGGTCCTTCCTGGGTATTTTAATAGGGTGGTAAAAAATAATTTCTCTCATCATTGTGGAAGTTACACAAGAAAGCACATGTTAATGTTTCTATTGCTCTATCCCTTTGTTATACAGAGTGCCCCCAAACTGGCCGGCATTTACAAAAAAAGAGAAATGGTTAAATGATCTATACAAGATCAGCTGATACCTGGGAACACAACAATAAACCAAGTGTTACGTATCATACATATATCATACACCACAAACGTAACAGGCTGAACTCGCTATCCACTTTTCATTATTTATCTCAATGTACGTATTCAATCATAGTAAAACAGACTATCCAGCAAACAAAATAATATAGAAGTAAATACAGCAATAAATCAGTCCAATAATCAAACAATCATCCTTAGTACAACATACTGCGGTTAAAGTCCCAAGGCAGATCATACTACATTTGAAAGTAATAGTTGTAGATTTACTGGTCCAAAAAATGTAAAGTCGTTGTCTTAATGAGTACACCACATCTGAAAATTGTCTAGAGAAGGAGTGGCGGTTTCATTCTCAGTTGTAAATCATAACAGATAAGGATGCCGTTGTCCAGATGATATCTTGATACGTGAACGGAGCACTAATTAGTTTTTTGGTAGGGAGTAGGTTTACCACTCACAACAGGAGCCGTTGCCTGGATGATATCTTGATACGTGAACGGAGCACTAATTAGTTTTTTGGTAGGGAGTAGGTTCACCACTCACAACAGGAATCTTGATACGTGAACGGAGCACTAATTAGTTTTTTGGTAGGGAGTAGGTTCACCACTCATAACAGGAGACAAGGTAATCCAGATTAAATCCCTGTTTCGCCTAGTAGGCTTCATCAGTGATGAGTAAACTGTGTGTGTATAAGACAACATAAATTCATGTTAAACAATATCCCAGATATAGATATAAAATTAAGTAACCAATAAACAAGGACATAATACACATATATATACACTCATACATACCATTCCATTCTCAGTTACAGATATAGATACACAGAGGCTTACATCCCAAAGGTAATGAGTCTTAACAGCAATACCAGGTTCACTAAAGCTATATAAAGGTGTCTATAATATCAGTCACAGATGTAGACAATTAGGCTTTCCTGTAAGGACTTAAAGGGGACATTCCAATATACATAAAGTCAGAGAAGGAGATCGAAGATCAGAAACTAAAAAACATATCAAACCAGAGATAACACAGCCAATATAATTCTCAGCTTTTCAACAGTAGATTTTTAAGGACCGTTCATAGAAAACAATTGTAGTCCACCTCAGTGTTGAGTCCGGCTGGGTGTAAAGTGTTCAAAAGAAAAATAAACTTCGCCTCCCTTTGCATAAGTTTGTTCCTCGCTAGTTCAGTGGGACCTGAATAGGTCCAAATAACAAAGAAGGTCAGATCCTGGTCTGAGTGTGACATTTCCAGGAAGTGTGCCACGAGGGGAGCGTCAGTTACGCAATTTCTAATTCGTGACCTATGCTCAGAAATTCTGACTTTGATAGGTCTGAGCGTGTACCCCACATATAAGAGGCCGCATGGACATCTAATCACGTACACCACCTGTGATGTGGCACACGTGGCGAAAGATCGAATCACAAATTTATAACCATCAGTATTAATAAATTCTTTTACTTGTAGTACATATTTACATGAACTACAATGTCCACATTTATGGAATCCCCGTGGGGATCCATGCAAGATGCGTTGTGAGGAAGAGGGTTTAAGATCAGTATGGACTAATGCATCTCTGAATGATTTTGTACGTCGTTTTGCAATTAAAGGCACCTCATTACATCCTGGGATATCTTTTAAAATATGCCAGTGCCGTCTAATTATTTTGGCAATATCCGCTGTTAAATGGTTATACTCGAAGGAGACAATAATACGTGAGGAATTACTACTTCCCTTATTAGATGCCTGATTAGTCAAAAGAGAAGTCCTCTCTTTAAGTAAAGCTTTTTTACGTGCCAAATTAATAACTGATGGTGGGTATCCTCGTTGTATTAGTGAGGTAGCAAGTCTATTTGAATGAATATTAAAATCCTCTGGTTTGGAAGAGTTACGTTTTAATCTGAGGAACTGCCCCACCGGTAAGTTATCGCGCAGATGTTTTGGGTGGTTCGACTTATAGTGTAATAAGGCATTTCTGTCAGTTCTTTTTTTGTAAGGACGTACTTTAATTTTCAAGTCCTCCACAAAGATTTCTACATCCAAAAAAGGTAGGCAACTGTTACTTGCTCTACCTTCGAGAACTAGATGAGGATTCTGTTGGTTAATCCAGGTATCAAAATCCTTAAAGATGTCCGACGAAAAAATGAAAAGGAGGTCATCTAAATAACGACCGTAAAATAATAAAAAATCACTGTAGGGATTGTTATTCAGGATGCATGTAAGATCAAAATCCCTCATATATATATTTGCCACGCTGGGTGCACATTTTGATCCCATGGCGACTCCTTGTTTTTGTAGGAAGAAATTTGAGCCAAATCTGAAAAAATTATTAGACAAAACCAAATCTAAAAGATCCATCAGGAAATGTACCGGGGGATCAGATTGATGGTGATCAATCAGTGCCTCACGGATTAGAGATTGGACCTGGTCCAACGGAATATTAGTGTATAGCGAAGACACATCCCACGAGGCAATAATGCTACGTTCAGTGACCATTAAACCTTCGACCTGAGATATAAGGTGTTTTGTATCCCTGATAAATGCTGGAGTTTTTTCGGTGAAAGGTTGCAGAAAGGAATCTAGATAGTGTGCACAATTCTCTAAAAGAGAGCCTGTGGCAGACACAATTGGTCTACCAGGGGGTGGTATAACACCTTTATGTATTTTAGGAAGCGTGTAGAAGATCGGTATTCTACTATATTCCGGGTTTAGAAATTCAGCTACCGAGTCCCTAATATAACCTAAGGAGACTGCCTCATGCAAGATAGTATTCAATTTACTTTTAACCTCCCTGGTGGGGTCCCCGGGAATCCGTAAATAAAAGTTGGTGTTGCTTAATTGTTTCTCCGCTTCTTTCACATAGTCAATCTTATTTAACAGCACTATAGCTCCTCCTTTATCCGCTGGTTTTATAACCAGATTATGATCAGAAATAAGGCCATTCAAAATGTCTGAGTCTTTTCTAGTTAAATTGTGTGGGTTATAGTTTTTTAATTGCTTCTCTCTAATACTCAAGTCCCGAAGAACCAAGTGCTCGAAGGTTTTTATAAAAGGGTTCTGGGATACAGGAGTATAAGTGGATTTCTTCTTAAAGGGGTCCCGTATCCCATGCGAACTACCAAAACATTCCCTTAGTTTAATTAGACGGCTTAATTTAAACAAGTCGATTCTGGTCTGAAAAGCGGAATACCTTGGGGTTGGGACAAATCGTAGTCCTAAATTTAGAAGGCGTGTCTCCTCGTTTGTTAAGGGTCTATCTGAAAAATTAACCACCAGGGTACTATCCTCATGGTCTGAAGTTATTTCCTCCTGAATGGGCGTCTGGGGCGCTTCCCAGAAAAAGACTGGTGGGTCTGGCCAGATCTGAGATTATATTCCCTGTTAGTATTACTCGAACTCGCAACAGAGGTATCAGATGTATCATAATCCGAGGACGTATTTGTATATGTAGAAGGTTTAAGTCCTCTAGTTTGTTTTTGAACCAATCCTGTAATGCTGAGCCACGAATATACCTTCCCAGCAGAATAATCATTGCGGTCTCTATTCAGCTTTTTCTTTTTGAACTGTGTTAGCTCATTAGTGAATTTTTGAATGTCCTGGTCTATCTTTTGTAAGAGTTTGTCATAATCAGTCTTCTCAGATTTTACTCTAATCTTCTCCTTTAATTCTATTATTTCCGTATCGATCCTTTCTATATCCATAGCCGACTGTTCTATGATCAATAACATAAGATCGTAAGAACATTTATTTAGGATGGCTATCCATTTTTCAACAAACTCCTTGTTGTCCTTAAACAACGTTGGAGCCTTGGGGATTCTTAATCCTCTAGGGATAAAGTTGCCTTTGACATATTCAGTCAAAGTTGCTGCATGTAGCTTTAAACGTACTTTCTGCTATAGTGCTGTTAAATAAGATTGACTATGTGAAAGAAGCGGAGAAACAATTAAGCAACACCAACTTTTATTTACGGATTCCCGTAAGTCAAAATTTAAACCAAGATAATATGGAGGGCAGATTTTATGAGCAACTGATATGGAATACTGTGCATCAGTGTCCTTAATCCTAAAGTTAGTAATACATTTTGCTTGTCTTGAGTAGTCTCATGCTTTTGCTTCATGTCCAAACTTAAATGCCTGAGATAATACTATAGGAAAGTAACCTTTACATTTATGGCCTCATGCAACTGTCAAGCACTCTGCTGAAAGCCTGCAATCCTGATAATCCTGCTTGGTGGAATTTCTGCAGGTTCTCTTTCCACTGCCGCTGTCCGATTCCCCAGGATGATAGAGAGGAACTTGTAATAACAGGAGATTATCTTAAACTACAAATGTTTCTGGGTTCTTCTCTGTGACTGATAGTTTCTCTGCCTCCAGCTGCTTGATAATCAGGTGAAGACAGCAGGTGGTATTTATAGTGGGTGATCACTTCTGCCTTATCAGGTGTGGCAAAAAAATTGTATCTCCAGAGAAGGCAGCTTTTTAGGGGTTTTCCCCCAAATCACTTTAAAAAATCTGTTTGCCTTTACAGAACTTCAGTATTCTTTCCTATAACATTATGCTGAATTCAACTGAGTGACTTGTAAAAATAAATAAGCCTGTTACTAATGGATGCTTCACTGCTTATCAGGGCTGGCCCAATGAGAAGTTAAGTACTTCAGGTAGCAGATCATTTGAGACATTTTTCAGAGGTGGTAAAACTGAGTAGAATAACAGTAATGACAAGCTGGTCCCTCTACTCTGCCCTACCTTGGTTTGGCTTCCCCTCCTCTTCCTGTGCTCCAGTGATAATTTACTGTTGCTGCTCTGCTGTGGCACCCATTGTTAGGATCGTCCTACTTGCGTGTAGGACCCTGGCAGAGCCACATGCCCGACTGGCATGTTCTCTCCATCCTGGTTGGTCGTTCGGGAGATTCAAAAGCTTTCTGCGGCCCAAACATCACAGCGACTGATACCTCAGAGGCATCAGCACACTTATGGAACCTGCAGAGTGTTAGCAGTTTGCGTAACAGACTCAATAGCTCAGCATTTTGGCTTTATTTACATATAATACACTTGGAGCATTCTGACTTAGCTCCTTCCTCTTTCTCATCAGACAGCAAAGAGAAAGAACAAAGGACAATAGTTCCACATCACGGAACATATCCTGTCTCCGTCACTTCCCACACTGTGGAATGAAAACATACACCGTCATGTGATAGAAAACAATCCCATGACTGCAAGCACGGAGCAAGAATCCTAACACCCATCTCATCTCTTTCAAATTGACTTGGAGGAGGTGAGCAGCAACAGAGCAAATTCATTGGCCAGTGAGAATGAAAGAGACACTGTGTGTCCTATGACTGACCTGCCCATCCACATGATGGGTCAGTTGCTTGTCCCATATGGTGGGGTGTAAGAAGGAGGAGAAGCAGGAGGCTGAGCCAGGTTTGCAATGTGGGGTGAAGAGGAGGGGTTTGCGTGCGTGTGTGTGTGCGCGCGCAGTACAATGCTCTGCGAGTCTTCTCAGAAGTAAATCTCACTGAGTTTATGGGACTTGCATCCAAGTAAATGTGTGTTAGGATTACAGCCTTGGAAAGAAACATGATGATAAATGACTACAGCTTTTTATTAAGCTGTTTGCCCTAGAACTGGGGGGGGGGGCATTTGCGCTCTGCTTCAGGCAACAAAATGTCTTGGACTTGCCACTGTTGCTTGGTTTAGAGCTGAGGTGGTTGGCCTAAAAACAGAGATGGAAAGTGCAGTTAAACACACACAGAGATGATTTCTAGAATATAGAGAATAATGGCTTTCGATGTTTGGACCACTGACAGCGAGGTTTCTTAAATTCAAACTTTCCTGGCTTGAAATACTAAATTACATGTCTTGTAATTCCATAAAACGGTAATTGATTTATTGATTTGATGGATTGTTTATATTGCATGTCTATATTTTTGATTTTTCAGAAAGATAATGTGGTTAATCAGACTTTGGGTTTATCTGACTCATGCCCAGAGCATTTGCTGTAGGAATTACTGACATTCACCAGGCAATTCAGATGGATAGAGCTGTATTCTGAACTCTGAGGGTGTATTCTAAAGTCTGTGAAAGACTGTGTTCCATATTCAGGGTACATCAAGCTCCAAGGCCTTCTCTTCTTTTTCCAGTTTAGGATTTTTATTTTTTGGCTCCAGATTCAATTAGATATGTAGTAAGTTTTCTTGAAAAACAGAACAAGACCAGCTGTCCGTTCCATTCATCTGTTAGCATTTTGCAGAACTCAGGACCAAATTTTGAAGCTCTGGAGTGGAGCCATAACTTTGCTCTGACAAGTGAGTGGCAGCCATTCTATGTGGTGCTGAGATACTTTTGAATGCTTCCCACTTGTTGAAAAAACTCTAAACCAGTGCATAGGGGAGAGGGGTCTATCAAAGCCATCCCCTGATGTGTTAATTCACTACATGGAGGAAGATTTTTCCAGGAGGAAGGATTGAAAAATTTGGCTCCTCCTACCTTCAGTCTCAAGTGTCTTCCATTAATTCTACCACCCCCATTTTACATAATGTGTAAATCAGTTCTGCTGGAAGAAACAAGTTTCCCAGGAGAGGCCCACTGGGGCTCAGCTCCACCCTGGGCAGTTCTCCTCCTACTGAGGAATTCATACACATTGAGTCTCTTCCTTCCTTTGCTGTATTTTGTACCCCTCTGTCCCTCTCATTTTCTCATCTGCTCATTTCTAATGAGCATGTTTCCATGGCTGCTGGGTGCCACGTACAAGGTGAAGCGAGGTCATAAGTTACCGACAGAGGATGCCACGCCTCTCTTGTTTCCCTGTTTTGTTCAGACTTGCAGTTCTGCAAATGAGCAGTGGCAATGCTTGCATATGGCAGTAAGCTTTTTTGGAGTGAGGTATTTCAAACATTGCAAACGTGTTGCCTAAGTTACACCAGCTCTTATTTCTTAGGAACAGAATAAGAAACCATCATTTTCATTAGTAAATGGGCAGGTGTGACACCCAGGTCATTTTACGGGTGCTGAGAAGTGATGAATTGTGCTGTTGAATACAAATAAATAAATAAATAATAATTAGTGACTGGTAGGAGAAGATCAGGTGTATAACCCTTTAGCCTTATCCAACTTTGTAGCAACAGATTCATTTTACTCCAGGGTGACACTAAAGTGATAAATTGATTAAAAATAAGCAACTTAAACTGATAATACTCTACCTCCCCCATTTCCAGTTTTAACTGAGAAATAAGAATAAAAGTAATTCTGAAATAGTTTGGAAATTGCATGGCAGGTTATGAAAAGTGAATGTTTTAGGGTCTTAGGGTCTTGCGTAAGAACAATGTCAAACAAAAATTGATGATCTCTTTCTACCGGTCCACAATAGAAAGTGTCCTTTCATACTGTATTACAGTGTGGTACCCTGGTTTAACAGCCACGGACAGGAAGTCCCTACAGAGGGTGGTGAATACAGCACATGATATCATGGGCTGTCCCCTGAGTTCACGAGATGACATCGCAGGAGACCGCTGCCTCAGGAGAGCGAGGAAAATTCTCAGGGACACCTCACACCCCGGCCAGCACCTCTTTAATCTCCTACCTTCAAGCAGGAGATATAGAAGTATAGTCAGCTGCACCAACAGGTTAAAGAACAGTTTTTGTCTGTGGGCTGTTGGGCTGCTGAATGGAAATAAATAGTGGTGCAATTGACTTCTGACAAGCAGAAAGAGTGCGAACAAGACTGAGTGTATGGGGGGGGGCTCGTTTAATTTCACTGCACACAGGTGGTATAGTGACAATAAAGGATTATTATTATTATTATTATTATTTTATTATCAAATCATGGAACAGCTGTCCATGGAAGAAAAATAAGATTTCACGTCAGGGTCCCTTCCAACTCCACAATTCTATTATTCTTTGAAAATAGTTTTATACAGAATGAGTGGGTTGGCACATATAATAAAAGTTGCATACACATGTAAAGTGCATTAAAGAAACTTAGAGAGATGGTTCACATCCATGAAGACCATTGAATTACTTAGCACTGGATAACTCAGATCTGAATGTGTGAATGCTCTGAACTGAAAAGCCTTGTGATTGAGGTGATCTGAACTTCTCCCTGTGTGTTTGACCCATATCTCATCAACATCATCATCATTACTTCAGCTCACTCATACATGCAAGTGACAGGCATTTTGATTTTCATTTAAGTTTGTGTGAAAACTATCCCCAGAGTGAAACTAATGTTCTTTTTTTGCTCAGATTCTTTTTGTTATTAGTACAGTAGATGTGCAACTTACACACATTTAACTTGTGCGCATTCAGATTTATGTGCTTGGCCAAAAAATAGAAGAGGGGCAGAAAGGGGTGGCAGTGTCCGGGGGGAAAAACCTTTGGCATCTGCCATTGAACCCCATGTGTCTTGACCATATGCAATTTTGACTTTAGGTGGAATTTGACCCCCGCGTAAGTTCTGGGTCTCCTGTATTTGTTTAGATTTATAGCACACCTGTCACTATCCTGAACACACGTTATTGTTTCCTATTTGTATTTCATTGTTAAATTTATAGACTGTACTTTTAGCTACAAGTGCACCCAGGCCAGATCTAAACTCATTATAGAGTTGATTAGCAAATTACCATTAGTTTTCTGTACTTGATGAACACAGAAATAGAAGTGCTTGCATATGCCTTTGTAAAACACAATGTATTGGGAAATATACATGTAAGTGGCAACTAGGAGAGGTTTGGCCTCTACTCTCCTGTATTTTGGTGGAAATATAGAAGGACACAAACTTCATAATGGATGTGAGGCACTGTGTGCTGCATTTAGGTATTCATAAGAATATGCTTTTAGAGTTTTATATCAGCCTTTATTTGACAAAGAACACAAAACCGTGATCTTTTCAAAGAGAAGAGAAATTTGTGGGGATAAATTCAAAGTCCTAAATGGATGCATGCATGTCAGAAATCCCTTGGGATGTTTTATTAATATACTGCCTTTTACACAAAACATTTCCCGTAACAGCATTTTATAGAGGAAAACAAATGATCCCGTGACCATGTTTTCCTTTCCTGGTGCTGTTTGCCATATCCTGTCATGGGCTTCAATGTTTCAGATCAGTCAGAGGCAAACCACAGAAGAAATTGCCAAGGTAGAAGAACCAATATTAGATTACTTTTATTTTATTTTATTTTATTTTATTTTATTTTATTTTATTTTATTTTATTTTATTTTATTTTATTATTTTATTTTATTTTATTTTATTTTATTTTATTTTATTTTATTTTATTTTATTTTATTTTATTTTATTTTATTTATTTTAATTTTATGCATAGTCTCTTGGCATTTCATAGCAAAGTACCTGTAAATAAATATATGGTACCTTCATATAACATCCTAGAAGTTCAATTCCTAACACACCTGGGAAATAAGCAATCACAGTTGTTGCAAAAAATGTGGTTTTTGAAAGGCTGACTTAGTTAGTGATGTAGTGCCAAACATAAAACAATGAAATATTCCCCTGGAATAATTAAGGTTGTTTCCTCCATGGGGAAAATAATCTTGCTGAACAACATAGCTCCAAAATGTTGTTCCTGCATAAAGGAGATCTTTGGCTGCAGTTCAACAACCAGAAGGGTACAGAAAATACAAGGAAGAGGAGATAAGAGGTGTATAAAATGATGCCTGGTGTTTAGAAAGTGGATAGAGAAAAGTCGTTCTCCTTCTCTCATAACATTTGAACTTGGGGACATCTAACAAAACTGAATGTTGGAAGAATCAAGACAGACAAAGGGAAAAACGTCTTCACGTAGTTATGGAATTTGCTCCCATAAGTAGTGATGGCCACCAACGTGGATGGCTTTAAAATGGATGAGACTGCAAAGGCTATTATGTTCTGTCCTTTGTTGGAGGCAGTAAGCCCCTGAATACCAAGGGGGAAGAGAGCTTTTGTGCTTCTTGTGAACTTCCCATGGGCATCTAGTTGGCCACTGTAAGAACGGGATGCAGATCTAGATGGGTCATGAGGCTGATCCACCAGCCTCTTCTTATGCTCTTACAGACAAAGAACCTGGCCCCTGTGCCAGATCTGGCCTAGAACAGGTCCCAATTTTGCCAAAAACGCAGGTTCCCCCAAACCATCATATGCAACGTCAGGTGTCGGGCAGTTAGGGAGCAGGGTGGATTGTCTGCACAACCCCTTTTGCCATGGGGAATTTGACCATGCATCCAATTCATGCAGAAAACAGGGTTGAAGTTGCCGCCCATCAGCTGATTGGCTGCGATAACATAGCATAACAGGTAAGTCTCTAAGATGGAAGACCATATGGGCTGCAGGGGTTAGAGGAGGGAGAAAGGTTGTTTTCTGCTGCTCCAGAGAAGCGGACACGGAGCAATGGATTCAAACTGCAAGAAAGAAGATTCCACCTAAACATTAGGAAGAATTTCTTGACAGTAAGAGCTGTTCAACAGTGGAATTTGCTGCCAAGGAGTGTGGTGGAGTCTCCTTCTTTGGAGGTCTTTAAGCAGAGGCTTGACAGCCACCTGTCAGGAATGCTTTGATGGTGTTTCCTGCTTGGCAGGGGGTTGGACTGGATGGCCCTTGTGGTCTCTTCCAACTCTATGATTCTATGATTCTAAGCCCAGGGCCTCATAATCTAGAGGGGCCTCGGCCTCTTGCAAAAAATAAAATAAAAAACAGACAGATTTTACTATCTAGGTTCAGTTGCTTACTAACATTAAACACCTGATGTAGGAGTCTATGTTCACAAGTATGTACTTATTGTTTAGTAAAGTTCATGGAGGCTTTAAAGCCACTCAGAATCAAATGAAAAATCACCAGTGTTCTAAGAGAATGAGGTTTTGCTTCTCATGATCAGATGCTACCAAGTTTGGGCCTCCCAAGATCTCCCAGCCCATGGCTTCCAGTTGCTTTAATCTGGGCCTGGGACCAGGGTTATGTAGAACAGATACAGAGGGTATGTGTCCTCATTTGTCTGACAGCTGTGCTGCTACTAACCCCACCTTGGAAAAGGCAATGGAAAGACACACCTTCACATTTGACACTGAAGCAAAGCTTCTCTCCATCCCATAAAGTGGAGATTTGGCCACTTCCCTTCTGACAGGCCCAGCAGCCTAACATGGCGAGGGTCTCCCTTCCTCACTTGTCCCTGACTGAACCCATCATAATGACAAATATTTAGTTTGCATTAAAGAGAATTTCTTCCCTTACAGTATTTTTTTTTTAAATATTTTGTATCATATCTTCAGGGGCGCCTTACCCATAGATGCTAGTGGCGTGGGGTGCCAGGGCACAAGGTTCTGGAGGGCACTGCACCAGACAAGAGTCCGGGGAACACCGAATGAGTGCGCTGAGTGAGTGTGCCGCTCCTGCTGAGCGTTGGCTCGGTTTTTTCCCTTTTAGTTTCCAGGCACCGAATTCTGCGGGGCGCCAGAAGGCTAAAAGGGAAAAAACTGAACCAACGTTCAGCTGGAGCGCTGCACGCGCCCTCGCTCGACGCAGGCCCTCCCCCCCAGGCGCCTGGCTTTGCTCAGTTGCCGCCTTGTGCTGCGAGGCGGCCGGCCCTGTGGGAAGAGGGAGGCGGGCAATGGCGAAGGGGAAGTGGAGCGCAAGATAAGTTAGGGCTGCAGCCTTTGTGACCCAAGTTTTGGGTCCTTTTTAGGTTCAGGGTGTCACTGCTTTACCCCCACCCCCCACAATGTTTGAAAACGTCAGCTTTGTACTTAAACACAAATTGGCCGGGAACGTCATTGTCTGTCTTTATTAATTTATTTAAAGAACAACAAACTGGTGATTGCTTTAACTTTTTGATATGTGGTGATTTGAATCATGAGGATGAATTAGAAGAACTGCTGAGTCTTGAATGAGTCTTGCTTTAGAATTGAGGACTAAATTAGATTTTGTTCTAAGGGCTTGTGTAAGTGTGGTGTCAGCTCCCTTAAAAAAAGGTCAACAGCTCTGGGGAACCTTTCTTAAAACAGGCCAACAACTTTGGGGTTCCCCCCCTTAAAAAAGGTTGACAACTCTGGGAAACGGGGGGGGGGCACCGGAGGGATATTTGCACCACGGCGCCGAATATGCTTAAGACGGCCCTGTATATCTTGATGTTCAGATTGAACAAGTAACAAAAGAAAAACAAGAAAAACTGTGTCATATTAATCAGATATGGATGAGTCACACTCAGTAGGTGATAGCCAACATATTATTTTCACTTTTTGGCTTGGTTCCCATGAAAGTGTCCAGTTCCCATGAAAGTGACAATCCGTGTTGGCAACATGTGTTAACATAAATACTGGTTTCACATGTAAACTGGTAATTGCAACTCTTGTGCAAGTTGTACAATATGCGAGCTCTCTCTTGCTTGTGCTGGGAGCATTCAATTAAACATTGAAGGAGCTTCTAGGAATCCATGCCTCAGTCAGGTAGAGACACAGAGACCTCAACCCTTTCAACCCTCACAATGACAAATACAGATGAAAATCATGATATTAACTGTCATTCTATGTTAATTTGCCAGAATGTGATAGACTGAATATGGCAGAACAGCTACTAGAATGGTCATCTTGTAACCGTATCCAGAGGGATGGTTTACGTTGGTAAAACAACAGGATCTTATGGTACCTTAACAATTAACACATTTGTTATGGCATAAGCTTTTATAGAGGATTGTTCTCTTCATTGGATTCGTGAAGTGTTATCTTTGGTTGCGAGTAGATACAGTACATGCCTGGGGTGGGAGATCGTAAGCAGTGAGGTCAGAGGGGAAATTACATGCAAAGTGTATGGACAGTTAAAAATCAGGCCACTTTTCAGGCCGGGGGAGCCAGTGTTTGTCCACAGACAGCTTTCCGGGTCATGTGGCCAGCATGACTAAACCACTTCTGGCGCAACGGGACACTGTGACAGAAGCCAGAGTGCACAGAAATGCCGTTTACCTTCTCGCCGCAGCAGTCCCTATTTATCTCCTTGTGCTGCTGTGCTTTCGAACTGCTAGGTTGGCAGGTGGTGGGTCAGAACAACGGGAGCTCACTTTGTTGCGGGGATTTGAACTGCTGACCAATCAGCACTTGACCAGTAGAAGAGAGTGATGTGAGCAGATATTCATTTCCTGGCTGGGGAAATTGTGCCTTGTCTTAACAGTGTAAACGTAGCCAACATGATGCTGTCCAGATGTGGTTGGACTCCAACCACCACCAGCACCTGCTAGCATGGCCAATTGTCAGGGGTGATGGGAGTTGTAGTCCAGCAATATCTGGAAGGCACCATGTTGGCTACCCAATGCAAGTAGTGTCATGTTTACAAAATTGCACGGGACCCTGATGATGCCATTTACTTGGTTGTCACATTTGATTCCACCCTTCCTGAAAGGAACTTGTGTACAGATATTTTATATTCACAACAGCTCTAGGGTGAAGTGGTGACTAATAGGCCATTCAGTAGACTTCGTGGCTAAGCAGGGATTTTAAATGCTGATCTTCCAGCAAATCTTGTGACCTACCCACTACAGTTGATTGACAATGATCAGATTAATAAGCATGCTCCGTGCTTCAAATTTCAAAGAAGACAGCAAACAATGGGATTTAAGATAAATTATTTTCCTGTGTGTATCGCTGAAGCTAAGCATTTATCAGACTTAAAAGAGCAGTGTGTATTTGTGTGACTTGCAGGAATATGCAAAATCTTTGTAGTTGCCAGAAAGTGTACCAGTATAAAGTTTTAAATATTAAATAAACCCATAGTGGACTTAACTCCCAGAAGGAATGGCACAGGAAGGAGTAGCTTATTATACAATATTACTTAACCTAGTGGCATGGCCACAACATTTGCAGAAGTTACACTAAGTGAGCCTGGCTAAAGGAGGAGGAATGGGATGATAAGACCAACTACCCCCCCCAACTATCTAAGTAACCCTATTGCTTTTTCTGCAGGGTTGTTTCATGTTGGACTAGACGGCTTTCGTACATCCTTATGTAGCTTTTTATCACTAGTGAGAATCAAACTGGAATATCAGCAGCTCTTTCAACTCTGTTTAACCATGCAACTCAGAAACCATCTAAACAAAGCCTTTTGGTCTTTCATCTTCCTATACCGCAGTGATCTCATTTTCATCTTAGAAAAAGAACCCACTGCCCCTCAGTGCATCTAATGTGAACCATATTGAATCCAATTTTAAGCCCTTGAGGATAGAAAGAGATGCTGTTGATATTGGCTTCTCTCCCCTTCCTTCCTTCCTTCCTTCCCTGCTTCTGAGATGAGCATAGAACTTGTTGAAAATAAAAACTGGAATGCTAATGTTGGACACTTAAGTCTCCTTATTTGTCCAGAAAATAAGTACATTCCAGGTGGCATGGGAAGTGCTAACATTTTCTCTCTGGCTTTTTACTATGTCTCTAAGCAGTGACTTAGTTGGTGAGATATTGTTGTACATACACTGTTAGTTGTACCAAGTAAACTGAGACCCAAAAGTCTCTATTTAAACAGCCTATGGTGGGAGGCAGAGGCATATCAACTGGCAGCAGGGGATGTTGGATTCCCAACTCCTGTCAGCCCCAGCTAGCATGCCCAGTGGTCAGGGATGATGGGAGTTGTCGTTCAACAACAACTGGGTGGCACCGGGTTCGCCACCTCTGCCGTACAGGGTTGGAGCGGAAAAAAGCAGTGCACAGTATTGTTAGCACTTTGGGGGGCTCAGATGGGCAGGCTGTATTCCTGTGCCTCCTTCTAATTCCTGGATCCAGCATGCATTCAGTTCCTGGAACAGCCAGGCTAGTTTTCTGGTAAAGTAATGACCCTCTAAGTATGGGCCATTAAGGTAACAAAGGAAGTGGGTCTGTGCCAGACAGCAAATGGGTGGGCCTCCCTCTATTCACTGGTTGTTTTTCATTTTTATTTAGTAATTTTTATACCACCCTTTATCTGTAGATCTGAGGGCAGTTCACAGCATAAAAATACAAGATAAAAACACAAAATACATAATAAAAAACAAGAAAAAGAACAACAGAGTTAGGAGGAGAAAGGGCAGAGTTGGGAGTTGAGTTCTGTGAACTAGAAGATAGAAACAAGGCTGCAGGCTGGGAAGCCAGGGAGTCAGAGCCATGTGGCTCTGGGAGAACCAAGACCCTCTTGGGGTGTTAATGCTGTGAACCCCTCCATTCTAGGCTCAGGCTGTATATATGCGTAAATAAACCATATATCCTAAAGAGTCAACAGTCTCCACTGTCCCTCATTCCGAGGAAACACGAACCCTGGGTAAGCGCCTGGGATCCCTGGAACGTCACACCGCTTGGAGAATTGGGTGGCGTTCAACAGTATGTAGTTCTGCCAGAAATTAAAGCAGTTCTGGGTTAGGGAGCTGGTGACCTAGGACATCTCTCACCCACAGGTTGGGGCTTCGTAGTTTTACAGTGTAATCCTATGCATGTCTGCTTAGAAGAAATATCCATTGAGTTAAATGGGCCTTACTCCCAGATAATGGGGTCTCGGATTACAGCCTCAGCCACATGAACACAAAATTGTATTCTATTTCAGAATTCTGCTCGAATTCTAATTGGAAACAAGGAGAAGCGTGACAGGCGTTGCTATTACTGTTCTGCATTTGCAGTATGCATAAAACAAGCAAATGAGAAGCCTTCTTAGCAGGCTTCCTTTCTCAAAATAGTTTGTGTGTGTCACATGGATCTCCTAGGAGACCCATATTCCTGTTTTGGGAATACACTGAAATTGCACATGAGATAAAATTAAACCGTAGTTACTATCAAAGTTTCTATCAGTGCTTCTTTCTTTCCTCAGTGGGAACATTTCCTAAAGTGTCATAGCTAAGAGGTTTCCTGAAAGGCCTGGTGAACTTTCTTCGGCTAAGCAAAAGGATGCAGTACAGTCAGACCTGCAGTCCAGGCTCAGGTCTGTAGGGTTTCAGCCTCGAATGCCATCCCACAGCCTTCCTTTAGCCATAGGTGCATGACTAGATGCAGATGGCGAACAGGGGCCCTAGGCCTAGTTAGCTGCTGAAAAGGGGAAGCTTGATAGGACCCATGGGCACCATGACACCCTCACCCAGCCACCCCTGACCCTCCCCCCCAAAAAAATTGTACTTAAAAAATTGAAGGGATTTATTCCTATGAAGCAGCCTGGTTATATAATGTCACATGGTTGCTACCTCTTTGGGAGCGGAGATTGGTACTGGGGTGGAGTCTTTGTATAGCTAGGAAGAGACAGAGCAATGGACACCCAGGAAAATGGGGGGGGGGGAAATGTTATTGCTATTGCTGTTATCATCAAAAGCCTGAAAGGCAGGGCCTTTTTAGTAGTGCTTCCATTTTTGTTGGGTTATATTGGTTTTGCCATGAAAGGATATATACCGGTATTTTAAAATAAACACATTTATTTCCTACCCTTCAGTCAAGATGGGCAGCATCTGTTCTCCACACTGCAGGAGGATTTTCATTAAAAGATGACACTGCCACCCAAACTCTGTTTCTGAGCACTAATGGAGTTAAATTAGGGGATGTGGAGGACATTGTGTTCTGTGATGGTTAGTTTTTTCTTTGTTTGGTAATTTTTGTTTTAACAAGAAGTTGTGATTATGAGTGGGTGGGGGATACAAAAATACATGAACATTTTGAGTACAAATATTTAAGACAATATAATTGCGCCCAGCTGGATAGGTCTTAAACGGAATGTGAACAAGCCAATTAGCATTCTCTGACCGTGTGAAGAAGACGAGTGTTTCTAAAATAAAATAAAAATTGTACCTCTCAACTAGTTAATGAGACACAGCAGTTCTGTATATTTTTCTTGGGTTATGCAGTCATACAGTCTTTAATTAGGAGAATTTGCCTGACTACTGGGGTTACTATTTGAAGATTTTTAATATATATATATGTGAAAACAGGATCCTAGCCTCTCAAACATGCAGCATGATTAAGTATTCAGAATTTCTTCTTTAGACAAAGGGAAACTTGGGGTTGGTAAAAGGTTTATTTATTAAATTTATAGCTTGCCTTTCAGTTGGGGGCAAAACTGGATGTAATGTGTGGGCCGGTTGACTCATTTTAACATATTTGCTTAATTTACTGCAACAGCCCTATACACACACTTACTAGGAGTGACAGAGGATTTTTCTTCAGAGGAAACTTGCATAGCATTGCTACTTTGGTCTGTTAATTTCCTTCTAAAATTGCTCACTTTCCTTTGGTGTCTTACCGGATTGCTGGCCTTTCTTTCACTTGCCTGTATTAGAGGTCAAAAAAGCAGAATATTTTAAAGTATATAATCTGCTGTGCATGATTGCACAGAATTGCCAGAAAGCAGGTGTGCTCTAGTTGATGTACTTACTTGGAAGGGAGCTGTGGGAAAGAGCAAAGCTGCTGGCCAGTTGACGCCTCTTACAAGCATCATCTTTCCTTTAAGCATTCATTTCAAATGAATCAGAAGATATTTAAAAAGCTCCATAGGTTCAGGGCTGACCCAAAACATTGTTGCCATCTTGCGACTGCATCCCAGCCACCAGGGAAGTGCGCTACAGCAACTTGTGTGATATTGCAAGAAATAATGGGGCACCTCTTGTGGGCAGTCCAGCAGGCATTTTAAGAGAGTTTGTTAAGAGCAAAAGGAAAAAGGCAGAATAATGCATGAAAGGAGAAAAAGAACTACTTTTAGAAGACATCTGAAGGCAGCCCTTCGGGTTTAATGCCTGACACTTTGCTATGTTTTTATATGTACTGGAAGCCATCCAGAGTGACTGGGGAAACCCAGCCTGATGGGTAGGGTATAAATAAAATTATTAGCCGAGATGTATTGTGGTCCATCAAGAGCATGACAACCTTCCTCTCATTGCAGCCACAGGGAAGCAGCAAAATCACTTCTTGTGTCTTGTACTGAAACTTTCAGCTCAATTATTATTAAAGGCTTTATTGCAAAAATCACTACAACACTCCAACACAGATCAGGTTAAACCATTCAGAAATCACAGCAGAGCTCTAGAATACATGGCTAGGAAGAAGCTATGACATTGTCCCAAGGTTAAAGGGCACCGAGTGGTCCTCAGTTGCCAATACAGAGGCAAGAGAGGAAGCGGTGATTGTTGAAACAGGTCTTGCTTAAAATCTGTGTATGTGAAAGGCTGTTTTGTGGGGAAGAAAACCCAGCATTGCTTCCCCAGTGATGTACAGTGGTACCTCTGGTGAAGTACTTAATTCGTTCCGGAGGTCCGTTCTTAACCTGAAACTGTTCTTAACCTGAAGCACCACTTTAGCTAATGGGACCTCCTGCTGCTGCTGCGCCGCCAGAGCACGATTTCTGTTCTTAGCGGAGTTCTTAACCTGAAGCGTACTTAACCCGAGGTACCACTGTACTTGCATTGCCAAACTGATGGTCGGCACTGTCATGTGACTTGGGGGTCAAGTGAGATGGTTCCAGGCAGCTTCCCGCTTCTTTCTCTTCCATGATCATAAGAACAAGAGATATACCAGGAATTTATCCTGTGTCTGTAAATGGTTGCAGAAATCAGCAGTTGACGGTTTTTCCTGATGGGGAATGCTTCACCTGCAGACATATGCCTTTCAGGAGGTACATATGAATCCTGCTAAAATGAGAGGTTTTATCAGTGCTGACTCAGCATCAGTGATGCATATGATGATTTCTGGACAGTGAGGGGGCGACTTTGACAGCTGGAGGTTGAGGTGTGAATGCTGTCGATGGCTCTCTTCAAGTGGGATAACACTTGTCTGATGTCACACCCGTGCAGCTCTACTTCTACTTTGTGGCACTAAAAGGGTGGGAACTCATTTCCCTCGATTGTACACACCAGTTGCACTAGTTTTGCCCAGCAAGCTGCCTCAGTACTGTACTACCCTTAAGTGCACAGTTGAGAGAAAGGCTCTCAGTGAAGTGCTTGTCTCCATTTGATTTCAGTGGAACTAAGGCAGGCCTCACATGCAGGATTGTGTCCACAGGCATCTATTTTTAACACAAACTCCAGCTTTAATTAGTGTTCTGGAACAGATTTTCAAATCACAGGAGACAAGCTAAAATCACAAACTAATTTAGGGCCTGAAATTTCTGACTGCCTGTGACAAAAACAAGCACAACACTAACGTGATACTGTAACTGGTAAAACAGCTACAAAAGGAGTTAGTTGTACATTTAAAAATAAATTACTACTAAATATATGTAAACAGCCTATGGTTTGGTACTCTTACATGTTATTGCTGTCAAGGGAATGTATTGCAGAGGGGATTAAAAATCAAAATCAGGGAATCTAAACAATGGGTTTGGAAGTTAGTGGGAAGGCACATGCTGTCTGTATGTTTCGGTCCCTAGCACTTCCAGTTTGAAAAGATCTTGGTTGCAGGGCTGTCAGAGACTTGGAAAGCTGCAGCCGTGACGAGTGGGCTATACAGTGGTACCTCGCTAAGCGTCCAGGATCCGGTTCGGAGCCCTGGACGCTCGACGAGAGTGACGCTCGACAGCAAGTGGGGCTGACATGTACCTTGAAGTATAATGCCGCTGCCTTTTTTGTATTCTCCACTCTATGCCCACCACAGCGACAAGGCTCTGTGTGAATGTGCAGCATTTGTGCGCTCAGTCTTTCAATATGTAGGCAGTGACATCATTCTGAGGGAGCAAGGATGCACTGGAATTCCCTCATTGATTCTGGACAACAGCTGACAGACAGGTGTGAGGGAATCCCAGAACCATCGCAACTTCCTAGAATCCCAGAATCCCATCCCTTCGCCCTGACTGTCTAGGCAAGAAGCTGCATGGGGTGATGGAGGGTAGTAGTAACTACGAGGCTGCCTGAACTTGCAAAAAGGATGCCTGCCCAGTGTTTTAAGGGTTGGTATGCAAAGGTGAGCTATAAGTATCAGTATCACCTGTAAGTTTTTCATTTTTCCTTCCATCAACGCCAGTGGCCTGCAGGACTCATCTGCATTGCATCCCCCAACTTCAGCTAGCCATGATTCATCCACACACTGAATAATAGCATACACAACTAGCAAGACTTCTCTGAACTGCAATCTGAGAAAACATGTTAAAATGTCTAATATTTTTAATATTTCTGAAGTGAGTAATAATTTTTTAAATAATTTAAGCCTAATTTGATGTACTCATATTTGTATATAATACTCAATTTTTATTTTTTTGGAATTTGTTTTTGCTAGGTCTTATTTCCTAACAGGTCAGCATTTAATGTTCTACTGACTGTAAATTCTTTTCTTTTTTTATTTCCAATAGCCAATTTTCATAACTTCAAATTCAAATATCCCAAAATTAAAACAAGTCTGAACTTTTAAAAAAAAACACCTTATAATAACCAATATTATTTTAATTTTTAAGATGAACAACTTTGTTTCATTAATTTTTTCTATTACAGCAATTGATTGTAGGAAAGTTTACAAAATGGCTACCCAGTAGCCATTTCCTCCCCACAATGTCCAAAACACGTAAAATTTTCGTTACAAGGAATAAAAAACCATAAATTTCATTCTTTGTTGAGAAAGAGCATGTCTTTGCAATAATTTTCAACATCAAAAACTTTTGGTTACATCATGCGCACACGCTGTAAATTCAGGTTTTCTAAACCTAGTTTTTCCACCAAAAAAAACTAGGCTGCAAGTGCATTTATTAAAAAATAGTTTAGGCATTTATAAAATCTTTTGAGTGCTGGTGTATTTTTTTCTGAAATTCTCATCGTTTTATTGAGCTCTCTGTAAAATTTCAAAGAGATCTGATCATTGGTTATGGAGGAAATAAATAAAATGTACACAAGGGTATCTTGTTCCGAGGGTCTCAAGAGGGACAGACAATGCAGATTTAACGAAATTCTGAAGTCTATAAAATTAAAACCGTTTGAGATAGAGGGGAAAATTTTAAGGGGATATCTTTCAACCATAAGGGAAGGGTGTACACCAAATTTCACCAACATTCTGGATTAGCTGTAGTTTCCAGGTCACCTTCAAAGGTACCGCCACGTAGAGAGCATTGCAGTAGTCCAAGCAGGAGATAATTAAAGCATGCACCAGTCTTGCAAGACAGTCTGCGGGCAGGGAGGGTCTCTTATTTGTGGAATGCCAAATAATAAGGTTCCATTTCCAGGATTTTGTATACCTAGCATTTCAAGACATTGGCTGGTGACTACTAGCTAATGAACATATCCAAGTTGCTTGGGTAGTGAGTGGGTGGAAACAGTTGGAATATATCTAGAAAAGACGAACAAATCCTGACTGAGGAAGCTTCCTGGGAAATCTGAAGGGATTATATGATGGAGGAATAAATTAAGTCTGCTTTACAGTCTATCACCATCTATTGGTGTGCTTGCCAATTCTCCCATGTTTAACTTTCATATTTTGTATGCAAGCAAGTTGGAATAATGCCTTATAGACAAGGCATTCCCCTGGTCTTTCCACGTAATAAACCAGCCCTCATAAACGCTCACCACTCTGAACCCAGGAAATGGATATTATAGGATTATATCTGGAAGAAAAAGAAGTTCCAAGAAAATTGTTAATGGTGGTTGGAATCAGTGTGACTGTAGGATACTGTACCTCTTGGCAGATCCAAACCAGAACAGTAAGTGCCCTTTTCCAGGGGTGGGTGGGAACAATACAAACTCAATAGGTGAAACTGGGGACAGTCTTTTTAATATACCTTGTATAACATTGGGTTAGAATACCAGAAGCCAGAAAAATTACCTTAGGGGCTGAATTTAGCCCAGGCATTGCCGGCTGGCTATCCTAAATTCATAAACTGGTTCACAAAAGTAAGGATGACAACTTTTTACTGGCCTTGTGCAGCCTAATTCTCAGAAATGCTATAGAAGAGCTTTTGAAAAAGCAGACATTCGCTATAAAGTGATGGGTTGAGCAGACCTGCCACAATGCTGTGAAATGTACAGGATTACAATGCCTAAAAGGGCAATTGCCTGGGACACCCTGCATAAGCTGCCCCAAAGGGAAAGGAGAGCAGACAGAAGGTCGGCGGTTCGAATCCCCACGACGGGGTGAGCTCCTGTTGCTTGGTCCCTGCTCCTGCCAACCTAGCAGTTCGAAAGCATGTCAAAGTGCAAGTAGATAAATAGGTACCGCTGCAGCGGGAAGGTATACAGCGTTTCCGTGCACTGCTCTGGTTCACCAGAAGCGGCTTAGTCATGTTGGCCACATGACCTGGAAGCTGCTTGCGGAAAAACGCCAGCTCCCTTGGCCTATAGAGCGGGATGAGTGCCGCAACCCCAGAGTCATTCGCAACTGGACTTAACAGTCAGGGGTCCCATTACTGTTAAGTGATACCAGAATCACAGCTATTCTGACTTTTGTGTGACAGGTGAGAGTGGCATTTCCAGACTAAGAAAGCTTTTTACATAGCTTACCCTTAGAATTTTGCAAGTTTCTGTTTAATTGTCTTTTGCCCATTCAAAGTCATGCCATCAGCAGCTTAGAAAAACTCCTTCCTAATTAAGGTGAGGGTAAAGTGAGTGACATGCCATCTTCCCTGCTATTTGTTGGATAGTCTTATGATCTGCAGAGCTGTAAGAGCACATCTTTTAGCTGGAGGCAATTTCTGGAACCCAATGAATGAGTGTTTATTTATTATAGGCTGTAATAATAGTACAATTGTATTTGTGGGTACTTTATTAATTTTCTGTGACAAAATTTTATCAAAGCTCTGTGTGGTCTAGTCCTATGCAGACTTAGTCAGAAATCTCACTGAACTCAGTAGGACTTTTTGCTAAGTCAAACTGGGTGCAGCTGCAGTCCTAAGCTCACTTGCTAGAGACTTTGTCCCACTGAACTTAGCTTACTTCTGAAGAAACATCCTTGACTGACAGA
Organism: Darevskia armeniaca; assembly: GCA_034641395.1. Lineage (NCBI taxonomy): Eukaryota > Metazoa > Chordata > Lepidosauria > Squamata > Lacertidae > Darevskia > Darevskia armeniaca. The sequence continues at coordinate 6,036,748 of JAWWNF010000019.1, read as the reverse complement.
AAAGTTGAAAAGTGTTGTTGGTTATTTTATTGGTACAATCTTACTGATAAGCAGTTATGATGTGTTGTGACATATTCCTGATAATAGAAACAAATAATCTGAACTACAGTTCATGCTGGTGTAAATGGAAGAGTTATTTACTTAATCACCACTCTTCTTATTTTCTTCCTTGATTCAGTCAGGCACTCGCTCACTGGGTGATTCATGCAAGCAATTGTGAAAGTACAGCCTTTGATTGTGTCACTAACTGTGCTAACTCAGAAGGGGGAAGCTCTGTCAAGAAAGGAAAGTCCCTTAGAAACTGTCACACACTAAAATAGGTTTAAGAAAAGGGTATAAAAAAGTTGCTAAATAATGAGATAAAGAAGAAACATAAAGTTGGTGTGTGTTTTTTTAGTTAAAAAAAGGCTTCAGTGCAAAGATCACTTTCACACAAATAACTAATTAATGGCAATAATGGCAATTAATGGTAATAATAATGTATTAATGGCAATGATTTTAACCAGTTTGTGCAACTGCAGGTTGAATTGTGCACCTGAGAGTCATGGGCTCTGATGGGAGTCATGTAAGAGTAAGAGAAACTGTTGTTAAGTGAAAAGACAGGTGTTTCCTTACTTTCAGGCTATCTTTGTAGTTCAAATCACTGATGCTGATATATGCGGCTGGGCCAGAGGCAGGATACAAGCACTGCACTATAGTCCAGGAGTGCCAAAAAGTCCCAGACAATGATATGCCTTATATAAGGTGGTTTGGCAGTGTTCACTAGCATTGTAAATGTGCTGTAGTGCTGAACAAGACTTGAATAAATTCCCATGTAAAGGTGTGCTAACTGTCTCTCTCACACTCTGCTTCTGCACCTAAGTGTTAATCAGAAGAAAATGGGAATGTGTGAGGTTCTAGAATACAATTCTGAATGACATACTGCGCCAAATGTAATATACTGTAAATTGGCTGCAGAATGTTATGTTTGGGTTCTGCTTCATGGCTGCAGTTTAGGAACACTTATTTGTGAGTAAGCCCCACTGAATTTCCAAGTAAATATGGAACAGGGGTAAAACTGCATATGCAGCAAAGTGTTGGTAGAGGATAATTTCAAGTGGAACAGCAGGATCAGTGTGGTGGGGGATGAAGCCTTCCTTCCCCACTGCTTTCCACTCTGCAATCCATATTGGGAAACCCAGCCAGATGGGTGGGGTATGTATGTATGTACGGTATGTATGTAAATGAATGAATGAATGAATGAATGAATGAATGAATGAATGCATCTTATTTGATCTAGACCAGGGGTCAGCAACCTTTTTCAGCCGTGGGCCGGTCCACCATCCCTCAGACCATATGGTGGTCCAGATTATATTTTTTGGGGGGAAATGAATGAATTCCTATGCCCCACAAATAACCCAGAGATGCATTTTAAATAAAAGGACAGATTCCACTCATGTAAAAACACGCTGATTCTCGGACCGTCCACGGCCTGGATTGGAAAGGCGATTGGGCTGCATCCGGCCCATGGGCCTTAGGTTGCCTACCACTGATCTAGACCATATGGGCTTATTTCTGGTTTTGAGTCCAATGGGGAGAAAAGGGGCCTGGGGGGAATGGTTGCAGCAGATGCATAAAGTGTTTGGCATATCTCCCCCCACCCACCATGCATCAACCACTATGTTATGTAGCTTCATCCTGGCTCACATTGAGTTCATTTGGACTTCTGTATATATTGTTAAGGCTCCCTGATAGATATATTTATTTTACCCTCACTCTGTAGCTCGAAAATGCTCCTAGAGCAGCTTTCAGATCAGATTGTTATAGTTGTACGACACATAAGGGATTGAGAGAGGGGAAGGGATATACTACAAGGATTTCCATGCTGCTAGTCACTTTGATTAAGTACTCCCTCTGAATACCAGTTGTTCGCTCTCATGAGCAGAAGATTGTTACTGCTCTCATGCTCTGCATGTTGACTTCCTGTAGATATTGCCTGGCCGCTGATCCACACAGCCTCTAGCTCTTCTTGATTGACTCCTATAATAACCAGCTGGAATGGAAAGAGTTCAAGGGAAGGAGGAGCCAAAGCTTCCTGACCTGTCACCTGAGCTGATGTCAAGGCTCTGCAGTCCCACCTTTTCCTCTGCTATAGCCTGGTAGAATGGTGAGGCAGGAACCTAGTGAATGGAGCTGAAGCGTGCTTAACCTTTTTTTATTTTGTTCCTCATAAATGTAAACTTAAGCATCACTTCTGAGGGAAGTGAAAACTACAGTTAGAAGCTAAGGCTATTGTACTCGAATTGGCAGTGGTCTAAGTATGTCCATATTCTTTTCCTGAGTGGTGTCCCATGGTCTCCTTTGGGCAGGGGGTCTCCTGAGCTTGAGGTTTTGCAGTATTGCATGAAGGATCCTTGATCCTGTAGGCAGAGTTGGACAGCCATATTTGTCCCCAGCCATATTCCATTTGCAATCACAACAGAGTCATACAATGCCTTGTATGGGAGACCAGTGAAACATCTCAGGTGTGTACTGCACTGGTGCAACATGGAAACACATATTGCTGCACTGAGAGCCTTTGTATTTGGTCCCATCCATTTAAGGAAAAGAAAAGGCATAAAGAAAAAAGGGTATGAAAGTTGTTTTTTTAAAAATACTAATTGCCATTTATTTCCATTGCAATATAGTACCTCCCAAGAGAAAACAAATCTGAAATGCATATTTTATTTTATTTTTCAGTGGTGCATTTTCTGAAGTAGTTTTGGCTGAAAACAGGACTACTGGAAAACTATTTGCAGTCAAGTGCATCCCAAAGAAAGCCCTGAAAGGGAAGGAAAGCAGCATTGAGAATGAAATTGCAGTTCTGAGAAAGTAAGTATGAAACATCTTCTTCCATTATGGTTGCCAGAACAGACATCTGGGATTGTCCTCTGGGCCACTTTATTGGGATCAAGATGGGGCAGCATGCCAGGATTCAGTTCAGATTTGCAATTGATTGGGAATAAACCGAGCTGTTTTCCAACTTTTTTTTTGGAAAATAGTTTGTTTTGCTGAGCCCAGTTTAAAGTCAAACTGGGTCACCATGGCTTGTCCACCACTAGTTCAGATCATGTAATTTTCAGTTTTCCAACAATACCTAAATAAAACCCAGCCAGATGGACAGGGTATAAATAATACAATTATAATGATATTGTTTTTATTATGTGAAGCCATGGCATATGTGTGTGTAAAAGCCACGATTGTGAATTACCAAATGTATTTAGTTTCTTTCTTGCGCTCATAGCAAGATTATCTCTTAGCCTGCTTGAACAATAAATATACATTTTGGAATATAATATAAAGGATTATATGTGCCTAATAATGAATAATGCCAACACCTGTGCAAAGTGTTTGCCATAATGGTGAAGCTCCACTGAAATGTAGGTTTTTTTGTCATGTTCTTAAGGGCCCTTTGGCCAATGGCTGTAAAGATGTTCAGCTTTATAACAATTTCTTGTACTTCTTTTCCCAAAGTGTGACTCAGTAGAGGAGTACCTAGAGATGTGAGAGAGGACCAGGCCCAGCACCCTCCATCACCTCCTCAGACTAGCCCTCTCCTAAAATTAGTTGTTGAGTGCACCAGCATTTACTGCTGCCCTATTATTTCCTTTGCCCCACACTCCTTCTGCAATGTTTTCCTACAGCTAAGAGCTAGACATATAGGTGCCAGGCCTGTCTGCACAGCAGAAGCACTTTTCAACATGTTGCTAAATTTATACACATAGGTATGTATCTTCCTGCTTTCGTAGGATTGCACATTGCCTACAATGTTCAGCTATGCTGGCAGGCTGAGCATTGCACTAAATGCCTCATTTCTAAATAAAAACTCTTTAACTCCTGCCTGGACAATGTGAATGATTAGATTTTTATTATTCTAGGAGTATGTGACTGCATACAGTGCTGAATGCTGGCAGGCATTTGTAACATACATTTCACTGAGCCTCGAGTCTCTAATTTCAGATCAGAATCTATGCTATTGTAATTTAAGTAGGTCAGTTACTTAAATGGAAAATATGAGATGCTATGCCCTACAATGGAGATGGGGAGAAAATCTTTGAAGCAGCCTATCTGTATCTAAGGCTGTGTCTTTAGCAGCACACATGCACTACATTGCAGTGTAGCATGAGTCAGTGGTAACATGTTGAATGTGCAGCCGCTTCATGTGTTCTGTGCTACAGATATGTGCTAGTGCAGTCAGAGCATCAGTCGAGAAGGGGATTTCCCAGGATTGCATTCTCTAAGGGCTTGTCCACACCTACCGGTACCTTTCGCACTCTGCTTTCCAGGAACAGCTCTGTGCTTTAAAGGGCTCTTTTTTCCGCCTTGGCGCTTTCCTCGTGAAAACCTGCTCTTTAAAGCTGAAGTACAACAGATGGCAATTGGGACTTTCCATTTGCTCCGATTCTGGGAATGTGATGTTAGATCTAGGCTATTGTCTTTCTGTATTGTTTTCCAGTTGTTTTCTTTGGTGTTTTTAATTTGCATGCATTAATTTGTTGTAAGATGCCTTAGCTCAATATATTGGATCCACAAGGTATTTCTGTTATTAATTTTAAGTCTTTGTGCATTTTTAATTCTTAATAGACTTGGACAGCCCCCACCCTGTATCACTTTTCTGAATCTTATTACACCATGAATAATCCAGATTCACCTGTTTCCACAGAGAAACTGAAGTGAATCTGTTGAAATTAAAAGGGACATTCATCAGATAAAGTAATAGAAAGCAGCTTCAGGCTCTTTTAGTCCAATATGAAACTAGACAGGAGTAATAAATAAACCATGTTTAAGACAACAGAGATATACATGATACTTAATATTGTGGAGACCTGAGAAGCATATATGCAAATACTAAATGCTCAAATAGGAAGGAAGCAGCTGGAGCCCACTAGGCCTGTCAGTCACAAGGCTTTGTGCAATGCCTTTCTATACTGATCTTTTCTCCTATTAACTTAACAATAAATAGGATCATTTACTTCCCAACTTTATGTGAGTTACTGAAAATATAAATCAATTATTGTAATGTGTATGTGTTTGTTTTAAATATTATCACAAGCAAGATCCAAGAATTCAAATCCATACTTCTATTTATTTTGGGAGAGGGATTGTGTGTACCTGATAATATCAGGCTGATATCCAAACCCTGATATTTCAAATAATATTAATAATAATTTAATAATAATAAATAAATAAATAAATAAATAAATATAATAAAATTTATTATTTCTACCCTGCCCATCTGGCTGGGTTTCCCCAGCCGCTCTGGGCAGCTTTCAACAGAACATTAAAATCAAATCCAATAAGAATCCCCATGCATAATAACTGTACATGGATAGGGCTTCTTTGTGTGATTGGGAGCCCTACATTTCCAGTGGTCCTTATGACAGAGTGAACCCTGTGTTCCTGGGATGGAGAATCTGTGGCCTCCTGTTCCCTCAGCCCCAGCCCACTAGAGCCAATGGTCAGGGATGATCTGGAGGGCCACAGGTTCCCTGCCCCTATTATATGTTTGCCTCCCTTGCCAAGAATGCACAAGCAAGCCCAGCAGACTCTGCCCACTCATAGGTGTGCCCACTTGCTTTCCCAGTCCTGTGGCTTAGGAAGGTAAAAGGTAAAGGTAAAGGACACCTGGGCAGTTAAGTCCACTCAAAGGCGACTATGGGGTTGGGGCGCTCATCTTGCTTTCAGGCCAAGGGAGCTGGCATTTGTCCACAGACAGCTTTTCTGGTCATGTGGCCAGCAGGACTAAATCGCTACTGGCACACAGAGGACCGTGACGAGTGCCAGAGCACACAGAAATGCCGTTTACCTTCCTGCCACAGCGGTATCTATTTATCTACAGTGGTACCTCAGGTTACATACGCTTCAGGTTACAGACGCTTCAGGTTACAGACGCTTCAGGTTACAGACTCTGCTAACCCAAAAGTATTACCTCGGGTTAATAACTTTGCTTCAGGATGAGAACAGAAATTGTGCTCTGGCAGCGCAGCAGCAGCGGGAGGCCCCATTAGCTAAAGTGGTGCTTCAGGTTAAGAACGTTTTCAGGTTAAGAACGGACCTCCGGAACGAATTAAGTACGTAACCAGAGGTACCACTGTACTTGCACTGGCGTGCTTTCAAACTGGTTGGCAGGAGCTGGGACAGAGCAACGGGTGCTCACCCTGTTGAACTGCCAACCTTCCGATCAGCAAGCCCAAGAGGCTCAGTGGTTTAGACCACAGTGCCACCCACTTAGGAAGACAACCATACAAATGACTGTTCCTGCCCTGCTCATTGAAAAGGAAGCTTGGGGACATGTCAAGTATTGGGACAATGTTTTAGCTTCTGCCTAGCCATGTATTCTAGAGCTCTGCTGTGATTTCTGAATGGTTTAACCTGATCTGTGTTGGGGTGCTGTAGTGATTTTTGCAATAAAGCCTTTAATAATAATTGAGCTAAAAGTTTCAGTACAAGACACAAGAAGTGATTTTGCTGCTTCCCTGTGGCTGCAATGTGAGGAAGGTTGTCATGCTCTTGATGGACCACAATACATCTCAGCTGGTCACAAATCGTTTTGTTTGGGCCAGCTGTGGACAAAGGAATCCTGAAACTGTTCACAGTCTATAATTATGCCATTTACACTGATGATTATATAAGACTCCTTGTCAAGAAACTCTGAGACTCTGTTTGTTGTATTGACCAATTGCTTACCTGAAAGCTTGCTAAAACTTGGCCGGATTGCAGAGCCTGCTCAGTCATGGCATTCCAGGGATAGGTTTTGGTTTTCTTTGAGTCTCGGATGCATGTGTCGTTTTCTTCCTCTTAGTGGAGAGAAAGAATTGGAATGTACTGTGTATTTGAAACAAATAAAATCTTTCATTAGCTCTACCGGGTAGATGCCTGAAAGACTTATATGGGTGTTTTGTGTATGGGTGGTAGTGCACGGCATATCTGTTTTCTTTGCATTATGGAATGAAGTTCTCATATGCTTTATACAGTACATGGGATCATTAAATAGAAACAGGAAGCTGACCAAATCTTCTAGAATGCAAGGCTTTCTATTTCTTTTGCATTTTTTCCATAGTGTAAGTTGAAAAGTGAGATGAGCACCACACCCCATAGTTGAATTTGACTGAACTTAATCGTCCAGGGGTCCTTTACCTTTTCCTTTACATTAGCTAGGAAGTTTACTGACCAAGATTTGTGCATTGTATGAGTTTTGCATACCTTGTGAATTCTCTGACTAAATGTTATGTAGCAATCCAGATGTGTACGAACATCTCACAAGCTGTAAGTCTCCATGACAACATCTACCGTATTCACTGAAGAGAGATTCCTATCTATGCTTTTGTGAAGGGAAGGAGAGTCCCATTCATTTTATAGATAATTGGCAACTACTTTGTCAAACAAGGAGGATCACCATCTCTCTCTCTCTCTCTCTCTCTCTCTCTCTCTCTCTCTCTCTCTGGTGAAAAAGGGTTTACCCTGTTTCTTTGCCAGGCTGGTGTGGGAGTGTTTTTCCCCTAAGGGAAATGAGCAAAACAACTTCCATGGAATTTGTTTCTCAGAATGATGGTGAGTGAGGAAACATTGGTTGAGTGTTTGACGTTGCCAAGTAACTTACTAGTGTTAGGGTGCAGCTGTCAGATTGAGTTTAGAGTTCCAAGTTATAAGAAGCTGACGACTGCTTAAGTACTGATCTGTAATTAGATTGTTACAATGGTTGCAAATCTTCACCTGGACAACAATGACTACAATTCAGCTGAAGGTTAAGCACTCTTAACCATTTATTTCTGGGTGCTTAACTCTCATTTGAATTATGGTTGATGCCTATACAACTAATAATATTGAGAGCCCAAAGGGGGGGGGGGCAGAGCTGCTGTGTCTCCCAGACAAAAATATATGAACCCCTAACTCACTTTGAAGACTCCTGCTTGGAAGAAACATTTGAGAAATGTTGGAAGGATCTAAATCGTAAGTAAAGTGACGTTTCTTAAGTGGGATGCTTGCACATCCCCTTCCTGGTACCCAGAGAAAATATTAAAGTAGCCTGTTAGATATGTTGTGGGTGTCACCTGCACATTTGGTAGTGGCATTTCACCTTTCCAGAATGGGCAGGATACACAACATTTATATGACATATACATGGAAGGTGTGGAGAGTTCAGCATGGCGTGGAGGTGGTGGCAGGAGCATCAGACTGGCTCCACCACTGCACCTGCACCACATTGAGCTGCCCTTGCCTTGCCCCTCCCTCTCTTGGTAAGAGGCAGGAAGCCAGGTGTGCAACACAGCACAGCCTTCACCCCCCCCCCAGACCACTGCTAGGGAATGTAAGCTTCACAATGGCACATTACAAATGTGAGAAATAAGCCATTTTCTGTCTTAGCCCATTTGACAACATTCCCAACAACAGCCCCTGGTACACTTCTTAGGATGTATCACTTAAGACATTTAAGCCCTAAAGTTTAAATTAAAAACGTTCTAAGGAACTGACCATAGAGATGAACCATTCTAACATTTTAAGATTTAATGGTAGATGGAAACATTGTTCCAACATGTTGGCTAACTCTGATCTATACAGCTCCCAGTCAGCATAAAGTGAAAGTTAAAAATACATCAGTAAAAAAAGCATCAAGTATGGAACTGTGTCAGCCCTCAGCAGGTAAGTGGATGGCCATGCCAGGCTCCAGATTTGGGCTAGTGAAAGTTTTCTGAATTAAAAAGGGAATGAGTTAGAAAGATTGAACAGTATGTAGGCAATGAGCACGGTGTTGTGGGTGTTTTTATTTATTTAGCAAGACAAGCTCAACATTTTAGCTATTTAGTTTAATTGATATTATTATTGATGAGGAAATTATATATAATGCAGGTGAAACTTACTGGGGGCGAGAGAAGAGTCAAGAGACGGTTTTCAAACTAAAATGGAGATGAACAGAGCCTGGTATCAACAAGAAGAAATTACCTTTTCTTTACATTTTTGAAGGCCTGTATGTAGCTATGAATTCATGTGTTTATGCAAACTATGCTTATAGCATTCCTATAGGATTCCCTTAGGAGGCCGTGCCTTACACCTGTACTTCTCAAACACCTTTTTGAGACCAGGTGCATGCGAAGTTGTTTCCTCCACCAAGACTCACCATCCTTTTCTGAATGCTTCATCTGAATGCTTCATCTAGTGTCGAAAAGGCACAATTGTTGTTCAGCAAGTAAGACGGAGCATGTTCTTTCAACTGGGCGTTTGCCAAGATGGATGGCAGCCCAATGTGAGCTGAAGTTCAAATCAAAAACCTTATTTCTAATACAGCCTCCATACTTTACTTTATTGTAGCCTTGTCTTGCTTTACTGTATCAAATGGGGGTAGCTATTTATAATTCTTTGCTCTGACTTGTGCATTGCAGTAATTCATACTTTCTGTTGTGTGAAGAGCTTCACTAGTAGCCACACTTCTTCTGACATATTTATCTAAAGACAGAGATGCAAACATGCTTGGAAATGTGAGTCCTATCTAAATCTTATAGAAACCAGTTTACAGAGTTTTGTTGCCAACTTGATCAATTGCATGGTTTTCAGTTTTGTTCTTTTATTGGTGATCCGAGTGCCTCTTTTTACAGATGTTGCTTTATAGTGGGAAATTTTTCATTTCACATCACTAACGCCACTAATAAAATAATACTTTTCTGTTCTAGTTGCCCTCCATCAGTGCCCTTCCTAGCAACCTGAAACTTCGCAAGCAAGCTTTTCCTGAAGCAGAGATAAACTAATGGTAAAAGCATCACCTTATAAACCTCTGCTTTTAGATTAAATTTTCAAAAGTTGTTCCCACTGGTGTAGTCCTTTGTATCCACCATCTCCCTCTCCTTTCTTCTAAATAGCCCCTAATTTCTAAAATGAAGGACCTGGGTCCGAGACCAATAAAACCACCAAGATACCATAGCTTGTGTCTGGCAACTTCTGAGTCCCTTAGCTTATTCCCCAGTTTCCAGACTGGAAGCTCTTGGACACTATTTCCACAAGTGACCTTGGGGCAGCCATCAGTTCTCTCTGCCTCATCTACTTCATAGTGTTGATGCGAGGATAAAACACAATAACCCCATGTGCCTTAGAGGTAGGACAGAAAGTGATTCTTAATACTTGTTCCTTAGTGGAAGAAATGAACTCTGCATTTGCTCACAGCTATAGTTATTGTAGACTGTCACCTTGACATTTTAAACTGGCAGGTCCTGACTCAGATTAAGCTCTGTATGCTGAGAAGGCTATTGAAGAGAGAGTTCCAAGAAGGAGGAAACGGACTCTTGAGAAAAAACCAAAGCTGCAGTATGAGAAAATGTAGGAGCGCACACTTCGAGCCAAGCTGGGCAGTTGAAGAGCATCCTTAGAAGTGGAAAGGAAGCTCTGAGGCGACTGCCAGGCTTCTCCACACATCAGCTGAGATGGGTGGAGAGGAGACACATGAGCTGCGCTAAAGACATTGTCCTCTCCACACTTGGAATATTATTGTGATTTTTTTATTATTATGCAAAGTTGCTTTCTCTCTCATGTGTGCACAGGTTTGTGCTTTATTTATTTATTTCATTTTAGAAGAATTTATATGCTGCTTAATCAAGAAATCGCCAAGCTACGTACATAAAAACAATATAAAAGAATCATCAAACAAACAAAACAAAGCCAGCAATAGTTAAAAAAAAACACAAGCATATGTAACTAGATTATACATTCTGATAGGCTTTATGAAACATAAAAGTTTTTAGTAGGTGTCTGAAACTAGTAGGCAGGGAGGTCCAAAACCCCGAACGTGAAAATGTGCAGCAGACAAGCATGTTCTTTTCATTGTGCATATATGATGATTTGTGTTCATGATGCTATTGCAGCTGTCATACACAATCCCACTTTCAAAGCTGCACCTGCCAAAGCTTGGGGAAGTCCCTGGTTTATTTCCAGTCAGTGCGCTTCCTGCTGGAATCCCATAACTTTTTATACCACAAATGTTCTGGTTTATTTTTGTCCTGCTTTTGTTGCATTATAGCTCCTCTGGCCAGCAATACTGTGGTGACATTGAGGAAGCATCACAGAACAAACTAAAGCAGGATAAATCCATCACTAATGCAGAACACACCCTCAGCAATGCACCAGTCTGCAGAAGCCCCAAGAGTACAAGTTCTGTAGATTGAAACACTGAAGTAGGCACAAGGGGGCAAAGCAATCCGTCAAGTAAAGCAATCCCAATCCATTAAGAGATTTAAATACTGAGACACTATATGCTAATGTACTAATTATATGTGGGCAATAGGTTCCTCACTCAGTTGGTAGCTTGCGGCTACTCCAAACAGATGGAATTTGTGTCATAACCTGGATTTTGTGACTGGGTGGGAACAGAAGTTAATTGACCAGGGAAGGGGAGAGTTAGCTGGGGCAACTAAGTCAGATGAATGGCATATTATTATTATTATTATTATTATTATTATTATTATTATTATTTATTAGATACTTCAGGGTGCCAGTACTCTCTCCTCATAAAGAAACTGACCTTTAAAGCTTACCCTGAAACTTACAGTTGTGCGTGTGTGTGTGTTGTGATGCTGTAAAACACTGCCAGGCTTTCCCTTCCCTCCATCATACCGGTAGTTTGGTGGGGACAGAATGATTCATTCTGAGTGCCACACACAGTGGGCATTCTCCACCAGAGATCCTTGTTGTCATGAGAAAAGCTGAAACAGGATTTTGGATGAGAAAGTCCACTTAAAAGCAGGGCTCTTTTCTTCTTACTCTCACGCTGATCAAGCTGTTCTCAGGCTCCATGGGTATCTCATTGACCTTCACAGTGTTTTGGAGGTACTTCCACATGTCTGAACAAATTATATTGTGCAAGAAATTTACAGTGTAAGAAAATCTCTCCCCCCCCTCTGTATTTATCTTAGGTGTTCTTTTCCCATTCTGTGGACTAGGGATGGTTTGCAAGATAGGGGCAACTCTCTTATTCAGATGGTGGTCCGGAAGTACTACACTCCTGTTGTGGGTGATGAGTTTCTATCATGTTCCCAACTTACAGCAATAACTTAATAACACATACCTTAAAACCAGCATAAAACAAAACAGTGAAAAAACCTAAAACACCTGCATATTTTTAAAAGGCAGGATTTAAACATCCACCCACTGAAGGAGGCCACAGATAAGCAAAAGCAAAAAGCCTGGCAGAAGAGGAATGTTTTTGCCTGGCTGCCTGGGGAGCCACCACTGGAAAAGCCTCTTCTTCTGTTGCCACCCTCCAGAGAAGGGCCTCAGATGACAGTCACAGGGTCTGGGTCAGCTCATTTGGGAAGAGGTGGTCCTTGAAGAATTGGGATCCCAAAAATTCTGTAAACGAATAATATAAATACTCTTCAGTAACATGTATAGAGATGTTGCGTCTGGTTGTGGCCATCATTGCAATGAGTGTCACCTGTTCTGCTCGTGGGGCAGCCTCTCCACCTCACTTCATCCAGTTAGGTTTCTAATAGGGCTTGGGAAATGGAACTATTTCTTCCTAAACTCATGTTCATTCTGTGCCCAGTTTGGGCCCAGTTTGAGCCCATTCAGACCCCACTGTCATTAGGAGGGCAACAGGGGCTGATGTTTCATGCTTATTCTTCAGCTTTCAGTCTGCTCTGTGTGACCTGCAAAATAATCTAGATTCAATTTATGACACTGTGTACTTCTTTTATTCCATACCGCTTCTTTCACAACACAATTATTCTTCCCAGTTCAATTCAGTCAGTTTTAGTTTTGTGTTACAGGTAATCTGCAGTTTAGGCAGGGTTTGGTTCCAGGGGTCCACATGCAAAATCACGCAAAGTCAGGAACCTCCCGAACTGCACCCCCCCATACAAGGTGGAGGGCTGCTTTCTGGGCTTCCACGCCCCCCCCCAACATTCCCAGACCCTTGAGGAAGCGAGTGGCGGAGTGGTAAGCTTCGTGGCTTGCCATATTATTCTTCCAAAGTTTCAGTTACATATTTCCTTAGATAATTAACACAGATCATTCTCAAATGTTTATATGGTTGCAACCTTTGAAACTGCAACATCATGGCATTATAAGAGGTGGTGATTCAGAAATCCAAAGGTTTGGAAGGTGCATGTAGGAAATGCAATTTAAGCAGCTCTCTGTGCCCTCGCTGTGTTGAGCAGCAGGCAATAAAATGTTTACTGCAATTCTACACACTTTTACCTGGAAGTAAATTCTCACTGTTGCCCAATGTGCTTACTTCCAGGTAAGTGTGATTAGAATACCAGCCTTTATTTTACTCTTCTAAGGGGAAATGTGAATTAAAATATTATTGAGACAGTTCAAAAGAACTTTTCATAAATTTTGAAGATTTTCTGTTCAGCTGTTCTCACCTGCACAGCAAACTGTATTAAAAGATATTTATCTTTGAACTATTTTGAACTTTATTCATGATAAAGGCTGCTTGGCTAGAAAGCCCATGAGTACTGCTGAGCCATGGATTCTTTGATTTTGGTAACTTTGCTTCTGTTGTTTCTAATTAATGAAAGTCTGGAGCTGTTCAATATTGACATTGCACGGCAGGAATGCTAACATTGACATCTGTTGCCTAAAGACCACAAGACCAGATCTTACCTTTGATTTCCTCTGTGCATTTTCATCTCTTTCAGAGAAGGCTGACTTATCACTATGGTACTCCATTAAACATGCCTTCATTGGTACTCCATTAAACATGCCTAGAAAACTCACCAGAATGCTCCTATGATACCAGTTTGAAGCAAAAGCCTCTTGCATATGCAGACTCACTCTTGTCCATGTACTTATTTGAAGATTTTACCTTTCAGCTTCACACATGCCTCCTATCAATATGAGTTCATGGTGAAGGTCTGCACATCGGTTTTCTACTGGTTAAAACTATAGCACAGTTTGGGGACTCAGTGATCAAACATTTCATTTAGGAGGTTGTTCACACATATATTTGGTTATTTGATTTATTTAAATGTTTTACTATAAATATACCCAAAAATGAGCAAAAATATACAAAACATTTAAAAAATGCACTGGAATACATTAAAATCTTTCATACCTAATACAGAATTCAAGAGTGCCTTTCTCCCTAAAAGTAAATAATTGTTATTTATTATAAAAAGGTTTACTCAAGTCATAATTTGACAATTATTTGTTCTTTAAGTTCAATAGCTTCATTTCCATTAAGTTAATATAATGACTATGAACAGCCACAATAGGAATATAAATTGTCACTGGAGTCCATCTTTCACAAATGTTTTGATCATTGTTTTCTCTCTCTCATAGATTTGTTTTTATTATTATTATTATTATTATTATTATTATTATTATTGATCTCTTAGTTTACAAAAATACATGCACTGTCTTTTTTCAAATTGTGTTTTCTACAGATCAGTTTCATTTGTTGTGAGACATTAGTGTTGCATACAGTATAAAGTTGGGAAGAAAAGGGGGAAAGGGGGAATGGTGAGTGGGGTGGGGTGGAAATGCTTCTATTTTTCTACTCCGTGTATGTGTGGGGTTTTGTGTCAGCTCACTTGTGTGGGTTCTCTTTCTATTTGCTTGTTATATTTCCTTGGTGATGAGAGAGGTTGGGTGTGGCTGGTTGTCTTTCGTTGGCTGTAGTGAGATCTGTTTATGTGTGTGAGGGGGTGAGTTTTTGGGTCAGGTTAGCCATATGTATGTGATAAAGGGGAGCCATGCCAGGGTGAAGGCGTCGTCTTCTCTTTGTCCCCGTGTCAGTTTCAGTTTATTGGTTAGCTTTTCTAGTAAGGCTGTTTCCCATACTATTTGATACCATTGGTCCATGTTTACTCCTGGCAGGTCTCTCCAGCGTCTGGCTATGATGCTTCTGGCTGCTTGAGAGTAGGTGGGTTATGAGCTCTTTATAATGTGAGTGGGCATTACTATCTTGGAAGATGTTGAGTAGGACCTGCTCTGGGATGACTTCTAATACTTGTTTAGTTATTTTGCATATTTCTTGTATGACTGATTTCCAGAAGAGTTGGATTTGGGGACATTCTCACCACATGTGGAGGTGTGTGCCTGTGGAGGTGCATCCTCCCCAGCATTTTGGTGAGGCTCCTGGGCATATCGGCGCTAGTTTCCGTGGTGTTAGGTACCATCTGTGAGTGAGTTTCAGGGTGAGTTCTTTTCTTTTAGCTGAGATGGATTCAAAGGGAGGTTTAGACCACATTCTAGTCCATTGGGTGTGGTTTATTTCATAGCCTTTGTCATCCTCCCATTGTTTTTTGATTACGTCAAGGGGGTTTGTGGGGTTTTGGAGCAGTGTTTTGTATATTGTGGATGCCGCTCCCTTGCTGTGTCCCTCTGTGGTTAGGAGGTTTCCGAAGGTTGTCAAGGGCCTAGTTGCTGCTGGTTTTACTACTGGATTGTTTATGTAATTGGCGGTGTGTTAACCAGGGCATTTGGGTGTCCCCTAGTTTGTCCTGTATTTCTTATGTCAAAGTGGGTTTGTTATTTTTGTAGAAGTCTGCTAGGCGGTATAAGCCTTTGGCTTGTCAGGTTTTTATCTGGAGGTTTTGTGCTGCGTGGTGGAATAGTGGGTGGTGAGCCAGGGGGTTTAGTGGGAATCGGGTTGGGGACAGTTTGCCTGCTTTTTTCTTCCATTCTTTAAGCATGGTCTGTGTTAACCTGTTTAGTGTTGTGGGGATTTTCCTTAGTTTGTTTGGGAGGAATGGGTATGCTGTGGTGGGGGTATTTTAAATTGTGTCTCTCTCCATGTGTGCCCATTGTTTTGTCTCGTCTTCTAGAATGTATGGGATTATGTGGTGCACTTGGTTGGCGATGTAGTATAGTTCTATGTTGGGGATTCTGAGGAGGGGAGGTGTAGGTATTTGGGGCTTATTCTTGGCTTTTTGCATGAGAAGATGTTGTCAGCATTTTGATAAATAGTTAATTAATATTTTAAAACTCCACATTTCCCTTAGTGCAATTTCTTGGGTCTGTTGGAAGAGTTCCAAAACTAAATGCAGCATTTGTATACAGTTTTTATATACAGTGAATTACAAGGTTGTTTGGGAGATAAACAAGTTATACATGTGAGTTCTCATCTGGTGTTACTCAACTGAATGTGTGAGCTATTTCCATGGAGAGGGGGGAAATACTGTGATAGATTTGTTATCAGGGAAATCCTTTCTGTGGTGGTGAATATCTGGGGGCTCATTTTTATATATTACTTTTTCATTACAAATAAGCTCCAAATATATGACACTATACAATATAAAACTCAGAGCTTCCTCAGTGTGTGAAACAAGACACCTTCCCCACTTTCCTTTCAGGAGAGACATGGCCAGAATGGCTTCCTAGGACATGGTGTCAGTTAGGCATCAAAACAGCAGATGCAGAACTTCATGAACCAACCTTCCTCAATCAATCTTAACCACAGAGATTCATGGAGGAAGTGTTCTGTCAAAAGAGATTCCAACTAAACATCAGGAAGAACCTTCTGACAGGAAGAGCTGTTTGACAGTGGAACAGACTCCCTTGGGAGGTGGTAGACTGTCCTTCTTGAAGGTTGGTCATCTGTCATGGATGCATTGCAGCGAGTTGGACTAGATAACCCTCAGGGTCCCTTCCAACTCTACAATTATTTAATTCTATGATTCTGATTACACACAAATGTCATCACTTGATCAGTGACTGATGAACATACACATAAACCAGTACTGAGACTGGAGGAGGCTTAAATGGTTTCGGCACATGCATTACAGCAAAGAGAAGTGGGTAGGTTTCTTCCAGTACATTTTTGCATGTAAAAGCTTCCAGACTCAGTCCCCAGCACATCCTGTTAGAAGGACCTTGGGCAGCAATGTTCAGGTCACTGCCTGAGAAGCCAGAGGACTGCTGCCAAGTAGAACAGGTCATCTCTGGTTAGGTCAGTCTAGCCCAACCTAGTGCCCTCCAGATGTTCTGGACTGCAGCTCCCATCACCCACGACCATGGGCCCTGCTGACTGGAGCTGATGGGAGTTAGAGTCCAACATCAACTGGAGGGCACCAGGTTGGACAAGACTGGGCTAGGTGATCAGTAGTTGAAGGCTACAAGGCAGCTTCAAATATTCAGCCAATGCAAAACTTTTTCATTGTGGAAATTACAAAATAGGGACAGTCCTCTTGTTGGGATGCCCTATCTAATTTTACCTCTCTATAGCCACAGGCTATAGAATATGTTGAATATTTGTTATCTTGTTTATTTGCCTTTGAAAAGTCAGGTATAGCTTTGTGCTGGTTTAACAGAAACAGGTAGCCTAGGAACAAGGTTGTGTTATGCTTTGCATACTCAAAAACAAACACACCTCTAATTATTTCTTGATTGATTGATTTCACATGTAGGGATGCAGAAGCAAATAATTGCATTGGGTGCCACACCCAAACCAAAAGATGACAGAAGAAAAATGTTTCCCAGTGTATCATTTAATAACTTGGCTGTTGTACATAGCATGCGATTATTTTTCTTAGCACTCCTTTTATTTATCCAGAATCATTACTCATGTACCACCTAAGCAAGTTTTCTCCCTCTTTGATTTTGTAGTTCTTTTCTTCTGTTTTCATTTTATTTTCTTGCAGGGCTGTGGGTTGGCATCTTAAACATATGTCTGTAGAAATGGATGCATATCTTTCACAAATAGATACTCTGCGCCATCCAGGCCACGTTGCACTTTTAAGGCTTCAATTCTGCCTTCAATTGAGCTTTGACCATTCCATCACTGAGTCATCTAGGGCTCAGTTTACAAAAATGGTAATTTCAAGAAGAATACTGTGGCCTAGGTCTCATCCTTCCAGGGACTATATATCAGTGGTAGGCATGGCCAGAGGTAAAAATGGACTGGTCAACAGATGTGATTCTTGGGCTGTATTCAAGCCATGCAGAATTCAGATATTGCTACAGACACATCTCTCCATCCCGGCAAGTAAGAGGCATTATCACAGGTCAAGGACATATTCCAGCCAGGCAGAAGCACTCAAGGAACAGGTGGACCAGGGCCAATGAGGGCTGGGAAGAGCTCAAGGGCTAGATAGAGAGGCCCGAGGGTCTGATAGAGAGGTCTGATTGGTTGAGGTTCCCCACTCCTGTTGTAAAGGCGTGTGTTAAAGCCTCAGGATCCAAATGTTTATCTCTTTATTCCTCATGTGCATCTCCCAAAGGTGTATCCAGTGTTTTAATAACAATATGTGCAGAGTGTGTTTCTTAAAATGGGGAAACATTCAATGCACATTTCCACCATCTGTGCTGTGAAAATGTACACTTCAGAAGAGGATTTGTCTGTTGTTATCTTTAACTTGTTCTTTAGTATTGTTTAACTTGTTCTTTAGTATTGTTTATGGAGATTTGCACTCTTCTGGGGCGGATCTAGACGGACACATGATGTCCTACTTTTTACGTTCATAATGTTTTTATTACCTTGTCTTTTATATCAGTTACTTTTTAATCATTTGATGTTGCTGTATCAGTGGAACACTGCTCATATGTCCCTATGTAGCGTTTTACCTTTTTTGTTAGGACAGTCAAACTCCACACACACACACCCATGGTATTTGAGGGGAGGTGAAAGACTGACATGCACAGATATCAAAGGACAGGGAGGGAAGAAGAATTAAAATGTGAAACCCGAGGGTGAAGCAGAGCAACCAGTGAGCAGCAGGGAAAGAAACAACATTTTGGAAAATGGTGTGACTAGGTATGACTTACATTTGATGGAAAAAAACCAAGTTAAAAATGTTTTAATTAACAAATATACCCTGTGATGTGTTAGAATAGCATATCTAATATCATTCTAATAGGGGGAAATAACATTAAACAGGTTAGTGTAGACCCAGCCCTGGTCATCGTGCCAAATGTGTTTCTTCCTCTTGGGCGTTTCGTCTTTGTTCTGATCTCTAGTCCCCTTAATCTGCTTGTTTGAAAATTTTGTATACTGTGTCAGATTTGTAGTACAAAAATGAGAGAGAGACAGACAGACAGACAGAGAAAGGGGTGGGGAAAACATTTTACATTCATAATACGTTTTTACTCTGTACAGTATAAAGGCTTGCGGAGGAATGACCTCTGACCTACCAGTTATAATTGTTTTAAAGTTTTCTCAGGCTGAACTGTTTTATGTTTTTAATGTGTTCAAAGGCAGTAATACTTTCCAGTGGATGTACTACATTTCTTGCAGTTGTATTTGGTGCCTTTGTTTCCACAGCAACATGAAACCTGAAGAATTCAAGTTCTTGGAGAAACCTTTTCATTAAACCTCTCACTTCTTTCCCTCAAAATTCCTTGATGTTTTGCCTGAGGAGGAACCTCCAAATTGGCTTCAAATTGCACTTTAGGCAGTATTTCACGGGTGGCTTTACTCAGGCTCAAGGAAACCACAAGGTTTAGAGAAGTTGAACAAATAATTTGGAACTACTACCCTCAATGCCGGCTGTTGAGGGGTGACAAACTGGAACAGTGAACAGAGGCACTCCACACTGCAACATTTGATTGCAGCAGAACAATAGGGTAAAAGCATTGGCTGGTTCTGGCTCAAGGCATCTCTGCACTTTTTATAATATGAATCCTAGTTGTCAGTGTGCAAAAAATTAGTTAAGAAGCAAAATCAAAAGGAGATGGTGCCTGGAGACAGTGATTTGGTAAGCCTCCAGTTGTCTTAATCACACATTTCAGCCAATTTGTCATCTCAGCAAGAGCAGTTTTCTTTTTCCATTTAGCCCGTGTGCTTAATATTTCAGGGTCCACTGCATAGACCCCTCTAACTCCCCTGAGCAAATGCTCACAAATGGAAAGTTAAAGGCATTTCTTGACAAGCCACAATTACAGAGAGCTGGAACAAAATAAGAGCTTTGGAGATTAGCAGCCTTCATTACAGGGGATTGTGTCAGGCGGCAAGAAATAGTATTCCATATTAAAGTGGTGGAGAATATTTAATAAAAGCCAACTCACGAAGGGAGAGAAACCCACAGCCAAAGCTGGATAAACAAAAACCCTTCCCAGATGTAGCAGGTGAAATAAAATGTGCTGAGTCATGATTAGATTGGTGAAGGATTTGCTTAATTTAAGAATATTTTAACAGCTCGTGCCAAAAAATACAATGTTGCCAAATCTAAAATTTCTTTCATTATTATCTTAGAAGTGTGTTTATATATGTCAAAATAATGAACGATAGCTTCAAATCTACAAATCTACTTCCCCCAAATTCTGTACTGAATATGTAAATCATAGTTCTGCACCTTCATTTTCCACCAGAGCAATAAAGTGGATCACATTTATATTAATCACATGCCTGTTTGGTCTAGTGCTAATTGTGTTTCTTTCTTCATGCCCTCAAATCCTCTCTCTGGTGGAGAGGCATGGGGCTTTTGCTTTTCTGCTTTTGCTTTTGCTATGAATATCTTTTACCTGTGCTGAAATAAAAGATTCCACAATTTTGAAAACTTGGCAAACTGATGTAATTGAACCCCCTCTCCCCCCCTCCGCAATTGGAACAGAGGGGAATGGCTGTGAACCAAAGTTTAACTGAACCCTTATAAGAGAGTTGCCCTGATGACCGCCTAAGCATTTGAAAGATGTGCATGATAAGATATAATATGGGTAAATGATATTGGAGAAGGTCGGGTGGGCAGAAGGCAGGTAAGAATCTACTCTTAGGACAGGATTCAACTACATTGCATGAATGGAATGAGGTCTGCCCCCCTCTTTCCCCCTCCATTCTGTGCCCTTCTGTGCAGTGGTGGAGGAGTGCCATCTCTGAGGGGGGTGAGAAGCGGCTGCAGTGGCAGCAGAGGGATCTCACCGCCGTCCGTACGGCGCTCGAGTGGTGCCACTATGTACTGTGCATGTGCAGCGCTGCCGCATACTGCACATGCGCAGTACGTAGCCGTGCCGCGCATGCGCTGCAGGGCTGTTTGCCGGCGGCGGCACTCGAGTGCCGTATGGACGGTGGTGGGATCCCTCTGCCGCCGCGTGGTTTGCCCCCCTGCCCCCCCCCACCGGGTAGCGGTTAGCCTTCCTTGGCCCCTGCTTCTGTGCCCCCTAAATCTGCTCTGGATTTCTGAATCTTCCAACCTTCAGCTTCACTGGGTGTCCACAAATTGTAGTGTTATGAGAGAGGGACAGGAACGTGCGCATGCAGCCCGTCTACATGAGGGTAGCTGAAGTTTCCCATTACTGCAACATTTCCTATTTGGATGCCTCCTTGCTTCCGTTCCTCATCTCCCTGAGCATTTTGATGAGGGAGACAAGAACGGCGCAAGTACTAAATGACTCTTGAGGCCTGGTATCACCACCGACAATGATTCTGTGGAGGACATTGTGGGGTGGGTGCTCCTCATGCACAAATGCTGTATCAAAATGCCAGCCTGTACCTCTTCCCATCATTTAATCCAGATTTATCCTTTCTGGGGGAAGTCTGCTAATTATTATTATTTAAACCAAAACCTGTTGTCAGTGACCCTGAAATATTTGCCACCTTTTAACTCCATCCTCAACCTTGCCATACAGCCCTTGCAGGGTATTGTTAACATGTCTTTGTAGTCGGTTGATGATGAACAACTTGCATGTCCAACGGTCCATCAGCCTGTCTTATTTCATTAAGAGAGAGATAGAAATTACATAGTTTATTAACACAACATCCATTCTTAGTTATAGCATGATTTCTTGCGCATCAGTTCCAGTGCAGAATGCAGCACTCTCGCTTATTTCGGGCTTCCTTTAATAACTACCTTTCATTCTAAATACCTTAAACTAATGAGATGCAACGGTTAGGAAAAAATGAGTCACTATGTGTGAATTACAAGTGTGACTTAGATGCATAAAATATAGCAAAGCTCCAGAACCGTGTCCTGCATTTTTGACCAATAGCTGAAAAAGTCACTAATAGGATGGGAAATTACCCATAATTCTTTGCTAGGTAAAAGGTAAACCACTGAGCCACTTGGGCTTGCTGATCAGAAGGTTGATGGTTCAAATTCTTTACTTTCTTCACTGCCACTTCTTCCTACTTCTCATGAAAAAATCTAGATCTCAAAGTTTCAAGTAAGGCCACCATTCTCCTTTCTTTAAAATATACTTTTGCTTCATTGCCGTCAACTAACACCTGCTTCCACCAAAGTGAGCCTAATGCCAAAAGAGTTAATAATGTCCTGCTGATTATAACTCTGATTATTTCACATGATACCGGTAAATGCTTTGTTGTTTTACATAATGCCTTGTTCATTATTTATTTAATAAATAAATAAGGCAAATGCCTCCATAAAACATCTTAAAATACAGCTAAACTAATATCAATGCTGGGACCAGGTGGCGCTGTGGGTTAAACCACAGGCTTGCTGATCAGAAGGTCAGCGGTTTGAATCCCTGTGACAGGGTGAGCTCCCGTTGCTCGGTCCCAGCTCCTGCCCACCTAGCAGTTCGAAAGCACGTTAAAGTGCAAGTAGATAAATAGAGACCGCTCCAGCGGGAAGGTAAACGGCGTTTCCGTGCTCTGCTCTGGTTCGCCAGAAGCAGCTTTGTCATGCTGGCCACATGACCCGGAGGCTGTCTTCGGACAAACGCCGGCTCCCTCGGCCTATAGAGAGAGATGAGCACGCAACCCCAGAGTCGGACACGACTGGACCTGATGGTCAGGGGTCCCTTTACCTTTAATATCAATGCATTGCAAGCAAACATCATAAAAGCAATGTAAAAATATATAACACATTGGAATAATGTAGCATAACAGCTGCATTTGAAAGAAGAGATGGATAAGCATTGTTTTAGTATTGTGAGAGGCTGAGAGCAAGGGAGAAAGGGCAGAATCATCTGAGGGAGTAGGACACCTGCCTTGTCTTACGTAATGGATCGTCATAAAAACTGAGTAAACTTAGAGTAAATAATGAATGCAATCAAAAGTATTGCAGAGCTGGAAACCTCTATGCTTGCACAGCCCATGAGAAGTTGGGGCATCCATGTTTTTTTACTGGGAGCTAATTGTCGCTTGCTTTCACACAGTATTATTTCTTGGGGCCTTAAAGAATGCTGTGAGCATATTATGTAGTTCTTCTTTGCTCCCACTTCTGTTACTGTGCTTACCTGAAATAAAAATAGCTTATTTTTAGATTTTCTGATTGCAAAATTCTGAATAAGTTCAGCAAATCTGACTCTGCAAAGCCTGCCTGCGTCTGTATATACAGAAGGGGAAGTGAATCATGTCTGTCCTGACACACTGTTGTTCTCTGGGGTTTGTTTATTATTCTTTTCAGCTGAGATGAAGAGCATTTCGTGGAGCAGTTAGTGATCATCAATGTTAGGAAGGTACATAGTGTGGTGCCTGCATTTGGAAATAGAGTTCTATGCCGTCTTTCAGTATTGTGTCGTGAAGATCAATGTGGCTGGGTTTCATTTTCACAGTTTCATTACAATTTTGTGTATACCGGTATATAACAGTGGAACTGCCATAGTTCTCCACAGCGATTCATGTTCAAGTCAACAAGGTATGAGTCAACTAGCTATGGGGAATCTTGTGAATGTTGGGCGTCAGATAAGTCTATATTGTTTAGAAAAGAAAATCTACTTGATACGTCTATGAAACACTTCACCTCTCCTCTTCCTATTACCGTAGCTTCAAGTGAATCAATTATAGTGTAATAAGTAGCTATGTGAAATTTGCCTCTAAGATGCAGTGCTGTGTCCCCTGCGCTGTCATCATTTGCTTCCCCCCCCCCCCCCGATTCACTTGTAGTCTTTGTAGTCAGCATCAGGCAAGATATATTTTGATATGTCTTCAAATCTTTTGAAATAATTCCTCAAAGGTGTAAGTCATTGGTTGTCCACCAATGTGCCGTGGCACCCTGGGGTGACTTGAACATTCAGGGGAGCTGGCAGCTTTAACCTGTAGCCCATTATTTCCCGCCATCTCTCTCTCCTGCCCATCCCCCAGCGGCCATCCTTCCTCGAGTCCTCTCCTCCTCTTCCTCCTCTTCCTCCTCCTCCTCCTCCTCCTCCTCCTCGCTGCCTCCCAGATGCATTCCAGATTCCGAGTCTCTCCCCCCCCTCCCCACCGCTCTCCATTTCACAAGCTCAGGGCAATGTAGAGTGCAAGTACATCCCATGGAAGCAGGAAGTTAATGTTCAGATAACCGAGCAATTACTAATGTCATTTTATTTTTGATACTTTCTTTTTGGAATGGTTAATTGCTTCCATTTTTCAAAAGGCCACAAAAGACACCTGAAATAAAACAGAAAAAAGGGGTAGGAAAACACTTTTGCAAGACTGTTTATCTTCTTAAAATCTTTGCCCCCCACACAAACAAAAAATCCTTCCCAGCTTCAATAACTAACAGTTCCTTAGTTTTACATGGAGGGATTGAGAAATGGAAGAAAATATATAATACTAGTTGAAGTTAGCCCGTTAAATAACGGGCGCTAGAGGAGGAGGAGGCAGGAGGAGGCAGAGCCCCAGGAGCAGGAGGCGAGGAGGCCCGGGTTGAAATCCCGCCTCAGCCATGGCGTCCTCCTCGGGCCGCTTCCCCCGTCGGGCGCTAGAACAGCGGCCGCTGGGGGGTGTGTGTGAAACATTTGTAAAAACAGATTTGTTCCAATACAAAAAACTCTTGCTGAGTTGAACACTCTTCTGAATGTTGTGAGCCCTATATATTCCATCTCTCTCTCTCTCTCTCTCTCTCTCTCTCTCTCTCTCTCTCTCTCTCTCTCTCTCTCTCACACACACACACACACACACACACACCTATCTCCCCCCCACACCTATCTCCCCCCTACTTCCCACATTTCCACAAATAGTTCGCCCCTCCCTCCCTCCCTCCCTCCCTCCCTCTCTCTCTCTCTCTCTCTCTCTCTCTCACTCACACACACACACACACACACCTATCTCCCCCTACTTCCCACATTTCCACAAATAGTTTGCCTCTCTCTCTCTCTCTCTCTCTCTCTCTCTCTCTCTCACTCACTCACACACACACACACACACACACACACACACACACGTATCTCCCCCCCACCTATCTCCCCCACTTCCCACATTTCCACACATGGTTCGCCTCTCTCTCTCTCTCTCTCTCTCTCTCTCTCACACACACACACACACACACACCTATTTCCCCCCACACCTATCTCCCCCCTACTTCCCACATTTCCACAAATAGTTCGTCTCTCTCTCTCTCTCTCTCTCTCTCACACACACACACCTATCTCCCCCTACTTCCCACATTTCCACAAATAGTTCGCCTCTCTCTCTCTCTCTCTCTCACACACACACACCTATCTCCCCCCACCTATCTCCCCCACTTCCCACATTTCCACAAATAGTTCGCCTCTCTCTCTCTCTCTCTCTCTCTCTCTCTCTCTCTCTCTCTCTCTCTCTCACACACACACACACACACACACACACACCTATCTCCCCCCTACTTCCCACATTTCCACACATAGTTCGCCTCTCTCTCTCTCACGATCAACCCGAAGAGGGACAGCTCCAACTCCTTTGGCCAGACCCCCCAACTTCAGTTCTGCGCCGGGCCATTTCTTCAACGCCCTGCTTGCGCCGGCCCCCTTGGATCGCGGCGCACCTGCTGGAGGGGACCCCCACCCACCCAACTCCCAGTGCGCGCCCCTCCCCCCCAAAAAACCACCACCCAAGCGCAGCTCCGTCCTCCTGCCGTCGGGCGCCGATCCCTGGCTGCAGCCGGGGGAGGAATACCGCGAGAGTTGCAAGCGGCTTCCCTCAGCCCGGCTGCGAAGGTAGGGAGAGGGGGGGAAGCTCGCGGGGGTGGTGGGGGCTTGGTTGTGGTTTTGTGTGTGTATGTGTGCAAGTGTGTGAGTGTGTGAGTGTGCGGGCGATGTGGCGGCGGCGGGGGCGGGTGTGCGGCGACCCTCTTCGGCCTCCGGAGCACCGGCGCTCCGCGAGGCGGGTCGATTCAGGCCGCTGGGGGGTGGAGAGGGGCTCCCTCCCCCTTCTTCTTTTTATTTTCCGGGGGCGGCTGCGGCGGCGGTAGCGGTAGCGGCGGCGGGGATGGGGCAGCCCTCCTTGGCCTCCGGAGCACCGGCGCTCCGCTGGATGGGCCGTCCCAGGCCGCTAGGCCTCGGAGCCGCGGGGATTGGGCTCTGCGTCCGTGCGAGGCAGCGGCGCTGGCGCAACTGACAATGTGCGTGCGCCGCTGCTGCCTCTCGGACACGCCCCCCTCTCTGCCCGCTCCAATCCCTGCGTCCGTGTGGGACATGGACATGCGCAGTAGCGCAGTTCCGTGACACACGGACTGGACGCAGGGACACAGCAACTTTATTATATAGGATAATCTATAAGGGGTGTGTGTAAAAATAACCCTGAAAGTGGGGAGTGTCTTCTGTGTTTCCCGCTCCTTCTACCCGCAACATCCCCCCCTCTTCTGCTCTACTCTCCCCCCAGGCAACACCCCCCAACAGTCACCCAGCTTTGTGGAGTCAGGGAGAATGTTGCAGAAAGGACCGTGTCTGCATGTGTGTCCTATGCTGTGTGTTTTTGCTTTCCTTCCCCACAATAACAAAACATTTCTGCTTCTGATCTTCATCTTGTTTTGTGCTGCCATGAGGAATATGCCAGCTTGATCCTGCAGAGCCATGGCGTTGCTTGGGTTCCTGTTAGCGTGTGCTGTCCCACTTATACATGCACCAAAAACACTGCTGGAAAGGGGCGGGGCAGAAGGGGTGGGGCGGCAGCAGAGCAGGGGAATCCCCACTTACACATGTCCTGTAATGGAACCCAGTGGAAGTGGCTCCCACAGGGGAGCTGCAGAAAGAACGTGGTTGGTCAAGGGAGTCGTGGACTCAAGAATGTTGAAAGCCACTGGCGTTAGTGGTCTGCTAATGATTGACAGAGGTCTGCACGTGTTTTCAAATCCAGTTCTTTTTCCCCTTTCCTTTTTCTTTGAGAGAGGGAGAGAGAGCTTGACTTCTGCAGAGAAGGTGTTGTAAAATTTCATTCTACATTCTACAGCTACACTTTCTAATGCATCCACAATCTTTGAGCAGGACTCCAGAATTGCACTTGTTTCCTCTGCACATGCCTCCCAGAAAGTATTATAAAGAGATTTCAATATATGGTCATTGCTGAAATATGGTTTTCCACATGACGACTAATGCTTAAAAAAAAAAAAATCAGTTGTCAGATTCAAAAATTCAAAGCTGCCCTAAGCATGTGCTTAGTCTGCCTATTGGGTAATCCAGCAGTGCGCTTACCCCAAGCATGAAATTAAAACAGTTTGCAGGTTATCCTTAGTTAGTGTTCAGCTCACTAGTTACAGAAGGCCAACCAAACTTTAGGAATTCCCTATTATCTGATTTTGTCTATTATTTACAGTGGAATTGGCATGTTTTAGCTTTTTACACTTAATTGTTCAGTATCTCTCTCTTACTCAGTTTCTCCAGTTTGTCTTAATTAATATTCTGTTGCTTACAGCTAAATAGTTTCTCGCTTTGGGGTTAATGCAAATTAATTGTGCACACTGGAAATTGTTTGGAATTGCTTAAGCAGTAATCCCAGAGAGGATTTGCATTTGAGGAGCTAATTAGATGGCGGTTTGTGGTTTCTCTCTTTTAAAAAGTCATCACCTAAACAACAAGGACTCTTGAACCATGTGGATCTGTGCTAGTGGTTACCTGTATGTTTGTTCAAGCTGATAAAATGTTTTAAAATGTGGTTTCTTTATTAAGATAATGAGACCATTTGCAAGTTCATTTAAATGACATTTTAAAAGAAGTGTTTAATTTCCTCCACACATTTGTATGCTGCAAAGAATGGTTACTTCATGTTTACAAAGTGACATATGCAAACTGCTGTGTTATATAATATTATATTCTGTACAATCCTATATGTTATTTCTGACACTGGCCAATACCAGCCAGCAGAAGCACAAGATTCTAATTCTGTTGCCTGCCATATTTTCCATCCACTGACCAATTAGATGTTGTCATTCATTTCTTCTATGAATGTTTCTAGCCTGTTTCCAAACTTGTTTCATTTCATTTATTTTTGTTTATTGCATGTATACTCCAGCTTTTTCTCAATGAGCTCAAGGTGGCATACATGCTTTCCTCCTCATTCAATCCTCACAACATCTCTCTGATGTAGCCCAGGCTGAATGGCAGCTACTAGCTAGCCCAAGGTGAGCTCCATGGCTCAATGGGGCTTTGAAACCTGGGTTCCTAGATCCTCGTCTGACACTCTAACTGTTGTAGTGTGGGTTAATGATTTCAGCAAGTGATTTCAGCTCTCTGAAATAGCAGGCAGGAGTCAGCTTCTTCATGTAACAACTCTTTATTCAGGCGAACAAGACTGAGGGAACTGAGGGTAGGGAAGCTACATTTATAGGGACAGAGGACTGGCTAGGAAAAGATACATTTTGGAGGGAACAATCGCAAGCAATCACACAGCTGCTTTTTGGTGGGAACCAATAAGACAGAGGATCCAAATACAGCAACTTGAATGCACCAATAGTAACTGTTCCTTCTGGAACAGGAAGGCAGTTACTTTACCCTAATGTGATTACAGACAATAGTAATACAGATATGATAACACTTTGAATCAATACACAACACTAACAACTACACCACACTGGCTTGCACCCTTGGTTATAATGTTGTTTCCCCTTATTTCTGATTGAATATATTTCCACAGTGCAAACATACAGTGTGCACTATAAAACTAGGCATAGGTATAGATATATCCAGCTAAAGCTAAATATTTTTAAGATTTCTCCAGGAGGTGGTTAACAATAACTTTCCTGCTGATGAAAATGCTTGATTTTGGCTTGATCATACTTTTTTTATTTTTGCCTTGCTTGGAAAAACAGCCCTTGTTACTCATGAATAAGCTAAAGCTTGGAATCCTGTGCATAGAAAATGAGCAAAGAGATAGGATCACAGCGATATGATGCTCAGGATAATTAAAGTGGCAATCTTGCAGCAAAGGCTGGATCACAGCCAGCTCTTTTGTAGCTTCACTCATGATGATGGTTTGTGAGGGGAGGTGGAAGTGGGGGGGGGAGGACCTGGGGGTGGCAGTGACTGGGGAATTTGCTGCCCAAGCCCTGTGCCACTCTGTGAAGTGCTATTGCAACAAGGAGGATGCAGTGGGTCGGTCCCCCAAGCCATTGCTGCTGTGATGCATCATGTAATTGTGCTGTTGAATTTGTCTGGAGTTTGGTGTGGATGTGCACACTTCCAACAAAGGGGAAATGCACTTTATCCCAGTATAAGTATACTGCCCCTCATCCAAAGACCAAAGGGCAGTTCACAACATTTAACTCCTTCAAATGTGCATCTGTCATCACTGGAAGAGGCTCTAGTCTACACAGACTTCATTTTAATTGAATTATCCTGAGACCATAAAGACTCTTGACAGTTTATGGCAATCTGGGCATTATTCTCATTATGTGAACAGATTTCTCTTGGGTGCTTAACTTACCTTGTGGTGTTGCTTTTTATGTAACCTTCAGGATCAAGCATGAAAATATTGTTGCCCTGGAAGACATCTATGAGAGTCCAAACCACTTGTATCTGGTCATGCAACTGTAAGTACTGCTTATACTGCTTTTGTTTCTGTTAACCCATCAGAAATAGAAGAAGGACATTGAATTCCAGGAAATCAGGTCAAGGGTGCAAATTGTACTAGTATTAGGAGCATGTTGAAATCTTGCGGTGTCCCTTGCAATGTTGTAAAGATGTTTTTATTGCTGTATCACTTCTTGTTTGCTGCCCTGGGCTCCTTTAGGAGGAAGAGTGGGATATACATTTAATTAATAAACAAATAACATTTTAGAAATCACTACACCTCCAATATGATTTCCTTGACCTGGGGAATAAGGTTAAGCTCACTAAACAATTGCATACCCATCCAAGTTTGACTTCCTTAGAAGAACCTTCCTTAGCTTTTGGAGCAGGAGAAGAATTGTTGCTTCTTGTGCCTTCTCTGGCGCTACCTGGAGTGGATATCTGCAGTGATATCCCCAAAGCGTTGGAGCTCCCTGCACAGCTGTTGCCAGTGAATTGAAAATTATATTTCACTTAGCTGTTAGTTTCCTTGTGTTGTGAATTTTATTTTTAAATAATCTGCCCCCGTGGCCTGTGTGGTGTGCTTGTGTTAGGCTTCAAAACCACAATGACAAGTGTGGCAATCCCTTGCAAGAGACAGGAAGTGGGCTCTCTGAAGCTAATCCTTCCCTTTCTCCAGCATCAGTTTGAATAGGCAACCAGCCCCCCACCACACAAACAGAGCTTTATGGCCTGATGGTAATGGCAGGGACTTGGGGCTGGGAAGATCTTTTTACAGGGTGGTGGGCTTTTGATTGGGCAATAGTTGTTTATTTATCTGTTGATTTCCTTGGGCTCTGGCTGTCAATTTGCATCTTTTTTGTCACAACTTGGCAGGTGGCCAGTGGGCAAGGAGGAGCCATACAGATAAGGCAGAGAGTTTGGGAGGCAGCCCCTGAATTCAGAGGCAGCTGGAGAGGTTAGGGCAGTCACTAGGCTGTTGTGGACTTAGGGGTGGGCTGGGCTCCTGCTATGGTATCAGTTTCTGGGCAGCTTCTGCACCCGACTGGCACTGAGCTCACTTGAAGAGATTAGGCCAAGCTGGTCCTGCTAAGGACAGCTGAGTGCTGCGCTCACCCCTGAAGTAGCCAGGCCAGGCCTTGGGCCTTAAGGGAATCACCTCAGTCAGTGGCTGAAGTGGTTCTTAAAGTTCAGTATCACAACATAAAATAAAGTTGGTGCCTGTTTTATTCCACATCACTTCTTTCGACTCTTTATTGCCATAAACAATAACTACCCTCTTTCACATACCCAGAGCTAAGAAATTTCTGGGACTGAAGCATAGTCTGTGCTCTGAAACCTCCTCAAAAGTTCTCATTTAGGAAATGCTGCTGTCAGCCTAATAACTATAATCAATTAAACATGCACCATTTCCTCAATTCAATCTAGGACAAAGTGTTCATGTGTAATTTCTTGTTTCCTTGGAAACCATGACCTGTTGACACAAAAGTCATATGATGTTAGAGCTGGATACCTACTTTATTGCCTCACTGCCCAATTTTGCCATTACGGTTCCTTTACTTTGTTGTAGCTCATGAATTTTATTTGCCATTTCCATGCTGCACAAAGCAAACATGGAATTTTTCACTTATATTTAAGATACCACTTGTTTTTAGGTAAAGGTAAAGGTACCCCTGACCATTAGCTCCAGTCACGGACGACTCTGGGGTTGCGGTGCTCATCTCGCTCTATAGGCTGAGGGAGCCGGCGTTTGTCCGCAGACAGCTTCCAGGTCATGTGACCAGCATGACTAAGCCGCTTCTGGTGAAACCAGAGCAGCGCATGGAAACACCATTTACCTTCCTGCCGGAGCGGTAGCTATTTATGTACTTGCACTTGATGTGCTTTCGAACTGCTAGGTTGGCAGGAGCAGGGACCAAACAATGGGAGCTCACCCCATCACGGGGATTTGAACCGCCGACCTGATCGGCAAGCCCTAGGCTCTGTGGTTTAGACCACAGCACCACCCACGTAGGTAGGTGCCTGCAAATTTGATTCAAAATGCAGGGCAAATAATACAAAGCGACTGTCTAAGGTTTATTTGCTGGTGGGGGTGGGTTTGAATGAAGATCTTAATACTTTTATACTTAGGCTTGTTTCACATAGTTTCCCCTGCACAAGAGAAGTCATGGTCTCTGCTTGCAGTGCTTTCTCCAGTATTTTGGGAGGAGACAGGGCTCAGGGAAGTCTCTTCCAATGAGCCCCACCTAACCTGCAAGAGTAAGGGTGTGGAGGGCTCTCATAGTGCTTCAGACCTAGCAAGTCTTCATTGCCTGAAGCCAACAATCCACCACCATCCCTTGGTCCGTGTGCACTCATGATCACACAAGGAAAGCTTAGTGTGAGTTGAGCTGTGCATAGATTCATCTGGCAGCAGTTTTGGCAGAACTGTCTCCAACCTGAATGTTGGAAGCCTCACAAAAGCCACTGGGGTTTGATGACTGCAAAGCCTGGTGGGTTTTTGTGGCCCAAGCTCCATCCATTCATACTATGTTACTGCCTTGTACTGAGTCAGAACATTGGCCCATCTAGCCCAATGCTGCTGACTTTGACTTGTAGCAGCTCTCCAAGGTATCAGAAGCTTTACCAGCATCTGTTATCAAAAAACCTTTTATTGTAGTTGATTGACTTTCAATAAGGGACTTCATGCATGTAAAAGTGTATGCTCTGCCACTGAATTCTTGCCCCCACCCAATTGCTAAAAGAAAGTTGCTCACTAGCAACACAATGCCACTCAAGTCTGATCCGATGCCATGAACCAGTTGGACGCAGCCAAATGGTGGGAAGAACCCCGAGGGAAAGAAGGCCCAGAACCCAGGGAGTAACAGGGCTTAGTGAGAAGGGAGAGTCTGTGGCAGAGAGAAGTCCAGAATCAGAGGGGGAAGCTGAAGCCGGGGAGGAGGCAGAGATGGGTCAGGCTGGTGAAGAGGCACAGGTATGACCAGCTCCCCTCTGCCCTGGTTTCCAAGGCCAGGAAAGGCATGAAGCAGGAGAAGCAAGGACAGGTACACAGGCACAGTCTCTGCTTGCTTCGGGAAAAAACCCCCGGAGAGGAGGAGACATAGGCAACAGTGGGGTGGCGGGGACCTTCAGTCATCATAGGAGCAAGGCCTACCAAAGAAGAGCTGCTGTGCTCATTAGGCCTGGCACCCCTGTGCAAATCCACTTTTTCTTATAAAGAATTGACTTCACTTGGGACCCAGGTGGCGCTGTGGGTTAAACCCTCTCTCTCTCTCTCTCTCTCTCTCTCTCTCTCTCTCTCACACACACACACACACACACACACACACACCCTCTCCCTGTTCTCTGTCCACACAAGCAAGAGGCATTATTAGAATTCAAGGACACATTTTAGACAGGCAAGAGCACCCAAGAAGCGTTGAAAGTGGGACCAGTGGGGTGGGTGGCAGGGAGGTGTCCAGAAAGCCAGATAGAAAGTCCTGGAGGACTGAGGCTCCCCACCCCTCATCTAAGGGCAAGAGGGGGTTAATATGGAGAGAATAATACTCCATGGGGTATCCTGGGTAATTAAAAGGTTAAGGGCCAGCATGTTGAATCGAGTCCAGAAAATAAAAAAAATTCCTTCCAGTAGCACCTTAGAGACCAACTAAGTTTGTTATTGGTATGAGCTTTTGTGTGCATGCACACTTCTTCAGATACCAGGTGGTATCTGAAGAAGTGTGCATGCACATGAAAGCTCATACCAATAACAAACATAGTTGGTCTCTAAGGTGCTACTGGAAGGAATTTTTTTATTTTGTTTCGACTACGGCAGACCAACACGGCTACCTTTAACAAGTCCAGAAAGTAACTGTTCATCTCCAGAAAGTAATCTTGGCTACCTGCTTATTTGAGCACTGGCATTTTGGACCAATTGTAGTTTCCAAGGACAGCACCATGTAGAATGCTGCCCATCAAAAGAACTAAAGTTATTTATTTCCACAGTTTAAACATTGGCAGCTTAAAGATGTGAAAAACTTGGCTTTTGATTTTGGGTTTTGGATTATAAAGGCTGCTTTATGCATTACATTTTCGGGTGTTCACCTCAAATGATAAGAGTGCACTTAAAAATGTAAATGTGTTTGCAAATACTGTACAGGTACCATAGAGGTAATTTTCACAGGTAGGCAGGATTATCCTACTTGATTGGTCCGTGCATAATGTGTGAAATGACCCTAAGTAATATGGAGACTCGCTTCCAGCCTTTCTTTGGTGTTTACTAAGATCAGAACCATGAGCTGAGAAATAGGCAAACACTGCAGTTCATTACTCTTTACAAAAGCATATTGACAAAATGATCGCAATTGTGAGATAGCCACCTAAACCAAAGGAGTTAATTGTATGGCAGCTCAATGCCTAAACAGGAAATTCTGGTGGGGTCTTGCTCTATGTTTAGAGGAGATGTTTTGGGTGAATGTAATTTTATTTGAAGACAGAAAGGGGATATTTGGCATTATGCATTTATTTACGTGCATCTCTTATGTGCGTGCATAAAAGATTGTGTGTAATTGTCAGGGATTGCCCTGAGCCAGGAGGGGTGGCGGAAGGGGCAGAGGAGCCTAGCATCCATCATCGGACACCGGAGGAGGTGTTGTTAGAGTGGGAAGGGGAGGAGACGGCTCCGCAGCTGTCATCGGAGATAGGGAAGGAGGTGTGGAGAAGTGAGAGCAAGGGGCTGTCGCCGCCTGCGCTGTCACCTGAAACGGAGGCTTTCGGAGAGCCAATGAGGGCAGAGGAGGAAATGGAGACGGAAGGGGAGCAGGGGCTTGAACATCCTTCCAGTGTCTCGACAGCAACTTCCAGGGAAGACGAGAGTGAGAGGGAAGGGGCCAGTGTCGCAGCGGATAGGGTTAAAAAGCGGAAAAGGAGGAGCGAGAGGCGGCGCTGGGGTTTTGCCAAGCTTTTATGTTGGGGGCAAAATCGAAAGCCTTTACTCGGGGGATCTGACACAACGGAGTCGGATGATGAAGTGTAACACCTGTGGAATGAACTTGTAAATAAACTGTTAGTTTAGTAAACCAGGCTCAGGTGGCTTTACTCTTGAGGAGGACACGCATCCACCTCACAGCATCCCCCGAGTCAACGCAACCTCCTCAAGGAGTAGAGAGCTGCCAGAATGAGTGCTTCAGGAGATGAAGCGGCAGCCGGTGGTCCGGCGCATGGCGGAGGAGCGATCGATTGGGAGGCCAGAGCCAGAGAGCTGGAAAGAAGGTACGAGATAGCCCAAGTTCAACTTCAGGAGGCGAGAATTCACGCCGGGCAAGGAAGAGGGGCCACGGGAGGGAGGAGAATAACCTCCATGGGCGGTAGATTCCATGGCCGGCCTGAGGAATACTTGGGTTTCAAAACGGACATGATGTATGCTCTGGAACTACATCAGGAAGAATTCCGGACTGAGGCTGAACAGGTGGGATTTGTGATTTCGCATTTTGAGGGTGCCGCTAAAGATTGGGTTCGCCCATTAATTTTGGGTAAGAACCCTGCCCTCCAGAACATCAAAGCCTTCTTTGAAGGAATGGACATTGTTTACTCGAGCCGGTCCCAGCGGGAGATCGAGGCGCGGGAGCTTTTGACGCTGAGGCAAGGAAATATGACTGTTCGGGAATACCACAGCCAGTTTTCGCTGCTTGCGCACCGCTTGGGCTGGGATTTGAAATCCCCCCCAATGCTTGCACTGTTCAAAATGGGACTGTCGGATGAGGTGCAGGATGGGCTGGCGAAATCGGGGCCCCTTGATGACTTAGACAGTTTAACGGAAGCGGCCATGGCGATTGGGGTGCGTCTGGAAATGCGAGACAAAGTGAAGCGGGAGGGCAAGCAAGGGAGGTGGTTCAATTTTCGTTTCCCTCCCCCTGTGGAAAAGCACTCTGGCGCGCTCTCACACCCCCAACAGGAAACGCCGATGGAGATAGGAGGAGCCCGCGCGCGCCCTTTTTCAAATGCTACGGTAGCCAAAGGAAGTGACGCGCAGGGCGGGAAGGTGGCCAAAAAGTGTTATGTGTGCCAAAAAATTGGACATTTAGCCAAAAACTGTGAGCAAAAGAGGCTGTGGCAGGGGATGGCTGGAATGGTCTTGAGGGAGGGGGCAGAAGAAGTCCCGGTGGCGGGAAACGAGAATGCCTGGCGGCAGAGCAAGGGGACCAGCAGCCAGGCGGAACAGCAGTAAAGAGTCCCCACAAAGACACGCCCCCAACAGTCCCTCCCGCCCAACCCTCGCGCTCCCTCCCCAACGCGCCGAAGCCTGGGATCGTGCTGGAAGTCACTCTGGAGTTGCCCAATGGCTGTTCTATGCAAATCCCAGCATTGATTGACAGCGGGGCCAGCACGGATTTTTTTGATAGAGATTTTGCGCGTCAGCATCAGATCCATCTTCTGGAGGTGGATTTTCCCCTCCAAGTCACCACCATCGATGGCAGAGAATTGAAAGGGGGAACCGTCACTCACAGCACCCCCCCATGAGAATGCAAATTGGAAGGCACTCTGAGGTAGTGGCCTTCCACGTCACCACCCTGGCAGGTCCGCCCATAATTTTAGGCATGGGATGGCTTAATCAACACGATCCCGTCATAAGCTGGAGTCAGCGATCCCTAACGTTTGGATCGGCGTACTGTATGGAGCATTGCTTGCAGCAGCTGTACGCGCCAAAGCAGGAGGCACTAGCAGTGTTGCAAGCAGGGGAGGTAGTACTCCCTGAGCAGTATGCAGAGTTCCAGCAGGTATTCAGCAAGAAAGCAGCGGACAGACTGCCCCCCCACCGCCCCTATGATTGTCAAATCAACCTGGTACCAGGAGCGTGGCTGCCACCTGGCAAGCTCTACACCATGTCAGAGCAGGAAATGGCGGATTTGCAGGAATTCATTGATAAAAACCTGGCCAGGGGTTTCATTCGGGAAAGCAAGGCAGTGGGGGGCAGTCCCGTGTTTTGGGTGGCCAAGAAAAACACGCAGGAAAAACGCTTAATTTGTGATTTCCGGATCCTCAACTCCCTGACTTTACCCATCTCATACCCCATGCCTAGGATCGATGACCTGTTGGCCGCAGTACGTAAGGGCAGGATCTTCACAAAGCTGGACCTGAGGGGGGCATACAACCTCATCAGGATCAGGGAGGGAGATGAGTGGAAAACCACCATGTATACACCCCTCGGAGCGTATGAATACCTGGTCATGCCCTTTGGGTTACAGGCCGGCAGCCAATGCTTCCAAGCATTCATGCATCACGTGTTGGGACCCCTGCTGTTTAAACACGCAGTCGTGTATCTTGATGACATCTTAGTGTATTCACGGAATGCGGAGGAACACGTGGAGCACGTCAAGGAGGTACTGCGCAGGCTCCAGCAGCACCAGCTATGTGTCAAGCTGGAGAAGTGCCAGTTTCATGCCACGGAAGTGGACTTTTTGGGTTATCATCTTTCGGATAAGGGCATAGCCATGGACATGGACAAGGTAGACGCCATTCTGCAATGGAAGAGCCCTAAAACCAAGAAGGACGTGCAAAGATTCATCGGTTTCGCAAATTTCTACTGCAAGTTTCTAAAGGATTTCGCTCACATGACGGCCCCCATCACGGACTGCTTACGGGGGAAGAAGAAGTTCCGGTGGACAGAGGAGGCTCAGCGTGCCTTTGAGGCCCTCAAAAAGGCTTTTGCGTCAGAGCAGCAGATGCTGCATGTGGACCCTACCAGACCCATCAGGATAGAAACAGATGCCTCAGACCGGGCCATTGCAGCGGTTCTACTCCAGCAAGACGCGGCACGAGAATGGAGGCCTTGCGCCTTTTATTCCAGGAAGCTAAGCCAGGCGGAAGCTCGCTACGCGATCTGGGACAGGGAGCTGTTAGCAGTGGTAGCGGCTTTCAAGCACTGGCGCCACTTCTTGGTGGGTGCGCAGCTACAGATCCAGGTCTACACGGATCACAAGAACCTAGAGTACTGGCGCACGGCCAGGATCCTCAATCAGAGACAGATGCGATGGGCAGAATTCTTCGCGGACTTTAACTTTCACATCCAGTATATACCAGGTGACAAGAACGTCAGAGCGGACGCCCTGTCCAGAAAACCTGAGTACCTGGAAGAAGAAGGGCCGCCGGTGGCGAGGGCGATTTTCAAGCCTGAACAATGGCGGTGTGGGGCGACATTGGGGGGTAGGGAAGAACTCGTGCGCCTCACGCAGGCCGATGACTTTGCTCTGAACAAACTGAGGGAGATCAGGGAAGGGGCACCCAGGGCGAAAGGGTTCGAGGAAAAGGAGGGGCTGTTGTTGTTCAAAGGGGCACTGTATGTTCCAGGGGAGGAGATGCGGGCCAAAATTCTCAGACAACTTCATGACAACCCCACAGCAGGACACTTTGGGCAGTTCAAAACCATGTTATTGGTCACAAGGGAGTTCTGGTGGCCCAGGGTCAGGCAGGAAGTCAAGGAATACGTCAGGGGGTGCGAAATTTGCCAAAGAGCCAAAGGGGAGAAGGAACGACCCGCTGGGTTGTTGGAGCCTCTTCCCACACCCAGCAGGCCTTGGGAGGCGGTGTCCCTGGATTTCATCACCGATCTCCCCCCTTCCAAAGGGAAAACGGCGGTGCTGGTAGTGGTGGACCTCCTGACCAAAATGGCCCATTTCATCGCCTGTCCCAAGGTGATGTCGGCAGAGGACACGGCCAGGTTGTTTGTGCAGCATGTTTTCAAGCTGCATGGGTTGCCAGAGAGAGTCATTTCGGATCGCGGAGTTCAGTTTACCTCCCGCTTTTGGCGCAAGCTCATGCAGATCTTGCAAGTGCAGGTGAATTTGTCCTCCGCACGTCATCCCCAATCCAACGCGTAATCGGAACGCGTAAACGCCGTTCTGCAGCAGTACTTGCGCTGTTACGCCTCTCAGCAGCACAACGATTGGAGCGATAAGCTCTCGTTGGCTGAGTTTTCTTACAACAACGCGCAGCATGTCTCCGGAGGCATGTCCCCTTTTCAGGCAAATTACGGCAATCACCCAAGAGCCTTCCCAGTGGGGGAGGGCGAATGGGAGGGGGGGACGTGCCAGCTGTGGAGCATTTTGCAGAGGAGTTGCAAGCCCTACAACAACTGCTCCAAGACAACTTGGAAAGGGCGAAAGCGGCTTACAAGAAGGCAGCAGACCAGCACCGCAGGGAGGGGGAGACCATCCAAGTGGGGGACAGGGTCTGGTTGTCCACACAGGGCCTGCCCATGCCAGGCAGGTGCAAGAAGCTGAGGCAATGCAGGATAGGGCCCTTTGAGGTGGTGGAGCAGATCAACCCCGTGGCATTCAGGTTGCAACTGCCGGACTCCATGAGAATACACCCAGTTTTTCACAGGTCGCTCCTATCCAAATTCAGAGAACCGTGCAGGTATCAACAGGGGTACCAGCAGGGGTCGCAAGAAATGCCGTTAATAGATGCGGAGCACTTCAATGAAGCAATGGCCATCTTGGACTCCAGGTGGCGGGGGGAGGAGTTGCAGTACTTAGTGGCGTGGGAAGGGGAACCAGCATCAGAGAACGCGTGGATCCCAGCGGAGAAGGTCACTAGGGAGCATTTACTATGGGAATTCCACGAAATGTACCCAGACAAACCGAAGCCGTATGAGTGGCAGCTGCGAGAGGTGTTTCAATCCACGGATTCGGAGGAGGGGGATTTCAGGGGATTCCCATCGTCAGGTGGGGAGAGTAGTGGTCGGGATGAGGAGTGGCAGAGGTCCCGGTGGCATCCTCCTCCCTGGAGCAGAGAGGCATGGGAGGAGGGGTGCTCATCCTCATCGTCGTCTACTAGCGCAGACACCACGATTTTTCGGGGAGCCCGTTCTTCACCAGGTACGGGAGAGGAACCTGAAGGAGGGGAATGGGATCCAGCGGGAGACCTGGGATATTCTTGGAACACTTTCACCGAGCCACCTCAGGGAGGGAAGGGGGGCTTCGAAAGGGGGATGGATGTCAGGGATTGCCCTGAGCCAGGAGGGGTGGCGGAAGGGGCAGAGGAGCCTAGCATCCATCATCGGACACCGGAGGAGGTGTTGTTAGAGTGGGAAGGGGAGGAGACGGCTCCGCAGCTGTCATCGGAGATAGGGAAGGAGGTGTGGAGAAGTGAGAGCGAGGGGCTGTCGCCGCCTGCGCTGTCACCTGAAACGGAGGCTTTCGGAGAGCCAATGAGGGCAGAGGAGGAAATGGAGACGGAAGGGGAGCAGGGGCTTGAGCATCCTTCCAGTGTCTCGACAGCAACTTCCAGGGAAGACGAGAGTGAGAGGGAAGGGGCCAGTGTCGCAGCGGATAGGGTTAAAAAGCGGAAAAGTAGGAGCGAGAGGCGGCGCTGGGGTTTTGCCAAGCTTTTATGTTGGGGGCAAAATCGAAAGCCTTTACTCGGGGGATCTGACACAACGGAATCGGATGATGAAGTGTAACACCTGTGGAATGAACTTGTAAATAAACTGTTAGTTTAGTAAACCAGGCTCAGGTGGCTTTACTCTTGAGGAGGACACGCATCCACCTCACAGTAATTACCAAAAATTGCATAACAATGTCACAACATCAAGCCATGTAGTAAACTTCACTAGAATTTGGATGGAACGAGGGAGAGAAGTAGACACTTGACCACCATTTGGGGCATCAGTCCTGTATCTGCTAGAAGAGCTACTACTGCTCTGAGTGGCTGCAGGGTGTGATGGGACTTGCTGCGACTTTGTTATAAAACGTAGTAAGTGGTAGCGCAAGCCGGAGGGGAATGGTGAGAGGAAGAGAGCAGATATGTCCGAGGTGTCACTGAAGATTTAAAGACAGAGCATTGCCTGCGTGCTGATCTGTTCTTATCTGCATTTCTCTGTGGTGACTGAGGGAATCATCTTTAAGAAATCCTTGGCTGATGTTGCTTGCCACAGAGGGACCGTTCTGACAAACAGCTTTCTTGTCCTGCTGCCTTTTGGTTTGTGAAGCAGCCTGCCAGGTGTTGTTAATTGTGCTGGTGCTGGTGCTGGTGCTGGGTTTTCTCTCTCTCTAGCCTAACTTAGCTTTAAGTGTTTGACTTACATTGCCATTTTATCATTCAACTCCCCAAAAGCATGGTTTTCTGTCATTGACCCTTTTGGAGGCACTTTAAAAAGATATTGCGCAGATGTTACAGAACAGGTTTTTTAAAAATAAACAACCTAACTTGGAAATTAATTCCTTTTTTCATATTGTTGTTGCACCACACATTATACCCCTAAAGATGTTTAAGTTGTCAGCCGGATGACTGTAATTTGGTTGACTGGGTAGAGAAACAAAGGATAAGAGATGTAGGCTGCTTGTACACTACCTTTAAAGCACATTCTCAATACTCCCCCCCCTCAAAGAATTCTGGGTACTGTAGTTCACCTCTCACAGAGTTACAATTCCCAGAAACCCCTACCAAACTACAACACACATGATGTTTTGAGGGGGGGGAATGTGCATTGAATGTGCTTTAAAGTATGGTGGGTGCGCAGCCATAGGTGGAATTAGGGTGTAGACCACTGGTTCTCAGACAGTGTTGCACACCACTCTGGTGTGGCAGGAGAGGATGGCGGGAAGATTCAAGGACAATCAATATAATATTTGGGGAATGATTCATTCGTGTTCTTGCATAGCTACATAGTTTTATACACCAGTTGGAATCATAGAGCTGGAAGGGATCCTGAGGATCATCTAGTCCAATCCCCTGAAATGCAGTTGTCCCATATAGGGATCGAACCTGCAACCTTGGTGTTATCAGCACCATGTGGTAACCAGCAGGGCTATCCAGTGGCCGTGCTAACTTCCTGCCTAGGCGCTAGGCCCAATGTACAGTTCTGGTTTTAAAGTCCTTCACAGTCTAGGGCCTTCAAAGCCGTTCATGGCCAAAGATCCGTATACTTGGAGGAGCAGCCTGTGGACTGAGGTAAAGCAGGGGCTGCTTAGGGGGAGCCCCCAGTCATGGAAGGCTCTCCTCAGAGGCGTCTGCCAGGCACCTGCTCTGTTGTCCTTTCAGAGCCTGGCAAATAATTTTCTTTTCTCCCAAGCCCTTTAGACATACGGTATTTTTTGTCCGGCTGGTTGTTTTTAACATCTTGCTGCTTGGGGGTTCCTGCATTTGTTCTAATTTGTAATATTTACATTTTAGTTGCTTTTGTATTTTCATTTATGTAAGTTGACTCACCTTGGGATTTTTTTTTAATGGAAGGGCAGTATGAAAATATTTATCATACATCCATCCATACATAGGCTGAGAGCCAAATAAGTTCTACTCGCCGCAGGTGCATTAAAAGCAATAAACCTAAGTACACCAATTTCAGTGGGTTTGCTCTGAGT
Organism: Darevskia armeniaca; assembly: GCA_034641395.1. NCBI lineage: Eukaryota > Metazoa > Chordata > Lepidosauria > Squamata > Lacertidae > Darevskia > Darevskia armeniaca. Next base: position 5,994,887 of record JAWWNF010000019.1, on the reverse strand, counting down.
ATGTCTTTGTTGGCTATTGCCCATAAACCTAATTTCCACACTATAAAGGTGTCAAAGAAATTTCTACATTCCTTTGTATGAGTTATTTTGCCATACCAAGCAGCAGGAATTTGATTTATACCTTTGAGTGCTCATGTGGAATCTTTATTTGCAGTGTTCTGCTGTAATTATTTTATAGACTTTCAATAAATGTGTTTATACTTGTCTAACTTTACTTGCTGTGAATCTGGGTACTCAGTATTCTGTCTCCATCCATTCATGGTTGCATGCAGCTGCTATTTTACAACTACTAGAACTGACTAATATCTTGGCGACTAAATAGTAAAAGCCACAGTCCAACCATAAAGGTAAAGGTAAAAGGACCCCTGACCATTAGGTCCAGTCGCGGACGACTCTGGGGTTGTGGCGCTCATCTTGCTTTATTGGCCGAGGGAGCCGGCGCACAGCTTCTGGGTCATGTGGCCAGCATGACAAAGCCGCTTCTGGCGAACCAGAGCAGCGCACGGAAACGCCGTTTACCTTCCCGCTGGAGTCCAACCATACAGTGCAGTAAATGGTACAGGATGATTAGAAGAGTCATATCTCAACAATAGGTGCTTTAGTCTTGCACTTAGGAAATGGAATACTCTACCATCACAGTTCTGAAAGTGGAATATTATAAGCTGCCACTTGATGACAAAACATGGGCGGAGGGGGGCCTTGATAACCAGCACAAATCTTTTACTTTCCTTCTATGGTAAGAGACATTTACAATATTATAGCACCATCAATTCACCTGTAACCAAGAGGTGAACAAGGAAGCCTCAGCCCCAAGGAGCTTACAGTGTAAAGCAACCAACCTTGTGCCCTCCAGAGGTCTGCTGGCTGGGGCTAATAAGAGGCGAGTTCACAACATCTGGAGGGCACCAGGTTGGCACACGCTGGTCAATAGTTTGACTGGGGAAATTGGGGCAGGTGAGAGAAGGACGTTCTGCCTCTTTAGTTGGAGGTGGGTAGACTGCTGTTGTGCTCGGGTTCTACATATGGGCTTCCCATAGTCATCTGGTTGGCCTCTATGAGAATGGCGTGCTGGATTTGATGGGCCTTTGGCCTGATCCAGAAGGGCTCTTCTCATGTTCATTTGCTTTGTACGGTTGGGAGGGGTAGTGATATAGGTGGGGAGAGGTATTTTGAGTGTTTGGATTTGTTTTGAGATATATTGGGCGCCTCCCTACTGAGTCCAGAAAAGCTCCTAAAATTTAAGGATAAAACATGGATCTGCCTTGTGGAGCTGTTGTAGGAATGAAAAGGGTGAAATGGAGAGTACAACTTTAGCTAGGTTTTGTTTTCTGCACTTCATTCTTCATAAGATGTTACAATTGGAACACACTGTTCTGTTTTGGAGCTTCATTAAGACAATTTTCTTCCTTGTATTTTTGGCACCATGGCAATTAATTCTTCCTGGAGATAAGAAACCAGCTGCATGTATTAGCACCAACTTAACTTCAAGTAATATGAAAACTGTCTCATTACATTTCTCCATTCTCATGTACGCAAGGCTGTCAATTTCACTTTGAAAGTACCGGTAGCCCTAATGGGGGAAAGCCCAATGGGACACTGCAGGGTCACAAAATACCACCCTGAGGCTTCTTTCTTATACCCACATCACTGTGTAATGTGCAATGTAATTACAATATTTCCATTCCAGCATAGGGCAGAGCTGAGTCTAGCCCACATGCCAAATAATGTTAAATTTACTTTCCTCTACCCAAGTGTTTTAATATATTAAATCATTTGGATGGCATTTATGTCCTGCTAATGGTTTCAAGAAACCATGTGCAAAGCACAAAACAGCACATGTTGGGTTTTACACAGTGATGAATAGCTATGATAATTTATTTTAATCTGAAAACGGAAGCACCTTTTAGAACATGTAGGACTTGCCTGCTCCTACATAATCGAGTCCTTTCCAGCCTAGCTATAATTTAGTATCAATGTGTGTGGCTGTGGCAGCAGCACTGCCAAAGCTCCCAGAATGAATGGAAAGAGTTCTGTTGCAAGGCTATGCTACATCCCTAAAAAAGTAAAATCAGAGCAGTTCCATGCTTTATATGACAACCATTCTTGTCCCAAGAACAGCAGTGTTACACCCATGTTTCCCCCATGAAAAGTGCAGTTGGCTCATTGTTACCCAGCTTTGCAGCAGTGTTTGTTATTTACATTTCATTTGTTTGCTGCGAAAAACACAATGCCAGAGTATCTGCGGAAAGCATGCCACAAACTACACAGCAGCACTCATGCGTGCTCTCTGTCAACAACCTCATTTCTGTCACTTTGGTTTCCACTTAAGAGACCATTTCCAAAGTTGCATATCCCTATTTGTATCTTGAAGACTTTGATAATAAAGCAGATAGAGATTGAGCACAGAGGCACATTTTTATAATATGGGAATCTTACTAAAAATGTGAGTCTGATAAGCATGAAGGACATGGGAGGTTCTAGGAGCTTTGCCAGATGCTTCAGATTTGAGTGAGATTATTCAGCCACGTTACATAGCTGTGAATATATTCCATGGACATTTCCCCTGCATTACCATGCTGATATGATATATTTCCTGAATCCCCCCGCTCCACTTCAAGTCCTACAGCTTCTTGCAGGTCTGTTAGGCCTCAACAATATCTAAACGGAGGCACACACAAGTCGGATTGCTTTGCTGCTAAAGTAGCTGCTCTTGAATCCAACCAGTATGCTAATTTCTTATGTTCCCACCACCACAAAAATAACTAATAAAGTAAAAAAAAAAATTTGAGTTACTAAAAAAACCTGGAAATAAATGCTGTTCAAATGCTGAACAAAGTAGAAGGCAAAATGTTGATTGTGCTGAGGGAGAGCTCTGCAGATTCAATTAAATTCTAAAGAACTCATGCTTTCTCTGTAATGTAGATGTCTATGGTCTGTAGAAAGCAGCACTAAGGATATGCAACAGAATCCTATGCATGTTTATACAGAAGTAAATGAGCATAGGACTGTAACCCAAAACTCTTCATTATTTCCCCCCTAAAAACTCCTAGATGTGAATATAACACATATCACTCACATCTTCCTTGGATCTTGGCATCATTTCAGTAGACATCTAAGATCCCTTTAATTACTTGACTATGTATTTCAAAAGACACATGTTTGGATTTACAAAGAGAATGACTGCATGGAAGAAGCAGATGATGGAAAGCCACTTACTCATAAATTAAGCTGAATCACCCAAAGCGCCGCATTTTTTCCTTGACTCCCTCACTTTCTGAGTTTGAAAATAGACACCATTGTTATTATAAGCCTTTGTGGCATCTTTATACCTAGCACAGCAAAATACCTAGCATTTTTTCCAACTCTTTTTCTTCATCAGGCAAACAGATCCCTTTGCGCTAAACCTAAATGCAGTGAGCAATCTTAATGAACTCTTCCTTTCAATTTGTTCATTATTTCCGCATGATTTCTATTCCCAGATTGATTTCTATTCCCAGATTGCAGTTCCATCCTTTTGCATGCAGTAGGTACGGTAGTTTCAAAAATGAGCTACTGACTTAAGGCAGCCAACCTTGCATGTCAGCTTTCAGAAATATGCACTATGTATGGTCCATTTCCCCCCCTGTATTAAAAAGCTGGCCACCCTTTGCCCTACTGTTCAGAATGGCAATTGCTTACTTTTTCAGATATAATCCCATTAAGATAGGAATGAAAATTCATATTCTGAACTCTGCAGAAAGATACACATGAAAGGCATACAGTGCTTGCTTGTCCAGTGTGGGGTTGCATCTGTTTCCAAAACAATTTTTTTTTGGGGGGGAGCCTCATTCCTGTAATAAATGAATGAACATAGAGAAACAAATGAATTTTTTTGTTTGTTTTGTTCCTCCCATTTGTTTCACATAGGAGAGATTCCTGAAACTGACAAGAGGCTTTGCATTGCATTGCATTGTTTAGCAAATTGATAAAAACCAATACATATAGTAAACATTCTGTAAAGACAGGGTATCCTGGAATTCTCTGAAAGTGACAGGACATGAAAACTGTCCAACTGGAAGCACAAAGCAATGGGAAGCTTACAGGAATGTCACTGTCCCCTTCCTTTATTGCTTGTAAAATGGGAAGCTTTGGTTCAATCTGTCTAACACTTGGCAGATCTTAGGGGCATAGAAGAACTGGAAATCTCATGCCATTTGGATGAAGCACTCAGTTATAGGCACCATTAGATGTTGTAATCAATGTAGAAACAACACAAATGAGAAACGAAAAACGAAATGAAAAAGTAATGAATGGAAAACAAATTTAATAATTAACATCCTAAAGGTAAGGTAAAGTAAAGTAAAGGGACCCCTGACGGTTAGGTCCAGTCGCGGACGACTCTGGAGTTGTGGCACTCATCTCACTCTATAGGCTGAGGGAGCCGGCATTTGTCCGCAGACAGCTTCCGGGTCATGTGACCGGCATGACTAAGCCACTTCTGGAGAACCAGAGCAGCGCACGGAAACACCTTTACCTTCCCGCCACAGCGGTATCTATTTATCTACTTGCACTTTGAGGTGCTTTCGAACTGCTAGGTTGGCAGGAGCTGGGACCAAGCAACGGGAGCTCACCCCGTCGCAGGGATTCGAACTGCCGACCTTCTGATCGGCAAGCCCTAGGCTCTGTGGTTTAACCCACAGCGCCACCCACATCCTAATTAATATCCTACAGCCTTTTAAATGTGTTGGGGGGTTATTCTGTTGTTGTTTTGGTTTAATTATTTACTTGTGTTTTATTTTGTATTTTATTCTGTGAATCGCCTTGAGATCTTTTGATGAATGCACCCTAAAAAGAAATTGGGAGAAATGAGTGTGCTTACCTATTACTCAGTTTGAGCCAGGCTTAAAGATGATAGGATGATTCCCCAAGGAAATGGCATGAGGCAGTTAACAGCCGGAAGCATATAACAGAGAACCAGACAGATAAGGGAATTGCAAAACCTGCGATAGCTCCCAGGGACTGCAGAAAGTTGACTAAAGTCTCAAACTCAGCTCAGTCTTTATTTCTGCAAACAGGGCTTTATCATCGCCAAAGCTATTCCCATATGCTGCAAGCCGCCTTGAATCCCTGTCGGGAAAAGGGGGAATATAAATAAAGATAATAAGAATTAGAATATGCTTCGAAAGATTTAAAGAAGCAGTGGATTGGCTTGGTCTGCAATGGCCTCAAATGATGCTTTCGCCTTCTTGATTTGGGACAACAAACATTGGGTGGTTAGTGAGTTGAACCAGACTCTGCAGCCCAAAGGTCACTGCATCGGCTCTGGTAACTTAACATTGTCAGAGAGGTCTGTGGGGAATTCTTCCCATTTTCTGTATGTAGGATTGGCTGGGCAGGGACAGGGGCTGGGGCTGCAAAGCGACCTAGATAGATGATACTGGCTGGATGCCATTGTCAAAGAGGTTGCTGAGGTCACAACTGTCATTGACATGCTTCATACATTAATGACCTGTTCTTCTATCCATTAATGGAGGAGTAGATAACATGTGGCCGTCCAGATGTTGTTAGACTGCAACTTGCATCATTCCCAGGCAACATCACCAGTGGTTAAGTGTGATGGAACTTGTAGTCCAGAAACATCTGGAAGGCCACAGGTTAGCCACCCCTGCATTAAAGCGTAATGTTTGAAATGCATGTGCTTTTGTAGCTCTGTGTAGCTGTGAGAAACATTTTCAAAACTTTGATTGGTACAGGCAATGTGGTGTATTTTATGATAATGCATACATTGCTAAATAGCAATGCATTTCCACCAAAACATTCTCATTTAAGTGGGTGTACAACATGGAGTATACAACCGTACCCTTTGAAATAAAAAAAATGTATATATAGCTTACCATGCAGCTTCGAGCAGTTACCATCAGTAGTGGGTTTTCTCAGCTAACTTAATGTCATTTTGAACTGTTAAGTTGTCAGTCTGGGGCAAATTCTAGCAGCTGATAAGTAGGTGTTAATGCAAAGTCAACATGTAGCACTTCCTGGCAAGTCTAAAGAGCAATTCCAAGGCAGGGAAAAGAGGAGGAGAATGGATTGGAAGAAACCGCTAAGATGAAGGTCCTACATAGTTGTGACTCAGAACTTGTGGGGTAGGTGTGAGCCCAGGTGCGTTTTTGACTGGGAGGGTGGAGGAAAAGCCCACACTGAATGAAAAGCATGAAACTCTTTTAACATTAAGAAAAAAACGTTAAAACACATGTCACACATACCGGTAGCATGGGCAGGTGACAGTTCTCATACTGAAAGTGCAATCTGTCAAAATGGAGCTCCAGCTGTGAAGAGTGTTAAGTGATCTGTCTCAAAGTAAACATAACTTGGCAGAGACTTAGGCAGTTTAATGGTGTCATCAAAGTACGCTTCCAGACAAGTTCTATGGGTTGTGTGCTTCTCACATAACATGTTATACCGCATACCTGCAGTGTTTTGTTTCAGTATACTGAGTCTCCAATAGAAGATAGACACTTTAGCATTGATGTGGTGGTACAGGGTTGTCATGTCTGAAAATGGATATTACACATGCAAGCTGTTTCCACTGCTATAGATTGCACAATTTCCCAACTGCCTCTTGCAGGCCTAGTACTGTTTCATGTTCAGTTGACCACATGGGATGGTGATGCCCAAAATGGTCTGAGACAGTTCCTCTGAAATCTGAAGCTGCTTCCAGACTTTAAGCATATTTGGGGCTTCTTTCAAAGACATTTGTGTAGTAACCCTCATGTTACCCTTTCACATGTCTTTCAACAAGCCTTGTGGCTTGTGGTTGTGCAAGTCATAACCAGCTAATCTGCATGATGTAAGTAGTGTAGTAAAGGAGGCCTGAGTGCCATGCTCCCCTGGGTAATTCAGCATGGAATCATAGAGTTGGAAGGGACCCCCCAAGGCTCATCTAGTCCAACCCCCAGCAATGCAGGAGTCCCATGGTGATTCAAACAACCACCATTGGAGGGCTGGCTCAGCTAGAGGTAATCAAGATAGCCATGGCAAGGCTTAGAACAGTGGGGGACAAGGGAGCAGAACAATCTATAAGGATTGCATTATAAGGATGAACGGCCCAAATGGTGTATATGTTTTTCTGCCCAGCCTTTCAAAGGGACTGGAACAGCCATAGTAATTTGGTAAATCAGGTGTTCTCAAACGTTCTATCCACATTCTCAACATGTCTACCTGTAGTGGCCTTGTACCATTTTAATGGTCATGGCTTCCCCCAAAGGATCCTGTTAGAGATCCTTAGTCCATCCTGAACAGAACAACAATTTTTAGGGCTTCCCAAAAAGTGATTGTGCAGTCCTTTGCATGGCTACACAGAAGTAAATCTTATTGCATTGGATAGGCGTTTCAACAAGGGAAGTGTGTACAGGGTTGCAGCCTGAATGCTAACATAGTATAGAAATGCCCTGCATGATTTAACACGTAAAGTTACTAGTTGGCATCTGTCTGTCTCAGAAGACAACAGAAGAGTGTGCCTTTTGGGGTGAAGTCAGACCACTGGAGACGATCAGTGACTGCTGTGGCTGTAGAAACCCAATCTGGGAGAGACATGTTTTGTTGCAGGTGGGGCAGATAAAGGCGTCCAGTTGTGCTGCTGCAAATGCACCAGAGCGTTTCTCCTCTCTGCGCTCCTCCCAGCGGTCATTTCTCCTCTGGTCACTGCTGTGGATATATGATCTGACTGTCTCCAGACACTGGGGTCGCCTGCAAGGGAGTCCCACATGGTGCGGTTAATATTGCTAGCCTTCATGTTACATTTGCAGACATTTCTGTAACATAGAGCTGGTCTCCCAAAAGATTATGAATTATCTGCTATGTCTTGTTTTGATTCTGTTCTGAGAAGCTCCTGACAGTTGGAAAACTCAGCTTTACCTGATTTTACAGATAACTAGCTTTTGCTTATATTTAAATTTGTTACCTGAAATGTATACATCAATGTAATATAGTATTGTGTTAGAAGTTAAAAAGAAATATATATTTGTAGAGTAGCTAAGTAGCCAGGAGCTATTTAGTCTAAAAATTTAATAGCCAACTAAATTAGCACATTGTAGGATTTCTATTACGGCAACTTCCTTTTTCATCCCTGAAAGGTTTAGAGCTGCTCCCGGCTTTCCCCTATAGTTTCAGTTTCTCCCTCATTAGGCATATTAATAATTAAACAACTGAGACATAGATTTGTTTCTCCTTATGCAATTGATCTTCTAATTAAACAGCCCCATAACACAGTTGACAGATCCACTGCATTTGTTGAAGGTACCAGCAGTTTTCGCAACTGGGAATGAATGTGCCTGATTATTAGTTGTATGATGTTGGTGCACTAAAGAAGTTGTCAGTGAAATTGTTATGAAAGTGCAAGTGAGAGACTGAGAGGCAGTTCAGGTATTTCTACAACTGATTGCCAAACCTCTCCCTCTGCTCTTCTTTGGACCACATCAGGAAGGCTGAGAAGGGGGCCTTGCCTCCACACACACTGTGGGGAGGTCACTTCAATTATGCTAATGCAGCTGTCTGACTTCACCTCCAGAGGTGCACTCCATTGTCTTCATTGGCCAACAACAACAATCCATTGATTGCTGATCTGCACAGCGACTCTCAGGAGCCAAACTACACCTGACTGCACCTGACTGCCTTTGAGTGCAGGTTCTCTCCCCCCACCCCTCACCATGCAGTCCCAGTGTGGATCAGGATTGCATTGCAAGAAACAACAGCACACCATTCTTTTCAGTTGGACTTCATCTTTTGCCATATAAATTGCAAGTGTGGATCCCCAATCTGACCCCAATTGGGGCCACAGTGAGAGACAATAAGCTAAAGCGCCATAGCCCTCATATGAGGTTTTCAATCTTAATTTGTGGGGAGGGGGGAATGTATTGGCAATTTGTACAAAATCAAAACACCCCACCCTCTCAGAGCAGAACTATGCAGTCAAGGTCAAGTGTATTTTAACCCTCTAAAAGGAAGAAGCTGGCAAGAGTACCCCAAGTACCTTGAGCTTGCTGCAACTTTATCCAAATAATTTGTGGCCTCAATCTGAATAGTCAAGAGGATGTAGTTATGTGCCCACATATCCATGGGTACAGAAACTTCTTCCACGTGTAAGTTTACATGAGCATAACAAACATTTTCCAAATGCAGAGCTTGCTCAAGGTACACCTCTGTAGCTTGCTTATGAAATTACTAAAATTGCTAGACACTGTACAAAATTTATAAATAACACAGGCTCTTCCCTCCGGCTTCCAGGCTACAGGTAACATTACAGAGGAAAGGAGAGGAAAGGGGAAAGAGAACTGACTGGGAGCAGAAAGGATAAATAGCTGTCAGCACAGATCCGTGACAGGGTTTTTTTCTGTGTCCATTGAAAGGAGAGTCAATGGCTGCTAGTGGAAGGATTGAGTGTCCTTGGCTAAACAGATGGAGGGAAAGGGTCTTGTTCGACTTCCGGTTGGCGTGCCGGCGATGGCGGTCGGGGGGACATGTCGTTCCTGACATTCCCCCGTCAGACCGGGCAAAGGGGTGCTCGCGCCAGCGCCGCGACCCCCACAACCCCCGGGAAGGGCGTCCTGGGGTCCGTAGGACCTGCAGGAGCTCGGACGCCGGTCCCGATCCCAGGGAATCCCTTGCGGGGTTCCCGGGAGCGATCGGGCGGCGGAGCTCAAGGGTCCGTCAACAGCCCCGTCTGGCGAAGCTGTGAGACTGCCACTGCTGAGCGCGCCGATCCCTCCAAGATCTACAATTCGGAACTGTGAGTAACCAAGGAAAAAAAAAGTTTAAATTTGGGAACGATTCGGACTGGCTTGAGGACGAAAACACGGAGGTCCGTCCCCTGCCATTGTGTAACAACGACAGGGCATTGTTGCACTGCTTTGATAAGTACTGAATGGAATTTGACACTTTGTATTAGAGGATTAACCCTTGCGCCTCCCCCGGTCCTAGGGGGCAGATGAAGCTAACCTAATTCTCAGGAATTCAAGGATTACTTTGGAGTATTGGAATTTTTGAAAAGTTTGAAAAAGTTTGGAAAAGTTATAAAAGAACTGCGTATTTAAAATGGCGGTGAAACAGGATATGGATTTGACAATGTTGTTGGAAAAGTTGAAAGAACTCAGAGTGGAGTGCATTTCAGACTTGAAAGAGCTGAGAGCTGAACTGTGTGCTGCTGGGAATGAGATAAAGCAAAGTATAAGCAATGGTCCGATTGGTCAGGATTTACAAACAATTTCTGTGAACAATGCGTCGGTCAAGAATAAACAGCGAGAGTCTATTTTGGTAAAAACCAGCTGCAAAAGACTCATTCATGGCAAGACAAAAGGAGCTGTCATCATCATCAGAAATAAGAAAACTACTATGAGAAAAGCCAGACAACTACGGATTACAGGCAAGCAGCGGAAGGGAAGACGAGACAATCTGGACAAGAAAGGGAATGGGAGCCCAAAGATTTCAGTGGACATTGTTTTGGAGATCATTTTGCAGCAAAGACAGTGGGTTGCAAAGTTGGATCCAGAGGGAATAGGATGAAGAACTATATGAAGTAACTGTTTTTGTGGCCTACTGGTTTTGATTTTGGATCTGGCTGGACTTGATTATGACATGTATTTGGAAAGTAATGATATTGGTTTGATATTTTTTTTTGTATTGATAAGTAATTCTATAATGAAATAGTCTGCACCGGGGACCGGGGGGGGGGGCAACAGGGATGTGATAGAAGTAAAAGATAAGAATGCTAAAGATGTGAGTGGATGGTAAACGATTTGAATATTATGATATTATTGAAATGTTAATGATGTGGAATTAGGAACCTGGTAAGAAGCAATATTTTGGTAAATGAAAGCAATGTGGGGGGGCGTGGGGAAGTCATGGGTTAATGTTGAAAATGTATGTGATCCGGCCTGAATCGGGGCCGGACAAAAATTTGAAAACCCAATAAAAATTATTTTTTTAAAAAAAAAAAAAAAGGGAAAGGGTCTTGTTCTCTCTCTGCATCTAGAGAGAACTGTATGTGGTCAAGGGGGCAGAAGGAAAGGTATTGACTTTGCTCCCACAGTAACTGTGACTTCTCTGTGCAGAGCCTGAAGCTTTGTCTCTAGCTGCTCAAAGCCACTGCAATAGCTGGAGACGTTCCTAGCAAGGACTCGGAGGCACTGGAGCCGTGATTTGGCTCCTTTAAGATCCTTCCAGCTGACAGCTGAGATGAAGAGCTTGATCTGTGATGTAAGGCTGAGATGTAAGGCTGATCTGTGATTCAGTTTAGCTCTGACTCTCATCCAAAGTAGCAGCTTCAGGTACAACCATCCCTCCAGATCAGGACCATCTGCATTTTTTCTTCTGCAACTCAAGCTCAGCTTCCTTTTACCTTCGCAACTTACGCAACGCGTGCATTCCCTGGTGAATCAAGGGCTGCTTCAGCACTTTGTCTTACTTTCCCCATGCTGCAGTTGGGATGCCTGCCTTTTGCACCCTAGCACTATATGTGCATTTGGCCAGTTAAATTTGGCCAGTTAAATTTACACCCACTAAATTAATAGCTTTTAAGGTTGAAAAAGTCCTCCAGGGAGAAAGGGGAGAGTGGGTTAGTTACTTCACCAGTTCCCAGCCGATTTGTTCTCTGCACAGCAGCTTCTCCTACAGTTAGGCAGGAGCTTAATTGGGGGGGCGGGGGCGGGGGGGGGAGAAGATAGTTCATATAACCCAAATGCAGTGTGTGCACTTCCACCCTAAAATTATGACCATCTGGTTCCCTAATGTAATGTTACTTCCTCCTAATTATTACTTCCTGTATTGACTGTTTTCACAGTGTTCCTAGGTCATAGTAGACCTTGTGCAGCCCATTTGTGGCCTCCATCTTAACAGCCATGGGGATGCTGTTATGTGCCTGCCTATCTATGAATACAGGAACTTGTTAACACACATTTTGCACATGCATAGGTGGCCCCAGCACCGCTGTGATTGCTGGAGTGCTCAGGCTTCTTTATGTTGTACAGTTTACACACTTTGAATGTGTCACTGGCGCCATGTAGTCCATGTGCCATGGTCCAAAAGCACCATAGTCGGAATGCCAGATGTTCTCCTTGGGCAGCCTGCTGACTAGTCTTAAGCTAAATAGACATAAAGGTAGAGAGAAATGAGATGTTGAGAAAACAGGTAAGTACATAGCCAAATTCTGTTCCACAGAAGTAGCCCTGGTAAGCTGTTATCATGTAGTTAATGTTAACTGTCTCACATTTCAATTATCTGCTCTTTAAAAGAAAAATTACAATACAGTCTATCCAATAATTTCTCATGAATAGAGAGATTCATATCTCTGTGTTGTGCAGTTTATACATTATTTTTGAATAGATGTTAACTTAGCAAGTCATAACCTATAGAACATGGATCTCTCTGTGGATAAGATCTCAGATGAACTTCTGTAAACATGGGGAGACCTGATTAAAAGTTTAAAGATGTACAGCTAGAAGCTGAAAATATAGGAAGGATGCAAACTTCAATTATCTGCAAGGAAAATAAAATGTATTGGTGGAAATGGATAGAATCATTGCCGAGTCTCTTTTATTACAAGATCTTCTGTTGATATTGGTCATTATCTGTGAGTTTTCCTCTGCAAACTCTTATCACCTTTAATCAACATTAATGGAAACTGCGTTAACAGCATACTCAAATATTGAAGACCTGACACACAAGCATATTGTTTAAGGATATTTGTTTCTCAATTCATAGAGTTATGTTTTCAGATAGAATCTAAAGATCTCTTTCTATCCATATATATATATATATTTCCTGAAAACATTTTTTTTTTTAAATTGGGAAGCACTTTATTTTAAACTTGTAACTATTATTTGATGGCTGGTGACTGAAAACAACAATAATGGACACAAGGTAGATTTCTACTTGAAGATATCAAATATTAAGCACAGAAGATTACAGCAGTGTTTTGGCTCCTCCTATAGGAAACTGTTGAGAAGTGCAAATACATTTTCCATTTTTGAATGGGACTAATTAAAAGAGCAGATGTGGGAGTATCACTTCATGTATCAACTAAAGCTCTAAAATGTCACCTTAATTTATTAGAATAATAATAGTATGAATAACAGTAGTTGGCTTTATACCCATAAATGTCCCGCTTTGATATTTGACATCTATGTGGTCTTCTATCTGAATGGCACACAGCAATAATGTTCTGTATGGTATGGAACTTGGTTTCTCACCAGTGTTAATTTTCTGCATGTCAAGACTAGTTACGTGGCATGGAATGAAAAGAATGCACTGATTTGCAAATGCCCACTAAAGAGGTAATGGTCTCTTTGGGGAGTTACAGAAATAGTTATGTAATGTACTTACCTGGGAAAAGAGCAAAATGCAAAGCCCTTTTGGTGAGGCTTGGGGAAAAAAATCCTAGGAGCTGTATTCTCTTCCTGTGCTAAAAGACAGCCTCCTGACTTTACAAGACTGTGGCAGACTTATTTCTCATGTAGTCATCAACCTCCGTTATGGAGAAAGCCAGTCTCATATTTTCAGGCAGCATCCCTCTCTTGCGTAAGATTGTCATACTCTTAATATCTAGCAGTCAAGATAACATCTTCCTTGGAGTGGTTCTAGTTGTGCTAGTTTTCATAAGGACCCAGGCATGCAAACATGTCAGGTGCTCAGGTGCAAGAGTTGGTGAATACCTGGAGCTGACAGGTAGGCGAGAGACAGGCTGGAGGTACAGAGGAATAAAGTGGCCTCATTCCATGGCAGGCTGAGGGAGTTCAGCAGGTGCCCTGGGAACTTTATAGCAGCCAAGCACAAAAAATGGCTCTCTGCAATCGCCTGATTCCCATGAAGAAGAAGAAGAGGAGTTTGGATTTGATATCCCGCTTTATCACTACCCGAAGGAGTCTCAAAGTGGCTCACATTCTCCTTTCCCTTCCTCCCCCCCAACAAACACTCTGTGAGGTGAGTGGGGCTGAGAGACTTCAGAGAAGTGTGACTAGCCCAAGGTCACCCAGCAGCTGCATGTGGAGGAGCGGAGACACGAACCCGGTTCACCAGATTACAAGTCCACCACTCTTAACCACTACACCACACTGGCTCTCATGACTAAAATGAATCTTGATTCAAAATGTCCTCTTCTGATTAGCACCTTGCCCCCCCCCCCCCGTGTGTAGGAAGCAAGCCCCCACCCCAGGCCCAGTAGCAGCTGACTATAAATCTCAATGCACACAGCATAACACTTTCAAACTGCTTAGCATCTTGCGTGGGAAATCTTTCAAACTTTAATTAGGAGCTGATGAGAAAATCCAACTTATGCTTTTCATGCTGTGTATGTAACAATAGTTAATTCCTTCCTCGCTATGCTTTGTAATGTTAAATTTATTAGCAACATCACAATGTAGGTACAATGAGTTGGGAACCCAATGGACAGATTTTAATTAGAATGGAATCAAGCCACCAGATGGCTCCCTGTTGTTTTAAATCTCTACTTGGGTGAAGTTAATTGATTCACCACCCCCAGCCCTTGAAACCATTTTTGGAGCAAGTCTTTTTAACAGGGGACCAAAGAAAAAACCTAAACATAGTTGCATACTTGTAAGTTTAACACATTAACCCCCAAGGTGTTATTTTGCAAAGTTTGGCTAATGATAGGGGGAAAGTCATTGGTGTTTAAAAACCTTATCTTCTTCACATAATACTAAAAGCATTGATGGATTAATTAGGGTCATAAATTAATCAACACATTAAAGATACATTCAAAATTATGTTTTATGCAAAGCTGTGGTAACAATTTGTTCATTTATTCATTCATAATTTTTATAGCCCACCTTCCTCCAGATCAGAGCACAGGGTAGCATTCAAAACACAGGATGCAATATAAAACAAAACAAAATAAAACCATAGATCCATTGCCGAAAACAGCAGCACCAAATCTAAACCCCAAACAGCATCAACATCACCAGGTTCCAAATCAATACATTGCCAAAATGTATATAAAATCTCAGTTGGGCGTGCCATAGATAGTGTACAGAGAATGCAGTCTCATGTCACCAGCTTGCCTGGCTGGTGGCTCTCTGGCTGGTGGGACCATGAGCAGGGACTCACTGGGAGATCTTAAGCCTTGTAGGCATCAGGAAAGGTGTTCTGTCCAGGTCCCAGGTCATCAAGGACTTTAATGTCAACCCTTTGAATGGGGCCCAGCAGCTTATAAGCTAAGGTTCCCAGAATTATTTAGGTGTGCATGCTTCGAATGTGCTTCAAAAGTCTGGTGTGTATGCAGCATGCACAGGATTACACTGTAAAGGATTTCACCATTAGTTGGAAATAAGGCAACATTTTGTATTTCTGTTTTAACATCTTGAGACTGAACCAGAAAGGATTCCTCTTAATTCAGCTCTTAAACTGTTTGTGCAATCAATGGAGAGATATTCATTTGCCATGTACTTTCTTTAGTAAAACCAGTAAAACCAGACCGATGACATTTTTTATGTTGCATGGGGAATACCAGGGCCAAACAGAAACCAGACATCAACAGCACTTTAGGAATAATGGTAGGGACTGGAGAATTAGATAGTAAGAGTCAGGGCAGCATAAATACAGTAACATGGCAGGAGCAGCAGACTATTTTCATTATCATCTGTAAATGCTCTTACATTTTCCACAGCGTGTTGCCGCAGGGATCTCTACAAACACTTCATAAATCATCATTACCTGCCCTCCCCAAGCAACTTCTCTAACTGAATTGCAGCAAATAACTCCTGCAAATTGCCCCCTTTGCCTAAGAAATGCACCTGGATCTCACTATAAACACTTTAGACAGATGGGCACACATGTTCTCACAATGAACTAGCATCTCTGTGTGTTCTAGCACCAGTTACATATCTGTAAAAACAAAATACTACTGATCCTGCCATTGTAATTACCACACAAATATTGAAATACCAATATAATTTTGAAGTCAGATTCTGATGGAAATCAATGTTATATTATAAACCCATCAACAAAAAATATTAGGTAAGTGTATTGTGTCCATTGTATTGATATTTAGATCAGAATTTCAAACTAGTAGTATCAGATGACGGAATTCCTGTGTGAAGGCAGTTGATTTCTGAAGCTATGAAAGTTCTGATTCAGCCCCTACACGGGATTCCTGCCATTCCCACTCCCAGATCCAGCACATGCTCCCTGTCCTCACCTTTAAAGCCCCCAATGGCTTTGCCACTCTTATCTCTGTGCACTTAGGGCTCATCCACACATCCGATTGCCCTGGGGAATCTCGAGATTTAGCACTGAATTGGAGCAAATGTCAATTGGGTTTTCTCCAGATTGACGTTTCCTCTGATTTAGCATTAAAGAGCACTAAAAGCAGCAGAGCAAATGCAAAAATTGCTTGGGCACATGCTTTGTAGGCATGGGACAAGGGGAAGTCTGGATTGAGCCCTTCGATGGATACATGTTGCTTGTTATCTTTGCTGCTCAGGATCTACTATCCAGTGCTAGATGAAGGTCTCCTGCTCCCTCAGGAACTAACCTTTCTCTTAGAATACATGTATGGTGCTGCCTTGTATTTCTTCCAAATCCCATAGAATGATAGAATTATAGAGGTGGAAGGGACACCAAGGGTCATCTAGTCCAACCCCCTGCACTGCAGGAATCTCAACTAGATCATACATAACAGGTGGCCATCCACCCTCTGCTTAACAACTTCCAAAGAAGGAGAGGCCACCACCTCCCAAGGGAGTCTGTTCCCCTCCCAAACAGCTCTTCTCCATGCCCACTTTTTTTGTGAGGCCATCGCCACAACCCCCAAGGTCCCATGTCCTGGCGTGACTCATTCTGTTGCTAGGCATAAGCACACGTAACTGGAATAACCACATACGGTATTGCTTCCATGTTTATCCCTTTCCTCTGCTGATTGCTCCATGATGAATTTCAGCCTGTTTTCCTGTAAAGCAGCATGCATGATGATGGGCGTAAAGAAATAGCTTTGGGGACAGAGAATGCTTAGCCTTAAGGCAGTGCGGTGGGTGGTGGGTGTGGGGAGAGCAGAGAGTAAAGGCAGCCGTACCCGTGTGGTGAAAGTGGCTTGGAAGAGATGTGGCAATGCTATTAAGCATTTGGCTTCCGCATGTCCAGCTACTTTTATTTATTTATTACATTTTTATTTGACCTTTTCTCCAAGGAGCTCAAGGGGGGTGTACATGGTTCCCCCCATTTTATCCTCACATCAGCCCTGTGAGGTAGGTTAGGCTGAGAGACCATGAATGGCCCAAGGACACCCAGTAAGCTCCATGGCTTAGTGGGAATTTGAACTCTGCTCTCCCAAGTCCTAGTCCAACACGCCATCTACTGAACTACACCGGCTCACTCATCTCACCATGAAGAGTCACAAAAGCTTCCAAGAAGCTTCCCAAGGAGGATGGGAAACACAGAACACACTAGAATGGCCAGGTAATAATAATAATAATAATAATTATTATTATTAATTTATTTATACATACATACATACATACCCCGCCCATCTGGCTGAGTTTCCCCAGCCACTCTTGCTGTGTAGCCCTGCTGGGCACCTTCTCCACTTACAGACTTTTTTGTGAGGAAATTTTTGAAAGGAAATGCTGAAATGACTTAAAGGATAACCCTAAAACTAATTTCTTCCATGTGGTTGTATATAAGAGTGCACAACTGCATAAGGAAAATCTACAGTGTGTTGCAGTGAACAGGAAACCATTTTTATGACTGATGGGGAAAGTGTAGTTGGAAATGGGGATATTATTTATTTAAAGTATTGAACATTTCACCTTGTGGTCATGTACCGTGCAGACCCTACTGAAGGAGAACCATATCAAGACAAATAAAAATCACATATACTTGCTACTGGACTATATATATATATATAGAGAGAGAGAGAGAGAGAGAGAGAGAGAGAGAGAGAGAGATACTTTTGTTTAGCTGTCCCCAGCAAATATAATAATAATTTATTATTCCTCCTCCTCCTAACAGATTTTGGAAATCTTTGAAGAAGTCACGCTCACCTGGTACCATTATAATATTTGTGTTTCTGCTGGTGATTTTGTTTCCTAGTCCAAGGACGGTGGTGATGATATTTGCTGCTGGGCTTCAGTCTGTTCTCATGCATCATAGAAACAGTTTTAAATACCATAAACCTTTGAAATTGGAGGCAAGAGGCTATATTGGAGGCTATATTTTGTCTTTGCATTAACAAAATATAGAAACAGCTTTTCTTGTATACCTTTTAAAAGGAAGTGAATGCGTACTGGCCAGATTTCCTTTACATTTGTCTCACATTATTTTAAGGATATACAAAGATTATGCCAAGTTGCCCTATGAACAGGGAGGAAATGTGGAATGGGATTTGTCCGCCCCCCCCCCCATGAATTTCAAAGACAGATTAATGGCATATTTCCTTTTAAAGCAAGCACAAAATATTTGTACTCTAAAAGTGAATGCAGTAAAAAGAAAAAGAAAAAAGAAAGAAAGTTCAATTTCAGCACTTCAGCTAATTAAAGGTACTGTAAGACCTGGACTGAAAGTAGCCAGCCATTCATAGATCCTCAGGAGGGCCTCTTCTGGGTTTAATCTGCCTGCTCTTGTGGCTGCAACTGGGCAACCTTCAAGGTAGAATGAATGATAGCAGGGAGCAAAGCTTGGAAAAACACAGAGTAGATGCCAAGTGAGAGGTTATTCAGGTCATTGAAGCCTTAACCTGGAAGTATTTTTATCCCGGATTAGTCTGGAGGCCACAGTGAGCTATCTCTAGGAGGGAGTTACGCTAGCGGCTGTGCAAGCCTTTCTGCTTCATACTTTCCCCCACAGGGCACCACCAAGCCAGTGGTTCACTGCCAGCAGTACCCTGAGCCTCCCAGTTTGAATCACGGTAGATCTGGAAACAAAAACCGAAGTTTTAAAAGCCAGGACCCTTCCCTGAGAAGCTTACAATTTACATTTAAGCAGGTGAAGTAAACAGCAAAAGGAAGGGGAAAGAAGCAAGAGATTATTGTGACCAGATGCAGTTCCACCTACTGAGACTTGGTTTCATTTGAAGATAAAGAATGAGAGACTGAGCCAAAGACATTGTATAAAAAAATGGCTTTTTATGCAAAATTCAAAAGAAAAGGAGCGGTGGCACCAGAAAGAAGTTCTGGGAGGGAATTTCAGACAGATAAAGTGTTGACAGTAACCAATTTAAAAAATAATAATGATGTTGGCTTATACAATTTGATATCCAGATTATCTTGGTATCAGACAGTAGCTGCATTCCCTGTCTCTTCTACTCTCTGAAGTGCAGCCTGGCTTTAGGAGAGAAACAGGTCTTGTTACCTAGATGATTACCTGTGGTGTATCCAGAGCCTAGATTTGGGGAAGGCGGCTGGTGGCTGCTGGTTCTGCCCAGGGCTCCTCCACATCTGTGAAAACTGAACACCCACAGAGCCCAAAAGATACCTTATTGTTTTATGTGCCCACCTAAATCCAAAGTTACTATCTGTTTAAACGTTACTCCAGTCACTAGCATAGCACCAGAGTCACTGCTAGCCTTTAGGTAATCACTCTCAGCTTAATTACATTCTGTTTTAACTCACAAAGGTAAAGAAAAATCCAGACTGCTTGATAAGTGAATGTCCATTCAGGTTTGATAGCAACAACAGCTGCAAGGCGGATACTGTCTACAATGAGATGCTCTTATTGCTGCAATAAAGAGAAAAGCTTTCTTCCATTTCTTTCTGGGCAGGAAACCACATTTCCTGTCTTCAGTGAAAGAGCATTCAAGTCCATTTTCTTCACCTTGAGCTCCCTGTGGCTGGTCATAACACCACTGTAGTGAAGTAAAGGTCATGCATTCTGCCAGAAGCATTTCATCCCACAATTTGTTGTTGTTGTTGTTCAGTCGTTCAGTTGTGTCCGACTCTTCGTGACCCCCTGGACCAGAGCACGCCAGGCACGCCTATCCTTCACTGCCTCTCGCAGTTTGGCCAAACTCATGTTAGTAGCTTCGAGAACACTGTCCAACCATCTCGGTCCTCTGTTGTCCCCTTCTCCATGCCCTCCATCTTTCCCAACATCAGGGTCTTTTCTAGGGAGTCTTCTCTTCTCATGAGGTGGCCAAAGTAATGGAGCCTTAACCTCAGGATGAACCTTGTTCATCCCACAAACAGGAACTCAAACCTATAGCTAATTGTAACATATCCCTGGTTCTTATCTGCATTCCATTTCTGGCTTTTGTCATAGGAATTGGATTAGAAAGCGATGACCAAGACCAATTACAGTGGTACCTCGGGTTACATACGCTTCAGGTTACAGACTCTGCTAATCCAGAAATATTACCTCGGGTTAAGAACTTTGCTTCAGGATGAGAACAGAAATTGTGCTCTGGCGGTGCAGCAGCAGTGGGAGGCCCCATTAGCTAAAGTGGTGCTTCAGGTTAATAACAGTTTCAGGTTAAGAAAGGGCCTCCGGAACGAATTAAGTACGTAACCAGAGGTACCACTGTAAACGCATACAGAACAGAGTAGAATAGCGCAGACACCAACTACTGAACTAGTCAAACCAACCAAATTCACAAATCACAGGTGACTAGATAGAGATAGGTGTCGAGTCTCAGAGATCACCTGGCAACACCACTTGCCATATGGAGACAAAAATGGTGAACAGAAGAGATCCTACATGTACAGAAGTAATCCTCAAACATTTCACCGGCATATTTTGGAGTAATTACAAGACACATTGTTCTGTCAGTTTTAGCAGAACACGTTAACATTTTTTAGCTGTTTAGCCAGATATTAACATAAATAACTTACCGGTACTTCTTTTATATCACCCATGCTGAATCTTTGGAGTTTGACGAAATAAATATTTTCATATCTATATATCTATATCTATATCTATATCTATATCTATATCTATATCTATATCTATATCTATATTTCCATTCTACCCATAAATATATACATTTCTCCATTCTACCCTCCTGATTCTTTGTGGAGTGTAGCATTTAATAAACTAACTAACTAACTAACTAACTAACTAACTAACTAACTAACTAACTAACACACACAAGGTGTGCAAAGTTGGCCCCCAGATATGACAACTCAGCAACTAATCAGTCATTATTGTGATTCAGAGAATTATATCCAGTATCAAATTATTTATACTGTACAGAGAGAGTCTGGTACTACAGTTTCACATATTGGTGCTTCAAAGGCCTGCCTGTTCCACACAGTCTTTTATCACAAAGGCTCACCAACACCCCTCACATACAAAATGGATTGCCTTATGCCTGCTGGCTTTCCTGCAGGGAAGCTTAACTGATTTTTTACATTCATGCTCTGGATCGATGAGAGGAAACTGCCTCAGGAAAACCCACTTGCTGCTGCTGCAGCGGCTGCTGCATCTAGTTTTGTTTGCAATTCTTTTCTCAAGAGGGTGAAAATTATATGCAGTATTTCGAAAGAAAACCATGAACAGCAAAGTGAGAGAAATGGAGTAAAAAGCAGCTTTTAATTAGGTGGAAAGATTTAAGTAGTGGGGACTGGAAAATATAATGGAAGACAAGAGAATTGAATCACATGCATAAAATGAAGCATGTAAAACAATTCAAGAATGTTAATTAATTAATTAGCAAATGAATAAGGGCTGTACAAAATTTCCACCTACAGATTTCCAGTGTGAAAAGAGGGCTTCTGAATGAAACAAAATGGCCACCATCCCACAGTCATCTTAATTTTCCCAGAATGTCTTTGAGTCCTGATGTAGCAGGGTCCAGAGGCATTTTGGGGAAATGAAGATGGCAGCAACTGCAGCTTCATCCAGTGTTTCACCACACTGGGCTTAGTGATGCTGTCCTTTTAAAAAAATTTTAAGAGGATGCAGGTGACCAGTCCATGAACCCTGGCTTTTGCCAAAGTGAGCCCAAGTCTGAGATTAATAAAATGAGACCTCATGCCTTTGTTAATTTCTATTTTAGGTTCTGTGATAGTTTCCCTAGAAGACATATGAATTGTTCAGTGGTGATCTATGGTGTGTGCACACTCCCAGTGTAAACTGTTTTCAAATTTCTTAACTTCCAGGGAGGAGAATTGCAGACTAGTCATTGGCTGCTGACACTCCTGCCAGCAGAGATAATTATGTGGTGATTGAAGATAAGCAAAGTATATATCTTGAGTAGTATACTCCTTTTTGAGATAAGGGAGTTTAGGGATAAGCTTCACATGCTCAGAAGAAGACATTCATCACACCGGAGACAGAAAACACCGGAGTTTTCAGGGGTGGATGAACGTCTCAAATGAGGAACATTCGTCGGGCCCACACACAGTACAATAGCCCTTACATTAGGTCTTGAGGTTGGCAAAACCTCCTCATT
Source organism: Darevskia armeniaca (assembly GCA_034641395.1). NCBI lineage: Eukaryota > Metazoa > Chordata > Lepidosauria > Squamata > Lacertidae > Darevskia > Darevskia armeniaca. Next base: position 5,972,521 of record JAWWNF010000019.1, on the reverse strand, counting down.
TTAACTATTTCTGAGACAAATTGGATTTTCTATCTGCCAGTTAATCGGCACTCAGAAATCAATTGGACCTGATGGGGGATGAAAAAGCACTAGTTAACAGACTAAAAAAACAAACCAAAATACATATCTTAATTACTGGCAGCTATGAAACAACACAACTGAGAAACTAGCTTTAAATCTGCTTTGAAACTTTATACTGCCTGTAAGTCTCTGTTATGTACATGCTGTGTTGGCTGCAAAAACTAAACTGAACCTTATCTGTGTGAGCAAGGAATGTATATTTAAAAAAATAGACACAAATTTCTGGAAGCAGAGACTGCCAATGGGGGGGATTAATAGAACCCAATAAGGCAAAAAGAACACTTGAATGCCTCATCAATTGTTGGTATCATGTGACAACTGCTAGATGAACAGCTGACAGAATTAAGAGCTGAGATGCATAGAACATTAAAGGAGATTGGATTGGAGATACACCAGGTTAAAGAATGCATAGAACCTGTGGGAAAAGATCTGTCTGAACATAAGAAGGTAAAGGTAAAGGCAAAATGAGTGACAGCAGAAAATGAAATATGCATATAGCTGTCTGGAAGATTGAAACAGACAAAAAGGATGCTGTTGTGATCAGGGCCGGCGCGTCCATTTAGGCGAACTAGGCAGTTGCCTAGGGCACCGAAATGGAGGGGGCGCATAAACAGCCCCACATCGCGTCGGTCTCGCAAAGCTGCATTCAAGCCGCGCACGCCGGGCTCAGGCCACGCGCGCCCTGCCGCTCTCCGCAGAAGGGGTGGAGGCGGAGCGAGCGAGCGGATCAACTTGTCCTAATACGGGCAACTCGGGAAGGGCGCAGGCACGAGCTTGTGCGCTTTTGGAGGCAGCCGGCTCAGCGAACCCACGTATAGCACCCAAGGAGGACCTGCCTCAATCAGCAACAGCAGCAGCAGTATAAGTTGGGACACCCCGCTCCCCAAACATGCAGGTGATCTGCTCTGAGCTGTATCTTCCCTCCGGGAGGTGAAGGGAACGCACACAGGCGTTCATCTGCCGGGAGACCCCATTGTGTAATTTAAACAGGGGCGAAAACTGCGGCGGCGGCAGCGGGCGCCCGGCCGGGCAGGGGGCGGGGCACCGCTCCGCAACGTACGTCATGCGTAATGACATCACGTGCCCCGCCCCCTCACCTAGGGCGCCAAAATCGCTAGCACCGGTCCTGGTTGTGATGCCAGAAGAGACAATTGGAATTAAGAAACAACCTGAGATGGCAGAACAAACAATGGATGCTGCTGTGATTCTGAAAGAGATGATGAATAGAGGCATTAAGAAATAATTAAGATGGCAGTTATGGAGCCAAGAGAGAAAGGGCCTTGTGTACAAATTGAGGTGAACACAGAAGAAAAAGTCTCTAAGCTTTTGGCAATCTGTTTTGAAAAAGAATGGAAGAAGTGGAAGAAGAAGGGTTTTTCCTTTTTTCCTTTAAACCAGGGTGAAGCGTGGCCAACAGGAAATGGGACTGGAATATGTGGAATTGGGTATAAATTAATGAAGACACAAGTAAATAAGTATGAACTACTATACTGTTAAGATTTGTCAGAACCCTTGGGGAGAAATTCATCATATTAGACTGAAGGACTATTTTGGATATTTAATGATGATAATAACTGAAGAGCTTCTTTTGAACTTTTTGTGTGGAAAAAGGCAAATTTGAGATGTCTGGCATTGAAGATTGAGAAAACCATGCCTAGCAAATTGAGAAACATCTGGACATTAATACAGCTAGATGTTACCCTGGAGTGCATACTTTGAATAATTTTTATAATTGTCATATACATAATTTGACAGACAGAGAATCGGAAGCCTTTGTTTTTTTTATTTCTTTTCTTTTCTTACTTTTCTATGATCTCTAATTTTTGGTTTTGTTCCATTAATTCTATCTCTATGTATGTTATGTTTTTTGATGTTCCCTGTTTTGGATAAACGAAGTTACACACAGGAAGGTGATGGACGGGAGATGGAGGTCCCTGCATGAGAGGCAGGGAAGAGAGGATCTCCCAGGGTGGGAGGCTGGGGGAAGAGGGGGAAGCTCCCAGGGGAGAGAGCTGTGTCTGGAATGAGGGTTAAGATATAATTTTGGCAGGGGGCTTTGTATTGGGTTTTTTCTTCCTTCTTTTTCTTTATTTTCTTCTTTTTCTCATTCTTGCCTTTTTCTTATTGATCTTCTCTAGATTAGTTTGACTTTTATTGTATTTTATTTTGAATACTTTTTATAAATTGAAAAAACTATAAATATATATTTATATTTTTTATAAATATAAAAAAACTATCAAGGCTAATGTTTCAAGGAACCATTGGAGTTGTAGTTTAATTAAGGGACTAGAGATCTCTGATGCAGCATTCCCACCAGCCATTACAATCCTCGAAGTTCTCTGGAGGTGACATAGAGATATTGGTTTTACATAGTTTTATACACTTTAACTTCAACCATTTCAAACATTAAAGTAAAAGGTTATTTCAAACCTTTGGATGTCCTTTCCTCCCTCCATGTGTTCCATATTTAAAATAAAGTATTCTGCATCTTTTACCACTATCCATCATTACCATAATTGATTCCACATTACAAGTGCCATTACATCCCTGCCAATGATTTTAACTGTTTACAGTGGTCTTTTAAATATATTAAAATTTTACTCCAGTCTTTTGGGAATACATGATCTTCCTGGTTTCTGATCTTCCCCCGTCAGTTTATCCATTTCTGCATACTCCATCAGTTTAAACAAACAAACAAACAAAAATCCTTCCAGTAGCACCTTAGAGACCAACTAAGGTGCTACTGGAAGGAATTTTTTTATTTTTTATTTTGTTTTGACTATGGCAGACCAACACGGCTACCTACCTGTAACTCCATCAGTTTAGTCTGCCATTCTTCTCTTGTTGGTACTTCTCCATCCTTCCATCTCTGGGCTAGAGGCATTCTCGTTGCCTTCGTTGCATACATGAAAAGTCTTTTGTCCTCTTTTGGTAACTCTTCACCTATTAGACATTTGAACAGGTATAAATCTGATGTATTTATTTTGTGTAAATATGCTGTGCTGGCCACCATTCTGACTTCCTTAGGAAGTGACCCTTGCCACTCGTCAAATGAAAAAATTGGTTGGCATGGCTGTGTTTTAGAATTCCCACTTGTCTCTGCAATGAAAAGCAACCAGCCTATTAGCCTTTTGTGATGCTGGTGGTTTATTATACTCCCCTGATGATGATGATTTGGTTAAAGTTGGCTTCAGTGTGTTATTTTTTGTGCTGAGTGGTACCGGTACAGCTTGTGGAAGACTTATCAGACTGATTTTGTGTTTTTAAATATCATTTTCCTGTTTGAAAAAATTGAAATCTTTCATTTAACCCTTTGCATCAATAAAATATCTTCCCCAGACAGTTTTATGGCCTCACAGGATGAGTAAGGTCTTTTCCTCTCCTTTGTTTCATGGAGTACTCCTGCTGCAGGGTTTTAATGGACATGTGACTATCATAGAAGTGTAGCGGAAAGGACCCAATGGGGTTTAGCCAGATATTAACATAAATAACTTACTTACTTATCTAGATCCACATGAATGTATGCATAAGAAATGGCTAAAGAAAGGATTCTATTTCTTTTAACTTTCCTGCCATGGTTTGTCTAACCTATATTAACATTACCATGCCTTATGGTTTTTTCCAGTGTGTCCGGAGGTGAACTATTTGACCGCATCGTAGAGAAAGGATTTTACACTGAGAAAGATGCCAGCACTCTGATACGGCAGGTGTTAGATGCTGTGTATTATCTTCACAGAATGGGCATTGTTCACAGAGACCTCAAGGTAAGGTAATTTGCAAACAGGACAGATCTATATTATACCATCAGAAACAGCTGTTGACACTATAAGCCTTATTCTTTCTCAATATTCTTGTTTCAAAGTTTTCCATGTCTTTGAGAGTAGAATCAGTTGTTCCAAAAGGCTGTCACCAAAAAGAGCAAGACCATGTCTAGTTCTCCCAATCCTCTAATAACATCTGATGAAATTCAGACTTCCATTTCCGGCCACAGACATGGAAGTAGCTGCCCTGAGGCTCTCTGGAGCCCAAGGGAGGGCTGTTTGGCGGCTAATCTGGGGAGTTTGGTGGGATGATGTGAAACCGCGGACACCGTTTAGCCTCAGACACCAGTTGTGTGAGTGACAGATCCCCTTATATTTTGGATAATTGGTTAAAAGTTTAAAAGGCACCCTTGTTGATATGGTGTTGAAAAAGATTTCAGGAACAATCTTGTTGTGTGTTAGTGAAGAGTTTGAAGAATGTTTACTGCTTTATTTGGAGCTGGGTATGTTTAGTATGGAAAAGAGGAGACTGAGAGGAGATAGGATAGCCATCTTCAAATGAACAAGCTTGTTTCTGTTGCTCTGGAGGGTAGGACTCAGACCAATGGATTGAAGTTACAAGAAAGGAGATTCCGACTCAACATCAGGAATAACTTTCTGACAGTAAGAGCTGTTTGGCAGTCCCCCTCAAGGGTCTGGGGATTACTTGATTAAATTAATTAATTACTTGAGTAAAAAGGGATTACTCCTTCCTTGGAGCCTTTTAAGCAGAGGTTGGATGGCCACCTGTCATGGATGCTTTAGCCGAGATTCCTGCATTGCAGGGGCTTGGACTAGATGACCCCTGGGGGTCCCTTCCAACTCTACAATTAGATGATTCTATGACTGGATTTATCAAAAATATGTTATAGTTAAATAATAGTACTAGCTGTAACTGAAATATGAACAGCTTATGGAAAAGGATAAAGGAAAAAATAATTAATGATAAAATGTTAAACTATTTTAAGTAAAGGATTGGGAAGTAGAACAAAGTATGTGCTATGATGCAGCAAGAAGGGAAGGGGAACACCGCAGAAACAGGGTAGGAAGTCAACTTTAAATTTGTATTAAATTGTATTAATTGGATGTAAATTTGTTAATTTTTTTTGAAAACTAATGAAAATTAATTGGCAAAAAAGAACCATCTTATGAAATTCACTGCATGGTGCCATGCCGTCATACAATTTGTCCCCTTTCTACCGCCCTGCACTAGTGGCTGGCAATTCCATGGGGTTTGGATCCATATTAAATTAGTTTCACTTTGTACTATTCATTGAATCAGTGGGACTTAAGTCATGACTAAATTGCTCCATTGATTTCAATGGGACTGACATCAACAGACGTCTGGATCGAATCCATGATGTCTTTGGTACTTCCACTACAGGGATGTTCATTTGGTATCTGGCTTCTTTTTGGTGCCAGGAGAATAAAATACACCTTTTAATCCAATCAGTTTTGATTCGTGCTGGAATCTTAGCTGTTCAATTTGTATTGTTGTTTTGGTCTATTGTGTAACTGCAATTTAAATGTTTAAGTAAGCCACTTTGGGAGCTAAGGCATACCAATAATGAGTCTACTGAATGGATGAAATAATATTATGGAGCGGGTTGGGGAGAACTAAGCATGACTCAGTGTCATACATAATGTGAAACTCTGCAGGAGGTTCTCTCTTATCTGCACATGGGTCTCGTGTCTCAGCAGTGATCCCTGTGTGGCTGCAGATGCAGGCAACTTTAAGAGACTTTTAGCATTTCCCTGGATGTTCATGGGGAGACATAACTGACATTGAAACCTTCCCGTCCTCCATCATGACCTTCCATGGTTATTTATGATTGTAGCTATTTGTGCCATAGCAACTAGTACTATAAAAATTTGGGACACTGTATTGGCAGGAGTTCATGCCTGTTGGAATTAAAAGGAGTGTGAGGAGAAGTTGGGCTGTTAGTAATTTTACATGTCCTGTTTGTTAGACTGTTAGTTTAATTCAGCTCAAGAATTAGTTGCTTAGTATCTTCTTTGCAAACCCAGGCTTATCCTAAAATAATGTGATTTGCAGGAAATAGCTTATAAGAATTATTCCTGACACAGAAGCTCTGAAGAGCAAACTCAAGAAATTCAGACAATGGTCTGGATAAGCTATTTTAAATCTTCTACACTTTGAACTTAAAGGAACTCCTTGCTATGTTTTTTAAACAGCTTAAGCTTATTAGCAACACATGCCAAAGAGAACTATGAAATGTGACTCAAAGAAGGAGCATAAAAAGGAATTAATTTGCAAATGACTTGGGAGTTTATATAAGGACCCAATAATTCTGAGAATTCTGTGTTTGCATCCACCCGTTAGAAATGCCTGCCTAACTTAGGCTGCAAGGCAAAGTTTTGAATTCGATCATAATATGATGATGATGCCTTAAATGGTGGTGCAACTCTTTACATCAGCTTTGGGTTTTGACCAGGGAATACAGCAGTATTAAATCATTCCATCTGTTTCTTGTCATTTCTTGGAATCTCCTGGCTGGAATATAGATTGGGTTTATAAAAGGAATATGTTAAATTATGGTAGGAATTTGTACCACTTTCTTGGCAACCCTGTCCCTAATGTTATTGGAAATGCTGGCCACCTCTCTGTGCATGAATAGAAATATGTTCCCAAGGCCTAATCCTGCAAGGTAGCTTCCAGGAACACACTAAGTTCATTAAACGGAGGCTGCACAGTGTCTGACCAAAGAAAAGGACCCAAAACATTGGTGATGTAGCAGCCGCGGAAGAAAAATCAAAATTCTCCAAAGTGTTTGTGTTAAGGAAATGATTCATTGGATGTTAATGAATTATTAAAAGAATGTGTTGCAGGTTACACACTTCATAGCAGATCAGCCTTTGGGGGGTTTGATGTTGATCTGAAGCCAGATGTGAATGAATATAACTGCCTGGCAATTTAATGGGAGGCTTTACTTCATACCACAAGAGAGAGAGAGAGAGAGAGAGAGAGAGAGAGAATGAATACAGCATCTCTGCTCCACCAAACACTTTCAGTCCCCATTTTTATTAGTTCAGGTACTCAGCATCCTTTTCAATCACTTGAACACAAATGAATATAGGGATACAATTTTATTGAATACAACAGATTATTTTTGCTTCATTAGCCATATCTTTGCCTCCATGGGTGTTTCTGCCTGTGTAAATGTTTCTCTCAAGTAGTTTGTCTGTGTTTCTATACCATGCTACTGAAGCCTGCTTCTGTATGATGCCTCAAGAGGCTGCACAGAATCATCTTGAGATGAATTCAGTGTTTGTGAAGTGTACCTGGGTGCCTTTTTAAGCCAGAGGTTTGGCTGCAACTCACCACTTGCAGTTGTCCCCAGCCTTCAGTCTGGTCCTGAAAGAGGGGGGCAATGTTGTCTATGACACTGTTGTAACATGAAGAACTTGCTTCCTTGCAACCAGACCTAGATGTTTTCTCTATAGGAGTCCTTGATTGATTTCTTTGTGAAACTTCATTGCAATTGCAGCATGGCTGCTGTTTGTGGCTCAGAAGGGCTGCAACACACACACACACACACACACACACACACACACACACACACACCTGTGCCAGATGTTCCTGAAACATATTATATAAAAAAGGAGGTGCAGGTGCATCTTTGCTTAAAGGTGAATAGATGACCAAATGCTGCCAAACTTTAGCACTACTGCTTTTTTCTGGCCAAATTACTGAATCTTTCATGCTTGTGTGATGGGCAGAAATCCACAGTCTTTGATGTGGAGAACACTCCTTCTGTTGAATGTCTGCTTCACTGCAGCTGTTAGAAGCACAGGAGTCTGGTCAGAAAAAGATGACAGCCCACCTTACCTAGGATGACTTAAATGCAAAAGAGTATGGGGCTCTTCTACCTTTTGTAATGATATAGAGAGGGGAATATCATGAGCTACTGTTCAAATCAGTTGCACCTGAAGAAAATTCCACCTTCTGTATAGCTGTTAAAGGTAAAAACAAAAACAAAAAAACTACAAGAGACACACACTACTAACAGTTCAAGAGCCTGATCTTCAGTTGCATCTGCTCACACTACTCAATTGCATCATGTGTCTTAGTAAGTTGTCACAATACATTTTCATGCTAAACCATACATCTGGCAAGCAGAGATTTAAAAGAATTATTATATTAATAAACTGGATGGCATATGAAATAGAGAGATACATTATTTAACCCAACATTCATACCCAGGTTTGTTTTCTTAATATCTCTGCAGCCTGAAAACCTGTTGTACTACAGCCAAGATGAAGAATCTAAAATAATGATAAGTGATTTTGGACTGTCAAAAATGGAAGGTAAAGGTGACGTCATGTCCACAGCGTGTGGCACCCCAGGATATGTCGGTAAGCACATTACAGCATAATTTTCAAGAATTGTTTCATGAGAATTTTCCACTGATATCCCTGGCATTTTCTGCACTGGTTCAGACTAGAACAATTGTTTGTGGTAACTCGCCAAGCCACATGCAGTCCAACAGCCATATATTGTTGCTTAAGAGAACCTATTTAAGACTTTTGCTTTTGTTGCCTCCCTGGAAGTAAAGAAACAGAGGGAGGGGTATCAGGCACCTAGCAAGCCACAATTCATGGTTGATGGGTAACATTTGGCCTTGGCTGGTCAAGGCTGTAAAGGCCTCTGGTACCAACAGTAGCTTCTAGGAGATGATTTGCTCTGGGTTTATGACACAGGAGGAAAAAGCCTTCCCCACATGTTCTGGTCCCAATCCTGTTGCCCCTACAGCTTTTATCTAAATGTTCACTCATCTAATGTACCATTTAGTTTCACTCTTAGATGTTGAAGATAATTGGCTAGATTTGAGAGGTGTTTGAAAATCGAAGTTACTATCTCCTAATGCACATCTTTGCATCTGCCAGCTCAGTTGTAGCATTTGAAGAAAGTTACAAAGATGCATATGCCGTTTATATATCCTGTATCACATTTTGAATTAACTATAAAAAGTCATATATACTGTATTGTTTCTATAATATATGAGATGCATTTATTTTGAGATTTCAAATTAAATTTTCTCTACTTGTACCGGTAGTTAATTGTCTTTAAAAGGCCCATGATTTTGTCTGGGTCAAGGCTAGCTAATGTGTTGCCCTCCAGATGTTAAATTACATGCTGGCTTGGACTGATGGGAGGGAGTTCATAAGCTCTGAAGTGTGAACATGTAGGCTATCCCTGATCTAAGCTATAAATAAGCTCCCTGAATCCTTGAGAGCTCAGGGAATGTACCTCAGGATGTAATATTGGCCTCAGAAGTCAACACCCTAAAAATCTCAGTTTGCTTTTGGGGGCGGGTTGATGGTCCTCATTTTTATTATTTGCTTACATACGTGGTGCCAACAATGTGGAGCATAACAATGAGAAAACCTGTACCTGCCCCGAGGAGAACCTACAGTCTAAAAGCCAAGAGAGGGAGAGGATAAAATGGAGAAGGGATAAATAGAGGAGGGATGTACATCTGTTCTCTTACTCATACTTAGGCTTTCCATGGGCAATGAGAGCTATAGACTTGTGTAAAAGGCTTCATGAGTGGGTTTTGCCATGGATGCAAAATTGCATAATAAAGGGCTCATCCACACTTCCATTTGTGCCACAGTTTCTAGCCACAGTCCATGATTTGCAGGCACAGATCCGAGTGGTGTTTTTCCCTTCCACTTTCCCTTAGAAAACCCACTGTTTATTGTTGAATCAGGACAAAGTAATGTCAATCCGTGGAAAACCCGATTGAGGGGTGAACAGCAGGTTTTCCCAGGAGAAGTGGTGGGAGGAAAATAAACATGTCTACAGTCACAGATCTGTACATAGAAATCATGGCAGAAATGGAAGGATGGATGGGCCCAAGCAATGCAATATTTATAAAGGCCACAAAATTCAGTTTTTATTGTCACAGAATTTAGGATGCGGGTGGCACTGTGGGTTAAACCAAAGCCTAGGGCTTGCCGATCAGAAGGTAAGCAGTTCGAATCCCTGGGGTGAGCTCCCATTGTTTGGTCCCTGCTCCTGCCCACCTAGCAGTTTGAAAGCGAGATGAGCGCCACAACTCCAGAGTTGTCCGCGACTGGACCTAATGGTCAGGGGTCCCTTTACCTTTACATGTATTTATTTTTACATTTAGTGTTGCAGAGTGCATACAGTACTATAAAAGTCCCCCAGCAGTGTCAGATCCAAGAGTTCCAAATATCACCCAGTCAAGGCTATACAAAGAGGAAGTGCCTGCTTAGCTCAAGCCTGTTAGGATTTTATCCAGCCATTTATTTAAAACTTCTGAAGAAAGTCAGATTACCCTAACAATTTAGGCATGTAATAAGTACTTTCACTGGGCCAATCAAAATTGAAAGATGGAACAAACTTCTTAGTTTCACAGAACTCTTCAGAGGGCAAAAACTGGTATTAATAGAATAAAAAAAGGAGGCAAATAATCTTGTGGTGGGAGAGAGAGACAGACATAGCCAAGGATCTTGAACTAGGCATCCTGCAACATGCCAGTGCAACTGCTCAGCCAATGTTACATGGTCTTGGGCCATATTACATGCATCCTTCTGGCAAATTCTGGGAATTGGCTAGGAATTTACCACAAGTGTACAATCTGTCAGGCATAACACTGCACACAGACATGCCCGTGCACATGGTAACTGTTTTTCTTGGTAATCTTGAAACATGGAGCAGATTTGATATTCCTCAAAATTCTGAGTAAGGATCATACCAACACATGTGATATTATTTTATAAAATAGTGTACAGCTTGTGCCGGATTAGATTTTGGAGTTAGTTTGGTTTTGTGAAATTCAACTAGAGACCTTGTTCAGTCTATGAGTTGCATGAGAGCTAAGAAAGCTCATTTGAAGAGTCTTCATATTGCTTGCTTATCTCCCTTAATTAAAATGTGCTGGGATCATTGATCAGAAACAATATGTCTCTAACAAGCATCTCTCCCCCCCCCCACTTCATTCTCTTGATTGAAAAGTGACTGAGGATGAGAGCTTTTTACTTCTATTTTCAGAAAATAGTCCCATCATACTTTCTAAAACAGTAGTTATGAGAAGGAAACAATGTTTTGTGGAAATAGGGAGCTGCTGAGAGGATTATTGGAATCATGTCAACTGATGATTTGAAGTGATGCTGATTGAGTCTCCCTGTATTATTGACAACAAAAATGGATATGTGAAAGCCCTATGAAAAACTCATTTTGCTTCCCTTGGAATTTTTCTGATATTTGAGCTGATACCTCAAAATTCATTCCTCATGTTTTGATCAAAATTTGGTAGAGGCAGCCTCTCCTGGACATTATTATCCATGTTCTGGTAACATCTAGGACTGACCACTGCAATGCCTTCTCTGTTAGGCTGCTAGCTAGGCTGTTGACTGGGATTGGTCAGTGGGAATATATCTCAGTGGTATTGAAAGAAGTTTGCTGATTTACATTCCATTTCCAATCCAACCTGCTTGTGCTCACTGCTCAAACGCCTGCAGCAGGTCCCAGGTGCCTGAAAGAAGGCTGCTCCTATACCAACCTGCTTGTGAATGGAGCTCATCTTTGGAGGCTGTCCTCCAGATTCCCCCACCATCCAAGGTAACATGGGTGGCAGTCAGAGAACGAGAACTTGATCGGTGGTGGTGCTCTGTCTGTGGAATCTGCTGCCGTTGGGCACCAGGCCATAACAGTTTTATTCTCCCAAACTTTTAAATGTATTTTTAAACATGCTGTTACTTATTATATCTTATATATGCATTTTATCTTTCTTTTCTTTTTTGTATACTGGTCTCTGCTGAAGAGCTGTATCTAAATATTTCCTATTGTCTAGCTTGTACTCACTGTCACAAACATAACCGAGTCCTTTGCATTTGTGAGTCCATCTTCCCTAAGGTTGTGCTGATGTAGGTCATTTTAACCGCCATCACTACACCAAAAAAGAAGATTGCTTCATTGTTGTTGTTGTTGTTGTTGTTGTTGTTGTTGTTGTTGTTTTATTTATACCTCTCCCATCTGGTTGGGTTTCCAGCCCCACCACAGATCTCCTAATATTACTATTAAACAAGTTTACATCTGTCCTGTAAGTATGCTCTAAGCTTTCATAACTCTGCCTGATCACTGTTTCATATGAATGATCTGAGCTCCTCTGGGACACTGCATCTTGGAGTCAACCCCTTAAGCCTTCAGGATTCCACCTCAACACCACCATGGTTCTAAAACTGTGTGTTGTATCCAACTTACTTAGAGTAGACCTGCTGAAATTAACAGACCTAAGTTAGTGGTGCCTATTTTTTTCCAGTGGATCTCCCCAGAGTATGATTAATCTTGGATGCCACCCAATATTTCTTTCAACTCCTGCCAAACAACCTTTAATAATTCCAAGCATTGATTCTGCTGCGTTTCCTCATCCTGGAGGCAAGAAAGAACAAAAACAAACAACACTATGAAATAAAATTTTAAAACATTAAAAGTTAATGAATGGTTTTGTGGAAATGAATTGCACATAATTATTTTTTATTGCCATTCCCACTCTGAAAACTAACACTGATACAACATTTAATTAAAAACTATAATGACTTAAACATCAGTGACCTATTTCTGAACTCTGCATTTAGTAATTAAAATAATTATTAAAATAAAATAATTAGAAATCCATGATTAGTTGTAGGCTTAGTGTGCTCCTTGCTTTCCTATTTGTTTTGTGACCGGTATGAACGATGCTCCGGGGGCCAGTGCCCACACGGCCAAGGGGCCCAAGATGGGGTGGCACCAGCAGCAGTGCTGGAAGGATGGCAGCAGGACCCAGGCAAGGGGTCAGTCCCGGGAGTGCCCTGCAAGGGGGGTGGCACCAGCGGCTGCCAGAATATGCCAGGCACCAATGTTCTTAACTATGTTGAGAAAATCTCTTCTCCATATGGGTTGCATTACAAACATGAAATACAGAAAACCCGTGTGAAGTTTTGATTGTATGAACTCACTCCATGTATCTTTGCTTTGCTTCCATATCTACATTATTGATGAGCGTGATACTTCATTAATAGTTGCAATATACCTGGAAAGGGAGAGTGGCATGTACCGTCTTTCCCCCTTTTTAAGACACCGTCTTATAATTTTTTTTCCTCAAAAAAACACAGGGTGGCTTATTTTGGGGGGATGTCTTATTTTTATTACGTCAGTACGGTACAGTACAGCCTCCCCCTGCGCGCTGAGCAGGCGGAGCAGAACTCCGCAAGAGGCGCGTTTCCCTCCGCGCCTCTCGCTGGTTCGCTGGCTCCCTGCACACGGGGAACAGGCAGGGCAGGAAGAGGCATCTCCCCCCCCTGCGCCTCCCCCTGTGCGCTAAGCAGGCGGGGTAGAACTCTGCAAGAGGCGCGTTTCCCCCCCCCCCGTGCCTCTCACTGGTTCGCTGGCTCCCTGAGCACGCAGGAGAGGCTGAGGAGGTGACGGGAACAATGGCGGCACCCCGGCTTACTTTTGGGGTATGTCTTACTTCTCACAAAGGTAAAAAAACCCTGCCATGGCTTACTTTATGACTACGTATTAAAAAAGGGGAAACAGGGTAGACACCCTATGAAATTCATTCATTGCTTCAGTGCAGTGATCTTCATTTTAATATAGACTGGGAATGAGTATGCATTTGAATCCAGTATAGCAGAATACTTTACTTCTGTTCTCATTCCATGCACATTCTTATTCTTGAACAATGGAGTAACTGTTGTGATATTCCAGTGAAGTAGGAACAAAGGACATGCTCCCGTCTGCCCATTCACCCCCGGCCGATGTGCCGGGAGACTTTCAAACGCCTGGAATTCACTAGCAGACTCCAGAGACCTAGCTTCGGAAAGCTAAGCACTCCCAATCCACGCAGCAGCAGGAAGTTGCAAACCAGAGACTGGCAATAAGCGTATTTACAAGCATTTATTTACAAGAACATGAGGACAAGAAAAGCACACCTTCATGTTCATAGCGAAAACGAAAGAGAGTACAGACTGAAGACAGGAAGTTCCCAGCAGCACACTGGTTCATTACACAGACACATGATCAGCTTCCATCCTCAGTCTGTTATTAAGGTGGGATGGGAATCATAACAGTAACTACTGTATTTATTTAAATAATAGTTACATTCAAAATTAGACATTTCATTTTAATTAAAAAATAAGGTCCATGTTGTAGATCTTGTATTTTCAAAACTTACATCCACCCTAAGGAAGAAATAGATATATCCAACACCTGAAGGCTGGGCATGCTAGACATCAGCACAGGTACAGATGAGGAGTGTTGTACCATCTGCCAGCCGTTCAGGAGCTGGCTGGAATGACTCTCAGGTATTTGTATTTGCCATCTGCTCTGCAGGGTAGGTCCTTTACCTGGCCCATTAAAACACATAAGGATCTCTGGATTGGGGTAATTATTGTGGGAATCATTGGGAGAATATTGCACAGGAAGAGCCATTATAACATGCTTCCATTGCTTCTGAAGATCAATAGTGCAATCCTAGGCATGTCTACTCAGAAGTAAGCTTCATTGAGTTCAGTGGTACTTACTCCCAGATAAGTGTGTACAGGATTGCATCATATACTGCTTTATATTTGAAATGTGCTTTGTGTTTCTTGTGGGTGCCAGCTCTTCTTCTGCTTTTCTCTTTTCTGTGTGGTTTGTTGCCCAGGCAACATGAGATAAACACACTAAAATGATTGTGCCATTCCCTGTGCTTATGCCCTCCACCAGTTCTGCTGCTGATATGACACTTGATGGCCCCTTGCATGTCTTCTCTGTGGTATCTCACATTAGGGAACTCTTCTGAGTCACAGGGTCACTCTGCTTATCCAGTGCGCTCTAACATCACCAGGCATATAATCCTGCCCCGTATCCCTCAAAGAACGTTAGTTTATACCAGAGGCGAGGATCCTGTCTCACCCCAGGGCCAAATCCCCTGAAGGGCATCTCCCATGAGCCACATGCCAAAGGCAAAAGTGGGTAGGTGTGACTCTTTCCCTTGTACGGGAGGCTACATTTTGGCCACACAAAAACCTCCGCCCAGGCAAGCAAGAGGCCTCATTGCAGTTCAGATATACTGTATTGGCCCGAATATAAGCCGCACCTGCAAATAAGCCGCACCTTTAAAATTCAAGGGGGGGAGGGAGAAAAAAAGACAATACCCGAATATAAGCTGCTCCCTTAAAATTCCACAGGCACTCACACTCACATTCCGTTTTACCGTATGTCTGTTTCAGCAGCAATATCGTAAAAGCCAATTTTTGTAAGGCCACAAATTAACTTTTCCCGGTTGGAATTGGGGGTGGGGGGGAGTGTGGCTTATATTTGGGCCAATACGGTACCTTCTTGCCAGGCAAAAATCCTTGAGAAAGGTGTGGAACTGGGCCAACAAACCCAGTGGCCTTGGGGGAGGGAGTCCTGAGCCCCAGGTGAGGAGGCTGGAGGCATGCATTTGGCCCCCAGACCCGAGGGTCTCACCTCAAGTATGAGCTGCTCCTTGAAATATGTGATACACAAGGATAAATATAAAGGAAATTGGATTTTGAAGCTTTAAGATGGATTAGGACTTTTGCTGTACTCAAAGTCTTAATCCATCTTAAATCTTCAAAATCCAGTCCCAAGACAAATATTCCTTTCTACTGAATTGTGAACTAGGGTTGGACATTTAGCCAGCTAAAAATGGTTTGAGTCAAGATACCTGGGAAAGACAGATTTAACAACAACAAACAGCAATAACCCTCATTAGAGCAGTGGGATAAGTTTATTCAATACTGCAAATAAAATTGTTCTAAGACTTGATCCAACTCCCCTTGAAATATGCAAGAGTGCAATTATTTTTTTTATTTTAGTAAAATATTAACTGGGCCTTTGGTTTTGGTTTTCCTGCTTCAGGGTATGCAGCCTTTCATTCTGAGAGGCAATTTGATGAAATTTCTGAGTTGTCAAAATCCAGATGAGAACCAGTTTAATAATTCCTTCCAACCCTAAAAGTTATAATAAACCATGGCTGTACAAATTCTGCTCATTTCATTGCTTCATGTTGCTGGACAGAGTTGAGACTTCCATGCTGGTCACTGAGGACAGGAATTCCTTGAACATGCACTTTATTTTGGGCATTTAAATGATCCCAACATTATTTCTTGAGGAATCTTTTTGCTACTAATCCTATTTGGGTAAAGGTAAAGGGACCCCTGACCATTAGGTCCAGTCGCGGACGACTCTGGGGTTGCACACTCATCTCGCTTTACTGGCCGAGGGAGCCGGCGTTTGTCTGCAGACAGTTTTTCCAGGTCATGTGGCCAGCATGACTAAGCCGCTTCTGGCGAATCAGAGCAGCACACGGAAATGCCGTTTACCTTCCCGCTGCAACGGTCCCTATTTATCTACTTGCAATTTGATGTGCTTTCGAACTGCTAGGTTGGCAGGAGCTGGGACCAAGCAACGGGAACTCACCCCTTCGCGGGGATTCGAACTGCCGACCTTCTGATCGGCAAGCCCTAAGCTCTGTGGTTTAACCCACAGCGCCACCTGCGTCCCATCCTATTTGTGTAGATTACTTAATTCCTTTAATGTCACAAATGTAAGAAGAGAAAGAAACCAAAAGAATGCCTAAATTCTCTGCCCCCTTGGTAGGGTGCATTACCTAAACCAGGAGGCCAGATCTGGCTAGTGCAGCTCATAAGAGGCAGTCTTCTAATCTGGTGCCAGCCAGATGATGCTGGAATGCAATGCCCATCACCCATAAGCACTGGCCATGCTGACTGGGACAAGTTCTATATATTTTTTGCTGGAAGATCAGCAATTTGACATTTACCGGTAAGTCCTTTGAGCTTCTTATGTGCTTTAAAATTATAATGTGTAAGCAGCCAGAGAAAACCTAATGGCAGATTTTCTTTTTAGTCTCAAAAGATCCACCTAATATCACAAAATGATATTCTGGGAAATGTGTTCTTCTGGGGTGGATGGGAGTGTTTTACAGTGCCTAAATCTAGTTGCACACTAGGCAAGTGTTCAAATGATAAGACAACTTTTTGCTTTGAAAATTCAATGGCTACTTTACATTTTAAAGGATTGGAGTTGCAGGGCTTTAAAAATCCACTGCTAAGCATTTGGAAATGAAAGGTGCAATCATAAGCAACACACTTCTCTAGACTTTTATAACAAAGAAGCTGCTTTTTAAAAATATCCTTGTTTTTAGCAAAACAGTATTCACTAACCAAGAAAACTATATTACAGACCATTTAATAAAAGTAGTCAGGGATTCATAACAGTGACTTTGTAGGCAATACATTTCAGTTCTTAGAAGTTTGTGATTGTCCATGATCTTCTGCTTCTGTTGGAAACAAAACAAGCAAACCCCCTACATAGGCTGTTATGAATACGGGTTCCAAACCAGTAGTGGGTTTGAGAATCAGATCTGCAAGAGAAAAGCAGCAACCGACTGCTCAGACTAATGTACATTTAAGCCAGATGCATATGATTGCCACCCTAAGATCACTTTTGACAAAAGGCAGCCAGGAAGAAGAAGAAGAAGAAGAAGAAGAAGAAGAAGAAGAAGAAGAAGAAGAAGAAGAAGAAGAAGAGATGTACAACAACAACAACAACAACAACAACAACAACAACAACAATTTATTATTTATACCCCGCCCATCTGGCCGGGTCTCCCCAGCCACTCTAGGCGGCTTCCAGCAAACATTAAAATACATACACATGTCACAGATTAAAAATTCCCTGAACAGGGCTGTCTTCAGGCATTTTCTGAATGTCAGATAGTTGTTAGTACCTTTGACTTCTGATGGGAGGGCGTTCCACAGGGCGGGCGCCACTACCGAGAAGGCCCTCTGTCTGGTTCCCTGTAGCTTTGCTTCTCGCAAGGAGGGAACCGCCAGAAGGCCCTCGGCGCTGGATCTCAGAAACAACAATTCATATCTGTCTTTCACAGTTTAGGGAGGTACCGGTATGTCTGTTTCAGCTGAAAAACCATGTAGTGCACAATTCAGTCAACTATGGTTCATGATTAAGATAATGCAGTTATTATTCTGATCCACATTGGGAAAACCTAGTATAGTACATGTAACTGAAATTGCTGTATATTCTTCCCCTTTTTACTTTGACTCCATTTTCCTCTCCTTTCTCTCGTCTCCTTTGTTTCTGTCTCTCAATTTGTAAGCCTATTGAGGCAAGGAGTATCTCACACAACATGCATGGATGACACAATATGAAACAACAATAACAATGTCCACTTTTACAGATAAGTGCCATAAATGTGCAGTGGCAGCATCCAGGAAGGCACGAGTTCCCTACCCCAATCCTTAGTTTGTGGACAACTTTTGCTTAGCATTAATTCCTATCACTTTGTGACAGGCAGCTAGCCCTGCTTCTGACAGCCAAGGCAGATCCTGAGTCAGCTTGCTAGAGGGGCAGTGACAGCTGTCTCACTTAGATCCCTTTGCAGGAGAGGTAGCATATCATGGTGACACACTGCACTAGATTGTTGTCTTGTCCCAAATCTTCCATTTGGCAGCACACTGCTGCAGAGCTGTCAGGATTTCTTAGTGATCAGTGTGAATCAAAGCTGCTGTGAAACGTGTCTTTTTCAAGTTTCCAAAAGTTTTGTGTTTGTTTTTTCTTGGCAGGAAATTGATGGCCTTCCATCCCTTTTTTCTCCTCCTTGTTTTTATTTACAGTCCTCTGATCTGTCAGATGCTGCTCATGAGTATGATTCACAGTTTAAAAATAAAAGCTCCTTAAAAACTTAACATTTCAAATGGTGGATGTGGGGGCTCATGCCAGGAAGGTGACAATCAGGAGTAGCTCATATCCATTAGCAGGTGGAACACAGGACTGACTCCCCTCATCCATCTGTCAGCTGTTGGCTCATAAATGCTTGAGATGGGAGGAGAGGATTTTGCCACTCCTTTGCAGAAGCAAGCATTTGTTTCCTTGTCTAAGCCTCAAAATATATACATAAATAAGAAATATAAAGTTTATTTCTCAAATGTTTCTGACCGAGGACAGGTTTGCATGGTGTTTTATCCTCCAATTCACATGAAAACAAAGTGGAACCAAGTGACTATGGTGGCACAATGGGTCAGTGTGTCTGGCTGTTAACCAGAAATATGCATAGAATTGTGCATTTTCCAATGCACAATTTCCAGTGTTTGATTTCAGTGCATTTCAACCAGTTGTGCACATCATACAAGTGTGGAAGCAAAAGAAATAGAAAAGCAGAGTGGATAGTGGATAATGTGTGGATCTATGCAAGTTGAAGTCCAACTTCTACTTGCCTGTAATAGAAATTGTATTGAAGATTCCAATGGCAGATTGTCTATTCAACATGAGATGAAGAGACCTGAATTTACCAGTCTGTCAAACACATATGCATAGCTTCATGTGAGACTTCACTCTCAAAAATAACCATCTCTGCAAGTGGCCTGTTCATAGTAGTGCAATGCTAAAAGATGAAACTCGTATGAAACTGCAATTCCTCACCCATTAACTGATATTTCTGTAATGTTTCTATATGTAAAATGGGAAGTGTGATTTGGGGGGGGGGAGGTTCCTTTCTGTGATATTATGAGAACAACACTGTAGAACATCGTCCATTTGCACATATTTCTGAACAAGAAAGATTTATTTGCGCTGCAAACTTATATCAGTTTGTAATTGTTTAACTGTCATGACTTCACTCAAAAAATATTGAATTGTAGTTTTGTCAAGGTGCTGAAAAAAATGTTAGAGATTTCTTGATCCTCTCACAGAACTATAGCTCCTAAAGTTTCCCGAGGAAAGGGAATGACTATTAAACCGTACTGTAATTAGTGTAGATATGCTCATAGTATCACAGCTACCTTAATTTAGATCCTAAAGCATCTTGGGGCAGAAAGCTGACTTTTTACTTAGGTTTTTCTGTGACGCACACTGTGTTTATCAGAGGTTGCAGCTATTGATCTTGCTGGATGGGGCTGATGTGAATTGTATTCTGAAACATCTGGCAAGGGCCATGTTGGCTACATTGATGGCACCTCCACACATGTTGGGTGGAACAAAGGGGTATGCATGTGGAGAATGAAGTCCACTCATTCAACATGGCTTTACCTATGTACCCCATAGGGGTTCCAACAACCCATCATAACAGATTTTGGAGTTGTTTGAGGAAGATATTTGAGAAAATCCCAAAATGTGAGTGGACCTTGTTCCACATGCTCAACAACTTAGATGAATGCCTCCCACATCTATATAAATAATGTCTGGCACTTCTGAGGTTCATAATTCCAAGTTTATATTTCAGTGGCAATTGAATAGAGCAGGGGCAATGTATGTTAACTTCAGTGAACAACTGTTGAGTTCTATGTTTGGATTTTGTCACATTTATGGATTTTCCTTCCCTCTCCTTCCTTCTTTCAGCTCCTGAAGTTCTTGCCCAGAAACCCTACAGCAAAGCAGTAGACTGTTGGTCCATTGGAGTTATTGCATATATTCTGTAAGTAGTATCAAATGAGGTTACACTAGTGATTTCATTATTAATCTCAAATACTTTCACACACAGTGTCCCAAGTAATAATAACTAATAGTGGGTTGTTTGCTCAGTGACCACCATTTTCAATCAGACCCATGATCAGATCTCATGTACCATTCCATTTTTCTAAAAATCAGTTTTCCTAAATGGGATGAACAGCAGCTTGATGGGGGAGGCAATTTTCATTGTAAAAATGGTGCAGGAGGAAAGGGTTAACCCCACTTCCCATTCTGTCCCACAGCCAAGTTACCCCATTGAGGTGGAAGTTCTGGTCAGAGATCACATCTGATCAGATTTGGCCCTGAGTCTCTGAAGTATTTTAAGATGTTGCCTCACACTGCTATGCTTTTAAGCAACTGAAATGTTAATGTTTTTATTATGATCATTGTATTGTAGCAGACATTTTCACTGATTGGAAGCTGCCATGAGAATCTGAACTGGCTGGTTTAGCAGAATAATATTCATAAATAAATAAATAGACAAAATTGGACACAGAGCAATGGGGAAAGAAGCTAATTCTGGCTTAGTGCTGGTTTTTAAATGCATGGTTGAGTATATTGTAGATTACAAGTTCCAAAAATGTAAAAACCTCAAACAAATAAGATGTGATAAGAAATACTAAGGTTGCTTCAGTGCCAGCCCTGAATGCTTCACTTTAATCATATCCAGTTCTCAGCAGCTTTATGATCAGACTTTTAAAAAATCAGAAAATTCATATTGTTTGCGTTCAGCAGCTTGAAACTTCCTGTTATTCCATATGTCACATTCATTTTATTTTATTTTAAAGCAACTACATTGAAGGTCCCAGATTTTTTTCCTGTTACAATTTGTATATTTAAAATAGGAAGATTCAGCCCAAAACTGTCATCCTCAATTACACACTGAGAGCAGATCTATTGATTGCTCCAGCCCACAACACAACTGCTAGGGGATCGAGAGATAGTCACTCAACGACACTACATGAAGATGTCACATGTTGGATAAATGAAACACCCCTGGGGGAGGGGGACAAGGGAGGGAAGCAACATTGGGGAGGGGGGAGAAATGCTCAAACCCTGTCATTTAAAAGTCATTTCCTCTTCACTAAGAATTCTGAAAATTATAGTTTATGGAGTTAGGGAAGTTAGGGCATCTCTTCAAGTTACAATTCTTAGGGGGGAAGCTGTGACAGTTAAAGTGGTAGAAAGCCATGATAGGTTTGTGGTGTTGAAAAATCATGGCATCCTCCAGAATACTCCATATGATCCTGTTACCTCAAGCCAAGTCGCCACTGCCTTGCAGCACCCGCCCTGGTTTGCCTGTCTAGCCTTTTCTTTCCCCTTTCTCCAGCTCCACTACACCCCTTCTACCTGGGGGGGGGGGGGCTGCCCTGGAATCTGGACTACGTGGTTTTTAACATGCTGAGCAGCAACTATTTCGTTACAGATCTCAAATCAGTGTGCTACACAAGTGATACTTATTTGAAAAATGGAACTCAGAGAAGCAGCCTTCTTGTCTTCCAGATTAATGTTTTTAGATTAATGCCCTTTATCTAGAATGGAGGGAGGAGGCTGAAGGAGGATGGCAAGCAGAGAAAGCATCACAGCTCCCAAGAAATCCTGGCAAGGCTGGTTTTTACTAAGTGGTCCCTTGTCAAAAATATTGTGAAGAATGACTGTCACTTTGTTTTGTACATGACAGTTCTTGAGCTGACTCTCAATGGAAAGATGAGCAGTTGCTGAAGGAGAGAGAGAGTTGTGTGTTGTACATTTAGGGCTTATCCACGTGTACCTTTTGCCCCACTCTTTCTGGGCAGAGCTTCAATGTTCCTTGTCCAAGTGGTTTTTTGCCCCAAACTTTCACAGCAAATTTGGGTTTTCCACAGATTGATGGCTGCTCAGATCACTGGCACCAGGCATAGGGGGTGCAAGGGGTTCTAGCCTCCTCAATATTTTGAATTGGGGGCCCAGCTCCCCCCAATATTGAGGGGACCGACATCCCCCACCACTGCCAGGCGCTTTCCATGCGCCCCAGCCTCCATCCAGGAGCTGGGAGGGGGCTGGGACCAGCGAGGGTGAAGATCGCTCTCCATGAGTCCCACCCCCACTGGGCGCATGCTGAGGAGAGGACGGGGGGCATATCAGCACCCCTGGCTCAGCTCCAGCTTTTAAGAGTATGTTTTTGTGGTGAAAGCTCTGGAGCAAAAAAAGGGGGGGGCACTCAGACACAAGGAAAGGTAAGTGTGGTTGGGCCCTTATTCTATGGGATAAAGGATCTTAAATACCGGTAGTGTATATTTACTTAAAACAGAGTCAATTCTGAATTAGTGCTGCCCTAATTCAGAGCTTCACATATGGTGTAACTTTCCACTCCTACGGCCCACTCGAGACGGCTCAAAATTATTGTAGCCCATGAATTACAAAATGGTGAAAAACCATGGGGGGTAGGCTGACATACCATTTGGAAGCCCAAAGTTAATTGTGAAAAATTCTACTTCAATCACTTGTTGTCATGTGACTCAAAATGTCCTGCTTTTTTAAAAATTGTGTGTATTAGGCTCTGTGGGTATCCTCCCTTCTATGATGAAAATGACTCCAAGCTTTTTGAGCAGATCCTTAAAGCAGAATATGAATTTGACTCTCCATATTGGGATGATATCTCTGACTCTGGTAAGGAGCAAGTAGAATCACAAATTAGGTACTTAGGCATATCAGTATCCTTTGTTGTTATTACTGAACATACTTTTTCTGCATCATACATTGTTTTAAATATTGCCTTCCCCTCTCCTCCCAGCAGTCCATTCTCATCTCTCCTTCTGAATCCTGGTATTTCTTGTATTCCACTTCTCCTCCAGCTCCCACACTAAACTATGTCACATTGTAAGCATAATGTGGGAATAAGAGGACTCGTCCACACTTGCTTATTTTAAAATAATTAATACAGATTGCAGAATTTAGCCTTTCTTGGTGCAGAATTTATATGACCTGGTCATGGACATTTTTTAGAAGGCATAGACCTAGCCTATGATTCATTCACTGTGATGGAAGTTGACTTTCTTCAGTTCACGCTTTATATGAGTAAATTCCCAGTCCTCAAAATATTCAGCTACCATCACGTATGAGAAATCTAGTAATAATAATTCGGTAAGGAAGATGTGGCTTTATGAATAAAAATGGCAGTCTGAGGAGACACATAAATGTAGAATTGAATTACATTATGTATGGTCATTCACTTGATTGACTTATGACTGCTTTAATGCCTTATATGTGTATAAAATGCTCCTTACTTTAATCTACTACCAGAACCGACACCCTAACCCTAACCCTATGTCTCCCAGTGTTATGTCTCCCAGTGGGATGCCACCATATTGTTTCAGAGGATTAGATGACTGCAATGTGCAAATTAAGACGAGCCTTTAATACCACTGTGTGCTTTTCTTGTACTTCCTCCTTCCTTCTCTGAAAACAGCTAAAGATTTTATTCGGAATTTGATGGAGAAAGACCCAAACAAAAGATATACCTGTGAGCAGGCAGCCCGACATCCCTGGTAAGCGGTTACTCAGTTCATTGCCATGTCCAGAAATTGTCAACACCATTTGTCTCCATCATTAATCAGTGATTATCAAGCTCTTCACTCAAGGGGTAAATACCAAAGAAGCACAAAAGAGAGAAATTACCTTGAAAAATCCTTGCTTAATGGCTCCCACCTGGCATCATAGCAGGCAATGGCTTAACAGTCAACAGCATCAAGCTGTGATTGCAATCACATTACAGAGATAGGAGGGGTATATTCAGTGTCATGGCCGTCCTACCCCACCCTTAATGCATACGTGCACATGCCCAATGAACCTCAAATCAGGGTGAGGTGTGTGCATGATAATGCATGCTGGACCTACGTACACGCATGTGCTATTTGTTACAACGAAAGCAGGTGAGAGGCAGTGATCCCACTGTCCCACCAAATCTTCACTTTGCCATATATTGTCAATGTGAAACGGAAATGCAATAAGAACGTAGAAAGAGTGCCACTAAATCAGACCCTGGGCCCTTCTAGTCCAGCATCGTGTTTCCACAGTGGCCAACCAGGTCCCTATGGGGCAAGAGCCCTCTCCTGCTATTGTTTCCCAGAAACTGGTCTTCCTAGGTGTCCTGCCTCTGATCCTGAGGGTAGAAGAGAGCTATCCACAATAGTCTGAACCTGTCTACTTTCTCTTTAAAGTTGGCAGCCAGCACCACATCTTGTCATAGGAAATCCCATAGTTTAACTATGGACTCTTTGAAGAAGTGGTTCAATTTGTCTCTCCCAAATCTCCACCATTCGGTTTCACTGGACGGCCCTGAATTCTAACTGGAAAATGCCAGCGTGAATCAAAAGTTTGTAAGCCACAAAATCTAGCATTGAAGAGCTCTTCACATCAGTTCAGAACCATTTCCAGCAAAAAGGACATGTGAGAAACCTTTAACCATTGGTCAAAAACTTCACAAAGAGAAGGAAATAGTGTATATTTGAATGACATCATTCTATCATAGGCCTCAGGAAATTAAAGAAGTCATAAAAATGATATTTCAAGCACAGATCAAATGATCAGGAACATACCTACCAGCAGAAAAGTAGGTCACCTTTTTATATTTTTGAATGGAAAAGAATTTTCCAAGATGTTTTATCCAACACACACAGCTTATTGGCCTGGATGATCATTTCTGTTAGTTATTGGAATAAAATATAATACACACGTTTGAAGAGCTCCTAACACAATTTTTCTTTTCATTTAACCATTTGATTCCCAATCAGCAATTGAATGCTGTTGCTAGAGGCCTGACAACATTTTTCTCCCAATCTTTTATCCATAATTCAGGCTTTGAATATCGGCCCTTAGTTACAAAGACTGGCTTTCACCATGTTGGTATTGTAATGCCCTCTTCTTGCACACAGTGCTCTGGAGTTAGTAGTGCTTATGTCTTGTTGAAATCAAGACCATGCATTGACAGAAGTCCTACAGATATCAATTTCAGTGTGCTTAACCATTCAACTTTGAAGCCCAGTAAATATTGCCTACAGTGAAATACTGTGAGCCTGGCACCCCAGTACTGAATAAAAAATAGCTCACATTGGGCTGTGCTAAATCATCATCATCATTATTTCAATTTATATACTGTCCTTCATCCATAGATCTCAAGGTGGTTCACAACATAACAATACAATGAAACAGACAAAATACATAATAAAAATAAGAACAGAACAAAACCAATAATCCCCCCTCCCACAACACATTTAAAAGGGTATTGGGTGCTAATCAGCCAAAGACCTGGTTGAAGAGGAATGTTTTCACCTGACACCTAAAGGTGTACATAAGGAAAGCATTTGCCTACTCAGTGAAAACTATTTAAATGCCTTGCAGTACAACTGGAGTCCTAATTATTACAGCATGCACATCTTATTAGAAAGATATCAGGACGGGGAAGAGGGATGGCAGGCAAGTAGGTTAAAAGTTGAGGGAGATCTTAAAGTTGCAACCTGACACCCCTAATTGTTTGCCACCTGCTTATAGCTTTGTGTAGACCTACGTTTTTCCAAATCTGGCATATATAAAAGCAAAGGATCCATGCTGAGCCACAAAAGCAGGCCAGTGGGGAAGCCCTGTTGTAACAGGCAATGTTATTTGACACAATCCACACATTTATATGGGTTGCTTTAACCTAAGAGGCAGGTGGTTATGGTCCCATCTGCAGGGATTATTTGTCAAGCAAACCTCTTTCTTAAGGCTTCTAGTGTATCTCAGGGCAGAAGGTATGGTCTAGCTACATTGCTTTGACATAGAATTTGGGGTAAGCAGAGACAGGCAGTAATTTTCTGTGGCCTGATAAGTGTTTCAGTTTTTTTCTTTCATGCAACATCTGTGATAATAAATGACAGCAGTTACCTTGATTAAGTACATCTTGTCAAGGCAGAATTCTGATCTTGTACTAAACCACAGAGTTCAGTTTCAGCTCAAGGGCTAGCCATAGTTTTTCATTTAAAAGAATTACAAGATCAGAGAGTGGAGAAAATACCCATTTCATTCAAAGACTCTTAGGAAAAAATATAGGGACAAATCATGGCCTTATTAAATAAGGCTCATTTAATCTCATTCAGAGTCCTCCAATTGTTTGTTAGAGCAAGGCCCAATATTACAATTGCATCATTAAAAACAGTTTATGTGAAAGGATTATATTGTCACTCTGTGAAAAAGATGATTTACAGAGGAGCTGGTTCCCAGGCAATCCTATTTAAAGTGTGAAATGGCTCCCTGAAGAGAGTAAGTGATGTTTATAACCTTCGCTTAAACTCTTCTCTGGCCTCTCCCAGTGCTCTGTTTATTTTGGAATCTGATTGGTACTGGATGTGTATATGTTTCAGGGGTTATGCTCCTGCAGCATTATCTGCTACACAAATTTTGTGCTTCCATCATCTGGGTGATTGTTTCCAATGAGGCTTTGGCCAGAGTGGCTTTCAATAAGTATATAGATTCTGAAAACAGTGGAATTGAGAACTTGCCCAGTGTTCCATATCTAGGCATATTGAGAACAAAGCTAAACCCAGGATGCCCCTGCCAAGCAACAGGCATTGCATTTTATCCTATGTCCTAAAATTGTTGTCTTGTGCATTTCACCATTGCTGTTTCACATCATAGACTGCTGCTTGTGAGATCAGGGAACTGCACAGCATGACAACATCAGTATACCAGCTAAGTTGCTGTAGAGAAGGAGGGAGAGATTCAACATATGGCTACTATTTTGGGGGGCAAACATATTATTTTTGGTAACATTGAGTTCCATCCTTGGGAAAATGAATCCCCCCATGCGTGTGCATGTGCACACACACACACACACACACACACACACACACACACCACAAGACCAGGAAGATAAGAGATTGCATAACAATATAGGTTTGAAATTGGAAGGATCATCACTAGAAAGCAAAGCATATTAGTAACACAACATGACTCCCATTACTATTACATATAACCCAAGGTTAAGATGCTGCAGCATCACCTACAATCGATGCTAGAGAACAGTGGAAAAACAAGGCAGAGGAAGAGAAAAACTACCAACAGCCACTCATCTTGAAACCACAGCTCACCTGCAGCCAACTGACAAGACATGGGTAGCAAAGCACATAACTCCTCAGCAAACCAAAGAGCCAGTTACACTCTTTAATTAACCAGTGTTAATTAAACCATTGTTAGTATGCTTGTGCATACTTGGAGGCAAAAACAGTGTGTACCTGGATATTACATGATGTGTAAACCATGTCTGATATATCCAAAATGAAACAAAAAATAGTAATAGTAATTACTTCCCCTCTCATTTATGTGTACACACACACACACACACACACACACACACACACCAGTATACAAAGGATGCAGAAAATCTTTATCTAGGATTTCAGCCTAAGCAGGGCATTTCATAGGCAATTGCTTCTTTCATCTTACGCTTGCATTTCTCCAGCCCTCCCACCCTGTGAGGCAACGACTGCCCCCTTCTCAGAGTATTGCTGATTCCCATCCTGCCATGGTACTGACTTCACACTATGGGTGTAGTGGAACATTTCAGGAGTCATGCTGATGTTTCTGTATGGGCAGAAGGAGGGATGCTCACCTGTCAGCAGCAAGATTGTGGCTGCCTCCTGAGTCTCCCAGACAAGCATCCACATGCTGCCCTACCCACATATTGTGGATGGGAATTCCTCCTGGTCAGTTAAATCTGTTGTGCTTATTCATCCTAATTAAACTTTCAGGAAAGATGCCAATTAGTGTCACTAGTTTTGTAGTTACCTCTGCATTGATAATAGTACCAAATACTTTCTTGATCCCCTGTTAATCCTGTATTTGTCACCTGGGCAGCCAGGATAGGTTAAAGTCAATGACCCAGCAATGATAAAGGAATCAGGTCTCTGACCCTGAAGCAGTCACAGTTAACTTTGCGTGTGTGTGTGTGTGTCATCAAGCCATAGCTGAACAGGGTTTACCATAACTTTAATTTGGATATATATGCCATGATTTATACCCCACATTTCAGGCAAATACTGTAAGAGATTTACAAAAGATTCAAAACATTAACAGCACAATGCTGTTTTTCTGCTCCAAAGAAAGCCCCATTGAATTCAATGCAGCCTGCTCACAAGCAATGCTAAACACCCTTAACAGGAAGTATCAACACAGTCCCATACATGCCTGCCCCAATGCAAGTCCCATTGCACTCCATGGGTCTTATTCTCGCTCAGGTAAATGGGTATAGGATTGCTTCCTGAATTGCACTGAATGCACGTTTCTGGCCGCTTGCCTGTTGACTGGGCACCACAGTTCAAGAAGGATACTGACAAGCTGGAACGTGTCCAGAGGAGGGCAACCAAAATGGTCAAAGGCCTGGAAACGATGCCTTATGAGGAACGGCTTAGGGAGCTGGGTATGTTTAGCCTGGAGAAGAGAAGGTTAAGGGGTGATATGATAGCCATGTTCAAATATATAAAAGGATGTCATATAGAGGAGGGAGAAAGGTTGTTTTCTGCTGCTCCAGAGAAGCGGACACGGAGCAATGGATTCAAACGACAAGAAAGAAGATTCCACCTAAACATTAGGAAGAATTTCTTGACAGTAAGAGTTGTTCGACAGTGGAATTTGCTGCCAAGGAGTGTGGTGGAGTCTCCTTCTTTGGAGGTCTTTAAGCAGAGGCTTGACAGCCACCTGTCAGGAATGCTTTGATGGTGTTTCCTGCTTGGCAGGGGGTTGGATTGGATGGCCCTTGTGGTGGTCTCTTCCAAATCTATGATTCTATGATTCTATGACTGCCCCCCCCCTTCCTTCATGGCCAACACCCAGCTATTTTCCACTGGATTCAGCCAGTGTTTACTTGTTCTAGGGTTCCATTATGGCTGCATCAAACTTCTTAAATTTCATTGATTTGTACATTGCTGCACAAGACTTTTAATATTTCCCTTGGTAGTCATTAAGTGATTGATATGGGAACTAGAATGTTGTTAAGAGGGCATCACTTCATTCGGAGTCTTGCACAGTCTGTGCTTTTCTGCTAAGATTTTGGGTATGAAAAACCTCACGATCAGATTTGATCTAAAACTATGTGGTGTTAGTTCATTGCTTAGGGGCTATCCACAACACAATAGACCTTGAGTGCTTTTCAAAACAGCTGCATATCCAAAGGCAGGAAAAAAATAGCAAGCAAGCTGGTCAAAGCTTAGAAGTTATGTCAAGAGAAAAACATTGAATTTCAAGGAAGGTCTTGCACCGTTTTCCTTTGGCTTTAAGAGAGGGGTGACTGGGAGGGATGCAGATGTGGGGCTTTGGGCTGATCTACTGATTTGCACCATCCTGCAGCTGCTAAAGGCACCCCAATTAATGGGAGAGAAGCTTCTGATGAGCAGCGAGGAGCAATGGTGGACATGGCTAAAGCCTAAATGTTTGCACACTTGTACTTCTTCCTGCTCCTGCCTCTCCCGTTTCTCCATTCTCCACCCTTCTTTTCCACTGTTGCCTTCTCTCACTGTCAAAATTTAGATTATAAACTCCTCAGGGTAGGGACCTGTCATGTAATAATGCTGCTATATTTATGATGATTTATTATTGTTATTTTGCCACTGGCCAGTGCAGATGTCAAACAGGCCTGGGAGCAGAGCACACATGCCTGGCAACTGGAGCTGGTCTGGCCTGCTTCTGATTTGTACCACACATATGTTCAGCAGAGGGAGGGCTTAGTTGAGCTCCACCAGTGGGAA